>OX637324.1:14294380-15565909 GCA_951799385.1 Hyppa rectilinea
ATTACTCGTTGTTGTTTATACGTTTTGTAGTAGATGGGTTATAGTTTTTAGGAGCTCGTGGCTAAGTACTAACAGCCGACCAGGTCGATCCATCAGGTTAAGCTACGCTGGCCGGAGTTGGCCAAGGATGGGTTGCTTTACATAACGAGATTCCTTCGTGCCTCGAACAGCACGTCAAGCCGTTGGTCCCGGCTGTCATTTGTGCATCTTTGATAGTCGTTACGGCTTGTCAGAAGCCCAAAAATCTGACAGCCAGTCTTACCAAGGGGTAACGTATTGCAAAATAACTGGGTTGCGGAGGTCAGATAGGCAGTCGTTCTATGTAAAATGCTGGTATTCAGTTGCATCCGGTTAGACTGAAAGCCGACCCCAACATAGTTGGGAAAAGGCTAGGCAGATGATGATGGGATATAGTTTTTACTTTTATTTTGTACTTACACGGGACCTACAATCTTTTTTTGCGTTTTTGAGGAAGAAAGTCGTTGAGAAGCTAGTCGCTTCTTCATCGACGGTGCGGTGGGACAGGTGCTTTAATGTTTTAGATTGTTTGTAAAGTTAGTTGCTGTTTCCTTGACTACCAGTAAGATAATTTGATTCGCTATGGTGTTAATGTTTTTAAGAGTAGACCATCTAAAATCATAAACTTGACTATGTCTAGGTAGACGTTTTTCTGAAACAACCTCGTATCTATTTGATGTGTATGAAGTTCACATTATAATATTTCAGTAAGAAGGACTCATTAAGAATTCCGTGAAAAGCACCACATTTATGATGACTGCTTTCGGTAGAACATTTTTTTTGAGGGTTGGAAATCATCCATTAACCACTTGGCACATTGGCAACCCTTTCGGACAATCCCGCTTATTCGGATACCCATTTTTTTAAGGCTGGGAAATCATCCAATGACCCCTCCCGCTTTTGGTGGAGCGGAAGGGAGTGTCAGACTTTTACTGACTAAAACCCATCCATGTTCCTTCCTTAGCCCTTTATTTTCCGGGGTAGCGGTAACCCTTTTGGACAATCCCGCTTGGATTGGCTTGTTTCAATTAAGTAGATACATAAGTTCCTTACCCGCATTAATTTGTCAAAAGTCGTTAAATTTTATAGCGTTCAATATTAATGTAGATGCGGATATCATTAGCATCAGTCCACCACGTGTTTCCCGATTACCATTGTAAATTATGTTGTGATGAACTGCCGTAGCGTATCAATATGGAGATTTTATGTTCATTTAAATAAAATAAATTTTGGGCATAATTTTGTTTACAAGTACATAATTAATCTACAAATACTGTTTTTTATTTTTGAGTGTGGGAAATGACCGCTCCCGCTTTTGGTGGCGAGGAAGGGAGTGTCAGACTTTTACTGACTAAAACCCATCAATGTTCCGGGATAGCGGTAACCTTTTTGGACAATCGTCTTCGGAACTACTGATCTGATTCCAAAAATTCTTTCAATAGCAGAATCCACTGTTATTGAGATTTTAAAGTATGTTTTGTTTTGTAACTGCACAAGTCGCAGGCAGAAGCTAGGAGTATACAGTCGTGAGGTTAGGTGACAAAGTAATTAAGTCTACAACATGACGTTAATCATCAAGGCCAAGTGCATAGATAAAGTGGAGCAATGAGCACCCGGACGAATTGAATGTTTCGCAAATCATTCTGCAATGTATACAGAAGCTATTTATATCGAAACGTTGACAAGTTACATTTATAAAACTAACAATGGAAATGTTGCAATTACAAGAAAATAGTCATTACAGAAATGAAACAGACATCGTCCTGCCTTTTTAATGTGGTATTGTCTATGCAAACCTGTTATTGTCTATGAGGAGCTAGTGACTAAGTGAGGAGCTCGTGGCTAAGTACTAACAGCCGCACAGGTCGATCCATCAGGTTAAGCCACGCTTGCCGGGGTTGGCCGTGGATGGGTGACAATCTTTACATACCGAGACCCCTCCGTGCCTCGGAAAGCACGTTAAGCCGTTGGTCCCGGCTGTCATTTGTGCATCTTTGACAGTCGTTACGGGTCGACAGAAGCCCGAAAATCTGACAGCCAGTCTTATCAAGGGGTATCGTATTGCCCAGTTACTGGGTTGTGGAGGTCAGATAGGCAGTCGCTCCATGTAAAATACTGGTATTTAGCAGCATCCGGTTAGACTGGAAGCCGACTCCAACATAGTTGGGAAAAGGCTAGGCAGATGATGAATGATGATGATGTCTATGCCTAGCTAATGCTGAATTATTAGACAACCTCTGGCTACACTGCTAGAGGATATAATATCTAAGATTGTAAGAATTCAGGAAGTAACTGATTTCTGTACTGAGTGGTCATTAAAGAAAGAGATAAACATACGACAAACGATCTATTTAATGAAGATCTTGCGATGCTTACCTGTGCATTAGATGACCTTAGGACTACGTCAGTGTCTGCAATTCCTGTTGCTGAATGTTGGGCAAAATTACTGTAATAATATAAAGGAGAAAGATTGTGAGAGCGTGTGTGTGTGTTTATTTCTATGTTTGTAACTGCTTCATGCAAAAACGACTGAACAGATTTCGATGAAATTTGGCACAGAGATAGATTATAACCTGGATTAACACATAGAATACTTTTATATAGCGCACTTGTATTTTCCTACTGAAGGGCAAAGGGCTACGGAAGGAACATGGATGGGTTTTAGTCAGTAAGAGTCTGACACCCCCTTCCGCTCCACCCAGAGCGGGAGAAGTCATTGGATGATATCCCACCCTCAAAAATAAAAGGGCAAAGACCTTTCTCTCTAATAAAGATGATAAATTCAAAATTAATTAAGAAGTTTAAATTAACTACGTCGTCATCGTTTAGAAATTAAACTTGAATGTAAGAGTTACTTTCTCTTTAAGAGCTGTTTACGTGACTGTTGAGTGGAGTGAGTCACCAGTAGTTAGCAGTACTGCCATGAATTGGTTCTGTGAGGGAATGTTTATTAATGTTATCTATCATCCGTTTTCCTGTCCATATTAAGGAAGATGCGCCAGAGTAGTTCGAAATTCAAATTTTCATAGGTTTTTTGAAGGTCAGTGTCAAGATGTTTATGAATCGAAATGTGATTCGTGGCATTAAAAAGTACGGGAGTAAAGTTGGGGTTAGCTTTCAGTCTATCCGGATGTATCATACACCAGTATTTTACATGGATCGCCTCTATGACTTCACGATAGTCTTTGGTAAGACTGTTCGATTTTCGGGCTTTTGAAGGTCGTCAGAAGACAGTCGACAAAAGACAGCCGGGACTTTTCGAGGCACGGACGGATCTCGATATTTAATGGATGGCCACCCAGCCACGAACCAACCGCGAAAGCGCAGCTTAACCCTTTAATCGATTCGTGCTCTCCACGCCAAGCTACAAATTTATTTCTTCTTGTAGTCATGAATCACGTATGTGTGACAGTGGTGTTCAAAAAAGGTTAATCGTCTTGGTTTTTTCTGGTGGTCGCCACTGTTTAAGATAATAGCTACCAGGAGTTGCAGTGATTGGAATGAGAGACGGTTTGCCCCAAAATAAGCATTGCTTTGTTTCCATTTGCATTTGGAATTTTGATTTGTCTCTGTGTGATACGCAACGAGACTTTAAAAGATGGAAATAAATTACTAGATATTTCAGATAAATGGGCGGAGTTGAGCGAGTTTTTTTTGTTTATTATTTGGAGTTCTAGATCTTTCAAGCATTCTAGTTCTTTGACAGTCGTTACGAGTAAAGCCGTCAGAAGCCCTTTTTTAAGTATGGGGAAATCATCAAATATTTCCTCCCGCTCTCTGGCTAAAAAAAACCCATCCTTTTTTCTTTCTTAGCCCTTAGTGTTCCGAGACAGCGGAAACCCTTTCGGACAATCCCGCTGAATCAGAAGCCCTAAAGTCTGACAACCAGTCATATCAAGGCGTATTACTTAGTTGAAGGTCAGATAGGCAGTGGCTCCATGTAAAATGCTAATGATTGGTTGGACTGGAAACAGACCGCAACACGGTTGGGAAAATGCAGGCAGATGATGAGTTTTTTTACAGCATTAACTAGTTTCCAAGGAGCTTTGCTATTACATACTAACTCGATATTTTGACACGGTTGGCGCAGTGGTTGAGCGATTGACTGCTGCGCAGCATGTCGCGGGTTCGATTCCCGCACGGAACAAATATTTGTGCGACCTACAAGTATTTGTTCCTTGTCTAGGTGTTTTTCTATCTATAATATGGACGTATTTACAAAAAAAAAGAATGTATATAAGAAGTTTATCAGCCATCTCGTTACCATAACACAAGCATTAGGTTGCTTAGCTTGGGTCTAAAAATGGCGTTGTGTGAAATGTCCAAGGATATATTTTCTAAGAAATCAAACGTGTAATACAACATGTTTTATGTCTAACATTACTTTACACACAAAAATCCTTGCAATGAGAAGGACAAATACCTTTCTTTCTTTCCTAGAACTTAGCGTGTGAAGCTGGTTGAGTGACAGATAATTTCACAACTCCTGCTAGGAGTTAGACCGGTTCTAGTCAGACTTGTGAACTAGAATATTTGTAATCATCGCATGAGACAGTGGCTCTCAATAGCTCAACCTTCAAGTTGGTGGAGCTTTTACTACTAGACCTTACCTTTCTTGTGCCTATTTGAAATAAATGATTTGACTTTGGTTTTGACTTTGACCGGACCTAACCAGTGCCGTGATAATCGTAGCTCATAATGAGGGATATGAAGATAGATATACGGTGATTTTGAATTTACTGTTATCCTTTCAGAACGTGAAACGTAAGCGGGATTGTCCGAAAGCGTTACCGCTACCCCGGAATAAAAGGGCTAAGGAAGGAACATGAATGGGTTTTAGTCGGTAAGAGTCTGACACTCCCTTCCGCTCCACCTAGAGCGGGAGAAGTCATTGGATGATTCGATGACGGCAAGGTCGGGGTCTACTCCCTAAGCAAGAAGTCAGTAGTTTCGGTCTTCGTAACAGGCGTTTCCTTCTCCCTAGCACCTTCGGACGGATGATTCGTCCGGGGCCCGAACGAAGAATGAACTACAACACGATTTGACATTTGTACGAGTACCAACTCCCAACGTGTTTAGGTCCGTCCTAAAAATTGAACTTGACACTATTGCTTCGACGGAGCGTTATGTCAGTTCATACGACATCAAAATGGTTTACGTGCAGTTGACGAAAATTATAATTTGAAGTATTGACACTTAGAGAAGTCACCTTATCTAAAACTTCTGTTTGTTTAAAAGCACCTGCAGCTTTTACAAAACTTTGACCAACTTTGCCAGTATGTAAGGTACGAGCATGTAGTGTTGTATGAGATTATCTGCCACGTATTACGTAACTAGTGTAGTGCCCTCATAACCGCACGTGTGTGCCGCACTTAATGTATTTAGACCACATTAAAATAGGGCTGTACTTGTCGGATATGTTGTCGATAGCAATATTTTACTAAACAGCGTACGTGAATTGAATTTGATTCGGAGGATTGGTATTCGATATGGCTTGTTTCATCAGCTTCGTATAGCAGTCCTTATTAACTTATCTGTTTTTTTTTTCAATCTTACCTATTGTAATTAACACGTTGAGCGCCAACGCGGTCACCGGTGAGCCGCGAACAATAGTTTTTCTATTGTGTCTGCTGCGTGGCAGTCAACGACTTAATATTCAGGCCAATCCCCGAATTTAAAAAACGTCTGAAATCGGTACGATATTTCATTACAGCGACAGTCAATATCGAAAAGCTGTCAAAAACCTGTAAACTGGTAGTAATGGTTTTATTGATAGATCGAGCATGAGATGCGAACGTCTTAAAAATTACCCTTTTTTAATTACTTTTAGGTTCAAAGCCAGTCACTGTGTAAAATAGTTGGTCAAAACATTTTATTTATTAGCTAACAGCGCTTAGCGAAATTGCAGCTCAATTCTGTTCACTCAAATGAATTTACAAATCGTTATTATAATTAGATTTGACAGATTTCTGTCTATCGTATGTAGCAGAGCTAGGCACATCCCTAGAAACCAGTCCACCAGACATTAGCATACAATAGGGTGTTCACAGCATTATTTATTTAGTTCTCGAATTATTCACTACTAACACTAATTAGTCTACATTAATTACTGGTTGTTTTAGTTTTTTGGGGAATTCCGATCCGACTTGTTTTCGTTCTAATATTATCTTTTTATTTAGTTGGTACTTAGGTACTTATGAGTCATTATAATTACATAATGGCCTTTCAGATTTTTTTAAAATGTTGTTAGCATTTTTTCGTAATGTAGGATTGACTTTATAAATAAAAAAATAAAAAAATACTTTATTTCAGACCTTGATCCATATGTTGTTAGTAATACACACTACTTAAACGCTATGTTAGTTTTAAAAGTAATTAAAATTAATAAGAAAAGCACTAATTCATATATTTGTTGCACTCACCTGACGCGCCGGGTACATGCACATGTACACGCACCCAATGCGCCGTAATGGTGCAACACGGTTTATCAGTAATGACCTTCAGAATACCATTGGGGCTCCCACGCACTCTGCGCATCATGGACGCAATCCTTTTCCGCAGGATGGTACTGAACCCATCAGTATGTGTTGCGGCAAACATTCCTGATGCACTGCAGTAACGTGGAAGCCCCAACAATACTCTGAAGGCATTATTATATTGAACTCTGAGGGCGTTGTATGCCCTTTGCGTATATCGAACCCACAAAGTGCACGTGTACAAAGATTGGCAGAAGGCCTTAAAAAGGGCTACTTTCACAGAAAGGAACGGTTCGGTTCGGTTCTTTTCTTTTCTGTCTTTATGAGATAGATCTTCATTAAAAATCAATATAATTTGAATAAAGCGAAGTGTTTTTTATTTATTTATTTAAAAACTTTGGAAGATTTACAGCTAAATACAATGGTCACATTTTTATACGAATTATTGAGTACAATTTCCTAATATTAAACTATGTGGAAGTTAATTTAAGAAATCAATGGCTTTTTTTTTTTTTTAAGGCTGGGAAATCATCCAATGACTGCTCCCGCTCTGGGTGGAGCGGAAGGGAGTGTCAGACTCTTACTGACTAAAACCCATCCATGTTCCTTCCGTAGCCCTTTATGTTCCGGGGTAGCGGTAACCCTTTCGGACAATCCCGCTTAGAGAAATCAATGGCTAAGCTACAGATAAACTTTAAACCTAGATCCTGAAAATTTGTCTGAATATTTAGGTTTGAAAACGTAAATACTATTCGTTCTATCTATGATAAGACGCATTCCCCTGAAATCAGAAATATATACATAAATAGAATAAAGTAATCTAAGGCTTTTGACACACTATTAACTGTTTTTAGTATTGTTCATGTCGATATTTATGTTCACAGTATGAAACCGTATAAAGCAAGGTGTGCCACATAACAAACAAAAGTCATTCATATCACAGCCACCCTTCAACAAAAGCTCGTGTCATCCGAACGTGTCCCTCGTTGAATTGAGGTGTATCTGTCACGCATTTTGTGCGCAAGATCATCGCTTTGTATTGTTATATAAAGTACTTGTAGCTATGTATGTAAGAGTGTATTGTATCCCTTTAGGCGAAATTAAGTAAGCGACTTAATGTAGGGTCTACGAAGAGTCTACGAGGGGTCTACGAGGAGTCTACGAGGGGTCTACGAGTGGTCTACGTGGGGTCTACGAGGGGTTTACGCGGGGCCCTACGTGGGATCTAGGAGGAGTCTTCGAGGGTCTACGAATTCTAAGAGTAGTCTACGAGCGGGTGGACGATGGTCTACAAATGGGCCTACGTAGCGTCGATGTAAGGTCAACGATAGGTCTACGAGCAAGGGTCTACAAGTTAAGCGGGGTTGTCCGAAAGGGTTACCGCTACCCCGGAACATAAAGGCCTAAGGAAGGAACATGGATGGGTTTTAGTCAGTAAGAGTCTGACACTCCCTGCCGCTTCACCCAGAGCGGGAGGAGTCATTTGATGATTTCCCAACCTCAAAAAAAAAACGGTTCTATAAGTAGTATAAAGTGGTCAAAGATGGGTGGGTCTACGAGTAGTCAACAATGAGTCTACGAGGTGTCTACGATGGGTACCGATGGGTGTACGAGGAATCTACGAGGAGTCTACGAGAATCTACGAGGAATCTACGAGGATTCTACGAGGTGTCTACGTCGAGTTTTCCACGCAGCAATTACACTGTTCATGTTGTTATGTAATTACTGAGCTGACAAAAACCTAAAATGTGAAGCATTTGAACAATAAGTCAAGTCTTCAATCTTACTATTTTGCAACATTGCAAAAATACATTAGCATCAATGTCGTAGGTCGTATATAAGCCTTAAGCTTTATAAAAAACCCGCAACAAGTCAGGGCCAGGCACTAGTCTGTGAAACCAGTCGTGCACTGTGCGTACAATATGTGCTCACAATTTACCGGTATGTATGTTTGTATGTATGTGTGTCTGTCAGACATGTTGTGCAAGGAGTGGGTTCGTTTCATGTGTGATGCGGGCATTTTGAGTTTGTTTGACTGATTTGTTTGGTAATTTTGTTTTAGTATGACAAGCTCCAATGCTTGGGCCTGAGTGAATTGCTATTAAAACCTTATCAAGTCGTTAAACAGTAAGGGCCGAGTCACACCGGAATTGCAGAGGCCGGCTCCAGACCTCACGCACCTAGTCTCCTCTTGACTAATTTAGTTACTTTACCAACGAGAGGAAGCGCGTGGCGCGCGGCCGCTCGCGTCACCGCGGGCGGCGCCTCGCCACCTTTTCAAGCTTTTCAAGCGATACTGATCTTTTAAGTATGTAGATAAAGTTTAAAATTATTTCACACTGAAAGTGCTCGCCGCGTTGCTGCCGGCCTCTGTCAATCGAAGAGTTACTGATAGTCAGAATCCTAAAAGTCAGAATACCAGTCTTACTAAGGGGTTACGTATTACTCAGTAACTGGGTTGTGGAGGTCACTCGCTCCGTGTAAACTGCTGTTATTCTGCTGAATCTGGACCGAATGGAAGTGGAACCCAACGTGTTTGGGAATAGGATAGGAAAATTGATTGATGTGCTTTTAGTCACATCTCCTTTGAATAAGCTTATCTCAATTTCTATGCGTTTGTCATTTAACTCTTCAATTTTCAATAATAGAAAGAATCCAGCCGGCCGTTGTGTCCAGTCTGAGGGAGATGAACGAGGTATAGTACGCCAGCTGTAGATAACCACCTGTGGATAAAGTATAGTTACTGTCTAACTATGGTAGAAGGATTGATTTACACAAATGTAATAGTTCTACGAGTATGAGCAAATTTCGCCCAATCACAGCAGAGCGTACAAGTGTGTGCACAGATACAGACCAGATCCACTGTGCAGATGTCCCACCCTCATAGTCCGATTGAATGGCAATTCGAGATTACAGATAGATCAGGCGCAGGATCGACGCGGAGGTATCAAACCGCCATCTTTCAAACTGCGGGCTGCTACTAAGAAATTCCTATTGGAAAAGCCAATGAAACGAGGCAGTTCACATAAATATACACGTACTGAAAAATACGAAAATCAATAGGTACTAAATATTATAAGTAGATAGATGACAATTAAGATAAGTAGATAATTAATAATAGCCGCACGGGTAGTCCCATCTAATTAGGCTAGCGTAGCTTGATCGGGGGTTGGTTCGTGGATGGGTGACCATCTTCAACTACCGAGACTCTATTACCGTGTATCGGAAAGCACGTTAAGCCGTTGCGCGTTGGTTCCGGCTGTCATTCGTGGATCTTTGACGGGTCGTCAGAAGCCCGAAAGTGTGACATTCATTCTTACCAAGGGGTATCGTATTACCCAGTTACTGGGTTGTGGAGGATAGGCAGTCACTCCATATAAAAAACTGGTATTCAGCTGCATTCGGTTAGACAGGAAGCCGACCCCAACAGTTGGGAAAAGGCAGGCAGATCTTTGGAACTATTGATCCGATTCTGAAAATTCTTTCACACTTGGGAAGCTACATTATCCTTGAGTGTCACTGGCTATATTAAAAAAAAATCCACGCATGCACAGTCGCGGTCAAAGTGCTAGTATAATTGACAATCTATCAACCACTTAGCCATAACCTAACTAGCTCCCAAAACAAACACGACATATCTCACAACGTGACATAAACTAATAATATCTTTCAATCTTAATGAGTGTTACGACACGAATACCCGTGTCGCGGGATAACATCACAGAGTAGCAGAAACTGAGGGCTGAGCCTTGTTGTACTGCAATTGTATCAGCTGATATGTACTGATTGTAAGTTGCTCTTAATTCGGTGATCAAAGATATTGTTAAGGGCAGGTTGAAATTTTAAACTTAACAGAATTGACTAGTTCACTGCACATAATGACTATGGCATTAAACTTTTGAACGCCATTGTCAGATATACGTGACAAACAAGCGCATGCCCGAGAGATATTTCTCAACAGCATGCGATGCTAAGTCAGAGGCCCATGGGCAGCATTAAAACTCTGACACCAGGTTAGTTACTAACCACACGAAAAGAAGAAGCACCCTTAAATTTATTTCTAATTCTATATCATAAAGTATGTGTCAGTGCCTTAACTGATTATCATGTTTTGCTAACGAAATTATTGTTATACCAACGTCGTAATTATGAATGGTCATAATAAGACTCGAAAAGTCGGACTACTGTTTATATACAGTTCATTCAAAAGGAATTTAATCTTGAGTCCGTAGGAATAAGATCGAAAATCGATGTAGAAGTCTTGGAAAATGTATCTTGCGGTAGAGTCATGGGATATTAGATCTTATGCAGGTACGAATAAGGCGTACGTACAAGGTTTTAATGTAATTGTGAAAGGTGTAAAATCGCTATTGTCACTAGAGCGACATTTGGGAAGGTCGGTTTAATGTGGATGTAGCGTCCGCAGAAAAACTGTCAATTGATATTTTTTTTTTAGCTCTTAGACCTACTGTCAAATGGGCTGGGCAACTGGGCACTGGCTGGGTGCCTCCCTCAAGTCCTTCCAGGAATTCTTTTCATGCGCCACCTCGAACCAGAACCCTTCGGTACGAGTACAGGGCTGTAAACTTTACAATTCCATATAAAAGTTACAAAATTAAAAATTAGACATTCGCAAAATTAAAACTGTATTTGCCACAACCTCTAAGCCACAGAATCGTAACGGACAAACATTACAAAGTAAATTGTAGTGACACGTGAACAATGTATACATAGACCTCATAGTTTGTACAGAAGCTATGATATTATAATTAAGTCAGGAGCATTCTCTACAAGCACTTTAGAGAAAGCGACTATGAGGTACAACCTCCTTTGCAGCAATAAACGATCGTCGATTATTTTTCCAAAAGGCTCGTGGCTTAGTTCTAACAGCCGCGCAGGTCGATCTGTCAGGCTACGCTTGCTAGGGTTGGCCGTGGATGCGACCATCTTTACATAACGAGGCTCCTCCGTGCCTCGGAAAGCACGCTAAGCTGTTGGTCCCGCCGGTCATTTGTGCATCTTTGGCAGTCGTTACAGGTCGTCAGAATCCCGAAAATCTGACAGGAAGTCTTACCAAGGGGTATCGTATTGACCAGTTACTGAGTCGTAGAGGTCAGATAGGCAGTCGCTCCATGTAAAATACTGGTATTCAGCTGCATTCGGTTAGACTGGAAACCGACCCCAACATAGTTGGGGAAAGGCTAGGCAGATGATGATTATTTTTGCAAAAAAAAAACATAACTCAGTAAAAAGTTACCCTCTGAATCAATTGGGCAATATTATAAGTCATCTTTTGACTGACCTTCACCTTAATAGTTAATTTGAAACTAGCTGCTCCCGCGCGGATTTACCCGCTGCTCGGCTCCTATTGGTCGTAGCGTGATGTTACATAGCCTATAGCCTTCCTCGATAAATGGAATATCCAACACAAAAAATATTTTTCAATTCGGACCAGTAGTTCCAGAGATTAGCGCGTTCAAACAAACAAACTCTTCAGCTTTATAATATTAGTATTAGAGATGTTATATTAGAGTCATTTTTGGGTAATCCTATTATTGAATATATTAGTTATAGCATATTATGATACCATACCTATTACTGGGTATTAGTCAAATATTAGTGAACCGATTCATTATTAGCTACTCAATCTAATATTGATACTTGCGTAATTTTCGCCATGATTAATATGGAATACAAAATTGTGAACATGCACAATATTAGTCACGTATGCCTATTAGAGAAGTGAAATGGTGATTAAATTTTCCTTCACACTTTAACAGGCTTGGGACTGTCAACGTTGATTGATTATGTTGGCGTACGGTATTTAAAAAGTTAATCACCATATGTACAATAATTATTGTTTTTTCTATAGATTTAAATAATATTTTAAACATTTTTCTTCTTTTTATCTTTCTCATATTTTTTTTGTTTTTTTTTTCATATGTGCTATATAATTTATACATACCACCAAAAAATAAATGTTTAATCATTAAAATACTAAGAAACTATTGAATAGTTACTAGTTATCCTTATCAATCAATAAATCACTGCGTGCACGTGCTGTTCGAAAACAATAATATTTACAATGAGCCGCTGTGAGCTTTTTGGCTACAAAAAACATAAACAAATATCCATATTAACTAATGAGATAGAAACAAGTGGCTAAATAGTAAAATACTGTTCATTACTTGCTTAATTAGTAACCAACTCAAACAACTTTTATACGAAACCCAACATGTATAACTAAGTCTTTAAAATATACACATTACGCGTGCACAACGACAGGCAAGCAAGCAAGCAGCCAGGTTCTATTCATTCATACAATACAATATTTATCTCACTCACTCTACCGCTTCTCGGTTTAGGCGAGTGAGATGACCGTGCTCGGCGAATAATAATAGCATAGCGACAGCGACTCGAGGTGGGTCGCCTCGCTATTACGCGTCACTATTATTTGACTAATACCTGGTAACCTATTACTCTATACTCGCTTATCCTAATATGAATATACATGGCTTGTATCATAATACCTGTACCTATTACGAATATATCAGTTACATCTCTAATTAGTATAGATAAATGCTTTAAAATTCTCACTAGGCCCACTGCGGTTGCTGTCGCTACCGGTTATCTTTCACCGGTAGTAACCAGAGGTCGCGTCGTGCGCCCGCGCACTTACTGTGTCAATGACGCCCTTATCTGTCCCAAGCGGAGTTCGATATGTTACCAATTGCTGGGTTGACTTTAGCCAGATATCTTTTTGGATTTTTGCCAAGCATGCAGGAATTTTTCGGATAGATGGTAAGATGTAATGGGATGTGGGTGTTCCACGCGCCTCAAAGAGATGTGAAGGAGGCATTTGATGATTACCCACCCTCAAAAAAAATACCTATATCTTTTTGAATTTTTTCCAAGTATCAGGAGTTTCCAGATGGTAAGATGTAATGGGATGGAAAGATAGAGAAAATGGGAAGAAGGAAAACCTTTGCCCAGCCGTGGGATTAAATAGGCCTAGAATTTTATAATTATCGAAAATAGGAATTTTCGCCCGGTTCTGTTGGATTCGGAACTCAGGTTTGGGACTGGCGCAAGAAGAAGATATGTCTTATGTCGAGAAGAGGATATCTTTCAATTAAATGATGGGTTTGGAAAACATGTTGGTGATTGTTCTTATGAGGGGATAACAGTTTTTATCAAAATCCGTAGGAATTCCTAATTTATTCCTAACATAAAAAAATCCAGTTCAACAACGTAACAAACGCAATTGCGTTATGGATTTACCCCGCAATTTTATTCTTAAAAATAAGAAAATTATTTACGCATTGCTGGTGAATTTTTTTTTCGATTCCTGAAATCCAGAGAACTTCATAGCCTCCAAAATTCCCGGTGACATTTCTCTACTTACTAATGTTATAAAGAGGGTTTGTAAGTTTGTATGTAGCGGACGGTGGGTACGTGTTCCACGAGTGCCTCAAAGAGATCAAGGACGGGGCCCGTTAAGGCTGAAGCCTGCCGGGTAAGCGGGATTGCCCGAAAAGGTTTCCGCTACCCCGGAACATAAAGGGCTAAGGAAGGAACATGGATGGGTTTTAGACAGTAAGAGCCTGACACTCCCTTCCACTCCACCCAGAGCGGGAGGAGTCGTTTGATGATTTCCCATCCTTAAAAAAACGGAGGAATCTTTGGCACTACTGATCCGATTCTGAAAATTCTTTCACTAATGGGAAGCCGAAGTGCTAGTTAATGATTAAATTAAAGATTTCGAGTTTCTATTCCCTTCAAGTTGCCAGTATCCTAGCTCTTTATCATCATCATTCATCATTCTCCTGCCTTTATCTCAATTTATTTGGGGTTGGCGCAACATGTCTTTTTCTTCCATACTTCTCTATTAGTCGACATCTCGGTAGTCACTCCCTCTCTAGCCATATCATCTTTCACACAATCCATTCATCGTTTCTTTGGTCTCCCTCTACTTGTATAGCCATCCACATTCATACTCACAACTTTCCTGAGAACATTTTCGAACAGTTACGGTGGCGTTTATTGTCCATTCTTCTCCACACGAAACTACCTTTTGGAAAGGGCGACTAGAATCTGTTCTATTTCTTGTTCATTTTGACGTTCAAAATTGCCTTTCTTGTGCCTATTTGAAATAATTGATTTGACTTTGACTTTGACTTGTATCAGCAAGTTTACAATAAAAATAAATCGTGTAACAGTCATAGATTATACTGCATTTATAATTATGTTTGATCTCTGATAGTGACATTATTATGTTAGTGTGTTATCTTATTATTATATTATATTATGAGACGGTTAATTATCTTGTTTTGTTTTGGCGGAGCGGCCGTGAATTTGTTTATCTTTCGGTCAAGGTCCGTTCCTTTCCTTCCGGCCTACCGTGATCTGTGGGTAAATGTTGATAAGCTTGAGCCGTATATTAATGTATGGTGACATTGGTTACTTGTCTTTTTCCATTTGTTATCTAATAATCTTGAAAAAGTTACAGCAAAGTTTTAAATCACCAACAATACCCGTGCTGTTTTGTAAAATGTCGCCGTGAAAACGTATGTGAAGTGAGTTAAAAGTGAGCAGTCAACAGTGAGCAGTCAACAGTGAGCAGTCAACAGTGAGCAGTCAACAGTGAGCAGTCAACAGTGAGCAGTCAACAGTGAGCAGTCAACAGTGAGCAGTCAACAGTGAGCTGTCAACAGTGAGCTGTCAACAGTGAGCAGTCAACAGTGAGCAGTCAACAGTGAGCAGTCAACAGTGAGCTGTCAACAGTGAGCTGTCAACAGTGAGCTGTCAACAGTGAGCAGTCAACAGTGAGCAGTCAACAGTGAGCAGTCAACAGTGAGCTGTCAACAGTGAGCAGTCAACAGTGAGCAGTCAACAGTGAGCTGTCAACAGTGAGCAGTCAACAGTGAGCAGTCAACAGTGAGCTGTCAACAGTGAGCTGTCAACAGTGAGCTGTCAACAGTGGCAATTCTTGGGTGAAATGGTAGCTTACTTCACATGTATTTTCACACTGAGATTTTTACACAATCTTCACACTCAAACTCAAAGCATTTATCTAGACTTAGATACTAATATTATAAAGCTGAAGAGTTTGTTTGTTTGACCGCGCTAATCTCTGGAACTACTGGTCCGAATTGATTTGGATAGTCCAGTTATCGAGGAAGGCTCTAGGCTATGTAACATCACGCTACGACCAATAGGAGCCGAGCAGCAGGTGAGACCGCGCGGGACCAGCTACTTTAAAATAAACCAATTACAGGTACTTTTGAATTGTCACAGGGCCTTTCAGTCAAAAAAAATAAACTAGACGTCTATTCCAAAGCAGTAGGACCTATGGAGAAGAACGGGCAAGAAACTCCAATCCACTCTTCTTCTAGGTTTCGGAAGAAAACCGTAGTGTGGGACAGAAAAGAACAGTGAAAGGCCTCTATTATATCAGGGGCTCTGAAAAAACATGAGTCTGCTTCCTTTTCAAACATGGTTGATGTCCAAGAAGATGGGTAGTTATTCTTAAGGGGGATGCTTGAGAGTAGCCCGTCGGGCAGCAATGTATGTTTTTTTTCCTTCAAAGGAATCATACTCAATACTCAAATCTTTATTGCATTCCATATGTATTACATAGATGGTCTATGTAATACATATGGAATGCAATAAAGATTAGAGTAGTAATCAAAATAATGGACCCTGTCGGGCACAGCAACATTAGGAGAGAGGAAGAGTTAGCCCTCTTCGTAGCAATTCAATAATATTATTATATGTTATTAGATGTGTTTAATATGTATAATTATGTGTACAGTCATACAGTCTCGGTAGCTCCTTTAGCTTTTGCAAAGTAAGTAACTACGGATCACAAAAATTCTCAGTAGTTCCTATAAAGGAACTGCTAAAGGAACTAGTGAGCAAAAAGCAACTTTTAAAATTTCATTTGTTTTTTTTTTTGCAATTTTAAGGTCATTGTCAGGTTGGATGTTGGCTATCCTGGTGCTTTCATCTTAAGCTGATTACGGTGATACTGCAATCACCAAGAATGAAGATCAATTTTGATGATTCCAAATCTGCCTAGCCTTTTCCCAACTATGTTAGGGTCGGTTTACAGTCTAACTGGATGCAGCTGAATACCAGTATTTTACATGGAGCGATTGCTTATCTGACCTCCACAACCCAGTCAGTAACTGGGTATTACGATACTCCTTGGTAAGACTGGCTGTCAGACTTTCAGGCTTCTGACTACCCGTAACGACTTTCAAAAATCCACGAATGACAGCCGGGACCAACGGCTTAACGTGCTTTCCGACGCACGGAGGAGTCTCGGTATGTAAAGATAGCCACCCATCCACGGACCAACCCCGGCAAGCGTAGCTTAACCTGATGGATCGATCCGTACGGCAGTTATTACTTAGCCACAAGCCAACTGCCATAACTGGCAATTTAATAGTTGTTGTAGCTATTGATCTTATTGAAAATATTGATGATATTCATCACCGAAAACGTTGAAAGCAATAATATAACTCAATAAATGCATGAAAAGTAAATTATTACGACATGGCGCCATATAAAACCATAAACAATTAACACCTACAATAAAACTTCTACAACCCACAATTAACTTCCTTAACACCATCAATACTATAAATAACACCGTTTTATCCTTACCAGAGATAATTCTAGACTTACTTCCTCTAGACTTTCGCAATGTTGTTGTTATCTGCACTTCCTGCGCGCGCGCAGGGTCGCGTATTATTAGTAACAGATGTTGGTGTTTGTTTTATTAAGTGTTTCTATGTACTGCGCGTGACTGTCAAGGGTATTACTAGGGAAGGAGTACAAAGAAGACGAGAAATTCAAGAAAAAAAAATCCCTTATTATAATTAAGTTGTTTCGTAATAAAGAGATGACCGTTCACACGATAACTTCATAGCACACATAGCTTTTTTTGACAGCTTAATGTCAAATGTCAACTGCCCATTGGTGTAGTGGTTGCAAGCGCTACTACTGAGCATGAAGTCCTGGGTTCGATTCCCGGGTCGGGCAAAGAGTTATTGGGTTTTCCATTAGGAATATCTCGGAGTTCCGAAGTTGGCGGTGTGATACCCACGGAAAACCCGAGACCCTACGCTCAGAACTGCGACAAGACTCACATTCCTAATCAGCACCACGTTTGCATACTGTTTATTCAAACCAGTCAGATTGTCGTGGAGTCATTATTCTAGCTTTCTATTGTCTTTCTAAGTATTCGGACGCACTTGTTAAGAACCTAATCTGACCTGACCGTTGGCAGTGGCTGGTTGACAGTTCTGCAGAATGCCTGCTAAAATTAACGCTATAATTATACTGCAGTCCATATTAGCATAATCAGCCTATAATGTTCCCATTACTGGGACACAGCCCTCATCTCTGTGTGAGGGAGGCCATAATCCACTACCCGGACCCAGTGCGTGGAGGATGTTACATGTCTTCGAATTTTTGGTTCTAAGACATGCCAGTTTCCTCAAGATGTGTTCCCCCACCGTTTTGAAAGCAGTGGTGACCAAACACAAAGCAAAGGGGGCTCGAACTCACCACACTTCACCCACCACTGCTCATACAGTCCATATTTCTACTACTTACTTATTATTATGAGAGATTAAGAAGATTGAAGTCATATCTTAATGGACAGACAGTTCGCAAAGTTCACATTTGTACGCCCTCTGGCGTAGCGCACTATTTATTATCTTGATACACCAGTATTAGTTAAACTAATTAATGAATGACTTATGACTTGGAAGCAATGGGTTCTGCGGACGTATCATTGCTCCTAAAGCTTTTTTCATCATCGTCATCATCATCATATTAGATTAGCCGTAAGACGGCCACAGCTGGATATAGCTCTAAGCCTCCCTCAAGCATCGCCTCACGTTCGGTCCTTTAACAAGGTGTTCAACTCAAACGCATTTGATGTAACTTTTCATAATTTCTTCTTTCTTATATCTACGCTCAAAATATAACGTAGTCCCATCTATGCATTCCTAGCTCTTCGTTTTCTAATTATAACTACTTACTAGTTTATGTTACTTTATAAGAATATTGATGTAAATAATTGTCGAGTCGTATGCAACTGCAGTCATCCCTACAGACCTTGCCTGTAATGCTATGTTTGCTTCCGTGTTGCATTTCCTGCTTCTAACACGCTTCTTGTTTACTAGGTTACGTGGAAAAAGGTCTTAAGTCCTTAAAAGGGCAGTCCTAGAATTAAAGTCCATAAGTGTAAATCAGGAGTCATCAAATTCGTGTAAAACCTTTGTTCTTTCTTGGGTACAATTGGACTGTTACAATATTGTCTCCCGCTTTGTTTAGTTCTCCTAATAAATAATTATTTACAATGCTATTGCGTGCATTGACTATTTGGATTGAGGAAATCTTTATTGCCTGTTGCTATGGCTTAGAATTTCCTCTGACAAAAGTTAATAGTTAAGTAAATTAAAATTAAAATTTATTTATTTCAGACAGAACTAAATTAAAATAAAATAAATTAACATTGAAATTAAGATCTGAAATTAAAAATAAATTGACAATAGAATCATTATAAAAAATTTAAATAAATTACCATTACAATCAAAATTAAAAATCAACATAGTGAGTTGAAATTTTAATATAGACCTCATTCTCTGATTCTTTGTGGTTGAAATCTAGGATCTAGAACCGAACATCGCAGCTGACATATTTGCCTAAGGGCATATAATTGCCAAAATATTAAGCTGTTATGTGGGCAGTGCACTGGTGGTCCACTGGTATCGGACCCGACTCACGAGTTGTTTAGTTGGTAATTTTGAACCTAGGCAAGCGTTTTACTTTGTGTGTTTAATTTTACCACCATTGGTTTAAAAAACTGTGAGGGAAAACAACGTAAGGAAACCGGCATGTCCTAGAACTAAAAAATGTGTGCGTGTACTAGCGTACACTCGTAAGAAGTGAAACTTCTTTATGACGTTATTTTTCAAAAAATAATTTACTATATGCAACTTTACAGAAATGTGTTAAATAAAGTTAAATTAGATAAAGTTGTTGTTGTGGTTGTTGTTGTTGTTGTTTGTTGTTGTTATTGTAATACCAATCCCTACTCCGCTGGAGAAAGTATACTTCGAATCACGCGCGGTAGGGATAAGAAGAAGATGGCGCGTAACGGAAAAATGTGACGCGTAACGAAAAAATGTTACACTAAATTTATTTCCAACCCCGATAAACAAGTTTCACTTCAAAAACACGAAGACATGTGACACATACCAATCCACACTGGGCCCGAGTGGTGAATTACGTTTCACTCTCTTCCACCACGAGGAGGACTCTGTCCCAGCAGTGGGAATATTATCGGCCGATTATGCTTAAGCTTATTCAGATCATTTTTCCAACTATGTTGGGGTCGGCTTCCAGTCTAACCGGATGCAGCTGAATACCAGTATTTTACATGGAGCGACTGCCTATCTTACCTCCACAACCCAGTCACTAACTGGGTACTACGATAAGACCTTGGTAAGACTAGCTGCCAGACTTTCGGGCTTCTGACTACCCGTAACGACTATCAAAAAGATCCACGCATTACAGCCGGGACCAACGGCTTAACGTGCTTTCCGAGGCACGGAAGAGTCTCGATGTCTGAAGATGGTCACCCATCAAAAGACCAACCCCGGCAAGCTTAACCTGATGGATCGATACGTGCGGCTGTTATTACTTAGCCACGAGAACCTCGACGATGCTTGCTTAGTTATTTTAAATATGCGGGGATAACGTATGGTTGACATGAAATGCAGAATATTTTATAATAATTTGTAATCTGAAAAAGGTTTTTTCTTTTCACGCAGACAAAGCTCCATTTATTTATACATATTAAACGCCGCCGTCCGTGACCATGCAACCAGAAGTCATATGTTAACAAATTAGTGTAACTACGGAAACGCAATTAAACACACAATATATTTATTTATAGCTTTGCGTCAGGTCAAGATACGCGGGCTATTGTAGCGTATCTATTATTAGTAGCGGGCCGTGCGTACACGCATCTCAGAGCTATTATTGTATTGGGTGAGTATTTTTGGAATATGTGACAATGGACGATCTAATTTGGAGCACAGTGTAGGAGAAAGTTTAGTCATTTTGTAACCTAAGGTTACTTCTGGAAGTGGACCTTATGGATTTATACAGTGTGTGTAAAAAAAATCAACTGTTAATTTATGTTCGCATGATTCGTCAAAATGTATCTAACAGCTGTTTTTATTGTCATATTTCAGAGTTGGTCCAACAGTCAAAGTTGTTCATTTGAGTTCTATACCCCCTGAATATGTATGTTCCTCCGTGTGTGTCCCTCGTTGAACCTAACACACTTTATATGTAATTTACATGATGTACGTAATAATGAGTAAGTATTCTATTTTTTTCCATAGTGAAATTATGGGTCTTCTTATTTCTTTTTCGTGTGGTTAGTGACTAACCTGGTGTCAGAGTGTTTATGTTGCCCATGGGCCTCTGACTTAGCTTCACAAGCTGTTGAGAAATATCTTTAGGCACGGCACGGCATGGGTCTAATTGTAATAGCCATTAATAAAAGGATAGACAATTGTCCTCAAAAGATACTTGGTCACTAACCGTTCGTGATTTTTTTGGAGAATAAAACATATTTCATTAAGTCATAATATAGAAAACGTTTTATAAATACATCTCGTTTCAGGAAAAGCAGGACAGCAATAAATAATTAATCAAATTACTTGGGTTACAAGCCTACAGTACAAGTACAAGATTTAAGTGTGTTAGTCGCTATCGTTACGGGTCGTCTGAAGCCCGAAAGTCTGACAGCCAGTCTTACCAAGGGGTATCGTATTGCCCAGTTACTGGGTTGTGGAGGTCAGATTGGCAGTCGCTCCATGTAAAATACTGGTATTCAGCTGCATTCGGTTAGACTGGAAGCCGACCCCAACATAGCTGGGAAAAGGCTAGGCAGATTGATTGATTGATGTTGGTACCGGAAGTGAGTTCATCTGACCAACGGCTTAACGTGCTTTCCGAGGCACGGAGGAGTCTCGGTATAAAAAGATGGTCACCCATCCACGGCCAGCCCCAGCAAGCGTAGCTTAACATGATGGTTGACCTGTGCGGCTGTTATTACTTAACCACGAGCTCCTCTTTCCGGTACCAACATAAGTGTCATAATTAATCTTCATATTTTTTAATATTTTTTCCTCGATTCCCACATGAATAAACCAGAGGTCACATTTACAGTGATATGAGTAACACATGACATAAAGCGGTTCACTTTTAGGTGGAGGTCACACGACCGCACTGCATGTATGTCAATCGATTTCAAGAAAAAAAATAACTGGTTTTTCCGCAACTAAGATAGGTTAACATTTGTAATGTGGTAATTTTAATTATTGCAGTAGGTGATAATAATTGCATTTAAAATATGGGCAAACTACGTAACATAACCTCACGCCTGTTATCCTCGAAATATTAGGCACAGGCGCTCCTGCAGTGCAGAGCTCAGATTTCGCCAGTTATGTTTAAGTTCCATGGGGTGAAGATGTTGCCATTAACCAGGAACAATTCCAAAACTTCGGGCTGCTACTGAGAAATTTCCAATGGTTTCCCAATTACAATGAGGATCTTTACGCTCAACAGTCGCGTGAGCTACCACTAGACCAACGAAGCAGTCATGTTATTGCCCTATTGCTGAAGCTCGTGACTAAATAATAAACAGCCACACAGGGCGATCCATTAGGTTAAGCTACGCTTGCCGGGGTTGACCGTGGATGGGTGACAATCTTTTTATACCGAGACTCCTCCATGCCTCGCAAAGCACGTTAAATCGTTAGGCCCGGCTGTCATTAGTGCATCTTAGACAGTCGTTAAGGGTCGTCAGAAGCCTGAAAATTTGACAGCCAGTCTTACCAAGGGGTATCGTATTAACTATTTAGTGGTTTGTGGAGGTCAGATAGGCAGTGGCTCCATGTAAAATACTGGTATTTAGCCGGCTGCATCCGGTTAGACTGAAAGCCGAACCCAGCATAGTTGGGAAAAGGCTCGGCAGATTGATTTTTCTCATACAAGGCGAAGGGTTTTTCTCATACAGAAAAGACACTTGCACAAGACTGGTTATCAATTACTGATTTATATTAACTACTAGCTTTTGCCAGCGGCTTGTCCTACGTGTATGTCGACAATTATCTTACGGGAACGGACTACCGAGGTACTATCGTGTATATTAATCCAGGGTATAATTTACACAGCGTGATTCAAAATCAAAAGTCATTTATTCAAACTAGGCTGAAAATCAGGACTTTTTGGAAGTCCCCAAAAACGCCCACCCTTCACTACTTCCTAGTGCTTTAGCTGGGAAGAAGAAGTGGCGCAACAAACTCCCCAGCAGCACAGCTGTCTGTTTAGTTGGAAGAACTTGACTCTACACATTTATCGTATGAGAAGTAATTAACATTGCGAAACTCATCACAATAAAATCAATCATTTGCCACATGTCAGCTAGATTGAGCATGGCAGATTGTCCGAAAGGGTTACCGCTACCCCGGCACACAAAGGGCTAAGGTAGGAACATGGATGGGTTTTAGTCAGCAAAAATCTGACACTCTCTTCCACTCCACCCAGAGCAGGAGAAGTCATTTGATGATTTTCCAGCCTTAAAAAAAAGGTACTTATAATCTATCTCTGCGCCAATTTTTTTCTAGATCCGTTTTGTAGTTTTTGCGTGAAAGAGTAACAAACATCAGTCCTCACAAACTTTCACGATTACAAAAATAGTAGGATAAGTCCAGGTTATCTCACGATGTTTATAATTCCACGATGTCAGTAATTTCCAAGATCCATTTTGATAAAATTATGTAGATGAGCATTTCCTTGGAAACAGAATATACTGATATTGTTTAAGATTTGTAAAATTCCACCTACTTTAAATTAATAATTCCAAGGCCTAAACAATGAATATTTAGGTATAGTACAAAATCACGATTATAATAGTTTGCGTAGAAAAACAGCTGATACAAGCCAAGATACCGCTATAATTAAGTTTACTTTTAACTACATAATAGAACCAAAAAAAAAATGCGTACGAACAAAAAATATAAACAGAATTTTAGCGGTAGACCTTGTAGAGACAACTTGATGTTTACTGAGGGAACTTGCGTTGTTATGAGGATTACAGAATATAATTGTTAGTTGGTGCTTCCTAAAGCTTTATTTCATGCAAACAATTCTAATTCCCGCCCTATGGCCGTCGAGGAGCTCGTGGCTAAGTACTTACAGCCGCACAGGTCGATCCGTCAGGTTAAGCTACGCTTGCCGGGGTTCACCGTGGATGGGTGACCATCTTTACATACCGAGACTCCTCCGTACCTCGGAAAGCACGTTAAGCCGTTGGTCCCGGCAGTCATTTGTGCATCTTTGACAGTCGTTACGGGTCGTCAGAAGCCGGAAAATCTGATAGCCAGTCTTACCAAGGGGTATCGTATTGCCCAGTTTCTGGGTTGTGGAGGTCAGATAGGCAATCGCTTCATGAAAAATACTGGTTTACAGCTGCATCCGATTAGACTGGAAGCCGACCCCAACATAGTTGGGAAAAGGCTAGGCAGATGATGATGATGATGATTGGTTTAAACTAGTCTTAAGTAATGCGTGGGTCTTGAGTAAAGTTCTGTAATACGAGCCTAGGTTCTTAGACGATATTATCAATTACACCTCTAGGCGAATTAGTCCATTTTTTCGTGTGGAAATATCGTCATGAATATTCATTAGGCCGTGTTGTGTACACGAGGTGCTGATCTAATGTTGGAGTGATCTTTGATCTATGTTATTCCAATAGATGTTAATGGTGTGAAATCTTCTGGGTTTCCAGTTCAGTTAGGTGTACTTCAAGGCTTAATACTGGGTCCATTCTTATTCTAAGTGTGACTTGCTATTTTATTTCAATTGCCATTTGCTGAGTCGTTGTGCTGTTTGTAGATGACGCCTGTCTTATTTTTAGAGTTGACAGGAGTAGACAAGATTTTGACGATGTAAACAGTAGATTCTCAACGGTTACGGACAAATAATCTAGTTTTTATCCTTACCAAATGTTAGAAACGTAGGGCCCAACATCGTCTTAGATAAAGAGCTTGAAACTGCTGATTTGTAACGTTAATTACTTTGTATACGATTGTAAAGAATAAAGTTTTTTTAATTGAACAGACAGCTGCACTGTTGAGGAGTTTGTTGCGCCACTTCTTCCAGCTAAAGCACTCGGAAGTGGGTGAAGGCCGGACGTTTCTGGGGACTGTCATATATTATTCTGAGCCTAGTCTGAATATTTTGATTCTTCCGGCACTTCCTGGGGAAAACAAAATGGTTTCCTACTAGGGTACAGAAAGCTGACAGTCAGCAACCAAAGTGGAAATATAAAGGCTACACACAGTGCCGGCGGCACGGACCACCGCGGCGCCGGTTGTTGCCAAACGGCACGTGCCGCCGGTTTTTGCCGTGCGTTGGTGCCGCCGGCATGTGCCGCAGGAACTTGCACAAAGCCGCCCAGCATCTTTCCTGTTGTAACAGTCATGCAGAACTTGGTGTAGTTGGTTTGCCCGCGCTGTACGGGTAGTTAATAAGCTAATAAATGTATACCCGTAATATGTTTACCACAAAGTAGTAGTCTTTAGAGCACCAAGTCAAATGTTTATAAGTTATCTCAATTCAATGAATCAAATAACCATAAATGCTAAAATGTCAATTGGCAATTTATTTATTGTTGAACTCCTTCAGTTTGGCGGGTGACTTTTAGCAGCATTAAATAATAAAGCTCTAGCACACGAGCGCCTATGGCACATACACTTGATCACCTACGGCGACCAGTGCGAGCGAAAACTTTAAGCCTTTCATTAATTTGTTGATTTTAAGTCATGAGCTGTAGCGGGTAGGAACATTTTGATGTTGTCTGTGGTCGTAAATTCATAGATAGCCCGAAAACAGTCACGGTTTATTTAATTGTGTATAGGTTTTTGGTTATTGACACTTTATTTTCAGTCTTCATCGTTGTTTTCCTCGTTTTACACATCGCTTTTATTCATCGACCTTAAAAAGAAACGTTTAAAAGTCCAAATCTATTCGAAAAATGGATTGCTGACATACGGTTACTAGCAAATCAAGTTATACGAAACGATCTTTCTTGATATGATTTTAAACCTTAAAACGTTGACGGTAAAGATCAAAATTGATTTGCTGGCGACTGTATATTTTCAAATATTGGAGATGTCAGCAAATCAGGATCCTCCTTGTTCCTTTAACCCCTTACCTTTCTTGACACCTCAGTCACATAGTCCTTTTTTTGAGTTTGGGATATCATTAAATGACTGCTCCCGCTCTGCGTGGAGCGGAAGGGAGTATCAGATTCCTGCTGACAAAAACCCATCCATGTTCCTTCCTTAGCCCTTTATTTTCCGTGGTAGCGGTAACCCTTTCGGACAATCCCGCTATTAGAATCCACCCGGACTGTAGTGTGGAGCTGTGAGTCGCCGATTTGAAACTGGACATAAGTCACATGGTCCTGGCAATTTTATTTTCTAGCTCCGCTATAGCTCTTGCCTCACACCATACCGAAATCCTTTACATTACCAACATAAGTACACACACGAGATCTTGACCCTATTATATTTTGGCATTGAAAGTATCGTGAGTGACACATCAGGTCGCCCCCCTGCCCCCCTCGGTCTCCCTCGCCGCCGTGATCCCTGCACCTGATGGTTGACATATAGGCAGGGATGGCCAACCTTTTCAAATTCATTTTAATAGGGGGTTGAAGGAAAGTGTTGCGGGATCCATCTACTGGATGCGAGAACTACGGGACCGATTGATGTGGCGATGCTTAGGGGACGTGTCAGTCCAGCAGTGGGCGTCTTTTAACTTTCGATTCTTTCTTCGTGTGGTTTGTGACTAATCTGGTTTTATGCTGCCCATTGACTCTGACTTAGCTTCACATGCTGTTAAGAAATATCTCTCAGACATGGTTTCCTCACGATGTTTTCCTTAACCGTTTTTTAAAGTAAGTGATAATTATACAATACGCACATGAAGCCAAAGAGTCAGAGGTGGCATGCCTTGGGTTCAAACTTGAGACCTGGGACCTTTGGTCCTGAATCCTGGATTGAACTGCGCGCGTCAATAATTTCAATGATGAAATGATAGGAATCACGCGACTATTTGTGCTAGTTTTCACACCTTTATTAAAGTTAGTTGACATAATCGGTGCGAGCGAATTTCGTCTCGCAGCCCGTGAGAGAAACGCCACAATTTGGCTAGAGCTTAATGATGACTAGGCCCACAGTTATACGTCACGTATCGCATATCATCGTAGTGCTACGCCAAAGGTTTGCCATCTCTGACACATAGACTGATAAAGACGTATGCTCTAGGCCTCAGAGCATGATGAATGGCGGATGAAGAAAGCTATTATTTTGTATTGTGTTTGCTTGTGTCTTGTAATGGGTTAAACCGTTGATTTATTTAAGCGTTACGAATGTAGACTGACACTGTTTTTCCACCGCAAAACGTAGTGGATTATTCACACTGAGCGTGACGTTCCCATCATGCTGTTTGGTATCGCAACCGCCGCGGGAGACGCCCCGGGCGTCGGGAGCCGCGTGACGACTCCCAGCCACCGTAGACGTGGCCCTGCGGGCGGTGAGTAATGGGTAGCTCACCGTCCGACCAGGACTAGGCCCGTGCATGACGGCGCGTACGTGTTCCACGCGCACCTGAAAGAGATTTCAGCAATAAGGACAGGGCCCGTTGGGGCCGAAGTCTGCTGGGTAAGCGGGATTGTCCGAAAGGGTTACCGCTACCTCGGAACTTAAAGGGCTACGGAAGGAACATGGATGGGTTTTAGTCAGTAAGAGTCTGACACTCCCTTCCGCTCCACCCAAAGTGGGAGAAGTCATTGGATGGTTTCCCGCCCTCAAAAAAATTAAAATAAAAATGCTGTGCGGTAGACACGCGGCGATAGAAAACGTGTTGAAGCTTGACTTCCAACTATATTGTCCGCATAACCAAATGGCAACTGTCATTGTTTAAGTTGTATAAAATGGTTTTAATACGGCAGAAGGGTTTCAATTTGCTTATCAATGAATGTCCTATTATTATGTTCTTTTCAATCGATAGGATAGACAAATGGTCGACCCGTTTTCGACAGATTATTTGTAAACTTAGGTTAATGATTTTTAAGACTTATCAAAATCTCTAAACTTCGAACCAGAAAACAACACAGAACAACAACAAGCAACTACACTTCAACAACAATGATCATCTGTTTAGCGATATAAATAACGGTTGTGATAGTACAGACGCCAGCACATCAAGCTATCCCTAACTGTCAATATTTCTGAAATGAAAGTAAACTTTATCTTTTTGTAATAAAAACTATCAAAGAAATTTGACAGATTGGTGTAACTCTATATATTGGCCTTTGTACTTCCCCTTCGCCCAGATGAGCTCTCGAAAACATTTCAAACTATAGAAAAGAACTAAGTAAGTAAACTTCGAAAGTAAACATTGAAGAAGTCCCTGACTCAATGATCCTTG
Source organism: Hyppa rectilinea (assembly GCA_951799385.1). NCBI lineage: Eukaryota > Metazoa > Arthropoda > Insecta > Lepidoptera > Noctuidae > Hyppa > Hyppa rectilinea. The sequence continues at coordinate 14,322,472 of OX637324.1, forward strand.
GCTAAAACAAAATGTACAAATGCAAGGGAACTTGGAAATACCCGTCAATTACTTAGAAAATGATGCACTCTAACTACAGTTGTTTTTGGTTAGCAAACATGGATTGTTAGGTCAGAGATTTTAGGCGTAAATAAATGTCACTCATCCAAGTAAGGACGCATGTAAGTTAAGGTGAATGCGCCACGGTAGCCCGCGAAATACAAATTTTCGTATATCTTTTTTTGCAAATTGCAGGTCTATATAAGTTTTAACTGCTGGGGAGTTTGTTGCGCCACTCCTTCATCGCAGCTAAAGCACTAGGAAGTGGTGAAGGGTGGGCGTTTTTGAGGGACTGTCTTATGTAACTTTGAACCTTCAAAAAGTGCTGATTTTCAGCCTAGTTTGAATAAATGACTTTAGATTTTTTTTATATTGATTTTATGTTGACCAAAACATGATTTCGGCCGTAGCGAGTTATAGAACTATAATCATGAATATTGTATGAATATTCCGTTAAATCATGACATATTTGGAGGGCAATTTTAACTAAGAGAGTTGTATTGGTAGGTAATTACATGCCGGGTACAGAGAGGACTCTGTAAGAGAAAGGTGGTTATGCACCTTGCCGGTGTCCTCACGATGTTTTCCTTCACCTTTGAGAGTAGAGGTGATGAAACAATTGATAAAAAGTAAAGCACATGTCTGGTCTCAAACCTACGACCACCAGTGCTTCAAGCGAACATATGCATACTTACCGTCGAGTTAGGCCCGGCGCCCATTGGTAAGGTATTTTTACGCGACGAATAAAAATACGACTTAATAGTGTGGAAATAAAGTTGAAATTTCAATGATAAGGCCCAGCGCCCATTGGTGGCACGGCACGGCATAGTATTTTTAGGCGACGAATAAAAATACAACTTAATTGTATGGACATAAAGTTGAAATTTCAATGTTCGCCTAAAAATACATGACAATGGGCGCCGGGCTTTTTTTTTTTTTTTAAGGCTGGGAAATCATCCAATGAATGCTCCCGCTCTGGGTGGAGCGGAAGGGAGTGTCAGACTCTTACTGACTAAAACCCATCCATGTTCCTTCCGTAGCCCTTTATGTTCCGGGGTAGCGGTAACCCTTTCGGACAATTCTGCTTACCCGGCAGGCTTGGCCCTGAGGGGCCCCTTCATATGCTGACATCTCTTTGAGGCGCGCGTGGAACATATACGCGCCGTACGGCACGGGTCTGGTGCTGATCGGACGGTGAGTCACCCATTACTCACCGTCCGCAGGCCCGCGCCTACGGTGGCCGGGAGTCGTCACGTGGCTCCCGACGCCCGGGGCGTCTCCTGCGGCGGCTGGGACGGGAGGACCTTTCTCTCTCCCATCCCGCCACCTCCTTCGCGAGCATGACTTTTTCGCAGAAGGAGGTGACTGCCTCCCACTCCCTCTCGCCCCGGACCATGGCTTGCACCAGGGCCGGGCGCGAGAGGTCGCCGCCGCCGATCGCCTCTACGAGGACACGGCGGTGCTCCGCCCAAGCGGGGCAGGTTTGCACCGTGTGCTCTACCGTGTCCTCTGGGCGATCCTCGCAGTGGTGACACCCGGGCGTTTCCTCCCGCCTGATGATGTGCAGGAACCTCCCGAAACATCCATGTCCGGTGAGGACCTGCGTCAGGCGGTAGGTGAGGGCGCCGTGACGCCTCTCTAGCCACTCCTCAAAGAGGGGCCTTACCGCCACTATCGTGGCGTGCCCTGCGCTGGGTTGCGACAGTCGCTGATTCCAGGCCGCCATGAGATCGCGCCGGAGGTCCGTCCGCTCCGCCGCAATTTGCTGCGGAAACGGAGTTTCCCCCCGGCTTAGTACCTCCACGCGCCACTCGAACAGGCGCGCGAGGACTATCGCCTCTAGATCCCACGGCGGCAGTCCGGCAAGGAGGCTTGCCGCCTCGCCCGAGATCGTGCGGTACCCCCGGATTAGCCGAATGGCTACCACCTTTTGGGGCGCGTTCAGATAGTGAGCGGCTCGTCGCCGCAATGAACGCGCCCACACCGGGGCCCCGTATAGGGCCATGGACCGCACGGGGCGCCGGGCCTAATAGGTCGTTACTGTCGCGCACTCGCTTCTAGTTGCTCAAAGCAAAGCTTTCGGCATGCTTGCACCGCGAATCACTAAACATATTTAGCGCTATACAAATTTACATTTATTTTATTCACGCAGACCTATGCTTCTACCTATCAACTTGACATTTATTTACAATGCCCACGTGTGCAGGGCGTGGGCGACTTAAATACGCAAAACAAACCATTTTTCTTGAACTAATTCTCAATAAGTACTCATTAAATAATTATCTATACTTAAGTAATAGAATGCCTTACATTAGGTACCCATGATGTCACTCCTTCTGCCTCTGCCTGCCTTTTCCCAACTATGTTGGAATCGGCTTCCAGGCTAACCGGATGCAGCTAAATACCAGTATTTTACATGGAGCAACTGCCTATCTGACCTCCACAACCCAGTAACTGGGCAATACGATACCCCTTGGTAAGACTGGCTGTCAGATTGTCGGGCTTCTGTCGACCCGTAACGACTGTCACAGATGCACAAATGACAGCCAGGACCAACGGCTTAACGTGCTTTCCGAAGAGCGGAGGAGTCTCGGTATGTAAAGATGGTCACCCATCCACGGACCAACCCCGGCAAGCGTAGCTTAACCTGATGAAACGATACGTGCAGCTGTTATTACTTAGCCACGAGCTCCTCTCCTGATCGCTGACGTCACTTCTTCAATGTCGCGATAAAGTATGCTGACATTGCCCGGGCATACACCATGCCGTACAAAAACATGACGATACTACCATTGCGACCTTATTTCCTTCCGCTGTAGCTCGTGGCCATCAGAAATGGCACTGTGGAGAATTACCAACATATATTTTCAATTACCAAACGAAAGTTTACCAAAATTCAACTTTATTTATCTGTGTTAAGGTTGGTTATCAGTTGATATTGGTTAGGTTATTGTGAATTAAATTTGTCGATAACGTCGATATATCGCTTACCGCTAAGCGATAGTGTTTACAGGATGTTTGTAAGTTAATTAATTTGGTAACTAATATAAAACGTTTTATTACGAAAATAATGATCAATAAGGAATGAATATAATCTGAGGCGTACGGTCATGTGTCATGTTTGATTCTCGGCCTTGTGTGAGATATATTTATTGATCTAGTTCTGAATACCACTGACAATGATTGTTTTTTTTAACTTAATATCTGTTTATGATTTCGTAACTGTTTATTTTGAGTCGACTTATTCTTTAAACTTTAGCAGATTGAAGAACTTAACTTGGTTATTATGAGAATTGACCAATTCTGTTTAAAATAATGTTTTTGAGTTTCTTGCGAAGCAACTACTTTTATTGTAAGGGGCAACTAGAATCAATTCTAATTTTAAAAAAGTTCTGAATTCGTATGTGAGTTTTTTTTTGTATGTTTGTGACGCGATTGCTCCGTCAATTATGAATTGATTTGCAATTTTTTTTTTATTTGGATCATACTTTAGAGGTCCTATTTAAATTTTATTTACTTCGCTTGAATAGTTTTTGAGTTAGCTTCGAAAATACGTATTTAATCCACTCTTTTAACTTGATGATGTTTTAGTACTTCAGGTCACTGTTGTTTACATAGCAAGTTTAGTAGTGGATACGAATTGGTGTGGGGACTGTGGGGTAGGTAGGTACCATAACTGAAACTAAAGTGAAAAGTAAAAAAAAAAAATATAAAAAATAACAACCGACTTTAAAAAAGCAGTAAAAAGTGAAAAATAATTTTAATTTCCGAAGACGTTGGCAAAAACCGAAAACAAAACCTAAGACACCGACGACTAAAATTTAAATTATTTGTCATTTTGTGTTGTTTTTCTTATTTTTCCAAAATATGTTATGGTACCTGCCAGGTGCTCCCAGGCCACAACATCCTGTCCTCAGCCTGCCGCAGCAACCTTTATATTAAGTTAAATCGTCAGCCGTCGATCTGTCTCTCTTCAGTCTCTATCTAGCCTTTTCCCAACTGTCATACTGATGCAGCTGAATACCAGAATTTTACATGAAGTGACTGCCTATCTAACCTTTACAACTCAGTAAATGGATAATACCTCTAGGTACGACTGGCTATCAGACTTTCGGGCTTCTGACGACTTGTAACGACTATCTAGTCGTCGTCAGTCAGTAATGATGTCAAATACATATCTATACTAATAATAATAATAATATTATAAAGAGGAAAACTTTGTTTGTTTGTTTGTTTGTTTGGTTGTAATGAATAGGCTCAAAAACTACTGGACCGATTTTAAAAATTCTTTCACCGTTGGAAAGCTTAGTTTTCTAGGCTTACATAGGCTACTTTTTATCCCGGGAAAAATAACGGGTCCCACGGGAAAGACCACGGGAGCGAAGCCGCGGGCAAAGTGCTAGTTAAAAATACAGTTAAACATAGTAAAGGCTTCTCCCAAATATAGCATAATACCTTTGAGCAATTGGATTGGTGTGTGTCATATACATAAGTACTTTTTCAATGAGTCAATTAAATTCATTCAAACAAAAAATTTTTTCATTCACTATAATTCTCATTCAACCAACAATAAAAGGAAATAATTAGACAGTGATTTTGACACAACAGCAAGCAATAATTCATTTAAATGATAAACTATGAAACTATATGATATTATGCATACCTACTTATGTAATTAGTATAATTATATTATAGCTTAAGTATATACTTTCAGAATGGCTTGCTGTGATTGATGCATTGATAAAATGATAACAATTAGTAGCCGTTTGATTGACAATGATTTACGTATCTGATTTATTAATCAGTGCGCATTTAATTAAATGTAAATGGTTTAAATGAATGAATATCAAAGGGTTAAATTTTATTACAAGTTAAAATGATTTTCCTTTTGAGATGTTGAGGTGTAATTTTCTTTTTGTAAGGCAGAGATTTTAATAAAATAATAAAGTTTGTTTATGTCTTCACCAAATCAGAACAACAAATTAATGATTGGAGCCTCCTTTTGAGCAAAGAAGAATTATTTTTAGAAGTTTTTCATAGCTAGAAAATTTTGCTATAGAATACAATTATAGAAATTATTCACGTTATTGTGTATGGGGATCGTTGGGTAAGTGTGTTTTGTGCGTGTGTGTGTCGAGAGACTCACTCACTCAAACGTGGGTGTATTATAGTGGCCAGTATAATACCATGTAATAGGGGGTGAGCCTATTGCCGTCAATCGAGCTCAATTCCAAACGCCGGGCTAATTGAAAAATTCCAGATAGAAAAACCGAATGACAGTTTGCAACACCGGGAATCGAACGCTGCAAGACCTCATGCTCTGTACTTTCGACCACTAGCCTAGCATGGCAGTGACGTCGAAACCACTATGCATAACCTCTCGTAAATCTATGTATACTAATATTATAAAGAGGTAAAGTTTGTGAGGTTGTAGGGGGTAATCTCAGAATCTACTAAACGCAAATACTGCCACTATTTTTTGAGGTGCTTTTCTAAGCTCTGTGCCTTCAACACGCATACGTGTCGCCAAAATCCCTACTGAGTGCCTTCAACACGCATTGCAATATATGGATAATAAACACACAATTATTGTTGAAGGGGGTGAGCTTAGAATGGATCAAAATGTATTGAGCATGTATGCGTGTGCGGGGCACTGTGCGATAGAACAGAAAACACACAGCTGTGTTCATGGCAGTGTATGGGTGAACGCATTATGATGGGAAGCTACATTACCCCTGAGTGTTATATACTGTATTTAAAATTAAAATTCGCGCGGTAGAAGTCGCGGGTGAAGTGCTAGTAAATCAATAAAACTGAATAAAATCAGCCTGTACATAAATATATGATCACGTCTCTCCCCCGGGCGTGCACTCTGTAGGTCTAGGTCAGCTTCAGACCGACTCTGTAGCTCATGCATTATGTATGACAAGTCCGTGTTTACGGAAAATCAGTTCCGGTTATTCCGTGGAAGATTTTTTGCGAATCCGAGGTGTCAATGTTACTATGCAGTGAAGGACGGAAAGAGGAAGATTGTCATGTGATGGAAATTTTGTTGTGACTTGGTTTTCGTATATTTAAATAGCTTAATTTAGTTTAGAGTTGGTGTGGGATGCAACGTGTGTCGACACCCTCGCGGGGCAGCTGCTGCAGGTGCAGAAAACCTCAAAAGGCGCAAATACTCCGATCTGATTGGGACTTATATGTTCGAGCCGTTTGGGGTTGAAACACTAGGGCCATGGGGTCCGAGTGCCCACTATTTTTATCGAGACATCGCCAAGCGATTGGTCGACTCTTCATGTGACCAGAGGGCTGGCCTATTTTTCGGTCAAAGAATCAGCATTGCCATACAACGTGGCAATGCTGCCAGCCTTTTGGGAACTTTTCCTGTTGAAAGCGATGTGGACGAATTTTTTGATGCCCTTTGATTTATTTTTATTTATTTTTTCCCTCCTGTTTTATATACTGGTACATAGTTATTATTAATATTTTAAGCATTATTTCTTGATATATTAATAAAAGCTAAAATAGTCTGATTTAGGTCACTGTTGAATAATCTAGAAGACGCAACGTGTGTCGATACTCTCGCACCATCCCATCTTCCAGCCACGGCGTGCTGCGCTGGCGCTGCTGCTGCGGCTGTGGAAATCATCAAGCGGCGAAAATATAATAACCTTATCGGCAATTATATTTTCGAGCTGTTTGGGGTTGAAACCCTCGGGCCGTAGGGTCCAAGTGCTCATAGTTTGTTTAAAGATATCTAAACGGCTAGTTGACACTTCCCGCGACCCCAGGGCTGGCTTTTATCTCGGCCAGAGGCTTAGCATTCCCGTACAACGTGCCAATGCCGCTAGTTTTTTAGGTACTAATTTTTCGATGGCATATTTTAGTTCGTTATTAGTTTTAAATACATGTACAGAGGCCAGCACATCAAGTTGCCACAATCTGTCAAAATTCTTTGGTAGTATTTCAACTTTATTGCAAAGACATAAGGTTCATTTTTAATTGAGAAAATTTGACAGTTAGGGATAGCTTGACGTGCTGGCGTCTGTACCTATATTCTTATTAGTTTTTTAGATTATTGTAAATACCACTTTAATGAATTAATTGTAATATCTGAAATAAATGTTGACCTAAGTTTTCACAGTGAAATTTTTACAGACTACATTGGCTGAAGTGGTGACAAGCGTAGTGAAAAACCGGTGGCTGGGCGAGACTAAAAAATATCTGCTTACAGAAAACAAATAAAACCAAAAATATAATGACAAATACAATCATTCTGCCTAGCCTTTTCCCAACTATGGTAGGGTGGGTTTCCAATCTAACCAGATGCAACTGATTACCAGTATTTTACATGGAGCGACTGCCTATCTGACCTGCACAACCCAGTCAGTAACTGGGTATTACGATTTTCCTTGGTAAGACTGGCTGTCAGACTTTCGGGCTTCTGACTATGTCATAACGACCGTCAAAGATCCACGAATGAAAGCCGGGACCAACAGCTTAACGTGCTTTCCGAGGCACGGAGGCGTCCGATATGTAAAGCTGGTCACCCATCCACGGACCAACCCCGGCAAGCGTAGCTTAACCTGATGAATCGATCCATGCGGCTGTTAGTACTTAACACGAGCTCCTTGTTATCATGACTAATACTCCAAAAGGTTACAATCGATCGCCGTCAGCTGCTCCCCATGACGGAAGATTACGCGATTATCCAATTACCAGTAACCTGAGATGTGGATTACAAATTTTACTCCCACGTAATGTTACTGTGTGCTGACAACAGTTAAATCATTCGTCATTACATAACATATGCGTGTGTATTCTTCTTATTTTTGTTTGGTTAGTGACTAACCTGGTGTCAGAGTGTTTATGCTGCCCATGGGCCTCTGACTTAGCTTCACATGCTGTTGAGAAATATCTCTCAGACATGAACACGATTGATTCATTCCTCACGATGTTTCCCTTCACGGTTTTATAAACAAGTGACCCTTCGTAGATAGAAGATACTTACTTCTCGCTGTTGTCGGCACTCGAAAGTCTAAATGAGCCAGAAAGATCTCATTCGCTTAAGTCAAATAATCGGCGAAATTATTTTTCAGAATTTTTCAGAAAGGGTATAATGGGGGTGTTTTTAAACATCTCCTCTCCGCTCGCCCCGTCTCCGCTTTGGTGGAGTCCGGGCCTTAAGCTAGACGGCCGGCAAAATCAAAGAAAAAAGCATTTAATAAAATTGTGTAACAATCTGATAACGATGAACAAAAAAGATAACAGATTTAATCACGTGAGTGTTTCTGACTATTCCTCCGGTTTTTGAGAACGTTTTAATTTTTTATTATTTTTAAATTATTGAGGCGTGTCCTCAGGGTTTTTATCATAATAACAGATCATTATTGTGTCTCATTAACAAAGTTTGAAAGATAAAAAAGCCGATTTGAGGAAAATCTTCCTATTAGGTTAGGCAACCGGCATGCCTGAGAGATATTTCTCAACAGCATGTGAGGCTGACCGCCCATGGGGGGCGGCATAAATACGCTGACACCAGGTTAGTCACTAACCACACGAAGAAGAAAAAAGAAGATTCTTAATGCCTAGCATGAATGATGGAAAGGGACAGCCTAATAACGTAAGTAATAGGTAGTCACACTTTACCTCATTTCGACAATTCATCAATATTCTTTGAGTTAACTAGGAGTGTCGAGCAGATTCTTTTAAAAGGTTTACTTACTGGCATTTCTCCATATAATAGGAAATAATCAATTTCAACCGTATACGTTTCTAGCCTCTGACGTTTTATGAGTAATAATAATAATATCCTTGGACATTTCACACAACGCCATATCGTCCCAAGCTAAGCAACCTAATGCTTGTGTTATGGTAACGAAATGGTTGATAAACTACTTATATACATTTTTTTTTGCAAATACATACCTACATATTATAGATAGAAAAACACCCAGACCCGTAACAAATACTTGCAGGTCGTACAAATATTTGTTCCGTGCGGGAATCGAACCCGCGACATGCTGCGCAGCAGTCAATCGCTCAACCGCTGCGCCAACCATGTCGTCCTAGAGTAGGTAGGTGAGTACGTATACCCAAGTAGGTTTATCTATACTAAAATTCTAAATCCTGACTGTCTTACCGATCTGATATATCAACGCACAGCCTAAACCGCTGGTCCTAGAGATGAGCCGTATTTTACAACTTGGGCCAAGTAACGGCTGCTGTAGAATTTTTGGTTTCGATTTTTTACCGTTATTGTAGCTTTTTGCCGGGACCCACACTAAGTATTACCAACGTATACCGTATACTGGCGTACAAATAAAAGTATAAAATGTCTGGGTCATAGGCATAGGTCACGAATTGGCTTGTTATAACTAATGTCAAGGGAACAGCTGTTTTGATAGACATCACGTTATCAAGAACAGATCATAACTCACAGTGGAACTAGCTATCTGTCTTGTAGTGAAATGATTAATGATTGTTGGTAATTGTAATCAAGTTTATATTGATAAAAGTTGTGTTTGCAGAGAGGATTAAAAGACCCAATAGTTAGTTTAATACCTGGTAATTGCTTATATAGCTTTTTCAACGGTCATATTGAAAATGTAACTGGTCCATCGACCGGGTTAAGCTTCACTTACCGAGGTTGGTCTGTGGATTGGTGACCATCTTTACATATGGACACCCCTCTTGCTTCGTTTGTAACGGCTGTCATTTGTAGATCTTTGACTGTGGTAACGGGTTGTAGCCTGAAAGTCTGACAGCCAGTCTTTCCAAGTGGTATCGTGTTACTGGGTTCCGTAGCTTAGATAGGCAGTCGCTCCTTTCAAATACTGCTATTCCCCTGCATCTGGTTAGACTGGAAGCCAACCCCAACATAGTTGGAAAAAGACAGGCAGATGATGATGATATGAAATCGGCTCCTCACGATATTTCCCCTCACCGTCAGTCAGGATGTCTAAGAATAATATGAAGCAACTTAGAAAGTATGTATAACTTTGGAAAAGTAACATTGGAACTAGCTGGGTTGAACTCGCACCTTGGGTCGTAAGATGCGGATCAGATAAGAAACACGCCACCACGACGAAGTAGAAGAAGAACGACGAAGAAGTGGTATAATACCAATCATTATTAACTAGCTGCTCACCTAGTTCTTCCCTACCTAGGCTTCACCCGCTGTTCGGCTCCTATTGGCCGTAGCGTGATGTTAAATAGCCTATAGCCTTCCTAGATAAATTAACTATCCAACACAAAATTAATTTTTCAATTCGAACCAGTAGTTCCAGAGATTAACGCGTCCAAACAAACTCTTCAGCTTTATAATATTAGTATAGATACAAATAATTATAGGTACCTACTGAACGATAGAATTACGTAACTTAGGAGGAAGTGCATATTACAGATCTGGTGACTTTCGTTAAAGTTAATACCTTAGAAGTTGGACCTATTGTTAATAAAGCTTTGTATTCCAGGTCTTCAGATAATAATGCAGTTATCTAATAGTTAAGTAATGTTTGATTTGTATCTGTAATTGTTGCAGCTTTGAAGTTCATTATTTTTCTAATTGCTTCATTTCATGTGAAAAGATTATAAATAAAAATAATCAAAGGCAAGAGATATATTTTACAAAAAGTGAAACTTGCTTTTAGATTTGTAAGCTACATACCTATATGTTAGCACATCTAGCTAACATTTATAGGTCAGTAATGGAATAAAAAATAAAAAGCCGTTTTTTTCATGCATTAAAAAGATTTTCAACATTTCGTTTTTTTTTCTAATGTTGCGATTAGTACTTAAATTATATTAATTTGCACACCTCATAAGGTATATATACTACCTCTATAATACAATGTACCGTTTTTATCTGTAACATCTTTTTAACATGTATCATGCAAATTAATTATTTGATTTTTATTTTTGTTTCAACACATTTACATGATTTGTGTATGTTAGTACAATATAATGATTTGTTGTTATCATACCATAATAATTAGGTAATTAATAATTTCCATAGTGCCTTTCATTTGTTTTCAGTTAACACATATAATCAAAATCACGATTTTTTTTTTCAGTACAAACATTTTACAGCTGAAATAAAAAAACTCTTGCAGGCAATCTACTCTAACAACACACTAGGTATGTCGTCGATGTGATTAAATTATTTATAGGCTAAACTGACAAGTCCGTGCCTTATTCAAGACCCTACTTTATTCTAGATATCTAGTATCTACTGTCATCATCTGCCTGCCTAGCCTTTTCCTAACTATGTTGGGGTCGGCTTCCAGTCTAACCGGATGTAGCTGTATACCAGTATTTTACATGGAGCGACTGCCTATCTGACCTCCACAACCCAGTAACTGGGCAATACGATACCCCTTGGTAAGACTAGCTGTCAGCTTTTCTGGCTTCTGACGACCCTTAACGACTGTCAAAGATGTGCAAATGACAGCCGGGACCAACGGCTTAACGTGCCTTCCGAGGCACGGAGGAGTCTCGATATGTAAAGATGGTCACCCATCCACGGCCAACCCCGGCAAGCGTAGCTTAACCTGACGGATCGACCTGTGCGGCTGTTAGTACCTACTTAGCCACGAGCTCTTCTAGTATCTACTGTAAAAGCCGACAATAAATGCATCATCGCATCTGCATACCCGTTTTCTCACGTCTCATTAACATACAATTTTAAATAGTCTGACCTTAACAATGAAATTAACGTAGTTTCATGAAAAACCAAAGTTTTTTTGTTACCTAGCAAACTATTAACAAAGTGTCAGTATGTGAAGGTTAATTTTAGTCGCCACGTCACCAGCCTCGGTAGCGCAGTAGGCAGCGCGTAAGTCTCATAATCTTAAGGTCGTGAGTTCGATCCTCACCCGGGGCATAACTTTTTGCGATTCTTATCTTTTTACTTTACCTATGGAAGGTCAGCACAATAAATATTATGTACTTTACGCGTATTTATTATTTTGTGTTTAACTATGTTGAAGAAAATTATTGTACTATTGAAAAGGAAAAACCCTCTATTCAAAAAATAACAAAAAATAAATAAAATAATAACAGGAAAACAAAAACCCATGAACAAAAAACGGATTAAAATGGTACTTTTAAAGCATTGTATGGCACAAGAAGACATTGAGAATAAAATCGAGCAAATTCGTGTCAGGCCCCGCACAGCGAAATAAAAAACAAAACAACAACAATAAAACAAAACAACAACAATTTTGATTTAATCAACAAGAAAAATAAGTTGATTTTTCATTGCCGAAAATATTAATTATCTGATAGGTATCTCAAACACTGAAAATGTTTTTTTAAGCTCAATCGTTTCAGAAAATTCGGCTTTTGACTGTTCGTAACAATTGTCAAAGACATCCAAGACCAACGGCTTAACGAGCTTTCCGAGGCACGGAGGGGTCTGTACTGTTGTCAGCGGATCAAGTTATACTAAACAGTCAAAATTTTCCAAATGCTTTTTAACATTAAAACTTTGCCGGTTAAGTTCAAAATCGATTGACAAAATTTTATAGTTTGCGGTAACTTGCTGTGCTGGCGATACCAAACGAACCGATCGCGGCTATGTTTAAACACGAACTCCTTTTCTATCAGAAGACAAAAGTACACATTCGCCTTAATCACCATATTAGGTAAACAAATCGCCGTCCCTACCTAGCTACCTAGTTGGCAATTATCACACATATAAATGTTTCCGCATCGGACGACAAAGAGGAAAATGCACTATAATCATCATTATCAGGCAGGAAGTGTCCAAGGTTCTGTCAATGAACCGCGATCATCTATCATATGGAGTAATCATTGATAATGTGGGACATAATTTTTAATAGAAGTCGTACCTTAACGGTCTAATTATAAATAGATATTGTTAATTATAGAATAGAGAGTTTTTATTTCTGATCTGAGTCTATAGGGTTATTAACAATTTAACTAAACTTCTAGTAAAGAAGGTTACAGACAAAATGTACCATTGAGTTCAAGGTTGAGCTGTATCCCTCTCCAAATTTCTTTGATAGATTTTCAACTTTATTACAAAAGTATAAGGTTAATATTCAATTAGGAATATTTGACCGTTTGGGATAGCTTGATGTGCTTACAGTACACCCTTATTTTGCCACTTATGTTTAAGTCTCATGTGTAGTAGCTTAATCTATTGCCATTAACCAGACACTACTGATAAAATACCAAAATTTTGCCCGACCTAGCAATCGAACCCACGCTCAACAGTAGCGCTTGCAAATAGAACAACGAGGTAGTATAATTATTTAATGAAATTAACACACAATATATTCCCCACATCTCCTTGGAACATTCTCATGTCTCCTTTATCTTGTTGACTCATGAATAGTTGGTAGTTCAGTTCTTCATCCGCAAGCTGGCGTTCTGCCAGGGTCCCTCTTTGTTTGAAAGGATTGTAATATTATTACATTCGTTCCTCAGCAATTCTCCGATTTGTACTTTCATTCATAATTTTTCTAGCTGTTAGGCATATGTCCCACCGGCTAGCAATCTACGATTTTCTCGCTCAAGAAACCTAGAAAGGATTTTAGGCCTCGAGTAAGTAAAAGACAACACATCATCATCATTTGCCTAGCCTTTTCCCAACTATGTTGGGGTCGGCTTCCAGTCTAACCGGATGCAGCTGAATACCACTGTTTTACATGGAGCGACTGCCTATCTGACCTCCACAACCTAGTAACTGGGCAATACGATACCCCTTGGTAAGACTGGCTGTCAGAGAAAACATAAAAGAGATACACATTTATTTATGAATTGATCGAATAATTTGCACATTGCTGGCGAGTGCTCGTTTGTTACAGTGACCATTATTTATTCATTTATTTATAGTTAATTAAACAGACGACACCAATTACATTAATTAACATAGAAACATAAAAAAGCGAATTAAAAATAAAATTTGTGGTATACAATTAAGTTAAAGACAAGAGCTATCAAAGAGAGTACCTATGCGCTCAGCAACATTCGCTTGGCGGATAGGACACTCGCTTAGTACATACGCTGAACCAACTCAGCCTATCGCAGTCCACTGCTGGACATAGGCCTCTCCCAGGCTGCGCCACAACACCCTGTCCTCCGCCTTCTGCATCCAGTCTGTCACTTATTTTTTTAAGGCTGGGAAATTATCCAATGACTTCTCCCGCTCTGGGTGGAGCGGAAGGAAGTGTCAGACTCTTACTGAATAAAGCCCATCTATGTTCCTTCCGTAACCTTTTATGTTCCGGGGTAGCGGTAACCCTTTCGGACAATCCCGCTTACCCGGCAGGCTTGGCTCTAAAGGGCTTCATGTGCTGACATCTCTTTCAGGCGCGCGTGGAATATAGACGCGCCGTCCGGCACGGGGTCCAGTCTGTCCCTGCCAGCTTCTTAAGGTCGTCGGTCCATCTAGCTGGGGGGCGTCCCTCACTACGCTGCATACTAGCGAGAAAACACTTGTCCCTGTTGCGCACTAGTGCCGTTCATTAAAAGGAAAAACAAAACCTTTATAGGATCATTTCTTTTTAGTTGCTAGCTCTACTCACTTGTCGCTAATCGTCGACGGCGGCGGTGGGACAGGTGCGTAAGTCTAGACTGGGGCGACCGCGGTTCCGACTTTTTTGTCGTAAAAAATCTATTGTCATTTGTTTGAAACTGTTATTGTGGTTTTTGGATGGATATACCTTAAACTAAAGCAATAAAAGAGCCTTCGATTGTTCACATGATGGGAAACATTTAAATCAGTTACAAATTTTCTAACCGACTTCAAAAAAGGAGGAGGTTCTCAATTCATCGGAATCTTTATTTTCCTATGTTACATGTGGTCAGCGCAATACATTTTCTTCTTCCATTCTCTCCTGTCAACCTTATAGCGATCTTCTTCTTACCGTGTCGATGGGAATCTAAATGTACTCGGCCCAGAATTCGGCTACGTGTTTGGCGCCATCACTAGCGCCCCACAGTTCCTGTAACGTGCATACGGCAGGTCACACAGGGCACGAAATTAAGTGTCCCATCGTTTGTGGAACAGCACCACATTTACACTCCAAGGCGGAGTTGTCTATGAATTCCCATCTGATCAGGTTTTCTTTGCTTCGGCCGACCTGGGTTCGGAGTCTTAAAGCGATGATTCTCACGGTTCTCTTCCATATTCATCAAACAATACATCGATCTTTTGGCATTCCTGTCTCTCTCCATTCACGAACATTCACCATACATCACTCTTTTAGTTACATTTAATGTTTGGTCAGCTAAAATATTCGACAGAAAATAGCCACGAACAAACGCTGCACGAATAGAAGCAGTTAGAAAGGAAATTAATTACACGTACTTTTACATTTTTGTCACGCAACGCATGATGCTAAAAAGTACCTGAACAAAGGTCGCATAGCAACATCAATCTGGTGGTTTACCCATCATACATAACGTTACGCTTGCATCCTCTAAAGGGGTTAGGCAGGGGTTTCAACCCCTTCGCCAGGTATGTTTATGTGCCATGACATATTTCCAAAAACTGGCACATGTCCAGACTCCGGGCTCCTTTTTTGTGGTCACTGGGTGAAGCGGAAGGCATTGTCAGACTTTTACTGACTAAAACCCATCCATGTACCTTCCGTAGCTCTTTATGTTCCGGGGTAGCGGTAACTTTCGGACAATCCCGCTTAGACTCCGGGCTGCTCCTAAGAAATCACAGGTAGAAAAACCCAATTATACATTCCCCGATCTGGGAATCGAACCCAGTACCTCAGCGGTAGACCAATAGACCAACGAGACAAACGTTACAGTTTAATCCTGTTTTGTTTGAACAATGAACTCAAGCATGAAACCTTGGTAATGTTAAACTTAGTTCGATGTTCTCAATCGGTTAGTCGCCTCCAGTGGTGCAGACATACGGGGCTAGAGTCAGTGGACCGTGATCTATCGGGCTGAGGTTAAGCTGAGCTTGGTGAGGTCAATATACGGATTACAGACGACTGTTTTTCCCGAGATTAATTTAGCTGTTGGTGTAACTTTACGCTATTGGTCATTGGAATGTAAAAGGACCGCTTTATCCATTTAAATATCGTGTAAAACTGAATTCCAACTCAAACTGGATAAGGCTATGCTAGGGTGTTGATGACTGACATTTTACCTAGATATCTTCTATTATAGTTATATCAGCTACTAGTCTATGACTTCTTGCTCCCTCGACTCACTGCGTCGCATCGCATCACCCGCCCGCGCGGTAACTTTGTTTTCGCTTAGCATAGTCTGTCTTTTTATTTTTGCACAGCTCCTAAGTGTCGTAGCGTAATGTTTATAGCTTATTACCTACCTCAAGAATTGAGCTAACAAATGCAAAAATATTGTATCAAATCCTACTGCTAGTTCCAGAGGTTAGCTCGGTCAAACCAACAAACAAACTTTAGCTTTATTATCAGTATACACGGTGATTTTTAATTCACTGTTAACCTTTCAGGATATTTCAGAACTCATAATTATAAACCACTTTCACTATTGAACCAACTATGAAATAACAAAAAAAAAACAAACACATCGCTTTCATACAAGATTAAAGAGAAGGGCAAGATGAACATTATTCCCACATACATTTTTGGTTGTAAACTTTCTTGCCCCTACTACTGGATGTGTATGAAATATATTTCCCATATGTAGCGAAAGAATTTCCCACATGTGATGATCTACATGGGCAAGAGGAATAATTTGCCCACAAGTTTTCCTGAAAAACTGAAAAAACTTGAAATTAATAATTTTCAATCCTACAACACTAAACACCTTTCTTATCTTCTCACACTGCGTTTTTGTTTCAAACACCCACGGTTTGCCCATGCCCTATTAAGTCATTGACTGCCACGCAGCAGACACAATAGAAAAACTATTGTTTGTCGGACACACGGTGACCGCGTTGGCGTTCAACGTGTTAAGGGTTAAATATATTTTTGTATGAAAAAGACAATCTTTTTTTTTTGATATTTTAAAGTTGCTCTCACAGTGAAAGTTGTTCATAATCATGGTTACTTTCACGCCCTGAAAAGTTACCATTGAATTAAAAATCACCATGTATAAGATTTAAAAAGAAATTGGACTACCAACGTCCTCCGACAGGTACCCCATAACAAAACCTTGGAACTACATCCTCTTTCCTCCCACAGTCGACCACCCTGACATAATTAGTTGACCGAAAGAACTGGGTTACATAATACGGCTTCCTCCAAACCACACCTAACGCCTTATATTGATTTATTGGTTAACTATAGCAGTGGGTTTCTTCCGCAACGTTTGAGCAATTATTGTCCATCCGGGAGTCTATGGCGTAAAATTAAATGTTATTATATCTCAAGGACTTACATGTGATTTTTGATCTGATTATTATAAGATTGAAAAGTCACGAAGTTTTGATTTAGATCCTGGTGTGGCTCGTGGCTGAAATGAACACAGTTGAATCTATTGAAGGGTTAAACTGCGCTTGCCGCGGTTGGTTTGTGGCTGGGTGGCCATTCATTAGATATCGAGATCCCTCCGGTTGGTCCGGGCTGCCTTTTGTAGATCTTTGACTCCAAAGATCCCGAACCCTCCAAAGAACCGTCAAGCCTTAACAAAGAGTATCGTGAGGTCAGATGGACAATCACTCCATGTAAAACACTGCTGCATATTCAGCTGCATCCAGTTAGACTGGAAGCCGACCCTATCATAATTGGGATAAGGCTAGGCAGATGAAGAAATGAGAAGAGGATTTTTAAACTTCTAATAAATTACTATGTCTTGATATCTAAAAACTCAATTGAATAGAGTCAATTCAACTCATAGTTATAGTTATTTCGAATAACCAATAAACCACTAGATAATTGGTATTTCAGAATCCATCAACCAGCTTATTACCTACAGCAACCAAAATAATACTTTTCCTCCAACTTTCTAACAAAAACATTCGAATCCCAGGATCAAATAATTCCAACATCATAATAATAGAAGAAGCTCCAAAAATAATGCAAATGTTCGCACAATGCGTTTAGTATGCTCCCGACGCGTCTCGGAGGTCATGTACCAAAGTCTTGGCCACGACAGTGTGAGCGAGTGACCTCGACCAAACGCGTTGTTGTGAACAATATTAGCGGTTGAAAATTAGATAGAAATGCGATGTTCGTTTGTTTCTGGAGAGAAAACCAACATCTGGTCGTCACTGGTCTTGGGAATCGTTTAGGTGGCTCATGATAACTCAATCATCACTTACACCAATCAATCAATCAAATTAAAAGTCATTTATTCAAACTAGGCTGAAAATCAGCACTTTTTGGAGGTCAAAGTTACATAACACAGTCCCCGAAAAACGCCCACCCTTCACCACTTCCTAGTGCTTTAGCTGGGAAGAAGAAGTGGCGCAACAAACTCCCCAGCAGCACAGCTGTCTGTTTAATTGGAAGAACTTGTATCCTCTAGAGGGTTAGGCTGGACTTACACATTCGGAGTTCTTCTCTGAAGTCATAATCTGGATTTGTGTCCGATTAATTTCAATAGGCTCGACCCCATGGGACTTATAAACATAACTGGCGAAATTTGGGTGTACTATAATAGGTAAACCTCTGCCCAAACCTTCGAGGATACATGTTATCTTAGGTATAATAATAAACATGAAAAAGAGCAAAGATAATAATATTTATGGTGTTAAGAAAGATGAGTGTTGTTTGTGTGGTACCTAGGTACTGCCTAGGTGAAACCTTATGTGGAACCTAGAGCTGGTTGGTTAGAAAATAACTGACAGCATTCGACATTTAAAATTATGGAATATTTTGATAGGTTTTTATAAAAGAAATAAATGATGGGCCCTGACAGTAGCCGTGCTACTGAACGCGTGTATTCTTTAAACCAATATAATTCAATAGCTGCTGCCCCGAGTGTTTCTAGTTGCAGGATTGGAATCCCTACACCACAACACATTACACGAGCTCTACCACTGAGAGCTCCCTAAGTGAAGGCCCATCTGGTCTTCTCAGTCCTTCCTTTTTCTAACCCTTATATCAAACTCCTACGTAACAATTGGCGCGATATTTACGGTCTACCTGTTTACCGATTGCATAATCTGGCGGTGCTGACAACGCCTCATAATCCTCCCTTAACTTAATTAGGAAATGACACAATATGGAGTGACCGGCGTAATCCTGTTATATTGTTGTGAACCAATGAAATTCTGCCACCTGGGTGACGTGGACTGACGTGGCGTTGGAGTGGTAGGTCATCCTTGTTACGTTTATGAGGTGGGCGGGAGTCTTTTGTAGTGATGTATTTTTGACGATCAAAAAGTCCCAATTACGAGCCTAAATTGAATACATCACTTTTGTTTTTTTTAGTTTCTTTTGTAACACGATTGTGTTTAGGTACTGTCTGTGTGTACTGACTGTGGCTGTACGATTTTCGGGCTTCTGGCGACCCGTAACGACTGTCAAAGATTACAAATGACAGCCGAGACCAACGGTTTAACGTGCTTTCTGAGGCACGGAGGAGTCTCGGTATGTAGAGATGGTCACCCATCGACGGCCAACCCCAGCAAGCATAGCTTAATCTGATAGATCCACCTATGTGGCTGTTAATATTAAGCCATGAGCTCCTTAGCCAAGCAACTTACTTAAGTAAATAAAACAATAAGTTTATGTCGTAATGTAACTTCTACACAACTATGCTTGGTGAAAGAGTAATCCCAAACGGTTGAATAGATTTTGAGATCAATGCGATTAATAAAACCATAGCAGTCTAAAGATTTTTTATTACTGAGCATGAATGTGGATGGTTATAGTAGGGGAAGGTCAAACATCCGATGCATGGATTGTGATGAAGATGATATGACTTGCTCGAAAGGGGGTGACTACCGAGATGACGAAGTTTTATACAGGGTAGGTAGGTCTTCTCAGATCTGAAATCGCGAAATAAAAATCAGCTAATCTATACATTATGCTCGCATAACTCGTCAAAATGTCAAACAGGGAACATCAAAAAGGGAACACCTGATTTTTTTTCGCGTTTTCAGATTTACTCCCATCGTGAAAGTTGTTCATAATGATGAGTAAAATGACCCCTTGAAATAATGCCCATGAATTCCTTTTTGACCCTTTGTAGAGAAGTGTGGAAGGAAAAGCTCATTGAAATTGAGATGTGGTCAGAAGAATGATGATGATGATGACTGAGAGTGTTATTTCATCGAATTGAGAAAGTTTCTCCCAGTTCGATGAAATGCATCAATTTCCAGATAGGGTAAGCAGAAGCTCGGGTCATCTATCATTCAGATTTAACAGACTTTTCCATGCTAAGGGATAAGCTCTTTGCAGACAGGCCCATGGTGATTTTTTTTTAAATCTTATTACCATTGTTGGTTGGTTGGTAATTATATACAAAGTGAAAACATTATTTAAAAAAAGTTAAGGTGGCTCTGGGAAAGATTTTGGGGAGGCCTTTGCTCAGCTGTGAGCAGAGGGACAGAGTAAGCAAAATAAAATAAAATAGTTGAACGGAACATTTCGTCAGTAGTAGGTTGCAACTGGCTAGAAATAATAGAAACTTATAAATATGACAGCGGTTAAGGGTCAGTTAAATTGAACTATTGATTTCTACGACAACTTTCATACCACGTTCCTCCACGATCGATACATAGACATGCATCTATTAACATAACATCACGCAAGAATTCCCTGAAGAGGTAAGCAGAGATGTACGCACCAAGTCAAAGTCAAACTCGAAGTCAAAGCATTTATTTCAATTAAATCATTTATAGGCACTGTTAAATTGGCAAAGGGTCGGTCAATCTGCCGAGTAAGCGGGATCGTCCGAAAGGGTTACCGCTACCCCGGAACATAAAGGGCTAACGTAGAAACATGGATGGGTTTTAGCCAGTAAGAGTCTGACACTCCCTTCTGCTCCACCCAGAGCCGGAGGAGTCATTTGATGATTGCTTTATCTCAAAAAAAAGGGGTCGGTCTGTCAGAAAGATGAAGATACAGTTGCCTATGGAGAAGAACGGGCAAGAAACTTGAGGGACACTCTTTTGAATTATATTGTTTTAAAATATTGGTTTCATCATTAATGTTAAATTTACAATTACTATTTGTGAGAACGATGATAAAAATACGCGAACGCACGCTTTTATGTGCGAGAATAAGGAAAAATAAATAAATAAATACTACTTAATTAGCCGTGAAAGCTAAGAGATGACCAGTCACCCACAATTCACCAAATCAATTCAGTCAAGTTATATTATGTATTAGGCGAGTCTATAACCAAAATTCCTAGGTACCATTGACAAATCAAACAAGTGGACCCCACCACGTTCGGCAACCGACTTATTAACCAATTCACCATAGTATAATGTTCTTTCTTTTTCGTGTGGTTAGTGACTAACCTGGTGTCAGTGTTTTTATGCTGCCCATGGGCCTCTGACTTAGCTTCACATGCTACTGAGTAATATCTCTCAGATATGCTGGTTTCCTCACGATGTTTTCCTTCACCAATTTTTAAGCAAGTGATAATTATGCAGTATGCACATGTATCCGACGGCCACACCACTAGACTATCACTGCTGTGTCCTGCTGCATAGTAATGTGAAATCTGCCAATTACAAAATGCCAAAAGCCCCATATCAATGAGTATTTAATTAATCTTGAATTACATTACAAGGTGACTGTATTGTGAACATTAATTTGATTACATTCTAACAATGCTACAGTTTGGTATGCAGTAATGCAAAGCCTTT
Organism: Hyppa rectilinea; assembly: GCA_951799385.1. NCBI lineage: Eukaryota > Metazoa > Arthropoda > Insecta > Lepidoptera > Noctuidae > Hyppa > Hyppa rectilinea. Next base: position 14,344,256 of record OX637324.1, read on the forward strand.
ATTGGTGTGAAATTCAATATTTTCTCTTTTCCATTCACTAAATAACACAAGACCTGTAATTCTCGAAGGGTTAGGCAGAGGTGTACCGTCAAACGGGGTGAATAGGGACGCAGGGGTGAATCGGGCCTGCCGGGTAAGCGGGATTGTCCGAAAGGGTTACCGCTACCCCGAAACATAAAGGGCTAAGGAAGGAACATGGATGGGTTTTAGTCAGTAAGAGTCTGACACTCCCTTCCGCTCCACACAGAGCGAGAGAAGTCATTGGATAATTTCTCAGGCCTAAAAAAAAAGGGGTGAATCGGGGCGAAACTTCAAAAGAGATTTTAACATTGAAATAATATAGTTTGTGGCCAACAGGCTTATTGGACGACTCGCACGAATTTAACTCGCACGAAACGTACGAATCGACTCCTTTAAAAAATATAATTTTTTCTGTAGTCGATTCGCACAAATTTTATTTATTGGCCTGCAAATCGACACCCTCACAAAAATGTAGTAGGCTATTAGGACCCTTAATTATTAAATATAATACAGTAAACACATTACAGGTCCTTTTTGTCCACAAACTATATTATTTCAATGTTAAAATCCCGTTTGAGTTTCGTCCCGACTTGCCCTTGCGTCCCTATTCACCCCGTTTGACTGTACCTAAAGTACACCCATATTTCGCCGGATCTATTTAAGTTCTATGTAATATGGGGCGAGCCTATTGCCATCAACCCGGCACGAATTCAGACTCCGGGTTGCTGCTAAGAAATCCCTGATAGTAAAAACAATAACAGTTCACCCGACCTGGGAATTGAACCATCGACCTGAAAAAAATAAATAGACCTTTATTAAACCGACTTAAAGAAATAACAAGTACTTCGTATATACTCTTGTCATATTAAAATATTTTTTTTAAACCTCATATAATTTTATTTAAACACATATCTTAAATACACTATACAACCCAATACTAGAAATATATATGTACAAGTAGAAATAAAAGGGGGTAAAGCTCATAGGGCGTCAAAAAATTCATCCCCATCGCTATCAGTGAGAAATGTGCCCAAAAGGCTGGCAGCGAGCGTTGCAAATATAACTTAAATGACATAAAACTTTATGTACAAATTGTGTTCTGAATCTCATAATCATTGATGTATTGAAGTTTATAATTAAACTTGAAGATGTCGCGAGAAATTAATCAGCTACGCAGGGAAATATAGCGTCTTAAACTACAATAACTCGAAACGTCTAGTTAGAGAGCTGAGACCGAAATCTAGCCACTAGAAACTGTAATTGCAACTATGTTTAGTATTTACTTTCTGTCTGAAACGTAGCAAAACTATCATATCTACCGCCAACAATAATAAATTAACAGTGTCCCATATTATTCAATTTCCGCAAACCGAAGGTCAACAACCCGAAGTCAATTTAATGATTAAACAAAGTAATAAAAACACAAAGTTAATTATTATGTGCTAAAAACAAAACAACAACGTATCGAAGTTATTTAACAAAACGTGTTCACTTGAGACCTTGCTCGTACGCACCATTTACGATCACATCATACGATTTCCACAAAGCGGGCAAAACATAATTATCGAATATATTACAACTCGTGCTAACGCATCGGCAATAATTGAGAACAATTATTTGCAGAATTAGAATGCCAATTTTTGTGCCGTAACACACTGGCGTGCGTCAATCGCGTGCGGCACTCCCAAACAGTGATAAACTTGCGTGTGTTTCAGGCTAACATTAATAGATACAGCACCTAACCTCTTTTCATAATATCCCTCATTAAAACACATGTATGTGCGCTATATAGCGTCGCGTAGTCTGGCAATGTCATCTCGTATCGTTTCCGAATGCTTCGCCTCTTACCGGCACATCCCCCCGATATTATAAAAGAGTGTAGTGTGCGCCGCGCGCCCGCAGTCACTCCGCGCCTCCGAGCGAGCAACGTCGCCTGTAATGCAATAGTGTGTCTAGTGTGCCAGTTACCGATATGGAGGGAGCGACCCCTCCCAGCCACAGAGTGCCTGAGGACGAGGGCATCGCCTCCGACCGCCGCCCGTCCACCGACGACCATGCCGACCTCTCCGATAGTGCCTCTGATACCGGCTCTGGCGGTGGCAAGGATTCCGGCTGCGAAGTCGCGCCAGACGCACAGGAACCTCCCTACACACCCCCAGACGATGAGCTAGCGCACAGGATCGTGTCACAAGTTGAGTTCTACTTCTCAGACGCCAACATCACAAAGGACGCCTTCCTACTGAAACACGTCCGAAGAAATAAGGAGGGGTACGTGTCACTGAAGCTGATCTCCAGCTTCAAGCGCGTGAAGCATTTGACGAAGGACTGGAGGGTGGTCGCCGAAGCACTCAAGCGGTCTACCAAGTTAGAAATTAATGATTTAGGAACTAAATTGCGCAGGATCGAGCCGCTCCCCACGTACGATGAGACCACTCCGTCCAGGACTGTGGTGGCTGTGAGGATGCCCATCGACCGGCCGTCGGTAGAGAATGTGTCGCGACTGTTCGCTGGCTGCGGTGAGATCGCCCTCGTCAGGGTGCTCCGACCCGGCAACCCAGTGCCCGCAGACGTGCGCCAGTTCCTCAACAAGAACCCAAGTTTGGTTAATTGTGTGTGTGCGTTAGTTGAGTTCACTGAGTCTGAGTCTGCGAGAGAAGCGCTAAGACTACAGACACCTGAAGACGATGGAATGCGAGTGTATGAGTTGAACGGAGTTCCTAGAGAGCCTAAGAGGAAGGCACCCATCCGTCGAGCGCCGCCGAGGCGTCATGAATGCGAGTACTCGTCCTGCTGTAGTGGGTCTGAACCTGAATACGATTACAGATATGGGACGCCGTTCTATAGGAGGAATTCGAGTGGTTTCTTCGCGCCGCGGTCTCCTGAGATTCAGACGTGGGTGCCGCGGCGTCCATCGACTTGCTCACACAGCTCGGACTCAGGCGTCTCGTTCTACTGCAGCAGCAGCCGGCGGACGTCGCAGGCCAGCACAGGCAGCGCCGGCAGCGCGGACGGCTGGCTGTCGCGCCGGCTGTCCGGCTGCTCGGTGTCCGGGCCGGAGTGCGGTGGCCGGCGCCTCTCGTGCGCGCCGCGCTTCGAGCCGCGCGCGCCGCTGGTGCCGGACGGCACGCGCGGCTTCCACGCCGCCGCCCGACAGCGCCGCATCTCGGACCTCGCACTCTACTCGCGCTAGAAAGCGCCCGCCAACCGTGACACCTTTCTAATCACGTTGGATAACCGCCTTTCACGTTCTGGCCGCTGGTTTTTTAATCTATTTCGCACGAGGAAGCGTCGTGTGTGTTCCGCGATAGTTCTCCTTCCAGAACCAACTGAGTTACCTTCTTGAACAATGTGATCATGCTCATTTAGTTTTAAGCCACGGAACGCTGTGTCAAGTTTCGTAAATCACTTAAACATGTAATTTATTAGTACATTGTATTTATGAATCGCGTAATTTATTGCGAATGCGCGCGCGTCGCGGTCGAGTTTTCATTTCGAGTTATGTCAGAGTTGTGGGCACAAAATGATCACGCAAAATCGACATTCAGGCGATTGTAGACTCTGAGAGCGATACATGTTCAGACCAGACAGATGTTTATAAGGGCGACGTTGCACTGCACCGAAGCGAGTAATTCTAGCTTGTCTGACCGCTTTGCGACGTGAGATACACAGAACATTCTCCGTACTGTAAGGCGTGTGCAGGCATCGATCTATCAGCTGTGTGGAGCGCTATCTCCGCCTCGCCCGCGGTGCAACCTCGTCTTAACTCGGAGTAACAGAGCGCGTACAGTTGTAGAATGTATTACATAATGTAATTGCACACATTCTAACCGAGAACGATTTCCTGCAAAAGTAACAGCCTCTCTTACTCCGGCTGGTCAGAGCCGCGACGCGCTATGGCCAACATTTTTTTTTTCATTTTTTTTTACAATTAAGTCATTTTTAACTTAAGTCAGTCGCCATTTCATGTTAACTGTCGTTTTTAGTTAAGTCTTGTCGATGTAAGTACATTGTGATGATTATGTAGATATCGGGTTGCGCAACCCACTACTTTCTTGTGCGTTTTTTTTAATTTATTTTTTTATTGAGCCGAGGTACGTTACATGCTAGTAACGGCACAACTATTTCGCTTTTTATTTTAAGTAACGTTGTGACTCTTTGACGAAACCTTCGTGCTAAATCAAAACAAAATAGTTTCTAATTGCTTATTTTACGTATTAATAGATTTGGTGCGTCGTCAAATTAATTTAAAGTCACACAACCTCTGTATATTGTAATTAAAAGTTGAGATGATTTATTTTAAAGATATAATTATAAGATTTTTGGAGAAACTTGCTTGTTTTAATTGACCTTCGTCGTGGAAAGTTGGCTCATGATCCGTTTGCCTTGACTGATTGATTCTCACGCTGACAGCTAGTGTTGTAACAGGTGAAGTTGACGAGAATATCAGAATCGATCGATTCAATGTTAATAGCGTTCGAAGTTATGCTAATTAAATTGATAGCTGAGATAATAACGGCTATTAATGTCATTTATTTTGATATTTGTGTAAAAGATTTGTCGGAGTTATTATAAGAAGTGTTGATTGATTTATTTTACAATAGTTTTACCTTCCTGTTGATGTTTATTGAATTAGGATTCTAATTGAATATTTGTGAGACAATTATTTTTATTTACGAGTCTATAGCGACTACGTAAACACTTCCTTTAGATTCAAGGGCCGGGGTTTCGCATCTATAGGTACTTCCTTGAGAAGAAGAATAAATTATACAAACATTTAATTTAATTGGAGCCTACCTAACTAGTTTGAATAATCAAGACATTCAATTAATTATTTGAAACAACATCATAATTATGTACTTATCTGAGTTTATCTTGTATATTACTGTTATCGGTGAAGAAAAACATCGTGACGAAACCAGGACTTATAATTAGAATCAAATCTGCCTAGCCTTTTCCCAACTGTTAGGGTCGGCATTCGGTCTAACCAGATGCAGCTGAACACCAGTATTTTACTTGGGGCGACTGCCTATCTGACCTCTGTGATCCACAACCCAGTTAGTAACTGGGTAATACGATACCCCTTGGTAAGACTGGCTGTCAGACCTTCGGGCTTCTGACTACCCGTAACGACTGTCTAAGATCCACGAATGACAGCTGGGATCAACGGTTTAACGTGCTTTCCGAGGCACGGGGTTGTCTCGATATGCAAAGATGGTCACCCATCAACGGATCGACCATTGCAAGTGTAGCTTAACCTGATGGATCAATCCATGCGGTTGTTATTACTTAGCCACAAGCTCCCAAGCCCAAGCTACAAGACTTATAATAGGAATATGAGAAGTAAGAATAAGAGTCTAAAATCGCTCGTGCCTTCTTTGTATGAGAAGAGGTAAGAATCTGTTCTCCGGTTGTGGGACAATAATATAGCTGGTTTTAAAACGTCAAATGGACCTGAAACTTGGAAATAAGTAATCAGGACAAAACTTGACCTCATCTTGGAAAAAAAAATCTGCTGTTATATACTTTTTTGGTCACGTGGCTCGTCCAAATGTAGGGAATAGCTGATTTTTTTTTCACGATTTCGGATTTGGCCCCATTGTAAAAGTTGTTCAGTTTGGTGGTCTGTAGCATATCCTTTTGTATGTACGTATAGGTAATACCCTTTCAGTTGCACCCAGTATTATAAAGTTGCATCGAGTAAAACTTAATCATCATCTGCCTAGCCTTTTCCCAACTATGTTGGGGTCGGCTTACAGTCTAACCGGAAAAGTAGAACTTAATAGTTCATTAAACTAAATTAAATTGACTGGAATATAAGATATTGTGCTCAAGTGTTTCTCTCCCTTCCTGTTATCTGATTGATTGCGTTATTTGTTCTACCGTATAGTTCTGATGACAATGACCTTTAGTACGCATGATACTCGCAGTCATTACACGCAGTGATCGTTGGTACGGAAACTAGGGGATAAATTCGAGTTTTTTTAGAATTTTGTATTTAGAAGTTCCTGAAGTCTGGTGGCGTAACAACTTGCATAGTTCTTAAACTGTTCAAGTTGTTACCTTGGTATTAACACCATTATCTTACCATGTTACTACTACTAATCTATTCTATTCTTGGTAACCAGAAGCTGAATCTTACTCAAAAGCATCAGAGTAGTTGGTACGTGTCCTTTTTTTTTAAGGTTGGGAAATCATCAAATGACTCTTCCCGTTCTGGGTGGAGCGGAAGGGAGTGTCAGACTCTTACTGACTAAAACCAATCCATGTTCCTTCCTTAGCCCTTTATGTTCCGGGGTAGCGGTGACCCTTTCGGACAATCCCGCTTACCCGGCAGGCTTAGACCCTAACGGGCTCCTTTAAATGCTGACGTCAGTCTCTTTGAGGCGTGCGTTTAACACGTACGTGCCGTCCAGCACGGGCCTGGTCCTGATCAGACAGCGAGCTACTCATTACTCCACGGCCAACCCCGGCAAGCGTAGCTTAACCTGATGGAACGAGCGGTGCAGCTATTAATACTTAACCACCATTATTAAAAAAAAAATTCGATCAACCATAATTACACCCACCTGCATGCCAGTTAAGATAACCCACATGCAGAGTCGCCTGCGCATGTTCCAACCGTTAGCGACTGCATAACGATTATATTTCTTGCGTAAACCAATCATGTTCATGTGCTTCGATCTACATACTGAGTGTATGGGAGAGTTCACTTTTTGTTTAACGCTTTGAAAGAAAAGAAAAGAAAGAATATACGTTTATTTGCGTCAAACATGACGCAGTAAAAAAAAACAAAAGAAAGTTGTGAAATATGTGTCACATCTGCGCAAAACGGCCATCGCTCAGCATAATGCTTCGGCCCCATGCGAGACGGAGCCGCAGCACTGATTTTTCCTAGGCGGGATTGTCCGAAAGGGTTACCGGTACCCCGGAACATAAAGAGCTAAGGAAGGAACATGGATGGGTTTTAGTCAGTAAGAGTCTGACACTCCCTTCCGCTCCACCCAGAGCGGGAGAACTCATTGGATGATTTCCCAGCCTTAAAAAAGAAAGTCACCACACGAAAAGAAGAAGCAGTACTCCGTCATATTTTTGCTATGCATTCTGAAATATGTCTTAAGTTAAATTACAGCATAATCAGCCTATATTGCTCCGACTGCTGGGACACAGGCCTCACTCTCTTCAAGAGGGACTGGGTGGTCATCCATGCGGGCCCAGTGAGGGTTGCCAGATGTCACATGTCTTCATTTTTTTGTTTTTAGGACATACCCATTTTTACCCACACGATGTTTTTCTTCACCGTTTTTGTGAACAGTGATGATGAATTTATTTGCACCAAGTGAAGCGTCTGCCTGAATTTGAACCCACAACCTACATTTCGTAAGTCGAGGCCATTGCCACTACACTGCTCTTATACATTTATGTATAGGTAGAAAGTCATATAGAGATGTTATGTTTTATTATTTCTTTCTTGATTGAATGAAATATGTACCTGCTGTGTTATTATCAAGTGATGTAATGAATGCAATAGTTACTCCTTTTTTTGTGTCATAATGGCTTCGTGCAAGAATACTAGAACAGCTCCAACAAACGAGATTGGACACAACACAAAAAGCTGGTCAAGAGCCAGTATTTTATCGTCAATTAGATTATTAACAGTAAACTGGTTAGTGATCACTGTGATAAGTAATCAATTCAACTATTCAGCAGCCTGTGACTTGGAATACTTTTTTTATTTTTATTTATTTGAAACACATACACTATCATTACAGGCTTACCTACATAATACAGTAGTGCAGTTATATATATATTTATATATTTTTTTTAAGGCTGGGAAATCATCCAATGACTTCTCCCACTCTGGGTGGAGCGGAAGGGAGTGTCAGACTCTTACTGACTAAAACCCATCCATGTTCCTTTCGTACTCTTTATGTTCCGGGGTAGCGGTAACCCTTTCGGACAATCCCGCTTACCCGGACATATAGTTAGCTTACCAAGTTAGTTTCCAATTAACTAATTATAACAGCGGCGCGTGCTGCAGTAGGTTGGAGCGAGCTGGCGACACCTAAAGCAGCGGCGGCCGCCTCTGTCGCCCCGCGTGCCTATTATTAGGTACACACAGCCCAACCGTACGAAGAAGGCCTTTTTTTTTAGTGTGGGAAATCATCAGATGACTCCTCCCGCTCTGGGTGGAGCGGAAGGGAGTGTCAGACTCTTACGGACTAAAAATCCATGTTTGTTCCTTAGCCCTTTATGTTCGGGGGTAGTCGTAACCCTTTCGAACAATCCCGCTTACCCGGCAGGCTTCTGCCCTAACAGGCCCCTTCAAATGGTGCGTAGAACGCCTGGGTTGTGTATTTTTCCACGCATAATCTTAAATAAGTAAGTGGCGAGAGATACTTCCCTTCTTACTTCCATTACTAGTGCTTCTGCTTGTAACTTAGGTTGGAGGGGTAAGCGGGATTGTCCGAAAGGGTTACCGTTGTCCCGGAACACACACAAGGAAGGATCATGGATGGGGTTCAGTCAGTAAGAGTTTGACACTCCCTTCCGGTCCACCCAGAGTGCGAGGAGTCGTTTGATGATTTCCCATCCTCCCAAGGGGTAGGGTCACGGGGGTAGGCGGTAGGGGAGACTGGCTAGTGATCGGATTCACTGGCCTTCTTGATAAATGTTTAAAATCAAGCGACTTTCCCCAGTTGGTGAAACTGGTGGTGTTTTCGTTTTTTGCTACCGACTACAGAAATTAAAGGAATTCGGTCGTTTTTCTTGTAAAATGTTTTTTATTTTGCACTTTTTAGCTACAGGACCTGATAAGTAACATTGAGATGAGAACATCATACATGAAGTAGAAGTCAATGACGCCCCAGTATTGCCATAATCACTGTTAGAATTCCCACGATCTGAAACAAATGATACAAAAACAGAACGTGTTTATTCATTTGTTTTTATAATTTTTACAAAACCACATTTTGACTTGATAAAATACTAACATAATAAAAAAGTGGACATCACAGAAACTTCCTCAATTAGAACTAATTTTGTTGAAGATTGTTATAGTAACAGCTTCGCTGCTGCCGAAAAGAAGGTTGGTTTGATTCCCGGGTCGGGCAAACTGGTATTGGGTTTCTATATCTGTAATTTCTCAGCAGCAGCGCGGAGTCTGTATTTGTGCCCGGTTGATGGCAATAGGCTCGCCTCCTATTACATGGGTGTACGAAAATTGGTGCTCCTCTGCCCATTTTTTTTCTTGAGGGTGGGAATTCATCAAATGATTCCTCCCGCTCTGGGGCGAGCGGCAGGGAATGTCAGACTCGTACTGACTAAAACCAACCCATGTTCCTTCCTCAGACCTTTATGTTCCGGTGTAGCGGTAACCCTTTCGGACAATCCCGCTTACCAGTGCTCCTCTGCTTAACCCTACGTCCCTACAGGCATGCCGTTATGTTATGTTACTCTTATAATATAGGTATAACTACTTTAACCTTTAATAACATTTACTTAACCCATTAGATGTTCGCCTATTAGAAGCCGTTTGCTTATGAGAGCTCAACGATTTATACGGTTATATTTATTGTCGTTTCGAGAGAATTTTTCTTATGAACCTATGGAGTTCATTCGACATTTGAGGGGTTAATGGAGAAGCGATCTAATTCCCCCGCGAAAATTGATTGGTTGTGCCGGAGATTAGCGCATACAAACAAACAAACTCTTCATTTTTTTAATTAGTTTAATTTACTACGGTGTACCTTTAATTACATTTCCTACGTACAGAAGTGATCTAATTTTTTTGTTAACAGTAATTTTATAACCGTTATAAGTTATTAGATAATCGTTACGCACCGATGCGTTATTGAAGCTATGTGGAGCAGATTAGGGTTCCGTCAACGCATAGAAAAACTTGTGTTGGAAGGTTATACTAATATCAAGTATTGACTGTGAATAGGACATAAACAGGATGTAACCGAAAGGGTATATACAGTGAAACCTGGTTAAGTAAGACATCAAGGGACCTGCAAATTTGTCTCACTTATAGAGGTATACCACTTACCCAGTGTCTCAGATATCCAGGTATAAATAAATATCTGTCTCATTTAGAGGTCAGAATACAGCTTATTTCAGTTATAGAGGTGCGAGTATTAAATAAAATAAAGTATTATGTAAATATTATACATAATTTTTTATCTTTATTATTTAGAGGTTAAATGCATATAAAATTCACTCGCAGTCGGTAACTATGACGATAAAATGGAAGGAACAAATCCCAGATATAGAGGTTTGCTTCGTCTCACTAACAGAGGCAATTCAGTGCCAAAGTGTTGGGACCTCAGCATGAGTTCCAGTTATTGAGGTTTCTCACTTATCCAGGTCCCACTTAACCAAGTTTCACTGTACATACAAAAGGATATGCTACAGACCACCAAACTGAACAACTTTCACTATGGGACCAACTCCGAAGCCGTGAAAAAAAAAACAGCTGTTCCCTACATTTCGACCAGTCACGTGACCAAAAATGTGTAGAACAGCTGATTTTTTTTTTGCGATTTCGGAGTTGGTCCCATAGTAAAAGTTGTTCAGTTTGGTGGTCTGTAGCATATGCTTTTGTATGTTTACCCTTTTATATATGTATATGCCCTTTCGGTTGCAACCTGTATAGTGACCTCATTAGTGATGTTCTTCAGAGGTTAGGTGCGTATTACTTGCAACCAGACGATTTATTTTGTATTACATCCCACCGTGTATACTTAGGTGAAGTGAGTTTGGAGTGAGCTGTCAAAAGTGTGAATCCCTTTTATCAGCGAATAACTCTTTGCCCGATCCAGTAATTGAACCCTGGACCTCATGCTACTCAGCAGCACAAAAAGAAAATTAACAAAATAAAAAACAACCGAATTCCAAAAAAAATAATACAAGGAGGAAAATAGTATAATTTGGGATGCAAAAAACGAAAATATAAAACCGAAGACGCTGACTTCCGAAATTAAAGTTATTTTTTACTTTGTTTTTTTTTTGGAAGTTGTTTGTTTTATTTTAAATTTTTTAAAAAGACCACGGAACCATTCCAACGTTCTATAGTACGCACTGCCCTGTTACTCCTCCTACTCACACACATTGACACAGTTTAAAAAACAATTCGTACAGTCAGCCTAATATCAATGCCTGCGTAGGAGTCTTCAATAGGCCATACAGTTGCAACCATCAATCTTATTACAAAAGCGGTATAAGTAGCGCTGTAGGCGACATTGAAATTAATCCTCATGCATTAAGGTAAGGTTATTACATTTTTTTTTTCGTTGTTAATTAGCAGTAGGCTTGGGTGTGAGGCCTGGGTTGTTATATAGAAGCGATGTCATCCTAATCATAATTAATTGTGTAGACACTAAACAACAGGAGAAAAACTGGTCAAGGTCGAGTGGAATCGCACTCGAAGGGTTTATTCCTGGATGAAGGTAAACACTACATATTACAAAAAAAAAACGTAAACATAAAAACATACTTCAAATTAAAAAAAAAAACACGCAGCTTGTATGGGAACTCCATAGATACACGGTGATTTTTAATTAAGATTTAATTTTTCAGGAGATAATAGAACTCTAAACAAAACAACTTTCATTATGGGACCAACTACGAAATAACAAAACAACACGTCAAATTCGTGTACATCTGTTTCATACATTTTCATCGAATAAATATTGCATTTTTGTGTAAAAAAGCTGATTTTATTTTCGAAATTTCAAAGATGGTCTCATAGTGAAGTGTTCATGAAAAAGTTAACAGTGAATTAAAAATCACCAAAAAAAATATATATAATTAAAAACATTAAGTACACATTTGTATTTTTTTTTTTTACGTTATTTAATTTTTATTGTTTGTTGCTATGGCAGTAATAGAAATTCACAGCTGCATCGGTGTTGATTGGAAGCCGATCTCAACAAAGTTGGGAAAAGGCTACGCAGATAATCTATACTAGTATTTTTTATTATTACAAAGAGGAAAGATTTGATTACTTGTTTGTTTGCATTGAATAGGCTCCGAAACTACTGGACCGATTTGAAAAATTCTTTCACTGTGAGCAAACTACACTATCCCCGAGTGACATTATGCTATATTATATTTTCAAAAAATTAGGGATCTTACTAAAACTCCAATAATGTAACAATTTCCGACATCAACTAGCTAGTATGTATAGAAGTTCCTTTAACGGGACTCTTGAAAGCCGGTTTTAAACCCGGAACAAAGTAGAAAAAAAAAACTTGTAAAAAACATTAAAGTTAACATAAAATTATACATTAGTTAAGTACAATAATTAAACAAACAAAATACGGATGAAAACATGACCAAGGTTAATATATATTGAGATACGAATCGTAAACAAAATATCGTACTTTGATGCGAATAACTGTAACTGTAGGGCTGTCCAATCAATCTGCCTAGCCTTTTCCCAACTATATTGGGGTCAGATTCCAGTCTTACCGGATGCAGCTCAATACCAGTATGTTACATAGAGCGACTGCCTATCTGACCTCTACAACCCAGTCACTAACTGGGTAAAACGATACGCCTTGGTAAGACTGGCTGGCAGACTTTCGGGCTTCTGACTACCCGTAACGACTGTCAAAGATCCACGAATCACAGCCGGGACCAACGGCTTTCCGAGGCACGGAGGAGTCTCGATATCCAAAATCGTCTCTGCTCGATCCGTGAAGTTGTTATTGCTTAGCCACGAGAACTGTAGGGCTGTCCATGAGTGTTTTTGTTTTGGCAGCATGTGTTATTATTCTGTTTTAAAAGCCTCTATGCGTGTCGACTCTTGCGCATGTTTCACTCGACCATCAGTCAATCGATTTTCACAGTTTGTGTCACAACTAACGCGTTGGTAGCAAGCGCTACTGCTCAACATGACGTCCTGGGTTTTATTCCGAGCTTGCGCAAAGTGTAATTGGATCTTTCCATCTGGAAGCAGCCTGGAGTTTGGATCTGTGCCCGATTGATGGCCATGGCAATAGGCTTGCCCTCTATTACATTGAGCTTCTCTCGTCATCTCGCTAGTCACTCCCTTCCTAATCATATCATCTTTCACACAATCCATCCATCGTTTCTTTGGTCTCCCTCTACTTGTATAGCCATCCACATTCATGCTCACAACTTTCGTGACAACATTTTCCTCATTCCTCCGCATAACATGCCCATACCACGACAACCGATTTCCACACAACTTTTCAGTCACCGGTGTCACTTTCAGATTTCCTCTTATTCCGTATTCTATCCATTCGCGTAACACCACACGTCCCTCTTAGCATTCTCATCTCAGCTGCATTCAATTGTCTTTCATTCATTCCTTTTGTGGCCCAACACTCTGATCCATACTAGACGGCAGGAGCTAATGTTAAGAACAATTTCTACGGAACCATTGAACGGTGACCAGTTGTAGCACAAGTAACCATTAATAGATGACGAAGCTCGTAGTAACTGGCACTATAGCGTAATTAATTAGTGGTACAATTTGATGAGTCAGCTTCCGTGTGCGAGCAGCTTGTTGTCAAACAAAGTGAAACCGGTCTCTGAAGTGTGGACTTTAACAATTTACATATTGCCACGGAATTGTGGTGTTTGGCCGATTAATCAAATGGTTTCTGAGATGATCAATTTTTAATAATAATAGCACGCTCGAAGAGCTCGTGGCTAAGTACTAACAGTCGATTCATCAGGTTAAGCTACGCTTGCCGGGGTTGGTCGTGGATGGGTGACCATCTTTACATACCGAGACTCCTCCGTGCCTCGGAAAACACATTAAGCAGTTGGTCCCGACTGTGAACCTGTGAAACATTCGTGGAACTTCGACAGTCGTTATGGGTAGTCGGAAGCCCGAAAGACTGACAGCCAGTCTTACCAAGAGGTATCGTATTACACAGTTACTGACTGGGTTGTGGAGGTGAGATAGGCAGACGCTCCATGTAAAATACTGGAATTCAGCTGCATCTGGTTAGACTGGAAGCCGACCCCAGCACAGTTGGGTAGGCTACGCAGCCAGAGCATAGTATAATCAGCCTTTAATGTTCCCGGTGCTGGGACATAGACCTGCTCTTAGTGAAAGGGTGTACGTCATAATTCACGCGGGCCCAGTGCGGGGATTAAATGTCATAATATGTCTTCAAATGTTTGGATCCAGGCTATACTGGTTTAAGCGGGATTGTCCGAAAGGGTTACCGCTACCCCGGAACATAAAGGGCTACGGAAGGAAAATGGATGGGTTTTAGTCAGTAAGAGTCTGACACTCCTTTCCGCTCCACCCAGAGCGGGAGCAGTCATTGGATGATTTCCCAGCATTAAAAAAAAAAAAAAAGGCTATACTGGTTTCCTCACGATGTTTTTCTTCACCGTTTTGAGAGCAGTGGTGATGAAATAAAATACACAAATCAAAGTGCCCTCTCTGGATTTGAACTCACGACCTACAACTTGGTAGTTGGGACTGATACCACTGGGCAATCACCCCTACACTGGTCAATAAGTGATTGTAACTTTTAAAGACTGCCAAATGTTTTCATTAAGGTGAATCCTCCAACCAGCCCGCGAAATTCAAATTTTCTTGGAGACTATTGGATGTCCGTTATCCCTTAATGAAACTCCAATCACATTGTCCAGTAGTTTTTCCTTTGAGTAGCTAAAATTCATTATTCATACCACAATTTACTGTTTTAAAAGTTTTGTATGAGGAGACGAATTCGAGGTTTTTGACCACTTTGTTAATTGTTCGGATATATGTATTTAATGTGATTCTTTGTCTTCTTTGTAATGTGTGCTTTGTTTGTGTAGAAAAAAAATTTTTTTTTCTTACTTTTTTTTCTATAAGGCAGCAAAGCGCCCACAACGAAACAGTCACGAATTTTTGGGACAGCCCTAACCTTACAATGGACGTCTATTATATAATATGCGCTGAGCGAGTTTTACGAGACATTGCATAACATAACAGTGCATTTACATTAAAATTATTGTTAATACACCGTATTGTACTTCTTTAATGGACTATGTGTATATAAAATTGACTTTTATTTGGACTATGGCACCTGGCGGATTGCTCAATGTTGAATTAACTTTAGTTGGTGTTGAAAGGTAATGTTAAAAATTGCGTTGATGGGAAATGCGTTACCTAACTATACTCGATGTTAGGGTTTTTGGCTTCCAGTAGCTGATGATGCAGTGTAAAAAATGAATACATATTTGAAACATTCAAAAATAAAATATGAAATCACATAGATTCGATTCTAATTATTTATTTTTCACATGTTTCCTTAGTCATAGATAAAAGACCGCTCGTCTTAAAAACTTCCATCACCGTTCAGAAATTAAATATTATGCGAAGATGTTATAGTAAAATTGCATTTAATGCTAATAAGTATTCCATTTCAAAATCAAAAGACATTTATTCAAATTAGGCTGAAAATCAGCACTTTTTGAAGGTCAAAGTTACATAAGACAGTCCCCCAAACGCCCACCCTTCACAACTTCCTAGTGCTTTAGCTGGGAAGAAGAAGTGACGCAACAAACTCCCCAGCAGCACAGCTGTCTGTTTAGTTGGAAGAACGATGATTTGATTTTAAAAATCTGTGACGTCACATTATTATATTCCAGACAATCCCGCGTTTTGATAATTCATAAAAAGTAACGTTATTGACTACCCTTTCAAATACCCAATTGGACGGTATACAATTTCACCAAGTCCACCGAAGTCGTCTTTATGTTTGTTTCTCATCGTCCGTTTGACCCCTTTCCATATTACATCCTCTTTTCGGTCTCCATAGGCAGCACCATCAGTTTTCCCTAATTCTGTATGATTCTCGCAGAGAAGGACAGACTCCCACTACAGCATTTGTTCATTGGTGTTGTTTACTTTTGGCTTTCAGTTTGATCCACCGTCATCATCATTATTCTCCTATTCCAATTTACCTGGGGTCGGTGTATCTTGTCTCTTTCTTCCTTTAACATCTCGGTTGTCATATCATCTATCAGTTCGGTTTGACCCATAGTATTATGTATAAATTATGGCGGGAGAGAGCATGCCTCTTGCATTTTAATTTCGAATTCAATTGCGTGTCCGACTGGTTTTGATAAGATCCTTACCGCATGGGAATTCTTGAATTAGATTCCCAGGCAGGTCATTCTGTAAATAAAATTATGGTTATTAATTTCTAAGAATGAACAGATGAGATATCTGATACACATTGCATCATAACTCAAACAAATTATTCAAATCGCGATCATTTATACAACAAAAAATCTAAGTAAATGCAGGTATTATAGTATTTATATATTCAAGATAATTTGTGTGACCGCTGACTCCGTGACACGAGACCAAACGATCAATTAGATGGATCGTCAGCGAATGACGACTTTAATTAATTTATTGTAGTAAGTTACGATGCAGATGACAATATGTTGAATATTTATCGACCTGCAGCTATTTTTGTATAAAAAAAAGCGAAAGGTCACTCATTCATACATTCATTCACGAAATCTCAAAAACTACTGGACACATGAAAATGTAATTTGGCACAGAGGTAGATTATGAGTAGGATAGTAGTGTTTTTATTCTGGGTGCATCGTCTTCACATATAACGTTATAATTCATGTTTATTACATACATTGTTAAACATTTTAAAAGAGTAACGGTGGAGTTTCTTGCCCATTCTTCTCCACACGAAACAACCTTTTGGAAGGGGCGACTAGAATCAATTCTATTTCTTGTTCATTTTGACGCTCAAAAGTGCCTTACTTGTGCCTATTTGAAATAAATGATTTGACTTTGACTTTGACTTTATATGTCAGCTAAGAAAGGGTTTTAGGAAACTCCCCTCGTAAAGGGGTAAATAGGGATGGAAGATTTCATGAAATTTTTTAATTTTTTATTTGTACTAGTATAGTTAGTGAACAGGTAAGGAATTGTTAACGAATTATTTGAAAAAAACCTCGACAAATGCAAAACTACTTTACCGCTGAAAAGTGGAAAGGGGCCTACGTGTGGGTCCGCTACCAAAACTGTGAGCGAGTAACTGTAACCCTTAATGGATAATAAAATATGAAGATAAAAAAAAAATTGTTCATCGATGACTTCCAGAAGTGTTCCGTCCTCTTTATTATTTAGCAGATACGATATTATTGCTAGATTGTAGGGTGACCCTAGTGCATTCGTCAAGCCTGAGACTACGCGGGCATTTTCATTTCTTAGAAGCTACAGATAAAAATAGTGTGATAAAACCCTTACCTTTCTACCATCACTGACACTGTCGTATGCGGAAAACGAAAGATTCTTATTCCACACGTATCGAAGTGCACTGTATGCACATGTAAGCGGGCACGCCCTTTTACCTGGAGGCTCTTTTTTTTTCATTAAATATACGCTTGAGTGCAGTCAGTTTTTAATGTTTTAATTGGTATATTGGCGTGTGCTAGCTGGTATGTGGCAAATGATTGATTTAAATGTGATGTGTTTCGTAATGTTATTTACTTCTCATACCATAAATGTATAGAATCAAGTTCTTCCAACTTAACAGACAGCTGTGCTGCTGGGGAGTTTGTTGCGCCATTTCTTCTTCCCAGCTAAAGCACTAGGAAGTGGTGAAGGGTGGGCGTTTTTGGGGGACTGTCTTTGTAACTTTGACCTTCAAAAAGGGCTGATTTTCAGCCTAGTTTGAATAAATGACTTTTGATTTTGATTGATTTTTTGATTTTGAATTCGTAAAAATGTTTAGTTCAAACGTAAACTATCATTATGTTCTGTTGGTCATAAAAGTCCATTGAGGGTATCAGGTGACGGTTACGGCAATGACCATCTGCCTATTATAAACTTGGAGTGTTAACCTGTGTGCACACGCACAAGCGTTTATCTCTGCACCACCCAAAGGTTGACCGGTAGAAAATGCCCATGGCATTAAGTCCGCCTCTGTACATTTCTGTGCTTAAAGTATTAAATAAATAAGCACTTTTATCGCGATAGAATAGGATGTGGCGAGGGAAGACTGCGACAGATGATCGTGAAATGAGGCTTTGTGATATAGAGGGATGAGAGGCATGTCACAAGAGATGCGTTAAGTATGATGGTATAAGAAAACCCGACCAAAAAAAAATAGACATGGTGAAAGATGAAACGGCCATGATGGAAATGAACTCCGAGATGAAGGCTTGTAGAAAGATCAATCAATCTGCCTAGCCATTTCCAACGATGTTGGGGTCAGATTCCAGTCTAACCGGATGCAGCTGAATACCAGTATTTTACATGCAGCGACTGCCTTTCTGAGGTCAGTAACTGCGGGTAATACAAAACCCCTTGGTAAAACTGGCTTTCAGATTTTCGGGTTTGTGACCACCCACAACGACTGTCAACGATCCACGAATGACAGCCGGGACCAACGGCTGAACGTGCTTTCCGAAGCACGGAGGAGTCTTTATGTGTAAAGATGGTTACCCATCCACGGACCAACCTCGACTAGCGTAGCTTAACCTGACGGATCGATTCGTGCGGCTGTTATTACTTACCCGCGAGGCTTGGAGATATGGAAGTAAAAGACGCAAATAAGTTAGAATGAGGCCAGGGAGTGGATAATTGGGCATACGTGAGAAAAAACTAGAAGTTTCTTTCATTGGACCAATTCGACTATGCGAAACTGTTCTGTTGTTCATTATGGTTGTCATAAAGCAATATTTAGTCTATACCAAGATAGTATTGACTCAGGTCTGTGCACAGCCTTAATTCACCTTCGATGACTATGCACTGGCGACCTTTTAACTTGAGAAGTCGCTACAATAGCATCCGATATGGTGCGGATCTTTTGCGTCGCTTAGCTTTGGTTACTTACGTTATGACTATAAACTCTGTTCCTATATCCCTATGTATGCTTAAATCTTTAAAACTACGCAACGGATTTTGATGCGGTTTTTTTAAATAGATAGAGTGATTGAAGAGGAAGGTTTACGTGTATAATTTGCTAAAGAAGCTAGTTTAATATAAAATCCAATACAAAGAAAAGATAAGTGAAAAATAGTGATTTTGGTATTGTGTGAAACTAGAACGTGGTGTGTGTAAGTGTGTGTTTATGAGTGAGTTTATGTATGTGTGAATTTTACAGACGCTATAAAATTTTAATAAGTAAGGGGGATAGTATATTGATTATTTGTAGATTATTTATAGTTTGTATTTGTGTATTCGTAATTAAATAAATATTTACACTTAATTTCGTATTGCACCTACCACTGTTTATCTCTGCATCACCCGAAGGTTGACTGGTAGAAAATGCCTATGGCATTAAGTCCGCCTCTGTACGTTTCTGTGCTTAAAGTATTAACTAAATAAATAAATTATTCATTCACTTGTCGCACAATATACTTGTAAGTCTTAGTCTTGCTTATCTTTTTAAAGTGTGTCGTTCCACTCACTGTCGAACCAAATAAAGAAAGACTGAAGCTGTGGCGAGACAGTGCTTCCTTACCACCTGCTGAACGTCTCCCTCCTGGGCGCGACTTGCCTTGGTCAACCTGGAAGGCTTTAAACAGAGTCCGGACCCAGGTTGGCCGAAGCAAGGAAAACCTGGTCAGGTGGGGATTCGTAGACAACTCCGCCTTGTAAATTTGGTGCTGTTCCACAAACGATGGAACACTTAATCTCGTGTCCTGCGTGTCCTGCCGTAATGCACGTTACAGGAACTGATGGAGGCTAGTGATGGCGCCAAACACGTAGCTGAATTCTGGACCAAGTACATTTAGATTGCCATCGACACGCTAAGAAGAAGAGTCTTAGCGGTCTAAGTACCTACTTCCTCTACAACTATACATTAATTACTTAAAAAAAACCTAACGTTTTGCCTATTAATTAATGGAAACTTCCTATTAATATCAAAACACTTTTAATTACAGACATCCTAACCTCGGTATGTTGAAAAAAATCAGGCTGATACAAACATTATTCACGAAATATTTGGCTGACAAAAGATGGCGGTTATCTTTGGAGCTTCATTAGCAATATTATAAGAGTTATATTAAACTGCCAGTTATGGCATGTGGCGAGGGGCCAAG
Organism: Hyppa rectilinea; assembly: GCA_951799385.1. NCBI lineage: Eukaryota > Metazoa > Arthropoda > Insecta > Lepidoptera > Noctuidae > Hyppa > Hyppa rectilinea. Next base: position 14,364,338 of record OX637324.1, read on the forward strand.
GTGACCAGGTCAGGGTTACTCCGAGGTCGGAACTGAGGAAATCGGTTAGTGAAAGAGTTTAATCGAAGTGTTAAATATGCCGTGTAATTTATTGAGGTGTCAAATCTACGGTTTTTTTGTTGGCCATTGATTAATTTTATCTTGGGATGCTTGACGATTTTTATGATCAAGAGGAGGAAGGAAAGAAATATATTTAATTAAAATAATTTATGAAGCGGTCCAGGAAAGATTTTTATTTATGACTAGCACTTTGCCCGCGGCTTCGCTCCCGTGGTCTTTCCCGTGGGACCCGTTATTTTTCCCGGGATAAAAAGTAGCCTATGTTACTCCTAGAAAACTAAGCTTTCCAACAGTGAAAGAATTTTTAAAATCGGTCGAGTAGTTTTTGAGCCTATTCATTACAACCAAACAAACAAACAAACAAAGTTTTCCTCTTTATAATATTAGTATAGTATAGATGGGCATGCATGATTTATTTGTGAAATACATGCAATGGATGAGTGGAGCGGCCCAGGATTCATATCTATACTAGTATTAAAAGAGATAACGTTTTTAGGCTTGTATGTAGGGGGTAATCTTCGGAGCTAGGTCCTGATCCGATTCCGAAACTTCTTTCAGTAATGAGAGGCTACAGTATTGCCGAGTATCAACTCTACATAGCCTAGTGGTGTTACCATCAGACTGCCAAGTCTTAGGTCTCGAGTTCGAACCCAAGACACTCACCTCTGACTTTTCAGAATCATGTGCGTATTGTATAGTTATCACTTGCTTACTAAACGGTGAAGGAAAACATCGTGAGGAAACTGTGTCTGAGAGATATTTCTGAACAACATGTGAAGCTAAGAGGCCCATGGGCAGCTTAAAAACCCTGACACCAGGTTAGTCACTAACCACACGAAAAGAAGAACTCTACATAGTATAAAACAAAGTCGCTTCCCGCGGTCTGTCCCTGATATGTCTACTTAGATCTTTAAGAAACTACACAACGGATTTTAATACAGTTACTACCAATAGATTGATTGATTCAAGAGGAAGCTTTATACGTATAGTTTAACTAGCACTCGCCTGTGGCTTCGACCGCGTGATACTTTCTAAGTACAGACACCAGCACATTAAGGTATCCCTAACTGTCAAATTTTCTCAATTAAAAATGAATCTTATGTCTTTGCAATAAAGTTGAAATACTATCAAAGAAATTTGACAGATTGTGGTAACTTGATGCGCTGGCCTTTGTACCTTGCACCCGCAGCCGTGCGAAACCGTTGCGGGTTGCTAGTAGGATACAAATGTTAATGCGGGTGATGTGGTGGACTGAAATAGATAATGAAATAATTGTGTTTTTTTTTTATATAATCCGATATGTACAGGAGCGTGGAGTTAGGCAAGAGAGGCCATGCCCAGCCCAACAATGGGAGAAGTTAAGCTAAAGATAATAATGACAAAAACAAATATATGCATCACATTTTAAAAGAGTAACGGTGGAGTTTCTCGCCCATTCTTCTCCCGAAACTACCTTTTAGAAGGGGTGACTAGAATCAATTGTATTTCTTGCTCATTTTGACGTTCGAAAGTGCCTTTCTTGTGCCTATTTGAAATAAATGATTTCACTTTGACTTTGACTATCAAATGCGAGCCACAACAAAATAATAAGGAGAAAGAATAAACAATGCCGGGATTATACAAAGTTGGACAAGACCTAAGGCATTAGCGCAGTAGCTTTTTGAGAGGAACTGGTGATTTTCTGGACACTGGTAGATTTTCGACACACAGGGTGGTTACCCTGTAAGCAGGATTGTCGAAAGGGTTACCGTTACCCCGGAACATAAAGGGCTCAGGAAGGAACATGGATGGGTTTTAGTTAGTAAGAGTCTGACACTCCCTTCCGCTCCACCCAAAGCGGGAGGACTCATTTGATGATTTCCCACCCTCAAAAAGAAAAAAAGGGTCCCTAGGTAATTATTTTGAAGTTTGCAACACTAGGGGGCTCTTTTCCTCCGTCGAATAGTCGGGGCGTACCTGACGGACAGAGCCGTCATCTACCCCGGTCGCGATGGGGAATGGAACCGGCGAGAGATGTCGTGCGGTGTCCCACAGGGATCGGTTCTGGGGCCGCACCTGTGGGACATCGGCTACGACTGGGTGCTGCGGGCCGACCTCCCTGACGGCGTCAGCGTAATTTGTTACGCTGACGACACGCTGGTTCTGGCGCAGGGAAGGTCGCATCAGGCGGCGGCCGACGCGATGACACGCGGGGTTGCGATAGTCGTTGAGAGGATCCGGCAGTTGGGTCTCGAGGTGGCATTGCACAAATCCGAGGCCATGTCCTTTCATGGGCCTCGGAATAGGCCACCATCGGGATCCCAACTTACGGTAGGAGGGGTTCACATCGGCGTCGAGACCACGATGAAATACCTGGGTCTGGTCCTCGACAGCCGATGGAATTTCGTGGAGCATTTCCGACGTTTGGCCCCCAAGCTGGAACGGACTGGGGCCGCCCTCAAGCGGCTCTTGCCCAATTTGAGGGGGCCAAACGCCTCCTGCCGGAGGCTTTACGCGGGAGTCGTGCGGTCCATGGCCCTTTACGGGGCCCCGGTGTGGGCGCGTTCACTGAGGCGGCGAGCCGCCCATTATCTGAACGCGCCCCAAAAGGTGGTAGCCATACGGCTTATCCGGGGGTACCGCACGATCTCGGGCGAGGCGGCGAGCCTCCTTGCCGGACTGCCGCCGTGGGATCTGGAGGCGATGGTCCTCGCGCGCCTGTACGAGTGGCGCGCGGAGGTACTAAGCCGGGGGGAAACTCCGTTTCCGCAGCAAATTGCGGCGGAGCGGACGGACCTCCGGCGCGATCTCATGGCGGCCTGGAATCAGCGACTGTCGCAACCCAGCGCAGGGCACGCCACGATAGTGGCGGTAAGGCCCCTCTTTGAGGAGTGGCTAGAGAGGCGTCACGGCGCCCTCACCTTCCGCCTGACGCAGGTCCTCACCGGACATGGATGTTTCGGGAGGTTCCTGCACATCATCAGGCGGGAGGAAACGCCCGGGTGTCACCACTGCGAGGATCGCCCAGAGGACACGGTAGAGCACACGGTGCAAACCTGCCCCGCTTGGGCGGAGCACCGCCGTGTCCTCGTAGAGGCGATCGGCGGCGGCGACCTCTCGCGCCCGGCCCTGGTGCAAGCCATGGTCCGGGGCGAGAGGGAGTGGGAGGCAGTCACCTCCTTCTGCGAAAAAGTTATGCTCGCAAAGGAGGTGGCGGGATGGGAGAGAGAAAGGTCCTCCCGTCCCAGCCGCCGCGGGAGACGCTCCGGGCGTCGGGAGCCACGTGACGACTCCCGGCCACCGTAGGCGCGGGCCTGCGGACGGTGAGTAATGGGTGACTCACCGTCCGATCAGCACCAGACCCGTGCCGTACGGCGCGTATATGTTCCACGCGCGCCTCAAAGAGATGTCAGCATATGAAGGGGCCCCTCAGGGCTAAGCCTGCCGGGTAAGCGGGATTGTCCGAAAGGGTTACCGCTACCCCGGAACATAAAGGGCTACGGAAGGAACATGGATGGGTTTTAGTCAGTAAGAGTCTGACACTCCCTTCCGCTCCACCCAGAGCGGGAGCAGTCATTGGATGATTTCCCAGCCTTAAAAAAAAAAAAAAAAAAGGGGGCTCTTTTGACTCTAATAACTAGCAAAGAAGATTCAAACAGAACACAAGGAACTATTGACAATTTAACATTTAATATTAAGAGAAAGCCACTTTACTTCAGATCAAACACGTAATGCAGTTAGATGTAGGTCATTATCTACAATTGTATGACGACGAATTCTCTACGGCTTCTACAAACGGATACAGTAATATTATTGAATGGTCGGCCTCTTCTATAAGAACACAAACATGGCAGGCTTTTTCTGCGAAGGCTTAAAGCACGGTTGCTTAATTTAAGAGGCTCACAACCCAGTTACTGGGTACCACGTCACCCCTTAGTAAGACTTGGATATCAGACATTCAGGGTTCTGACTACTCTTAACGACTGTCAAAGATCTATGAATGATAACCAGGATCAAAGGCTTAACGTGCTTTACGAGGCACGGAGGTGTCTCGATATCTGAAGATGGTCACCCATCCACAGACCAGCCCCGGCAAACGTAGTTCTACAAACTGTTATAGTGATATTATTGAATGGTCGGCCTCCGAATAAATATTGCACAAACATTTGAAAGGCTTTTTTAAGATAATCACAACCCAGTAACTGGGTAACACGAAACTTGTTATCAGACATTCAAGCTTCTGACTACTCTTAACGACTGTCAAAGATCTATGAATGAGAACCGGGATCAAAAGCTTAACGTGTTTTTCGAAGCAAGAAAGAGGCTTGGTTGATAATGAATGGTCGTCTGATGGACTCCAGTAAGCCTTGGCTGTCTACGTACTGTGAAGGTCGGGGACCTTCACTGATGGGGCTGTGTGGTAGAGATTATCTTATGCGTGTGTAAGTAGGGACTTGCTATACTATCAATCCAAACACACAGTCCACGAATAATCTATATCTATACTAATATTATAAAGAGGTAAAATTTGTAAGTTTGTAAGTTTGTATGTAGGGGGTAATCTCCGGAACTAATGATCCAATTTCAAAAATTTTTTCACTGATAGAAAGCTACATTATTCCTGAGTGCTATAGGCTATACATTATATTTATATCATACATATTAGCCGAGGTATCGCAATTTTCGTCTAGCAAGTCGAAAGAAATACCTCCGAAAACAGAATTATTTACATGCGCTGCCTAAACAGTTGTTTAAAATTAGGATATGTTTAATGTTAAAACAAGAAATTTTCCGCGGACGAAGTCGCGGGCAGAAGCTAGTGAATTATATTTTCTTGCACCGAATATATCTGTCGAGCCCTGCGGCTAAGGACAGAATTCATTTACTTCTATAAAAGCCCATCAACTATCCTAATCATATTTCAAAAGTTCGAATGCTGTCAGATATTTACTGGCCATGTTTAACATAAGGTTTCTCTTAGGCTCTACAGTACCAGCCAAAGAAATATACGAATAATTTTATTTGTCACCAACCTCTGCTCGCGGCTTCGCCCACGTGGGTGACGGAAATTTTAGTAATCATATAAACCTTCCTTTTGAATCTATCTATTTAGTAATCATATAAACCTTCCTTTTGAATCTATCTATTTAGTAATCATATAAACCTTCCTTTTGAATCTATCTATTTAAAAAAACTGCATCAAAATCCGTTTTGTAGTTTTTAAGATCTAAGCATACATACAGACATTAGGACAGACGCGGGAAGCGACTTTGCTTTATACTATGTAGTGATGGATAAATAAGGCCTTTCCACAAAGCGCAATGGATATCTTTGATATCATACTTCCTTAAGCGGATTGCCCTTACATGTAGCATCTTACTATGCCACTCATTAAGAGGACAACATTGTAATATAATCAACTACGGAGCCCCAAGGTTGGCATATGTTGGCAATAGGAAAAGATTGGAAGGTCGTGCGCAGGATAACGTATGGGAAATGAAATTAGTATGTTATGTACGAAGCTGGTTGTTATGTGTGACGTATTGAAGATGTACGAGTGTCTTGACATGATGACAATATAGTTATTTGTTATGCAAGGCTGGAAAGTTGGTTTTTGGCGCGAGTACTTCTATTTAAACCTGAGTAAGCGAAGGATTCTAGGGTTGAACCATGAGCGAAGCGAGTGGTTCAAATATAGAATCCTGAGCGTAACGAAGGTTTCAAAGGTACGAGACGCAGAAAAGCTTTGCTGCCGAGCGCAGCACACAATTTTTCACCTCACTACAGCGAGGAAACTGCTAAGTGCAAGAAAACAGGTGTTGTTGAGTTTTATTTTGTTCGAGCGTCTCAGATACATTGACTCATGTGAAGAAACTAACAGATACTTGGCAATGTATCTTATGAGTTACATAGAATATCTCCAAAATTAAATACCCTGTATTTTGCTCTATATCCTACTTGCCCTCTAAGGAGAATGAAAGAAAAAACTAATTTAATACAAATAACTAACTAATTTAATTTAATACATATTTATTTTTGCCAAGCAAAGGATGAAATAACATATTATATTAGTATTTATTGTATTTAAAAAAATAAACTTAAATTACTACACAATTGGGTATTTGACAGGGTAGTATTTTTATGGCATATTTAAACGTGACGTCACAGATTTTTTTAATCAAATGGAATACTTATAATTAACATTAATTCCAATTTTACAATTATATCCTCGCAAAATATTTAATTTCTGTACTGTGATGGAAGTTTTTAAGGTGAACGGTATTATTTAATATTTTATTTTAGACCGTGTCATACATTTTCAGTGGACTTGCAGTATAGAAAATTATTAAATAGAAAGGTTCGAATTTTAAAAACTATTTCCACGCTAGAGAGCAAAAAGCGATTTTCGGCTCAGATTTCGAATGACAAACAGACTCTTTCCGAGCCTGTGAGGTGAAAATGATGTTTACTTGATTACTGGCTGAAAATTAAACAACAGAGGTGGAAAGCATTTAATGCTTTAATCAAAAAGCAGTGTTAGCCTAGTGGTGTGACTATCAAGTCATAGGTCTCGAGTTCGAACCCAACGCACGCTCCTCTGATTTTTCGGATTCATGTGCGTATTGTATAGTTATCACTTGCTTAAAATCGGTGAAGGAAAACATCGTGAGGAAACCGGCATGTCTGAGAGATATTTCTCAACAGCATGTGATGCTAAGTCAGAGGCCCATGGTGAGCATTAAAACTCTGACACCAGGTTAGTCACTAACCACACGAAAAAGAAGAATGCTTTAATCAATCTGCCTAGCCTTTTCCCAACTATGTCGGGGTCAGCTTCCAGTCTAACCGGATGCAGCTAAATACTAGTATTTTACATGGAGCGTCTGCCTATCTGACCTCCACAATCCAGTCAGTAACTGGGTAATATGTAAGAAAGGCTGTCAGTCTTTCGGGCTTCTGACTTCTTCTAACGACTTTCAAACATCCACGAATGACAGCCGGGACCAAACGAAGGAATCTTGATATGTAAAGATGATATCCCATCCACGGCCAACCCTGTCAAGCGTAGCTAAACCTGATGGATCGATCCGGGCGGCTGCTATTACTTAGCCACGAGTTTTGAATGTTTTAATAGAGAAACTAAGCTCCGCAGCATACGCTGTTAGAAAAATTCGTACTTTAACTGACACAGAGACAGCCCGCTTAGTGTACTTTAGCTATTTTCATAGTGTAATGTCGTACGGTATTCTGTTGTGGGGAAATGCCGCCGATATTCAGACTATCTTTGTTTTGCAGAAAAGAGCTGTTCGAGCAATTTATAAATTAAGTCCGAGACACTCTCTGAGAGAAAAATTTAAAGAAATAAATGTAATGACTGTACCTTCACAGTTTATTTTTCAAAATCTTTTGTATGCCCATAAAAATATAAAATTGTTTAAAAAATATAGTGATATTCATGATAAGAATACTAGGAACAAACACATATTTGTTGTACCCACTACAAGGCTCAAAAAAATAGGAGGCTCGTTCAGATGTCAATGTATACGCTTTTATAATAAACTTCCAAGCCACGTTCAAGATCTAAGCCTTAATAAATTCAAATCGTTCGTTAAACGCAAGTTGTGCCAGAATGCTTATTATACTGTCAAAGACTTTATTGAAGACAAAAGGGCTTGGGATTGAGCTGCTCCAATTGTTTACATTATTGAATATACTTAACTAATTGTTTAGCATCTGAGATTACTCCTGGAGCTGCTGAAGATTCACAAAAACTTTTTGCATTATATAACTTCAATCTCTTAGCATTGTATAATTGCATAGCACGTTTGTGAGTACTATGTACCTACTATAAAGCTACCATTTACTGAGTACGTCTTACATTGACTTGAATGTGCCCTGGCGGCTGAGAGCATGTCATGCTCCCTGTAATGTCTCACTGATGGTGGCGGTATTTTGGACCATTTAGCTCCCATCAAAATGGTTGAGCTGAATGGTGCTAATCCATGCGTCATGTTCATGAACGGGCACCGTCAGTAGGGGCTGGTCACCTATTAGCTGTCACGGCTGTTTTAATATTTAAATTAATATTGAATTGTTTTTTTAAATCTTGTAATTATGGACGCTTTTATTAAGTTCTGCATCGTTCTCACGTGTATATTTCAACATGAGTGATGTAACCCAGTTTTTGTAAACATATTTTGATATAGAAGAGTGCCCATGAAGTTTCTTGCCCGTTCTTCTCCATAGGTACCTACTGCTTTGGAATGGGCAACTAGCTTCATCTTTCTGACTGACCGACCCCTTGACAATTCAAAAGTGCCTGTAATTGGTTTGTTTGAAATAAATGCTTTGAGTTTGAGTTTGAGTTTGAGTTTGAGAGATCATAGAGTGAGAGAAAAGAAATGGTCTATACGAACAAGTAGATCAAAGATAGGTCAAAAATGTTTGTCGACTGTTCTATATAAGGTTGGAAGATGGAAAACATGAAGACGAAAATCTCCAGTGATCTGGAAATAGTTTAAGAAAATATGCCTAAATGAAGAGTATAAGTACAAAAATAATTTTCTTTCAGTAATCCCGAAAGGTGAGGTAGTCAAATCATCAAATGAGGAGTCATTCCATTCTGGGTGGAGCGGAAGGGAGTGAGGGAGGGAATTAAGGATGAGCTAAGCACCAGGTAATCTATTCTGTGAAAATTTCACCGAAAAATCTTCGCTACAGCTTGCTAAAAACACTTCCCATTTGCAGTTCTGAGAGTAATACCTTAATTCATAAAATGCTTGACTACTTTGTCCAATCAAATAGACATACATAATATCGATCAAGTAGCCGTTTGTTCCCGAGTGTTAATTACGCATTAACTCAGTTACGTCAGAGTTCATTAAACTGTTTAAGCGGAACCACTGCTACCGCTGTGGTTTTTTCGGACACAAAATTCGGTCACATTATTTATATTGATCTTTTACTTGTTAAGGCAAAGTGCTATTGTTTGGGAGTTTTATATTTTTTATTGTTGCTACCTAATTTCATTAATGTCTGTGTTTCTAAGATAGAATTTAGAAGTATCCACAGACATGTTTTTTTGCTAAAACATGTGTGTACTCTTAAAAAGTAACATGCATGATTGTCATTATTATTGATTCATTTATTTGTTTTTGGGTTTTGTTACCTGTAATGATGGATGTAAAGATGAAGATATAAATAAATAAATAATAAAATATAGGCAAAATTATGAATGAATAGGATGCTAAAAATTAATTTCAAACATGAATGGTGAATTTAGTTATCAATATTAAATTATAAATGTCAACTAATTAAATAAATGTTTCTGTCAGTAATCCGACACCAAATCAAGTTTAAAATCGATACTTGAGACCTTTCCAATTAATGTATATGGCTTTTTAAAGTTGCCTTTTAGACACGCCAATAACTTAAGGTTGACTATTGACCAATGGTTATTCACGTATCCAAATATCAGTAGCTTTATTGTCTCTAATCAAATATAAATCTTTAATATTCGAATTTTAATATGATGCAGGTAGACTTTATGCAGTTGTAGTAGAATGCAGCAATTGAAATTATTTGCTGCAAAGTTTCTTTGCGGAAATAAATCATAGAAGAATTACTTTTAATGCACACATACCATTACATCTAGATATCTACGAGGCTCACAATTATTAGCCCAATTACTTCTAGGTACCAATTACTAAGCTTTCATCTCGCAATTTACATAAACTAAAATAAAAACAAAATGGCCGGCGTTCGCGTCGCCTTAACGGATATCATGCAAGTAACGATTGCTACAATTTTTACATAACTCTTACTTTCACTCGCTGAACAAAGGGACGGATAGTTTGTAGCTCACGAGATGGTGTTGTTAGATTAAAGTTTGGTAATTAAGTAAATAGACTATTATTGTTTATGGTTGTAAAAGAGGAACGTAGGATAGAATTAACGGTAAGCGGGCTTGTCCGCAAGGGTTACCGCTACCCCGGAACATAAAGGGCTAAATAAGGAACATGGATGGGTTTTAGTCAGGAAGAGTCTGACACTCCCATCCGCTCCATCTATAGAGCTTGGATGATACCCTCAAAAAAACGAATAGAATTAACGCAGTAGTAAACCGTTGTCATAATCTGCCCAGCCTTTTCCCAACGGGGTCGGCTTCCAGTCTCACTGGATGCAGCCAGTATTTCACATGGAGGGTCTGAAACTATCTAAACCCCACAATCCAGTTACTAGGTTAAACCCATTGGCATGACTGGTTGTCAGACTTTCAGGCTTCTGACTACCTGTGACTACTGCCATAGATCTACGAATGACAGCCCGGACCTAAGCATGGAGTGCTGAATGGCTTTCCCAAGCATGGAGGGGCCTCGGTATGTAACGGATGGTCACCTGTTCACAGAGTGACGCCGGCGAGGGTTGCTAAAACTTGAACATCGGCCCGTGCGTGTATAATTTTGCCACGACCGTCTCCTGCCCCCTGAGAGTAGGTAACCGAATAATAGTGGTTTATTTACCTCGAATTAAGATATTTCTAGAACTTCATTATTTATTTTATTATGAAACCTATATTTATTTTGTATGCCTCGTTGATGCGCTGCTGGGTTGCTATTGGGTTTTCCATTAGAAATTTCTGAGTGACAGCATGGAGTCTGGATTTGTGCCCGGATGTTGGTAATAGGCTCGAATCGAATAAAATGATGCTCATTTCTGTCTGGTGTTCTGTGAAAGAAAGTTTGCCAGGGTGTCCACCCTTCCATGTTAATTTTATTTATATGAGATACCACAAAATTTACATGTACTGTGCCGTTTTAATAAATAAATATATACTTATGTATATTTATATCGACGAGTGGCTTATTAATTTTATCCAGCTAGCCACACTAATGAATTATTGTTTATCTTAGTGACTAATTTTATTATATTGATGTCGTAAAACGTCATCTTTTTGTTTATCGTTGGTGACAAAAAATAAAATATTGATAATTTTATGCAAGATTATCATATTTTTTGTCGGCTTCGCTAGAAGTGAATAAATAAAGATGATTTCTCAAAAAGATTGGGCTGACAAAATACGAATCATCTAGTGTTATTTTTATCTTGAACTAGCTTCTGACGTGACTTCAGCCGCATTGTAGTCAACTATTATTTAGTACTATACGACAGGGTAAGTTTTATAGTACTCATCGCACTTCGCAATAGTACTTATAGCTTTCTGCCAATTCAATAATTTTCAAATAAAATCAGTAAATATCTTTATAGTTATTACCTTTTGAACCCACACTTACAAAATGATCTCCTTATATTTTAAAATATAAGTATCTATCGTTTGAACTAACGGAGGGGTATTTAGTTTGAACGGCCCAAATCGAATGGACCGCGGGCCATTCGACCGTAACCAAAAATCGTCTACGTTTCAAAGGACCGGTGATAGAATTATTTCAAAATTAATTTAAAGGTACAGTCGCATACATTGTAATAGTCAGGCTAAACTTTTGTAAACATTTTATATTATTGTTGATTGTTTTTCTAAGGAAGATAATACTATGAAAAAAAAAAAAACTTTTATTTCAACTTTTTTAACTTTTGCACCCGAATGTACTTGATGTAGTTTATGACACTGAATTTGTTTACCAGTTTTTATCACCGGTTCTTTGGAACGTAGGCGATTTTTGTTTACGGTCGAATGGCCCGCGGGCCATTCGGTTTGGGCCGTTCAGACTAAATACCCTAACGGAGAAGCTCGTGGCTAAGTAATAACACCCGCACGGATCGATCCATCAGGTTAAGCTACGCTTGCCGGTGTTGGTCCGTGGATGGGTGACCATCTTTACATAACGAGACTCTTCCGTGACTCTGAAAGCACGCTAAGCCGTTGGTCCCGGCTGTCATTCGTAAATATTTGACAGTCGTTACGGGTAGTCAGAAGCCTGAAAGTCTGACAGCCAGTCTTACCAAGGGGAATCGTATTACTCAGTTACTGACTGGGCTGTGGAGGTCAGATAGGCAGTCGCTCCATGTAAAATACTGGTGTTCAGCTGCATCTGGTAAGACTGGAAGCTGACCCCAACATAGTTGGGAAAAGGCTAGATTGAATGTATCTAACTTTTATTGAAAATATACCTACAATCTAACACATAAAAATATTATTAGATCAAAATAAGTACCTAGTTGTAACATAAATTCTAATGACATAACGTTTACATTTATGTAACGTTAGTTTTTTTTAAATGTTTGAACGAGGGACAAATGCAATAATATGACTCCAACCAGTTTGTACTTTTTTTTTTTTAAGGCTGGGAAGTCATCCAATGACTGCTCCCGCTCTGGGTGGAGCGGAAGGGAGTGTCAGACTCTTACTGACTAAAACCCATCCATGTTCCTTCCGTAGCCCTTTATGTTCCGGGGTAGCGGTAACCCTTTCGGACAATCCCGCTTACCCGGCAGGCTTGGCCCTGAGGGGCCCCTTCATATGCTGACATCTCTTTGAGGCGCGCGTGGAACATATACGCGCCGTACGGCACGGGTCTGGTGCTGATCGGACGGTGAGTCACCCATTACTCACCGTCCGCAGGCCCGCGCCTACGGTGGCCGGGAGTCGTCACGTGGCTCCCGACGCCCGGGGCGTCTCCTGCGGCGGCTGGGACGGGAGACCTTTCTCTCTCCCATCCCGCCACCTCCTTCGCGAGCATAACTTTTTCGCAGAAGGAGGTGACTGCCTCCCACTCCCTCTCGCCCCGGACCATGGCTTGCACCAGGGCCGGGCGCGAGAGGTCGCCGCCGATCGCCTCTTCGAGGACACGGCGGTGCTCCGCCCATGCGGGGCAGGTTTGCACAGTGTGCTCTACCGTGTCCTCTGGGCGATCCTCGCAGTGGTGACACCCAGGCGTTTCCTCCCGCCTGATGATGTGCAGGAACCTCCCGAAACCTCCATGTCCGGTGAGGACCTGCGGTAGGTGAGGGCGCCGTGACGCCTCTCGTGTGACCAGTTTGTACTTGACAAGCAATTCAGTTGTTAAATAAGTAAGGTAGCAGCAATACGTAATATAACAGGTGTAGCTTAAATAACGCAGAAACTCTTAAGGGATCGTTGTACTCATCATTATGAACAACTTTTACTGACCAAAATTAAAATGGCGACAATAAAAGATCTGCTGATCCATACATTATGAGGAATTATTCAAACATACTTAAACCTATGTATTCAGTCGTTCGATTAGCAGTGATAGCCTAGTTGTGTGACCATCGGACTGCGAAGTCTTGAGTCAAGTCAAGTCATAGGTCTCGAGTTCGAACCCAAGACATCTCGAAATTTAATAGGTTCCATCTGCTACGAAACTTATAAAGTGCATTCCTTTTAAATTGTCTCTTTTGATGTCGAGTTTCTTTTTTTTGTAAATGTCGTGTATACGTCTAGTACATTAACAATTATGAGTAGGTATATACTTAGTTGGTATTATGAGAACTCATAATTTTTAATGTACTAGACTATGTAGGTTCTGCTGGCGTACCTATTTTAAATAAATAATGCCATTTGTATGTAATCATATTGTAATAGCAAAGTAATAATAATGTAATTTATTAATCTGGACAATAATTTTAACATCTAAACATAAAAATTTGCACGCATACTTAAGGCTGTAAGATCTTCCTTTGTAAACTATGTATTTGGTTTCAAATAAATATTTTGAATGTGACCTGATCCCGCTGGGGCAGTGTGCTCTTAGATCACAGGAACATCATCGGTCAACGACTTAAGAACCAGGAGTTTTACGACAGAAATAAGAAAGAAAATAAAACGAGATTTCAGCAGTCTCCGGCTAAATTTACGTAAACAAATATAAATAGAAACAACTCGAGAAAAACTATCGCAAGACAGTTACTATAATTGAAGCCAGTTATTGAAACCACAAAACTATCCATACTTTAATATTTGCAATGGAACATTGTCTTCGTCTGTCTGCCGGTTACGTTATACATAATCAGCCGATAATTTTCCCACTGCTGGGACACAGTCCTCCTCCCTTCGAGAGGGAATGGAGGGAGGGTCCAAAGAGGGTTGGTTGATGTCACATGTATTCGAATTTTGGTTAGTTCTTGGACACGCTTGGCTCACGATGTTTTCTTATACCGTTTTGAGAGTAGTGGTGATGAAACAATTTACACAAAGTAAAGCGCTTGTTTTTGTTCGAACCTACGACCTGCAACTCGTAAATGACCATCTTTACATACCGGGACTCCTCCGTGCCTCGGAAAGCACGTTAAGTAGTAGGTCATTTGTGCATCTTTGACATTCGTTATGGGTCGTCAGAAGCCCGAATATCTGACAGCCAGTCTTATCAGGGGTATCGTACTGCACAGCTACTGGGTTGTGGAGGTCAGATAGGCAGTCGTTCTATGTAAAATACTGGTATTCAGTTGCGTCCGAACCGGATGCAGCTGAATCTGTCGGCTTCCAGTCAAACCAGACTGGAAGCCGACCCCAACATAGTTGGGAAAAGGCTAGGCAGATGGTACTGGGCCACTAATGCTCTTTACTGCCGTTGACGTGGTCACGCCTGAATTGCTGAACCGATTTTGATGTTTGGCAACGAGGTAGTGGAATTCCGAGGAAGTGGGCCCAGGTGCCTTCAAAAGGTAAGTAAGTCAAAATCAATCTGCCTAGCCTTTTCCCAACTATGTTGGGGTCAGCTTCCAGTCTAACCGGATGCAGCTGAATACCATTATTTTACATGGACCGACTGCCTATCTGACCTGCACAACCCAGTCAGTAACTGGGTTATACGATACCTCTTGGTAAGACTGTCTCTCAGACTTTCGGGCTTCTGAATACCCGTAACGACTGTCAAAGATCCACGAATGACAGCCGGGACCAACGGCTTAACGTGCTTTCCGAGCCACGGAGGAGTCTCGATGTCTAAAAATGGGCACCTATCCACGGACCAACCCCGGCAAGCGTAGCTTAACCTGATGGATCATTCCGTGCGGCTCTTATTACTTAGCCATAAGTAAGTATACACAATACATGACTTTAACTTTTAAGACTACTACAAGCACAGTAAAGAAGTTGAGCTTTTGAAACTTGTATCATCATCATTGGTAGAATTGTTCCACCGCTATCTGATTATAGGCCTTCTCCCTTCCATGTCATTCTTGCCTGGTTCGTGCTAGTCTCTTCCAGGTCTTTCCCGTGACGTTCTTTAGGTTTAAAATCGAAGCGGACAAAACCACGAGCATGGCGCTAGTAATAATTTTGACGTGGAACAATAAAATAAAACAATAAATTATATTCTAATTTCGTGGTGTAACCCGAAGAATGGCGCTTTCCTATGCAATGTCTATTTGCATTAAGTATGACTCAGACTGCATTTCAATTTGATGGTTGGAATGGCACTGTTGGAGCACTGGTTAGCTGTGCCTGGGATTATCATCTGTGTCGCGGGTTTGACTCCTGATTTCCGAGCATCATCATCATCTTACTGCCCTTGTCCCGTGTTAATTGAGGTCCGCTATCACTTACCTACTCCCTTTTAATTTAGGAATTATTGCTTTTTTTGATTGTCAATCGTGATTTCAAATTCAATTCTTGATATTATAACTTGCCAGTAATTTTCTAAAAAGTCTTGTAATAAAATATGTAATAACAGTTTTTAGGCTTCGTTTTTTAAACGTTCGCTATCTCAAAGCTGGGTAAACGTCTACCGCAAATCTACAATTTATTATGATACTAGAAAATTAAATGAATTCATCACAGGATCATAGACCACCAGTTAAAAAAATCTGGCACCATGCAAGTTCATTTCGTAAAGTAATACTTAGATAAAAGTTTAATTTTTAGCTATTTTGCATTTTGTTACAATTCAAACATTTAAATTACTCAAATATTCAAGGCAGAGTTATCTATCGGCCAGTAGCTGTACTAAGCAAAAAGCGCTCTCTTACGTCGAGTAGTAGTAAATTTATTTAGATCTGTACCAACAGATGTCAGAACTATCGTTATGAAAGCTGTTAATTATTTATTTCATGGTATTCACAGGTCCGTATATTGTTTTCATTTTTCAATTAAATCAAAATCAGAAATGGATTAAGAAAAAAATACATTGTAATTTATAAACAGATTTTGCTTTCATGAGGCGTAGACAATTTTCTTTTATCATTTCAGTGAAGTGGCAACATTGTAAATAATCTTTAGTTTATGGCAATCGCCGCTTGTGACAGTTCGCGAGTGAAAAATTGAAAATTATGAAGTAAAATATTTTCTAAAATTATTGTGTTTAAATGACAGCAGGAAAAGAAACTATGGGGTGAGTTTTATTCTATATTATTTGCACCATTTATTTCCATACAGTTCTTCAGTAACCATGACTGGGAATATGAGAAAATTCGGTTTCACGGACACCTTATTATTTTTAGGGAGGGGATGCATTTTGCCAATGCGAAGGGATATTTTAGGTTTTTCTTTGAAGGACTCCCGCTTTAAGTTTCGAATTATTTTTGTCGGTAAACAAAAATTACCAGTTCGTAAATATTCATAACCGAGGAAAACGTTTACGAGTAAAATGAATTATCGCCTGTGTCGTACTCCATTTACGCTTTAACGGGCAATTGCACATCGATTGCATACGATAGAGTGCTTTTACCTCGACGTTAAGGTCGTACGGTCTTAGCCTATTTATATATCGAACATATTTCATAGTTGAATGATCTCTTTAGGCTGCATGCTTGCCTGGTACATGCGCTCGAGAATCTATCGCCGAACTCGTTAAATATAATTGATTTACGCTAAAATAATGGCTTCTTTACAATTTAACACTATTTTATTTACATAGTTTTAAGAAAACAAAACACGTGCATTAAATATTTTTGTACTTAATTTATAATTATTTTTTGAGAATTCTCAACTTATCAATTAGACCAGCAAGCTTCAATGAAAATATAAAAAGTTTTTGGATACTCAAGACATCAATGATTACTGCCTCTGTACCAGATAAATTTATCTACCCTAAAGAGATAATGCATTGATATTGATATCATTGATAAATTGTCTCGGATACTCAAAGATAATCATCATGCGAATCATAATGAAACGGAAATCTAAAAACACAAAAAATTAACCGCATGTATTTGTATTAGTATAAATAACGAACATGTGTACATTCATGTTGTAATCAATTTGTATGCTTACAATGTATTGTTACGCTGTGTGAAATTCACACACATTAAATGGAATGTAATTCTCTTTTATTTCGTGTTGATGTGTGGATGAACGCCTGTCACTCACTTTAAAGCGGTAACAGCAATTTTACGATGTGAAATGTCATAAATAATCTGTGGAGATAAGATCTGGTGCCAATGGATTGACAGGTTTATTTCACAAGAATATATTTTTATTTAATACTGTGGGAAATAAATTGGGACATCTGCGAATGATGATGATGATACCCTAACAACTTTGTTTTTCTGGAAAAGTAAAGCTTAGATTTCTGATATTATTAGTAACCTTTTAATTTACTTTTACTTTAAATTTACTACTTCAGTATCTTTTGCCGGAGTACCAATGCTTATTATGTCCCCCTAACACTGCGGAAATACAATAAACTTATATAGGGTCTCATTCTGCATATCCTTTTTGGTTTTTGCCAAAGAAATAATGAAATATGAACCAGAGAGTGTAATCATGAACAATGGCTATCAAAATTAAATGCAGTAGGACAAGTACATAAATAACTAGTTACTGTTTCAACATGTAGACTGTTACTACAGGCAGTTTTGTAACCATTTCCACTATGCTAGTTTATCCTTTTTAACTGATTGATGATACTCGCTCAATCTCAAGCATTTATTTCAATTAAAGCAATTATTTAGGCACTTTTGAATTGTTCAGGGGTCGGTCAGTCAGATAGATAAAGCTAGGAAACAAATGCCAAGGAAACGCAAATACACATAATTCTTCTACATTTTCTAAATACCTTTAATAGCAAATGTTTAAATGATACCGTTCTCATTGGATCTTTATAATTTGAACCAAAGTGAAGCACATATTTCAAATTCTTTTGGCTTACTGCCTTTTTAATCTGTACATAAAAAATACCGGCCATAATTTTACTTGTCTCCTCTCTGAAGCTTAGTTGCCTGTTTAATATTTCACGTCAATCTCTTAGTAAAATATAGACATAGTATAGTGTAGTTGTGGAGTAATATCTCACTACCGAAAAGCAGATGGGGCACTTTAATTCCAAAGAAAACATTGTGGCCCCAGGGCAAAATGGCAAACACGCATACCACACTACATACATGGTTACAAAACTTATTTAACAATGTATGTAAACAAACACTTTGTAATCAAACACTGTTATCTTTAGCGTTTATTGAACTGACCTTTGTAACTAACACATATCACAAATAAATATGTATTCAGAAGGTTCAGTTTGCTTTACTTTTACACTGTAATTCGTAAAGAATTAGTACGTCAATCATTTGTCAATTGTTATGTACTAAATTCAAACTCATTCGCCCCTTGCCGTTGTCTCGAAGCAGTTGTCAGAATACAGAAGCAAGAAGTTGTCAGAATGCGGTGGGTGTAATTCACATCGTAAATAAAAAAAACGATTTAAAAAAAGAGAGGAAGGGAAAAAAGTGGAGGAAAAGATTATTCTATTTTGTTTCTGTCTACATGTTGACGAGTGCCGCATCTACAGTCAGTTTATTTCATGCTTTAAAGTTTAGGTTAACAAAACTATTCCTAGGTCTTATATTGCGGGTTAGCAGATCCGATAGTGCCCCTATCTATCCACGAGCCCAACCGGTCCGTTGTACCGATGTTAGGGAGACGTATCCGTATTGATTTATGATGAAATTGATGAAGGTGCAGCCCACATTGCTAGCTCATCATCATCTGCCTAGCTTTTTCCCAATTATGTTGGGGTCGGCTTCCAGTCTAACGGCATGCAGCTGAATACCAGTATTTTACATGGAGCGACTGCCTATCTGACGTCCACAACCCAGTTACTGGGCTATACGATACCCCTTGGTAAGACCCACATTGCTAGTTATTTAGAGAAAAATGCCTGATGGTAGACGGTAGTAGGTTCGACCTCTATTATATGGGACTTGAACATAACTGGCGAAATATGGGTGTAATAGTCTGATTTTACGTTATGTTGGAGAGTAATAATGGCTCATCCATCTAACTGGCTAGCCTGCATAATATCCCAAATATCGATTGGATCCACTTCTACTATAACTTTGTCTCTCCGTTCATAACTTCGTTAGTTCAACATGACTTCTCATCGCGCATTGATTCAGTTGTACTTCTCTTACTATTCTGCCCGCCTACAAAATCAAATGTATGCAAAGTATGTTAATTACCTGAGTGCATGTACTTATGTTGTTTATCTTTTTAATTGTTCTGTAATCTATGAATATGACTCACGTGGGAATGTGTTCCACACTTTTGTGACGTTTTTTTGCGTAATCTGGTTCATCCTGTGTTTCAAGGTTCTCTGCTTATTCTAAACTAGCTTCTGCCCGCGGCTTTGCCCGCGTCGTTGTTGGAAATTACCCCACGGGAACTTACTACCGTAATAAAATCCTATGTTTTATTAATCCAGGTCATAAGTTATCTGTGTATCAAATTTCAACCAGATCCGTTCAGTCTTTCTAGCGTGAAAGAGTCCCAAACATCTATACATCCTCCATAAACTTTCACGTAAAAGTTTAGACCCATTTATACTGCCCGGCGAATGCTGTGCTTTTAACATAAGGTATTTAGCCATGTGAGCTCAAAGGTACTCCGTATTAATCTGCTAGACAGAGTTCGTAACACTGAAATCTCTCGCTGAACGAATCTTTACGACGGCGCTGAGGGCGGAACACCTAGTGGTGTTGGGCAGGAATCTGGTTAGCCATGGAGATCGCTGATTTGATTGAATGGTGGTCAAGGTCAGGATAACGAACCCCAAAGCTCATTTGCTTGACGACGTGTACTAAAGACGTACCAATGGAATCGTAGAGAAAACAAGAAAAGCAGTACCTACCTACCCAGCAGGGTATGATTTCAGGGTTGAAATGATGATGATATGGCTAAAAATTTACCCTGACAAATTTCTGGTAGGCACAGCTTCATTCGATAACGTATCATAGTCGTTTCTGCTTCATCTAGTATTTGTAAGAGCGTCTGAGTCTGCCTAGTGTGGCGACCTTGGGTAGGATAAAAAACTTAATTAAATAATACTATAATCATCATCTGTCTAGTCTTTTGCCAACTATGTTGGGGTCGCCTTCTAGTCTAACTGGAAGCAATTGGATTTCGAGTATACACAACGCAATTACTGGGATGTACACTTACACGGGAATATCCATAGTTTTTTGATTAAACAACTTACAACTATTAAAAAGACCAAATTGCAGTAGGTACTGAAATAAGACGACAAAACGCCTGTAAGAGAAAGCATAGCAACGTAACGTCGCCAATCTGGTTGCTATTTACTCTGGAAATTACCGATAAATTTTCCATTTTGCTCTTACAACGTCCATATTGATTATACTTCGTAGAATCTATAAGCTTCAGTCAAGCCTGACGTACAATACAGTGTAATATTCCCAATTAACTACAGGCAGAGCGGAGGCGATTCTGGGAATGTTACGTTACGTGAAAGCGTGTTTACTTTGACGCTGGTAGATTCGGCGAAAAAGATAATTGAATTGATTTCGATGAAGCATCTTGATCAAACACTCCGTTGGAATTGGTGGTGTTTTGTTGAGGGATAAATCGTTTATTGTTGATCTCGAATAATAAAAGTACACACCATCCAAATAGTAGTAGTAACAATGACTTAAATCTGTGTTACTTAGTAGAATTTACAAACTAACACAAAATCGTCAGCACTGGAGTCCGCGAACATCTGCGAAGCGCACAATCCCCGTCAACTTCCTAAACCCGTTATTATACTGAACGTGTAGGACATTGATGCTTCACCCACAAGCATCACGAGTAGAAGGTTTGCCAGTAGGCCATAAAAAGGGACACCTTCACATTCGTACTACAGCTTGCAAACCTGCGGGCTAACATATAACATATAGCTAGATTGTTAATTATGACAGCGTCTATCGAACAGCCGACATTGTTTCAGCTGAGCTCATCAATCAGGTCATTCAACAGAGCAGACTAGGTCAGTCCACACTGTTTAACGCTACTCTCCAACAAATAGAACTCGAATGATACATTGTTCCACCTGCTGCGATTTGTTTGTGGGTTGTCCCAGAACTTAGGCAATTTAGCAGCTCTGTAGGCAAATTGAAACTACGGAGCTTAGACCATAACTTCTCATACGATACAAGGTCAAAAGCCTTGGAAAGGTCAAGAAAGGCATAAACTGGCATCTTTCTGTCCTTAAAATACCTTGAAAGTACGGTTGAGCACCTGGATAGCACTCCCCGTCGGTAGTTGGCTGAAGTCAAACCACTCATCATGAAGAAAGGTTTTGCTGTAGCAATGAAAAATACTTATATTTTATTGTGATTTTATGAGATTATTTTATTTCCTCTATATCAGTTTTGCTACTTTAACACTACTGTTACATTGTAACCTAAATGGAAGAAGTCACTGGCTCCTGAAATACTGGAATTCTAACCTAGCTCTAGAGCCAGGGGTCTCAAAATATTTTGTAAGCGTTTTATAGTATTAAAGAATTTATTTATTTAATTTAAAAACTTAATTACTTTTTCGATTGGCAGAAAATCTCTATAAGTAATTTTCTCCTTGTTTACGGCCTATGTTAAGAAAAATTGAGTCGGCTAAAAAGTAAAAATCAACAAGACCTTTCTATTTCTTTTGGGGCCCTTTCAAGTGCATGATAAACAATGATCCCCGTGCGAGTATGAGAAACACCGAGAAAAGATAGTGAACCTTTTCACAAGAAATTGGTCTCAAATAAACGCTTAGATGAAAAAATAACAAAAAAAAATCTGGCAATTTTAACACTTGACGAAAAATTCCAAAGAATGTTCGATCTCTTTACAAAGAAGAAAATGGATGAATGATTTTCAAACTTCAAGTGAAGACGCTCACAGAGATACTGAAAGTTTCATAATACTATAGATAATATTCACGAGCTAGTCTAGACCAAAAGTTGAACGAACACACTGTCTTTGTAAGTTTGGGGTCATCATTCTTACTTTAGCGGTCCCCTTGCGAAGGGTACCACACTGTCGTATGGAGGAACTATCTGAACGAATGTTTTATTAAATACATGACCTTTAAAAGGTATTAACATTGTTGTAAAGGTTATACGAGTTTAGAATTAGATTTCGTTAAGTTTGTTTTCTTTGAATTTTTGCGTTGTATAAGTTTGTTAACGGTCGGGATCGAGCCTTAGACGACACATAAGAGAAAGGAAAATTTTCTGAGGAAAGTTTAGAGTATGAATGTGGATGAGGACGGGACCACGGAAACGATTAATGAATTGTGTGAAAGATGATAAGGTTCGAAAAAGGAGACTAGAATATTATAATAGGGCGATCATGTATGAAAGAATTGAAAATACATGTTGCGCCGACCCAAAATAAATTGGGATAAGAAGAAAATGATGATCATGATGATGATGATGATTGCATTAATAGATTTTCATGAGTAGGCCAGGCGAGAACCAAACCAAACGCCTCAAATGGAGAAATTGCAAGAGGTTAAAAGTTTAAACGGGACTCTATTACTAGTCCGTCCGTCCGTCTGTCACCAGGCTGTGTATCTCATAAACCGTGATAGTTAGACAGTTGAAGTTATTACAGATGATGTATTTGCCGCTATAACAACAAATAGGTACTAAAAACAGAATAGAATAAATATTTAAGGGGGCTCCCATACGACAAACGTGATTTTTTTGCCGTTTTTGTGGATATTGGTACAGAAAGAGCGCGAATCCGACTCGCACTTGGTTGGTTTTTTTAATAGATGCAAACGAAAATGAACCTGATCGGATATACTAAGCACTGTAGCCATTGTGATGGTTCTGAATCTGCGTTCAATATATTGCCCTACCTTGATTCTTCAAATCTTGTTCTGCCTCCAGATATAAAGAAATCCCAAATAGTACTTACGGGAGTAAATTGGAAGATATATGGCCAGCTTTATAGCTTCACAAAAGAAATGTCACCCGAAACTTTCGCGATTCCCTCAAACTTATGTGATTAGGCACATAAAGACGTCCAACTGTCCAAAACTAAACATTCCAGCTGATTATCTTATCAATCCGTCATTTGTGTCATATCTCTGTTCGTATAATATCGATTTATCAGCATCTACACTGTCATTCTATTACAAACCTTAGTTCTACTACTTCACAGTGTACATTCCCTTGTACGTTGTAGCTTTTGAAGCGATTCTAGCATTCCCAAGGTGTGTTCATGATTAGTGGTCGTAGTGTCATTTTGTGATTGCGTTAAAGTGGTTACAATGGATTTTGAAATTGAATATTTTGATATAGACAAGTAAGTTTTGACTTCATTTGCCCTTTTGTACGTGGTAGAAGGAATACATTCACGTTTTATTGAGCTCTTTGCAATATTATGTACCTATTGTGAAAAGTTAATAGCCCGTGTTAAATGTTACTATCACTACATACTATTTTTGCGTTGTTTACGGCTTTAGATCAATCATTATTATAGTATAAAGCTGACTTTTTTAGATTTTCACAAATATTAGCGACAGACTGACATCAATAAAATCAGACACGCTTCAAAAAATTCGTTCACGCTCTGGTCTTGCCAGATTTTATTCATATGCAAAACTTTTTGTATAAGTGCACGACAATATGTGACATTGACCCTAATTTTGAGGACCGAACATGTTTTGGCGAATACCAAATTGTTTCTTTTATTTTTACTACATGAAATGTTGAAATAATGTTTGTTATTTTGTCAGTCCCAAACTGGAAATCACACTTCGCATTCGAACCTTGGCCTTATTTTGGTGGGATTGGATTTCAGTATAACTTGATGCAGCTTTGTATATAAGTTTGAGTGACTACATCCGATTTCTGCGACCCAATTAATGAAGTTCACGCCTGTAAGCCTCGCAATGGGTAGGCAGAGTTGTCCAATTAATTATACACATCATTTCGCCAATCATATTATAAGTTCCATCTACGTATCCTCTATACAGGGGGCAACTCCCTTATTGCGTGACACACTTTCACAATCACAAACAAGGGCTTTAAAGGAAATTCCCAATCCATTGCTTCATAGGTTTGATTAATTCCTCTGCTCGACTAAGTAAAAAAACACAATGGACTTTATTGAACTGTCACATTGCGATGAATTGCCATTTTGATTTCTGTTATGCACTTATCCCGCAGGCAATTCACTTGCCTTTTGAATCCCAATATCCATAAATGACAAGGAAAACATTGTCAACGTCTTGATTTCCCGATGCTATTAGTAACTGTCATAGATGTTTGTTGCTGTAACAATTGAACCTGACAGCGAAACGTCTTCTCAAAGCCACGAAACTCGATGTCGTCTTCGTTTCCGTAAATTGATATACAGGTGTAACCGAAAGGGTATATACATACAAAAGCATTTGCTACAGACCGCCAAACTGAACAACTTTTACTACGAAACCAACTCCGAAATCACAAAAAAAAAATCTGCTGTTCTATACATTTTTGGTCACGTGTTTCGTCGAAATGTAGGGATTTTTTTTTTCACGATATTGAAGTTGGATCAGTTTGGTGGTCTGTAGCATATCCTTTTGTATGTAAATACCGTTTCGGTTACACCCAGTTTACAATTCTGGTTGGCCATTCCGCCACATGCCATGATTATAAATACTGAAAGCCATTTGCGCAAACCTATTCAGATTGTTGATATTAACACAAACTTCCACTCGAGTATTCGTACGGTGCTTGGGGGCTCCTCAACTGATGTTTACACTATAAATACATAATATTTATTATTTTCTCCAAGTTCTGAATCCTTGAATCTTTGTTTGCTCAACTCGGGGAGCGGTTATTTATAATTTTAAACAAACGGGTGGTGAGAGATGTTTTATTTTAGCGGTAGGTGGGGCTGAACTAGGTATATTATTTTTGCCAAATACTGGCACCTCTAGGAGTATAATTAGGAGCGTGCTATCGCAGCAGCTAAGCTGATTAGAAACCACAATAAGATGGTACTTATGTGACACAGAATAGAAGTTCTATTAGTCTTATGATGCGAAAGAGCGTTAGGTATCTTCAACATCATCTGCCTAGCCTTTTCCCAACTATGTTGGGGTCGGCTTCCAGTCTAACCGGATGCAGCTGAATACCAGTATTTTACATGGAGCGACTGACTGCCTATCTGACCCCCGTAACCCGGTAACTGGGCAATACGATACCCCTTGGTAAGACTGGCTGTCAGATTTTCGGGCTTCTGACGACCCGTAATGACTGTCAAAGATGCAGAAAGCGTTAGGTATCTTATGAAAGCTGAATAAAACGATTTGAAACTATGGATTGAAGCATAAAGCGTCCTAAGCAAAGGTGCGTTGACGTGGGTTGATCAAGTGTTTAAAGTAAAAATGTGAACGACGAAAGCCCGAAAGACTAGCTAGGTGTAGGCGTTAGTCATCAGAATAAAGCTAGGTCCTGTGCCCTAGCGGGAGTGTCCTTTCTACCCGCGACTATCTTGCCCTTGCTCTTCTTTTTCATGCTAAACTCCATGCTGCCATCACGCATTCGCGCCTACCAACGTAAAAATAATAGGCTTTTATTACTATCTACAAAACCCATGTGTTTGTTGACAGTGAGCAGCCGATATTCACGTGCAAGGCCCACGTGTTCCACATAGACCCGAAGACCAAGCGGTCATGGATGTCTGCCAGTTCGGCCGCCGTTTCGGTCTCCTTCTTCTACGATTCCTCGAGGAACCTCTACCGCATCATCAGCGTAGAAGGGACTAAGGTATGTGTGTTCCTAATTCCTGTATGTGCAAATCTTTACAGAGGGGAGTGGCAGCCCAGACGTGATGGAGCCGACCTGCGAGTTCTAGACCCAGACCGTCGCTTTAAATAATTTCATCACCACTGCTCTCAAAACTGTGAAAGGATACATCGTGGGAGAACCGAAATATCTTAGAACCAAAAATTTCAAAGATATGTGGCATCTACCAAACAGCACTGGGCCCATTGCGCATTGACAATCCTCCAAATAGAACGTAACGTCTTTATCGACCCGGTTTGATTCGAATAATGTTTAAGTAGACATCTTGAAAACAAATGAAGTAAAACGGTGAGTTTTGGCCATGGAGTTGGAGTACTAATTGGCTCTCAGTATTCTGCGACACGACACGGCAGAGTAAATATTCCTCGTTTTGAAGCACCCGCATTCCGGGTGTACGGATTTAACCGAAATCCCGAACTGTTTACAACTACGCCTTGCCGTATCAACGGGGATATAATGAAGGTTCCAGAGTAGTTTTGGGGTGTTCTCTAAGTAGTATAATATGAAATCGAGCGGCCGCGTTTTTGGCAATGGCTTTGTAACGCAACGTAACTACTGGATGAAAAGCAGTGATAGCCTAGTGGTGTGACCGGCGGACTGCCGAGTCATAGGTCCCAACGCACGCACCTCTGATTTTTCGGATTCATGTGCGTATTGTATAATTATTACTTGCGTAAAATCGGTGAAGGAAAACATCGTGAGGAAACCGGCATGCCTGAGAGATATTTCTCAACAGCATGTGATGCTAAGTCAGAGGCCTATGGGCAGCATTAAAACTCTGACACCAGGTTAGTCACTAACCACACGAAGAAGAAGGAGGTTTTAAATCACGCCTGTTTTCCCCCAATGACCTAGAGGTTAGACTATACAGTGTGTTAGGTTAAACGAGGGACATACTTTCAGGGGGTACTAAGTATGAGTACATGAAAATGAACAACTTTGACTATGGAACTATATTTGAAATCACGAAAAAAAATCATAAATCATAGCATAATTCGTCAAAATGAATGAAACAGCTGATATTTTTGTTTCCCATGGACAAAGATGTTGATTTTGAGTACTATACCACTTGAAATTATGTCCCTCGTTTAACCTAACGAACTGTCTAACACCCACATTTGAGTCCCATGTCCCATGGGAGCGAGCCTATTATCATCTACCGGGCATAAAAAGATAAGCTGAAGAAGATTTAGACGATGATAAAAGTATGATAAATTCTCGAAGAAGTTTTACAGCTATGATAAATACAGTATATACAATCTCGCAACTTGAACGAATTGAGAGTCACAACTCGAAGTCTTGCATTTATATAACCTGATCAGCAAACTAATTAAGATAATGAGAATGACTCGACCGATTACTTTAAACTGTAAGCTTAGTATACTGCATTCGGAAAGACTTCGATATTTATGTATACGAATCGATTGATTGCTTCGAAAAGACGAAAGCGAACAAAATATTGATGACGCCGCGTGTCGTATGACAAACATCCCGAAATCTCGATTGCTGTATACAAATCACACGATTACGAGTCCTATTGAAAACTAGCGGATCGTATGCTGCGGTTTCAATATCGATTTATATATCAATGAGCAATTAGCCCTGCCCTCGATTCCCGAGCATATTATGTTTACTAATGGCTTGTATTTAATCGACCCTCAAATAATTTCCATGTTGGTCTCCTAAAAATATGATTGAACAGTTATATAACGATTGCGCCTCTTTTTGGGAACCTCTAATAATTTCTATTTTAGGGTCCGAAAATACTAAGCGTCCAAATAGATATAGCGCTTATTCGGCTCGCGTTCCGTTTGTTCTAACCTAAAAGAACATCCTAGCCTAGTTTCTGACCCTTACAGTGATAAAAGTATAGAAAGATAAAAAAGAAGATAAATTATTTTAAAAAGTTGCTGAAGCGCAAAAGCATAAAAGTTTTAAGAGAATAATTAGTTTTAATAAGTGTCCATATTATGGACACTTTAAAATGAACTATCAGTTTAATAAGTTTAGGGGATCAGTTAAATATTTCCCTTTACTAATTGCGAAGCGTTGGTTCGATGCCACATGCGTTGTAACTTCTCTTAAAATGACCACACTATCGTATAGTTCAAAGGCCAGTTTTGCTAAACGCAACGAACAGCTAAATTCAATTGTCTTCTCGGTAACTTCGGCGTTCTGTCAGTTGGAATCAACAAAGGTTTAATTGGGGCAGGTTTCTGTTCGGATATACTGCTCTAGTTTGCTAAAGTGTATCGATGATGCAGGAAACGTCGTTAAAGGGGTCTTTGTGACGATCCTGCGTTTCGGTCTTCTGTTTTCGTGTATGTCTTTGATATTAGAGAAAGAAAATCACTTCTTTAGTACAGACTGCTAACATAATCAGCCTATAATGATCCCACTGCTGGGACACAGGACTCCTCTCTAAGGGGTTGGCGGATGTCACACGTCTTCGAATTTTTGGATGCCGGTTTTCTCACGATGTTTTCCTTCACCGTTTTGAGAGCAGTGGTGATGGAATTATTTACACAAAGTGAAACGCCTGTCTGGGTTCGAACCCGCTACATACAACTCGTAAATCGGGGTAGGTACCACTGGGCCACCTCTGCTCACAACTGCTAGGATATCAAAGAAATACGTTGATACTTATTAAGCATTTTGTTAGTAGAATAAAACGCCAGTTGCACGCATTATCTTAAAACTTTACATATTAGCAATTCAAGAGCTCGCGACAATGTCTCAGTACGTGAGTCTAAAACGTCGAAATGTACCAAGTTTTCTAATCGAAGTTCCCCTTACTTTAATAAATTCCAAGTTTCGTTTGCAACAGTTTGAAGCTCGCAAATATCTATTTTATTGGTAAGAGAAGTAATATCTCACGTATGTGTATGAATGTTATAAATTCAATACAAGTTTTCAATAGGATTTTCAAAGTTTTCGACTGGCATTTGTTTGATTTGAAATGCATCTTGCATGGGGCTTGTCTAGGAAACATTCATATATAAATAGGTACTTACAGGTTTGTAGGTCTCGGGTCGGGCGGTGTTCTTGGGTTTTTCAATTTGGAATTTCTATGTAGCATGGAGTCTGGATTCCCGATTGTTGGCGATAGGGTCTTCTATCGCCACATAACTGGCATAACTATTGGTTCTCTTCTGCACAATCTTTCGTGGAATACAGGCGAGATATTCACTTATTTTCTCTCTGTCAGATGATTTTTCATTGTTGTTAGGTAATTTTACCATCTGCCTCGTCTTTTCCTAACAATGTCAGGATCAGCTTCCAGTCTAACCGGATGTGGATATATCATACGAGTAATTTGTCATAGAATGACTGCTTCTGATTGCGTTGGTAGTTAATTGCAAAGTTACCACAGCAATTTTTGCCAGCTTTTATTTAATTTACTGCACACGACTCGTCTTCTGTCCCACCGATCGCATCAAGTTGAAACTTTACTATTGTGATCATATTCTCTAGTAACGGGTCGATCCCATTTGACAATAAGTCCTTACTGCCGAGTAAGAGTACATAAACCCGGAAGGCCGTAGTCCGGAACTCTGTAAATAAACTGATCTATCTATGTAACGCAACGTTATCCGTAGAATTATGGGTATAGTTTTATATATAGTTGTGTCATATGACTGTTCATATGATATGAGTATTGATTGATATATAGCGACAATCGTCACGCCTGTTAGGCGGATACATGATCCCGGTATGTCGTAATGATATCAACAGGAGGACGCACCGGTACTCACCGTTCTGACATGTAATTATTATTATTTGTATGCTGGCTCTTTACGAAATATGGGATTAACCTAGCAGGCACAGATATTTCAGGCTTGGTGGGATGTAAAATAGTTGCATAGTACCGTTGGTTGGATTGTTTCAAAGCCAATGAAAAAGCAATTTTTACTCATTTATTACCTGTCGGAGACAGGCAACTCATGTCTCCTGGTATTGGACAAGTCCATAGGTGGCGTTGATCATTTACAATCGGACCGGGTTGCATATTTGTCATCCAATAAAAATGATGCATTGTATGGTCTTTTCTTTTTTGGATTCGTGGAGGCGTAAACGATCGAGGCGTTGAATTATCCTGGAAACATAAATGGCAAAAAAACTTCCGTGTCCTTGGTTTTGTATTTTTGGTTTTTGCCACCGACTTCTGAAAATTCAAAATATTTTCCACTTTGTATTGTTTTTCCTTTTTTTTTTGTAAAAATGTTTTTTATTTTTCACTATTGAGTTTTAGTACCTACCTACTCTACAGTCCCCGCACCAATTCGGATCCACTACTAAACTTGCTATGTAAACTAACATATCATCAAGATAAATGTTTAAGCCTTATACGATTTTCTCATGGATGCCATCGTCAGAACTGGACCAAATTGAAATGGGACCACACGGGAAGCACCAGCTTTCAAATAAAAAAACGAATCTTCAAAATCGGTTCACTCAGTCGAAAGTTTGAGGTAACAAACAAAAAAAAAGAATTGACAACCTCTCTCTCTCCCCTTATTTGAAGTAGGTTAAAAGTGGTTATACTTTAGCCCGTTCACCCCAAATAGATGTGTACTTTTGCCTACTAGTCTGTACTCTGTCCTTCGGGACATACAAACGCCATCTTAAGAACCAGGCAACTAACATCAAATCTCTTTTGCAGGCGGTGATAAACAGCACGATTACAGCAAACATGACGTTTACGAAGACATCGCAGAAATTTGGTCAGTGGAGTGACGTCAGAGCTAACACCGTTTACGGGCTCGGTTTTGCTTCAGAACCCGAGTTGGGGAAGGTAAGCACCTGATGAATTGACTCATTAATTGACTATTTGAAACGGTCGAAAATATAATATGTAACCACAAAGAAAAAAGACTGCTAGTCTTAAAAACTTCCATCATCGTACAGAAATAAAATATTATGCGAAGATGTAATTGTAAAATTGGATTTAATGCTAATAAGTGTTCCATTTGATTCAAAAAATCTGTGACGTCACATTGTTATATTTCATACAAATCTTCGTAAAAATGCCGCGTTTTGACAGTTCAGGAAAGGTAATTTTATTGACTACCCTGTCAAATACCCTATTATGTTTGTCACATATTATCTGCTTGCTTGGGCGGAGCACCGCCGTGTCCTCGTAGAGGCGATCGGCGGCGGCGACCTCTCGCGCCCGGCCCTTGTGCAAGCCATGGTCCGGGGCGAGAGGGAGTGGGAGTCAGTCACCTCCTTCTGCGAAAAAGTCATGCTCGCGAAGGAGGTGGCGGGATGGGAGAGAAAAAGGTCCTCCCGTCCCAGCCGCCGCGGGAGACGCTCCGGGCGTCGGGAGCCACGTGACGACTCCCGGCCACCGTAGGCGCGGGCCTGCGGACGGTGAGTAATAGGTGACTCACCGTCCGATCAGCACCAGACCCGTGCCGTACGGCGCGTATATGTTCCACGCGCGCCTCAAAGAGATGTCAGCATATGAAGGGGCCCCTCAGGGCCAAGCCTGCCGGGTAAGCGGGATTGTCCGAAAGGGTTACCGCTACCCCGGAACATAAAGGGAAGGAACATGGATGGGTTTTAGTCAGTAATAGTCTGACACTCCCTTCCGCTCCACCCAGAGCGGGAGCAGTCATTGGATGATTTCCCAGCCTTAAAAAAAAAAATATTATCTGCTTACTGCAAGACCGCAGAATTATAGGTACATATACAATTGTATTTTTTACATGTCAGACTGAATTTAAAATGTGACACTGACAGACTCAGACAATAGAATGAAACATTTTTACTCTTTTGTAAAATTACCAAGTTATTAAAGAGGTCCAATATCCAGAGGACCAATGTCTAGTGGACATGAACCTTAGGTTCATGTCCACTAGACATTGGTCATAGATTCAAGCTATTTTGATCTTTGTTTTCAAACAATAAAAATTCGTTTCCTATGCAATAGGGTCTTCAGTGATGTAGCTTCAAAGTCTCGTTCATTTCGTGTGGTTAGTAACTAACGTGGTGTCAGAGTTTTTATGCCCATGGGCCTCTGACTTAACTACACATGTTGTGACCGGTGGTTGCACCATATGGTGTTCTGCAGTTTATGCCTAACCCCTCATTAAATGAAGGCGTTAGTTTATGTATGTTTTTTATCACCAAACTTCTCATGCAGTTCATAGAAAAATTCCAAGAAGTAAAAGAGGCAATCCAAGCGCAGCAATGCGGCGCCACGGGCGGCAAGTCCGTGACCAACGGCAACAGTGGCGCCGCCACGCCCGTGGCCAGCGCCACCGCCAGCCCGCTGCTGGCCGGCCGCGCCGCCGGCGACGACGCGCCGCCCGCCGTGTCGCCCGCGCAGCCGCTGGTGAGTTGTCCGGTCTGCACATACCGTGACCTCTCCGTGTCTCAGAAAGCACATTAACCCAAAGGTCCTGTCACTCGTGAATCGTGGATCTTCGCCAGTCTTTAATGGTCGTAAGGAGCCGAAAATCTGACAACTAATCTTACCAAGTGAAATCGTGTTACCCAGCGACTGGGAGGACAGATAAGCAGTCGTTCCATGTACTGTCCGCCTATCTGTCCTCCACAACCCACCCAGTACCGATCTACCGATACCCCTCGGTAAGACTGTCTGACAATTTTATGGCTTCTGACGACGCGTAACGACTGTCAAAGATGCACAAATGACAGCCGGGACGCTTAACGTGCTTTTCGAAGCACAGAGGTGTCTCGGTATGAAAATATGACTATGTGCTGATGTCCTACCTATAAATGCTTTTTTAGTAGGTAACCTAGCCCCCTTACTTATTGCCTTATATCGCTCGGCTGGTAAAGTTATCCTCAAGTTGCAACACTCAACGGAACGGAAATAACATAAAATGCGATGTACTAAGTTTAATTAATCAATGCAATGCATTTATACGTTTATAGCAGGATATGCAATGCGTTTTTTTAACAACACTCAATGTTGCAAAACTTGATAAGCACTTACGTTAAGACGTCGGTATAAACGAAAGACCTTGAAAAAAGAATTAATATTTTGTTTTTAGGGTTCCGTAGATGAATGGAAAAAAATGGAACTCCTATAATTTTGTTATGTTCGTCTTTCCATTCATTCGTAATCGGGGGATTGAAACAAACTCAGGGGTCACTCTTTTAAAGTCTAGACATAATCTTCGTCAAAACCACGAAAGATATTTGGGTAACCCGTATAGGCAATAAAAATAAGGGGTGGCACTCCCAATACATGTAACCGTGGGATGGGTGATTATTGTATCCCATAATTAAAAAGATTATGATGTTTCGTAAGTGACTTTACTACTTATAGTTGGTACCGTTCCGTGAAATATGCAAACCTTGCCAATCAAAGTATCTTTGCCCTAAAATACATTTATAAGCAAATACGCTGATATACGAAAAAAAGGTTGGTTAATTTTCCACCCAAATAAAAAATGTTGCCATAAAACTATATTTTCTTTCTTATATGAGCGTATTTGCTTATAAATTTCTTTTAGGGCAAAGATACCTTATTGGCATAGTTGGCATATTTCACAGTAAATATGTTTTAAGCAACGACCATACAACCCATAGACGCCTAATAACAGGCGACCGTTGTCTGTCAACACATCAGACTTATAGATCTGATATAGGTCAACACTCAATAATTTCAATTCAGTTTCGACCACTTCTGTGAGCCGTAAACACTTCCGCGTAAGTCCATAAAAATTGGTGAAAATAAATTATTATAATGGCCCCTTGCACAATACGTTGGTGTGGTTACAATAGCCAAACTTCTAGTTTCGGGAAAGATGGCATAACATTTCATCGGTAAGTAAATAGTTACATAATCTTAATTAGAATTATTTTCTGATATTATTTATCGGAGTTCATCTTATACTGGTCATAGTTGTAGGTGAAAAAAGGTGCAACGACTCTCGTTGATGTCTTTTATGTTTGCGTCCCTTTCTTCTGAATGCAATTTTTTTGCTATCTCTTTTCTTCTATTATTTGGTAAACATAACTAGTGATACACCAAATCCTATGACACAAATTATCGATATCGTAAAAACCTATACCTACTATGTATACGAAATTTGAAGATCTTTTGAATCATTACAATAGAGACATTAAATTAATTGTGAAACGATAATTGATTTTAGGTACCCACAAGATCCTGATATAAAAAATAAATAGATTATTGCAACCGAACGGAAGAACTGGTTCCAACAACATATAGTGTAATATGTTCATGGCATTTTACTGAAGATTGTTGTATCCCTATGAAAAACCGTCGCCGGCTACTAAGTTCGGCAGTAAGTCTGCTCAGCACAAACACACTGTTCGGAGGATTTATACAAAATTAATACATTTAAAAAATGTTTAGTATAATGGTCACAGTCAAATCATTTATTCTAATAGGCACTTTTGAACGTCAAAATTTACAAAAAAATCGATTTGATTCTAGTCGCCCCTTCCAAAAGGTAGTTTCGTATGGAGAAGAATGGGCAAGAAACTCCACGTTACTTTTTTAAAACGTAATGTTGTTTTTAAATAAATACGAAATTTTGTTATTTTGTTTTAATTTTTTACATTTCATGTTTGTTATCATTAAGTACATGTTAAAATAATATTAAGAAATAGGAAGGTAAAAAACCAATTAAATAAAAGTATTAAAGGTAAGGTACTTTTACAAAAATATCGATACCTTTGTGTTTTATTTAAACCGGTCCCATCTCTAGTGAGGCGTAATGACCTTGGTAGGGCCAATCAGAACGCAGTACCCCGCTTCCTCATACCTCAGCTAGTTGACAGAATTGTTTTGGTGCGTTAAATCAAGCATTAGGCGTCTATGGGCTGTATGGTCGATGGTTTTAAGATATTGGACATTTCCGGCGACAATCGCAGTAATAATTTTACGGTCGACAAACACATGTGACAATACTGTGCATGCATTTAGCCTGTTTTATTCTTCATATAAATGTATTTGTTACAGCCCAAACCGGAGCCCGAGGATATGGCGGTACATCAGAGAGCCCATTCAGTGTCCTCCACACTACAGGTACGATAAAACTACACCCATAATTCTACGGTTAATGTTCTATAGTCTATTCATAGGGTTCCGGACTAGGGCCTTCCGGATTCCGGATTATGCTACTCTTACTGTATAGCTAAATTCAAATGGGGTCGACCCCATACTTAAATTTTAGTAAACCTTAATAAAATATAACAGACTAGCAGTCTTATTACAAAACGAGTTCTTATTTGAGTCCGGGCTTGTTCGAATCTGTTATTGTATTTTGACTTTTTGAGCGTGGTAAACTTCTTAATCGAAAATTGACAATTTAAACTCTGGTTTGGCGACAGTTTTTTGTAATCAGAACTGTAACATAGTCGAAATACAGTTCAAAATTCAACTGACTCAATAGTTTACACCTGGCTCTTACTTGTTTTATGATATGGCCGTAGGAGTTTAAAACAACTTAATACAAAAATTCAAAGGCTAAACGAGAAATGAGCCTTCATTTATCTGCAATTAAAAAGCATAAGCAATTATTTTCCTCAAACACTTAATTCGACCGCATAAATCACTTTGGTGTCATCGAATGCGTAATTTTATGATGCATTTATGTATATCGATAATTGTAGAAGTATATAATAACATCACGCCTGTAATTCACAAAGGGCTAGGCAGAGATGTACAGACGCCAGCACATCAAGCTATCCCTAACTGTCAAATTTTCTCAATTAAAAATGAACCTTATATCTTTGCAATAAAGTTGAAATACTATCAAAGAAATATGACAGATTGTGGTAACTTGACGTGCTGGCCTCTGTACTTATACTACACTCTCATTTCGCCAGCTATGTTCAAGTCCCATGTAATAGGGGGTGAGTCTAATGCCATTAACCAGGCATAAATCCAGTCTCCGGGCTGCCACTGAGAAAAAAATTAAGATGGAATCAAAATGTCGCTAATATATCTATGCAACGCTACACTGCACAGCTCTGTACAGTGAAATATTTGATTGTTAACATACTGAGTCATGCACTAACTCAGGAAGTGACAATTACTTTAAATTGTCAATATCCTTGACTGCTGGAATAGCAATGAGAGCTAAATGCAGTTTGTGAGTCTTGACATTCATTGCGAATAAGTTCAGCAAAGAAATTGGATTATAATGAAAAAATGTTTGCAGGCTTGATTGGGGAGTACGACTGGATTCAATCCGGCCGTCGATAAAATGTTTTTTCTATTATTGAGCTAGCTCTTTGCCCCCTAGTTTGTAAGATTTAGAAATTTTATAGCTAATATTTTTGCTTTGTGAGAGTAAATTCTCTCTGTGAGAGGGAGTCGACAGTAATCCACCATTCGAGCACAGTACGGGCTAGTGGACATACTATCTTCCTATAGACCAGGGGTTCCCAAACTTAATTTGTCTACTGCCCGCTTTGAGAATAATTTATTTTTTAGCTTCTTCACCTACTTAAAAAACACTATCTAGGTGAAATAATAATAATAATAATAATAAATCATTTATTTCAGAAATTATCCATATATTGTTAGTACAATGGCGAGCTTAAACTAGTGTTAGTAATCCCCTAAGCCTCTACACAACGCCCCCATTTTTTCTGGGTTTCTTACTGCCTCCCTTTAGGCATGCAGCGCCCACAAGAGGGCGTTATCGCCCACTTTGGAAAAGGCTGCTATATAGACAGTACGTACGACGATCTAGAACCGGGGTATTCGGTTTCTTCCTTCTCCGGTCTCCATCGTTTTCTACATCATTAAAACGACGTTAAGGAACTGTCAATGTTGTGTTTCTTCTGGTTTCCTACTGTACGCTAATGCCCAGCTGTCCCAGGGCGGCGGCTACGCGACAGTGGGGCGCGCGCCGCGCGGGCCGCTGGCGTCGGCGGGCGGCGGCGCGCCTGCCGTCCTCGAGCCTCCCCCGCCCGACACCTCCGAGCAACAGCTGCGCTACGAGAATGACAGGCTCAAGCTCGCACTTGCACAGAGGTAAGTTGCCACACAGTTGCGACACAGCTCGACACACAGTCGGCGGTTGCTCGAACCTCTTTTTGGTAAGTTTCTCAAGAGACACGAAACAGTTAGTCGACAGTGGCTCGAAAATAGCTTGACAGTTGCTGAACAGTTGCGCCAACTGTGACAGTTGCGAGCCAGTTGTGAAGAAACTCGTTCGGTGAACTTTATCTCTCACTGTTGCCATAGTCTTGCTGTTTTCCAGTTTGAAGAGCCAATGTCGGTGTACTGACAGGCACATGACATATTACGGCTTTGTCTCTTCGACTGCGTTCCTGCTCAGTCTATGGTATTGAGGATGCCCATAGACCGCGTGACCACGAGCCATCAGTTGGACCATCGTTTATTTTTCCATTCTGTAATTAGTAAAAGTCGCGCAACAGTTGCGCGACAGATAGTGACAGTAGGCCCTGTTTAGAATGGAAAGTGGGTACGCGACGGTGGGGCGCGCGCCGCGCGGTGCTCTGGCCGGGGGCGCGGCCGCCAGCGAGCCGCCGCCGCCCGAGTCCGTCGAGCAGCAACTGCGCTACGAGAACGACAGGCTCAAGCTCGCTCTCGCACAAAGGTAAGTTGCGCAACAGTAGCGCGATAGTTGCCCGACTTTTTGTTGCCGATTCCGATGCTTAACCTCTTTGAAGACGTTTTAGCAAATTTTGTTTTGGGTTTTTGTTTTCTGCGTTTTTTGTTGAGCAGCTTATTTAGGGCACTGCGAAAAACTACGGTATCGTAGGGATTCAGCTTGCTTTTCGCACCTTTCACGAGTAAAAGGTAAGTTTTTTTTTTGGTTTTTAATTTTTTAGTTACATGTTGCATTGTATGCTTACGCCGCACCTTGGCTTACAGGTGTATGTTAACCTCTGAAAGGATTTGATTTTTTACCCGTCTACGGTAAAACCAAAGGAACCACCAAATACCCCAATTAGAATAATATACTAAAATCATAATAAATACGCTGAATTATATACATATTTTTTTTTAATGTATTATGTAAGTTATTACTTATTATGAGTGTGGGAGCAAATGGTGGTCACATCAGAAATCCACGCACGCACGCAGGCGCCCACGTAGAAGGGTCCAGCGTAGTAGGCACTTCGTCCTTTGGTGTACAGTATTCATTGGGCCACCCATTGTAAATGTATGTAATGATATATTAATTGCTAGACTTGGTAATGACGTAGAACTCCGGGCTATACGAAAACCAAACAAAAACGACATTGACGACTTCTTTATTCTTCTTTAGTTGGTATTTTTGTCGTAGTTAGGTTTGAGTTAATAACTTTCGTTCTTTTAAAGTTTGTTGGTGTATAAAATAACATCACTAGGAACAAAATCATCATCTGCCTAGCCTTTTCCCAACTATGTTGGGGTCGACTACCAGTCCAACCGGATGCAGCTTAATACCGGTATTTTATATGGAGCGACTGCCTATCTGACCTCCACAACCCAGTAACTAGGCAATATGATACCTCTTGGTAAGCCTGGCTGTCAGATTTTTCGGGCTCCTAACAACCCGTAACGACTGTCAAAGATGCACAAATGACAGTCGGGACCACTTACTGGGTGTAAGTGGGCAATACGAAGTAAATAAATAATTTAGAAAAATTACAACAATAAAAGTTTTATTCAATCGCAAGAGTTTTGTACAAACACTTAAAACTACAAAACAGAACGAGATACAGTCAGGCCTTAACTAAGTACAACGAAACGTAACCCCTGACTACGTCACTAATAAATAAATATAATAATTCGATAGCCACTCATTACAACACAACACTAATTAATAATATTCTTAATGAGTATGCTACGAATATCACACACGTTAGTTTTGTCCGTGTAAATTGATTTGCTTAAAATACGTGTAATTTTTGTTAAAGCTGTGCAACTTTGTGTTAAAGTTGCGTAAAAATTACATGTCCAATAAGCAATTATTTATACATTGAGCACATTTTTGTAATGTAATTTTTGTAAATTAAATTCCTTATAGAAAATAAATCCGTAATACATTGTCTGGTTAGCTTAAACTTTCGAAATCACCCTCATACAAATCCTCCTATGTATTTTAGTAGGTTTATCAAGTTTTAATTTAGATTTTTTTTTTAAACTTAACTGAATAATCTAACTTATTGATAGAGCTACATTAAAGCATTTGAAAACCGTAGTTTTGATTATTGCAAAGCTATTTGGATTACAATAAAATTGTTTGTCAGTCCGTCATTGCATTTAGAACCATATTAGGGTACTCAAGGGCCATATTAGCTTTGAAAATAAAATGTAACAGGTCCTTAATGAGCTACAGGTAAATCCTTAAAACTGAACGAAAGTATGTTACTGAAATTCATATTTGTCTTGCCGAATATGTTATGGTAAAATTATATTTCGAATAATTCGAGAATTGTGGTAGAGATTCAGGGAAGTGCTTGTGAATATTTTGAGAGTTG
Source organism: Hyppa rectilinea (assembly GCA_951799385.1). Classification (NCBI taxonomy): domain Eukaryota; kingdom Metazoa; phylum Arthropoda; class Insecta; order Lepidoptera; family Noctuidae; genus Hyppa; species Hyppa rectilinea. The sequence goes on from OX637324.1 coordinate 14,403,814, forward strand.
TTTTAGCTAACAAAAAGTAATACAATAAAATAATAAACAATATCTTCATCCCATTTTTTCGACTACAGTTCAAAATACTTCCATGTGTTGTCCATGGTACAGCTAAAAACCTGTCCTATTCGTGAAATTTGTCACTCATGGAAAAGGTTGTTCGGAGAACAAGCTACCCTCAAAATACTGTTTTTAAAAACAACGTAACATCACATCTGTTTTTCCAAATAGAAGCCAGAAGTGTACCTATAGTAGGTACACTTATATGTGGCCAATTATGTTTAATACCCATGTAATAGTGGACAAAATTATTGCCCTGAGAATTGACCACAAACAAATTACCGTTTAGTTTATAAAAATCGACATCTATGCATTCTTAAACATTTACCTGCAGCAAACAACGCCAATTCGTCATTTAATGTCCATAACCCCCAGCGATCGGCACGAAACCCTCATCAAAATGGCCGAAGTCGTTCTGATAATGCACGGGTTCGTGTGCCGGCTTTGCTTCGTACTCGTGCGCAGGTTTCTCGTACTCCTCGTGGTGTTTCGGCGTACCGATCTTGTGCACGACGGCGTTGAAGCCGTTCTTGTCGTCAGCTTCGTATTCTACTACGCGTTTTGTTCCGTCAGTCTCGACGAGGGTGTAGGTGCCTGCGATAAATAGGGGTTATGTTATAGATCCTGGGGTAAAACGATGCGAAAGTTCTATGGCTATGATCTATACTAATATTATAAAGAGGAAAGATTTGTATTTATGTTTGTAACGAATTAACTCAAAACTACTTAACGGATCTAGATGTAACTTGGCACAGTGATTGATTATAGTCTGGAATAGCATCTATGCTACTTTTTATCCCGGAAAAATGTACGGTTCCCGTGGGATAATTTCCTACATACACGCGGGCGAAGCCGCTGGCAAAAGCTAGTAAGAAATAAATTGGGATTTCAAAAATCCTTCTTCAGATCTTACTTTTCGCTAGATAAGGACAAAATTTTGTCCTTTTTGGTTCAGTGATATAAGCCGTACGTTATCTGTCAGTGAAGTTAAGTTTTTTACGTAAATATGGCCATAGTTTATTAATCTATGTATATATTAACAAGTTCAAACCATAAAATAATCGTTAGTCGTTCATGTATGTCCGTAATTGATCGCCTCAGTGAAACAAAACTCAAGTAGTGTCATACATGAGTTCGAGCTGCCCGACCAGCATATTAAGTCGTGATTCAGTCAATTTATTGCTCATCTTTATTGAGTTAGACGCGGTTATGGCTATGGCTTCTATTTATGGTAATCACGTTAGCCTGTGAGCGTCTACTTTAAACTAAGATCTTTAATAATATGTATTATATGCAGCGATTGAAATTACCATATTTCGGGCTGTCAACATCCCCCCCCCCTTATTTTTTAGAGGTCGGGTAATTATCAAATGACTCCACCCGCTCTGCGTGTAGCGGAAGGGAGTGTCAGACTTGTGCTCGTTTCTACCGCAAACTGCTCCTACCGCGAGGTCGAGCGGTGCCGTGTGTTTATCGCCTTACTCATTTTTAATTACTCCAGTACACTTTGCGTAAAGTGTGGTGCTTACCTTTAACCTTATCACCGTCTCTGGTCTCCCAATGTTCCTTCTGGTCACCAGTGTGGGGGTCTTTCACGGAGTAGTCGAACGAGTATTTAGGATGCGCCTGGAACATGGAGAAATAAAGCCATTAAGAAGGGATTGCGTACTGACTACTGAAATGAAATTGATTAACCCGTCAAATGTACGTCTAGTAGAACCCGTTTGCATGTTAGAGCTCAACGATTTTTACGGTTATATTTATTGTCGTTTCGAGAGAATTTTTCTTATGAACCTTTGGGGGTTCATATGACATTTGAGGGGTTAAAATGAACGATGCATGGACGTAAACGAAGCCAAAGGAAATTTGTAAGGATCGTAGCACTTGGGGTTTTATAGCTTCGGCCCACCTTCTCCAAACAATGCCGAGACTGCGGTCTTCTCCCTTTAACCTTTTGAAGGCCATTGTTACATATACGTGATAAGCAAAAGCCCTGTACGCAAAAGACACAAATATGTGACAATGACAACAACACTATAACACTAAATAAACAATTAAATCATAACTTGTGTGTGTTTTCATAGAGATATCTTAAAAATTGAAGCTCTTTTGCAGGTCAGTTGTCGTCCAATGTCTTCGAATCTTACGTTCTAGGACTGACCAGTTTCGTCAAAATGTTATACTTTACAGCTTTTGGAGCATTGATGATTAAACTAGTTGTATACTTAATTAGTATTAGACTTATGGTAGCTCTATAGATTTTTACATGATTTGGCAAAACTGTTAAACAAGAAAATTCATCCATGATGACATTTGTAGAGGAATACCAAATTAATAATGGATGGACTGTGTGAATGATGATACGGCGAGACGGGGGAGTGACTAGCGAGTTGACGAGAAACGTATCACTATGGCAGGAAAAAAAAACTAAAATTCAAAGTATTTAATTCAAATAAACCAATTACAGGCACTTTTGAATTGTCAAGGGGTCGGTCAGTCAGAGAGATGAAGCTAGTTGCCCATTCCAAAGCAGTAGGTACCTAGGCGCTGAGCTCTACAAAATTGGGGCAGGCGCTAGTCTTATTCTTTCTTTCATAGTCGGAGTCCATGGGGGCAGCATTGAAACTCTGACACCAGGTTAGTCACTAACCACACGAAAAGAAGAGAAGAAGGCTAGTGACTTACATGGTAGTCCATGTCATATTCCTCTCCGTGGTGATCGTCCAGGCTCTGATGGTGTTGGTGCAACTGTACTGGCGCCTTGTGGTAGTTCTCGTAGCCGCCATACTCGTCGCTGAACTGCGCCACCACAGACGCGACCACGAGGAGAAGGGGTAGGGCTCTCTGGAAGTAGAAAAAGGGTATTTTCGAATGACATATTATATAATATATTATGAATGACTAAGTTTGTTTTCTTGATGAATGAAGAATTCATTCATTCCCTGTCAGACAACGCATAGCATCAGCAGTGATAGCCTAGTGGGATGACCGTCGGACTGCCAAGTCATAGGTCTTGAGTTCGAACCCAAGGCACGCTTCTCTGACTTTTCATATTCATGAGCGTATTGTATAATTATCACTTGCTTAAAAATCGGTGACGGAAAACATCGTCAGGAAACCGGCATGCTTGAGAAATTTTTCTCAACAGTATGTGATGCTAAGTCAGAGGCCCACGGTCAGCATTAAAACTCTGACACCAGGTTAGTCACTAACCACACGAAAAGAAGAACGCATAGCTTAAGCCGCTAGGTCTAGACACATGAAAATTTTGCACAAGAGTTCTTTTCTTAGGAAGACCTTTATTTCTGTGAATTTTTTTACGTTCATTCAATCTTCTTAAAATGAAGTTTCCAAATGTGGTGAAATTGTGCAAGTCATCTAAACGAACTCACAGCTTAAACCGCTAGGTCTAGAGACATGAAAAGTTCGCTCAAGAGTTCTTTTCTAAGAAAGATCTATTCCCAACTATGTTGTGGTCGGCTATCAGTGTAACGGGATGCTTACATGGAGCGACTTCCTACAAAAAACCCAGTTACTGGTTAAAACCGGTGGCAGTTGATATATAGGACACGTTTTGAATATTAATCTACTAAACTTTGATATCCAAAAAATGTGTATAATTTTTTCAGCTTCATTTAAATATACGGTTTCTATAAGGGCTACGAAGCTTGTTAAACCAAAAGTTTATGTAGGGAATACAAAAAAAAAATACTGTGTTTGTTTTCTTAATTCATAAAACCCTTTGACTGTCGGAATGTAATTCCACATGAGACACAATGGCTTTTTAATTATTGTTTTCTTTAATTACGACATAGGTCTTAAATATGGGCTTCGCAAACACTCGCGAGATCTGTGCGAGTCACCTACAGAATCAATTATATTACTTTCTATTTCGGGCGAGAAAATTCGTGCGAATCAACCAATAGGTAAGCCTTAATTTAACTGGAGCCTCAATTTGATTAGTTATTTTTTAATTCCACGATCAGCTGGTTCTCAACGAAATCAATCATAACTTATTCCCGTTACGTGATTCTCCAAAAATCTGCCATAATTTTATTAAGCTGAAATAATAACTCAATAATCTCCAGTTTTGTTGTCTAAACGCGAAACGCATTACCCTGATTTATCCTGTTAAAATATTCGGGTAAACAGTACGCCAGTTAACATAAAATATAGTTCGTCAAAGGATATAATGTTGAGTTTTTGATATGGTCTCACTCAAACCCGAGCTATGGGGATGTGTAAAAAAAACAACCTTGTTGAACGAAACAAAGCTAACTAAACAGACAGCTGTGCTGCTGGGGAGTTTGTTGCGCCACTTCTTCTTCCCAGCTAAAGCACTAGGAAGTGGTGAAGGGTGGGCGTTTTGGGGGACTGTCTTATGTAACTTTGACCTTCAAAAACTGCTGATCTTCAGCCTAATTTGAATAAATGACTTTTGATTTTGATTTTAAAGGAATTTATAAATTCATTCCCTTTAAGGGGTTAAAAAGGGGATGTAATTGTATGGAAGTTCGTAATTTTTGTGCTCCTTGAATGACCCATCGGTGGCAACCTTTACATAGCGGGACTCCTTGGAATGCACGTAAAGCCGTTGGTCCTGGCTGACATTCCTGGATCTTTGACAGTCAGATTTTGGACTCCGGGAAGTCTGACCACCAGTCTTACCAAGGGGTAACCCAGTTACTGGGTTATGGACGTCAGATAGGCAGACGCAAAAATACACTAGAAGCCGACCGCGACATAATTGGGAAAAGGCTAGGCAGATTAACTTTTGACGTGTATAAATCGTTATTACTTTCGGAACGAATTTCAACTGTTAGATATTACTTAGTTGAAAGTAATCAATCAGAAGATGGAACTGTGGGCGGCAGATTATATTAAACAGGGTTTTAGAATCCGCCGATCAATGACAGGAAATTAGATGACATCATAACCACATATCCCGCACGCGTTATTACTTAGTTTTTCCCGTTTACCCGTGTTTTGATTGATATTGAACAGAAAACGGTTATTGTGAGTTTACTATAATCTTCTTTTTTTTGTGTGTTTAGTGACTACCTGGTGTCCTGGTGGCCACAACAACAACGTTACTTACAAGCTGATTATGCTACGTATATTATGATTGACTAAAATGACCTGCAAACATATTCCAAAAGGATCAAAACGAAAGGTTTTACGATGTTTACGTATGGGTTAATCCATCACCCGCAAACGCCTGAACAGATATTCATAAAAGGTTGTAGGTTATATGACTTTATCTGTACTTCACCGTTCATGTCCAGAAATAAAATATGGGTCGGGTTTACCGAGATTTAGATGTACAAAGCTGGGAGAAGCCTTGTCTTGAATAAATATCTACGTCTAAGTCGCACAGAAGGCCTGATTCTATTATATAAAGACTACATTAAAATATTACTATCTTTTGAAGATATTGAACACATTTTAGATGAACCTTAAAATATTCTGTTTCATATCACGCTCCGGATAAAATTTTATATCTAGTTTAGAGCTATCTTTAGATGAACTCTTGATTTTGTCTGGTTTTAAAGGAGCTATTTATTTTAAGACTATCAAAGATCCACGAATAACAGCCCGGACCAACGACTTAACATGCTTACTGAGGCACGGAGGAGTTTCAATATGTAAAGATGGTCACCCATCCACGGACCAACCCTGGCAAGCGTAGCTTAACCTAATGGATCGACCCGTGCAGCTGTTATTACCAGCAATATGAAGTAAATTGATGTTATTTTTCTAATGCTTTCGCGCAATTGTGTCACCCCTTGTAACGTTTCTATAATTATATCGGTAATTTTTATGGCATACATAATACATTCATTTCTGTTCCATCCAATAAGCTGTGCCCTCATTTTTCCCCAACATTTTGAACTGATTTTGCACGGGGTTTCTATTCAATTTTCTATCATGTAGAATTATCTGAAGACCTATTTCAATCAGTATAATCCCTGCTTGTCAATAGAAGTGTAGGGAATGTCGTCCTACTTGCTTGTTTCTATCTGACACTTGTCTAACTTATGTAACTTGCGGTTGACGACATCGTTTCTAGTTTATCGATTCTCTTGTTAAAATATTAACAATTCGTTGACTGTTCCAAGAAAACTTAACTAGTTCTATTTTAGACGATGTGTTTGCTTAGTAATAATCAAAAAGCTTTGTCAATTACAATGTTAACAAAATTAAACCGCTGACCCAATTTTGTCTTTTGAAGCTAACGAAATTTTTATAGCGTAATTCGCATTTTTTTCCGCGAGGTCAAAAAGCTTTTCTGTGTTATAATGATATTTTTCGTGGAATAGATTTCACATACACGTACTGTTAAGGGTGTCGTTATGAGTATTGAGACAGATTATGTGCGCGCTAGCGGCATCCTTTTTTTTTGTGGGTGGGAAATCATCCAATGACTTCTCCCGCTCTGTGTGGAGCGGAAGGGAGTGTCAGACTCTTACTGATTGAAACCCATCCATGTTCCTTCCTTAGCCCTTTGTGTTCCGGGGCAACGGTTACCCTTTCGGCCAGTCCCGCTGACCTGCACAAGTGATGTATGTTTCACGTACTGAGCAATCGAATTTTATAATTAGTGAAGTAGAATGAAATGAAATGTGAATCTTTTTAGTTGTGTTTTTGATGTTTGTGGTTAAGTAATAACTGCCGTAAGGGTCGATCGATTAGGCTGAGCTGCGTTGCCGAGATAGGATCGTGTATGCTTGACCATCTTTACTTACCGAGACCCCTTCGTGCCTCGTAAAGCACATTATACCGGTGGTCCCGACTTATTTGTAGAATTTTGACAGTTCTTACGGGTCGTCAGAAGTTCTTTTCTCTACACAAAATCTGACACATCATCACGCCTGTATTCGCCGAAGGGTTGAGCAGGGGTGTACCCTACAGTTCACCCTCAGTATCATCAAACGGGGCTAAATCCAGGACCTCATGCTCAAATGTAGCGCTTGTGACCACTACACCAGTTAATTGTTTGTAGATTTTGAATAGTGAAAGTTTCTTCACTTGATTTTCAATGACTACACAAATAAACGAAATCAAACTTGCCAATTCACCTCACCCCGTAAGCTTAATAAACTCAAAATCCAACCGGCATTAAATATTTACGTCTGAGAAAGCTCTCGGAACAATAACTTAATCAAATACGACTTAGCTACACATTACGTCATAGAAAGCGTTCGTTATTTGTATGTTATAACGTTACTCGCGAGTCATTGCCGCTAATTAACGCTAAAGTATCGCGCTTTCGCATAGCATGTGGGTATTACGGTCAGTTCACATCGGTGGCTTGTGATTCCTTCGCTAAGAATAGGTTTACCCTTTCAAATGATGTGGAAGGTTTACATGTGTGAAATGGGGGTAGGTTTATATTTTGTCGTCGTCGAATAGAATAGCTTCGTCCTCTTTATATTATGTTCAGAGCACATTAAGCTATCCCATATCTGTCAAATTTCTTTGATAGATTTTCAACTTTATTACAAAAGAATAAGCTTCAATTGGGAATATTTGCCAGAGATTCTAGTTAATAGCGGCATACCGTACAGTTTGGGAATCAAGGTAACAGCCCAATCGTGGTCATGCTAAAGGTTGATAGATAGATAGTTCAGTTCGCTGAATTGTTTTCATAATTTGCTATGGAAAAAAGACTTATTAAAGAAATAAATGATTTGTTTTTTTTTCTGAACGTCTGAACAGTTTTTGTTAAGGCTCACCCCTATTACATGGGACTTAAACATAACTGGAAAAATATGAGTATATACCTAACACGTCAGCCTACCCTAAAATCGGCGAAGGAAAACATCGTGTGCATGCCTGAGAGATATTTCTCAAACGCATGTGAAGCTAAGTCAGAGGCCCGTGGGCAGCATAAAAACTCTGACACCAAGTTAGTCTCTAACCTCACGAAAAGAAGAAAAAGCCCCTACCTTTCGAGACTTGCAGGCATGAGGTTATATGTTATGTGAGATATCTATGCAGCAACATTGATGTTTCCATGTACTCTCATATTGCGTCAGTTTTGTGGAACTATGCCGTTATATCACAGGGTAAAAGCGTCAAAGGTAATCCAGTAAACGCGGGTAGGCATCTAGCCGCTGTTACGTCTAGTTCCCTTGTGAGGATTTATCAATGTTTGGAAACAATGCAGCCGCTTTGAGAGTTGGTCTTTGACGAGTAGTCTATACGGGAGGTTTCGATCATCAAATTCAATTCGTATTCATTGAAACCGTACGAGAGTTGCTCAGTTAGTGCGTCATGAAATTGATTGAAGTGAAATGAAGTTGTTTATTCTGTAAATAAGTTATTGGGATCAATATTAAAGGTAAAATAAAAAAAAATTGTTAAAAAAAAACTAAAAAACACGCTTTTTATAGAAACCGAACTAAAAAAGTAGATAAATTGGTTAAAGGTAATGGTTGGAATTTAAAATTAACATCAATTCCTGCCTTATCGATTATAGATGAAAATTATATAAAAAAAATAAACTGTTTTTGCCAATTAAAAAATGGAATAATTTTATCAAAATATCGTATTGTCATCGGTCCTCGATAAATGTACAAAGTTTGAACGAAATCTGGCCGTTTAAAGTGGGTAAATCGCGCCCAAACAAGTCGTTTACAAACATACAAACAAACATACAGGTGAAGCTAATATTAATCGTGTAAAATCTAGCTTCGATGGAGTCGACTAGGTACTCCTGAGAAGAAATAGCAAAACAAACTCAATTTACGCCTGCAAAGCGCAGACTCCTCAGTATACCATAGGAATCGGCGAATAGGTAAAAAACTCTCGTTATAAATTGTGTCGGGCACTTTTATTAAACAAAAAATACAAACTGGGTTGTGGAGGTCTGATAAGCAGTCGCTCCATGTAAAATACTGGTATTCAGCTGCATCCGGTTAGACTGGCAGCCGACCCCAACATAGTTGGGAATAGGCTAGGCAGGTGATGACTACTTTCATTAAACTAACAGCATTGCATGCCAATGTTTTTCCTAGAATTTGCCATCTAACTTTAATGACAGATCAAGTTTTGATCGTGCGACTTGCCTTCTCCCATTAAATGTTGGTCCTGTATATATGTTCTATATTCGATTTATTATAACTTTAGATAAAAAACTATTGTCCCTCTTTCGTTATTTTGATATAAACGTATAATAAACTCCCGTTATTACACGTTAACTACAAAGCAATGTAATCTATTTACCATTTACATTAAAAACATAACTCGTAGGGCGCAGGAATTTCCACAATATTACACAATAACTGCTGTTATTTTGCTGTTATTTATCTAATGCTAAAATAAATGGAGTATAGGGTCGTCCGACACCCGACAAACAATGGGACACATGATATCGTGGCCAACATATCCTGATGTTTGCACATTACAGGAACTGACGGGCGCTTCTAAAGATGTCAAGCTCGTAGCTAAATTCTGTGCCAACGATCTAGATTGCCATCGACGCAGGAAGAAGGGTCATCTTAAAGCCCGTATTTATTAACGTTCCTTTAATCTTTATCACGGGCATAATAATAATATTATACCTACCTACTTACTAACTAAGACCCGCGAGTTCGTCCACGTGAATTTGCCGCCCCCGACCCATCCTGTCGCCCGCACGCGCTATTACTTCGTTTTCTTTTTTTTTTAAATTTTGCACGGCTCCTTAAGCTTGTAGCGTGATGTTAAAGAGTCTATGACCTTCCTCAAGAATTGAGCTTTCAAATGCTTAAATATTTTTTCAAATCCGACTGGTAGTTCCAGAGATTAGCGCGTTCATACAAACTACAGCGTTATTATTGTATTAGATACGGATGTTCAACAAACTCATTAGAACTTGGTCATTAGACTCGATAATTCCTTTCTTCGTTCGTTACGTGTCTGGTCATGCAATATTTTTTGTCCAGCTGTCACAATTATCGATTGTCAGGCTGTTTGCGGATATACCGCTTCCTATAAGTTTGTGCGTTCTGAGATATGTGTCGTTTTTGACGTAGCAAGAAATATCGACGGTTCTTGGATATACACGTTGAAATATTTTGGGCAGAAAAAAAAAGCGGTCCCTACAAGAATGAAACGTCTTTAAGATCAAATTAATGTGTGGAGCACTAAATTATTCTTTCTTTGGAGAAAAAAATCTACTCTGGGGGGCCTAGAATAATGAACTGTATAAACAGTGTGTTGGTTAAACGAGGGACATACCTGATATCATGAAAAAAAGTCAGCTGTTCAGTACATTTATGTTCACATAATTCGTCAAAATGTATGGAACAGCTGATACTATACAACCTGAAAGTATGTCCCTCGTTTAACTTAACACACTGTATGCATGGATCAGCTTTCGCGTCAATGTCGCTTAAACTCTGTTTTTCGAAAGCATTTGACATCCACCATTTCGCGCAGGGCCCGCGCAATTACAACCCACCTCACAAGTCAAAGTGAATCTTGCTTTGGCAAAAGATATGACCGTCTGCAAAGTGTTAGCGTTTCCGACGTATATTTAAATATCGTCGTTTTTCGACTTACAGCGTATTTCAAAAGTTTGTTGGATTTCACAAAAATGAGGTGACATTTAACGCCTACTGGAATTATGTGTTTTCTGTCAGATGTTAACAAGTGGATGTTGTTTGATGGTTTCTAGAAAAGGTCAAAAAAATATATTCAATTGTTTGAGAAAGGCAGTAACTTGAGACTGAAAGCAACAGTCGTTTTTTTTCAGTTTCTTTTTCAGAAACGCGCCATAATATTTCATCTCGCAGTTCAACCATCTATGGTTGTCTAATGCTTAACCGGACTTGCCTGTGGATGCCACAAAAGAATTGTAGCCTCCAGCCAGGGCTTAAAATAAACTTACAAACTAAGCGACTACACGCTAAGGGCACCCGGACCTCGGCTTAGGGCGTCCCTGGGGGAGGACAGCTACAGCTGGATCGGGGGTACTTAAGACTACTGGCTCAGGGGCAACGCGGGCTGGCTCGAGCAAGGGTCGGGGGTATGCGCCATAATAAGGTGACAACTTTATATAATTGCAACTCGCCCTTGCTTTTAAGGAGTTGACAAAATATCAAGACAGACCTAGGTACTATATCTAAATAAAAATAAAAAACAAATCGTTAACCTTTCGGAATAAATTCTCTTTCTTTCGTTCTTTCTAGTGGTGTCAGAGTTTTTATGCTGCCCATGGGCGCCTCTGACTTAGCTTCACATATTGAGAAACATCTCTCAGGCATAATTATACTTATACAATACGATAATTATGCAATACACACATGAATCCGAAAAGTCAGAAGTGCGTCCCTTGTGTTCAAATTCGAGACCTAAGAATTGGTAGACCGTCGGTCAGACCACTAGGCTATCACTGCCTAAATGATAGTGAAAACCGCATGAAAATGATATCACAGATTTCAGAAGTAGTAATTTGTACTACCTTCTCTGCTTACACCCGTGCCTGACTCATATAACACCGCACGTGCCATCGCGTGCTAGTAGCGTGTCGGTATCACACGCACACGCGATATTTTCACTTATACATTGTAAGATGTCGACGCTACTCGAGCGATCTGCTCATCCTTTTACTTTTCTTGAGATTGTAGATCTAGATGCGTATGTGTGATGTGTTGATAATGGGGTGAGGGAACTGCGGTTTTTCTTGAGCTGACGTCATAGACTGGGTCCGAGGCTGACGTTTTGTTCGGAGGCATTCGTAAGACATTATTTTTGATGTATAACACAGAGTATATTAAGCGCAATTTTTTAAATTTTTGTGCAATCAGACCTGCTATTTGAGGATCAAGTTTTGGGTTCAAAAGCAATTGTGAGTGAGGTGTAGAACACAGAGTATATTAAGCGCAATTTTTTAAATTTTTGTGCAATCAGACCTGCTATTTGAGGATCAAGTTTTGGGTTCAAAAGCAATTGTGAGTGAGGTGTAGAGAGACCCCACTTTTGAGCATTAGAGGAGCGCTCGGCTGAATAGAATTGGATGAAATTTGGCACAGAGTTTGTTTATGACCTGGATTGATGTAAAGGATAATTTTCATCCCGGTGGTATCGTTGCCTTTGGATAATTTCCGATATCCACGCTGGCGAAGCCGTTAGCGGAAGCGGATCTTGTAAAAGCTTTATACACGAATAGTATACTAACCGACATTACAAATAAGGAAGGTATTAGTATGATTGGAGCGACATTAATGAGCCTACCTGTACTTACTGAACAGTATGAAAATATGCGCGTGCGCTCATTGAATTAATGTAAATATGACGGAAGACGTTCAGGAAGGACGGACGGTGGTCGGTAGTTATGTGATTTATCGTGTCGGTGCTGACACTTGTTGATAATTCCTTGGTACCACGACTTAATGCGTTGAGGATAGAGTACCGGATATTGGTAGAACCCAGAAAGAATATCCGTAACCAAATGTACAGTTCCGAAGGGGAATGCCAAAGTAGGGAGTTAGATGAAGCGGGATTGTCCGAAAGGGTTACCGCTACCCCGAAACAAAAAGGGCGAAGGAAGGAACATGAATGGGTTTTAGTCAGTAAGAGTCTGACACTCCCTTCCGCTCCACCCCGAGCGGGAGAAGTATTTGGATGATCTCCCAGCCTTAAAAAAACAAAAGGGAGTTAGAAAGAGAGAAAAATAGGAATACTCCAGAATTACAATGATAATACCATCCTATTATAATCCCACTTTAAGGTAAAGCCCTCTCCTCATACAGAAAAGACAAGAGCATTGATCACCACGCTTGCTCAAGACGGGCTGCTGATTTCAGACTTAAGTCCGAAGTGATATTATGAATGCGAGAGTGTTTGTTAGTTATGCTATTGACTGATATGATTTGCTGAACGAATTTGCCATAATAATATGGCCCATGAGCTGGGTTAGGACATAGGATAGTTTTTATCCCGAAATTAACTGTTATTCCAGGTTTTCTCATGAAAAAGAGAATTGAGCAGCTAAATTGTCAGATCCTTCAATAAATTAGATTCTGGAGGATTTCATTCCGCCTTCAATTACTTCCGAGAAAATTCTCTATTTCCATCGAATCTCGAATACATCTATTTAGTGCATTTTTGTCTTAAAAGCTACTTGACCGAATTCGACCCAAAGTATTGATAATTTTCTTGCACACACTCTAAGTGTGTATTACATTATCCTCCCAACAATTGTAACGATTTGTGTATGCCAACCTAGCAAACAAGGTTTAAATGTCGAATATTTCATCTCTACTAATAATACTGAAATTCAAAAAGAATTCACGGTAGAAAAATTTTACAGTATAAGTGGCCAGTTAAGATAATTAATACAAAAAATGAAAATTGTTTTTATAAAAAGAATGTTCATGTTCAGAAACAATGTAACACGAAGCGAGAGCAAAAAAAAAATTGAATTTAGAATCTTTAGAAGTCTATTTTTAAATATTCTGTTTTCCTTTTATCGACTCGCGGGGTCAGTGTTACCACCTACTTTATTACTGAGTGATTTATTAGTAAATCTCATAAATATATTTAGTAAACTATTTGTGTTCCTTAAATGAATAAATTCTTTAAACCGATAATGTTCATTATGAACGAAGGCTCATATAGGGTTAGTTACGTTTCTAAATATAACAGCCGCACGGATCGATCTATCAGGTTAAGCTACGCTTGCCGGGGTTGATCCATGGATGGGTGACAAATGGTCACCCATCCATGGATTACAAATCGAGACTCCTCCGCGCATCGGATCGCGCGTTAAGCCGTTGGTCCCGGCTGTCAATTGAGGATCTTTGACAGTCGTTACGAGTCGTCAGAAGCTCGAAAGTCTGACAGCCAGTTTTACCAGGGGGTATCTATTACCCAGGTAGGTACTGGGTTGTTTGTAGAAGTCATATAGGCATTCGCTCCATATAAAATACCGGTATTCAGCTGCATCCGGTTAGACTGGAAGCCGACCCCAATATAGTTGGCAAAAGGCTAGGCAGATTGATTGTACGTTGTGTTTAAAACGAAGTGATAGTAACAGGATACGGTGACACACGTTATAAAGAGTTAAAATTTGTGAGTTTGTATGTAGGCTGTAATCTACGGAAATACTGATTCGATTTCAAAAATGAAGTTGTAGTCGCGGGCAGTACTAGTGAAGAAGCTTTTATTCGAGTAAATAACTATCTACCAAGCTCGGAAATGAAAGAAAACTACCTTGCGGAAACTGAGAGTTAATCAAAGATAAATAGGTTAAAAGGTTGGCTAACAGATCGTCAATATTTTCTAAGTCTCTTATTGTCATTGTTTTATTTAGTTTCTTGGACATTCCAGGTCTATCATAGTTTTATGGGCACGGACGAAGAAAGAAAAATATTGAATTTTGCACAAACGCTTGAAGTTTATAAAAAATCTCCCTAAGTCTGTCTTGGGAGTAATTATAATTAATCATTGGCTTATTATAATCGAGTTAGTAGTCTTAATGTTAGCTACTAAAGATTTATGGTAATAGGAAAGACTTTAATAAGATTAAGTTGTGATTATTAGTGGCTATAGAAGCTGCTCACAGCTGCTCGCACTTCTAACGTTTAAAAAACGCAGGGCTTTCGAAACAGCTAGCTTGCAAGCAAAACAAACTTGAAACTAGTTGTGTGTCTACCAAAAAAAAACCAATACTGGTAAGCAGGTACTTACCGCTTTTGATTTTGGTATGGTAAGTGAGGAGCTCGTGGCTAAGTAACAACAGCCGCACGGATCGATCTGTCAGGTTAAGCTACGCTTGCCGGGGTTGGTCCGTGGATGGGTGACCATTTTACATATCGAGACTCGTCCGTGCCCGTAGAAAGCACGCTAAGCCGTTGGTCCCGGCTGTCATTCGTGGATTTTTGACACTCGTTACGGGACGTCAGAAGCCCGAAAGTGACAGCCAGTCTTACCAAAGAGTATCGTATTACCCAGTTGCTCACTGGGTTGTGGGGGTCAGATAGGCAGTCGCTCCATGTAAATTACTGGTATTCCGCCGCACCCGGTTAGACTGGAAGCCGTCCCCGAAAAGGCTAGGCAGATTGAGTAGGTAAGTAGGAACTTACCTTTTTTGAATTTTTGATATTTACCACTTTCGGTACTAACCGTTTTTGATTTTAGTTTTTCGAACAACAACGTAACTAACTAATTTCCCTATTTACACTATCTTTCATTCGCGTGAAAACCTATAATTTTCTCACAAAACGAGGCTCTCCACTGAAGCATTACAAATGGCTGTAATGTACAGTTATTAGTTCTAACTTAACAGCCATTATTATTTGTTTTTGCTCCGATCGCGGAAACGGGAACGCTTGCGTCACATCTTCGTAATATTAGATTGAGTTTAAAATAGTTATGTTTAATGATATGCAATTTAACTGTAACAGTCGTAATTTACTCAGATCTTGCATAGTAATAATTATTTATTTATGTGATCTTCTTTTCATTATGTGGAATTAAATAATTAGGAACATATTGTTAATGCGTAACTAACTGCGTATGCATAATTTTAGGTTTATTAAATTATGCAACGATTGCTTAAATTTTTGACGTTTTATGAACGTCTCTTAGTTAAGTTTATTTTTTACTTGCACTTTGCCCGCGGCTTCGCTCCCGTGGTCTTTCCCGTGGGACCCGTTATTTTTCCCGGGATAAAAAGTAGCCTATGTTACTCCTAGAAAACTAAGCTTTCCAACGGTGAAAGAATTTTTAAAATCGGTCCAGTAGTTTTTGAGCCTATTCATTACAACCAAACAAACAAACATAGTTTTCCTCTTTATAATACACACATCAAAAGTGTCTAGGGATCAACATATATTTTTGCAATAACTTTTCTCTTGATTGATATTAATTTAAATTTTCTTTAAGGATTCATCAAATAAAGTGTTTTCGTTTGTCACAGTAACGATAAACCAAGTCACCTTTGCATTAATAAAGAAATTTGCCATTTTCCTAATAAAGGGATTTTTGACATTTGAACCACTAACATTAAAGTTCGAAAAAAAGACTGAAATAACAGTTTTCTTTAAAATTTTATTGGGTAACTTAAACAATTAATAATCCGTGTTTCTACCGCGAACACTAACAACACAAGAACATCGGTTTGGCATACTCAAAATGAGTTCATCCAAATCACGCTGTGGAATGGCCGCCCATGTTCGTTGCAACAACAAAAAAAGGTGTTATCAGTCGACTTTGGACACGTTACCGAAGCACTGGTACCGTGGCTGAGCGCCATGAAGGACGGTATCGCTGCACCACACGGAGACAAGACCTATACATTCAAATCTTAACTCGAAGAGCTCCAACAATAACCGCCATGATGTTAGCCGTGAGGCTTCATCACTCTTCAGGGAACTTAATTAGCGACCAAACAGTCAGAAACCGCTTGCATGAAGTGAACCTTCATTCCCGAAGACCGCTACGGGTACCACCTATAGCAATGCACAATCGTAGGATTCGATATCAATGGGCTCTTGAACACAGAAATTGGGCAGAAGAACAATGGCGTTTCGTGTGCTTTTCTGATGAGTCTCGTTTTGGTATGAGACCGGATACAAGACGTATACGACACTGGAGAACCCCTGGACGCCAACAGCGATTAAAATCCTGCCAGGAAGTCCATCCTTATAGTGGTGGAACCATCATGGTATGGGCGGGTATTTGGATCGGCGGAAGAACTGAGTTGATTTGGATCAGAGGCAACCTCAACGCTCAAATTTATGCTGAGACGATTGTATCTGACGTCATCGTTCCTCTACAAGTGCAAATCGGTCCCTTATTTCAGTTAATGCATGATAATGCACGACCGCACACCGCAAGAGTTGTAAGACAGACTCTCGCCGCAGCTAACATCAATGTCCTGCCCTGGCCTGCTCAGTCGCCAGACTTGAACCCGATTGAGCATGCATGGGATATGCTACAGAGAAGAGCTCTGCCGAATATGGAGGGTATCCAGTTGCAAGAAGACCTTTTTTTGTTGTTGCAACGAACATGGGCGGCCATTCCACAGCGTGATTTGGATGAACTCATTTTGAGTATGCCAAACCGATGTTCTTGTGTTGTTAGTGTTCGCGGTAGAAACACGGATTATTAATTGTTTAAGTTACCCAATAAAATTTTAAAGAAAACTGTTATTTCAGTCTTTTTTTCGAACTTTAATGTTAGTGGTTCAAATGTCAAAAATCCCTTTATTAGGAAAATGGCAAATTTCTTTATTAATGCAAAGGTGACTTGGTTTATCGTTACTGTGACAAACGAAAACACTTTATTTGATGAATCCTTAAAGAAAATTTAAATTAATATCAATCAAGAGAAAAGTTATTGCAAAAATATATGTTGATCCCTAGACACTTTTGATGTGTGTATTAGTATAGATGAATATTTAAACACTTTTGAGTAAAGTTACACGCTTGATTTCGAAAAATCACTAGCATTATTTTAAAATTACTAGAAATCATTCCGCTAAAGTCATTAATGATAGCTTCGAAAGTTACATAGAGTTTACTGCAAGTTGTTGTTACATGAATAGGCATTATTATCTTTGCATGAGAATAATCAGCCTCTAATATTTCTACTGTTAGGTCATAGGCCTCAATCGTGCACCTCAAGAATCAACAAGATAAAAAAGTACATAGTATCCTTCTCCTGGTACCAATTTATATTCCGACCAAATATGATCAAAATCCATACAGTAGTTCAGTCAAAACCTACCAAACAAACTCACTTTCACACCGTCAAAAATCCGCCATTTTGAAATCAATAGAACACCACACACTTTTTGCAAACATTCTAAAATAGAATCACCACCACCATAGAACATTACTCACAAGTTTGTAATCCATTTTAACGTGTAAACTGTTGACTCGATGCGTTGTGTGCAAATGTAGCCGGGTCTGTACTGCCGGCAACTTATAGCACGCATTGTTGATAACCATCCCCAGCTGGTGGTCGCTGAAGATGGTGAGAGGGGATGGGTGTTACACGGTGTGATGATTTAAGTCGATAATTGAAGTTACATGTCTTGCTGTTAGCAATGTGCGAAGCTTTGTTATGTTCCCTCGTGCTGGTGTAAAGCTAGGATTGCAAAATTATGTCATCAAAATGACAGTGGGTTTATGACAATACTTTTTCAATAAAAGCTGTCTATTTATTGGTAATCGTCATTTTTCGGCCGTAATATAAAAGTACTGCTTAATCCCAATTTGTAGTTGTTCCAAAAGTTTTTACTTTTTTTTTCTAAAACTTAGATAAGCGGGATTGTCCGAAAGGGTTACCGCTACCCCGGAACATAAAGGGCTAAGGAAGGAACATGGATGGGTTTTAGTCCGTAAGAGTCTCTCACTCCTTTCTGCTCCACCCAGAGCGGGAGAGGAGCCATTTCATGATTTCCCACCCTAAAAAAAAGGGGTTAAACTTCGGAGCTGCCATTTTCCGTTAGCAAGAGTCGAATGACGTCACTACGTATTACAGCCGGTATGTGACTTATAAAATTCATATGCATACTTCCTCATACTTAATATTACATGCGCGAAAGTAATTCTGCCTGTCTGTTACCTTTTTGACGCCTTAACGGCTATACAAGTTCCGATGTTTGGCACACAATTTGCTTACCATCACTTGGGTTAGAACATAGGATATTTATTCCGGTGGTAGATAATTTTGGAACCGCTCGCGAGTTAAGCCGCATGCAAAAGCTAGTTATCACTACGTAGTATAAAACAAAGTCACTTTCTCTGTCCTTAAATCTTTAAAACTGCGAAACGGATTTCTTTAATAGATAGAGTGATTCAAGAGGAAGGTTTATGTGTATAATTTGTCGACTTATTATGCGGGAGAAGCCGCGGGCGGAAGCTAGTATATGTATAAATCCCAGTCTTTAAACATACATTTTCTAGAAGCTATATGGTAGTCTCGATTTAGGCTTGATAATGTATGGAAAGCGAAGCATAATCGTAATCATATAGACCCGGGAGAGAAGAGCGGGTCTGAGCTCAACGATAAATGATTTTTACGTGACACCTCTTTCACAGTGTCGTGAGGAGTGTTTTGAGTATGAATGTGGATGGCTATAAGAGTAGCGGAAGACCAAAGAAACTGTAGATGGGAGCTGTGAAAGTTTATATGGCTAGCAAGGGGTGACTACCGAGATGACGACTAAGATTGAAGTATGGAAGAACAAACATGTTGCGCCGACCCCTAAACTATACTAATATTATAAAGCTGAAGAGTTTGTTTGTTTCAACACGATAATCTCTGGAACTACTGGTCCGAATTGAAAAAATATTTTTGTGTTGGAGGCCATTTATCGAGGAAGCCTTAGGCTAACATCACGCTACGACCAATAAGAGCAGTGGGTGAAACCGTGCGAGAGCAGCTAGTAAACTTATATAAGGGAAATAATGGTGATTACGTTCTAGCTCTTTTTGTTAGAGACAATGTATTGTAATGGCTGCATTACCCTATAATATTAATATAAACTGACTCTTTATGGTATGTCTGACCTCGAAAGAGACCTTAACCTTTGGGTTTAACACGTACAATGGCCCAATAAAGAGGCTAAGTGCGGAAACAGCCCAGTCAACCTAAACCGAACCTTTGTGTTTCCTCCGGTCTAAGATTGAAAGCGCCGGACTCACCTACTTAATAGGATTGTAATTCATTCATGTATTTCATTGCATTTAATAATTTCAAAATAATTATAATGTTTACTAGGTGTGACTATGAATGATAATCTGAAAAGAATCATGCCCACTTTCCATACATATAAAAACCTGATTATGAAAATGTATGTATAGATATAAAGTATAGCAGAAAGACTACCTGTAAGTTTAGAAAATAATGTCTATTGTAAATGTCTATAATAAAGTCATTTTTACGATATAAACGCTACGAAGTCCAGAAAATATTAATTTTACTTTTCTTGGCATAATGGCCGGCATCGCCTTTGCTTGCCTTAGTAAGAAATAGGTAATTATAAGTAATAGAACTGTCTAGTTAGGATTTGACATTTACCAAATCTATACATATAATAAAATTGTAGAAAAGTGGTGTCTGTACAATGGAAATATATAAAAAAACAAGTAGCAGGGGCTGTTATTATATCGATGCCGAACCCGAAATTGTAATTCATTTTTTTTTTGTCTGTTTGTCGGTTTGTCTGTTTGTCTGTGTGTTTGTGCACGCTTATATCAGAAACGGCTTATTAGATTTAGATGCGGTTTTTACTAATATAATAAAGTAAGCTTCACTTAACATTTAGTGTTTATTTCATGTCAATCGGTTCGTAAATAAAAAAGTGATGTCAATTTAAAGAATCACGGCGAACATTTGTTAAGGTATGCTGCCCGAAAAGTCACTATTCCACGCGGACGAAGTCGTGGGCACAGCTAGTATAAAATAAAGAAATAAACACGAAGTACAAAGTTCGACGGCCTGCCCCCCTGTGTAGCCGTCTCAACGTGACACTGGCAAAATAGTCGAAACCGGCTCAATTGCCTTATACAAAACAAAAAAAATGTGCTAGAACCTATCATTAACGCTCGAAGTTTAGATAGGAATATTTACTTAGCTATGGTCTTAAACGTCATTTTCTTTTGTGACAACAACGAAGGAAGTAATGCGTCGATGCCAATCGCAGTACTGTCAAATGTCAAGAAAATCCGTTTCACTTGTGCGCACTTAATGACATACTGCATGATTGATGTACTTATTTTTTTAAAATTAATCTGTTCTTTAAAGAGACTTATAAGAATAGAAATACTTACTGATTAAATAAAACGTAAAATAATGTATAAAACTCAGAAACAGAGTTGAATAAAGTCAAGTAGCAGTATGTAAAATGGAACGTCCTAGAAAACGGTTAGTTGAGATCACAGACTACATAGAGATACTGTTGAGATGCGTTCAAAATATGTTAAATACGTTTACCCTTGATGTAGAGAAATATTAAAATATATTTTTTCCTGCGTTTCTTTTAACATTGTGCTAAGCGTAATTAATTTACAATTCAATAAGCTGAATTTTAAGATTTATTTCATTTCTATACAAAGTCAGGTGAAAAATAGGCGTTATTTTTTATGTGATAAGGAAACGGTGAGGCTTTTAAGAACAGCAAAATCAGCCTTTAATGTTGTAATTCAGACTGCTGGGACACAGGCCTCCTCTCTTCGAAAGGGAGTGGGCCGTAATCTACCACGCGGGGTCAATGCGGGCTGGTAGATGTCACATGTCTTCGAATTTTTGATTCTAGGACATGTCGGCTTCCTCACGATGTTTTCCTTCACCGTTTTGAGAGCAGTGGTGATGGAATTATTTGCAAAAAGTAAAGCGCCTGCTTGGGTTCGAACTCACGACCTACAACTTGGTAAGCCGGGCCAGTTACCACTGGGCTACCACTGCTCTTAAACGAAGATGTAGTGACAAAGATCGTAAATGCTTAGTGGTGTGGTCATGTTGAGAGGATGAATGAAAGATGAATAACAGGGCAGATGTGAATGGAAACGCCGTGATGAGACGCCTTAGGATACATGGACTTATTTGGTGATGTTCTTCAGAAGCGTAAAAGTGCGTTGTACTGTCAACCAGCGTAAGTGTTTGAACATAAACGAAGGAAAAGGAGTATGTAAAGATCGTAACAGAAACCACAGAACGTTGCTGTCTTTTTGTGCCTACACCCTCATGGAAAAGCGTGAGTTTATGTAGGTAAGCACTTCGTTACTTTGATCACCAGAGCTAACTTTAATTACATTTTAGCACACAGTTCCAATCAAGGGCTTTTAATCTAGAACTCTGAACGGAAAACTAATTACCTACAGTTTTGTTTATTATGTTACTAGCAACGCGCCCCGGCTCGAGACGTCCATGTTTTTTTTCCCTTTATGTTCTTACGTCAAGTCATAGACGCCGCCGGATGCGACTACTATGCACTTTTTGAATAACATCACCAATAAAGTCTAGGGCGTCCGCTTCCGGCCTGTCCCCAGTCACATCTGCTTTGTAATTCTTTTTTGTACACACACACACTAACTTTTTAAAAGAGTAACGGTGGAGTTTCTTGCCCATTAATCTCCATACGAAACTACATTTTGGAAGGGGCGACTAGAATCAATTCCATTTCTTGTTCATTTTGACGTTCAAAAGTGCTTTTCTTGTGCCTATTTGAAATAAATTATTTATTTCCTGATGAGATTTTGCCCGCGACTTCGTCTATATGAAATTTCTTATTCCCAGACACACCCGCACAACATCGTCGCCCGCGCTTTTATTTCGTTTTCGCTCAGCGTTCTTTCGTTTTTTTTCTTTTTGCTCGGATCTTAAAGGTCTTAGCGTGATGTCAAAAAAGAAGAAGCCTTCCTTAAGAATTGGGCTATTAAATTCAAAAATATTTTTTCTTAAATACGACTGGCTGCCAAAGCTTTCAACTAATTTATTCAGCTTCTTTAATATTAGTATAGGATTAGTTTAGCGGTAGAGGTTTATTTATTGGTAATGAGCAATTTGGTTGGTTAAGCAAATGTACCGTGAGCGCCTTAATACACTTACACACTCTTTTACAAAAGTTTCTGGAGTTGCTGATCAAACTTTCTGATTTAGTAACGAGATTTTCATATACTTTACTGTATGTTAAGCGAATTACCGAAGGAACTTGTAGCGTTAATGTATATCAAAAACTCTTGCTATTGCCAAAATTTAAGTGATCGCAGAAAATAAAAGACGTTCGTTTTTGCGCTTGGTAAAAACTGCAGATGGCCTCGTTGAACATGAACTTTATGCTTTTGCAATAAAGTTGAAAATCTATCAAAGAAATTTGGTAGATTACGAGTAACTTGATGTGCTGGCTACTACTAAGACCAATGTATGTACATCCTCACGTACATTTTCTAAAGCGGGGACGCCCACATGTCACCCATTCCACTAATGCATTTAAACCTTAGGGTTCATACGCACTATGCGGGTAGCCGCATTGCGGCTAGCCGTCCGGCTGACCGCAAGCACAATTATGTACGTAATATTCATTTCTATGCGCACTGCGATGCGGCTACCCGCAGACCGCTCCGGTCGCTCGGAGGGCTGCGGCCCGAGTGACGGCCAGCCGGACGGTTGCTATACGCACTGTGCGGTTCAGTCTGCGGCTGCCCGCCATTGAGTGAGTGTGTGCACGTGGCACGTCTGGTAAAATGGAATTCGATACCGAAAACCTTTTTTTCTGTTTCTTTTTCTTTATATACCGCGAGTAAATATAATAAATAGCTGCGACTTCTTCGACGTCCATCTTGGAAATGAGTCGATCCAACCGCAAAACCACGACGGTTTCTAACCGCACGTTCCGGTTGCGCTTGCGGTTAGCCGGGTGCCGGCTAACCGCAAGCGCAACCGCGTCCTGCGGTTAGCCGGACGGTTGGCCGCATTCCGGCTAACCGCATAGTGCGTAGGAGCCCTTAAAATGGCTTTTGAATATTAACCTGTCCACTGCAAAACGAAAATGCAATTTCTTTCATAATATCCACGTTATTATACCAAAGATAAAGAGGTTAAGATTCAAAATAAACATGGCCGGCTTTTGTCCTGTAATGCCCTGCTTAATTCAGGAGCACTGGCTTTCCGTTAAGCTGAAGAAATTGTGAATTCATAAACCCTGTTTATTATTGGAATCAACATAGCAGAATTAATTTGTTTGCTGTTTGATATCGGGCTGGAAATATGATGGTTTGTAGTGATCGTGTTCTTGGTCTAAGTTATGGAGATTGCAACTCAAACTCGACTTAAAGCGTATATTTCAATTAAACCAATTTCAGACTTTTTAATTGTCAAAGGGTCAGTCAGTCAGACAGACGTAGCTAGTTGGCAAAGTGTAGTAGGTTCCTATGAAGAAGATCGTGCAGGAACTCGACGGGTATTCTCTTAAATCAAAATATTGTATTGTGTTACTGTAAATCCTGATGATGCATTATAAGATCTGTTCGTAGGTGACTAAGTGTCTTGGATGCTCTATAGGGTGGCAGGGATTCTGAACAAAATTTTATAACTGACCAAAAAATTTTGTAAAAAACTGCAGATTTTTTTTACAACCAACACTAACTATTTGTCCCTGTCTCTCTTTATAGAAGTTGCTATTAATTAAGTATTTTTCACTTACACTGCTATTAAAATGTTTGTCCTTTCAAATGATTGAAGTCCAGTTTTTATTAATGAATTTTACTTATGATATACAATAACTGCGAGACATCGAAAATTGGAGCTTGGATGGCTATAAAAGTAGAGGAAGACCACAGTATCAGGGGGTGGACTGTGATGATATGGCTAGAAAAGGATTGACTGTCAGAAGAATGAATTATAGAGAAGTCATCATTCTCCTGCCCCTTATATCCCAATTTATTTAGGGTCGGTGCAACATGTCTTTTTCTTCCATATTTCTCTATTAGTGTTCGTCTCGGTAGTCACTCCCTTTCCAGCCATATCATCTTCTTCGTTGCATGACAACGTACATGAAAATTTGAGCTTTTTCTTCGGCTTTCATATTGTACACGTTCGGTAGGGACTCACCTTGTTTAGATTACCTGTCAGCTATCTCGCCACGGTCTCTTTGGGTTTGCAAAACCAGCATTTCACGCAAGTCCGGGCACAAACAAATGTATCATTTACATATTTATTGAAGAATTATCTCCGACACTACTAAGTTTTATTACTTGTGCATTTACATTTCCCAAATGTATGTTAATGTTTTTGGTATCTGCATAAAAATGGTATTACTTCAGGTTAGCTAATAAATGCGGTTATAGGCTCCATAAATATTAATTTTATTATGAACTAGCTTTTGTATCATGCTTAGCGTTCTTTCTGTTTCTTTTGTTCGGCTCCTTAGGTTCGTAGCGTAATAAACAAATCAACGATTAGTGACTGTGTTTTGGAACTACTCTTACTTGCGCTTCGGCTAATACCGGCATGATGCTTGATGAGTGCCGAACAGTATTTTATTTAAACAGCTCGTTGGACCCTGGCCTAACAAAGACCACCGCCCTCCTTTTTCAACATATTAAAAAGTAATCGGTTATGCCAACACAAACCATACGGAAATAAAATATATACGAACATATAAGTATTGCTTTATCGATCCCTCTTAACCCGCATTGTTTTAATAACGATCTCATTACATGCGTTTATAGATGTTGGCGTACGGCCTCCTATTTATGTAATAACAACATGACTTGTCTTTCTGTACATACGAAGAGCTGATTTCTACGAAGAGCACCGTAATTGTCATGGTCGGGTTACGTGAATTTGAGAACGGCTGTAGAATTATTCAGTAGACATTTTGGAGCGTCTAAGCTTGGTTTTCGGTGCCCTAGTTAGTAGGTAGGTAGTATCTTATGTCCACAGGGTGTAACTGAAAGGGTATATACATACAAAAGCATATGCTACAGACCATCAAACAGCTGTTCTACATTTTTGGTCACGATTTCGTAGTTGGTCCCATAGTAAAAGTTATTCAGTTTGGTGGTCTGTAGCATATCCCTTTGTATGTATATATTCTTTCGGTTACACCCTGTATATCATATTACTAGTTTTTGCCAGCCGATGCGCCATGTAGGTAATTAATGATAATAAAAATCTTTATTGATACTAAAACCTACAAACAAAATATTTTTAGAATATAATAGTTAGTTTAGTTATTTAGTTCAATATTTACTCATTCTATCTGTCTTTTTCTGTTGTTTGCATGCATGTCTATGTTTAAGTTCACTGTTAACTACTTTTTTTCTGCTTTAAAATCTTGAATAGCACACTGTTAGATATAACTTTTAATATGTTGTGGAAAATGTCGTAGACTTTTATAAACCTTGTATATTTTTAACTTATTGTAAGATTTTAATGTATAACTGTTTATTTCCCCGAATAAATAAAATATAAAATAAATAAAAATAAAACCTAAGACTGGGATACATTAGCTGGTTAACTAAAGTTCATACACCATAAGGTAAACCCTTTTTTTTTGAGGTTGGGTAATCATCCAATGACTTCTCCCACTCTGGGTGAAGTGGAAAGAAGTGTCAGACTCTTACTGACTAAAACCATGTTCCGGGGTAGCGGTAACCCTTTCGGACAATCCCGCTTACCCGGCAGGTAAACCCTGACTCCTAAACTAGGTGATCCTGTGACTGTGTCCTGTTGTCACTGTGATACCAAAAACCTCTGTTATGTTCTAGCATTACAAAAATAGTCATTGACAGTCCAATTATCCCCCGGGAACCGCACATTTTCCGGGATTCAAATTAGCCTATGTGCTATTGTAGACTATATAATCTCTTTCTATGCGAAATTTCATCCCGATCACCAGCCGTTATTCACAAATCACAACATTTCTAGTCTTGTCATTAAATCGCCACCTACAATATATTCTTGTAAATGATACAGTTTCAATCTATAGCGTGTCTCACACCACTGTGTAGATCAGTTGCAATGATAGTCGCCGATAATAACTACATTATAAGTGGCAATTAGTATTGTTCGATAATTACGTAGTCAGTTTCGTATGTAGCTACGTTGACGTCTTCGAACACGATATGTTCGTAGAATTTCCTTGCTGGGATTTCCATCGTAGGGGAAGCAACCGTCTTCTAGTGGCGGAAGGTCTTGCACGATTCGATTCGTCGAACTGCGGTGTAATTTTATAATACACTAAAAACTGCCAGCCTTTAATTTTGATAATTTGACAACGTTCTTTGCTCCAACTCCATCCCGAAGAACATAGCAGGGAGATACGACTCTCCAATGTTATATTATATTGTTCGTAGATGCATCTCGAACAATCTGGGTCACTAAACATTAAATATACAAATACAAAATACAAAAATTATTTATTGTCATAAAACAGATTGTACACCAGAATATGGAATTCTCTGGCTCCTGCACTAGTTAAAACTGTGTTGCAGGAGCCAGTGTCATTAAGGTTTAATAATAGGTATAGGAGTCTCAAATAAAGATTATTTTATTTATTGCGTTATTTAATTTGTGTAGCAGACGCATTTCTTTCAAACATATGACGAAATTTCCTTCAAAAACGTTCGGATAGCTCAGCTGGTCTATTTTGTAAAAATCTGACCGTGAAAACGTGTGTGTGAAGTGAGCTTGAAGTGAACTGTCATTCTATCTACTTGACACTATCAATTGCTCACTTCACTTAAGTTTTAACGGTAAGATTTTTACAGATCAGCACTATTGTTTTGTTTTCGACTTAGTAACGCACCAGCGATACGACGTCTATCAAAAAATCGTGAGAAATCTTTATTCTTATTCTACCTCACTGCGATCGTTATAAATTCTCTAGTGTCAATACCTCGTCATGTTCAACAGCTCATAATGATTGATGCTACTTATCATTCTCAAGTTACTCGTTGTGGATCCGTCGTAGGAACTCTATACCTACGTCTCGATCAGACGCTAATGATGTATTGTGTATTCTGTTGGATTCGGTTGCTATCTTACTCCTCTTTCGTGATTAATTACAGGCACATGAGATGTCATAGCTTCGGTTCTATCTTCTTCTTTTCGTGTGTTAGTGACTAACCTGGTGTCAGAGTTTTATGCTGCCCATGGGCCTCTGATTTAGCTTCACATGCTGTTGAGAAATATCTCTCTGACATGCTGGTTTCCTCACGATGTTTTCCTTCACTGATTTTTAAGCAAGTGATAGCAAGTTCGTCTCTATGACAGCCACCTTCGATTCTTCCATCCATCAGGTTAGCCACTCAAAAACATGGCAAGAATAATCTGGGCTGAAACTTGGTTCTCAATCCGAATTCAGTATAGTGACTGCTTCGTTGGTCTACTGGACACATGCGCTACTGCTGAGCTTGAGGTCCTGGGAGGTCAGATTCCCTGGGCGGGCCTTACTACAGGAATTACTCAGCCCGGAGTCTGCATTAGGCTTGCCCCATATTATATAGGACTGAAACATAACAGGAGAAGCGTGGTTGTACCCACTATGGCTACACCCACAGAACAGATAAAGAGGTTAGAAGGGAAGTAGTGCCTGATTTGTATTAGAACGCGTGTCGCCGCATGTCTCCCACTCTTGTCTCTCCACTACAAGCAAGAGATAATACGTACGCGCATTACGCACACAAATAAACCACACGCACTTAGATCGCATGTTTATTATTGGTTCTCACACTAACGCAAATACTGCTCTGGACGTACACTCACACACATGTAAAAGCAATTTATTTCTCATATATGTTACGGCCACCAAAAGGTCGATTAATCATATCGATAAAATTACTGTAACTTTGTTAATTAAAGTTTTGCATTTTTTTAAGTTGCGGGTACGGTACAAATATTGTGGACTTCCTAATTACATATTTAAATTAAATTAAATCAAAGTCGAATTAAGTAAAATTTATTAAATTAAATTAAATTTATTAAACTTTTCTTTCGTTTTATGCTAGTTGCAGCTTTGTTTTACGTCATAATAATAGAAAGAAAGAAAAATAGCATTTTGAATAACATAAAACGTAAAATAAAGCTATAATTAGCAGAAGCAACTAAAAATAAATTTTAAAATTTCTTTTAATAAGAAATTTCGGCTTTTGCTAAGCCGAATAAACATAATATGATCTAATTAATTTATTGTTAATTACTCTGTTAAAAAGTATTTATTAATTTTATCATGTTAATTTATGAATAATAGCTGTACCCACCGGTTTCACCCGCGTTAATTTAAGGAAAAAGCCTATTAAAATAATATATTACTATAAGAATAATACTTACGATTATCACATTATACATATTACTATAGGAAGCTAATGACCGGCCGCCTTGCGGAGTTATTTTAAAACCGTAAAATCTCCTAAGACATTCATTGAAATCCAATAATGTCAAGGGCTATTTTGTTCAAAATTAAATACTTTTGATGAGTAACGTATTTATTGGGATAAGGAGTAATTAAGAAGGGGCCAATTCTCTTTACTTTAATAATGTTCACAGTCTGATCACAGCCTCAATCTGTCAAAAACACCTTTAATTTCCCTACATTTCTGATCAGTTTTTTGATCAAACTTGTCGCTGAGATGAAACTGCGACTAGATTTTGAACGTTTTTAAAGTTAGTAAGTCAGCAAATAAATGACACAAGTAAAAATAAAAAAATATTTTAATATTGAATAATAATTTAGACTGAATTTCCACGCAAATATTTTTATTGTCCCTGAAATAATACGTATTTATTAAATAACATGCGCTTGCTATCTTTAAAATTCGAAGTTTTTCAAAATAAAATGCTATGCAAACTAAAATAAAATAATATCGACATTGTTTACAATTTGGTACAACACTATCGACGCGCATAGATTTCCCAGAATTGCAGCTTTGGCTCAACGCTCGTGACGTTCGCAATGAACGCAATACATTGAGCGACCGCTCACGTCGTACAAGATCGTACCCATGTATTGCAAGCAATGTATTATTTTGCATCTGAATGCGATTTTATCGTTTTTGTCTACAAACTACATAATACTTTTGTAATAATTACAAATATCACTCGTATTTTAAGGTTTTTGGACTTACCGATGAAAAGAAATCCCTCCTCGGGCCACATTACACTCCTGACTTCTTTTCCGACACGTTATTATTGCGCAAGACGGCATAATTCTTTTTTTCCGCGGAGAATTGAACGCTTTCACAATAAGAGCGTGACTGTTGACCGGTGATTCTAACTTCGGTTGAGTTTGGAGCGCCCGCGCAAATGTGTGGCGCGCCTGTTCCGCCCACAAGGCCCTTCTAACCTCTTTATCTCTTCTGTGGCTACACCTCTGCCTAACCGTTGGGTGAAACAAGGCGTGATGTTATTGTAACAACTTTTGACAGCAGTGATTATCATCATACTCTTTCAGTACCGTTTGTGTATCGACAAAGGGACCAATTTATACGTTCCTAGCGACCCGTCCTTGTTTTCTAATTAACGTAACCGACTAATTTGTTATATGTAAGTTTAATATTAAAGTATTATACGTATAAACCTTCCGGAATAAATGATGGTAAAAACCGCATCAAATTCCGTTGCGGGGTTAAGATGAACAAAGCGCAGATAGACACAAAAGCGATTTTTATTAGTACGTTGTAGTCAGAAGCCCGAAAGTCTGACAGCCAGTCTTACCAAGGGTTATCGTATTACCCAGTTTCTGACTGGGTTATAAAGCTCTGATGGGCAGGCGCTCCATGTAAAATACTGGTATTCAGCTGCATCCGGTTAGACTGGAAGCCGACCCCAACATAGTTGGGAAAAAGCTAGGCAGATATGTTAGAACGTTGTGTTGATAAACATTATTATATCTGCTATTTTCAGAAACATTATATTCTCATCATTTATTTTCTTCCTCTACACACAATTCAATTCGCAAAAACATTGGATGCCACAATGAAAACCTCAATTCGTTTATTCATATTGAATTCCCTTTATAAGTTTGCCCGATGTTTTCATCGTCAATACATACACGAACCGCATTCATTGACATTCTGAAATCAATATAGGCCTCACAAATATTTGTTTCAATGCTGAATGGAGCAGGGGTACAAAACATGTATGTCGAGTGCCCCACCCTTGGAATATGAGCCAATCAAATAGCAGTATGCAAGCGTATGATTGAAAAATTCCAAATTGAAACGCAACTAGTTTCATGGATATTATTTGTGGCTTGTTTAAACTTTCTGTAACTTTTCGTTTCAGACTTTTTGGTGTTTTTTCGACTTTGGTTGGTTTTAACTTCAAAGCTGCTAATGTTTTTTATCGATTCGTCATTCAAACACATTCGGTGTTTGCCAATAAACGGGAGAACATAGTGATAAAAAAGACGCACACATTTCATCCTGTTGTGCAATTGCCATACGAACAAAATGTTTTTATTTTCTCTTTTACTCATGATATATCGCAACAATCTCCACGCTACTTGGCCACGTAAATTATTTTGGGTTTTCGGGAGAACTTGTTCTGTTACCTCATTTGTCGCTTCAACCTTGAATCGTTAAATAGCGCTCATCAATCCTTCATCTATTCAAGCTCTGACATACACGAAACAAAGTCGGGGGTTGTAAACGCAATAGTGTCTGATAACATTTTTAAATAATATAACGTAAAGTTTTGTTTCCCCTAAGTGATAAGCAGGGGTGTGTCATATTGACACATACATGGCAAATTTAAGTCGTTTAAATCCTCTTAAGGGGTCATTGTACTCATTATAACGAGCAACTTGAAATCGCGAAAAAAAGTCAGCTGTTCAGTAGGTACATTTATGTTCGCCTAACTCGTCAAAATGTACTGCACAGCTGATTTTTTTTCTAGATTTCACGTTCGTTCCCATAGTAAAAGTTGCTTGTTATAGTGAGTACAATGACCCCTTTAGAGGATTTAAACGACTTAAATTTAACCGTGTATAGTAGGTATACTACTCTTCCCATCATTTCCCCCGTTACGTTCTTCTTCGCGTGTCAATGGCAATCTAAATGAACTCTGCCCAAAACTCGCCTACCTGCTTGGTGCCATCACTAGCGTCCATAAGGTTCTGTAAAATGCAGACGACAGGACTCGCAGGACACCATATTAAGTGACCCATCGTTGTAGAACAATATCGCATTAATTTACACTCCAAGACGGCGTTGTCTATGAAACGTGAGCAGTATGTGTGTTCTGCGGGATGGTCCGAAAGGGTGACCACTACCCCGAAACATAAAGGGCTAAGGAAGCAACACGGATGGATTTTAGTTCGTTAAGGGTCTGAAATTCCCTTCCGCTCCACTCAGAGCGGGAGAAGTCACTTGATAATTTCCCACACTCAAAAAAAAAGGGGGCCGGTCAGTCAGGAAGATGAAGCTAGTTGCTCATTCCAAAACGTAGTAGGTTCCAAGTTCCAATGGAAAAAAACGGGCATGAAACTCTGTTGATAATGAAGTCACATGACTTGACTTAACACAGTTTTTGAATAAAACGACTATCGGCTATAAGGAAAAGCAAATGACTCCTTTGATGCTTTCCCACACTCAAAAAAAAACCAGGGTGTGTGCCAAATCCATGCTCCGGGCTGCTACTTACTGAGAAATTCCAGACAGAAAAACCCATCCACACTCACCCCAACTCGGGCATTGGGAAGAGAAGCCAAGATCGAGCACTAGCACTTGCGTCCACTAGACCAAAGAGACAGCGAGGCAACATTATTATTCAATGGTATTTACGAAATCCGAGCGTTTTCCTTCTTCGTCCACCCTTTGATGCATGATCTGTCATAACCGTATGTTTATCTGTCTTTGTTGCTCGTAAACAATGGTTGTTTGTTGTCCTTTTAGCAATATGGTTATCTTAGCAGTTCGGGGTGGAAGAGGGTTCAAGATTTCTGAAAGATTCCGTTACGAATTGCTTTTGTTGTAGAACTTTTGTAGTAGTATTTAGATTCTTGGGTTATTATTCTTGTGTTCTGTCAAATCATCATCCGGCTAGATTTATTCCGCCTATATTGGGGTCGGCTTCCAGTCTAAGCGCATGCACCTGAATATATTAAATGGTCACCAGTCATTGGGTGTCACCGGCCAGTTATGTTTTAGTACTATTCAATTCAGTTAATCAATTCTATTTCTTGTTCATTTTGACGTTCAAAAGTGCCTTACTTGTGCCTATTTGAAATAAATGATTTGGCTTTGACTATGAGAACCATGTAGTAGAAGGCGAGCCTATGCCCGTCAACCAGGCTTAATTCCAGATTCCGGGCTGCTACTGAAAAATTTCAAGTCGAAAAACCCAATAACACTTTGCCGGTCCCAAGAATCGAACCCAATACCTCATGCTCAACAGCAGCACTTTCGACCACTAGACCAACGAGGCAGTCATAAAGCAATCATCATAAAATAATTACCATATCTCCCATTCGCCACTAATTACTTGATAAACTCAATTCTCTTTCTCTTTCACAACGGAAGTGCACAAGATCATATTTCATCGTCGTCTAATTTCCTAAAGAGGCACAAGATTGATGATAATAACTTCATTTTATTAGCGTGCCGGAAACGTTGACCGAGCGATTTCAATGCGTATACTAGTATCGACCAACTTCTGTGGAAATATACGGCGGAGCGGTTGGTACGGGTACGAGAATTGGTAGTTGTATTGTTATGTAGTGGTTGGGTCCTGGACTCGTAAGACTGCAAAGGGCTGAAGGTTACTAGACAGGAATTTTCTATTTTTGGAAAGCACGTTAAGTCGTTGTTCCTGGCTGTCGTTCGTAGATCGACAGTCGTTACAGTTAGCCCAAAAATCTGTCGACCATTCTCATCAAGGAGTATCGTGATATGGGTATCGCGACTGTCCGTCTAAATTACTGGTATTCAGTTGCATCCTGTTAGACTGGAAGTCGTCCTCAGCATAGTTGGGAAAAGGCTAGACAGATTTATTGCAAGACCTACATCTATTCTAAAAAGTACCCGTAATTTTACAAAAAAAAGGCTAATTGCCTGATTAACGATGTGTGATGGAGATTAGGGATAACAAGAGCCAAACTTAATGTAATCCTGTGTCTCTGCTCGTTACCATTTCACGCCTTAATGGCTGAACGGATTTCGATGAAATTTGGCACACATGTCAACCATAACCAGGGTTAGGATAGAGAAAGCATCCTCTGTTTGTATACAGGGACCTAGATACTTATCACCGTACCTACGTTCCCCTGGGATAATTGCCGGCTACTAAGTAATATTTTTTGTCTCTTCTGCACGTTCCAACTGCAACCTCCCGTATGTTTCAACCTCATTCGACTGGCCACTTCCTTGTTTTATATTCCACACTACGTTCTACACATTTAGCTAGGTAATTATTTACTATCTATTCTCACATATCGGGCGATTTGTAATGAAAACATACTCCACTTACTTGATATAATTTATAGTCGAATAATTGGACCAAATGTTTTTCCTTTCCATGTTCCGCTTTGTAGTATTTTTTCCTTTTCTTTGCTTAGTTTTTCGTTTTCAGCAGTCGTTTTGCTTACATCAACATTTATTTCATCCAGTAAATACTTATTTTCTGCAAGCTTATTCAATATAATGTTGTGTTTGGCCGTTTATTTATTCAAACAACCCCAACATACTACTCTGTCAAGAAAGTACCGGGAAAAGATCAATAATACACAAAATGTCTGTTATTCATCCAAATTTATTTTATCACCTTCAAAGTATGCTCCTTTAGAAACGATACACTTGCGCCAACGAATAATCCATTCATCAAAACATTTTTTAAACGCTGCTTCCGGAATTGAGTTCAGTTCTCGCCGCGAATTCTCCTTTATGTCTTCTATCGATTGAAAACGGGTGCCACGAAGTGGTAATTTGAGTTTAGGAAAAAGAAAAAAGTCAGCAGGAGCCATATCTGGTGAATATGGTGGTTGCTGGATGGTATTTGTTGAGTGTTTGGTCAAAAATTCGTTCACAATGATAGCCTTGTGCGAAGGCGCATTGTCGTGGTGCAAAATCCAAGAATTTTCTTTCCACAAATCTGGCCTTTTTCGTCGAATTTGCTCTCTTAAACGCCGCATAACGCTCAAATAATATTCTTTATTTACCGTTAGACCTTCCGGTAAGAATTCAGAGTGCACAACACCGCGATAGTCAAAGAAAACAGTCAACATGACTTTGACTTTTGATCAACTTTGGCGTGGTTTTTTCGGTTTCGGTTCGTTGGAAGGCGCCACTCCGAAGCTTGTTGACTAGTTTGCATGTCAAACTCGTAAACCCACGTTTCGTCACCAGTAACAATGCGTTTCATGAATGTTGGGTCCGAACTGACTCGTTCTAGCATGTCCTCAGCGACTTTCATGCGATTGAGTTTTTGGAGAAAATTCAGATCTTTTGGGACTAGCCGAGCAGCAACATGTTTCATACCCAAATGATTAGTTAAAATGGTACGGATCGACTCGTGAGATACAGAAAGTTCGGCGGCTATCTCTCTCACAGTTGAATGGGGATTTTCAGTCACTATTTTCTTCACTTTTGCGATGTTAACTTCAGTTGCAGACGTTGACGGCCTACCAGAGCGAGGCAAATCTTCCATCACATCTCGACATAAGCACGAGTTTTTGATAAAGTCGATTCACCGTAAGCCTTCTGTAACATTTTCAGTGACTCCGAACACGAAATTCCATTGGCGATGCAAAATTTAAGACAAACTCTTTGTTCGATATTTCTGTCCATTATGAAATTCGCAATACACACTATATATGATATTACTAAAACCAGCACTGTATTTAATATAAATAACAGATGCAA
Source organism: Hyppa rectilinea (assembly GCA_951799385.1). Lineage (NCBI taxonomy): Eukaryota > Metazoa > Arthropoda > Insecta > Lepidoptera > Noctuidae > Hyppa > Hyppa rectilinea. The sequence continues at coordinate 14,439,168 of OX637324.1, forward strand.
CTCAAACGCCGCGCCAAAATGGAAAACAGTTGTGCCAATCTAACTTCTACAAAAAAACAAAAATTTGAATTTGGAACCATAAACAAATCATCCATTCCCGATACTTTTTTGACTGAATGTATATCGTTATTTTTGACAACAATATATCCGAACATATAGCACTTTGTCTGATATGGATGGCTATAAGAGTAGAGGAAGGCCAAAGACACGATGGATGGACTGTGTGAAAGGTGATATGGCTAGAAAGGGGGTGACTAGAGAGATGATGACTAATAGAGAAGTATTAAGACGTGTTGTGCCGCTCCCAAATAAATTAGGATAAGGGCAAGAGAGGTAAGCGGGATTGTCCGAAAGAGTTACCGCTACCCCGGAACATAAAGGGCTACGGAAGGAACATGGATGGGTTTTAGTCAGTAAGAGTCTGACACTCCCTTCCGCTCCACCCAGAGCGGATGTCATTGGAAGAAGTCATTGGATGATTTCCCAGCCTGAAAAAAAAAGGGCAAGACAATGACTTTCTATAATCGGTGGTAAGATACAAACTAAAGTAGATAGCACAGAAACTTAAGTTTCTTGTGAAAACCTTACTATTTAGGTTGAATCTTTATGTTTTTTTTTTAACCCGTACGCTGCCGCGAACACGTACATATGTGTGTTGAAGGCACTGAGCTTAGAATAGCACAAAAAATAGTGGTAGTGTTTGTGTTAAGTATTGCAAAAGAGAGAAGCTTTGTACCAACAAGATAGGCATTCTGCAGTAGTGTAATGACTGCAGTTACTCTTTAGCTATCAAGTCATCAATCTGTTCATACGGTAATGGTAGTTTCACTGTCAATGCAATAATTGTACGCTGCGAATTATTTAGAGATACAATCGTCAACAGCAGCAGCAGCTTACGAAGTAATTACTATTAATACATATTGTGTAGGTTTTCTACGTGTCTAAATATTATCATTCCATTTTAAGACAACCATTACCATAATCTGCAGTTGCAGATGCAGCTGAATACCACCTTTTTACTTGGAGTGACTGCCTTTTTTTTTGAGGTTGGGAAATCATTCAGTGACTTCTTCCGCTCTGGGCGGAGCGGAAGGGAGTGTTAGACTCTTACTGACTATAACCCATCCATGTTCCTTCCCTTTATGTTCCGGGGTAATTATAATGTAATTTAATTATAATTTAATTTTAGTGTAGATTAGTTGTGCTAATCTTTTAAAATCACACCGTGAGAACTTGAGTGAAGTTAGTTTTAAGTGAGCTGTCAATAGCGTCAATCATGTCAATGTCAAGGCACCATGTGAAATAATAGCTCACTTCACCGAAGTTTTCAGAGTCCGAAGTGAGTTTTTACAGAATAGATCGGCTGATTGCCACAACCTAGTTACTGGGAAATCAGTACCCATTGGTAAATCTGGGTCTCAGGATTTGACTACCCGTAACGACTGTTAAAGATGTACAAATTACAGCCACTGTTAACTAATTTATTTTTCAACCAAATAAATGAAATTAAAGAAAACGCCATCTTTACTAAATGCAAGTCCTGTGGAGCTACATAAAAGTTGGCCTGGTTCCAATGTTCAGGACAAATGATTAATTTACCATCGCTTAGCCAGCCTCTTGCAATTAATCCGATAAGTTGCTGTAGGGGCACTTTTTTCTTTGCCACAAAACTGCTGATTTAGTTCATACCCAGAGCTTTTAAGGAGGTCGTACTATGGCTTTTACCGGGGTAATATACGATCAACTTGCTGTTGTGTTGTTTTTGCCGAAGTATTTTTGTTTCTTTCTCTTTCTGTGGTTGCTAAGTAAATTAGGTAATAATTTATAATTTGTACCATATTATTTTATTATATCGGAATAACTTCTCAAACATTGATTAATTTAGTATTATTAACTTTTAGAATGTTTGTAAATACACACATCAAAAGTGTCTAGGGATCAACATATATTTTTGCAATAACTTTTCTCTTGATTGATATTAATTTAAATTTTCTTTAAGGATTCATCAAATAAAGTGTTTTCGTTTGTCACAGTAACGATAAACCAAGTCACCTTTGCATTAATAAAGAAATTTGCCATTTTCCTAATAAAGGGATTTTTGACATTTGAACCACTAACATTAAAGTTCGAAAAAAAGACTGAAATAACAGTTTTCTTTAAAATTTTATTGGGTAACTTAAACAATTAATAATCCGTGTTTCTACCGCGAACACTAACAACACAAGAACATCGGTTTGGCATACTCAAAATGAGTTCATCCAAATCACGCTGTGGAATGGCCGCCCATGTTCGTTGCAACAACAAAAAAAGGTCTTCTTGCAACTGGATACCCTCCATATTCGGCAGAGCTCTTCTCTGTAGCATATCCCATGCATGCTCAATCGGGTTCAAGTCTGGCGACTGAGCAGGCCAGGGCAGGACATTGATGTTAGCTGCGGCGAGAGTCTGTCTTACAACTCTTGCGGTGTGCGGTCGTGCATTATCATGCATTAACTGAAATAAGGGACCGATTTGCACTTGTAGAGGAACGATGACGTCAGATACAATCGTCTCAGCATAAATTTGAGCGTTGAGGTTGCCTCTGATCCAAATCAACTCAGTTCTTCCGTCGATCCAAATACCCGCCCATACCATGATGGTTCCACCACTATAAGGATGGACTTCCTGGCAGGATTTTAATCGCTGTTGGCGTCCAGGGGTTCTCCAGTGTCGTATACGTCTTGTATCCGGTCTCATACCAAAACGAGACTCATCAGAAAAGCACACGAAACGCCATTGTTCTTCTGCCCAATTTCTGTGTTCAAGAGCCCATTGATATCGAATCCTACGATTGTGCATTGCTATAGGTGGTACCCGTAGCGGTCTTCGGGAATGAAGGTTCACTTCATGCAAGCGGTTTCTGACTGTTTGGTCGCTAATTAAGTTCCCTGAAGAGTGATGAAGCCTCACGGCTAACATCATGGCGGTTATTGTTGGAGCTCTTCGAGTTAAGATTTGAATGTATCGGTCTTGTCTCCGTGTCGCCAGACTTGAACCCGATTGAGCATGCATGGGATATGCTACAGAGAAGAGCTCTGCCGAATATGGAGGGTATCCAGTTGCAAGAAGACCTTTTTTTGTTGTTGCAACGAACATGGGCGGCCATTCCACAGCGTGATTTGGATGAACTCATTTTGAGTATGCCAAACCGATGTTCTTGTGTTGTTAGTGTTCGCGGTAGAAACACGGATTATTAATTGTTTAAGTTACCCAATAAAATTTTAAAGAAAACTGTTATTTCAGTCTTTTTTTCGAACTTTAATGTTAGTGGTTCAAATGTCAAAAATCCCTTTATTAGGAAAATGGCAAATTTCTTTATTAATGCAAAGGTGACTTGGTTTATCGTTACTGTGACAAACGAAAACACTTTATTTGATGAATCCTTAAAGAAAATTTAAATTAATATCAATCAAGAGAAAAGTTATTGCAAAAATATATGTTGATCCCTAGACACTTTTGATGTGTGTATGTGAGCACCATGTACTTATGATATAATTAAGTTTACTTGCCACTGCTACATGTGTTTTTCTTTTCACCTTTTGTGGTGTATTGTTTTTATCCTGGGTGCATCGTCTTCACATATAATGTTAATGTTATAATACATGTGTACAAAACATTGTGAAACATTTTAAAAGAGTAACGGTGTAGTTTCTTGCCCATTCTTCTCCACACGAAACTACCTTTTGGAAGGGGCGACTATAATCAATTCTATTTCTTGTTCATTTTGACGTTCAAAAGTGCCATTCTTGTGCCTATTTGGAATAAATGTTTTGACTTTGACTTTGTGATGAGGCTATTTTCAGTCGGTCGATTCTGTTAAAAGCTCACCGTGAAAACGTAGGTGAAGTGAGCGTGAAGTTAGCTGTCAGTGATATTATTTTGGTGGAAATAGAGGAACAGGGTGGAAAGTCCCTCCATTGAAAAGGCAGGATCCTCCAACCAGGTAGGTGTTGCTTCTGGCGGGCTACTGCCCGATAACTCTTAATCGGGGCTGAGTATATATGTTACATACATCTCGCGGAAAACTCTGTTTGCGCGATGTAGGATTTGTGTGACGTATAGTGTCGCCACATGTCAGCTTTTGACATTTCCCTCGCTATCGGTGTAGTTCTTATGTGGCTGGATAGATGTCGCCACATTATTTACAGAATAGCTACCCTGCACGCAATGTTGACCGCGTGGGATTTCTTTATTTAGTATAAAGATTCCTATGTCAATAGTTTCCCATTTCGGAATCTGATCAGTGGATCCGAAGGTTACCACCTGCATGTATAACTGGTAATCAAACGACCTTTCCTGTTAAGCGAAGTGATTCTAATTTTATGAACACCGATCTGAAATATAATTGGTGAACAGTAGTATTTTCTGCACACACTTAGATCCGAAGGTTACTTCCTACGTGTATTTAATTTTACCTCTATAGTATTAATATATCTTACATATTAGTTAGAACTATCGATATGAACACGGCTATCCTTACCTATTGTGTGTATGTGTGGCTTAAGATTTGAACAAATTATCTTAGAACAAAATGAACCAACTTTGAGTAAATAGTTAAATATTTATATGTGGAGGTTTGTAATTAGCAATTTAGTTAAATACTAGCTGACCCGACAGACGTTGTCCTGTCTTAACTGTGATACTTACCCTACCTACCTACCTACCTGCCTACCTACCCTACCTACCCACCCTACCTACCCTACCTACCTACCTACCCTACCTACCTAACCTACCTACCTACCCTACCTACCCTACCTACCTACCCTACCTACCCTACCTACCCTACCTACCTACCCTACCTACCTACCCTACCTACCTACCCTACCTACCTACCCTACCTACCTACCCTACCTACCTACCTACCCTACCTACCTCCCTTCCTACCCTACCTACCTACCCTACCTACCTACCTACCCTACCCTACCTACCTACCTACCTACCCTATAGGAGGAAAATCAGCAGCTGATCGAAAAAAAAAAAAATGTATTCTGCTATTCAGGGTGGAGACAAATCCAACGAAACAAAAACCATGAAAATTGGTCCAGCAGATCTCGAGTTATAACGAAGGGAACAAACCCGTTTTTCTTTTATATATATATAGATTATTGTTATTTTAATGATATTAGTCTGTGTGCCTTCCGAAAATAAAGAAAACAATCTTTGAGGATGTTGAATGCTAACACTTTATGTTTTATAGTTTCTGCCTATCCCTAAAACAAAGATTAGTTTGTTGAATCGAGATTTGTCGTACCCTCTACATTTTGCACAAAAATTTGCATGCAAATATGAAAAACAAAAGTGTGCCTTTTTTTTTTTTTTTTAAGGCTGGGAAATCATCCAATGACTGCTCCCGCTCTGGGTGGAGCGGAAGGGAGTGTCAGACTCTTACTGACTAAAACCCATCCATGTTCCTTCCGTAGCCCTTTATGTTCCGTAATTTGCAAATATCCTCATGCAGTTGTGAATTTTCTCATTTGTGGATCAGTGTAGCAATAGATTTTTGTCAATCTGTAGAAGATGCATGAGTTGAGGGGCTCGTGGCCCGGACGGTTCGTGGATGGGTGAACATCCAATACTTACCGAGACCCTTCCGTGCCTCGGAAAGCACGTTGTGTTAGGGGGTGAATATTTGAAAGTCCTTACAGGTATTCAGAAGCCCAAACATTTGACAACTATTCTTACCAAGTATAGGGGTAACGTGTTACCCAGTAACTAGGTTGTGAAGGTCAGATAGGTAGTCGCTCCATGTAAAATGCTGATATTTAGCTGGCTAGACTGGAAACCGACTCAAATAAAGTTGGGACTTTCCCCAACGCTGTTAGGGTCGGCTTCAAGTGTGGTCTTTGCCACGCTGAGAAAGTGGTTAGGGACTTAGCTTCAGATGCTGTTGAGAAATGTCTCTCAAACATACTGGTAAAAATAATAATAAATGTTTATAGTCTGTTACTCTATTACGCTCACTGTCCCACACGGTAATCGATCACATCGCTTTTACATAACGTACGTGATTCGTACCGATGCAGCCCGATGCGCTAGGAAATCGTATGATCTTCACGCTCGTTAATGATATGGGCGGAAAATTAGATCTAGTAGACCAATGAGTCACTGTTCAACGAGAACAGTAGTTCAAAGAAGGTAAACGCATCGACGTTTCCTCTCAAGTCACAAAAAATAATTCGTTTTCTTGGCGGCTTTAACCGAAGGCGTGTTGGGCACGTTTTAATTTTTCGGCTAGGTTGCTGCGGCGCTCAAACGCAGTTTAGATGTGCTGATCGCGTTCCATTTCATTAGTGAAATTGAAGCCTAGTTTTTCTCAGTCAGTTATGTACAGAATGTGTTATGAAGGACTAACTATCTAGCCGCTCAACCAACAGGGTGTCTTTAGGGCACTTAACTGTAGCTAACACGACGACCAAACTGTTTGCGTCACGATAGTGGCAACATTTTTTCTTTAGCTAATTTGAGGAGCTCGTGGCTTAGTAATAACAGCCGCACAGGTCGAGCCATCAAGTTAAGCTACGCTTGCCGGGGTTGGCCGTGGATAGGTGACCATCTTTCCATACCGAGACTCCTCCGTGCCTCGGAAAGCACGTTAAGCCGTTGGTCCCGGCTGTTATTGTGCATCTTTGACAGCCGTTACGGGTCGTCAGAAGCCCGAAAATCTGACAGCCAGTCTTACCAAGGGGTATCGTATTACCCAGTTACTGGGATGTGGAGGTTAGATAGGCAGTCGCTCTATGCAAAAAGCTGATAGTCAGCTGCATCCGGTTAGACTAGAAGCTGCCCCAACATAGTTGGGAAAAGGCTAGGCAGATTGATTGATTGATCTGTAACACTGTATATCTCTGAGAATGAATATCGACAACAATTCAAAGTTGTTTTTCTGACTTTTCACCGTACAGTGACAAATCTCTACGCTACGCTTGCGCGTTGGGCAATAAATAAATAGACTCAATTATATTATAATACAGTTATGTAGGTACATTGAGTGCAGTCTGTGTACATGATGTAATATTACTTGCGGGAAGCGTGGCGAGCTACGTTGGAGTTTATTGTCTAATAATTGTGGAATTTTATTGATTGCGATAGATTTGCTCTGAAAAGCTTCGCGTATGTTTATGATGTGCAATTTTTAATAATCATGTCTACAACTCTTCTCACTTCAATTTGTATACGCTTGGATAGTTTTAATTTTTCAGAGTGGATTTTTTTCTTGGAATCAATCATTAGTTAATTATGCCGAGGAGTGCTTTGTCAAGATGAGTATTTTCAGCTGAAAACATGTACTTTTTCTTTTAAATGTCATCTACTTAAATCTATTTTTTTAATTAAAACAAGTCAGTTTAAACATAAAGAAATAAAACGACATTTACTAAATGCCACGCATAAACCGCAAAATTAATGAAACATAACATGTTATGCATTTTTACCGCGTAAAGACTAGTGATGTAACCATAAAGACGCTCAGTCGAGATGGCCATGCATGCATAATCGATACCGCGTCACCGCACGATTGCGCAATAAGTGTGCTTTATTATCGAAAGTGGTGCGAGATTGACGCTGCGTGTAAAATACCGACACCACGACGGCACGACACTATAACACACCAATGATATTTAGTAACATTGCCGGTTTTGTTAGTAACACTGCTTTGAACTTTAAAAAGTATGCAGCAATGGATTGTGAACAGTTTTCAGCTGTCGTTGTATGTGTTAGATGTGTGACTTATGGGATTGATAAAACAAGATGCATAAGTATGTATATCATTGGCAAATGATATGTTTCCATTGTTTTTGCATGACACAAATGGTTAAGTACCTATAGATATTTCTCTCCGGTTAGTGACCTCTATAATGCCCGTGTTACACTATACCTATTTTTGAAGTTAGAATAGAAGACAAGTAACTGGCTTACTATCCCGGCTTGGCACATACTAGAGCTGTTATTAAAATGTTAGCATTAGCATTATTGCTAAATAAGGTGCGAAGAAAAACGATCCGATTGAATACTAGCTTCGCTTCGCTAGACATGAATCTAACACAAACGTTTTCTTTTTTTTGATGGTCGGAAATCATGAAATGGCCTATCCCGCTCTGGGTGGAGCGAAAGGGAGTGTCAGACTTTTACTGACTAAAACCCATCGATATTCCTTCCTTAACCCTTCATGTTCCGGGGTAGCGGTAACACTTTCGGACAATCCCACTTCCTGGATAGCGTAGTCGGTGGTGGCGGGTGCAGGTAGCTCAGAACCCCATTCCATTCAACTATCACATAGCATACAATCTTTCCTATCTAAAGAATGGGGATAGTTCCTAGCCTACTAGTATATTCTTGCTATTCTAGCCTCCTGTAAGTCTGGCGTAAGCTTTGTCTCGCTCATCGCGGTGTTTTATTCTGTGTAAACTTCAGTTTAATCTAGAAGTGCATACTTGGGCTAAGTTCGTTGCAAGCGCTCAAGCAAATAAAGCTTCGGAAACTTTATAATGCAACTTTGGGTAAGTGCCAAAATATACAACAATGATAAAACTTTCGGAGGAAGAGGAAAACAGTTTGGTTTTGTTTTATTTTAGAGCTTTTACAACCAATGTATTGGAGCATGCCTCGCACTTGGCGTCAGGATTTATTCGTCAAAAACCTAATTAATTAATTTATTTAAACTTTTCGCACACAATAAAGGTTCAGAGGCCAGCACATCAAGCTACCCCAATACATACATATACAAACATCAAATAACACACATACATACATCAATCAATCTGCCTAGCCTTTTTCCAACTATGTATATGGAGTTGGCTTCCAGTCTAACCGGATGTAGCTGAATACCAGTATTACACATACATACATATTACTGTAATAGATACCTCATCATCTGCCTAGCTTTTTCCTAACTATTTTGGGGTCGGCTTCCAGTCTAACCGGATGCAGCTGAATACCAGTATTTTACTGTAATAGATACCTATAATATATAAACTTAAATTCAAGGACGAGAGTCGATGAGATGTCTACGTTTTATTAAGAAAATAACTCCAATTTACGCGAATTTTCATAGTTCTTGTTATAAGTTTAAAGCACCTTACTAAGCGGTCTGGAGTTTGACGTATTATTCTTAAGAAATACACAAAACATTGACCTCCATTATCTGATCAAGTTTCTTGGCAAATAAATCGCTTAATCCGAATTTTCTGTTACGTGTTTGGTTGACCAAACCAATGATTTAACGTGAAATGAAATTGGAAGGCCGATTCAATCCAATAAGCTTCAGTAAGCAATGACGGTGTGACACTGCTATATTACTTTACTGTCAACTTATGTCATACATTCAGATGCTTTCCCCAACCGCATGAGGTAATAGCGTGCAGTATTGCCGTCGAAAGTTACATGAGGCTGCGTTTTTAACTAATCTCTATACTTAACATACGTTCGATGTTCTGCGTTACCGGATTGCTAAATAATATACTTCAATTTACGGAAAAGTAAGTCCGTGCCGGACGGCGCGTATATGCTCCACGCGCGCCTAAAAGAGATGTCAGCATATGAAGGGGCCCTTTAGGGCCAAGCCTGCCGGGTAAGTGGGATTGTCCGAAAGGGTTACCGCTACCCCGGAACATAAATGGCTACAAAAGGAACATGGATGGGTTTTAGTCAGTAAGAGTCTGACACTCCCTTCCGCTCTACCCAGAGCGGGTGAAGTCATTGGATTATTTCCATTGAAAAAAGGTTTTAAACGGTTTTGTTGAACACAAAACCGTTTAAAACCTGTGAGAGGTAGAATAAAAGGCGACTAACTAAAATGTGAGGAGCTTGTGGCTAAGTTATAACGATCAATCAGGTTAAGCTACGCTTGGTTGGTCTCTTTGTCATACCCGCCGTGCCTCAGACAGCACGTTAAGCCATTGGTCCCGGCTGTCATTTGTAGATCTTTGACAGTTACGGATCGCCAGAAGCCCGAAAGTTTGACAACCAGTCTTACCGCGTTGTGAAGATCAGATAGACAGTCGCTGCATGTGGAATACTGGTAGTAAAATATTCAGCTGCATCTGGTTAGACTGTAAGCCGATCATTGTTGGGAAAAGCCTAGGCAACTATACTTAATCCATTTATTACTTATAACATTAGACAAATAAGGGTGTAATATCATCAGTTATTATGTAATATTGTTGAAATTAATGCACTTAAGAAATAACCTTTAATGTTAATGGTAAATAGATTACATTGCTTTGTTTTTGTGTGAAATAACTGAGTTTATACACGTTTATATCAAAATAACGAAAAGGGTGATATCCGTTATTTGTTTGATGTCATAATAAATGAACATATAATGGATTCTGTCCGAAAACGACAACAAATATATCCGATATCCATTAATTAATATCCGGCTGACATAGAACACAATTAGAATCATGAATATTATATTTTTACATGAACCAGATTATGGAATTGATGCCCGTTTCGTTTTGTTAGTTAATTTAAACGAATTAACATTCACCTACTTTTGTTAAAAGTTACAAAAGTTTCGTAACCTAAAACAATTCTATTCTTTAAATCACAATTAGGTCTTCCCGCGGCTTCGCCCTCGTAGCTGTCGGAAATAATCCCATGGGGACATACTCGCGAGATAAAAGTATCCTATGTATTAATCTAGGTTATAATCTAACTCTGTGCCGATTTTCATCGAGATCCGTTCAGTAGTGTTGAGTGTGAAGGCCGTCCACAAACATACAAACTCACTCATAAACTTTCGCCTTTATGATGTTATTGTGAAGTGTGATTAGCTTTTATTTAGCTTCGCCCGAGTATATCTAGGAAATTATCCCACGGGAACCGTACATTTTTACGGGATAAAAAATAGCCTATGTGCTATTCAGGATCATCATCTATGTCTGTCCCCCTCTTCCAGATTAATTCAGCAGTTCTGGCGTGGTTAAGTAACATTCATTCAAACTTTTGCATTTATAATATTAAGAAAATCTTGTATACTTGAGTGTGACTATGCCAATTATGTTATGCTTTTTATAACATAAACATAAAGTTGCCTATTTTAAAGAGTCTTATGTAATGGTCTATATTAGGAATGTATTAGTTTGATCCCCTTAATATTATATATAAATAAAATTGTTTATTCTATAAATAGAAAGTGATTGCAATACACTTTTACGTCATATGCCAAACAGAAGTGACACTTACATGATTTAACTTAAAAATAATATTCCAAAATCTAAGACGTTCTGAAATACACTACTTAATACACGACGACTATTGACTGCAACTACACCAGGTACTTAAAAGATTAGATCATATTTGATTTTGTATGGGAGGTACCTAGCACGAAATATATCTCTCAGAACTCCCACTAAGGAGAAAAACATTTGAGCGCCCACAACAAAGATTAACGACCTATCTCGCGGAAAAGAATTGGACGACACGTATTTTTTTGCACTCAAGGCGTATTTTCCCACTACTATTGAATTACAGATACTCGTAATAAATGTCAGCCATAAATTGCTCAAAGAATGTTAGGAAAATCGGTTTATTTACTTACCACAGAAACATACAGAGCGCTAATTAACTCGAGTAATCAGAGAAATTAACAAAATATATACAGGGTTACTGGTAACTCGACGTATTCCTTGCAGGACGTCATAGTAGGGTTAAAATGCAACAAATTAAGCCACCAAATGTTCTACCGAAATTCAGTAGTTTTTGAGTTAGTTCGATTTTTAGAGTTTTTATGAATAATCCCAGATTAAATCATTTGAAACCAATTTAAAAATTATTTACGGCGCGACAGTACAGAAATTTTAAGTTATTATCGTAGTTGATGCCGTAGCAGATCTTTGTTAATAATTAAAAGTTCAAAAATGCCTTAAACCTTGGCAAATATCACTAATCAAACATTTTTTTTTTTGTAATTTTTGTTATTACTCCATACAAATTGTTGTCTAGTGCAAAAATAAAATACTACGCCTGATGTACAAATTACTAGGAAAATATCCTTGTCTTATCAGCTATTCAGAAAGGTATGATTGTCAATACTTTTGCATGTATGACAGGGTAGAGAAGAGTTTTATGGGGAGCAGGTAAAATTGTAAGACAATCAACATTTTGTTTGTTATTCGTAGTATTCGTAGTTTTACCTGAGCTTGAACTCCAAACACACGGTAAGCTTTGTGATTGGTTACTATTGTTCTCTCGGCATGACTCGGGGTGCGATTTTCTGGTCGTCAGCGTTAGTCAGTCTCAACTCTACGTCGCGTAAGCTTTTTTTTTTTTTTTTTCTTTTTTTTTTTTTTTTTCGGGGGTAGGTGTTAAAAAAGTAAAGACGTTTTTTGAATCTGGAATTTTACTGAATATTAAATTAATAGTAAATATTGATTAAGTTTACGTCAGTACTTAGTTTTCTATAGTTAATTAGCAAGTACTCACGTTTGTGGCTAATTACATGTGACATAAACATATTTTTGACACCACCTGCTGGCTCATCAACTGCAAACTCACACAACACTGCTCAACACTACACATCACAGAATGTCTCAATTTGCGGAAGTCCTTGCTGCACAAAAGGCCCTTGAAGACAACTTCCTGAGGAAGATGGGGGAGCTTGAAGCACAAATCCAGTGCGCCGGACCTGCCAAAGACACAGTGGCCAAGATTGCTGAAGAGTTTCGAAATTTCCGTGAGCTCATCTTCTCTATGCTTGGCCTGCTCCGAAGCCAGATTGGTGAGTGTGCCAAACAAATAGACGGCTTAGAGACCAGGCACCGACGGAAAGCGTTAGTTTTTCAAGGTATTACTGATGTGGAGAACGAAGACAGCTCAGCACTAATTCTTGATCTTCTCCATACCAAGCTTGCTCTCAAGAATCTCTCACCATCTTCAATTAAAGCCTGTCATAGACTTGGAGCCCAAGGCAAGGAGCATCACAGGCCTATACTGGTGCGGTTTGCCAGTGTGGACATCAAGGCTTCAGTATGGAAAGCAAAGACAGGTTTGAAAGGATCCAAAATTTCAATCAAGGAATTCCTGACAAGGGCCAGGCAATCTGTCTTTGGAAAGGCGCGAGAGCACTTCAGCATGCGTTCGTGTTGGACTCAAGACGGCATCATCTGCATAAAGGCTTCTGATGGAAGTCGCCACAAAGTTACTTCGTTCGACGAGCTGAAGCCCCTGTTGGCCAGGTATCCTAAGGCGCCAGGTGGGACTGCACCAACGAAATGAAGTGTTGAAGCTGCCGGGAGCCTGAAAACACAATGTTAACTAAAGGTCTGATGTCTTGTTAATGTCCTATTCTCGTAGTCTCAAAATTTCTTAATCTTTGCTTACCGTACTGTAGTTGTCCTGTCTCATAGTTATCCTTTCTGTTTGTTTTGTTGTATGCCCCAACTATTTACCTGTTCATTTTATGTTTTAATTTATGTGCTTTGTTTGTTTATACCCTCAATGGTGTTTATTTAGCAAGTTTAGCAACGGTGAAATAATATTATATTTTGTAATTAATGACAGCTTGTCAAATTGACGTTGGTAACATTTTGTTGACTTGACACCTATAAACTTCGTTCGGAAATGTTTTGGTTTGAACGTTTCGCATAAAGCTGCACTCAAAATTTTACTAACGTTTCGTTCCACCTAAAAAGCTTAATCGGTAAATCTGTAGCTGGGTGTACCACTTTTCTTTTTTTCTTTTTTATTTTTAGTTATGGTTGTAAATTAATTCGTTTTTTTTTTTGTAAACTTATTTATTTTTGGGACTTGGCGCTTTGCTTCAAGTGGAGTAGCCTGAAATTGTGAGCTCAGATGTTATTTGTGTGTTTGTTGTTTGTTTTGTGCTTTCTTAAGTTGGTGTTAGCTGGTGGGTGGTGCAGTGTTTTGCACCTGTTAGTTGCCGTATTATTAGAAATAGTCTATTGCTTATATATATTTATTTTAAATTATTACCTACTTTTTTTTTATGTCAGACAATGAGTCTTATTTTTCCGCAAACGCATCTTCTGCCTCTTCAAGCGATGAAAGCTTTTGTTCTTTCAGTGACACCCTCAGTGATTTTTTACAAAGTCAATTTAAAGATCAGTCTGATCGGGTATTGAATGTGTGTCACATTAATGCTCAAAGTGTTCCTAGCCACTACAGTGAGCTATACGACGTTTTTAATAATAGCAACGTTCATGCCATCCTGATCTCCGAAACTTGGTTCAAACCGCATCTCTTGACCTCCACCTATCCTCTTACTGGGTTCGCTTTGATACGGAATGATCGGATTGGTAAAGGAGGGGGTGGTGTTGCCATATACCTTCGCAGTGACTTCCCTTATAAAATTCTCGCGACTTCCTCTTCACACTATTCTGCTACCGCTGAGTTTATTTTCCTTGAAGTCAGTGTCAAGGGAGCCAAAACCATCATTGGTGTTGTCTACTGTCCTCCTACTGTTGATTACTTCACTGAATTCGAATCAGTACTTGAATCTTTGGGTTCTGAGTATGCACATCACATAATAATGGGTGATTTCAACACAAACCTCCTTGCCCACAACTCCCCTCGATCCCGTAAGCTCCTCCATCTTATCGAGTCTGCTAGTCTGCATGTGCTGCCGCTCCAACCTACGCATCACAACACGGTCGGAGATGACACCTGGCTCGATCTGATCCTCACCTCGAATCCTTCCCTCGTTTCCTCTCATGGTCAACATGACGCTCCTGGCTTTTCTCATCACGACATGATTTTCCTCTCCTATATCCTGAAACCTCCCAAGCCTAAACCCAAGGTTCTGTACAGGCGTTGTTTTTGTGGTGGACTGGGAGCCAATGTCAAAAGCTGTTTCGGTTGACGACAAGGTCGCAATCTTCAATGATATTGTGGTCAGCCTTTATGACATCCATGCTCCTGTCAAAAAAGTGAAGGTTAAACGCCCACCTGCACCATGGATGACAAGAGGGATACAGATGGCTATGCGACGTAGGGACCGCGCTTTTAGGAAATTTAAGAGGGATCGTACTGATGACAATTGGTCACTGTTCAAAGCTGCAAGGAATAGATGCAATCAGATGATACGCAACGCTAAACGCCGCCACATTCTTGATACTATTAATTCTTCTTCTTCTGCCGATATTTGGAAATTTCTTGGAACTCTTGGTATCGGCAAGCCGCGACATTTGGACCTTCCTAATTCTATTGACTTGGACGATCTCAACCGACATTTCTCCACTGTTCCAACCATGGATCGTCTAGCCAAGCAACAAACTTTGTCCCTAATTTCTGGTCTAACGCGTCCTCATATTAATTCTTTCAGTTTCATCCCAGTTGAACCGGGAGAGATCAAAAAGATAATCCTTTCCATTAAATCTAAAGCGGTGGGATGTGACAACATCACCCGTGGTATGATTATAACAATTCTGGATCACCTCCTACCCGCGATTACGCACATTGTAAATTTTTCCCTATACACCGGGGTATTCCCTTCCCTGTGGCGTAAAGCCTATGTTCGTCCACTACCTAAGGTGTCTAATCCCTCTCTTCCTTCCCACTTCCGCCCCATTTCTATCCTTCCCTTCTTATCCAAAGTGCTTGAGGCCTGCGTCCATAAACAGTTCTCCAAATTTGTCATTTGCAACTCGCTCATCAGCCCTCTTCAGTCGGGGTTCAGGCCCGGGCACAGCACTACTTCCGCCCTCCTTAAAGTGACTGGCGATATAAGGGCAGGCCTGGAAGACACCAAAGTTACTGTACTAGTGTTGGTCGATTTCTCGAATGCTTTTAACACCGTCAGTCACGACATCTTATTAGCCATTCTGTCCCATGTTATGGTCTCTCCTGATGCACTCAAATGGTTCTCCTCTTACCTTCAGGAGCGTCAGCAGTCCGTTCATATTGGAGATTCTTCATCATGCTGGTGTGATTTGGAAACTGGCGTTCCTCAAGGCGGCATACTTTCTCCTCTTCTGTTTTCTATTTTTATTAATCTTATTACCACCGAACTTCAGTGTGCGTATCATCTGTATGCTGATGACTTGCAGTTGTACTGTCAGGGGAGAGTTGACGAAATAGCTGAAGCCATCGACCAATTAAACAGGGACTTGCTGGCTATTAAAACTTGGTCTGATGCATTTGGTGTAGCTGTGAACCCTAACAAGTGTCAGGCCATTATCATCGGTAGTTCTCGGAGTATGAGTAAGGTGGATGGTGCAACCTTGCCGCCGGTCCTCTTCAATGGTACAATCGTACCATTTAGTACTGACGTGAAGGACTTAGGCTTGCACATTGATAGCACCTTGAACTGGCGTACTCATGTCGCTAGGGTCAGCCAGAAGGTAACTGGTACGCTGCGGGCTCTGTACAGACTCAAAAATTTATTACCATCGAGCACGAAGACAATGCTTGTGCAGACCTTAATTTTTCCAATCATCGATTATGGTGATGTGTGCTACTACGACCTGAATGCAGATCTTCTCGACAAACTTGACCGTCTTCTCAATTATTGCATTCGATTCGTTTTCAACCTTCGTAAATATGATCATGTCTCTGCGCATCGGTCGCTTCTAAAATGGTTACCCATACGTCAGCGCAGAGAGCAAAGGGCGCTGACTACCTTGTTTTCCTTTCTTGATTCGCCCTCTTCCCCTAGCTACCTTGCCTCCCACTTTCAGTAGATTTGTGCTAATCACAACAAAAATCTACGATCTTCAAATAATCGCCTTCTTCTTTGTCCCGCTCACCGCACTGACTTCATGCACTCTTCCTTCTTCATTCAGTCTATCTCTCTGTGGAATGCGCTCCCCCAGGAAATCAGGATGGCAACCAACCGTTTAGCTTTTAAATTAAAAGTTCGCGAGCATATCCGCAAGAAGCTGGCAGAATCATCACGCCGGTAATGTTCTCCCAATGCTCGTTTTCTTTATTATAGTAGGTATAGTATTAAATTTATTTATATAATATATTTAGATATGTATTTATTATTATATTTATAGTTTGTATATGTGTATCTGTATTTACAATTAAATAAAAGTTGCACTTTGCTTTCTAATGCACCTACCACTGTTTATCTCTGCATCACCCAAAGGTTGACTGGTAGAAAATGCCTATGGCATTAAGTCCGCCTCTGTACATTTCTGTGCTTAAAGTATTAAATAAATAAATAAATAAATAAATAAATAAGCTCGTGTTTTGTTATCTGGCTATCCCTATCGCGTATCTTGCTCTCGTGCTGTGCTGTGCCTTCATAAGTGCTGACTATGGCTGCATATTCTAATCCAGAATACGCTGACATAATTTACTGTTACGGACTTTGTGACGGTAACGCTGCTGAAGCGCGGAGAGAATATGGACTTCGCTTTCCCAACCGCCGACTCCCACACGTTAGTGTCTTCGGATCGACTTATCGGCGAATATCTGTAACTGGCAGCGTCCAAAGAACCAGGCAAATTGACACTGGTCGTTCCCGGAGATACACGGCTGACGACGAAGAGCTGATTCTTCAACGTTTTATTGACGACCCCAACATATCGACAAACATCGTAGCGCGTGAGCTTGGTATGTCACAGTGGAAAGTCTGGTCTGTAGTTCACTTGTCAGGCCGACATCCATATCACTACCAACCAGTCCAGTCATTAGAAGAGGGAGATCCGCCGAGACGGCTTGAATTTTGTCGTTTCATGCTGAGTGCCGACGCCGAAGGCGAAAACTTTTTAAAAAACATTCTGTGGACCGATGAGTCATGTTTTGACCGTGATGGTATCACAAACTACCACAACTTACATTACTGGGCACCGAAAGCAGAAGCAAACCCTAAAAAACTGAAACCAACCGCATCCCAGCGTAGGTTCTCGCTTAATGTTTGGATGGGTATTATCGACGACAAATTAATCGGCCCACATTTTTTACCCCGAACACTAAATGGGGAACTTTATGAAGATTTCCTTAGAAATCATTTAACACCACTGCTCGCGGATGTACCGGAAGAAAGAAGAGCAAACATGATTTATCAACATGACGGATGTCCAGCCCACTTCCGAATCACAATTCGACAATTGCTGGATGAAAACTATCCAAACCGATGGATAGGGCGCGGTGGGCCGATTCCGTGGCCTGCGCGAAGCCCTGATCTGACGCCCCTAGACTTTTACGTCTGGGGTCATATGAAAGACCTAGTTTATGTGACCCCAGTAAATTCAATTGAAGAACTAAGGGAGAGAATAACAGATGCGGCGGACCAGATGAGGGCAACAATCACATCAAGAATCACAAAAACTGAAATGAGGAAGCGAATAAGAACATGTATTCGAAACCGAGGGCAGCACATCGAACAAGACGTGTGAAATGTATGTCATAAAAGTTATTAAATTGAAATTTATTAAAAATAATAATAACATTCACGAAATTGTTTTATTTGATTTTCCGAATAATCACCTTTTTGTGAGACGCACGTCTTCCTGTACTAAATCAAAAACGATTTTCATAATGTAGTCCATGACTTTGTATTAACATTCATACCTTTTTGGATAGCTGATAAGATAAGGATATTTTCCTAGTAATTTGTACATCAGGCGTAGTATTTTATTTTTGCACTAGACAACAATTTGTATGGAGTAATAACAAAAATTACAAAAAAAAAAATGTTTGATTAGTGATATTTGCCAAGGTTTAAGGCATTTTTGAACTTTTAATTATTAACAAAGATCTGCTACGGCATCAACTACGATAATAACTTAAAATTTCTGTACTGTCGCGCCGTAAATAATTTTTAAATTGGTTTCAAATGATTTAATCTGGGATTATTCATAAAAACTCTAAAAATCGAACTAACTCAAAAACTACTGAATTTCGGTAGAACATTTGGTGGCTTAATTTGTTGCATTTTAACCCTACTATGACGTCCTGCAAGGAATACGTCGAGTTACCAGTAACCCTGTATACATACTAGCTGACACGACAGACAGGCCTTAACTATGATACCTACCTAGCGTACCTACGTACCCTACCTACCCTTCCTACCTACCCTACCTACTCTACCTATGAAATGGGGTATGAAAAATACATAGTAACTAACATTTTGACACGAGAATTTTCTATACTAATATTAAAGAGGAAAGATTTGATTTTTTGTTTGTTTGTTGGTTTGAAATGAATAGGCTCCGAAACTACTGGACCGATTTCATAAAATTCTTTCACCGTTGGCAAGCTTAGTTTTCTAGGAGTAACATAGGCTACTTTTTATCCCGGGAAAAATAACGGGTCCCACGGGAAAGACCACGGCAGCGAAGCCGCGGGCAAAGTGCTATTTATATATAAGAAGATAATTACGAGTTCAAAACGGAAATTTTCGGCAGCTGCACGTCACGATAGCATTGCTATGGGAGACCCACAGCACAACATAATGTTCCTAATGCTGGGACAGGCTTCCTCTCTTTAAAAAGGGAGTGGGGGATAGATTTTAAATGATTTTTTCACGACACTATTCTTTACCGTTTTATGAGCAGTTGTTATTGCCGACTTACACTTCGGTAAATCGGGGAGGCTACAACACAGCAGTAAAAGAAAGGAATAGTAAAACAAAGAAATTCATATAAAGCAAGGTTCAGGTATCGTCTACATAAGTCTGACTTTCAATAATACTCGATCAAATTCAAAACCTCTTATGTGTCATCCATTATTGATTTTGCTTGGCTGTGCTTTTAAGATTGATCTTACGCTCGAACTGCTTTTGTATCGATGTTGTTTAGAATCTCGTAGACTTGTACCCCTTTTGATACTTCTACGTTTATACTGCATCAGCTGATCTATTCTGTGAAAATCTTACCATTGAAACGTAGGTGAAGTGAGCTGTGATTCCGTTGCTCTGAATTGACACCATTGACAGAACCCTTCACCTAAGTTCTCACGGTGATATTTAAACAGAATAAAACAGCTGGTCATGCAAGCTCGTCAGCTTCGAGTACCTACTTCGATCGATTGCAGCAGGTAGCGTTCTATAGTTTCTGCCCACCCCCAAGGGTAAAAGGCTTGTGTTTATATCTTTGTAATGCAATAGACTTGGGCTGGGGAGTTTGCCACTACTTTACTCCAACTTTCTATAAGTCTAGGAAATCTCGTCGAGGCTGCCAGTAATTATAATTTTCGCCCTTGAAATTAAAGCTCAGTTTTATTTAAATATCACCAAATATTAGGCATAACTACTTTGAAACCCGTATTCTTTGAAGCTCATATACAGTGTGTTAGGTTAAACGAGAGACATGCTTTCTTACTATACTCATGAAAATGTCCAACTTTGACTATGGAACTATACCTGAAATCATGAATAAAAATCAAGTGTTCAGTACATTTATGGTCGCATATTTCGTCAAAATGTATGGAACAGCTGATATTATTTTTTTATATTTCAGAGTTGGTCCCATGAACAAAATTGTTGATTTCCATGAGTTCGCAAAGTGCATTGAACTTTGCGCGCGCCAGTTGTATTGTAATTGTGATAAAAATAAAACTATTGAGTATACAAAAAAAGTTTCTTTGGAAAAGTTGATTGTAATCATGAGTACAATCACGTGTTTAAATATCGGTCAATAATTACCAGTCACCCAATATTGATCGAAAAATCCGTAAAAACTCTTTTAAAAGTACTTTAATTAACACCTGCCTTCTCCCGCCCACAGCTCAGCAAACGCAAAGAAGTGGGAAGTCGAGCTCGCGACCTTGAAGAGCAACAACTTGCGACTGACGGCCGCCCTCCAGGAGAGCACCGCCAACGTGGACGAGTGGAAGCGGCAGCTGCACCAGTACCGCGAGGAGGTGGCTCGCGCCAGGCACTACGCTGGTAAAGGTAGGGTAGATGTAGACTTGTGATCTTTAAGCAGATCTTGCAGAATTCCTGATAACCACAGTGAAGAAACAAGCGTGACCTTCTTGGATCTTGTACGGTCTATCACACGTCAGTGGTCACATAAGATTTTTTTTTAGTTTTTTTCCTTTGTGTACTTAAATTGAAACAATCCTATTTTACTTTTATTATTGAACATGTTTCCCTCCAAAATGCAGGCTTGCCTAGTTTGGGGCCTATGTTAAACCTTTTGTTATATTTTAGCAATAAAGTTATTATTATTTTATTATTATTAAGAACTGCATAAACCATCGTAAGGGCTCTAGATAAAGATTTTTTTTTCATTTGAGAATGACCTTACTCTTAATTTCAAATAATACAGTCAGCCACACATCCATTGTAACCAGAACGGACTTGGACTGTACCTACTTATTTATGCGATAAGTTACTCATCACCGATATCAGCCAAATTTTTTTTTAATTATGTGTGTCTTTGAATTCATGCTGTCTTTATTCCAATTTATTCGGGGTCGGTGCAACATGTGCTGGGGAGTTTGTTGCGCCACTTCTTCTTCCCAACTAAAGCACTAGGAAGTGATGAAGGGTGGCTGTTTTTGGGGGACTGTCTTATGTAACTTTGACCTTCAAAAAGTGCTGATTTTTAGCCTAGTTTGAATAAATGAGTTTTGATTTTGATGTCCTCTTGATGATCTTATGACAGCTAATGAAGACATACAAGTTCATCTGCTTCCTGCATTATTATGTTTCGCACACGGCATCTATCGGTTTTTTTGACTATAATTCCCGAACAATCATCATGATATCATTTCGTTCCAGGCGCCGAAGCCAACGAGGTGGAACAGCTCCGTCAGCGCGTTGCTCAACTGGAAGCAGAGCTTGCACAGAAGAATGAGGAACTGGCGCAGATCACCAAGTCGAAGAAGAGTGAACAGGTGGGTCATAGTTACAACCTTTATTACACGGGCTCGGCCGTCTGACGTCACTATACTGGATGTGACAAGGAGTAGTGAGCGAATGGAGTGTTATGTTCTAAAGGCTACTTCGAAATTAGAAATGATATTGTTTTCGAATTGTGTGTGGTCACTTGTATTTACTTGAGGTTCGAAGCGAAATTGACAGAATATTACACTTCATTCATTCACTATTCGCATGTTTCGTAGCATCGTAGTTTGTATAAAAGGGAATAGTTTCGTATTTGTAGTTAGTGATTTAAGAAGAAAAACAGATGCGTAACCAACCATTGTTATAATAGCGATGATGATTTTTTTTCTGCTTTAAACTGTAAAATATTTTTTTTGCAATAATGGGAACAATTTATACCTACTACTGGATCTTCTTTCAAATTACATTCATTATCATCGTAACTTATAACGCCAACTACTTTCCTTACTATTTTACTAACTATTTCCTTATCTATCTTTTTAAGTGTTGTAACTTATTAATATTACCTTAAGTAGTTCATTTATTTTAATGCATGTTTGTAAATAATAATGTCAATAATTTATAGTCGTTTTATGTATTTTCTTTTACTTTGTTAACTTTGTACTAACAAATAAACTCGATTTAAATTTTCTTCCTTTCTTTTATTTTTGTTTCAATCCTTATTTCTGTTCTTATTATCTGTGTTTAACTGTGGCTGGCTTTCGTAAGGTCCTAATGGATTTTTCTCTGCCAACTTTTTAGTAACCAGAGAATCTTAAGGTACTATTGAGTAACTTCAGATACTCTTCAGGTTCTTTATTATTCGTATACTTTTGTGTAAAAACTATGATGACAAGAATTTTACAATATAGGTGTCTGAATGATCTAACGAAAAATGTAAGACAAACAAAAGCTAGGGATTGGAGTGGAGCTAAAGGAAAAAGAATGTACCGTGGGTTCACGATGGTTAAATTGCATGCCTGCGACTGTGACTTTTATGAACATAGACTTATGGTTTAATTTGAAGTGTGTGCTCCTGAAATAAACTGAGTATTCCTATGTTTCTGCTTGACTACGTTTGTTTTTGCTCTTCTTTCTTGTGACGTGGCCTTTTATTGTCATTTCTGCTGAAAAACATTATGTATTAAATGACACAAATTCATCAAGCGAATTTCACCCTTAATCCGCAGGATGCAGAGGCTAAGCTTGCTCAAAGTCAGCTGGAGTTGGCCCTGGCTGCTCAGGATGGACAGCGACAGGTCATACAGGCGCTCAATGATCAACTGGCGAGGCAGCTTGATGAGCTGGTAAGTTGTACACGCTGTTTTTATAAAGTTATAAGCTGTTTCTATAATACTATTTTAACATCGTGTTATGACCCTGCGAAGACAAATTAAACGAACAATTATGGTTTAACTTGCATAATTATTTCGAATTTATTAGTTATATATGTTAGCTCTGTCAATTCATTGTTGAAATCGTTTCCCATTAACTTTTAATCTAAAGTTTACATTGCGGAACTTTTATGTTAAAACTATGTGTTAGGATATAGCCTCGACAATATTTACCTGACTAAAAAGCTGATAAAGGAAGGACTCGTGGATGATAATAATAATAGCCGAACAAGTCGACATTTTCCCTTCAAATTTTCTATCACTGGCGCCGTAGAAGCATAACATGACAAAACGACTTGTTTGTTGTATAGACCACGGTCCACCGCGAGATCAACTCGGCGCTGCAGACATGAGACGCGGCCCCCGCGCCCGCGCAGTACGCGGCACCACACCCGGCGCACGCGCACGCGCAGGCGGCGCAGCTGGCGCAGCACGCGCAGCTGGCGCAGGCGGCGCAGCACGCGCGGCGCCTGCCGCTGCTGCTGCGCGGCCCGGAGCCCGCCTACGTCACGGTCAAGGCCAAGAAATGAAGAGTGCTCTCGGTATTTCGCAAGGTGCACGAGTTTTTTTAAAGTTACTGGGGGGGGGGGGAGTCGGTTGTGTTTTGTCTTTGAGTTTGGAGTCAATGTGTGGGGCAAAGATACTACTACTACTTAATGTTCGTTGATTCAAAAATGCAATATTCTTATCGTGTGCTTTTAGTTTTTCTACAATTTATAAGGGACATTGACGCGCA
Source organism: Hyppa rectilinea (assembly GCA_951799385.1). Taxonomy (NCBI): domain Eukaryota; kingdom Metazoa; phylum Arthropoda; class Insecta; order Lepidoptera; family Noctuidae; genus Hyppa; species Hyppa rectilinea. Next base: position 14,463,076 of record OX637324.1, read on the forward strand.
AACCGATGCGAAAGTGCAATACCTACCTGCATAGTCAAAATGGATGGAATACTTTGCTGATATTTATTTTATAACCGATGTGAAATTTTGACTCAAGGTTCTAGAATTATGAACGGTCTTCAGCACAACAAGTTACTACAAACTGTTAATTTTTTTCAATCAATTTTGAACTTAACCTCAATGTTTTAAGGTTTAAAATCATTTGTAGAAATTTGAAAGTTTGGGTATAACTTGATTCACTGGCGAACGTACCAACCACCACATCTTACAGTAGTATTATTTCAATATAAATTCAGTATGAGAAAGTAATGAAACTATACTTTTTCCAATTCATAGCAACATTTGGCACGACGATGTCCCTTACAGCGTGTATGGCAATCTCAGACGATGGTGTTGCCATTATCTTATGCAGTGTGAAAGATATGATTATTTTCCGGAAGGTAAACCTTGATTTCCTCTAAAATTATGATAATCAAGTATTTATATTGTCTAAAGCCGGATACGTAGTTTCAAACAAATAATGTTCAAAAAGAATCGCATTTTATTTTGGATTAAATACAGATTTTACATAAATTATTTGTTTGATCTGCGTGTCTAGTATTAAAAGAAACTACACATTGACACCATTACATTAAGTATTATTTCTTAGGGTGGTATTTTCAGCTTATTTAGTTGGGTTTAAAATATTATGATAATTCCGTTTGTATTAAATAAAAAAAAAATCACTTTCAATCTTTGTGGAAATAGACGTGAAATAAAATTAACTGACATTACTCTGATATTGACTGTTTCAAGTATTTGAATATTTCTTCCGTTACTTGTGACTGTTTAAAACATCATAAATGTATTTCTTCACGAAGTAGTCGATACCAAAAATACATTGTATTTCGCTGTTTTACTGTTCTGTATTTCGCTATGATAATAGTCAATCAGGGAGGAACTTTATGGCGCCACGTCCTCGATTCGTCATCGTCGTCTGAGAGATATTTCTCAACTGCATGTGATGCTAAGTCAGAGGCCCACGGGCAGCATTAAAACTCTGACACCACGTTAGTCACTAACCACACGAAGAGGAAGAAGATCGATTGTCCAATAACAGATGTTTTTTACTCATACTCCATGACAACAAATTAACATGTATACTCTTCTTATTAACTACTTCGTGTAAGTATATAGATGATCTCAACAATCGTGTGAACAAACAACCGACACACTCCCTTTGATGTTAATAAATTCATCGATAACTTATTTTTAACTACGGCACATCACTATTATTGGTTCCACTGATATGTATCGATACCAAGTTATTTATTATGACCACAATCTTGTCATTTGTTGTAACAATGTCATCACAGAAATGATGTATTTAAATGAATAAGTTTTTAAACGTGTCCCTAACCATAATAAGGCTATTTGTTTCAATACAAAGAAAGCAATTACGTCACTTCAATGACTACCAATGAGGTTACATTTTAACACGATTCAGAGGTTCTATCCTGGTCACTGCAACATTTTGCTGAACAAAATTTACTACATCCACTACAGAAGAAAATCAATTTTATGTCTTTGCGTTAAGGTTTATAATCGATCGCACCATACACATCGGTAGAGCCTTCTGACTTGTGCTTAACTGTACTATCATTGTCCGCGAACATACTCCTGTCGAGTTCTTTTTCAACGCATACATTTCTGATGCGGACCGACGCTAAAAAACTGATCTTTTTCTACGCCACGTATCACTAAACTATGGTATTAAAACTCACTTTCATGACGATTTTATCACGTTTAGTACCCATACAGCGTCGATATTGGTCCGATCTCATCCTATTATCGCTCATAGCGTTTGTAAATTTTATCGATATCGATAGTGTCTTAAGTCTTATATATCGAAACAATTACATCGATATTAGAGCTATGTTCGTACTTTAATCCGAATTGACGTTTATGTCGAAATTTTACATCTCTACGGGAATTTTAAACCCAATAAATCGTAAAATTCATTGTCACGTAACATAAATCGGTATCAAAGGAAAATCGATCATCAAGTCATCAAAAACAGTCATTTTCTCGAACAGTTTCCCATGACAATAGAAGAACAATTTTGTTTCAAACAAAATGTTAACTCCATTGCGAAGTTTGGGCGCTGAATAAAGCGGTCTGTTTGAGCGCTTCAAGCGAAAAGCTAACGATGTATGAAATTGAATGACGTCATCCCATATCTTTGTACAAACTTGTGTCACGGTTTGAAGAAGGTATCTCTTAAGTTAATATGGCGCGTATGAGGGCGCGAGTATAAGTGTTCTTTGAAAAGATATTTCATTATTATAAGTTCGAGTTCTTCCAAAGCGCAGAGAAAATAGTTGGAGACTTTTTCCGTATGCGGAATTCCGGATCCGGAATACCAGGAACGGAACTGACTTTCAAATTTTTTTTTACAAATCACATTATTTAAGAAACTAACTTACAGTTTAAAAAATATAAATTAAGACTATATTCCGTGAACATTGCCAAGTACTTACATTACTCCCAAATTAATAATGCACATGCAGATCTTCGCTAATTGTCGTATTCACGGAAACACCCGAATCATTGAATCGTTCGAGTCCTTAACAATGCACTTGCATTTTGCACCTTGTTCGAAAGAAATAAGAGTCAATATCATGTGTACACAATCAAAAACAATTCGGGCGGTCGGCGGTCAGTCAAAGGTCCGTCAGTCGTCTTGTTATATTGGTGGTGACTGCACGTGTTCTCTTTGTCTGGAATTATATAGAGCTGCTATTACACACCCTTCTTGGTTTTGTTTTCAAAGGTGAATTTAATTTCAACTTTAATTATCTTATTTAAATAGTTAATTTTGTAAAATATTTAAATATACTAACATTTTTCACGTTTTTTCAATATTAAAAAATTAAAAATACCTACGTAAAATACATATTAAGTACTATAAAAAACATTAAAAATCAGATTTAGGCTTATATGAATTATAGCTCGCTATTTACTTACATGGAATTATTGAATCAAATTTCGTTACTGATAAATCAATATTTATCTCTTTTAGGACAAAACACATAATCTTACTAAATTATGCATGAAGAAAATGCACTTAACCACTCTATATACATATCGTCTTCCGACGCTCGGGGAATACGACCGTTGCCGAACAGTGGCGAAGATTTCTATGCGCATTATCACTTTTGGAGACCTTTACATAAATTTTAAATAGACGTCAAACCGACTGCCTAGTAAAAGTTAACATGCTTGCAGAACTAACTATTTTAACAAACATTAATTTTGTAACGCGTCCAGGCTGTTGAATTACCCGATGCATCGATGTCTTAAAAATAAAGACAATAAATAAACATGGAATGCCTACTTCAATAGGAGTTTGGGATTGTCAAATGTTCCGCCCTTAAGCGGTTTCCTAAGAGCGTTCGCAATTCAACGGTGAATTACGTCACTGAAAGATTATTTATGAAAGTATGTCGGTGTGTCTTCCTAGTGATCGTTTTTTGACATCGTAAGGTCAAACCCCTCTGCCATCATTTTCATGACTGAAGTCACTGCAGCTGTTATTTAACGGTCACCCTAGCTATACCGCGTTTCACAGGGAACGAAACTACGTGACACTCCATTTGTTAAATACTCTGTGTTTTGTGTAAAAGTATTAATCATTCTCTCATCTCTTAGATTAATATTATATGATGTTTATCAACCACGTTGAGGTCCATCATAAATGTTTATTGATAGTTTTTGAGTCAATTCGAGTCAGTGATGTCGACCCACCCTTATCTAAATGTAAATACGTTCGAAAATCGTGTAACCCCACGATTCAATGCCAAAAATAACTAATTTTATTATTAAAATTAATGTATATTTTAAAAGTAGATTTTTAATATTATATTATTGTGTAAGAAAACTGGTTGCACGGTGAAATACCGAATTAAAAATATATAAAAAAAAAAGAAATGTAACTCTTGATTTCGTTATTCGCCTGATATATTATGATATAGTCGACAGGCCGTGCCATGTCTTAGTGTATGTGTGTATATTGAAATATTCCCTAATTAATATATTAAAATATAAAACAATCGGCTAATAATACGCCTCGTCAGTCCCTTCCTCCTGTACAGTCCAGGCCAATGCGCATAGGCATCCGGGGAGGGATTTAAAAAAAATATATATAAAAGCTTCGATTTAAAAGTTTTTTGAAAGCGTTAAATTTAAAATATTGCGTAGTTTGTAAGTGTATGTATTTTACCGATGAATGTGAAGTTAACCGACGATATTGTTCTGTTGCGTTGATCTGTGAACCATTTTATTTGGTGTACTGTGCATTTTCTTTAAGTCTCGAATACATTCTCCAATATTGTAATATTTTAAGGTTGGTATATTGTTTATGTTTCGACTGAGGATCACACATGGACCAGTATTTCCAAGATTAAAAATAATTTAAATACATGTACTTTGAATGCCTGATAAAAACACTCTCTCAGTCGAATTCGTGATATATATTCTTCCACCTTGCCAAAAACGTTCTGCCTCTGTCTTCCGCAAGATTTTCATTTAAGAGGCTATATTGTTAAGAAATGGCAATTTTTGACAGTAGAACTTTTTCAGGTAAAAGATGTCTAGGCTGAAATAATCTCGAATATCCTGTGACCTTGAGTAGAAACATAACTTCAACATATTATTCCTATGGTACATTAGACTTATAAACATTTCCGTTTAACTTTCCTACTGTGTAGGTGTATTCTATTAATATAATATTAAATGATAATTATTAAATTGTAACGAAAATTCCAATCTCGATGATTTTTAATTAATATATTAAATATATTCATCCTTAGGTGTAAGATATTTAGTGAGCCGCGCAAAATTGTTTTCTTATAAATTTATTATTTAATTAATTACCAGAAAATTAGACAAATTATTATTCAAATAGAAAATGCCAATCTTAATAGTTCCTTGGATCGTAATTAAAAAGAAAACATAAATAATCAATATAAGTAAATAATAAAATAATTTTGCGCGATAATAATATGTATGAAAAAAATAATAGGTAAAAATCGTCACCAATATCCGTCTAACTCCCAAACGTTGACGTAGAAATTAATTTCGACCTTATTTCCATTTGTCTAAGTTCGACATTCTTTTAAAAACCCTGTAATTCATAGATCCCTTAGCAAATTAGTGATTACACTTTGACAGATAATATCGTATGCGTTTTTTTAAGAAATAAAATCGTTATTTTAAATTATGTTTTTTTTTAATATTATTTTCTTTCAAACCGTAATTATTTTTTTTTTGTGTTCATCAACAGTAATAATGGATTGATCTAGTTTAAATTCTTAGTTTTCCAATTACAACAAACGATTATTATCTGTCAAAATCTTTGAAAAAAAAAACTTGAAAACAAAATAATATCATTAAAAAGGCTGAGGACACAATTTTTAAGATATACAATGTCTTCTAAACAGGGTAACTTTCATTTACTGTTGAGTGGATTTTTAAATAGTGATCGTTGTTATTCGATTTTTACTCTTTGTCTTACCACATACACTTTCCGTAGCTCTTTACAATTTGTTCTCGAAAGCGTGCGGCGAATATACACGTCAGACGCGCGTTACAAGGTGTGACGTCACAATGTATCAGTAGTTTTATCGAACAATATTATATACTCTCTAAACTTCAACCTTCCTTTCTGTATAAAAATACACGAACAATTTTAATTTCGTAGTTAAATAAATACATAGATGCATACATACATACATTTGAACGTAACCGAAGCAAAAAGGGTTCTGTAGTTTATACCTTCCCCTTATGGGGAGAAGCCGTGTTAATGTATGTATGTATGTATGAATACATAGCTATAGTAGTAAATAATGTTTTAAATATAGACACAGTATTTATTTGTACTTGTAAAAAAAACTGTTTATCAAATAGATAAAAATTTAGTAGAAAAACTGAAGGATCTGTTGGATTATAAGAAATGTAATATAAAATTAGATAATGTGTAAGTGTTATTCCCGTTTAATTTGTGAACCGAAGATGTTAAGTGTGACTACATTAATATAACATTTATAGTATAGATAGTTATTATGTACTATATCATAGTCGTTACAATAGATGAGATTATAATTTTAAATGTATCTTGGCTGGGAGATGACATTTTTGTTTTTCAGTGGCCAATAATTTCGGCCCGATGTGTACTGCCCACCGATTACCACGTGGTGTGCCAATTATTTTGCCAGAACGTGTAGAATATGTAATATCAATTTTGACTTTTGATCGCTGAGTGAAACGAATGACTTAAATGCTGTTTAACGCCATCTAGCGGTCAGAAGGTGATAGTTTTGTGTTTGCCTCGAGCCGTAAGTATTAGCCACTCGATATTGTTGTATTGTAATCGCATTATAGTTTTAATTGTAATTTATTCAATATAAATTGTTATAGTCTGCGTTGCATTTGTTAAAGTACACACTTTGATAAAGGGAGTTAGTATTTTGTCGAAGGTACAAAGTGCGTGGGAAGAAATTGACTTAGTTTTATTTATGTTGTTATATTTTAAGACCTTGAATGAGATTAAAACAAGTGATTTAAAAATTATTTATTTTCAATTATACTTTGTGTCGAATTTATTTATGATCTTATAAAAAAACAACTTTATTTATTTTAACTTTCGCGCTTTCTTTTGTCTTATTTACAAATAAATAACTTTAGAACAGAGAGCGTTGTTGGATTAGCTATGGCTATAATTTATAGAAAAACTATGACTAATATTATCTTAAAAGGGGTGTTGCAATTTCCTTTGATTATGTTAAAGATCTCCAATTTAATATGTAAGTAGAAAGAAAATGGTTACGCAAATATGAACTTTAAAGGCATCCGTTACGATTTATTTTTAAATGCCAAAGTTTTGGTACCCATAAAGTTAATAGCGATGAAAATTAAACTGTATACAATGGACATAACGTTCCTTTTCGCTTATTTTCAAATGCAGCGCAGACTAAGTATGTGTACTACGTTATATCTTCCATTAGAGCAGTAGTCGCTGTGAGCTGAGTATGCATATTACACAATAAATAAATACAATATGGATTTCAATCGAAAGAGTTTTATTTAAATTATACCTGAAAGAGCCGAAGGAAGATTAAAAAATCAAGGTATTTCTGTAAATTGTTTAAAGGGTTAGTTGTGTTATAAAACTAGATGAGTAAGTTGCTTCCTATCGGACTACTTTGAGAAGATAGACCGAAACACAATGGAAGTTGCCAGTCTCTAGACGTAATCTTGGTCAGGCACATACTTAGGTATCACTTAATCACTGTTTTTCTTTTCTAGCCTTCCTGTGTTTGTGAATATAATAATAATAATATCCTTGGACATTTCACACAACGCCATATAGTCCCAAGCTAAGCAACTTAATGCTTGTGTTATGGTAACGAGATGTCTGATAAACTATTTAGGTATATCCTTTTTTTTTGTAAATACATACATATTATAGATAGAAAAACACCCAGACCCGAAAAATACTTGCAGGTTGTACAAATATTTGTTCCGTGCGGGAATCGAACCGGCGACATGCTGCGCAGCAGTCAATCGCTCAATCACTGCGCCAACCATGTCGTCGGTGTCGTGTGAATGGAACGACAAACATTGTATTGCGAATATTTATAAAGATCAAGTGTTGTCCGCGGTATCTCAGGAGCAAGAGGTAGCTCTGTCTACCACGGATGCTCCCTGGAGATTATTTGCTAAGGAAATTGAGATTAATGTGTAGAGTAGTGGTGGCATAGTGGTTATGGCTCCGACTTAGGTCGTCGGTTCGAACCCTGACAGACGCATTACTTTGTGTAAATAATTTCATCACCACTGCTATTCAATTCACAAAATCCGAAATCCTGAAATTTACTAACATATTTTATAAGTAAAATTGTTACTTACAAAGTGGATTTATGTCTGAAATAAAATTTTATTATTATTATTATTATTTCGAAGACATGTGACTCCTACCAATCCGCACTGGGCCTCCCGAAGACAGCAGGCTTTTGTCCCAGCAGTGAGTACATTGTTGGCTGATTTTGATGCATGACTAATATATCAAAGGGGAAATATCTCCGCGGCATGACGGGTAGTGTTGAGCACTTACTGAACCTACCTATCTATCTTCTGACAAATTTGTTGGAAAGCGACCGAGCTACCCGTACTTAATTAAAAATTAATCTCCTTAGCTACGGTAGCAACATAGGCAAGGGTTAAGGAAGGAACATGGATGGGTTTTAGTCAGAAAAAGTCTGACACTCCCTTCCACTCCACCTAGAGCGGGAGGAGTCATTTGAAGAATTCCCATCCTCAAAAAAAAAAATGGCAGGCACTTTGCTTGAGCGTCAGCTTAACATTTTCATCGCCAAGCACTTGAATAGAAGATTCATATTTTCATGCCATCAGCGCCACAACTTCATAATTATGAAGTTCTAATGTTAACTTTCTTGTTCGGTATGCATCTATAGTTTGGCGCTAGGCAAGGCATCTCGTCCTATACGATTGCGGTAAAAAGTTAGCCACTCTTATTATTCCATGATGCGCAGTTTGGCTTCAGAAGCAAGTTATCGACGGGGACTGCTATTCTGGAGCTAGACAGACTTAAGGTATTTTAAGAACAGAACGGCGCCTTTTTATGCTCCTCACGTTTTGGGGGGAGCGGGGAGTGCCAGACTCTTTCTGACTAAAACCCATCCATGTTCCTTCCTTAGCCCTTTATGTTCCAGGCTAGCGGTAACCCTTTCAGACAATCCCGCTTACCCGGCAAGCTTCGGCCCTGACAGGCCTCTTCACATACTGACATCTCCTTGAGGCGCGCGTCAGATGTACGCGCCGTCCGGCACGGGTCTGGTGCTGATCGGACGGTGAGCTACCCATTACTCACCGTCCGCAGGCCCGCGCCTACGGTGGCTGGGATTTTATGGCCTCTCTTAATCTTTCCAAGTCTTTCGACCTCGTTTCTTATGAGAAGTTGTTAATAGTTTTAATTTGCCTATAGAGCTAGTTAACTTGTTCAAGTTCTAGTACAAATCGCAGCAGTTGGAACAATGTGTCTTTCGAATGGTATTTGTTGGAGTGTGGTGTTAATAACAAGGTGGACTGGCCTCGCCTGCACTGTTTAACCTAAACATGAATAACCTGATGAGCTTAGCAGAACCAAGTTCGGCTGTTCCATAGATGGTGTCATTGTTAACAATCTAGCTATGTAGATGATATGTTAGTCAGTTAGTGCAAAACGAGTTTAATAATTGTTTTATGAAGACCACTAAAACTATCAACCCTAAATTTTTATTTAGTGACTGGGCCACTAAAGGACTCGGGAAAAGTAGGGAAAGACTTTTCGAGCTTAAGCCTTTTATTAACACAGAATGTTTTAATAAGTATGTTGCTACCTACTCAAAAAATTTTAAAAACACTTGTAAAACAGCTAAAGCCAAATACATTAGCAACAAGGTTAAATCAGCTGAAAATAAAATAAAGACGGTTTGGAAAATTATCAATAACGAAACGAACAGAAACAAAGGGCATAGCTCTGATTACATACTGGAGACGTCATGTGGTCCCATTTGTGATAGCAAAGAAGTTGCTCAAGAATTTGTAAATTTCTTTACCAGTATTCCACTAAAAACTACTGAAACCTTAAATTCATTGCCTTCCCTCTCTTTTGATTTAGTAAAGGCAAACGTTTCAGCCTGCTTGATTGAATTCAACTTTAAGCATATTAACCCCATAACAGTAATTTAAAACTTTGAAACAAATCAAAATAAAATTAACCGAAGATCTTTGGGGAATGTCCACTAAAGTCTGCACCTCGATCATTGAGACGATAGCACTTTACTTAGCCTTAATATTTAATGTATGTGTGGATCAAGGCATCTTCCCAGATTTAATGAAATACAGCAAGGTAATACCACTTTTCAAATCCGGGGAAAATAAAGATACCAATAATTATAGACCCGTATCCGTGCTGCCGGTTTTCAGCAAGATCTTTGAAAAGATAATGCTTAACCAAATGCTTAATCATTTTTACACTAATAAAATCCTTAACGATCAATAGTATGGTTTCACCAAAGGACGTTGTACAACTGACGCCGGTGTGACCTTATTAAAAACACATTTTCAATGCGTGGGAAGAGGCTCAAGATGCCATAGGAATCTTTTGTGACCTCTCCAAGGCATTTGATTGCGTTGATCACGAAACCTTGCTGTTGAAGCTAGAGCATTACGGACTTGGAAAACTTGCGCTTAGTTTAGTAAAATCTTATTTAAATGACAGACAACAGCAAGTTCAAATAAAAGGTGTCAATTCACTCGGTTTAAAAGTAAAAATGGGTGTGCCACAAGGTTCAATATTGGGTCCTTTCCTCTTTTTAGTATATATTAATGATCTTCTACATTTATTAAAAAATCAACCACAAATGGTGTTATTTGCTGACGACACTTCTTTAATTTTTACGATAGATAGACGTGCTAAAAATTTTGACGACGTAAATAACGCCCTACTGCAGGTCCAGAATTGGTTCACTGTAAATAATTTAGTATTAAATGGAAAAAAAACTAAGTGCATTAGATTTTCTTTACCAAATGTAAAAAGTAGTGATTGTGAGATAGTATTGAATCAAGAGAAACTAGAATTTGTCGATAAAACTGTTTTCCTAGGGATCACGCTCGACTCAAGGCTACAATGGGGTCCTCATTTAACATCTCTTGCAGGACGGCTAAGCTCTGCAGCATATGCTGTCAGAAAGATCCGTCAATATACTGATGTAGATACCGCGAGACTGGTCTGTTTAGCTATTTTCATAGTATTATGTCTTACGGTATTTTACTTTGGGGACGTGCTGCAGACATCGAGTCTATTTTTATTCTGCAGAAAAGAGCTATCAGAGCCATTTATAATCTACGTAGGCGCGATTCTCTAAGGGAACGGTTTAAGCTTATTAACATCATGACTGTACCTTGTCAATATATCTATGAAAACATCATGTATGCAAGGAAAAATCTACATCTTTTTAGTAAAAGAGGTGAAAGACACAATTATTTCACTAGAAATAGGGACCAATTAGTTCAACCAGGTTTCAGGCTGGCTAAAGTAGATTCATCTTTCATGGGGTACTGTTTAAAATGTTACAATAAAATACCTCCCAACATTCTTGAACTTAATGAAACAAAATTTAAATCCTGTATAGAACGCACACTATGCAGCCAAGCATATTATACATTGGGAGATTACATCGCTGATAAAAACGCTTGGGTCAATGCTATTCCTGCTCCACAAGGGCGTATCACCTAATTCATTAGACTTCTTAAAAAACTGTTGGAGCTGCGGAAGATCAACAACAATAAAAACTATATTTGCATTGTATAAATTCAATTTCTTAATATTGTATAATTGCTTAGCACATATGTGAGTACTATGTACCTAATATAAAGTGACCATTTACTGGGTACGTCTTTCATTGACTTGAATGTGCTTTGGCGGCTGAGAGTATGTCATGCTCACTTTAATGTCTCGCTGATGGTGGCGTGTGTTTTGGATCATTTAGCTCCCTTCAAAATGGTTGAGCTGAATGGTGCTAATCCATGCGTCATGTTCGTGAACGGGCGCTGTCGGTAGAGACTGGTCATCTCTTAGCGGCCATGGCTTGTTTTAATTTAATTTTTGAACTTTTTTTTTACATTATTTTATATCGGATGCTTTCACCGTTCTGCATCGTTCTCACATGTATAATAATAATAATATGATCTATGTAACCAATATTTTGTAACCATATTTTGTTTAAAAGAGTGTCCATGGAGTTTCTTGCCCGTTCTTCTCTATAGGTACCTACTGCTTTGGAATGGGCAACTAGCTTCATCTCTCTGACTGACCGACACCTTGACAATTCAAAATACTTTGAGTTTGAGTTTGAGTTTATGGTGCTGCTGAGCTCCAAGATCAGGGCGTTCCGGAAAATGCTTGTTGTAAATCGACTCTTGCGCGAAATTGCAAATGGTGGTTTTCAATTGCAAACGTCTATCGTTAAAAGTTCGATAAACAATTTGTAATTTTATCATAAAAAATTCGCAAAGTAATTTTCTTATTAAAAAATCGCAATTCTTGGCGATTACAAACTTAATTTTACGGGCGAATTGGGTATTTAACAGGGTAGTAAATAACGTTACTTTTTATGTGCTGTCACAATGCGGAATTTGTACGTCATATGTATGAAATATAACAATGTGACGTCACAGATTTTTAGAAGCAAATGAAAAACAAAATGAATAGGTTTATACACAGATATATTTTTTTAAAAGACATTATTACCTCTGCCAATCTGCAAAGAAGTTTGTTGGCAGACGTAGCTCCTTCCTTAAAAAAATGTAGGTACATAACATTTTTTTTAATACTTATTAGCATTAAATGCAATTTTACAATTATATCTTTGAATAGTATTTAATTTCTGTACGGTGATTGAAGTTTTTAAGACGAGCGGTCTTTTTTCCATGTGATTTTGTATTTTATTTTTGATCATTAATTCAAATAGTCAATTGACCGTGACCGTTTATCATGGGGTATGTATGAGGGGAAATCTTTCAACTAAAAATCAAAGTTTGTTCTTGGGGAAATTCATCCCAACAATGGAAAACTTCATTGTGCGTGGTCCGACAAGCACTAGGTCGGTTTTATTTTCTGTGTAGCGAGTGAACTTGGCAATGTAGCTGTAGATGTTATAAAATCTTATTAACACGCTTTTATTTCATGAAGGGGTGGACAGAGGTAAGGCATGGAAGAAAGGAAGAGGAATTAGTGTCTTAGTTACAGCTTGTGAAAATTCTTGGAAGTTTTTGAATGACTTAGGTACCAATAGGTACAAGTCTCTGTGTATATTCTCGGATATACTTAATCAAAGCGCTACGTATTTCAAAACTTTGATCTCCGTCAAACTCAAACTCAAAGCATTTATTTCAAATAAACCAATTACAGGCACTTTTGAATTGTCAAGGGGTCGGTCAGTCAGAAAGATAAAGCTAGTTGCCCATTCCAAAGCAGTTGGTACCTATGGAGAAGAACAGGCAAGAAACTCCATGGACACTCTTTTAAATCAAAATATGTTTACAAAAACTGGGTTGCATCATTCATGTTGAAATATACACGTGAGAACGATGCAGAACTTAATATAAGCGTCCATAAATTACAAGATTTAAAAAACAATTCAAAATTAAGTTAACCAATCGTCATACAATTGTAGAGAAACCCCATCGTACAAACTGACATTACTTTTAGTTCAAAAAGGCATTTCATTAGTACCTATAATAGCCTATAATTTAATTTTAAGTTAGGTATCCAAATAGTTAACTTTAAATCATTAGTTCTATTCTAATTGTATTTAGCTAAATGTCAAAAAATATTTCAATAATCCGATTCAAAGTACTCTGAACAGTTTCAGTTTCACAAATCCTGGGCAAAAGCACTCGCAACGATAAAAAAATTCACATCAAAGTTTCAGTCAAGTGTGAAAAATTTCCGCCGCACTAAACCGACTGGCTTGCATTTTTTATCATCGTTTTATTCCATCTTGCCGAACAAATCCTAATCCCGTATGCTAACAGTGAGAACGTGACAAAAAATTTGGAAAAACAGCTGAACACACGAAAAATTTTGAAACGTGGTAAGGGACCACAGATAACGCATGAATTTCGGGTATTCGGCATCGATTTCCCAGGGCGCATGACAGGATTCCCGCCATTTCGCCAGTACCGTGGCTGGGCTCACGCGACACGCACGCGAGCCGCGATCGCGTCACCCAAAATAATAGAATGAATAAAATCTAGTGAATTTAACAGAAATTTGACAGTGGTTGTACTTAATTTTGCGTGAAAACTCAAAATTAGTTTTTTTTCGAGGGTGTCCGGTCGGAGAAGGATCGCAGTCACATTGTTTTTGGTGAGTTTTCCACTTATTACAAATCGATATATTCGGGAATATAAATTGTCTACAATGAACGTAGTATTTTCCAGACTTTCCTTTAATATTTTGCCGACTAGTAATCCATTCAGCTCAATGGGATAATTTTAGATTTCATGTTTTTATTTCTGAAAATTCCGGGGGCAGAATATTTAGCATGAAGATTGTGTACGTGTTTTTGTTTTAAAGCGCCCCGATTGGCTATAGTATTGTCATATTTTTCTCAACATTTTCGTACTAACTATTACGTTTATTTTTAAGTAGGTAAGAGAATATATTAAGCAATGTTACTGACCCGGGCAATTACTCCAATCGTACATAATTATTACGAACGGAAACAAAAGATTATTGCCCATAATCTTTCGCTTTTCTTCGTTACGAAAGACTGTATTTTTCTCTCATATTTGGGTCACGATGGAAAAATTACACGAACACGTTCATACATAATGTATTAAGACTAACTCCGGTGAGATGTTTTAAGTCGTTTCAATTCTTTGTAGCTAAATGTAGTACATGAAAATGAAACGAGTTAAAACATCTATTATCTATCAACATCCAGATTGGAATATTTTTTTATTCAAGCACTATATGGTCTTAGACTCTTAAAAATGTCGAAAAATACGAAGTTCCTATAGGAAAAACCTTGATAAATTACGTCAAATGAGCTCGTAAGATTCTCATGCTAATGGTTCTATTTACGACCGCGCCAAAATCGGACGCTAGAGAAAAGACTTGAATGCAAATTATCATACCTATTAGTGATGCATCATCAGTTCTGTTGTTCCGAAGCTATCTCATTGTTTATAAATAATTATTTATATTTAAATACCTTGTGTATGAAAGGCGATATGGACGGAAAGGGGTGGCTACTAAGACGACGACTAATAAAAAAGTGAGAGAGAAAAATACATGTTGCGCCGACCCCGAATGTATTGGGATAAGGACAAGACAATGATGATTGTAATGATCAGAGGGAGAGGAGGAGCTCGTGGCTAAGTACTAACAGCCACACAGGTTGGTCCATCAGGTTAAGCCACGCCTGCCGGGGCTGGCCGTGGATGGGTGACCATCTTTATATACCGAGACTCCTCCGTACCTCGGCACTCGGCAACCACGTTAAGCCGTTTGCCCAGGCTGTTATTTGTACATCTTTGACAGTCTTTACGGGTCGTCAGAAGCATGAAAATCTGACAGCCAGTCTTACCAAGGGGTATCGTATTGCCCAGTTACTGGGTCGTGGAGGTCAGATAGGCAGGCACTCTGTGTTAAATACTGGTATTCAGCTGCGTCCGGTTAGACTAGAAGCCGACCCCCACATAGATGGGGAAAGACTAGACAGATGAGATGAATGATCAGAGGGAGAGCTTACCAAACTAGATAGTAAAACGTTTAAATGATTAGAAACATCATTGTCATTCAATTAAATAATTTCTTCAAACTAAAAACAAGCTTGTAACTGATCTTTGAAAAAAGGAAAACCGCTCATTATCTCGTTCGGTGTTTTCCCCAAATGAGTTTGCAGCGAGCCTGGGAAACCGCAAACAGTTGTTTGTCGTGACTTGTTAATCTGACACTGATTAAAAGAACTGCCGCTACACCTACCTGCATAGCTATTCACAAACATTCGACGGTTTATTAATCGAATTTACTCGCCCAAAACTGGTCAATCGACACTTTTAAATATATTTTTTCCTGTAGGCGACTCGCTCGACGTTTTATTAGTTGGCGAATCGACAATTCGAAAAATACTTTAAGGCAATTGGCACATTTTAAATTCAATGCTATAACGTTAAGAAATACAGCACAAACAAACAAACTGCATTTACCAACTATTTTTGTACTTACAAGTTTATCATTTTATTTAACAAAAAATCTTTATTGTATTAAAAACATCTTATTCCAGTGTGCCAAATTTCATCTAAATCTGTTAATTCGTTTTAGCGCCGATCTCCGGATCGGATGTTCCGACGTACAGAGGCCAGCACATCAAGTTACCACAATCTGTCAAATTTCTTTGATAGTATTTCAACTTTATTGCAAAGACATAAGGTTCATTTTGAATTGAGAAAATTTGACAGTTAGAGATAGCTTGATGTGCTGGCGTCTGTACATCCAGACAAACAGGCACACGGACAAAAATTCTAAAAACTATTTTTCGGCATCAGACTCGTTCGCACATCCCGTAGCAATTACTATTGTTCAAAAATATTTTGACTTCGTTACTATTGTATTACCTACAACCTAGATGTTGATAATCGTTTCTAATATTCCTCAGGCATCAAATTTAATATCTGTCGGACGAATGGCGGTCGTGTATTTGATTTAAACTAACTAAATTGAATTTCTGAACAGTCTTTAAAGGCTCTTTGGATATTATCAATGATAGATGATTGATACAGCTTTCTTTACTTTCTTTCTTTTTCGTGTGGTTAGTGATAAACCTGGTTAGCTTCACATGCTGTTGAGAAATATCTCTCAGACATGCTGGTTTCCTCACGATGTTTTCCTTCACCGTTTTTTAAGCATGTGATAATTATAAAATACGCACATGAATCCGAAAAGTCATAGGCGTGCTTTGGGTTCGATCTCGAGACCTAAGACTTGGCAGTCCGACGGTCACACCACTAGGATAATTTTTCGTTCATTCCCATTAGTTCGATCGTCGAACTAGTGAGAATTTTTTTTCTCATCTGTTCGACCGTCGAACTAGTGAGAATTTTTTTTCTCATTTGTTCGACCGTCGAATTAATTAGATTTAAAAATAGTTCTACTACATTTAAATGTTTTACTAATTTCGTAATAAAATAAAAAACGCTCATTTGATTTTTGATTATTTATTATACATATAAACTAATTTTTGTTCTTTCTGGTTAAGCTTGTTGAGATAAGCCAGACAGAAAAATATTAGATTACGTTTAATATTTCATTATTACATTATTTTTTGATAGGTGAGGAAGCCAGCTTATAATTTATAAGTTTTTCAACTGTTTATTTGATCAAAGATATGCTATAGATGTACAAATAGTACACGAATATATATTTTTTTACGAACCAAGCGTTTTTTATTTTATTACGAAATTAGTAAAACATTTAAGTGTAGTAGAACTATCTTTAAATCTAATTAATTCGACGGTCGAACAAATGAGAAAAAAAATTCTCACTAGTTCGACGGTCGAACAGATGAGAAAAAAAATTCTCACTAGTTCGACGATCGAACTAATGAATCGAACTAGTGGGAATGAACGTAATTTTTTTTCGGCGCGGAAACGTATCGTATGGTTATGAATAACTACGCTGACTTGATGCAAAAGTTACTAAGAAGCAAAAGTATAGAATATTATCCAACCAATTTGACACTATCAGTTGGTATTAAGTGAACATTATTGTTTGGGGTCTAGGATAATTATTAATCAGTTCCCACTGCTGGGAAATACACAAGCTCCACTTTATGAGAGGGAGTGGGTCGTAATCTATCCACGCGGGCCCAGTGTGTGTTAGAGATTTATTTAATTTTACATCGAATTTTTGCTTCTAGGACCTGCCATGGTTTACTATGTTACGACTAAAATCAATTCAATTTCTTGTTCATTTTGACGTTCAAAAGTGCCTTTCTTATGCCCATTTGAAATAATTGATTTGACTTTCACTTTACGCTTACCAATGACGACATAAAGTGGAATAAGTTCAACAGAAAATTAAGGTCTAAGCTTGATTATGATTCTAAAATTCCAGCCAGATAATATAAATGTCTGCAGAATACGTAGTTAATAACTTTTTTGTCCACCCTCTTTGTCAACCGTGCAATATCTCCGACACGAAGATAAAATCACACATCGTTGCGTTTACAGTTTATTGCTTTCGCTGGAGATTTACGTAGGTACTTGCTGGGTATGCTTACAACACGATGTATGTACGTATATATAATCCATAATCATATATCAAACCGGGTTTTTCTTGGTGTAAATGATTATTTCGCGCTTGTATCGCGCGAAAAGATGAGTAGTGTTTTTGGTATAGTGGCTAAGTAATAACAGCTGCACGGGCCGATCCATCAGGTTAAGCTACGGTTGCCGGGGTTCGTCCGTGGATGGGGATCTTTACATAGACTCCTCCGTGCCTCGGAAAGCACGTTAAGCCGTGGGTCCCGGCTGTCATTTGTGCATTTTTGACAGATGTTGCGGGTTGTCAGAACCCCGAAAATCTGATAGCCAGTCTTACCAAGGGGTATCGTATTACCCAGTTCATGGGTTGTGCAGGTTAGATAGGTAGTCGCTCCATGATACTATAGTATTCAGGTACATCCGGTTAAACTGAAAGCAGACCCCAACATAGTTGGGAAAAGGCAGGCTGATTAAGAAAACCCACATTTTGTCGGTAACGTTTAGGTGCCAATTACACCAATGAGAAGATTATCTGTCATTATTAAAATGCGCCTGAGTTTTTTGTAACATGGTGTTTGTCGGGTACTAATCAAAATTCCGGGCAGATACTGACAATCTTTAATAATTCAAATAATACTGTTCTTTGACGAGCGTCTGAGAACAGCTGGAACAATTTGGTATTTTGGTTATTATATGAGGTTTTTGGGAAAAGAAATATTGGAAAAATTGCACGAGATTTCTCTGGTCGGTTAGTTTCTTAATGAAAAAGAACCTATTGCACTGCTTGATCGGGGAACGAACCTGGTGGACGGTCATGTTTTTTACTAATTAAAACGTGAATATACTAGACCATCAGCGCAGTGTAAATAACCTTAATTAAGAATGCTTTATTCAACAAAATCTCACAAAGACACGCAGCTTAACTTGAAGGGCTGTCTCATAAAAATAAAAGTTTGCCAAGTAACGAAGATTTAAGGCGAAGTGCAGGAAATGTAGCCGGTCACTCTAATTAATGAGAATTTAAGAGAAAAGAGACGAAACGCCAGTTATTTGTTTTTTTAGGGGTTCAGAAGGGTCGTTTATCCTTCCAAGTTGTAATAAGTCTCTTTATAAAGATGAGTTGAAGAATTATGAGATTTTCGTAGCAATATTAAAAGAGTTAGCGAGTAATAAGGATCTAGCCGATGATTTCTCAGGGGTGTTTGCAAATGGCATTCGTCAACTCGAAATTTGTGACATTGTTTCACGTAGTTTACGTTCATGAAAAGCCTTGAAGAAGTGAATTTACAGCAGAAGTAAATACTTCTTAGGGACTATTTCGGTGAAGGAAAGCATCGTGAGAAAACCAGCATGTCTGAGAGGTATTTCTCAACAGCATGTAAAGCTAAGTCGGAGGCCCATGGGCAGCATCAAAACTGACACCAGGTTAGTTACTAACCACACGAAAAGAAGAAGAAGAAGGGACTGTTTAAGTTTAAAGCACAGCCAAAACATCATGGTCTTCTCTGCAAAAGTTTTCAGAAGACGTCTAAGGAAATATATCTGAATTCAGATTTCCTTTGCCTACCCCGTTGGTCTAGTGATCGTAGACGCTTCTGCAGAGCATGAAGTCTTGGACTCGATTGTCGAGGCGGGAAAAGTGTTAATGGAATTTTCTACGTGGAATTTTTCAGTAGCAGTCTAGATTTGTGCCTGGTTGATGGGAATAGGGTTGCCTCCATCTACATGGGACTCAAACATTACTGGCTGGTGACACTCAGTGACTGGGCTATCGAGGTCACATAGTAATGCCTATGTGACCTCAATAGCCCATATTCATTATCTGCCGAGCCTTTTCTCAACTATGTTGGGGTCGGCTTCCAGTCTAACCGGATGCAGCTGAATACCAGTATTTTACAAGGAGCGACTGCCTATCTGACCTCCACAACCCAGTAACTAGGGAAATACGATACCCCTTGGTAAGACTGGCTGACTCAACAGCCCATATTAAATATTGTTATTCAGCTGCATCCGCTTACACTGGAAGCCGACTCCAACATAGTTAGAATAAAGCTAGACAGATGATTTGACACTACTACATAAGTTCTGCTGGCTGGCTGGGATTTGTCAGTTGCCCAGAGCCTGATAGCAATAGGCCCAAAAATATAACTGGCGAATTATAGGTGTACAGACGCCAGCACATCAAGCTATCCCTAACTGTCAAATTTTCTCAATTAAAAATGAACCTTATGTCTTTGCAATAAAGTTGAAATACTATCAAAGAAATTAAACAGATTGTGGTAACTTGATGTGCTCTGCCTATCCATTGGGGAAACAAGGTGTGATGTTATGCTACATTTTTCCTGAATCAGTATCCATGGAAAACAAATGTTGAAGTTATGGAAAATTTTCCATTCGAAATCATGCGTGGTGTTTAACAGTGGACGTTTACGATCCGAGAAAGCAATAAAGTAGTATGTCCATTCCGTGTAGCTATAGAATTAAATCTTTCTTTTTCGTGTGGTTAGTGACTAACCTGGTGTCAGAGTTTTCATGCTGCCCATGGGCCTCTGATTTAGCTTCACATGCTGTTGAGAAATATACTCAATACTCAAATCTTTATTGCATTCCATATGTATTTCATAGATGGTGTAATCAAAATAATAAAAAAAAACAATATGGACCCTGTCGGGCACAGCAACATTAGGAGAGAGGAAGAGGGCTAAGTAGCAATTCAATAATATGATTATTATGTTATTGGATGTGTATGATATGTATAATTATGTGTATATATTTTTATAAACTTAGGTCTGTGTATTAGGTTTAGGTTTAGGTTTTATCTCTCAGACATGCTGGTTTCCTCATGCTGTTTGCCTTCACCGTTTAATAAGCAAGTGATCATTATAAATTAGACTTAAATGAAAAAATGAAACTGCATAACTCGTCGTGATGGATTCACAGTAATATATAAACTTCACGCCTTCTTCCTATTGGGGTTGGCAGAAGCTTCAGCACATTCACACTCAGATTCTTCGAAACTCCTTTTGTTTCGTTTACGTTCCTACATCTGGTCATACACGCTGTTTGCGAGTAGATTTTTCCGTGCGGATATGGTCCCTTTGTTTTTTGAGGGTGGGAAATCATCAAATGACTTCTCCCGGGTGGAGCGGAAGGCAGTGTCAGACTCTTACTGACTAAAACCCATCCATGTTCCTTCCTTAGACCTTTATGTTCCGGGGTAACGGTAACCCGTTCGGACAATCCCGCTGACATGGACATGTTGCCTGAGCTAAGCCACTGAACAGTTTTATTTGTAATAAATCATCATCATCATCATCATCATTCTCCTGCCTTTATTGGTGTCGGTACAACATGGTTTTGTCTTCCATACTTCACTATTAGTCGTCATTTCGGTAATCACCACCTTTCTAGTCATATCATCAGTAGCGATAGGTCATACTTGAACATGTCTACATCGGAGACTTCTTTCGCCAATCTTCCATGACCCTGACTTGAGGAAGTGGAGATAAATAAAATGCTAATGGCTTGCAATGGCAAGCGTCCAACACGCTTTTACCATGAATCCTATGCGGTCTATTTGAAATTACGTGATCGTTTTTAAATGTTTCCTTAAATGCCTTTAGTATTTGCTTTTAATAATCACGTAGAATCATTGACCCGATTAATGAGTGAAATGAGTGCGATCTTAATGAAAATTGGCACAAACATAGATAGTTTCGCATATAAGCTACTTTTTATCCCGGAAAAATGTACGGTTTCCGTGGGATAATTTCCTACATACACGCGAGCGAAGCGGCTGGCAGAAGCTAATGAAAAATAAATCGTGTAATTAAATAATTAGTATTTAATATTACAAAACGTTGTCTCGAATAAAATAATGTGTAGTTTTTGCCTTGTAAAAGGTATTAAGTTTAATATGCATGAAATTGAAAACTCTTTTAGAACTACTTACCAAATCTATAGCAATGTGTTATTCAAAAGATTTTATGCTCCATCAAAGTCAACTTGTGCTCATACATTTTGCATAGTTGGGATAATACCTAGTTCAGATTTCAGTTATCTTATCAGGAAGCAGTGTAAGCGCTCATCAATCTCTGGCTTTATTTGAGTTCGTTAGAGAAAGGAAAACTCAATAACACGCGAAAGAGTTATTCGATATCGTGGCTTTTCAATACCTTGTTGTTGTCATAAAATACCAAGATTAACATTATTTTCTTTAATAATTGGGTATTTGTAAGAAAGTCAATAACGTTACTTTTTATGAATTGTCAAAACACGTGATTTGTATGAAATATAACAATGTGACGTCACAGATTTTTAGAATAAAATGGAATACTTATTAGCATTAAATGCAATTTCACAATTATATTCTCACATAATATTTCACATCTGGGTACGGTGATGGAAGTTTTTAAGACGAGCGGTCTTTTATCCATGTGATTTCATATTTTATTTTTGACCGTTTCAAATAGTCAGTAATGACAGTAATACATTTTTAAGGGCCAATGGCAATTTTGATTTCCTTTGGAGCACGTAGTGATGATGTAAATATCACAATAAATTCTTCGTCCTTGTAATTTTATTTTTACGCAGTGATATTGGCCAGTCTGACGAATTGAAGTCACGTGTGTTGTTTGTAGAAAATCTTAGAACAGCGTGTCAGTATATCGTCGACAATAAATCATAACTCCGGAATAGATCGCCTGCAAAAAATGATCAGTATTGAGTGCTAAAGTATGAATGGAATTGGAATGTGAATTGATTAGAGACTACAATCCAGAGCGTGTTTTTCGATATCGGGATCGAAAAACGGGATTCTTGATGCGTAATCCCATTCTAATTGGTCTCAAATGTAAAAAAAACGAGTCATTTCTTAAAATATATTTTTCACCTCACAGGCTCGGAAAGAGTCTGTTTGTCATTCGAAATCTGAGCCCAAAATTGCATTTTGCTCGCTAGCGTGGAAAGAGTTTTTAAAATTCGAACCTTTCTATTTAATAATTTTCTATACTGTCAGTTCACTAAAAATGCATGACACGGTCTAAAATAAAATATTAAATAGTACCGCTCTCCTTAAAAACTTCCACCACAGTACAGAAACTAAATATTTTGCGAGGATATAATTGTAAAATTGGAATTAATTTTAATAAGTACTCCATTTGATTAAAAAAATCTGTGAAGTCACATTTGAATATGCCATAAAAATACTACCCTGTTTAATACCCAATTGTGTAGTAATTTAAGTCTATTTTTTTAAATAAAATAAATTTTAATATAATAAGTTATTTAACCCTTTGCTTGGCAAAAATAAATATATATTAAATTAAATTAAGTAGTTATTTGTATTTAATTAGATGTTTTTCTTTCATTCTCCTTAGAGGACAAGTAGGATATAGAACAAAATACAGGGTATCTAATTTTGGAGATATTCTATGTTTCTCATAAGATACATTGTCAAGTATCTGTTATTTTGCTTCACATGAGTCTAATGTATCTGAGACGCTCGAACAAAATAAAACTCAGCATACAACAGCTGTTTTCTTGCACCTAGCAGTTTCCTCGCTGTAGTGATGTGAAAAGTTGTGTGTTGCGCTCGGCAGCAAAGCTGTTCGCTTAAGCTTCGCTACGCTCACGATTCTATATTTGAACCACTCGCTTCGCTCATGGTTCAACCCTAGAATCCTTCGCTTGCTCAGGTTTCAATACAAGTACTCGCGCCAAAAATCAACTTTGCAGCTTTGCACAACAAATAACTATTATTGCACAACACAAATCACAATATATAAAATGTAGTAGATACGTACCTAATCGTACGCGTATCAAAAGGTTTTTCGCGATGTGTTATAAATGCTATCAATATAACCTAGACAAAGTCAAGGCACAACGGGCTACGGAGTGCAAACTAGACCTGTTTGTGGCAATTCCAAAAATCCCGAGATTAGCCAAGTACAGTCCCGGGATTTTCGGTGACAGAAAACGGCCGGGATTGTATTCTCTACACGTGATTCTTCGTATGATATAAAACTTCAGCATAATTATATTATAAAGTTTTTCTTCCACCACACTGAACACAGGAATCACTTTTTTACTGCCATATCTGGTGAAAAGAAAAGTGGGAGCAAAAGACAGACGAAATCCTTCGTATTATTTTAGTGGCGGAATAGTTTTGGGTGATAAACAAGTCGGGAACTATGGAAAAGTTGAAAAGTTGCCGTGATCGGGCACAAATATCTTCATAGGATCACAAACAACGAGTTTGTATTTGTGGGGAAAAGACATGTTTGTGATCAGGCGATCGTCACGTTGCCCATCGCGTTATGTCGGTAGTTTCTGATTGGATAATTTCGTAGTTATACGCATTGCTGTACACTGATATTAGCGCATAAAGTCTGTTAAAAAAGTATCTACCTGATGACAATGTAAACAAATGGATCATAAAACGTACCTGTGGATGCCAATTTTAGTGACACTTAGAAATTGAGTACTATGTTTTGATTATATAAACACTTGAACCCAATATCATCATCTGTCTAGCCTTTTCCCAACTGTGTTGGGGTCGGCTTCCAGTCTAACCGGATGCAGCTGAATACCGGTATTTTCATGGAGCGACTGCCTATCTGACCTCCACAACCCAGTAACTGGACCTTACGATACCCCTTGGTAAGACTGGCTGTCAGATTTTTGGGCTTCTGACGAACTTGAACACAATATCCCAATTTTAAATCTCCTTAAAGAAGTTTTCCATTTGAGAATCCAGATTAATTTTATAAACTCAATTTTCGTCTATGAGCTTTTAATGACTACTTATTTAATAATACGAACAATAATCGTTTAAAAAAGTGGTGAGAAATAAAGTGGAATTGTTGAAAAAGCCTTAATACATATGAATGTGTTACTAACGCCCTCTGATGAGTGATTGCGTAAGAATTTAACCTGAAAAGGGTCTGTTTACACTTTTATCTGATACTTTTTGATCAGACTGTATGTATATCAGTTCATGCTATGCGTTCAATATTGAAGAGTCACGCTGCGGCAAAAACTATCGTCTCCGTACAAATATTACAAGTTTCTGATTGATTGTATGACTCAGCACTGTCAGCATTTTGTTTATTATCTATTCGACGAACGAAGCTATTTGCTTTCGGTATTTTCTATTTGCAAATTAAATTCCTTATGGCGGGAGTTCCTTCGTAGATTGGATCTATCTATCGTCTTAAGTTGATGTCATAAACATAAGCGTTCTTCCCATGTGGGAAGACAGAAACTAAAGAACGCAAATTGCTACGATCCTTACACAGGTCCTCGTTTTGCTTCGTTTATTTATTTGTATTTCGTATTTCTTTTTTTTTATTGTTGTTTTTTTTTTCGTGTCTTTATCATCTAACTTTTCTGAAAATCATTTACAATAAGGTCACTCTATGTCTGTGCCCTATGTCCTTCCAGCGGGATTGTCCGAAAAAGTGGGATTGTCCGAAAGGGTTACCGCTACCCCGGAACATAAAGGGCTACGGAAGGAACATGGATGGGTTTTAGTCAGTAAGAGTCTGACACTCCCTTCCGCTCCACCCAGAGAGGGAGCAGTCATTGGATGATTTCCCAGCCTTAAAAAAAAAGGGCGTTCCCTCCGGGCGTTCATATCTGTATCGTAAAAAAAATATGTTTAGTTTAACTTTAAACTAAAGATATTCAACTTTAAGTAACATAAAATACGTAATGATGCAACAAACATAACTTGTCGTCAAACTGACACGTACAACCGAGTAATGTAGAATGGAGAAATCCTCATTTCATGATTTTATTGATAAAAAGTGAATTGTAATTGTTTGTGGCTAACTATTCTTTGTGCAATCGTGAAATTCTTGCGATATACAGAGTTGATATGACAGAGGGGCATTAAATTACACTACGTATACTATACGTGTTTAGTATTAACTCGGTACGGTATAAAAATAAAAAGCACCAAAAATGAGTTTCTTTTTTCAAACAAACTAAATAGCTACAAATCAGAGTAAAACGCAACCACCCTTTGTAAATAAAAACTGACCATGTAACAAAGCGGCACCGACGCGCGCGCGCCGGAGCGCTGTTAGGAAAGATGAAAGATTTATGTACATCGTGTTCAAACGGGGCAAAAACTTAAAAAATCATTTGCGACTAAACTACTGCTCCTATTTAATTCATTTTTGGTACAGAGTTTGAAAATGGTTCCTAGTATAAGCTGTTTAAAGGCAAGCCTCTCTGTCGTATCAACTCTGTATAAGTAAGTGTCGTAAATGTAGAAGCTATATTGGAATGTACATATTATATGGTTTCAATTACATAAAACAACCGACTTCCAAAAATTACTACTGAGTGAAAGATAAAGTTATTTTGCACTTTGTACCTAGTGATTTTTTTAAGTTCGTTATTTTTTTTGGAAATCTATTTTTTTTTCATAATATCTCAGTTGCGATACCTATCCCACACAAATTAGAATAACAGTGTCAGGAAGTTATTATAACATCATCCATAGGTTCTGTGAGAAAATACATAATATTGAAGCAAACTCAAAAACTACTGATCAGAACTTGACTCATATTTCAAAAATACAACCTTATTGATAACCTCCTTTTTTGAAGTCGGTAAATCACGTCTCGTTTCCCCGAAAAGTTGGACAAAAGTGTACCTACCTTAATAGTACACCCACATTTCGCCAGTTATATTTAAGTCCCATGTAATAGGGGGCGAGCCTATTGCCATCAATCGGGCACAAATCCAGACTCCAGTTTGAATCAGAGGAATCAAACCCACCCACCCGCACTGCCTGAATGCGACCTGGGCATCAAACCCAGGACCTCATGCTCAGCAGTAGCGCTTGCAACCATTAGACGAACGAGGCAGTCAACGAAACAACAACAACTACAACAACGGGCTGCCGGAAAACAGAACTACGCGAGACACAATAGCTTTTTAATTATGTCTGTAACTACGACATACGAAAAGTTAAAGAAAACTATGTATGTTTTGTGCAATCGTCTAAACGTGATTGCTAAGCCTACCTATCTAAGTATACTAAGCAACTGGTTGCTGTCTTTACGTACTCCATTCGCAATTACTCTGGGTCTGTTAACAATTCCACGCTCAACTGAGCATAAAAATAGCCATTAGTGCTTCACTTTCCGAAAAACATTTTCTTTGTATATAAAAGCCCTTTTTTTTCTCCAATTTACCCCTAATTTATTCAGTTTCAACTTTCTGTCCCTCGTGCTCTGTGAAAACTGAGGACCCTCAGTAATTAGGTAGGTACCTGCCTCTTATACCACGTTTACCGTCTAATTGACACAATTTACCTACTTACATAGCTCCAAGAATTTCGTTTGTGGCCGCGCAGCTGAAAATATTTTTGATTACAAAGGAGGTTCCTACCAAAGTTGTGATATTTAATGAGCTTCTTTGAGGTTTTTGCTGTAATTGGGAGTGTGTTTTGTTTTTTGGACGGCTGGTTGGACATGTAGATGTATTTTTAACCACCATAGAGAAGGAGGTTCTATGTTCGTTTGTATGTATTTATTTTATACAGGGTGAATTTGAATTTATGGGCAATATTTTAGGGGGTCAATGTACTCATCATTATGAACAAGTTTTATTATGGGAACAAATCTGAAATCGCGAAAAATAAACAGCTGTTAAATTATGCTCGCATAACTCGTCAAAATTTAGACAACAGCTGATTTTTTCCGCGATTTCAGGCGTGTTACCATTGTAAAAGTTATTCATAAAGTGGTTACGAGTACAAAGACCCCTTTAAATATTGCCCATAAATTCAATATCACCCTATATCTGTTTATCGATATCTCCGAGATTACGGCAGTGGAAAACAGACTGACAGGTAATTTTTTTTTGCATTGACAAAATTCTGACGAGACTGAAAATGGCTGTAAAAGGGCTATTTTTCGAGATTTTGGATTGTCATAATCCCTTTCGTTATTGTGTTTTGGAAAAAAGTAATGATAAGGGCACGCACTAATTAGACCTAGATTTTTTGGAAAATAAAAACATTGCTCTAGAGGCATTATCCACGAATAACACAGTGGAATGCGTTTTTATGGAGAAAGGCCCTATAGAGTTCCTTCTTAAATATAAGAATGAGTTATAAGAATAATGAGAATATAAGAATTCTCCTTGTCTGGTGAAGTTAGGAACATGGCAGTAGCGCTGGCTGCCCAGGACATGTCAGTCATCATTTTGGTCATAATACAATTACATACATGCTTAAATATCTCCTAAACATCAAAGCTTCAAAAGGTTTACATATCCTGTTCATGTATTTATTCGATGTCATTGTAACGCCGGTTTTAACCGCATAGGGAATAATACTTCATCTCCCGAATAACACCGTCCCGCGGGCAATTTCCCCACATTTACATGCAAATGGAATGTTATTAAAATTATGGGCACTTTTTATCCCTTCGGGGCAAAGAGTTTATTTTGGCATCGCTTACTGAAATAACACATTTCGTTCGAGTCTTTATTTTGTATAATGACAAGCCTTGCCTCCGATGGGAGTTCCCACAGAAATGATGAACTTTCAAACTAAATCTACTACATTTAACTCGCCATCGTGTAAGTGGCGAAGTTTTGGGTCAAGAAGAACTGGGAGCCTAGAGAAAGTCACATTTTCATACGTTCAACAAACGTTCCGTACGTTTTATTCAATCGCCAGTTACTGGGTGGGAATAGAACGGGTGGATGCTACATTTGTTGATCAAAACAGACGTTCTTTAAATGTCCTGATTGACTGCATAGCTCCATAAAAATATAACGAGCTGCTGATAATCTTTAAAATAAAGGTTTAATCTGTAACTATCTGCAATATTCTGGCTCGCTTCTTTCAATTTACGACAAACTATAGATACATAGAAAAACAGACAAAATTCTAAAAACAATTTTCCGGCACTAGAATTGTTCATCGTTGTATACAGGGTGGAATCGAATTCATGGGCTATACTTAAGGGGTCATTGTACTCATAATTATGAACATATTTTACTGTGAGAACATATCTGAAATCGCAGAAAAAAATACGCTGTTTCATACATGCTTGAATAACTCGTCAAAATGTAAAGAACAGTTGATTTTTTTTCGCGATTTCAGGTGTGTTCCCATAGTAAAAGTTGTTCATAACGACAAGCACAATGACCCCTTGAATTATTGCCCATGAATTTAATTTCACCTTGTATAGTTTTGACTTCGCTTCGATTGTATTATTGTATAGCTAATAGCGTACCTTTCAGTACCTTATTAAAATGTTCCAAGAATAATTCAAGATTCTTATTGACATGAAAGGTTTTATTTATTCACTTCGACTTTTATTTGGCAACCATTTCGGAGGTCGTTATTTCTTTCTTTAGAAGCTTCGTCTTATTTTCTATCGTCTATTATTCTTTCTCTGCTGACAAAAATGGGTAAAAACATTACATAGTGCTTGTTTTTCTTGGAGGGGTAGGAAGGGGTGTATTGCGTATTGACAAATAAATCAATCAATAAAATCAGTCTATCGCAGATTCAGCGGGATTGACTGAAAGGGTTACCGGAACCCGGAACATAAAGGGTCAAGGAAGGAACATGGATGGGTTTTAGTCAGTAAGAGTCTGACACTCTCCGCTCCACCCAGAGCGGGAGCGGTCATTTGATGAATTCCCACCCTCAAAAAAAATACAGTCTATTTAGGGTGTAAAAGAGTCTTCTCGTACTACATTTAGTAGGCACTGGTGTATGAGATGGCCCTTCTTGAAAAATATTGCTAGGAAACAATATTTATTTTTAGTGTGAAAAATTGCGTATTTCATTTCATCACGCCAGTAATTCCCAAAGGGTTAGGCAGAGGTGTGCCTATAGTACACCTTCAATACGCCAGATGTGTTGAAGTCCCATGTAAAAGGAGGCGAGTTGCAATCAACGGGACACAAATCCAAAGTATTACGTAAATAGCTACCTACATTATGTATAAACATCGACCAAGAACGTAACAATAGGGTTATAGTATCTGTTTTATTTCATCCGTGTTCGGGGATATTACAGTATTACGTGAGCGGCCATGTTTAAACCAGCGGCAAATAGAGGAATCACGGGTATAGTGTTAGATAATACTGTTCGATAGTAAATATACCTATGTATCGTATTACCCAGTTACTGGGTTGTGGAGGTCAGTTAGGCAGTCGTTCCTTGTAAAATACTGGTATTCAGCTGCATCCGGTAAGACTGGAAGTCGACCCTAACTTAGTTGGGAAAAGACTAGGCAGATGAGATGATCAGTAAATATACCTATGTAGATATGGAAGGGTAGTACTGGCTGCAGATCTTGAATAGAAAGTCTGTGGGTATTGTGTAGGTGTCCAGGATGGCATGTCAGTTGAAGCAGTGATAGCCTAGTGACGTGACCGTCGGAGTCATAGGTCATAGTACAGTAGTAAGTCATAGGTCTCGAGTTCGAACCCAAGGCACGCACCGCTGATTTTTCGGATTCATTTGCGTGTTGTATAATTGTCACTTGCTTATAAATCGGCGAAGGAAAAGATCGTGAGGAAATCGGCATGCCCGAGAGATATTTCTCGAAAAAATCCGAAGATTACCTCCTATATCAAATCTCTGATTTTTTCCCTGTTTAGCAGTTTATAGCAGTGATAGGCTAGTGGTTTGACCGCCGACTGCCAAGTCGCGCGCGCCTGATTTTACGGATTCATGTGTGTATTGTATAATTATTATCACTTGCTTAAAAATCGAGGAGAAACTTAATATATTTCTCAACAGCATGTGAAGCTAAGTCAGAGGCCCATGGGCAGCATAAAAACTCGGACACCAGGTTAGTCACTAACCACATGAAGAAAAAGTTTAAATGGAAAATACAGTGAAAAATCCTTTCGTAACATTTTGGAGTTATTCTTAACTACTCTGAAATAAAACGAGAAAATGAATTCTTTAAAGTCT
This sequence comes from Hyppa rectilinea, assembly GCA_951799385.1. Taxonomy (NCBI): domain Eukaryota; kingdom Metazoa; phylum Arthropoda; class Insecta; order Lepidoptera; family Noctuidae; genus Hyppa; species Hyppa rectilinea. Next base: position 14,493,914 of record OX637324.1, read on the forward strand.
AAGTGGGACTCCACACAGCATAGATGGCGACGCCGATGCAAAAATGAGGGCTCCGTCCTTATTTTTCACTATTTGCTGTATATTATAGACTTAATAAGCGCACGGGTTAATGAAAATTTAAGCTACACTTGCCGTGGATGGGTGACCATCTATAATACATACATATATTACATAACGAACCCTCATGGAGCCTCGAAAAGCATCAGTATCTTGTGACCCAGTTACTGGGTTGAGGAGGTCAGAAAGTCGGTCGCTCCATGTACAATATTGGAATATAGCTGAATACAGTTAGACTGGATGCTGAACCGATCAATCCCTCTGTCTTATCTTTTCCCAAAAATTCTGAGATTTCTGGCAATCTATCCCAACATCATTGGGTTAGGGCTAAGCAAATTTTAGCGGGATTGTCCGAAAAGGTTACCGCTACCCCGGAACATAAAGGGCTAGGGAAGGAACATGGATGGGTTTTAGTCAGCAAGAGTCTGACACTTCCTTCTGCTCCACCTAGAGCGGGAGGAGGCATTTGATGATTTCCCACCCAAAAAAAAGAAAGGCTAAGCAAATTGATTGAATTTTTTTATGACGAAATCTATGCTGTATGCAGTTCCTCCTAGATTTTTTGGAATATGGATTCAATTTCTTGCCACGGGCGAAAATTTAAGAAAGCGAAACTCTTCACGGGTGTCAGGCTATTATGGTAAGCAAAGAGAATGATGATAATAGTACAGAGGCCAGCACATCAAGTTACCACAATCTGTCAAATTTCTTTGATAGTATTTCAACTTTATTGCAAAGATATAAGGTTCATTTTTAATTGAGAAAATTTGACAGTTAGGGATAGCTTGATGTGCTGGCGTCTGTACAAAACGCGGTACACAGATAAGGTTATGATAAGATTAACATAACGAGCCCATTGGTTGTCATCCAAGGTAGTTTGTATCGAATTAGTAGATAACACACGTATTCTTGCGTGAGTCACCTACATAAGAGTTGCATAAATGCATGTCATGGAGATGCGTGATGTGGACACGCCCTCTAGGGCCAGCTGCGAAAGGAAAATGAATGGTTATAATGACAGACTTCATACCCAAGTAGGTCGCAGTAAGGACAACCTCCACAAGTGGGGGTTCATAGATGGCTCAGATCTCCGATGTGTATGCGGCGTGTCCCCACATACAATGGCTCACCTCCCATCTTGCACCGCATGCCCCGTCACATGCACACGTGAGGACCTAATAGCTGCGTCAGTGAGCGGTATTAGCGTTGCTGAATTTAAGCCAAACTAATTTAAAATATAAATATATTTATTTAAGTACTATTTTTGCCATCGACACGCTAAGAAGGCAAAAACAACTGGCATTATTATGAATTATTTTTCAATTATATTTTTATTTTGTTTTCATTCTTTATGCAAAATTATTTGACGAAGTCACGTTTATTAATGTACAACACCTTACGTGAAATATTTATGACGACGTCGTTTTTTTAGCTTTAATAAGAATGATTGGTTTAAATGAAAATTGATTGTATTTATCAATAAAACTTAGATCTACACACATCAAGATAAATTAATTATGATTAATGATATCTTCGATGCATTAATATAGAGCTATGGGCCATAAAAAACACGCATAAAAATATTGCAGCGCAAATGATAAATAATTAAATGGACCACTAATTAGTGAATTACCACTATCTAGAGGTACTCAAATAAAATAATTGAGCTAACATATTCCACGAACATTATAATTAGTACCTATCTACGTAAATACACCTGCTTGGTCGTTGTACATATCTAGTCACATCACTCAACCAACCTCACAAGGCATGACAGCATTGTTCAATATAGATACATAACGACATCTATGTACAGACGCTTGCACTAATAGGAATCTCTCCCGCATACAAATAAACCAAATGGTAGGTGCGGTACATTAGGTACTCGTAGAAAGACATAGATACCTATTAGAAAATATTTTACTTTCCAGATAATACAGCAGGACATGAGTCAATCTGCCTAGCCTTTTCCCAATTATGTTGGGGTCGGCTTCCAGTCTAACCGGATGCAGCTGGATTCCAGTATTTTACATGGAGCGACTGCCTATCTGCCCTCCACCACACAGTCAGTAACTGGGTAATCAGATACCCCTTGGTAAGACTGGCTATCAGATTTTTGGGCTTCTGACGACCCGTAACGACTATCAAAGATTCACGATTGTCTGGCTGGTTTGTCATTTGTTGATTGTCATTCGTGGATCTTTGACTGACAGTCGTTACGGGTCGTCAGAAGCCTGAAATTCTGGTAGCCAATCTTACCAAGGGGTATCGTATTACTCAGTTACTGGGTTGTGGAGGTCAATCTCGTATTCAGTTGCATCTGGGTAGACTGGAAACCGACCCCAATATAGTTGGGAAAAGGCTAGATCCATTGATATTTTGAGGTTACAATATATTATTGGCCAGTAAGCCCCAAAATAGACAGTCTAGTCTGTATCTTCAGGCTCGGGTTGAATACGGCATGTGCCCTAGTCTGTGGCGCATACAGTTGTATTAGAAACCTTACAGATATCGATAAAGAGGCAATAATGCTATAAAACTTAGCTAATCAGTTATGCTTCACAAGCAGGAAACAATGGAATGGGTAGATTTAAAAGTGATCCCATAATTTTAATAAAAGCGAATTTCTGATAAGCTGTAGTACATGATACTTTTATTAATGTATAATTAATCCTTAAGGAATAAAGTACAGATTCCAGCACATCAAGTTACCACAATCTGTCAAATTTCTTTGATAGTATTTCAACTTTATTGCAAAGACATAAGGTTCATTTTTAATTGAGAAAATTTGACAGTTAGGGATAGCTTGATGTGCTGGCGTCTGTACCTACTTAGTAGCTTTCGCATTAAAAATATAAGTAAGATATTACTTTCTTTCTTTTGTTATAAACTAGCTTCCGTCCGCGGCTTCACCCGAAAATATGTCGACAAATTATACACATAAACCTTCCTGTAGAATCACTCTATCTATTAAAAAACCGCATCAAAATCCGTTGCGTAGTTTTAAAGATTTAAGCATACATAGGGATATAGGGACAGAGAAAGCGACTTTGTTTTATACTATGTAGTGATGATGCAAGTTTGATGTACAGACGCCAGCACATCAAGCTTCCCCAAACTGTCAAATATTCCTAATTGAACATGAACCTTATACTTTTACAATAAAGTTGAAAATCTATCAAAGAAATTTGACAGATTGTGGTAACTTGATGTGCTGGCCTCTGTACATACCTACCTATGTTAGTTATTCAAAGAACAGCTGCAAGAATCCGTATGAAATTTGGCACACAGATAATTTATGACCTGGATTAACCCATACCCATACGGTACGTATATTTTGTACCAGTCTAGTACGTTCCCTTTTTTTTTTTTTTGGGAAATCATCCAATGACTGCTCCCGCTCTGGGTGTAGCGGAAGGGAGTGTCAGATCCATGTTCCTTCCCTTTATGTTCCGGGGTAATTATAATTTAATTTTAGTGTAGATTAGTTGTGCTAATCTTTTAAAATCACGCCGTGAGAACTTGAGTGAACATCCATGTTTCTTCCGTAGCCCTTTATGTTCCGGGGTAGCGGTAACCCTTTTGGACAATCCCGCTTAAGTACGTTCCCTTGGGATTATTTCCGATAACCACGCGGGCGAAGCTACTGCCACTGCTAGGTTACAGTAAATTCAAAAAGGGAAAAGGGAAATTCATGTCAAGAACTATCAAATGACTTCCTTTCCTTGCATGTAATAGAACTCAAATATTAACAAAAAAGCTGTCCAGTGTGAGTCTAACTCGAAGGGTTCCGTACCGGTGTACAATATTCAAATACCGGGTGAAATTGAGTTCATGGGCATTATTTAAAGGGTCATTGAAAAAAAAATCTGCTGTTTCATACATTATGTTCGCATAACTCGTCAAAATTTAGGGAACAGCTCATTTTTTTTTTCTTGATTTTAGATTTGTTCCCATAGTGAAAGTTGTTCATAATGATGAGTACAATTACCCATTAAAATAATGAATACAATTTCACCCTGTCTTCATATTTTATTAAAAGGCCGGAACGCACGGCACTTTCCTGGTATGTCGCGTTCAATTTATTATTTGTTGTTACAGCGGTCATGTTAGTCCATACTCTCTGAAAATTTCAAGTGTCTACCTATTACGGTTGAAAATATACAGACGGACGAACATCGACACCTCAGTAAAAGGATCCCGTTGGCACTCTTTGTTTACGGAACCCTAAAAACTTTGTAGAGTAATCCGAATCGCTATAAAATCCTGGAGAGGCCGTCGAAGAACCGTTCAATCGGATTCGAGTCCTCAGATATTGACGGAAAAGGTTTCAACGAACTAACTCGACGGGAAAGTGATCGAGACTGAATTTACTTTGTTTTATTCCGGGATTTTTGACGTCAATTCGGGAGATACGAATTTTTGTTTCTGAGAGATTTGGGTGAAGTATAATTTCGGTGGAGTATAGGCTTATTGTAGATTGAATATTCTTTCTGCTTGCTATTTGTATGATATAGGTACTGGGTGTAACCGAAAGGGTATATACATTAAATTAAAAAAAAAAAAAAAAAAAAAAAAAAAAAAAAAAAAAAAAAATTAAAATTATTTATTTCATCCACTTATTTAAATAAATTTACAATTTTTGGAATTACCTTTTAAGCAAGTTTTTGCTTGTGATAGGTATTTCCGCTTTTCTAATTTACAGTAACTACATACATAAGTGTGAAAATTAGCTAAAATCTAAACAGTTGATTAAATAAAATAAACATAGTAATTTTATCCTTTAGTTTGCGCTCTGGGTGTGTATGTGTGTGTGTGTGTGTGTGTGTGTGTGGGTGCGTGGGGCTGTGTGTGTGCATGTTTGTAGTATGTATGTTTGTGTCGTTTGTGTCCAAGTGTTTTTGGACTATGTAATTGTATGTAAAATTGATTCGATTTCATTATAAGTTTTGTTTATCAGCCATTTAGCGATTGTTTTTTTGCAGTCGTGGTATGTCATAGGATATATGTTATTTTCTTTATTAACTACATTATATATGTGTGTTGATTGTTTTGTATATTGCCTTGAAGCAAAATAAGTTTTGACTGGGATTTCTGGAGCAACATTATTCTTCCTCCTGGCCTGTGCCCTGGCAGGGACAAAGGGAAGGGATTTATGTTTCTTTAAAACAATCTGAAGGATATATAGCTTCCTAACTGATAACAGATTTGATGTTAAGTATAGGCTTTCAGTGGGGAACCTCAGTGGTTTGAAGAACATCACCTTCAGAAGCGCTCTCTGCGCCCTCTCCAGTTCTAAAAATTTGGTTTTTGTTGCTCCGCCCCAGATTGGCAAGCAGTACATTACTATGGACTGACCCAGAGAGACGTAGATTTGCCTGATAAGTTCTTTAGTGGCCACATGTCGTAGTGACTTAAAGGTCCATATGAGCTTCCTGACTCTACTCATTATTAATTCTAAGTGTAAGTGCCATGATAACCTTTGGTCAAGCATAACACCAAGGTATTTGGTGTGACTAACTTTGGTAATATTTAAACAGGTACATATATTGTTGGAAGGTTCAGAGCATGTGTGGATTTTAATCTGAAGATCTTGTGATGGTTGCGTACTGTTGTAAATAGAGAAGCAGATATAATTGGTCTTAGAGACATTTAATGTTAGAAGATTGCGATTGAGCCAGGAAGCTATGATAGACAAGCCACGTTCCGCGGTACGGCCAACACTGTCCCAAGATGCTCCCGAGAAAACTATTGCTGTATCATCAGCGTAGGAGAATATATGAGCATCTTCTAAAGGCATATTACATAAGGTGTTTATGTAAATAAGAAACAGTGTTGGCCCCAGCACACTACCTTGTCCCACTCCGTAAGTCACAATTTCTTCAGAACTAGTGGCCAATCCAATCCGTACCACATATCTGCGCTCACTCAAGTATTCCTTGAAAAGCTTAAGTGGTACACCTCGCACGCCAATATCTTCTAACCTGTGTAGAAGTGTGGGAACAGAGACTGTGTCAAAGGCCTTTTTGAGGTCTAGAAAGACTGCCAGACACTTACTTCCGCTGTCAACTTTTTCAGTGACAGTAGAGGCAAGCGCCAAGATTGCATCCTCTGTAGATTTGCCCTGTCTAAAGCCAAACTGTGACGCTGAGAGAACGTTGTTTTTAGTTAGATATCTAATCAAGCGTTGGTTTATTACACGCTCAACTACTTTAGACAAGGACGGGAGGACAGATATCGGCCTATAATTTGACGAGTCAGCTCTGTTCCCACTCTTGTACACGGGTGTTATAACAGCTTGCTTTAAGGCAATGGGGAATGTTCCCTGTTCAAAACAAAGGTTAATAAGATGGGAAATAATTGGCGAAATAATTTGCTGTGCAGTTTTTAGAAAACTGACTGGAATTTTGTCCCAGCCGGTGGCACAATCAGATTTTAAACTTGTTATTACGGTTGCAACTTCATGAGGATCCGTGTTGAAAAATACAAAAGATGAAACTGGTGGATTTGGATCTCTTACGGGTATAGTGCTGTCATTAATAGCGACTCTTTCGGGGTTATTTAATATGTCGTCAGCCAGGTGCTTGCCTATTGTGGAGAAGTATTTGTTGACCTTGTTGACTGCTTCATGAGGGGTAACGGCTGATTCCAATAAATCTGTGTTGTGAGTTTTAGGTGGCTTACGTTGGGTAATAGTGTTAATACTTTGCCATAATTTTTTAGGGTTATTTTGTGTCTTGTAAAGTAGGTCACGATCATGTTTACGTTTCTGTCTTTTTAGTATACTATTGCAGTAGTTTCGGTATCTTTTAAAGGTGATTTTAAGAATGTCATTATATGGGTCTAGCTTTAGCTTCCTTTGCATGCTGTTGCGGTTATGTATGCAGCGCAGTAAACCTGTAGTCATCCAAGGTTTAATCAGCCTATATTTTACAGGGATACTTTTAACAAGAGTGCTGCCCGTGAGACATTGTTGAAGCAAGCTTATAAGGGTATCGGTAAGAAGATTAGGGTTGGTTAGGTTTAGAAGGTCTTGTATATTGTTAGATTTTAAGAGTTCCATGGCTTTATCTACGTTTATTATTGTTTTAGTTTTACTTAGTTGAAGTTTTTTCGTTAGATCGGATAGTTTTAGAAAAATCATATTGTGATCGGTAATTGTGGTGTCTAGAATACCAATAAAAGCAGATTTTTTATTAGGCGTTAATTTTAAAATGAAGTGATCTAAACAACTTTTATCTCTTGTTGGAAATGAGTGTCCAGGGAGTAGGCCGTGCATCGCCAACATATTTAAATAATTAAGTCTATTTGAACGCTCGTATGATTGTTCTTCTTGTTTAGAGATTAAATTTATGTTGATGTCACCAGTGATTATGACGTTTTTACTTGGTGCAATTGTTGCTAAGTGGAGAGATAAAGAATTAATGAAGTCATCTGCATTTGTTTTTGATGGAGAGCGATAAATACCTATGACGATAAGATCGGGCTTGATGGTTACTTGCAGGCAAGAAGCATGAGTTAATTTAATTTCTTTTATTTTATAATTATGTTTGTTACAGACGTAAATGACGACACCGTCAGCTTTATTTAAATGTTTGGTGGTGTGGTGTGCCGAGTAGTTGTTTAGTTGGGGGATGTTTTTATTGGGGTTCAGCCTGCATTCACTCAGCACAACAAGGTCAACAGCGAAATTAAAATTAGCTAGGTTTAGTTGCAGGTCAGTGAAATTTAAGTAGATACTTCGTATGTTCTGAGAGACAATCGTAAAGTCAGTGTTTTTTATTTCAATTGATGTATTAAAAGTGTGTAGTGATAAGTTCGATACTTGTGCTATTTCCGTGTTATCAATTTCAGTAATAGTTTCTAGAGTGTTATCCATTATTGTATGTTAGGTTTATCGATATAGGAATATGAAGTAGTTTGGGAAATTGAGATGTGTAAGTGTTTGTGTATGTTTGAGTGTATCCGTATGTTTGAGTGTCTATGCATGAGTGAGTGTATGTGAGTATGTAGTTTATGCAAGGTAGGTTAGATTGTAGTAAAAGTTTATTAGTGTGTGTTATTAGTGTGTAAGAGCGTATTACAATTAAGTTATTTAAACGTGTTAGTATCATTATGTTAAACATATCAATCTTTCTATAACATGAATTTAATTTGTAAATCCTACTACTATTATAAAGGCGAAAGTTTGTAAGTATGGATGTATGGATGTTTGTTACTCTTTCACGTAAAAACTACTGTATAGATTTGGATGAAATTTGACACAGAGATGGTTTATATCCTGGATTAACACATAGGATATTTTTTATCCCGGTAGAACATTCCTGTGGGATAATTTCCGACCTCCACGCGAGCGAAGCCGCGGGCAGAAGCTAGTAGATTATAAATGCGAAAGTAACTCTGTCTGTCTGTCTGTCTGTTACCTTTTCACGCCTAAACCACCCAACCGATTTTGCTGAAATTTGGTATGTAGATAGTTTGCATTCATGAGAAGGACATAGGCATATTATTTTTTGGAAATTCAACCCCTAAAAGGGTTACAAGGGGTGGCAAAGTTTGTATGAGAAAAATATTTTTATTGCACATTTTAGTAGTAGGTAGGGTAGGTAGGGTAGGTAGGGTAGGTAGGGTAGGTAGGGTAGGTAGGGTAGGTAGGGTAGGTAGGGTAGGTAGGGTAGGTAGGGTAGGTAGGGTAGGTAGGGTAGGTAGGGTAGGTAGGGTAGGTAGGGTAGGTAGGGTAGGTAGGGTAGGTAGGGTAGGTAGGGTAGGTAGGGTAGGTAGGGTAGGTAGGGTAGGTAGGGTAGGTAGGGTAGGTAGGGTAGGTAGGGTAGGTAGGGTAGGTAGGGTAGGTAGGGTAGGTAGGGTAGGTAGGGTAGGTAGGGTAGGTAGGGTAGGTAGGGTAGGTAGGGTAGGTACGGTAGGTAGGGTAGGTACGGTAGGTACGGTAGGTAGGGTAGGTAGGGTAGGTAGGGTAGGTAGGGTAGGTAGGGTAGGTAGGGTAGGTAGGGTAGGTAGGGTAGGTAGGGTAGGTAGGGTAGGTAGGGTAGGTAGGGTAGGTAGGGTAGGTAGGGTAGGTAGGGTAGGTAGGGTAGGTAGGGTAGGTAGGGTAGGTAGGGTAGGTAGGGTAGGTAGGGTAGGTAGGGTAGGTAGGGTAGGTAGGGTAGGTAGGGTAGGTAGGGTAGGTAGGGTAGGTAGGGTAGGTAGGGTAGGTAGGGTAGGTAGGGTAGGTAGGGTAGGTAGGGTAGGTAGGGTAGGTAGGGTAGGTAGGGTAGGTAGGGTAGGTAGGGTAGGTAGGGTAGGTAGGGTAGGTAGGGTAGGTAGGGTAGGTAGGGTAGGTAGGGTAGGTAGGGTAGGTAGGGTAGGTAGGGTAGGTAGGGTAGGTAGGGAAGGTAGGGTAGGTAGGGTAGGTAGGGTAGGTAGGGTAGGTAAGGTAGGTATCATAGTTAAGACAGGACAACGTCTGTCGGGTCAGCTAGTATCAATATACATAAACAATAGGCATATAGGACAATGATTCAATAGGACTAGTCATATTTGTTGCATAAGTTTGTTCACTTGCATTTCGTTTTTAATTATGATTTTGGGTGAGTTGTCGTCCTTTTTAACGCATACCTGACCAAAGGTTGTCCAGCAGTATTTATAACCTTTCGATTTAGCCAAATCGCGGGCGAGAAAATGCAAGCGTGCGCCCTTGCTGGTTAGCTGCTCCGATACATAGATGGGTGAGTATTCATCAGTCTTGAGTCCTAAATGCTGTGCACACAATTTACCCTTGTTTGTTCTGTTAAAGGTCCGAGCCGATTTCAAGAAGTCTGTCTTTAATATAGCTGATGTTAGCTCGATTATGATAGGTCCAGTTTTCATGTCGCCTCGCTTGTTTGGAACCCGGAAAATGTCCTTGATGTCGTTTTGTGGGATAGGACAATTCACTGCATTTGACAGGTGCTTGAACATTGTTATTAAATCATCCTTGGTTTCTTTATTAATTTTCGGTGCATTTTTTATTTCTAAATTCGTTTTTCGGCTCCCTCGTTGCAGGTCTTCGATTTTATCTTCAAGTAAGACTATCTGGTCCTCATCTTTCTTAGTCTTGACTTCTAAGTGTTCAATTTTCTTCCTCAGTTCTTCATTTTGGGCGGAGAGGCAGGCCATGGCGTTTTCAATATTCCTGTTCGTATCCTTGATCTCCATTAATGTAGAAGACATTCTTTTTATTTCTTCGTTCTGGGTTGTAATTAACGACGAGATGAGATTTTTGATTTCCTCTTTGAAGTTGCAGAAATCCAAATCGTAATCAGGCTCCCGGCCCCGCTTAGCACGGTGGGCAACAAAGTTGGGCGGAGTATGTTGAGTCTCCATACAGGCAGAGATGTTCGATTCCGATAGAGATTTATTTGCCGAGTGCTCCATTGTAAGTGCTGTGTATTTGGCCAAGCTAGTTGTTGTGCTATGATGCCTTTCAAAAATGATCAGGCAATAAGTTGCAGGTTAATAACGCCTTGTAGATTTTAATAGCAATACATGCAACTTGAATTTGCCCACACTATTGATTCAGGCGTTTTTGGAAAATGTTTGAATAGTTGAGGGTAACCAAACAATGTTAGTAAAAACTAGTGACTGGATCGATCGTTTTGAACGTTTTAATTCACGTAACAACGCACAAACGCCGCCACCGATATGTCCACAGATCACTAGTCACTTAATAAGTCCACTCACACCAAGTTTTCGCAATTTTAAAAAGTTCTGACAGCAAGAAGTTTTTATTTAACGAGAGCTCAAATCACGCACTATGTATGTATGTGACGTCACATGACGATGATGATATATACAAAAGTATATGCTACAGACCACCAAACTGAACAACTTTTTCTATGGGCCGAAGTCTGAAATCGTAAAAAAAATCAGCTGTTTCCTACATTTCGACGAGTCACGTGACCAATAATGTATCTAACAGCACATTTTTTTTTCAATGAATGAATGAATGAATGAATGAATGAATGAATGAATGAATGAATGAATGAATGAATGAATGATATATTTATGAATGATATATTTATTTGCAAGAATATAGGTAGCTACATCAGTTCTTAATATCTATCGGTTTCACTATATTCGGCATTACAGCCGTGCAAATATTTCGATTTTACATTTAATTTTTAAATATATAGCATGCAGTACATATTTAGTAGTTAGGATAATATTATATTAAATAGGTTCATAATTAAAGTTTTGATTACAGTGCAATTAATAAAGTTAAAATTAAATACAATTAAAATAGCAATCAATAATAATGATGTCATGCCAATAAAATATAGTCATAATGATAAAAATATTTCAAAATTATTCAAGTAATGTCAATATGTAGATGTCATAATAATTATTATAATATTAAATAAATGAAATAATAATCAATTTTACATTTTGTAATCAAAATATTCATTGATGGAATAAAAATATCTCTCACACAACCAGTTAAATAGTTTTCTATTAAATTCTATACCTGAAGCACTTATAAATTCTTTGGGTAAGTGGTTATATATTTTTACCGCCATTGTATAACAATTTTTGCCGCAAACTTTGAGTCTATTACGCGGGACTACTAGTGGCTTTTGTACTATTTTTCTCTTTGACATAGCCTTTTCATCTTTTTCAAAAAGCGACCAATTGTTTCTTACGAATTTGCAGGTTTCAAACACATATAAACAGGGGAGGGTAAGTAGTTTTTGCTTAATGAATACAGGCTTACAAGAGTCTGTCCACTTAAGATTGTAAATTGACCTTACACACTTTTTTTGGGCTATGAATGCCCTCTGGGCATCTGTAGAATTGCCCCATATAGTTATTCCATACCTTAAAACGGAACAAACATGGCTGTGGTATACCAATAAGGCTGTTTGAATGTCTGTTAAATTTTTGATCCTCCTAAGTGCAAATACGAATTTATTTATTTTCTTACATACATTATCTACTTGAGCTTTCCAATTGCAATGTCTGTCCATAACTACTCCTAAAAAATTGATATTATTAACTCCTTCTATGTCATTATTATTGTATTTTAAACTTAATTTCATTTCATTTTCTAATTTATTGTGGTTATTATAAGGCAAAAATGTTATAAATTTAGTTTTATTTGTATTTATTTTTAAGTTATTCCTATCTAGCCAATTTATTAAATCTGTCAATGCTTTATTCGTAGCTATTTGACTGTCATCTAGAGTTTTCTCTTTTGTCAATACGGTAGTATCATCTGCAAACAATATAGTATATTGGTTAGTGGAGTTAGGCAGTTCGTTTATGTATATTATAAACAATAAGGGGCCAAGGACACTTCCCTGTGGTACACCACAGTAGTTTTCTAAGTAAGGTGACCTAAATGTTTTCAGGGTGTTAGTTGCGGGACACATTTTTTTAATCTCCGTGCATTGTTGTCGGCCTCTTAAGTAGCTTTCAAACCAACTATAAGCAACGCCTCGTATACCATATTGCTCAAGTTTACGCAATAAGGTTTCATGACAAACCATATCAAACGCCTTACTCATATCCAAAAATACCGCTACTGGGATTTCTTTTTTATTGATAGCATCCATAATTTCTTTAACTAGTTTAAAACATGTCAAAGTTGTAGATTTTTGTTTAATGAAACCGTTCTGTTGACTACATAATAAATCATGTTTCTCTAAGAAATTTATAAGCCTTTTGCTCATTACTTTTTCAAATATTTTTGAAAGTATGGGAATCAAGGTAATTGGTCTATAGTTATTTGCCTCAGATCTAGGTCCTTTTTTGTGAAGGGGTTTTACAACAGAACATTTTAAACTGTTGGGGAATATACCCTTTTCCAAAGATAAATTAATTATGTAAGTCAAGGGTTTTGTTAAAGTTAAAACATTTTGTTTGATCATATTAGTACTAATGTTATCATATCCGACTGAGCTCGTATTTCGTAATTTCATTGCTGTCATAAATATTTCCGTACAAGTTGCTGGTTCTAGATAAATTGAGTTCACGACCGTTTTATTGCTAACATCTTTATTTTTTGTATTTTGGGCAGTTCCCTTTTTACTAATGTTGATAAAGTAGTTGTTAAAGTATGTTGCTATATCGTCACCTTCTTTTAGTAGGTTTTCCCCATCCAAAATTTCTTTAATTTCATTACTAGCATTATTCTGTTTAAGTTTGTCATTTATTATTTTCCATGTAGCTTTACATTTATTGTCAGCTTTCTCTATGTATTTTTTATTATTATCCCTTTGTATCGTATTTACACAATGCTTTAGTCTTTTGCTATATTTTCTAAATTTTTGTTTATTGTGGATAGTTTTATTTTTATAATAGATACCTTGTAGTTTCCTCTTTATTATAAATGACTTTTTTAGTCCTTTGGTTACCCATTTTGGGTTGAGAGAGTTAGAGTTCATCTTAATTTTAATCAATGGGAAGCACAATTCGTAGAATAGACAAAGTTCGTCGTGAAATAATGAAAAGGCTTTATTTACGTCTGTTTCCAGGTATACTTCTGAAAATGATAGCTTACTAATATAGTAATTAAATTTTTTTACATTTTCTCTTTTCACTATTAGTACAGTAGGTATACATAAGGTGTTAAAAAATTTACTCGCAAAAATTTCGTGGGAGCATTGTACTCATCGTTACGAACGACTGTTACCACGTCAAGAACCCTGAAATCGCAAAAAAAATATTAGCTGTTCCATACGTTTATGCACAAGTAACTGAATAAAATGTATGGAACAGCTCAGACTCAGCCTCAGTCTTTCCATCTTTCGCTAGCCCACGTGTCCTGCTTCCACTTTTGACGGAATCTATCCAGCTCGTCCCGCCATCTCCTGTGTGGTCTGCCGCGACCGGACCTCACTGACTCAGGGCATCAATTCAGGGCACAGTTTGATATGATATATTTATTTGCATGAATATGGATATCTTAAAATCTATGTCTTTCACTATATTGGGCATTTCAGTCGTACAAATTAAAATCTTACATACTGGTCAATACTTATAGCATGTAGTCCACATTTTGTAATTAGCAATAAAAACTCTGACATCACGAACCACACGAAAAAGAAAGAGAAATAATTAGCAATAACATAAAAATACAAATAATAATTTAAATTTAGAATACAATGCGAATAATAAAATTTTGGTTGAATTTTTATGAATTTTACTGTATGTAAATGATAAAATTAAGTAAAAAATAACAATTTCTTTGGCGCTCTCCCTTTTTTTTACTATTTATTTAATAAAGTAATGACTCCATGTCTTTAATGAAAATGTTAAGAAAATTCGCTTTAAAATTTGTAAATATTATCTGTATAAATATCATGTTAGCTGATAAAGAAAAGTCAATATTTTCTTTTCATAATGCGTTTTTATCGCTCGTGCCATGTCTCTGGTTTCCTTTTTAAAAGTTTTTATATCTTCTTTCTCTCTTATTCTTCTTTTTCGTGCGGTTAATGACTAACCTGGTGTTATACCGCCCATGGGCCTCTGACTTAGCTTCACATGCTGTTGAGAAATATCTCTCAGACATGCTGGTTTCCTCACGATATTTGCCCTCACCAATTTATAAGCAAGTGATAATTATACAATACGCACATGAATTCCTAAAATCAGAGTTGCGTGCCTTTTTTTTAAGGCTGGGAAATCATCCAATGACTGCTCCCGCTCTGGGTGGAGCGGAAGTGAGTGTCAGACTCTTACTGACTAAAACCCATCCATGTTCCTTCCGTAGCCCTTTATATTCCGGGGTAGCGGTAACCCTTTCGGACAATCCCGCTTACCCGGCAGGCTTGGCCCTGAGGGGCCCCTTCATATGCTGACATCTCTTTGAGGCGCGCGTGGAACATATACGCGCCGTCCGGCACGGGCCTGGTGCTGATCGGATGGTGAGTCACCCATTACTCACCGTCCGCAGGCCCGCGCCTACGGTGGCCGGGAGTCGTCACGTGGCTGCCGACGCCCGGGGCGTCTCCCACGGCGGCTGAGACGGGAGGACCTTTCTCTCCCATCCCGCCACCTCCTTCACGAGCATGACTTTTTCGCAGAAGGAGGTGACTGCCTCCCACTCCCTCTCGCCTCGGACCATGGCTTGCACCAGGGCCGGGCGCGAGAGGTCGAGAGTTGCGTGCCTGGGGTTCAAACTCGAGACCTATGACTTGGCAGTCCGACGGTCACACCATTACGCTGCTATACCTATAGTTTTTGTGTATTTTCTTGTAGTTTATAAATAACTAAATACTCGTAACTACGTTTCGATATAACCCTACCTTTAAGTTTCTTATAAAATAGAGAAGCTCGCTCCGCTTATAAAGCCGACTTTAATGGCTGGAGCAAATTATTGGAAAAGGTCAGCGAAGCCTTTGCCCTGCACTGGGTTAATAAAATGTTATAAGAAATTGCTTTCGCTACTGCGTTACACGGTTTACGGTCGACTACATTTTATTAACTGTTTTTTTATAGTATGCAATTTTATCATGCATGTCACACAGCGTGCTATACTCAAAGTTAAACTCAAAACATTTATTTCCAATCAATTACAGGCACATTTGAATTTTCAAGGGGTTGGTCAGTCAGAAAGCTAGTTGCTCATTCCAAAGCAGTACGTAGGTACCTATGGGAACAACGGACAAGAAACTCCATGGACACACTTTGACGACACGGTTGGCGCAGTGGTTGAGCGAATGACTGCTGCGCAGCATGTCGCGGGTTCGATTCCCGCACGGAACAAATATTTGTACGACCTGCAAGTATTTGTTACGGGTCTGGGTGTTTTTCTATCTATAATATGTATGTATTTACAAAAAAAATGTATATAAGTAGTTTATCAGCCATCTCGTTACCATAACACAAGCATTGGTTGCTTAGCTTGTGACGATATGGCGTTGTGTGAAATATCCAAGGATATAATATATTACTCTCTTAAATGAAAATATGTGGTTAAAAATCTGTGGACAGTAATAGGTTGAAATGATGAATGATAATGATTTCAGTTGTCATGCTATGGGCTTGTTATGCAGAATGGCGTAAGGAGAGTTTTGAGTATGAATGCAAATGTACGGGTACAGATGGGAGTTGGAAAAGACCAAAAAAAATGGACGGATTGTGTGAAAGATATTATCGCTAGAAAATAGGTGACTGCCGAAATGACGACTAATAGAGAAGCAAGTATGTAAGACATTGACATGTTGCGCCAACCACAAGGAAATTGGGATAAGGGCAGGAGAATGATAATGCTTGTAATAGCATACAATTTGAACTAAACTAAACTTATCTTAAATGCACCATGTTCTAATATTACTATCTAGAATATAAAATTTTGGTATCAGTGTTCAATAATTTTCACTAATAAATGGGATCTAGTTTTTATAATTTAAGAACTAAACCACCCCGACGTCTTTTATGCGGCAATCAGTACCCCCTTTACAATTTATCTCGCAATTCCAATCTTCGAGCAAAAATCCAATTAGCCGAGTCAAAATTACGACCCTCTCTCGTAATTATTTGTAATGAAGTTAGCCTCACTACAGGGTGCAATAATCGAATCGATTCGACTAATTGAAATCGATTGTAATACCGATATGTTTGTCCGAGTGGAGTCATTCCGGTAATTGCTTTGTCAATAAAAAGGGAGGTAATTGGAGGGTAGTATCAGGCCACATCAGGGTATCAGCGGGGTGTCAATCTATCAATATTGATTCACCTTCTATACATAGCTAAGTAGGTGTCTGGGTGGATAAAGTAAGAAATTAGTACACAGGGTGTAACCGACATTGTGACGAGCCACGTGACCGAAAATGTATAGAACAGCTGTTTTTTTTTCACGATTTCGGAGTTGGACCAATGGTAAAAGTTGTTCAGTTTGGTGGTCTGTAGCATATCCTTTTGTATGTATATACCCTTTCGGTTACACCCAGTATACATGAGGAGAAGTTTAAAAGCCAGCGTTAGGGCTCTGTCTCGGGTCGCACTGCAGCATTATGCTGAGCGATAGACGTGACGCATGTTTTCCCGAACATGTTCTATTTTTATTCTTTTTGTGCGTAAGGTTTACCGCAAATAAACGTGTTTTTTTCTCCCCCTCTTCTTAATACATACAGTAAAACCCGTTTAAGACGATTTCACAGGGACTCAACCAAAAACGCGTCTTAAGCGGGAAAGCGTATTATGCGGGATATAGGGCAATAAAAAACGGACCTACTACATACGTATGTATTAATATTAGGTATTGAATTGTACATTTAAAAATTATGTATGTTATATAAAGTGCTGTGTATCTATCACGTTATTTAAAATAATCACTTATTTTAGTTTGACAAAAAGATTTTGAGGCATTAGAAATTACAAGATTTTCAACGTAATTTAACTTTTGTAGTGCGTCTTCGCTTTGATTCAAAGAAGTTACATAGCGTCTTAAATCATTAACTGCTGATAATGCCTGGGCGTGTGACAAAATCGGAGTCGCCAACCCGCCGCCCGCACACGTTCGGTCGCCGCAGTTCAGTCAGTCCGCTTGCCGCTGCCGCAGAGGTAATATGTGTTTGCGTTAGGCGTATTAAACGGGATGACGAATCGTATTAAGCGTTATAGAATGTATGAAAACATGTCTCAAGTTGCAGGGACTGACGCAAAATGGCGTATTATACGAGAAATCGTATTAAGCGTGATCGTATTAAACGGGTTCTACTGTAGTTTGATAAATTATTTCTTGATTTAATGCTACTAAAATTAACACCTTTCTTTCTTTGCGTGTGGTTAGTAACTAACCTGGTGTCAAAGTTTTTATGCTGCCCATGGGCCTCTGACTTAGCTTCACATGCTACTGAGAAATATCTCTCAGACATGCTGGTTTTCTCATGATGTTTTCCTTCACCGATTTTTAAGCAAGTGATAATAATTATACAATACGCACATGAATCCGTAAAATCAGACGTAGGTACAATTAATATAGCGTGTTTTTCAATAAAGAATAGCCCACGATTTAAAACCAGCACTAATAAAATCAATATCATGGCGGAAGGAACAGATCCGGCGCTTGATAAGAAGCTTAAGCACTGCTTCTTATGTATCGGGAACTTGGAAGTACGCCAGCAAAACCTGATGACGATGAGGCCCATCATCATGATCAGTAGGAGGAGTCTTATAGGCCGCTAACAGAGCTGTGAACCTATTACACACTTAATACTGAAGACAGATACACTCAGAAACGAAAATGAGACTGTGACCTCTGACTTTGTTTCGGCATTTCTTCTTCTAATAATAATAATATAGGTACAGAGTTGATATTACAGAGGGGCATTAAATTACACTACGTATACTATACGTGTTTAGTATTAACTCGGTACGGTATAAAAATAAAAATGAGGTTTTTATTTTTTCAAACAAACTAAATAGCTTACAAATCAGAGTAAAACGCAACCATCCTTTGTAAATAAAAACTGACCTTGTAAGGCAGTGGCACCGACGCGTGCACGCCGGAGCGCCTGTTAGGAAAGATACATCGTGTTCAAACGGGGCAAAAACTAAAAAAAAACATTTGCGACTAAACTACTGCTCTTATTTAATTGATTTTTGGTACTGAGCTTGAAAATGGTCCCTACTATAATCTGTTTAAAGGAAAGCCCCTCTGTCGTATCAACTCTGTATATTATCTATCTGCCCGCGACTTTGTTCGTGTAGAGTAGCGGGTGCCTACGTCATCATCCTCGACCTGCCCTATAATGAAACGATTCACACTATTTTTTAAATGAAGGACAGTGGGCAGAATTTTAAACTTTAAAATATTTTAGCTGGGCAGGAACCGTGAAGTATGTTTTGTGATTTTGAAATCACAAAGGGCAGGACGAGGCTATAACTATCGGCCGCACATCAAGTTGACACTAACTGTTAAAATCATTTGGAGAAATTTGACAGTTTGGTAAAAGTTTAATCCACTTTAAACTGGCTCACAGAGTTTTGAGACATCTTAAGGTACCCACTTAGTGCCAATATCACCGAACTAAACCCGATCAGCACATCTAATCGCGTTCAAGAGCTGTCAGTTTCAATATTTCATAGAAAATAATTACTAAAAATGGCAAGTCTTAAACCTGGTGTACGCGCTGATCGCATTCAGCTACCTTTCGTGAAATCTGCTCTTAATATGTAATTTATGCACGGTCTATCAACATTCATGACTACAAAGTGGTACACACAACAACAGGCTAACAACGACAGTACCTACTTAACAGAGCACACTCAATCTTTAAGATTTATAGCTTCGAGTTGGTAACAAAGTAACAAAGACAATGTGTAAGATTACAGCGCCTTTTTAACAATGAGGAGAGAGGGGTGGGTCGGACACGTAGCCTGACGTCAGCGGGATTGAAGATACAATCTGTCGATGTAACGTGACTGATAGGAAGCTCCACTTTGTAACGTTATGACGATGACAAGTAACTGAGAGGAGATGCGGCGAATACTAATATAGGGATTGATGTTTGGGGGAGAAAATTTGTTGGTTTGTCGGTTAATTTGTGGGTTCGTCGAATTATCTGAGGATGTATTAGATAGATATATTCATTCTTCTTCTTAGCGTGTCGGTGGCAAAAATAGTACTTAAATATATTTATATTTTAAATTAGTTTGGCCCAAAATTCAGCAACGCTAATACCGTTCACTGACGCAGCCATTAGGTCCTCACGTGTTCATGTGACGGGGCATGCGGTGCAAGATGGGAGGTGAGCCATATAGATTCATTTATTTGACTGAAATATGGTGTTTCACAGATTTTATAACAAATACACAATAGTTCTTCATATTCCGCTAACTAAATTCGGCATGCTTTTGTAACAATAACAATTATTCTAATTTAACAAAATAATTAAATTGCAATCTCAAAAAAATAAGTATCTACTAAATCAAGAACTGTCTAAATTACAAATGTCAAATAAAAATAATTCAATTACAAATTTTCTAAAAATCAACCTACGAATTATAACTAAAGAATTGAATTACAAAATATTATGTCACTAGCTTAAATAAAAATGCCAAATGCAATTTACTTGTCCTGCAATTTTTCCATTGCTATGTTTACAGTAAGCTTCGCGAGTAGGTATTATTTTTGTGGGAATTACTTATGATGCCGTAAATAATATTGTAGTCAATACAACACTGTAGTCGAAGTTATAGCTCATTCTCAGCAATGTTATTATTTTTACTGAAAACATTGAGTTCGTGTGGAAAGTTGAAAAATATTATGTGTAGGTAAACGTGAAGCTATTTTAGTAACGTAACAAAATATTTATAGAAAACATAGTCTAAGACACCCTGAATATTACATTTCGCTTTTATTTTCGAGGAGGGGTCTGCAGAAGTGTTAAAGTTGCCAAAATTTAATTTCGCTATCAAATGGATAAAACAATTTTTTCGGGCATTTGTACCTACCTATTTGCAAATAATAATAGTATATAACAATATCACATCACTACATAGTATAAAACAAAGTCGCTTTCTCTGTCCCTATAACCCTATGTATGCTTAAATCTTTAAAACTACGCAACGGATTTCGATGCGGTTTTTATTAATAGATAGAGTGATTGAAGAGGAAGGTTTATGTGTATAATTCGTCGACATATTATGCGGGCGAAGCCGCGGGCGGAAGCTAGTCATTATTATAAAGGCGAAATTTGTGACTGTAAGTGTTTGTATGTTTGTTACTTCGTCACGCTCAAAAGGCTGAACGGATCTGGATGGGATGGGATACTTTTAATCTCGGTAGTACATTCCTGTGGGATAATTTCGGACATTTACGACACTCGCTTTTATTTCATAACCGTCCTGTAAATATAATCGTCCTGTTATCATATCAGTAAGTGGGACACAACGATTTTGCAAAAAAATGAAAATCTACAATAAAATAATCAAAAAATGTCATTACCGTACGCATAATACTTCTCGTTTAAATCGTTTCAACCCTGCAAAGTCCACAGAGATAAGTTTATTGGAAGCGGTACGTGTCTGCCTTCCATTGGCGCGCCCCTCACGAAATGGGTCATCGTGGCGCCGCCGGGCGCTGGCGACCTTTCAGTCTGTGTACAGGCTTCTTTACCACGATACTTTACTGAAATGTTCAGAACTTGAACTCTTGCGATGCTTATTTGTTGGGTCGTTGAGTTGCTCGTGCTCAAGCTCGTGGCTAATTAATTACAACCGCACGCATCGATCCATCAGGTTAAGCTACGCTTGCTGGGGTTGGTCTGTGGATGGGTGACCATATTCAGATATCTAGACTCCTCCGTGCCACGGAAAGCACGTTAAGCCGTTGGTCCCGGCTGTGATTTGTGGATCTTTGACAGTCGTTACGGGTCGTCAGAAGCCCGAAAGTCTGACAGCCAGTCTTACCAAGGAGTGTTGTGTTACCCAGTTAGTGACTGGGGTGTGGAGGTCAGATAGGCAGTCGCTCCATGTAAAATACTGGTATTGAGCTGCATCCGGTTAGACTGGAAGCTGACCCCAACATAGTTGGCTAAAGGCTAGTCAGATTGAGATATTGTTGAGTAATAAATAGCATTGAATATCAGTTGGTATAATCAGCCTATAATGTTACCACCGCTGCGGAACAAGCCTCCTCTCTGTGAGAGGGAATGGGCGTTAGGAGTGCAGGCTAGTAGATGTGCAATGTCTTCGAATTTTCGGTTCTAGGACATGCTAGTATCCTCCCAATGTTTTTCTTGACCGTTTTTTAAAACAGCGGTAATGAAACAATTGACACAAAGTAAAGCGTTTATCTGGGTTCGAACCTAAGACCTGTAATTATTTAGGTATTTATTTATTTTATTTATCCTTTAATTCAGGCAACGAAAGCCCATAAAATAGAGTACATGTATAAAAATAATAACTATAAACTAATACATAATTTTAAAATAAACTTAAAAACTACTGCACTCGTTGTGACGGCGTCGAGTTACGCTGCGAGGTGTCGCGTAGCCGGCCGCGGAAACGCCGATATAGCACACCTTTCGGCCAAAACTCTTCCTTGAGGAAGGTCACCAAATGGTGAGTCGGACCGTCGTCGTCGGTCGTTATGGCGCGCATCTTACTTCTTCACCCTCAAGGTCCAGTTGGTCTTCACCCGTATGTACTCTACGACGTCCTCAGCTTGCTAAGTCGTGGCCGTCACCACTGAGCCACCGTTTCTCTGAGCCGGTATATTCTGTAAATATCTCACCGTGAATGCTTAGGTGAAAAGTCAATAGTGTCAATTACCAGGACTAGGTGGAATCTCAGCTCAGCTCATGCTAACAGATTCGGCTGCTCGTTAGTAAAAGTTGTCTTTAAAGTATTCAAATTTAAATAATTTATTTCCCGTAGGTCATTAAAAGAGGCCGTTTTGAATGTAATTGATTCTAGTTGCGTATCTCATGTATTAGTATTTCTTACGTTTGACTTTCTTTCATGTGGATTTTCTTACGGATGTAGTTTTATACCCATTTTTTCCATATGAATCCTAGCCAAAAAGTAGTTATGTGTGGAAATGGTTAAAGTTTCAAAGTCAAATCATTTATTTCAAATAGGCATAAGAAAGGCACTTTGGAATGTTAAAATAAACAAGAAATAGAATTGTTTCTAATCGCCCCTTCCAAAAGGTAGTTTCGTGTGGAGAAGAATGGGCAAGAAACTCCACCGTTACTCTTTTAAAATGTTTTGTATACATGAATTATACAATTATATGTGAAGACGATGCACCTACAGTAAAAATACTACACCACAAAAATTGAAAAGAAATACTCATCCTACTACTATTATAAAGGCGAAAGTTTGTAAGTATGGATGTATGGATGTTTGTTACTCTTTCACGTAAAAACTACTGTATAGATTTGGATGAAATTTGACACAGAGATGGTTTATATCCTGGATTAACACATAGGATATTTTTTATCCCGGTAGAACATTCCTGTGGGATAATTTCCGACCTCCACGCGAGCGAAGCCGCGGGCAGAAGCTAGTTTGTTATATGTGTTTTTCTGGCAGGTAAAATTAATAATGTCATAAATACATGTTTATACTTTTGAATACAGGTAAGATGAAAAATAGACTGAAACAGCTCTAAAACCGGTGGTCAGGACTTTCAGGAGGGAGGAGTATTGCGGGAAATTCTTGATACAACTGCTAAATGAAAATTCTTAATTCTTTCTTGCTGCTCGCTTTTAATAACGTTCATTAAGGGTCAGCTCACACCGAGACGCGACGCGACTCGACGCTGCGCGCAGATTTTAATTGACCGAATCAAAATGTAACCTTATTTAATACTCGAAAATATTGACAGAACCCATTTCATTATGACAATTCAGAATACGTTGCAACACGCAGCGCTGCGCCTCGCGGCGTCGCGGACGACGTCGACGTCGGCGAGGCGTCGTGCTGCCAACGATTTTACGATGCGCCTCGCGACGTTGCGTTGCGTTTCGCGGTGGCGCGTGGCGTAGCGCGAAATCACTGGCCTCTCCCAGTATCGTCGCGTCGCGTCGCGTCTCAGTGTGTACTGACCTTAGGCATAGATACCCACAACGTTAATATAAAGGAACAAAGAGAAAAATCAACAAAGAAAGATGAAATATTTCATAACATAAAATAATGCCTCGTTTCCTCGGGTTAGGCAGAGGTGTACCTATAGTCCATCCACATTTCGCGAGTTATGTTTAAGTCCCATGTAATAGGACACGCCTCTTGCCATCGGGATCAAACCCAGACTCTAGACTGCTTCTGAGAAATTCTAGATAAAAACCCTTTGCCGACTCGGATTTTGAACCCAAGACCTCTTGCTCACCAGTAGCGCTTACGACCACTAGCTTAACGAGGATTTTGACGCTTTTTTTAAGTTTTGACGAGTCTAATATTTTTAGATACAAACCTTGATTTTTGTGTAATATTGGGTCGGGTTCAGAAAGCT
This sequence comes from Hyppa rectilinea, assembly GCA_951799385.1. Taxonomy (NCBI): domain Eukaryota; kingdom Metazoa; phylum Arthropoda; class Insecta; order Lepidoptera; family Noctuidae; genus Hyppa; species Hyppa rectilinea. Next base: position 14,517,912 of record OX637324.1, read on the forward strand.
TCTTATTTATTTCCCAAATAAATAAGAAGCTTTAAAATCATAAGGGATTAAAATCATTTTGCTAACATTCCTTCTTTTAGATGTAACTTTTTCTTAAAACCTGTAGTAGGTTCCAGAAAAATGGTAGTAGTTTTTTTTTGTAAATTTGAAAAAAAAATGTCCCATGGACAAAGTTGTTCATTTTCATGAGTATAGTATCTCCTGAAAGTATGTCCCTCGTTTAACCTAACACACTGTATAGGCAGTCTTCTTCTTTTCGTGTGGTTAGTGACTAACCTGGTGTCAGAGTTTTTTGCTGCCCATGGGCTTCTGACTTAGCTTCACATGCTGTTGAGAAATATCTCTCAGTCATCAGTTATGTATAGCTCAATGCTTACACCACACCACAGCAAGAGTCAACACAACATACCAGTCTAACGCAACCAGCACGTGGCTGTTCCCAAACACAGCGGAGTTTGTAAACTGAGACAGAAATACGTGGCCGAAATTCGGGCGAGCTCAAGTGCCGTGTTATGACTTGTTGTGAGAACTGATGGAAGAATAATAGACGAGTGCCGGAGCTTTAGAAAATTGTTAGTGAATTGTTTAGCGATGTTATTGCTTTTAATAGGATTTCTGGCAAGTTTGTTATTTAGTCAGGTATTTTGGAATTAATTTGTTGGTGATGTAAGCTGGTTGGTATTACTATACAGGGTGAAATTGAATTCATGGGCAACATTTAATGGGGTCATTGTACTCATCATTATGAACAACTTTTACTATGGGAATAAATTGGAAATTGCAAAAAAAAAACAGCTGTTCCCATAAATTATGCTTGCTTAGCACGTCAAAATGTAGGGATAGCTGTTTTTTTTTTCGAGTAATTTTTTCGAGGCATAATATTATGTATGAGATCTTTTATTCATTGAACGACTTATCACAGTAGATACTTATGTTTGCATGGTGAAGCTGGCATACGAATCAATTAATTTTTTTGTGATGTTTGATTACTTATCTAAAAGTTGCCTGAATTACTTCCTTATAACGTGACTAACCTGCCAGTACTATCCAAATTGGTCCAGCCGTACGAAGCAGACGATTAGTAGATTTGCTACTAAACCATCTTATACTTTACTGTCACTTTTTCTTTGACAAACATAATCATATAATGTTCCCATTGCTGGGACCCAGGCCTCCTCTATGTGAGAGGGAGTGGGTCATAATCTGTAGTAGGTCTGTCAGTCTTTCTACACGTGCAGTCTGTGGACCAACTTTACGCGGCGGGCTTACAACGCCCTGCGGGTTCAGTACAATGACGCTCTGAGGACAGTGTTGAGGAAACTCAGGTACCTGCAGTACCTGAGTTTCCTCAACACTGTCCTGCTTCCGCAATGTTTGCGGATGCTTCCATCGATGATTTCTTCGCCATCATTAGGAAAAGAACTGCATCGATGATGAGCAGGGACCGTGCTAGCACCAACACTGTCCTCATAACGTTAGCGTGCAAAATAAATAGTCCGTTTAATGTATACCTACTGGGCAGGTGTGCACCTGCTTAGAAATAGGAAATAATTAAGCTTTGTTATGTTTTCTTGTTACTTGTTTTGTGTTACTAACAAATTACTAACACCTTCTTATTTTTATTCTTGTGTGCACTACTAACACTGTAAAATGTATGGACTATAAGTCTGAAATAAAGATAAATTATTAATTTTAATTATTATAATCCACAACAGAGTCCAGTGCGGGTTGGGAGATGTCACATGTCTTCGAATGTTTGGTTCTATTTTGGCACCTGCTGGTTTCCTCACAATGTTTTCCTTCACCGTTTTAAGAGCAGCGGTGCTGTAATTATTTACACAAAGTATAGCGCCTGGATTAGTTCGAACCCAAGACCTACAATTCGTCGGGGCAGTTACCTACGGGCCAGCACTGCTCTCCACGTGGCACACGGGCTCACGAAAATTTTATTCCTTTGGAGAGCAATGCTGAGAGTTTTTTGTCGTTATTCACTTGTTTCTCGAAATTTCGCATTATAATAATGAGTTACGTCAGTGTACTATATGGGTATGACATTTTAACATTGTTATGGGGACTTGAACATGGTTGAAAGTGTATATTTTATGTCATTACATTCATAACCAGCTTTTGCTTGTAACTTCGTCAGCGTGTCTTGTCCCCCGACCCATAGACCGCTCACGCTATTTCTTTGTTTTCGGATAGGGTTCTTCTTGACTATTTCTTTTTAACTCGGCTCCTAAGACTCGCAGCGTGATAATAATAGCCTATAATTCCAGTTTAATTTCAGTTCCATAAAAAAACGCGTTCAAACTCTTCAGGTTTAGTTACGTACATGGTACGTTATTATCGTATAGATAAGGGATTCACAGACGCTTGGAAAGAGTCAATGTGCTTTTTAAAGACGTTGATATTTTTCAAACATCATTATTAATATTTTACAGACAAACTGTCAAGTTCTTCCAACTAAACAGACAGCTGTGCTGCTGGGGAGTTTGTTGCGCCACTTCTTCTTCCCAGCTAAAGCACTAGGAAGTGGTGAAGGGTGGGCGTTTTTGGGGGACTGTCTTATGTAACTTTGACCTTCAAAAAGTGCTGATCTTCAGCCTAATTTGAATAAATGACTTTTGATTTTGTCAGATTTCCTTGATGGATTTTCAACCTTATTACAATAGCACAAGGTTCATATTCAATTGGGAATATTTGACAGTTAGGGGTAGCTTGATGCGCAGGCGTCTGTACATCAACTTTCCTTGCAACCAATTTGATTGTTTACAAGTCAAATCTAATACAAACTCTTTCTTTGTTTCAGCGTCCGACAAACAACGAATCAACAATTCCATAAAAGTCCAAACTAGTGTAAAGTGATTTAAAATAATGTGGGACCCAGCAGTACGATCCTCAGTCCCCGAAGCACGCTCGGTAACTTTCGGCTGTTTCCGCGACAGCTGTCAATGAGATTCCAAGATGGCGGAGAAGGTCAGCTGATCGGAAAGTCGCCCGCGCCAGCCTCGCAGCAAGAGGCGAATTAAGCGCATCATGGTAAGATAGATTAAATTAATTGTAGCTAATAATCTCCTATGGCGTCGATATTCAGTGACGTCATTCATTGAGGAAGTTTTTAAGATACCTTGACCTAATTTTCTCGGGAAAAAGTTCAAGTGGCCGGCCGACGATGTCGGCTGGATGTTGTCAAAGTTATAAGTAGCTAATGGACTGACCGTCTTCAAATACGTGTTTCTTGGTAAAAGATTAAGAAGTAACCTGGTGTAAGCCGGGCTAATAACATTAGCTTTAAGTTGGCCCAAACTTCAGAGCGCTTTTAGTCGTGAAATGGGAGAAATGGAATGAAATAATCACTTTTGCGTGTCATATAAAACAACTAGCACTTTGCCCGCGGCTTCGCTCCCGTGGTCTTTCCCGTGGGACCCGTTATTTTTCCCGGGATAAAAAGTAGCCTATGTTACTCCTAGAAAACTAAGCTTTCCAACGGTGAAAGAATTTTTTAAATCGTCCAGTAGTTTCGGAGCCTGTTCATTTCAAGCAAACAAACAAAAAATCAAATATTTTCTTTTTATAATATTAGTATAGATAAATAAAGCTAAATGGAGTCGCCATTTCCTATCTCACTTTGCCTGAGAATAAATGGCGAGACAAACTCAGAGGACACAGTTTATTTTAAAGTCCAGACATAAACTTGGTAAGCGGGATTGTCCGAAAGGGTTACCGCTACCCCGGAACATAAAGGAGTAAGGGAGGAACATAGATGGGTTTTATTCAGTGAAAGTCTGACACTCCCTTCCGCTCCACCCAGAGCTAAAGGAGTCATGTAAAGATTTCCCACCTTCATAAAAAAGGGGTCACAGTTAAGCCCAGACATAATCTTGGTCAGATAATGTGAGGACCATTTAGATCAGTGTCTGAAATGGTCTTTTAAGGATAGAAGCACACAGATTAGAGTAGTAATAGGACAAACACATAGGAACTAAAAGCCGCGCCTCTTCTCCATGTGGATAAAATGAATAGACTAATCATCTATATTTGTATAGATGATTAGTCTATTCTTTTACAGTTGTACAGTCACGAATACTAATATCTATACACCTAGTAAAATTCTGAAGCGATTTTCTCGTAAAATAAGTATTTCAACTTTGAGATATACGACATGTTCGATAAACATATGGATTTGAAAATGCAATATGTGCATGAATATACAATTTCATTCGATAACTTAAGAGAAAACCGCTTTTGAATTAGTTAACTGTATAGATATTTTTGCTCGTGACTGTACAGATATAAATGTAGAACTTGATATAGGTTGACATTATAGCTACCTACACAGTTTAACACAAACACAGCGACAATTTTTTGTCAGGTGGTATTCTAAGCTGAAAACACTGCTTCAACACGCATACGTGTCGCTAAAATCCCTACTGAGTGCCTTCAACACGCGTTGCAATGTATTAACAACGAGCGGCTCCCGCGTGGTTTCACCCACTGCTCGGCTCCTATTGGTCGTAGCGTGATGTTACATAGCCTATACCTTACTCGATAAATGGACTATCCAACACAAAAAGAATTTTTCAATTCGGACCAGTAGTTCCAGAGATTAGCGCGTTCAAACAAAGAAACTCTTCAGCTTTATAAAATTAGTATAGATAAATACACATTTGTGTGGAAGGCATTGAGCTTACAATGGATCAAAATGTATTAAGCACGTATGCGTGTGCAGGGCACTGTGCGATAGAACAGAAAAGACAGCTGTGTTCATTGCAATTTATGGGAGGACGATATTGACGCTAAAAACTATTAGAACGCTATGTACTACTATCGTTACAAAGACATTTTACTATGTGCGCGTTCATACATTTTAGTATACGGAGTGTTAGGTTAAACGAGGGACATACTTTCCGGGGTTACTATACTAATGGTAATTAACAACTTTGACTATGGAACTATACCTGAAATCACGAAAAAAAATCAGCTGTTCAGTACGCATAATTCGTTAAAATGTATGGAACAGGTGATTTTATTTTGGAAGGAAGTTCCTTATCGCGCGTTGCGAAAGGGGGCTAGACGGAATTAAGGCCAAAAGTTGTAATGACACTTTTTTTAGAGTAAAATATGATGTCTTTTAAATCAATATTTTATGATTGGTTAATTTTAGATTAGATTTTTTTTTATTATTATAACTTTAAAGAAATAAAATTTTATTACAATTCCTTCACTAATTAATAGAAAGGAACTTCGTTCCATCCGGGTGTCCCTTGACACCTTTCAAGTTTTTTTCATATTTCAGAGTTGGTCCCATGGACCAACTCTGAAATATGAAAAAAACTTGTTGATTCTCATGAGTACTATACAACCTGAAAGTATGTCCCTCGTTTAATCTAACAGACTGTATAGTTACGTCAGTTGTGGGCATATACATAAGTTTTTGGGATGATATCTTCAGTGTGGGTATCATCCCAAAATTTTTGAAACACCTGCCTTAGCACACTTAACGGCTGAAATGATTTCAATGTGTCAGACAGTGACATAGGATACTATTTATCCCGGAAGTAAATTCCCGTGGGATACCCATAAAGTCAAATTATTTATGTATTTTCAACGTGGCGCTACAATGGTGACATTAATTTAATAATAATAATAATATCCTTGGACATTTCACACAACGCCATATAGTCCCAAGCAAAGCAACCTAATGTTTGTGTTATGGTCACGAGAAGCCTAATAAACTACTTATATACATTGTAACACACTGGTAGGGTCACATGAATCATATTATGTATAAAAAAAAGTAATTAAAAACGAGATCAGTTGTTTCATCCTAATAGTATTGCTTATTTGTTTTAATTTCATTCGGCAAATGACCGCTGCGCGACAGTTCTTTAAGTACATGTTGCTCTAAGATGCTGTTTTGTAACATTTTAAATAAATCCGTAAATAATAACGTTTAATGAATATTATAATCTATACTTTACTATTATAAGGAGGAAGATTTTTTTGTATGTTTGTAACGCATAAACTCAAAAACTACTTAACGGATCTGGATGCAACTTGGCACAAAGATAGATTATAGTCTTATAAATATTTTTATTCCGGATAAATGTACGGTTTCCGTGGGATAATTTCCTACATACACGTGGGCGAAGCCGCTGGCAAAAGCTAGTGTCTTCATATAACGAAAATGTGAAAACGTATATATCAATTAATGTCACCATTGTAGCGCCACGCTGTATAGGTACTAATAAATCCTCTAATCCTCGCATTTCTCCCACAGCAGGTGTTTGGCGAATGGGCACAGGTAGAAGTGGTGGAGCTGGTGAACGATGGCTCAGGGCTCGCGTTCGGCATCGTGGGGGGACGCTCCTCCGGAGTGGTGGTCAAGAGCGTGTTACCGGGCGGAGTGGCGGATAGGGTGAGTTCCTCTTCTTCTTAAAATACAACAGTTTCGAGGCAATTATGTTATCAATTACTGAAAACGTTTGGATTTTCTATCTAGGAGAAGTCATTCGATGATTTCCCACCCTCAAAAAAAGAGTGAATATGAAAATATCACATGTCGTAAAGATATTGGCCTACCAGCTTACGCTTATCAATCAGATAGTGTCGTGATATTATAAACCTTGAACTCTTAATCATCTGCCTACAATTTATATTTGATATTTTTGTCTGTACTTTTCTAACCGAATCCCTTTTAAAAGATACATCATTTTTCGTTCCGTTATTCTTAAATCTTTCATCTTTTTTTATCACGTTTGACGTGCTGTTCTGAACAGCCGATTTAACGCCAGTGAATACAGTGAAATCTTTACCTTTACGAGACATTCCAAGCAGCTGATTCCAAGCCAGTGCTTCCAACATTTTCTCGTTCACGTAAAACGCAAGGCCTGCAGAAAATTTCACGCTCGGTGAAGTATTTCAGATTAATATGGTAATCGCGTCAACGTCCCGGCCTGGCATGCATCTAAATGAGCTGCGTTGCATTTTTATCAGCTCTCCGAAAACTGGACTTTAGCTACTGAAAAATCTATCCGTATTTTCTTCAAATCTAACCTAGGGTCCCTAACACGTCCGAAAGGGTTACCGGTACCCTGGAACATAAAGGGCTAAGGAACATGCATGGGTTTTAGTCAGTAAAAGTCTGGCACTCCTATCCGCTCCACCAAGAGCGGGAAAATCATCAAATGTCGCTTTTGATGATTTCCTACCCTCAAAAGAAAGGGGTCCCAAACACGATGACCTTAAGCGGGGACTCTAGTCTCGAGGAATTTGAAAAGTAAGTATTTGAAGAAACTCATGTCGTCGCGCCGTGACCCACTTCCCCCCGTAAAGTGCGGAAGGCACAACTACAGCTCAGGCTGATTTTAACTACAAAAACCTTGACCAAAAGACGTTGAATTCCGCTGTTTTCTTCTTCAAAACCAGCGGGCCTACAATAAACTCTTATAGCAGGTCAATTTTAGACGAAAAATAACCTGTCGTGTTAGTTTGTACCATGAACTCGACAAGTAGCAGGCCAGTCAGCGATCACGTGGTCTTAACCGGTGAGTGACTACGTGACAGCATTTCAGCAGACTGGCCTGCAACATATCCTTACCATGTAGGCTTTTTGACATTTAAACATTCAACAATTGAACTGCCCTGCCGTCATAATTTGCAGCTTTGTGAAAGTAACAATTATTGACCTGGGGGCCTACCATAAACTTTTAAAATATTTGCCAAGTGCAGGGCAGTTCAACTGGGCATGTTAACCTGACAGGTTTTGTGTTTGTACCATGAATATTTCCCGTTGACCTGCATCATGTCAACTTTTGACCTGCTACATAGTCTCTGGTCAGTGTGCTGGATTATAAATAAACGTTCTAAAATACTTTACCGGTTTTACGGTTTTAATAGAAATGAAATAAGTTTTTATAATAACAGTTTAAAATAAGAGAGTAGTCATAGAAACTTTGTTCCATGGCAAAAAAAGAATTTATCATTACTGATTATGAGAGCGAACGCCCTTCTTGCCACAAAAACTTGAAGTAAAAAGTTAATACTTCACATTTATTTTCGAACGAATTTAATGCCTACATGTCAAAGGGTAATAAGTACAATTTTTCAATTTATTTTGAAATTCAAGTGGATCAGTTTTTGTTTACTTTAAACATAAAGGTACTTAGCCTTTTTTTTTAAGGCTGGGAAATCATCTAATGACTTCTCCCGCTCTGGGTGGAGCGGAAGGGAGGGTCAGACTCTTACTGACTAAAACCCATCCATGTTCCTTCCTTAGCCCTTTATGTTCCGGGGTAGCGATAACCCTTTCGTACAATCCCGCTTACCCGGTAGGCTTGGCCCTGAGGGGCCCCTTCATATGCTGACATCTCTTTGAGGCGCACGTAGAACATATACGCGCGGTCCGGCACGGGCCTGGTGCTGATCGGACGGTGAGTCACTCACCGTCTGCAGGCCCGCGCCTACGGTGGCTGGGGGTCGTCACGTGGCTCCCGACGCCCGGGGCGTCTCCCGCGGCGGCTGGGATGGGAAGACCTTTCTCTTTCCCATCCCGCCACCAAAGGTACTCAGCCTTAAAGTTTTAACTCTAATCAATACAGATATTTGTTTTGTGGCCGTGTCTGTGAGTGGTAGGCAAAGAGTGGCTTTTGTGACTATGGATTTAAGACAAGTTTCTTACGAACAATTGGAATATGTAAGATGTTTGTATATTAACAAGGATACTGTAATAGGCTATAATAAAAGCTCGGAAAATGACTCAAAAATGTGGATTGAGGTGGCTGAAAATCTAAATTCTGTGTTAGGTGTGCTGAAAAGGATTGAAAAACTTGTATAGCTATAAGTTTTTAATTAATTAATATTATCAAGGTAATATAATATTTCTCAACAGCATGTGATGCTAAGTCAGAGGCCCATGGGCAGCACTAAAACTCTGACACTGGTTAGTCACTAACCACACGAAGAAGAAGATCAAGGTAATTGCCTGACTTAATTATATTAATTAAACCATAAATACTGTTTAAATATCGATCTGCCCAGCCTTTTCTCAATTATGTTGGGGTTGGCTTTAATTCTAACCGGATACAGCTGAATACCAGTATTTTACATGGAGAGAGATTCTTTGGAGTATCATCCAGTTACTGGGTGGTGGAGGCGTGGGTTGTGGAAGACGACCCTTAAAACTATCAAAATCCATGAATAACGGGTATGGGACGCCGCCGTAGGTTCTACGAATGCAGCCTAAAACCTCAGGTATACCAAACTTCTTAAAAAATCTGAAATAAGTTAATGACAGTTGTGCTGTCACATCTATACATTCAGAATACCGAGTGACGCAGTACCTGTCACATGATCACCAGTTACCATATTATACCACCATACATACCTCCGAACCAGTTACCTCACCACCTTTTACCACATACCACCGAACCAGTACCTTACCACGTTTTGACAACCCCGCAAGAAACAGTGAGAGTGAAGCAATCATCATGATAAAGAAATTATAAATGTAAACACCGATGCGGCACGAGCGTCATCACAACGCCGCGCCGCACACGTTCGCCGGTTTACTTCGGAAGGAGCGGTTTGTAAGCGCAAGCAGAGCAAGCAGAAAGCACCCTCCGCGTCTTCACTGCACACGACGGGACCTCGCAGATGGACACATGACGCTGACGACACACGCGTCCCGCGGATCGGCAGGCAGTCTTCTCTCGACGGCGGCACCTGGGGGCAAGGAACATATTCCTGGGGGAAAAGGACCGCGCTCGACGCGCGACTCCTATTTATGCCTTCCTGCCGCCCTTCGGCGCGCCGCTATTGGTCAAAAATGATTGGACAGTGAAATTTGTTATTGTATATAATAGTGTATTTTAGAAATTAAAGCAGTCTGTTAAAGTCAGTTATTCAATTCTTTGTGACGAGTTATTATTTCCAAGTACCTATCAACCCCGTGCGTGCCCAACCACTAAAACCTGATTACTAAAATCAAAAGAATTTCACTAGACTAGCTGAGAATTTTATTTCTTTTCAGCGAAAATGTAGTAGGTAGATTTAAGCATTCTATTACTTGTGCTACTGCATGTGATTCAATACTGTTTGCTGCGCAATAGAATGTACTGCCATGTCATCCGTTGGTCTTTAATAAGAACTATTCGCGCAAAAAGATAATGCTATGCTGTTAAAACCTGAAATAAAGTAGGCCCACATTCAAGAACTTATATTATTATGATAATTAAACGGATAAATAGAAGTGTAGAACCTTGACCTCAATCGACAAATCGGTTGATTTAGTAGGGCGTGGCATGAAAGATTGTAGCTCACAGAGCGCAGTGCAAGCGCTTTGGTGAGCCTATATCGTTTAATAAAAGCGTTGTCCAGCATGTCAAATGGTTAGATCGAGTTTCTCAAAATGTTTCTTTGAATTTTAGCCATTTGTTTAGCTCTGTTGCCACGACTATCATCCTCAAGAAACTCGAAAATTTCATCTTCATCACACATCTAAAATAAATGGTAAACACATTGCTCATAGAGGTTTTCTATGTATTTCAATACTTTGAAATAACGACAGAATTATATTGTGTACACACTTTTAGGATAAATTAGCTTTTTCTATTTAAATTTAATTAAAACAGGTCAATAGTTGTTACTTTCACAAAGCTGCAAATTATGACGGCAGGGCAGTTCAATTGTTGAATGTTTAAATGTCAAAAACCCTACATGGTAAGGATATGTTGCAGGCCAGCCTGCTGAAATGCTGTCACGTAGTCACTCACCGGTTTAGACCACGTGATCGCTGACTGGCCTGCTGCTTGTCGAGTTCATGGTACAAACTAACACGGCAGGTTATTTTTCGTCTAAAATTGACCTGCTATAAGAGTTTATGGTAGGACCCCTGTTTTAATTAAATTTAAATAGAAAAAGCTAATTTATCCTAAATGTGTGTACACAATATAATTCTGTCGTTATTTCAAAGTATTGAAATATATAGAAACTTCTTTGAGCAATGTGTTTACCATTTATTTTAGATGTGTGATGAAGATGAAATTTTCGAGTTTCTTGAGGATGATAGTCGTGGCAACAGTGCTAAATAAATGGCTAAAATTCAAAGAAACATTTTGAGAAACTTGACCTAACCATTTGACATGCTGGACAACGCTTTTATTAAACGATATAGGCTCACGAAAGCGCTTGCACTACGCTCTGTGAGCTACAATCTTTCATGCCACGCCCTACTAAATCAACAGATTTGTCGATTGAGGTCAAGGTTCTACACTTATATTTATCAATTTAATTATCATAATAATATAAGTTCTTGAATGTGTGCCTACTTTATTTCAGGTTTTAACAGCATACCATTATCTTTTTGCGCGAATAGTCTTATAAAGACCAACGGGTGATATCGCAGCACATTCTACTTCGCAGCACAAGTAATAGAATGCTTAAATCTACTACATTTTTGCTGAAAAGAAATAAAATTCCCAGCTAGTGTAGTGAAATTCTTTTGATTTTAGTAATCATGTATTTTATTCTATTCTGAATATTGTATAGATGTGACAGCACAACTGTCATTAACTTATTTCAGATTTTTGAACAAGTTTGGTATACCTGGGGTTTTACGCTGCATTCGTAGAACCTACGGCGGCGTCCCATACCCGTCATTCATGGATTTTAATAGTGTTAAGTGTCGTCTTCCACAACCCACGCCTCCACAACCCAGTAACTGGATGATACTCCAAAGAATCTCTCTATCTCTCTCCATGTAAAATACTGGTATTCAGCTGCATCCGGTTAGAATTAAAGCCAACCCCAACGTAATTGAGAAAAGGCTGGGCAGATCGATATTTAAATAGTATATTGTTTAATTCATAATTAATATAATTAAGTAAGGCAATTACCTTAATAATTTTAATTAATTAAAAACTTACAGCTATCCAAGTTTTTCAATCCTTTTCAGCACACCTAACACAGAATTTAGATTTTCAGCCACCTCAGTCCACATTTTTGAGTCATTTTCCGAGCTTTTATTATAGCCTATTACAGTATGTTAATATACAAAACATCCTACTACTATTATAAAGGCGAAAGTTTGTAAGTATGGATGTATGGATGTTTGTTACTCTTTCACGTAAAAACTACTGTATAGATTTGGATGAAATTTGACACAGAGATGGTTTATATCCTGGATTAACACATAGGATATTTTTTATCCCGGTAGAACATTCCTGTGGGATAATTTCCGACCTCCACGCGAGCGAAGCCGCGGGCAGAAGCTAGTCTTACATATTCCAATTGTTCGTAAGAAACTTGTTTTAAATCCATAGTCACAAAAGCCACTCTTCGCCTACCACTCACAGCCACGGCCAGAAAACAAATATCTGTATTGCTTTGAGTTAAAACTTTAAGGCTAAGTAACTTTGGTGGCGGGATGGGAGAGAGAAAGGTCGTCCCGTCCCAGCCGCCGCGGGAGACGCCCCGGGCGTCGGGAGCCACGTGACGACTCCCGGCCACCGTAGGCGCGGGCCTGCAGACGGTGAGTAATGGGTGACTCACCGTCCCATCAGCACCAGGCCCGTTCCGGATGGCGCGTATATGTTCCACGCAAAGAGATGTCAGCATATGAAGGGGGCCTTCAGGGCCAAGCGGGATTGTCCGAAAGGGTTACCGCTACCCCTGAACATAAAGCGCTAAGGAAGGAACATAGATGGGTTTTAGTCAGTAAGAGTCTGACACTCCCTTCCGCTCCACCCAGAGCGGGAGAAGTTATTGGATGATTTCCCAGCCTTAAAAAAAAAAGGCTAAGTACCTTTATCTTTAAAGTAAACAAAAACTAATCCACTTGAATTTCAAAAACGCCCCGTAAATTGTACTTATTACCCTTTGACATGTAGGCACTTATTTCGTTCGAAAATAAATGTAAAGTATTAACTTTTTACTTCAAGTTTTTGTGGCAAGAAGGGCGTTCGCTCTCATAATCAGTAATGTTAAATTCCTTTTTTGCCATGGAACAATGTTTCTATGACTACTCTCTTATTTTAAACTGTTATTATAAAAACTTATTACATTTCTATTAAAACCGTAAAACCGGTAAAGTATTTTAGAACGTCTATTTATAATCCAGCATAGAGACTATGTAGCAGGTCAAAAGTTGACATGATGCAGGTCAGCGAGAAATATTCATGGTACAAACACAAAACCTGTCAGGTTAACTTGCCCAGTGGAACTGCCCTGCACTTGGCAAATATTTTAAAAGTTTATGGTAGGCCCCGATATAAGAAATTCTTATTTTAAAATTTAGAGGAAAAGTACTACTCTGTCAAGAAAGTACCGGGAAAAGATCAATAATACACAAAATGTTTTGTTATTCATCCAAATTTATTTTATCACCTTCAAAGTATGCTCCTTTAGAAACGATACACTTGCGCCAACGAATAATCCATTCATCAAAACATTTTTTAAACGCTGCTTCCGGAATTGAGTTCAGTTCTCGCCGCGAATTCTCCTTTATGTCTTCTATCGATTGAAAACGGGTGCCACGAAGTGGTATTTTGAGTTTAGGAAAAAGAAAAGAGTCAGCAGGAGCCATATCTGGTGAATATGGTGGTTGCTGGATGGTATTTGTTGAGTGTTTGGTCAAAACTTCGTTCACAATGATAGCCTTGTGCGAAGGCGCATTGTCGTGGTGCAAAATCCAAGAATTTTCTTTCCACAAATCTGGCCTTTTTCGTCGAATTTGCTCTCTTAAACGCCGCATAACGCTCAAATAATATTCTTTATTTACCGTTAGACCTTCCGGTAAGAATTCAGAGTGCACAACACCGCGATAGTCAAAGAAAACAGTCAACATGACTTTGACTTTTGATCGACTTTGGCGTGGTTTTTTCGGTTTCGGTTCAGTTGGAAGGCGCCACTCCGAAGCTTGTTAATATAATATAATATAATATAATATCCTTGGACATTTCACACAACGCCATATAGTCCCAAGCTAAGCAACCTAATGCTTGTGTTATGGTAACGAGATGGCTGATAAACTACTTATATACATTTTTTTTTTGTAAATACATACATATTATAGATAGAAAAACACCCAGACCCGTAACAAATACTTGCAGGTCGTACAAATATTTGTTCCGTGCGCGAATCGAACCCGCGACATAGTGCGCAGCAGTCAATCGCTCAACCACTGCGCCAACCGTGTCGTCAAACGTCGTGTTGACTAGTTTGCATGTCAAACTCGTAAACCCACGTCTCGTCACCAGTAACAATGCGTTTCATGAATGTTGGGTCCGAACTGACTCGTTCTAGCATGTCCTCAGCGACTTTCATGCGATTGAGTTTTTGGAGAAAATTCAGATCTTTTGGGACTAGCCGAGCAGCAACATGTTTCATACCCAAATGATTAGTTAAAATGGTACGGATCGACTCGTGAGATACAGAAAGTTCGGCGGCTATCTCTCTCAGAGTTGAATGGGGATTTTCAGTCACTATTTTCTTCACTTTTGCGATGTTAACTTCAGTTGCAGACGTTGACGGCCTACCAGAGCGAGGCAAATCTTCCATCACATCTCGACCGCTTTTGAACGCTTTGAACCACTCATAAGCACGAGTTTTTGATAAAGTCGATTCACCGTAAGCCTTCTGTAACATTTACAGTGACTCCGAACACGAAATTCCATTGGCGATGCAAAATTTAAGACAAACTCTTTGTTCGATATTTTTGTCCATTATGAAATTCGCAATACACACTTTATATGATATTACTAAAACCAGCACTGTATTTAATATAAATAACAGATGCAACTCAAACTCCGCACCAAAATGGAAAACAGTTGTGCCAATCTAACAACTACAAAAAAACAAAAATTTGAATTTGGAACCATAAACAAATCATCCATTCCCGATACTTTTTTGGCTGAATGTATATCTATGCTTCTATTTTTTTCTTTATTGTTGGCGATAAAAACGAGCTATTTTTCGGGATTTTGGATTGTCATAATTCTTTTAGTGATTATGTTTTTAGAAAAATGGGAAATGATAGGGACACGCCCATGATATTTTGAAAACAATAAATTGCTCTAGAAGCATTATCCACGAAGAAAACAGCGGAATGCGTTTGTATGGAAAAAGGCCCAATAGAGTTCCCTCTTAAGTAGGGTTAATTTAATATCTTGATGTGACTTGCAACGCCAATACATTTAAAGCAGGTTCTATTGGTTTCATAGAGCGGGTGATCACTATTCGTACCTTCTGGGAATAAGAAGAGGCCATTTCCTTGCAGTGGGACAGTAATATACGGGTATTATTATAACCTAGCAACAGCATAATATCATGAGATTAGATTGTTGATTCTTATCAGGCTTTTGAGTACCTGATGCTCTATTTAGCACTCTAATATTACAACGATAATGGCCACCATTAACTTTTGGCTTGCATTTAATCGAACTTCAAATATTGCCGTTTCGCTTTTCTAAACATATTATTGAACACTCAAAAGTAATACATGCGCTTCTTTTTATGAACCTCTAATAATTCATATTTTGGGGTCTAAAAATACTAAATAGAGTCATTGCGACCAATTATATTGTACCTACATTTCTCAGCTTAAAGTATCAAATAAATAAATTGTGAGAAAAGACCAAAAAATTTAAAAGAGGCTTCATTATTGAAAAAAATGTTCATCATAAGAGGTTCAATAATTTTAAAAAGTATACAAAATACTTTTAGAGGACCAGTTTAATATTCTATCTCCCGTTCCTAACAAAGAGCTTGTAGAACAAGAACAAACGTTTCACGTACCGTAGATTTTGGATTAAAATGGTAATGGCGCCAACGTCATACCTCTTGCATGCATGCCTGTCCCGAAAAATCTCAATTTCAAAGCCAAATATTACACGAAACTGGTATTGGAGTTTCAGATTAGTTGGCTAGCGTTTGCCCGTAGTTTCACTCGCGTGAAAGTTGGAAAATATCCCACGGGAACGTAGGCACAGCACGGCCGACGTATCTTGGCGGTCCTGAAGTTGGCCGATTACCTGCGCAGTAGACAATTTTGTTCCTAAAACATCCATTGCGCAGCCAAACAGCTAACTTCAGGACCGCCAAGATACGACGGTCGGTCGTACTATAACTACTGCCGGAATTAAAAGTACCTTATTTATTACTAGCTTCTGCCCGCGACTTCGTCCGCGGAAAATTGCAATATACTGTAATTGTTTAGGTAGCGCATGCAAATAATTCTGTTTTCGGAGGT
This sequence comes from Hyppa rectilinea, assembly GCA_951799385.1. NCBI lineage: Eukaryota > Metazoa > Arthropoda > Insecta > Lepidoptera > Noctuidae > Hyppa > Hyppa rectilinea. Next base: position 14,534,158 of record OX637324.1, read on the forward strand.
ATTTTTTTCCGACTTTCTAGACGAAAATTGCGATAGCTCGGCTAATATGTATGATATAAATATAATTTATAGCATATAGCACTCAGGAATAATGTAGCTTTCTATCAGTGAATTTTTTTTTGAAATTGGATCATTAGTTCCGGAGATTACCCCCTACGTACAAACTTACAAACTTACAAATTTTACCTCTTTATAATATTAGTATAGATATGTTAATCCGCCGTTTTTACGCCCATAACATACAAACGGACAAGACAAAATATATATATTTTTGGCATCAGACTTGTTCGTCTCGACCTCGTAAATACTTTTTTTCAAAAATATTCAATGTACAGACGCCAGCACATCAAGCTATCCCTAATTGTCAAATTTTCTGAATTAAAAATGAACCTTATGTCTTTGCAATAAAGTTGAAATACTATCAAAGAAATTTGACAGATTGTGGTAACTTGATGTGCTGGCCTCTGTACAGTTTTGAACTCGTAACGATTTTGTTATTTATACTAGCTTTTGCCAGCGGCTCCCCCCGCGTGTATGTAGGAAATTATCCCACGGGAACCGTACATTTTTCCGGGATACCCTATATGGTATTCCGGACTATTATCTATCTTTGTGCCAAGTTTCATCCGAGCCGTTAAGTAGTTTTTGAGTTTATTCGTTACAAACATACATACAAATTTTAATCTACCCTCTTTATAATATATTATATATTATAGACTAGCTGCCGCCAGCGGCTTCGCCCACGTGGATGTTGTAAATTATCCCAAGGGAATGTACTACCGGAATGAAAAGTATCCCATGTGTTAATCCAGGTCATAAAATATCTCTGTACCTAGTTTCATCCAGATCCGTTCAGCCGTTTGAGCGTGAAGAACGGATAAACATACAAAGAACAAAACTCACTCACAAACCTTCGCCTTTATAATGTTAATGTACAGACGCCAGCACATCAAGCTATCCCTAACTGTCAAATTTTCTCAATTAAAAATGAACCTCATGTCTTTGCAATAAAGTTGAAATACTATCAAAGAAATTTGACAGATTGTGTTAACTTGATGTGCTGGCCTCTGTACATAATAAGTGTGATGTCTAGATTCCATTCCGTTTTTTTGTTTAGTTTTCCTTGCTAATATAGTAACCTGGTAACTTCGTATTTATTTTTCCAATTAGCGTGTTTTCCAGTGGGTTCCTATGAGTTTTTTTTTATTTTTCATCTTACTATTGGTCTGCTGGCTTATTGCCAAAGTTACAGTTCAAAGAAACTGGAGCCGTCTATCTTATGGTTTCTTGTATTTTCAAACGCTTGGAGTAACTTCAGAAAAGTATGGCTTACTTATAGTAGCAGTGTTCTGAAAGTGGGACAAGGAATACTAGACTTTGGATATATATTTGTTAAGCTCAATTCAGTTTGACGATCATCATCATCTGCCTAGCCTTTTCCCAAATATGTTGGGGTCGGCTTCCAGTCTAACTGGATGCAGCTGAATACCAGTATTTTACTGACGCGACTGCCTATCTGACCTCCCGGGCTTCTGACGACCCGTAACGACTGTCAAAGATACACAAATGACAGCCGGGACCAACGGCTTAACGTGCTTTCCCAGGAACGGAGGAGTCTCGTTATGTAATTTAGTTTGACGATTATGTTTCTATTTAATTTGGTAATGTTACTTTTTGGTATTAACATCGAATAAGTTAGGAAAGGGGCAGGAGGTTCATTATTATAGGCATCCAACCCGGTGTCGTTGATATGACACCTGCTAATTGGGTATTTGAAAGGGTAGGTAGTCAATAACGTTACTTTTTATGAACTGTCAAAACGCGGAATTTGTACGAAATATAACAATGTGACGTCACAGATTTTTAGAATCAAATGGAATACTTATTAGCATTAAATGCAATTTCACAATTATATCTTTGCATATGTAATTTCTGTACGGTGACGGAAGTTTTTAAGACGAGCGGTCTTTTTCTATGTGATTTCATGTTTTAGTTTTGATCGTTTCAAATAGTCAATTGAATGTAACAAAATGTATATTTTTAATCTGTGGCCGAATTCTGCAGAATTCTTATGCTCACCAAAAGCGCTTGCAACCATTAGACCAAGGGGGCAGTCACTCAGCGGGCTTGTCCGAAAGGGTTACCGCTACCCCAGAACATAAAGGGCTAAGGAAGGAACATAGATTGGTAAGATTATCAGTAAGCGTCTTGCATTCCCTTTCTCTCCACCCAGAGCGTGTGGGGTCATTTGATGATTTCCCACCCTCAAAAATAAAGGGGGCAGTCACATACTAATAATATTATAGCTCCAGTTGGAAAACCCACTCTTTTCTTCCCCAGATAACATCGACATAAAAAAAAACACATTTTATCACCGTCTTTAAAAGCCAAAGCGTTAAGAGCACTTAATGTACAGTTTAATGGTCTTTATAAACATCGCTTTATCTCCTTCGCTCATATAAACTCTTGCGAAGTGATATATATATCTGTCTCCTTTTAAAAGTACTTTTTTAAATCGTTTTAATGTAAGTGTAAATCCGATTGATGGGTTTTCAAACGGGCCGGAAGAGGAAACACGCTTCGTGTCTTATAATGTGTGGATATGTCGTTAGGAATGAGATCTGGGTCAATGACTCTCACTGGGAATTGCAACTGCAAATATATATTGATCTGTTCAATTCATCAGGTTAAGCTACGCTTGCCGGGGTTGGTCAAAATCAAAATCAAAAGTCATTTATTCAAATTAGGCTGAAGATAAGCACTTTTTGAAGGTCAAAGTTACATAAGACAGTCCCCCAAAAACGCCCACCCTTCACCACTTCCTAGTGCTTTAGCTGGGAAGAAGAAGTGGCGCAACAAACTCCCCAGCAGCACAGCTGTCTGTTTAGTTGGAAGAACTTGACTCTACACACATTTATCGCATGAGAAGTAATTAACATTACGAAACACATCACATTAAAATCAATCATTTGCCACATGTCAGCTAGCACACGTCAATATACCAATTAAAACATTAAAACTGACTGTACTCAAGCGTAAATTTAAAAAGAAAAAAAAAAGAGCCTCCAGGTAAAAGTGCGTGCCCGCTTACATGTGCAATGCTGTACTATGTCCATACAGCCGTAACTCGAAGTTACAAATGATAAACTAGGACCATCGAAGTAAAATCAATCAATTAATTGCTAATGATTACTAACTAGGATCAAGATAAATAAATATGATCAACTGTCGAGGTCTCTAGCTAACCACATTTTGCAATACAACTCATTAAAAAAAAAACATAGTAATGAGTAGATTATGTCAACAATAAATGGCTAATAAAAAAAAATAAAAACAACCAAAACAATGAATTGAATACATAATAAAAATAATTTTATGAAGCTAATTCTGGAGAAAGAACATAAACATTGTCTTGTGTTAATCACAGCGACCAACTATTCTTGTCATTTAAGTAGTCGTTGGTAGTATAGTAAGCCTTTGAACAAAGGATAGATTTTACTTTAGATTTAAACGTATTAAAAGGCAATTCTAGCAAAGAAGAGGGCACCTTGTTATAAAAGGTTATACCAAGCCCCACAAATGAGTTATGAACCTTATGAAGCCGATGAAAGGGAGCACGTAGTTTATCCTTATTTCTAGTATTGATGTTGTGAATATCACTGTTTTTAGTATATAAGTGTAAATTTTGTCTAATATATAAAATGTTGGCGAAAATAAATTGTGACGCTACCGTAAGAATACCAATTTCTTTAAAATCCGTGGTCCGTGGATGAGTGACTATCTTTACATATCGAAAGTTCTCCGTGCCTCGGAAAGCATGTTAAGCCGTTGGTCCCGGCTGTCATTCGTGGATCTTTGACAGTCATTACGGGTAGTCAAAAACCCGAAAGTCTGACAGCCAGTCTTACCAAGGGGTATCGTATTACCCAGTTATTGGCTGGGTTTTTGAGGTCAGATAGGTAGACGCTCCATGTAAAATAAAAGTATTCAGCTGCATCCGGCTAGACTGGAAGCCAACCCCTATATAGTTGGGATGAGGATAGACAGATTGATATGATTAGGCAGAGAAAGAATAACTGGATTTAAAAAAGGTCGTCCTCTGTGTGGGCACAAAGAACGACCTATAGATATTCCATTCTATTATCCACAGCAAATACACTAGCAAATATTATTTATTATATTTTTGACGCTAAAATCATTTTTGATACACTATCAATTGTCCAACTGAATTCTAGTATTATTTTATTTGTTTCTTTTCTAGTCCGGTCAGATCCGACCAACAAATAGGAGTGAACGTAATAATTCGCACCCAGCTGAAAGTTGGTAGGATTGTTCAAAACAGTTTCATGAATAAAATCTAAAACATACATCTTTTATGGGGTTCTGTGTTAAATGTTACAACAAAATACCTTGCAATTAAATTCAACATTCTGCAATTAAATGAAAGAAAATTTAAAACTCATATTAAAAATACACTTTGTAAACAAGCTTATTACAAATTAGAAGATTATGTAAAGGATAAGGATGCTTGGAAACATGCTGGTCCTGCTTCACAGGACAATCTAGTGTCTAGACAAAATCAAACTGGTTGCTAAGTAAATTAGGTAATAATTTATTATTTGTAAAATACTATTTTAACATGTTGAAATAACTTCTCACACATTGATTTGTAAATACTAAAGTTTTAGAATGTTTGTAAATATGTGAGCACCATGTACTTATGACATACTTAAGTTTACCTGCCATTACTATAATGTGTTTTTCTTTTCATCTTTTTTGGTCTATTGTTTTTATTCTGGGTGCATCGTCTTCACATATAATGTTATAATTCATGTATACAAAACATTGTGAAACATTTTAAAAGAGTAACGGTAGAGTTTCTTGCCCATTCTTCTCCACACGAAACTACCTTTTGGAAGGGGCGACTAGAATGAATTTTATTTCTTGTTCATTTCGACGTTCAAAAGTGCCTTACTTGTGCCTATTTGAAATAAATGATTTGACTTTGACTTTGAATTCGACGGTGCCGTCAATACCTAGGCACCCACCTTTTAGCGACTATTGCCCAGGTGTCACTATGCATGCGGCTAACGTGACCCGCCGAAACCCATTTTAGCTTGGCAGTCTTTTTGCCAACATCAAGGATCTCAGTTTTGGAGCGCAACATGGTATTTCGTATTCGGTCAGTTCGTTTAATACCCAAAACGTTGCGCTCCATAGATATTGTATAACCTCTAAGTCGACTGTAATAATGTATGTAGGACTTAAATTAAGTTCGTTGTATGAAACGTAAACTAATTTTGAGAATTAGCGCACTTATTTGTGCTAAAGAAACAATGAAAGTGGAATAAACAACAGCGCAAGGTTCTCTGTGCGCTCGCGAGCGCTTTGTGAACCTGCTAATGGAAACTGGGAGGGTTTCAGTTGATTAGACGTCTAAAGTGAGTTGTGTGTGCTGAGCAATTATATATTAGATGGGAAATGAGTATCGTATCGTCGTTTGAAGTCCTAGGCTTTTTGTTCTTCATAGACAAAGACATTACCTCCTGATTGTAAAAATCGAAGGGTTATACAGAGGTGTATCTAAAGGCAGCTAATAGGTGTATTTAGGGGTTTGAAAGTTCGGATGTAATGAATAAAAGTTTTACTTAGTTTTCAGACCGCGTTTCTCCTTTTATTTAAGGATGGGCGTAGTTGAATGTAGAGCCTAGGTGAAACCTTATGTTGTATCTAGCTGGTTAGATAACACCACTGCCACAATTTTTTGTACTCAGTACCGTCAACACATATATGTACGTGTTCGTGGCATGGCAGCGTGTGGGTTAAGAAATATCTGGCTGCATTCGAGATTTCAAAACAGATTTTGTAAAAGAAGAGACTGGGACTTAGTTGCTAGGCGTGTTGATGGAAACAAGTGTATATAAACTAATAAATTTAAAAATGGTTTTATATCCGAAATAGTGAAAAAAAAAAATCTGCTGTTCCCTGGTTTATTTATCACACAGTTCGCACAAGCTCGCAAAACATAACTGTACCTCGTGTTTTATTAGTTAGCACCTCAGTGACTCTTATAGCGACATGGTAGCCGCTGTGAGTGAACTTGTTAAGTGATTATGTAAAACATGTGGCGTAAGTTTACTAAGCTTGTATGGGGGTAATTGTGGGGGTATGTGGTACTGAAACTTTAATTATGATGGGGAGCTTTTTAATAGATGGGAAACGGGGCTGAATGCTTGCCATCTTTTTTTGAGGTTGGGCAATCATCAAATTTCTCCTCCAGCTCTGGGTGCAGCGGAAGGGAGTGTCTGACTCTTACTGACTAAAAGCCATCCATGTTCCTGCCTTAGTCCTTTATGTTCCGGGGTAGCGGTAACCCTTTCGGACAATCCCGCCGTAAAGGCTTGCCTAAATTAAGAATAATTGTAGTTTGTAAATAGTTTATTTCTGAATTTACCTAGTTATTGAATTATCAAAATGAAAGGCTGCCGTTTTAAGTAAGAATAACATAATAAATAAACATGTGTACACATAGCTAATTTAAAAAGCGATTTTCTCCTTTATTACTAATTGTAATTTTATGTTGTTGCTTTGTTCACATTGCATTTTTGAATCCATAGGTTTACCAAACCGGTAGGAAAATGGTAAACAACCTATTTAGTTGCTCGAAATGCGCTCCATTTTCTTGGATACACAAATGTATTCTTCTAACGAATTCATATCTAGTAACCTTTAATAACGTGTTATGGTGAATATTATTAATCGTATTCTGAACTTCAACTCTCAACTCGTTTACTTTTGCTTAAGATTTAATGAAAATTTGATTTTCCACATATCCCCACAAAAAAAAGCCTAAAGGGGTGAGATCTGGTAATCTCGTAGGCCATCTGATTGTACCGTTTGAACCAATCTTCAATCGTCTTATCTAAATAGTAACTCGTCATTTGAATGGGTAAATGACGTCAATGATAATTATTAATTATTAACATAAGTAAACAAATGGATCTTTGAGTTAAAGTGTTTAACTTGACTCATTGAATTTATAAGTCCAGATTTCATGGTTTTCCTTTCATTTAATTTATCAAGATTCTTAGAAAGATTTCATCCTTATAATTGATCCTGACGATCAATGCAATAAAAGTACAGGGTGTCATTTTTACAGATTATAGTCGGTTCGATTCCCGGGTGTGGCAAGCGAATTTTTGAAAATCTTTGAATGCAGTTGTCTTTCTATTCAAAAATAAAGGAATGTTTGCTTTGAGTAAAATTTGCTATCTACAGTATTAAGAGTACTTTCCCTTCAGGGGGCATTACAAAATTCCACCCTGTATATAGATTTACAACAACGGGGCCGAGCTCACCCCACTACGTATGTACATATTAATTACACAGACAGTGTACAACCTAATAACATAATGTATTTAATATAGAACGGTAATGTACGTGTAATGTTGTTAATTAGTCGCGAGTGGCATACTAACCGAGTTACGATTTATTACAGCGGTATGTTTGTGGGGGCCGAACTGATGTTGTTTACGTATATGTAACAACGTCATCCCTTCAAATACTGCTGGAATATTATATTCACATTATCCTGACTCACGTGCACAATTCCACACACACATTCCAAGTGATATAACAAAAAGTCATACTCTTTTTAAATGATGGATCCTCTTTTAAAATTTCTGGTCTTTTCTCACACTTGGTCACAGTTACTGTGCTATTTAGTATTTCCAGGACCCCAAAATATAAATCATCAGAGGTTCAAAAAAACGAAGCGCTTTGATTATATTGAAATTATTATTGTCACTATTTCATAAATCTAAACAAGGCATTAATCCATTTATATTAAGCGGAATTGTCCGAAAGGGTTACCGCTACCCCGAAACATAAAAAGCTACGGAAGGAACATGGATGGGTTTTAGTCAGTAAGAGTCTGACACTCCCTTACGCTCCACCCAGAGCGGGAGAAGTCATTGGATTATTTCCAAGCCTTAAAAAAGAAAAACCATTTATATATGACTAGCTTCCGCCCGCGGCTTCGTCCGCATAATATGTCGACAAATTATACACATAAACCTTCCTTTTGAATCACTTTATCTAATAAAAACTGCATCAAAATCCGTTGTGTAGTTTTAAAGATACATACATTAGGACGCGGGAAGCGACTTTGCTTTATACTATGTAGTGATAATAATTAATCAATGATACAATTAATATCATCTTATTTATATAATTTAAAAAAATTATATGTATAATAATAAAATCAAATTATATTTGAGTGTTGAATAATACTTTCAGGAAAGCAAAGTGGGAATTGTTTAAGGTTCGATATATAGAAGCAAGTGGGAGGTTACATGTAGCATGTAGGTTAGCTCACGTGTGAAACGTAAAGAGGTTGCAATTAAGAGTTTCAGGCCCGCCCTTGTGTAGCGAGGTTAATGTAAAATAGTAAGATTTTCTTTTACACGATCTTGGTTAGGATTTTATATAATTACTAGCTCCTTCCGCGCGGTTTCACCCACTGCCCGGCTCCTATTGGTCGTAGCGTGATGTTACATAGCCTATAGCCTTCCTCGATAAATGAACTATTCACGACACAAGATTTTTTTTAATTCGGACCAGTACTTCCAGACATTGACGTTCAAACAAACAAACTCTTCAGCTTTATTATATTAGTATCTATAGATATTTCAATTAAACAGTTCTAGGCACTGATAAATTGTTAAAGGGGTCGGTCATTCAGAAAGATGAAGCTAGTGGCCAATTACAAAGAGTAACAGGTTCTGATGGAGAAGAAAGGGCAAGAAATTCCATGGACATTCTTTTAAATTACATTATGTATAAATATCACTTACCTACTCGTATTTAATTTTAAACGTATACATAATTGTTTGTGATAACTATTTAAAAAGAGGTGCACGAGAAAGGGTCCAGAGTATAGCAAAATAAGCGGGATTGTCTGAAAAGGTTACCGCTACCCCGGAACATAAAGGGCTACGGAAGGAACATGGATGGGTTTTAGTCAGTAAGAGTCTTACACTCCCTTCCACTCCACCCAGAGCGGAAGAAGTAATTAGATTACCCACCCTCAAAAAAAAAAGTATAGCAAAAAGAATAAATTCTAAAATAAGTAAAATATTCCATGGTAGCTACGAGATGACTTAGTCCCAACTGCCGGCGCCCGTTCACGTATAGCTTCATTTCATAAGTTTCTGTAAACAATGACCAAAACTTGAAGTGGTTATCTACTTCATTGGACCTCAGTTGAGTGGGGATTGTTGTGAATAGAGCTAAAAGTCAGCCGCCTAGCTACTTTGTGGATAGTGAGCTATACAATTGCCCCCCAAGGATTGGTAACTACCAATCCATGGACTGTGTTTAATCGTCTCCATACTACATCAGGTCGATTTACCCATTTTCTATCATTCTGACGTAGGCTTTATTATGTCCTATCTTTTCATAATCCGTCTTCCTTTTTGTCACAGGATGGCCGGCTCCGCAGCGGGGACATGCTCCTCCGAATCGGCGCAGTGTCAGTTGTGGGGATGTGCGCACGGCAGGCGGCGGCAGTCCTACGGCAGTGCGGGGCATGCGTGCGCCTGCTGGTGGCCCGGCCAGCGGCCTCCAGCGGGATGCCCATGCCGGACACACGGCAATCCATGCAGGTATTATACGCTACTTGATTCACTAAATAAGGATCTTTTTCTTAACCTGCGGTTAGTGACTAACCTGGTGTCAGAGTTTTTATGCTGCCCATGGGCCTCTGACTTAGCTTCACATGCTGTTGAGAAATATCTCTCAGACATGCCGGTTTCCTCACGATGTTTTCCTTCACCGATTTGGAAACAAGAAATAAGTTATACAATACGCACATGAATCCGTAAATTCAACAAAGTGCTTGGCTTGGGTTCGAACTCGAGACCTATGACTTGGCAGTCCGAAGGTCACACCACCAGGCTATCACTAAATAGGGATGTAATTAATTCTATCTAGGGATGAGCTGCAATAAATCACAGGAGAGTTGAGAACTGGTCCCACAAGAGAACCCAAAGCCTCTTCCATGTGCTGATGAAGACTACCGGGGTTGTCTTAGTGAGGTTCAAAGCTCACACTCTCACAGTTTTTATTCGAAACCGGAGAGGTTTCTAAAAAAAACAGAGATGGTTTGCTGTGTCAAATGAGATACGCTAAGTCCAACTTTGGAACTTCCCGGTTTTTTACCTTGCGTGGTCATCTCTATCGTCATTAGGCTATGAGTGTGTGCGGGCGGTGAGTAATGGGTGGCTCACCGTCCGATCAGGACCAGGCCCGTGCCGGACGGCGCGCCTCAGAGAGATGTCAGCATATGAAGGGGCCATTTAGGGCCAAGCCTGCCGGGTAAGCGGGATTGTCCGAAAGATTACCGCTACCCCGGATCATAAAGGGCTACGGAAGGAACATGTAGAGTTTTAGTCAGTAAGAGTCTGACACTCCCTTCCACTCCACCCAGAGCGGGAGAAGTCATTGGATGATTTCACAGCCTCAACAAAAAAAAAGGTTATGAGTGTGTGCACCTGTCTAAGCTTTATTACAGATACTTGACCGCTATAAACAGCCAGTAACATAATTAACCCGTCAACAAGTAACGTAACTTGCGCACACGTCACAAACTGCCCACATTGCCTCACATAACTCGCAGCTCGCAGGCGCTCGCGCCTCGCCCGCCTCGCTAATTGGCGAGCCGGGCACAAAAGCTAAGAAACTGCTGCCTCCAATTAAAGTAACTAGGTCGAAGTTAAGTGACGTTTAAAATAGACCAGGTGTGAATTAGAGAGGTCTCGTTTTTAAGCAAAGAGCTGGTGTTTAGAAATATTAGTGTGGTTACAACTGATTCATTGAAAGGCTTAAAAACGGTTAACTTATTTAAATTTGTTACTATTGGTTCTTGTGCTGGGGGCTTGTGGCTAAGTTATGACAACCGCACGGGTCGATTGATTAGGTTAAGCAACGCTTGCCAAGGTTGGGCAGAGGATGGGTGACCATCTTTTCATACCGAGGCTTCTCCGTGCATCGGAACTCACGTTAAGCTGTTAGCCCGTGGTAGCCATTCGGCTAATCCGGGGATACCGCACGATCTCGGGCGAGGCGGCGAGCCTGCTTGCCGGACTGCCGCCGTGGGATCTGGAGGCGATAGTCCTCGCGCGCCTGTACGAGTGGCGCGCGGAGGTACTAAGCCGGGGGGAAACTCCGTTTCTGCAGCAAATTGCGGCGGAGCGGACGGACCTCCGGCGCGATCTCATGGCGGCCTGGAATCAGCGACTGTCGCAACCCAGCGCAGGGCACGCCACGATAGTGGCGGTAAGGCCCCTCTTTGAGGAGTGGCTAGAGAGGCGTCACGGCGCCCTCACCTTCCGCCTGACGCAGGTCCTCACCGGACATGGATGTTTCGGGAGGTTCCTGCACATCATCAGGCGGGAGGAAACGCCCGGGTGTCACCACTGCGAGGATCGCCTAGAGGACACGGTAGAGCACACGGTGCAAACCTGCCCCGCTTGGGCGGAGCACCGCCGTGTCCTCGTAGAGGCGATCGGCGGCGGCGACCTCTCGCGCCCGGCCCTGGTGCAAGCCATGGTCCGGGGCGAGAGGGAGTGGGAGGCAGTCACCTCCTTCTGCGAAAAAGTTATGCTCGCGAAGGAGGTGGCGGGATGGGAGAGAGAAAGGTCCTCCCGTCCCAGCCGCCGCGGGAGACGCTCCGGGCGTCGGGAGCCACGTGACGACTCCCGGCCACCGTAGGCGCGGGCCTGCGGACGGTGAGTAATGGGTGACTCACCGTCCGATCAGCACCAGACCCGTGCCGTACGGCGCGTATATGTTCCACGCGCGCCTCAAAGAGATGTCAGCATATGAAGGGGCCCCTCAGGGCCAAGCCTGCCGGGTAAGCGGGATTGTCCGAAAGGGTTACCGCTACCCCGGAACATAAAGGGCTACGGAAGGAACATGGATGGGTTTTAGTCAGTAAGAGTCTGACACTCCCTTCCGCTCCACCCAGAGCGGGAGCAGTCATTGGATGATTTCCCAGCCTTAAAAAAAAAAAAAAAAAAAGCTGTTAGCCCCGTTTGTCATTTGTAGGTCTTGTAAGGAGGTCACAAAGGCAGTCGCTCAGTGTAAAATACTGGTATTTAGCTGCATTTGGTTAGACTGGCAGCCGACACCTACATAGTTGGGAAAAGGCTGGCCGATGATGATGAGAATTGGTGGAGGATTAGAGATGAGGAGTATCTTTTCAAAGGGGGATATTTCCAAATTTTAATTTTATCAATTAAATATGAGGTCTTCTTGCAAAAAGAGGTATTCTACTTAGAAAATTGGACTTGAAAAGCGTGATCCGAACAAAACGGGATATTTGCTCAAAGAAAAGTGCAAAAAGGTGCTTCTACGATCAGCTATTTAAATTTTCTGAAAAATAAAATAACATGCAGTTACACCCTTTTGCAAAGATACTCGTTAGATGCAAGGAAAGGAGAGAACACATCTTACATCATACATCATGGCTACCGCTCTGAGGAAACTGTAGCTTTACTGTCATTTTGTTCTGCTTACAAAAAAAAACTCTTTGATAACAAAAGAAAACGTGCTTCATATACATATAATAAAATTGTAGAAAAGTGGAAATATAATTATAAAAAAAAGTAGCAGGGGTTGTTATTATATCGATGCCGAACCCGAAATTGTAATTATTATTTTTTTTGTCTGTTTGTTTGTGTGTTTGTGCACGCTAATATCAAAATGAAACGGCTTATTCGATTTAGATGCGGTTTTCACTGATATATTTTCTAATAAATATTAAGCTTCACTTAACATTTAATGTTAATTTCATGTCATCGGTTCCTAAATAAAAAAGTTATGTCAATTTAAAGAATCACGATTACGAATCAATTTTAAGAACATTGTCACTATTCCACGCGGACAAAGTCGCGGGCAAAGCTAGTCAAGAATATAATTGAAAAATCCCAAGCGAGATGAAAACGAAAAGATGTACATACCTATGTATATTATTCTTTTATCTTTCAACTCGAATTGAAACGTTGTAGGCGTCGCCCGCCATTCCTCATAAAATATTTAATAACATGTCGAAATTATTAAATCATGATAGATGTGTTTCTAAATATTATTTAAATAAACAAGATTTGTGTGCAGCGAGGGGAAACAACTGGGTTTGCGTCACTAGTTCTTTATAACCGTAGCGATACATTTTACTGGGATAAAAGTTATAAATGTGAATTATGGTTGTAACCATATTCTATTTTAAAAGGAGGAGGAGCTCGTGGCTAACTACTAAAAGCCGCACAGGTCGATCCACCAGGTTAAGCTACGCTTGCCGGGGTTGGCCGTGGATGGGTGACCATCTTAAAATAATAATAATAATAATAAGTTTATTAGCAAAAACAGTAATATGATAACTAATTTGTACTACCAATATTAAAATTATTGTCAGTTTTCCTGGCTCCTAAACTAGGTACGCAGACCTGTATCTTAGGAGTCGAAAATTTTACGGCATCAAATGTAATACAACCGTGACTTTTCTGTTTGTTTACAGTCATTTTTTTTTTTAACAAATCAGATGTAGTGAATGATTGTGTTTATGTATCTAGGGATGTGTAAATGAGTGTAGTGTGGTGTGTGTGTGTAGTGAGGAGTGTATGTGAAATCAAAGTGTTTATATTCTTTCAAGGTAGAATTGATACAGTTATGATTCTATAGCCAATATATTTTCAGTCTCATCATACGTTAAGGATAAAAGCCATTTTCGTAATTTTTCTTTAATTTCATACAAGTTATGTCTATACAATGGAATAATTTTATTTATTTTATTATAAATACGTGAACTTTGAACCATCAATTGTCGACTAGTAAACGCAAAGTGACAGGGGTTTGCTTTACATATAGGAAAACCGATACGTTTTAAGAGCAGTTTTTTATCCAATGGAAGGTTGGAGTGTCTCCGCAGGACTGAACGAAGGACATATAATTGCCTTACTGTGAGAACTTCGGCCTCAGAATATAACTGATCAGTGGGGTAGTCTCTAGGTTTAAAAAGCATCACCTTAAGAACAGCTCGTTGTGCCCGTTCCGCCGGGATCATTGCGGTTTTGTAAGTACCGCCCCACACCGGAATGCAGTATATAATGATGGACTGACAAAGGCTGAGGTACACAAGAGTCAGAGTTTCAGAATTGGCGGAGTGCCTGAGTTCTTTAAATATATATATGAGTCTTCTGACTCTAGTGCAGAGTGCCTCTATATGCGCGTTCCAGTTAAGATTTTCGTCTATTATCACTCCCAAGTATTTAATTTTGGGGACTGTGCTGAGATCAAGACAGGTACAACTCACTGACTGATGAGGGGGACAAGTGTGAGCTTTAATTTTATGACAGAAAGAGGGTGGAGTTACTGATTGTGGGCGATAAAACCTGATTAGTTTTGTCTTATCCAAATTCAACGTCAGTAAATTAGTAGACAACCATTCCATCATTATTCGAAGCGAGTATTCTGCTCCATCTCTAGCTTGCTCCCAGTTTTTGTCAGACACTAGAAGTGCAGTATCGTCCGCATAAGAGAAAATTTCGCACTTAGAGATGGAGAGCTTGCATAGGTCATTGATATATATCTGGAAAAGTGTCGGTCCCAGTATACTACCCTGTGGGATTCCATAGGTGAGCTTTTCATATGAACTAGTGACTGAATCAATAAGAACACACTGGGATCTATCATAGAGGTAGTCTTTGAATAGTTTAAGAGGGACTCCACGCACTCCGAGGCTTTCTATCTTTGAAATAAGCCGAGGGACAGAGACCGTGTCAAATGCTTTAGTTAAGTCTAAGAAGATGCCATAGCAGTTCAGTTTATTATCTAGTTTGCTTACTAGACTGTTAGTGAAAGCAGCAACGGCATCCTCCGCACTAATTCCAGATCTAAAACCGTACTGGTTTTGAGCTATTAATTCATGTTTTTCCAGAAAGCTGACCAAGCAATTGTTCAGAATCCTTTCCAGAATTTTTGAAAGCGTACTCAAAACCGAAATAGGTCTGTAGTTTGTGACCATGTCTCTGTCCCCGTTCTTATATATAGGATGCACGACGGCCCTCTTAAAAGGTTCAGGGAAGATTCCAGAATCGATGCACAGGTTACAAATATGAGTGACTACAGGGGTTAAGGTAACACGCGAGCTCTTGATAACTCTGGCTGGAATTTTATCCCACCCTGCAGCGCAGTCACTTCGGAGGTCATGGATAATTCTACCTACTTGTTCCTCATCCACAGGAAGGATTACAAGAGAGTTGGATAATTGACTGGGTGGAGTTGTTACAGCTGTGGTGTTGATACTGGCTCTAATTTTCGACGCTAGGTTTGCACCTATATTGACAAAAAACTCATTGACCTTGTTTGCCGATGTTTTAACGTCAACTGAATCACGCAGAAGTTCACGTGGGGACCGGGTTTGAACATTTGTATTCGTGATAGATTTAATAACTTTCCACGTGGCTTTAGGATTATTTTTGGCTTTTAGAAATTCTTCCTTTTCAAAAGCTCGCCTCAACTTTCTTATTAAAGTGTTACAAAAGTTTCTGTACCGTGTGTATGTTATTTTAAGAATGGGGTCGTCAGGCTTTTTCTTGACTTCGATATGCATTCTATCTCGGTTTTTCAGACAACGGACTAAGCCGGTGCTCATCCACGGTTTTAGAACCCTGCATTTATGACGGGTTTTGGTTATTCGGGTGTGATTAGTAATCACACGTTGTATATTATCAATTAACATCTTAGTTGCTTGATTGGCGTTTGTACACTTTAAAATGGGGCTGAAGTCGGTGTTGTCTAGTTCTTTACGAATAGCTTCATAATCATATTGTGATGTTGTTCTTTGTCCATTACATCCCGAACTGGAATTGAGAAGCAGAAACAAACAGACAGGCTGGTGATCGGTGACGTGAGAATCTAGGACCAGCACGGTAGAAGTCTTCTTAGATTTAAGCATTATATGATCTAGACAGTTGTTAGCTCTGGTCGGTAGAGAATGCGCAGGGAGTAGTCCAAGAGTGGCGGTGAGAGTTAAATAGTCACTAGCGTGCCGGTCACTAGATCCTGATTTGATGTCAACGTTCATATCACCTATTAGGATAATGTTCGCGTAGGATTTCAGAGAAGATATTACGCCTTGCAGACTGTTGTAAAAGTTTTCTAGATTTTGGTAAGATGGAGAGCGGTAGACTGAAACTATTGCCGTAGAGCCTAAGCAGGATATAATACAGTTAGCGTCCAGAAACGGTGGTTCTCTCGTCACAATTTTTAAACTTTCTCTAACATAGACCACTACTCCGTCATTCTGTTTCACATTATTCGTTGTAGCGACAGATGAATAACCAGGTAATACCGGGATAGGTCCAGAAACCTGCAGCCAACACTCTGTCAGAACTATTACATCAAACTCAACCTTTGTTAAAGAAATCATGGTTAGAAATTGATCTAAATTTTTATTAATGCTTCTAATGTTAATATGAACTATTTTTAAATTATTTTTGAGCAACTGGACTAAATCAGGGCATTTTTCTGGGGAGCATAGGAAAGATTGAGCGACCGAGATGTTATCTAATTCCTTGGAAATTTGATCTAAATTAGCCATTAGTTACCGGTAAAATTGAGTACGAAATACGAAATACAGGATACAGTTGGGCGATGTGACAACTAGTAATTGGCCTGATAGTGTTTTTTTTTGCGATACAGCTATAAAATATGAAAGAATTGCCAACCATCAAACTGCAATATAGCCTGATGACGTAATTATACTTGGTAGCTTGAGTGTAACTATGTATGTGTCTAAAGTGTATTTTTTGTGTTTTTAAATTAAGTGTTTCGTAAATTGACAGTAAAATGCAATAGTTATAAAAATTAATACAAACTAAAATTAAAAAGTAAAAAAGAATGCATGCACAAACGCAAATAACTTTAAGAGTAAGTGACGATAGTCATTGTTGAACTCTTACTGGTGCTGGTACTGGTGCGGGTACTCGCACCGGTACTGCTAACAAGGTAAGGCATTTCTCTGAATTGATTTCAATGGGTTTATCAGCTGGGTCTTTCTTCAGGAGAATTCTTCCGTTGGAATACCAGCTGGAGAAACCCCTTGTCTTAGCAAACTGACGGGCGTCATACAAGAGTTTTTTGATTGCGGGAGGTAAGTGTTCGTCGACGTAAACTGGTTTCTTTTCCCCTGCAATCCCGATCAGTTGTGTGTTGAGCTTATCATTGATAGAACGTTCTTTATTAAACTTCCTCACCTTAGCGAGGAATTCGTTTCTCATATTGACACAGCTAAATTCAGCGACGATCGGTCTGCATAAACCTGATTTTCCAGGTATACGATATACATCCCGGAAAGCAGATGTTTGAATTGTCATGTCAACAGTCTTCCCTACGCTTGAAACCGCAGAAATTAGATCCACAGATGTTTCTTTCTCCTTAGTCGGAATATTACGCAGCTCAATAGTAGCTTGTCGTGACATAAAATTCAGATCTTGTATCTGCTTCTGTAACCGGTAAATAAGGTCTTCGTTCTCTATTTTCTCCTTTTCTAGTTGTGATACTTTAGAATTGAGACCTTCATATGTTTCATTTATAAAAGACATACTGCGGTCCATTTCGGTGTTGGACTCCTCAATCGAAAGACATTTCTGTTTGAGCTCGGCAACTTCTCTGACCAGCTTGGACAAAATAGTAGCTTGTTCGTCTTTCCATGATGTGAGCAGCTTTTCTTGCTCAGACTTCCAAGTTGTGAGCATCTCCATTAACTCCGATTTAAAAGCGGAAAATGCTGTGGATCGTTCGGCGTATAGTTCGCCATTTGGAGAATCGGCAAGACGTTGACGTTTGTTGCGTACGGTGATATTAATAGCGTCTGCTTGTTCGGTAGTTGCAGTCGGAAGGTCGGGCTCAGAAAGTGATTGTCCATGGCTCAAGCCTGCTTTAGGCGGAGTTCGATGCATATTGTTGCAGAATATTTATAAGAAAAAAAAAAAGAAAGAAAAAGAAAAAACAGAATAATAAAATTTTAAAATCCAAAAAGAAGATCGGTGTGCCGGGTTCGAACTCTCGACCACTTGGTTTGTATTCAATGCAACGCGGTATTCCACCGTGCTAAGCGAACTGTTTAAGTGTCGTTTGAAATACGTGTGTGCTTTGCTGTGCGTTGCTTTTGTGGTCCGGATCGGAGTACGTGATTCCTTTGTGTATCTAATGAGTTCAAAGTCCAAAAAATGAGCACGTCTTTTAAATTATTAGTTCGTTATGAAAATAAAACCGCTCGTACAAGGAGTTATTGTCGTTATTTCACTGTTATTTTGCACTTAGTTTGTCACTCGTTTACTGTAGGATATAGCTGTATAGTTTTGTCGCTATTTTATGCACTTTTTACTTAGTTTTGGAATTAAAGACACGGAGGTAATTATAGGTATGTAGGTGCGCGGTGGCGTCACGGACACGACTCCGAGACTCAAAATACCGAGACTTCTCCGTGTCTCGGATAACACGTTAAGCCGTTGGTCCCGGCTGTCATTTCTGCATCTTTGATAGTCGTTACGGGTCGTCAGAAGCCCGCAAATCTGACAGCCAGCCTTACCAAGGGGTATCTATCGTATTGCCCAGTTACTGGGTTGTGGAGGTCAGATAGGCAGTCGCTCCATGTAATCTAGTGGTATTCGGCTGCAACCGGTTAGACTGGAAGCTCCTAACATAGTTAGGAAAAGGCTAGGCAGCTGATGATTCTAATTTAAAAGAGTGTCCATGGAGTTTCTTGCCCGTTCTTCTCCACAGGTACCTACTGCTTTGGAATGGGCAACTAGCTTCATATCTCTGACTGACCGACCCCTTGACAATTCAAAAGTGCCTGTAATTGGTTTATTTTAAATAAATGCTTTGAGTTTGAGTTTGTGTTAGGGAAGTTATAGTGGTCTGATTTCCATATTTCTTTTAACGAATGACAAAAAAGACAAGAAAGAAGAAAGCTAACATTCAACACAAAAAAGTTCGACATCACAATATTTTGGTTTGACCATTAACCCTATAGAAATTTGTTTCTTATATCTATGGTTGACCATCAATCTAAACAGGGCTACGGGAATATTAATTTTGAAAAGTCGTGTTATTAGTTCTGCATGTGGCTGAAAGGGATTTTTCGTATAATTTAAGTATTCATGGAAAATCACTAATATCCGTAACTAGTTTTCCGAAAAATTACGCGAGACTGATGTATGATAAAAAAAAAATATGACAAGAAAGGCACTTTTAATGTCAAAATGAATAAGAAATAGAATTGATTCTAGTCGCCCCTTCCAAGGTAGTTTTGTATGGAGAATGGGCAAGAAACTACACCGTTAGTCTTTTAAAATGTTTTACAATGTTTTGCATACATGAATACATGATTATAATCATCAACATCATCATGATCATCAACATCATTCTAACAGTCCACTTGCACATGGCCAGAACCACTTTTTTTAATTTTAACACAAAATAAAGCAGTTTTTTTTTATTAAAATTTGTCAAAAAAGACAAATTGACGAGAGAAAGAGAGAAAGATTGAGATTGAGTTTTTTTTTAATTTTTTGTTTGTCTTTAAAGATTTTTTTTTAAATTCTTTTGAAAATAAAATTAAAGTTCTACTTGATGAAAATACAATATCTACAATAAGCAAATCAAAGGCGAAATTTTAAAAAAAATCTTGTATCGATTATTTCAAGATTTTTCACAACTAAAGAAATTGGCAAAAGAGTGTTATTTTTCCTGAACGGAGCCGTCGGAAGTTAAAATTCCAAAATATCTTATTAGGTACCTGTTGCTTGGCTCAGGGGCTTCTAATTTCTTGTAAAAAAATACTGATTTACAATCTCGTTTCGTATGATTGAAAGCCTCTTCCGAGAAAACGTCTGACATAATTATGTATTTTTATACGAAATCCCTTTTATTCATTAATTCCATTCCTTGTAATTTATCCTCCTTATTCGGAGAAAATCTGTTTAAAATAGCCAGCTGGCATTTCAAAGATAAAACGTGGCCAAGTGCGATACGAACTCGCACATTATGAAGGGTACCACCATACAATATTTAAACCCTACTTGATTTTTTTAAATACTGTAGTTAAAATATATCACGATTTTTTGTGTCTCTATTTTTTCTACGCATACCGCAATACTTAAGAGAAAGATGTCTGGAAGGATTTGGGGGAGGCCTTTGCCCAGCTGTGGGATAGTGTGGGCTAAGCAAAAAATTATTTTTTTCCATTACCTGTTTGTTGTTGTAGCGGTCATAGTAGTATATACTCTTTGTGGGAGTATTTACCTATCACGGTTTTAAATACACAATTCTATGATGGACAGCAGCGGAGTCTTAATAATATCGGGTCCCGTTGGCACCTTTTGGGTACGAAAACCAAAAAAAACAACCAATCAATCTGCTTAGCCTTTTCCCAACTATGTTCGAGTCGGCTTCCAGTCTTACGTATGCAGCTGAATACCAGTATTTTACATGGAGCGAATGCCTATCTGAACTAAACAACACAGTCAGTAACTGGGTAATACGATACCTCTTAGTAAGACTGGCTGTCAGATTTTCGGGCTTCTGACTACCCATAACGACTGTCAAAGATCCACGAATGACAGCCTAGACCAACGGCTAACGTCCTTTCCGAGTCACGGAGGAGTACCGATATATAAAGATGGTCACCCATCTACGGCCAACCTCGGCTAGCGCAGCTTAACTTCGATACCTCGATCCGTGTGGCTGTTATTGCTTAGCCACGAGCTCCTCCCAAAAAAATCGACGTTTAAAATAAAAGACGACGTTGACATGATTCGATTGAACGTATGATACCTATAAATCTTTTAGATCGTAAGGCGCCACCTTTGTTATTTTATACCTCGAAATAGGCCGGCGTTGATAAAACGTCCTGTTTTCATAGCCAATTCGGATGAGTGGATCATATTTCATTGGCAGCCGTTTCCCGCTTTCGGGATGATTTTGTTTCCAAACTGATTCCGGAAAAGATGTTTTTATGTGTATTTTTTGTGACTGTGTTTTTGTGTTTGATGTTACCAATATTTTGTAACAGTATTTTTGCGTGTGATCTTACCAATATCTTGATACAACGTTTTGATTTAAAAGAATGTCCGTAGAGTTTCTTGCTCTAAAAGGTGCCAGTAATTGGTTTAATTGAAATAATAAAACTGACGGTAAATTTAAAAAGACGGTAAATACAAAATTGACAATTTAAACTCTGATTTCGACAGTTTTTATAATTAGAACTTTAACTTATTCGAAATACAGTTCAAAATTCAAAAATGGTTTGATGGTTTAATTCAAACCTTCAAAACAAAACACAAACCTTGTTTAATAAGGCCGTTTTATTTTGATACTTCAGTTGAATGATATAGTGGTCCCACAGAACAGATAAAGAGGTTAGAAGGGAAGTAGTTCCTGATTTGTATTAGAACGCGTGTCGCCGCATGTCTCCCACTCTTGTCTCTCCACTACAAGCAAGAGATAATACGTACGCGCATTACGCACACAAATAAACCACACGCACTTAGATCGCATGTTTATTATTGGTTCTCACACTAACGCAAATACTGCTCTGGACGTACACTCACACACATGTAAAAGCAATTTATTTCTCATATATGTTACGGCCACCAAAAGGTCGATTAATCATATCGATAAAATTACTGTAACTTTGTTAATTAAGTTGCGGGTACGGTACAAATATTGTGGACTTCCTAATTACATATTTAAATTAAATTAAATCAAAGTCGAATTAAGTAAAATTTATTAAATTAAATTAAATTTATTAAACTTTTCTTTCGTTTTATGCTAGTTGCAGCTTTGTTTTACGTCATAATAATAGAAAGAAAGAAAAATAGCATTTTGAATAACATAAAACGTAAAATAAAGCTATAATTAGCAGAAGCAACTAAAAATAAATTTTAAAATTTCTTTTAATAAGAAATTTCGGCTTTTGCTAAGCCGAATAAACATAATATGATCTATTTAATTTATTGTTAATTACTCTGTTAAAAAGTATTTATTAATTTTATCATGTTAATTTATGAATAATAGCTGTACCCACCGGTTTCACCCGCGTTAATTTAAGGAAAAAGCCTATTAAAATAAAATATTAGTATAAGAATATTACTTACGATTATCACATTATACATATTACTATAGGAAGCTAATGACCGGCCGCCTTGCGGAGTTATTTTAAAACCGTAAAATCTCCTAAGACATTGAAATCCAATAATGTCAAGGGCTATTTTGTTCAAAATTAAATACTTTTGATGAGTAACGTATTTATTGGGATAAGGAGTAATTAAGAGGGGCAATTCTCTTTATTTTAATAATGTTCACAGTCTGATCACAGCCTCAATCTGTCAAAAACACCTTTAATTTCCCTACATTTCTGATCAGTTTTTTGATCTTGTCGCTGAGATGAAACTGCGACTAGATTTTGAACGTTTTTAAAGTTAGTAAGTCAGCAAATAAATGACACAAGTAAAAATAAAAAAATATTTTAATATTGAATAATAATTTTATTTAGACTGAATTTCCACGCAAATATTTTTATTGTCCCTGAAATAATACGTATTTATTAAATAACATGCGCTTGCTATCTTTTAAATTCGAATTTTTCAAAATAAAATGCTATGCAAACTAAAATAAAATAATATCGACATTGTTTACAATTTGGTACAACACTATCGACGCGCATAGATTTCCCAGAATTGCAGCTTTGGCTCAACGCTCGTGACGTTCGCAGTGAACGCAATACATTGAGCGACCGCACACGTCGTACAAGATCGTACCCATGTATTGCAAGCAATGTATTATTTTGCATCTGAATGCGATTTTATCGTTTTTGTCTACAAACTACATAATACTTTTGTAATAATTACAAATATCACTCGTATTTTAAGGTTTTTGGACTTACCGATGAAAAGAAATCCCTCCTCGGGCCACATTACACTCCTGACTTCTTTTCCGACACGTTATTATTGCGCAAGACGGCATAATTCTTTTTTTCCGCGGAGAATTGAACGCTTTCACAATAAGAGCGTGACTGTTGACCGGTGATTCTAACTTCGGTTGAGTTTGGAGCGCCCGCGCAAATGTGTGGCGCGCCTGTTCCGCCCACAAGGCCCTTCTAACCTCTTTATCTCTTCTGTGAGTGGTCCTACCTATTGGTCTGTAGTTTCTGCCCACCGCTTCGTAAAAAAGCGTGAATCTATTTAGATAGGTATGTGGGAGATAAATAGTGTTTTTTTTTGAGGGTGGGAAATCATCAAATGACCCCTCCCGCTCTGGGTAGAGCGGAATGGAGTGTCAGACTGTTACTGACTAAAACCCATCCATGTCCCTTCCTTAGTCCTTTATGTTCCGGGGTAGCGGTACCCTTTCGGACAATCCAGATTACAAGGTAAATACAGATGCACTAAGCTTTTTCTGTTGTGAGTCCGATATTCTGACTATCGCAGCATCATACTGAGATAGGAACCCTTTTGGCCTAGCACAGGTCTTAGTATGTTTTTAGTTTTCTTCTTTTCATATGGTTAGCGACTAACCTGGTGTCAGAGTTTATATGCTGCCCATGGACCTCTGATTTAGCTCCACATGCTGTTGAGAAATATCTCTCAGACATGCTAGTTTCCTCACGATGATTCCTTACATAAAATTAATTGCAAAGCTCGCTATGCAAGGAAGTGTAAATACAAAGTTTATTTAAAGTAAAAACCACTCGAAGTTAAGGCTCATCAAGCCGAACCCGCGTCTTGCATAAACTAAAATTTAATTTACGTAGCATTTCAAAAAGCATACATCCTTGCCTCCAATTGCACTCGACACAGTCTGGAATAATTTTATTTCATATGCAGTGGGATGCTCGTATGCAACTTAAAATATTTTTCGCACAACTTAAAACGAGTGTGCTAGAACGTTAAAAGCAATTTGTAATAATATTTGCTAATAATATAATAGTGAGGAGCTCGTGGCTAAGTAATAACAGTAGCACGGATCGATCCATTAGGTTAAGCTACACTAGACGGGGTTGGTCCTTGTTGGTTCCTGTACATGCCAGCGAGGTAGTCCACTTAGGGCACCCGTCCAAATGGCACCTTTGCTAATGGCACCTAGCCTAGTCCACATATGGCACCTATCAATATTTTTGGCAGGTGCCTTTCGTGGACTACATATTTATTTTTTAATTTTGTCCACATAGGGCACCCACGGCTCAGAAGCCTAGTGTTGGGATGTATTTGGTTTACAGGGCGTTTAGAAATAAAAGATATCGATAAAAATCACATCAATATTTATTAATTATTTTAAACTAACTATAATTTGACTATAATCATTCTCCGCATATCACATTTATTGCAAAATCAGCCTTTAGATATTTACTTATAATTTAAACAAAGAGAAACCTTAAAATATAGTCAGAACACGTCACCTTTATATTGTGATGGCACTTTTAAATCTGCGCCGAAACCTTTTCTTCAAATTTATAGTATTCATGGTGATATCGATTATATCGTTAAACCGTTAGCATATGCTATGCTTCTGAACAAGAAAATGTCTACATATAAACGATTATTTCAATTATTAATATCTTCGATACCAGGCATGTCTATAGATTTCTTTACAAGTGACTTTGAAGAAGCCACAGTAACAGGAATACTGTCTGTTTTTCCCAACATAGCAATAAAAGGATGCTACTTCCACTTTAAAAAGGCTTTATTCAAGAGAGGGAAAGAGTTAGGCCTCAACGATAATAGTATTCATAGAAAACATTTTGCTTTATGTGCTGTGCTACCTTATTTGCCACCAGATGATTTGGATGATGCTTGGCTTTACATCATGAGTGAAAGTCCCCAAGATAAAAACATAGCAACATTTAACGATTATAATATGGTCACCCAGTGGATTGACCACAAATTGTGGTCAAACAAATGGTGTTGTTATGGCCAGGTGCATAAGACCAATAATTATCCTGAGACTCATTATTCTGTTCTCAATAAAGCAATTCATAAAAATAATAAGAACATTGCTAATGTTTTACGAGTTTTACAGAAAAGTTGCAAAAATTACGCTGAAATCCGCAAAAAAATTTAAAAATCTAAATCTCAAAAACTTGCCGAAAAAAAAACATATTAATAGACAGTATTTTAGAAGAATATAAAAGTGGCGCTATTTCTCTTGGACACTGCATTGAAAAACTGCGATTTTATGCTTTCTCTTTGTTTAAATTATAAGTAAATATCTAAAGGCTGATTTTGCAATAAATGTGATATGCGAAGACTGATTGTAGTCAAATTTTAGTAAGTGTAATTAATAAATATTGATGTGATTTTTATCGATATCTTTTATTTCTAAACGCCCTGTAAACCAAATACATCCCAACACTAGGCTTCTGAGCCGTGGGTGCCCTATGTGGACAAAATTAAAAAATAAATTTGAGTCCACGAAAGGCACCTGCCAAAAATATTGATAGGTGCCATATGTGGACTAGGCTAGGTGCCATTAGCAAAGGTGCCATTTGGACGGGTGCCCTAAGTGGACTACCTCATGCCAGCCACATCCGTCAAGTTTCGCTAATTCAATTAATTTTACCCTGAAAAATATTATTACGGTTGATAAAATTAAAACAGCTATCATTTCTATTCTACAATTCAATAGGTAATCCATTCAGTGTTCAACAAAGATGACTGTTACAATATTAACACAAGTAACTAAAAATATCGACCAACCTGATTTTAAGACATGTGACATGACAGCTTCTAGTCTAACCGGATGCAGCTGAATACCAGAATTTTACACGGAGCGACTGCCTATCTGACCTCCACAATCCAGTAACTGGGTAATACGATACCCCTTGGCAATACTGAATGTAAGACTTTCAGGCTTCTGACAAACCGTAAAGACTGTCAAAGATCCACGAATGACAGCTGGGACCAATGGCTTAACGTGCATTTCAAGGCACGGAGGAATCTCGGTATGTAAAGATGGTCACCTATCCACGGACCAACCTCGGCAAGCGTAGCTTACCTTGATGGACTGACACGTGTGGCTGTTACTAATTAGCCACGAGCTCCTCCCAAAAAAATCGACGTTCAAAATAAAAGATGACGTTGCCATGATTTTAAAGGGATTAAAGACATGTCCACTAATGAATAAGTGCCATTAGACGCCTTGATCGATGCGTTACGATGCTTTGTATCGTGTGTATGTCTTGTGGCCTTAAGAGTAGACAGTCCAAAAACGTAAAAGCAACACAGGCATCTCATTAAAAACATTTTCGGTCTATAATGAAGATCGGCACCTTAAGAACAGCTCTTAAGGCAGATGCTCTTAATTGAGAAGATGTAGCTATTAGCACGGCATCCGCCTCAGACCGGAGCGACGCCACTTCCGGTCGGATGTGACGTAATTGCGTCAGGCAGGTTTCATAGGCCTTCACTTGGATGTTCTGCTTT
Organism: Hyppa rectilinea; assembly: GCA_951799385.1. Taxonomy (NCBI): domain Eukaryota; kingdom Metazoa; phylum Arthropoda; class Insecta; order Lepidoptera; family Noctuidae; genus Hyppa; species Hyppa rectilinea. The sequence continues at coordinate 14,560,704 of OX637324.1, forward strand.
TGAATTATGACGAGATAAAAAGGAGGATCAAGTGGTTTAAGATTTTCTTTTTGATGTCGATACTCGTTGTATAGATGATATGTTTTTGACATTTATTTTATGTGACAAGTTGGGCAATTCATAGAATAGAATAGAATAGAATAGAATATCATTTATTTGCAAATATGGGTTATACATGAGTAGGTAGAAGGTTTTTATAACAGTTCTGCCACACTTTAATAATAATATATCACAAACTCTGTCATAATAACTGCTCTGCATTAGTATAATACTCCGAAAAGTCGAAACAAAAGCAAAACTAAATGAGGGTAAGACTATTAACTAAAAGTAAAAAAAAAAACAACTAAAAATTAAAACTGAACAATTTTCTCTCTATGTAATTTTATGTGAGATTGTGTGTTTGTTTGGCTGTAAGTACTTTGCATTGATTAGTATTGGCTATTTGACACGTTCAAAAAAATAAATAGAAAGCAGACCCCTTTTCTTAAAAACTTCTATCACCGTGCAGAAATTAAATATTAGGTATGCAAGGATAAAATTGGAAAATTGGATAAGTATCCTATTTGATTTCAAAAATCTGTGACGTCACTTTTAATATTTCATTAAAATAACGTACAAATTCGACGTTCTGACAATTCATAAAAAGTAACGTTATTGACTACTCTGTCAAATACCCAATTTTATGATGCAGGATTTTGTGCATAGAAATAAAAAAATTGTACCAAGACGCCAAATCACAGGATCTGACCAGACGCCTTAGCAAGGAAAAACAAAGTTAGAACTAACTTGTTGGTACCGCTCCGTTCTGCTTAATAAAGCCATCTAAATAACTGATAAGACGAAAAAAAAACTAAATCTAACCTGCTAATTAGTCCACTAGAATTAATGTTTCCCTTGGGACTAGGACGCCTTATAGCATACCTTGCTTATTAACGTAATTATGTGCGACAAAGGTAATTAATTCATCTTGCCTTTATATTTCTTTGCGGGAGCAGTAGTGGCCCAATTGAAACGACCGCGACTTACGACTTGTAGGTCGCAGGTTCTACCCCAGGCAGGCGCTTTACTTTATGTAAATATTATTTCATCACTACTGCTTTCAAAACTGGTCAGAAGCCCGAAAGTCTGACAGCCAGTCTTACCAAGGGGTATCGTATTACCCAGTTACCAGGTTGTAGAGGTCAGATAGGCAGTCGCTCCTTGTAAAACACTGGTATTCAGCTGCATCCGGTTAGAGTGATAGCCGACCCCAACATAGTTGGGAAAAGGCTAGGCAGAATGAATACTGCTCTCAAAACGCTGAAGAAAAACAGTGGAAGGAAACTGACATTTCCTAGAACCAAAAATTCGAAGACATGTGACATCCACCAACCCTCACGCTTGGTAGATAATGGTCTCATAGAGAGGAGTCCTGTGTCCCACCAGTGGGCATGTTCCCACTGTTGTTAATGTTAACTAGAATTGAATAATAATATCCTTAGACATTTCACGCAGAACGCCGTATAGTCCCAAGCTAAGCAACCTAATGCTTGTGTTATGGTAACGAGATGGCTGATAAACTACTTAATACATTTTTTTTGTAAAAACATACATATTATAAATAGAAAAACACCCAGACCCGGAACAAATACTTGCAGGTCGTACAAATATTTGTTCCGCGCGTGAATCGAACTCGCGACATAGTGCGCAGCAGTCAATCGCTCAAACACTGCATTATAGGCTTATTATGCCTTGTATTTCGTTTGGGTGTCTCTTAACTAACCAATTTTGAGTTTCCTCACAGCCTCTAGGAGCAACTCCAGCACCAGTGGTCCCGTCCCGGCTCCTCACAGACCCGATCGAGCTGGAGCGCCGTCTGTCAGAGGCAGGTCATGACGGCTTCGGAGCGCTGTGTGAGGACACGTCTCCGCCTTCCCCGCCACCCACCATCATTGAAGAAAGGCTGCATCATAGGGTAAGTGGGGATTATGTTACGAGATGACAGCCGATTTCTTCGGTAAAAATGAAAAATTAATTGAAATGAGGTTTCTTTTTGTTTGAGGTTGGGAAATCATTAAATGACTCCTCCCGCTCTGGGTGGAGCGGAAGGGAGTGTTAGACTTTTACTGACTAAAACCCATCCATGTTCCTCCTTAGCCCTTTATGTTCCGGGGTAGTGGTAACCCTTTCGGACAACCCCGCTTACCCGGCAAATTGAAGTGAGCTAGAAGTGAACTGTCATTCCATATGATGCACGGGCCCATTGAGAGCTCATTTCACATAAGTTTACATGATAACATTTGCCTGTATAGTAAAGCTGGATCTGAAAGTACAGACGCCAGCACATCAAGCTATCCCTAACTGTAAAATTTTCTCAATTAAAAATGAACCTTATGTCTTTGCAATAAAGTTAAAATACTATCAAAGAAATTTGACAGATTGTGGTAACTTGATGTGCTGGCCTCTGTACTTCTCCAAATTCAAAGTCAAAGTCAAAACATTTATTTCAAATAGGCACAAGAATGGCACTTTTGAACCTCAAAATGAACAAGAAATAAAATTGATTCTAGTCGCCCCTTCCAAAAGGTAGTTTCGTGTGGAGAAGAATGGGCAATAAGCTCCACCGTTACTCTTTTAAAATGTTTCACAATGTTTTGTATACATGTATTATAACATTATATGTGAATAATCCCCTGAATCCAGTTAAGAGGTGCTAATTCCGTTCAGCTTCTTTTGTGTAGTCCGCCCTAAACTTACTAAGCGATGCTAAAACGCGACAACTATATCTATTTATTGATTTATAAATATTCATATGCTATATATGCTAGAAAAAGAGCTTTCCAAAAAAAATTGTGCTATTGTGTAAAACAAATGACCGTAAAAGATAAGCTATTAGTGGTATTAATTCCTAGAATTAAGTGAAATGACAGCTCACTTCAACGTCACTTTACGTTCGCTTCACGGTGAGACTTTTACAGAATAGACCTGCGGCAGCTGTAGTCGTTTCCGAAACAACTTAAAAGTAACACAAACGTCTCTTTACTCAGTAAAACTTGCTTGCTGTAAATCGCTCTAACTCATTGCATGAAACGCAATTAAATTGCCCGTTGCTCTTGACAAAGAGCGGCAGCTTTAACTCCATCAAAATAACAAAGTTACGTCTGCAAAGCGGCAGAAATAAAAAGTTCTTACTTCCTATGGGTGCCTCTGTATAATTTAAACTCAAAGATGTCATCTTACGGCCAAGTTTACATAATAAGATGGCTTATTTGGTGCGTGTTCTTTAAAAAGTTGACGCAGTTAAAACAATTTTGAACTTTAAATTGCACTTAAGTTGGTACAGTTTCCTTTAAACTTTTCTAACAAGTAAGAGAATTTTTATCGTCCTAGGAAAAGTATAGATTCTTTTGTTTTTGGATTTTTTTTAAAGTTGGCGCAGTTAAAACAATTTTGAACTTTTAATTGCAGTCAGGTTGGTACAGTTTCCTATAAACTTTTCTAAGACGTAAGAGAATGTTTATCGTCCTAGGAAAAGTATAGATTCCTTTATTTTAATGTTTTTGGAACTGTGCCCATAGTTCTAGCTTCCATTTGTGTACGTTGTCACCTAATATAGTGGTTAGACTAAGGCGTGTTACGTGTCACACATACTCACGGCATTCTGAGACAAAGGACCTTAAGTAAACATGTCATTTCTTATGAGACACGAGACGACAAAATGACAGTCAGGGCTCAGATTTCAGAATCAGTATGTAGGTGATATGAAGGTGAGGAGCTCGTGGCTAAGTTATAACAGCCGCACAGATCAATCCATCAGGTTAAGCTACGCTTGCCGGGGTTGGCCGTGGATGGGTTCTTTACATACCGAGACTCCTCCGTGCCTCGGAAAACACGCTAAGCCATTGGTCCCGGCTGTCATTTATGTACCTTTGACAGTCGTTATGGGTCGTCAGAAAGCTGAAAATCTGACAGCCAGTCTTACCATGGGGTATCGTATTGCCCAGTTACTGGGTTGTGGAGGTCAGATAGGCAGTCGCTCCATATAAAATACTGGTATTCAGCTGTATCCGGTTAGACTGGAAGCCGACCCCAACATAGTTGGGAAAAGGCTCGGCAGATTTTTTATGTAGGTGACAAATACGGTTTCCTTTACCAGCAAGTGTGTTTTTCATTCGAAGCGCTGAATGGAATGTTTTATTGTCAATTTATGCTTATTGCAAATGTATTTCTTTCTTGTGGCTGCTTAACCTGCTTTTCCTGTGACAGTAGGGACTGGTCATCTCTCAGTGTATTGTATCATTTAGCTCCCTTCAAAATGGTTGAGCTGAATGGTGCTAATCCATTCGTCATGTTCGAGAACGGGCGCCGTCAGGGACTGGTCATCTCTCAGCTGCTACTTATTTCAATTTTATTTTGTTTTTATTTATTTTTATTACGGACGCTTTTAACGTTCTGCTTTGTTTTCACATGTACAATAACAACATGAATGATGACCAATATTTTATAACCTAATCTAGATTAAAAAGAGTGTCCGTTGAGTTTATCTGTTGCCCTGATCCATAGGAGGAATCAGCAACTAGCTTGTTGCTTGACAATTCAAAAGTGCCTGTAATTGGTTTGTGTCGCTGTAATGAATTATAACCTCCAAAAGTCTTGTAAGTACTGGTTTAGCCAATCGCCCATGAACGTTATAAATACCAAAATTAGCTGTGGTCGTGGCGGACCGCCCTCGGTTTGATCGTCAACTGCAGGGTCTTTTATTGTTTTCCCTTTTCCAAATATCATCTGTGATTATTATCCCCCATTCTTTCAAGAAAAACTATATTCGGCAGATATTTTCTGTAGTAATTAATATGAATTTAAATTGAAATATTTTTATTTTAATCAATGAATATAATTATTACATGCTAAAATAATAACTAAATATATACAACCTAAAACTAAAAAATATATCCATTATGTACAAGTGGTAAAAAAGGGAAAGAGCTCATAGGGCGTCAAAAAATTCATCCCTATCGCTGTCAGTGGGAAATGTGCCCAAAAGGCCGGCAGCGTTGCCACGTTGGATGGCAATGCTCATTCTTTGGCCTAAAAATGTAGAGTCGACCAACCGCTGGGCGATATCCCGAAACACTCGATGAGCACTCGGACCCCACGGCCCTAGTGTTTCAGCCCCAAACTGCTCGAACATTTATAACTTCCAATAAGGTTGTTATACTTGCGCTATGACTTGCGCCGTTTGAGGTAATTTAATTTAGTCAACTTATAAACAAAGCGACTACATGCTAAGAGGTACCATCCTTCTGTGAGGCACGCCTCAGCATAGGCCGCCGGCGTCGTTGATTTGAGTAAAACTATCAACAGGCTATGTTGGATAGGATCATTCCGGGATTTCTCTTAATCATCGTCATTCCTTTCCTTAGCCGGTGGCATCGATAGTGGCAGTAGTACCACGGGGAGCCCTGGCTCCGTCTCCTCGACCACCAGCCTTCGTGCAGCCGCCACCACAGCCGCAGCCTCCACCTGTCAGGTAAGATGAATAGTACCCCCTCCCTGTTGGGTACAATTACAAAGTTAGAAAGGTAGAGAAATCAGTAGGTAAGTACTTAAACTACATTTAGAAATAAAAATACTGTAAAAAGTCGCACCTTGAGCTTTTTCAGACCTACAAAGCTCCCGACGCGCGACGTACGGGGTAGATTCCTACTCTGAGTAAAGTCCTAGTCCGAGTAGATTCCTAGTCTGAGTAAATTCCTAGTCTGAGTAGATCCCTAATTTGAGTACATTCCTAGTCTGAGTAGATTCCTAATCTGTGTAGATTCCTAATCTGAGTAAATTCCTAGTCTGAGTAAACTCTTTGTCTGTGTTGAGTCCTAGTCTGAGTAAACTCTTTGTCTGTGTTGAGTCCTATTCTGAGTAAATTCCTAGTCTGAGTAGATTCGTAGTCTGAGTAGATTCCTAGTCTGAGTAAATTCCTAGTCTGAGTAAATTCCTAGTATCAGTAGATTCCTAGTCTGAGTAAATTCCTAGTCTGAGTAGATTCCTAGTCTGAGTAGATTCCTAGTGTGAGTAGATTCCTAGTCTGAGAAGATTCCTAGTCTGAGTAAATTCCTAGTCTGAGTAGATTCCTAGTCTAAGTAGAATTAAATAGGCATCCACAGGCACGTTTCCTGATCCAGTTTATCCATTCTGTAAAACTAAATAACCTCTCCATCCACCAGGTTGCCTCTAGACATGGCGGTGCGCGGCACGGGCGAGCCCGAGACCCTCAGTTACGACGTGGAGCTGGGCAAGGACTCCGCGCTGGGACTGGGCATCACCGTAGCAGGATACGTTTGTGAGCAAGGTATGCCTCATGTGCATCCATCTTGACACATACAACGTGGCGCTACAATGGTGACATTAATTTAATACACATAATAATATACGTTTTCATATTTTCATTTTATAAAGACATTGTATTTCCATTAAACGTTATTATTTACGGATTTATTTAAATGTTAGTCAACTAGCATCTTAGATCAACCTGTACTTAAAAACGATTAATGATTAATGGGCACTAGCCCTACCCGTGTGTTAAATTAATGTCACCATTGTAGCTACGTTGTATAGGGTGAAATTAACTACAACCGTATACACGATTACCTTCTAATAATTGTTCCGGGTATCGTATGAGATCGCCTCCCTCGGTACGGTTTTTGATCAGATCAGAATCGATCAGATCAGATCATTTTCCTTCACCGTTTTGAGCCCCGGGGTCTCAGCCGCCTAGAAAAGTGTCAGTCGCTCCGTCTCGATTCGATTTCGAAAATTGTGGATCAAACAATTCGTTATCACAGCGATTCGGATTGTTAAGAACGCCACTTGTCAACGCATTTGTATGGGAATATTGATCAAGTTTAGTTACGCAATTAGACATTGTCTGATCAAAAATGATTGATCACGTCACGTGATTTCGAAGAATTATGCCAATTCCATACACTTCGGATTTATCTAATTTCGTTATCGTTAGTGAAAATGAGACTGTCCGCCAGTGGTGATAAAGTTATTCACACAAAGTGCCTTGGTTCGAACCAACGACCTACAATTGCTAAGTCAGAGTCGTTAACCAACGGACCATCAGTGCTATTGGAATATTTTACGTCACAAAATATTCCTTTGTAATTCATGCCTCCCATAAAATATCGCATGACCTGCTCAGAGTTCACGGCTATAACAGCTATGGCGCAGATCAATCAGCCAGCGACGTCACACATTGTCGCGGTCACGCGTCACTGCTGTTTGCACATCGACTCTTCGCCTCGTTAAGTTACTACATAGGTCCGGATGTCATGGTATATCGATCATCTATGGTGTTATTTGGGGACATAACATATCGATGGTCAAAGGTGGACAGCATGTAACTGCTAAGTCTTAAATATAGGAGAAGGGAAAAACTGTATAATTTCAAAATAAAGAAGTGGTCCGTAGATAATCGAATTATTTATTGATCTAATTTAATACAATAAAATGCGTAAATAAGCTGTTAAAAAAATACTCTAAGAATTTCGTGCGAGCATTCTACTCATCGTTACGAACAACTTTACTATGGGATGAACCCTGATATGACACAAACAGTTACGAGGTGTTACCTCCTATATTCACCATAGAAATATAAATGTACCCTTAACGTTGACTCGTCCTAATTTTACCTGCCATTGTTATATGTGTTCACCTCTAGTGGTGTACTATTTTTATTCTGGGTACATCGTCTTCACATATGATTTTATAATTCATGATATACAAAACATTTAAATAATAACGGTGGAGTTTCTTGCCCATTCTTCTCCCTACGAAACTACCTTTTGAAAGGGGCGACTAGAATCAATGCTATTTCTTCTTCATTTTGACGTTCAAAAGTGCCTTTCATGTGCCTTGGAATTTAATGATTTGATTTTGACTTTGACTTTCACTTCGACGGCGGCAGTTCCGACGCGTCGACGGTGGCAGTTCCGACGCGTCGACTGCAGCATGCCGTTTGTGAATTTGAGCACTTATTCAAATACACGACGGCATCGTGCGAGACAGCTGCAGTGGCGTCTGCCGTGGGCAACATGCCGCCGTGTATATATGATCACTAAGTTGCGTTATCTATAATAATTTAAATACCTAAGCTGCAAACAAGTTCCGCGACCAAACTAAATTCTAGCCAGACCAACAGTCAGTAAGAAACTGAATAAAGAATGTGAATTTTATTCCAATAGACGTGAATGAAGCAGTATTTTTAGACCTGTTTTATTCCCAGACAACTGTAAATGGATTAGATAGAATTTTACATTTTTTTGCAGAGCCTACTGAAATAGAAACTGGGATTAACACTTTGAGGGACAGTGAACGCCTATTGACGTAATAACAATAAAACTTCTATTGTGTCTCGTTCACTGTCCTTCAATGGGTTAAAGAATAAATAAAGAGAAATGAAAGAATAATCTTTTATTCGGCTCCAAAAAACGCACATTACGAAAAAAAATACACATACAAACAGCCACGAACCTGGTATTCGCAAGTAAATGATAAAATTTGACGATTTTGTCTATTGCTTGATGTGAGGGCCAGGAACGAAAGACAAAACACAGAATTACAAAAGGGATATAAAATTACACATTGGATCAATTTAAAATCCCTTGAAGCCTTTACACTTTGTCAGTGTTTAGAATTTCAAAACAATCCCAAATTTAAGGATCTCGAATGTTTAATAATTAAAGATGACACTTCTTCTGATAAAGTTATAAATAAATATAGTTGACAAGTTGACAAGGAAGAAATTAGATTCAATAATGTTTTTTATTTTCAATTCCTAATTTTGGTTCTACAGAACTCTATATAGTTAAGAGGAGGTAGGCTAGTTAGTGGTAACCGAGTAATTTTCCAATTCCAAAATCTGTTTTGACAGAGTTTGTTTTATCTCAAAAATACAACGTGGCGCTACAATGGTGACATTAATTTTACACACGGGTAGGGTTCGTGCCTAGTGCCAATCATATAAATGTTGATGGGTTAAAATAAATCGCAAACAGAAAAAAAACACTAAACAAACTAAATAATAAAATCTATTCGCCTACTTTTTACATTTGTTTCATCCTAATAATATTGCTTATTCGTTTTAACTTCATTGATGCGAATGTTATGATCCGTGACCCCGGCAAATGACAGCTGTGCGACAGTTCTTTAAGTACAGGTTGCTCTAAGATGCAATTTCCTAACATTTTAAATGGAACCCAAAATAATAACGTTTAATGGAAATATAATGTTTTCATAAAACAGAAATGTGAAAACACACATATAATGTGGGTTAAATTAATGTCACCATTGTAGCGCCATCTTGTATAAGAGTTACCGACTTCTCTATAATTGAATACTTGGGTAAATGTTACCTATACCCTTCAAGGAGAATAGGCGTGATGATACCAATACTTCTACGCTATTAACATACATGCTAAAGCTTGGATGGATGTTTTTTACTCAATTGCGCCAGAACGGCTGAACGGATTTTCATGAAATTTGGCATAGAGATAGATTATAGTCAGGTATAGCACAAAGGCTATTTTTTTTCCGGAAAAATGTATAATACCTGTGGGATAATTTCGGAGATTTACGCGGGTGAAACCGCTAGCACTGGTGTAGTATGATTAAACTTGAGGTGTTATTACACAAAGACACATTGACTAGTTTGTATTATGTACTCCCTCAGTTCCAAACGCATTTAACCTACAAATAATTGCTCCCGTCAACTTAAAGATCGTTGTCATAAATCGTCTGACTTCGCACGACCCATAATATTTAATAAACAAAATGTAGACAGATGTTAGAAATACCTATCCATCTATAGAACTTGACAGCCTGTGAATATTAGGGGATGGTATTTTGCCCTAGATGCGTGAAGGGCAATATTGCCGAAATATTTTTGGCGAAAACATTTTGTTAAAAGTAAAAAGGTTTGTTTGTTCGGGAAAAATGGTTCTGGGTTTCTATGGAGGCAGTTTGTTGATGTACAGAAAGCAAGTTATGGTGTATGTTTTTGTTTGTGTAACGGATAGGGTAGGGACACGCATTCAAAGAGAAAAGGCGCATTTAAGTGGCGGTGTTTGTGAATTTAATGCGTACCTACCAGAGGTACCGTGAGCAGGGGGAATTATTTTGTGTAAATGTAGGCAACAAAAATAAAAAAAAATTGGAGTAGAAAAATACACGGTACTTTAAATACTATGTCAAGCAACGACAGTTTGTAAACAATCAATCTGCCTAGCTTTTTCCCAACTACGTTGGGGTCGGCTTCCAGTCTAACCGGATGTAGCTGAATACTAGTATTTTACTTGGAGCGACTGCCTATCTGTACTCTACAACCCAGTAACTGGGTAATACGATACCCCTTAGTAAGACTGGCTGTCAGATTTCCTGGCTTCTGATGACCCATAACGATGGTCAAAGATATACAAGTGACAGCCGGGACCAACACCTTAACGTCCTTTCCGAGGCACGGCGGAGTCTCGGTATGTAAAGATGGTCACCCAGCCATGGACAACCCCGGCAAGCGTAGCTTAACCTTATGGATCGACCTGTGCGGCCGTTATTACTTAGCCACAAGCTCCTCGACAGTTTGTAAACAATTAAGCAATAAATGGGTGGATGTAATAGCACTTAAAATTAATAACTTTTGTATGAATGAAGTAAGTAAGTTTAATACTTCTTCCGAATGTCAAATTTTTCAATTGTTACCTTCTGAAAAGTTCAAAGTCCCAGTCTTCTTCATTTCGTGCGGTTAGTGACTAACCTGGTGTCAGAGTTTATATACTGCCTATGGGCCTCTGACTTAGCTTCACATGCTGTTGAGAAATATCTCTCAGACAAGGTGGTTTTCTCACGATGTTTTCCTTCACCGATTTTTAAGCAACTGATAATTATACAATACGCACATGAATTCTTAAAATTAGAGGTGCGTGCCTTGGTTTCGACCTCGAACTCAACTGGCTTGACAGTCCGAAGGTCACACCACTAGGCTATCACTGCTACCCCAGTAAGTGGTGGTGGTTATCAAGTCCCAGTAAGTGGTCCCAGTATTATTACGTTCTTTTTTTTGTATTCACTCATCAGAATCTTTCGTTCGGAGTGGCTGAACCTGTGCTCGGTCAGTGGCCATAGGCTGTTTTGAGAGCAGTTGTGATGAAATTATTTACTCAAAGTAAAGTACCTGACTGTGTTTGAACCCACGACCTCCAATTCGCAAGTTGGGACCAGGCCCCTACCATCGGGCCACCACTGCACTCTCAAACAAGAATTACAATCTTTTGAATAAAACCCAAATTCTTTCCAAAGAACTTAACGCACCAGCAAGTCTATCACTTTTCCACCAAAAGTGATAGATATATGGAGGGAAATAATTCTCAAGTATCAATTCCATCTTTAAGACCTCTTCCATGGTTTGCTTTGATGATTTGGATCAAAGGAATTAGAACCTCCTCCTTGATCCATTCGGTCGTTTTATACATGAGTAGAAGTTAAATACCGTAACCACTTTGATTCTATAAGAGCGATTTCCAGTTCATGTTTTTTTATGGTATTTAGTTACATACCGCGTGTACCAGAATAGCGTGCGTGTAGAGTGTGGTCAGACTACAAATTATCAAACTGGACATGGTTTTCTATGGGACCAACATCATAATCGAGAAGAAATAATCAGCCGTTCCATAGGGTCGAATACGAATTGGATGTGGTCTCCATACTCCAAGAACTCGAAGGAGTTAGAACCAGTCGTTCTTTGGACATGTCTCCGGCGGAATAATGACTCCATAAAGCGTCTAGTAGTGTAGGGCAGAGTGGAAGGTAATAGGCCACGCGGAACCGATGAGGTGGACCGGTCAAATGAAATCTGCGATTGGAGACCCTGTTAATGAAAAGGCCAGCCTTTTTTTTTGAAGGTGAGAAATCATCAAATGACCCTTCCCGCTCTGGGTGGAGCAGAAGGGAGTGTCAGACTCTTACTGACTAAAACCCATCTATGTTCCTTCCTTAGCCCTTTATGTTCCGGGGTAGCGGTAACCCTTTCGGACAATCCCGCTAAACCGGTAAAAACTCTGCCTAAGCAGAGTATTTCAAAAATACAAAAGACTCATTTGAGTGTCTTCCACGCGTCTTTACTAAAAGGCAAAAGATTTACGCGTTTTGAAGAATGTCATCTAACATGATAGAGAGAGGGACTACACCCGCGAGTGGACACAGTTCATAGTGACCAAGACCGCTCTGCCAAGATCGAAGCGACGAAAAAGAAGACGTATTGAAGGTTTCTACTGGACAGTTGATAATTTTTTCGTAATTACGATGTTGCTCCCATGGAGAAAGTTGATCAGTTTTACGGTCTGTACCTTAAATTTGACTTCACCTTTCTGATATAATTATGGTGTTAAAATTGTGGAAATGCAATGTAGCTGTGTTTTATTCTTGGCGATGTCTTTTGAATGTTTTTCGATTGATGGCAATAGGCTCGCTCCCTAAGCGGGATTGCCCGAAAGGGTTACCGCTACCCCGGAACATAAGGGCTAAGGAAGGAACATGGATGGGTCTTAGTAATTAAAAGTCTGATACTCCCTTCCGCTCCACCCAGAGCGGGAGGAGACATTTGATGTATTCCCACACTCAAAAAAAAAAGGCTTGCTCCCTATTACATGGGAATCAAACATAACTAGTGAAATATGGGCTTACTATAAGTACACCTCTGCCTAATCCATCAGGGATGGCGTGATGTTATGTCATGTATTTTGAAATAACATTACTTTCAAGAAACTTAAATTCTGTAAAATCTTGAGAGTGCCTATTCTTCCTCAAACAATGGTCTACTGAATGGCCGTAACGTTTGCATATATCAAAGAAATGGCCTAAAAGTTTCGCTCCAAGTGGCTATTGCTCAAAAACTCCGGTTTCGGTAAAGAAAGAAAAAGTTAGAACGAAAAACAGGTTTATTTGTCACAGAAACACGTGCGTATAAAAAGATAAAATATATTATTCTGTCACAGAGGCCTATACAGGTATGTAACCGAAAGGGTATATGCATACAAAAGCATAATATTATGCTACAGGAAAAAAATAATCTGCTGTTCTATACATTTTTGGTCACGTGTCTCGCCGAAATGTAGAGCTGTTTTTTTTCACGATATGTAGTTTGGTGGTCTGTAAATAGGCACAAGAAGGGCACTTTCCTATTTGAATTATATGATTTGACTTTGACTTTAGTGACGAACGAAAATTAAGCCAGGTTTAAAAATTTGTTCCTCTACCCTCCTCGTATTTCTTATAAGGCTTAAGTATGATCAAAATTTTTAGTTACTCAATAAAAGTAATGTAGAATAACGTTTTGTGTTCCAAATAGTCACACTCAAAACATTTTCAAATGACAAAAGTTCGGCTTAAATTAAAAATGGAGGACTTTTCATGATTGTTCATGTGGCACAGCTCTGTGAACTGGAAAATCAATTTCATTGTAATTTCACTGAATGAGATTTTTCTTTGAACTGGCTTGATTACGAAGGTTAGTGACGTCTTCAGTTAAAGTCATCAATTTTATACTTTATTGGATGAGCCTGGAGTTGTTACATCGTTAAAGTTTTTCAGTTTTATAACTTTTTGTGATATCTACGCTGATTTGATTGCCTAGAAGATTTAATGCCAACTTCATGATAAAATTACTCTAAATTTTTTTTATTTTGCGAATAGATATTTACTTGAGACCGTTTGCAAAGCACGCTAAGCTTTTGGTCCCTTGCTGTCATTTGTGCATCTTTGACAGTCGTTACGGGTCGTCAGAAGCCCGAAAGTGTGACAGCCAGTCTTACCAAGGGGTATCGTACTGCCCAGTTACTGGGTTGTGGTGGTCAGATAGGCAGTCGCTCCACATAAAATACTGGTATTCAGCTGCATCCGGTTAGACTGGAAGCCGACCCCCAACATACATGGTTGGGAAAAGGCTAGACATGTGTTGACATTTCACTAAACCAACATAGAGACTGGTTACGCAAACTTAATTGTCAAAAATAGCCCACGAGAAAGTAATAACAGTACTTTTGTTGCCGGCTGTACGCAAGTGCTGATAAACAATAAGAGCGTGGGTACACCCCCGGGCAAAGGTCACGCGTCGCCAAAGTTTCCTAATATAGGAGCGGCCGGGCGAAATTAACCCTTATCGCGCAGATGTATTGAAGGGCTCGAGATAAGACGAGGGTATATGAAGGGTGTAGCGAATGAGGGTTGGACGAAAAACAACGTGCCCTCAGAACAAGCGGTGTTTAGGTTGAAAGGGTTTGCCGCAAGTTTTGATTAGGTTCAGCCAATTCGGTGCGCTGTTAGAATATGAATAAGGTACTCTATTCTATGGCAAGGTCAGACCTTTAGCAAGCCGATTATGTTTTGTTTTTTTTAAATGATGTTGATGTGTTCGATGTGACCGTCTTTTAGCAGTTATGATAGTGATAATAATGATGTTTATGAAGGAATTAGGATTATGTAATTTGGATGAACAGAAAAGAATTTTTCGTTCCGCGAGACGAAAAAAGCCAATTGCGAGTCTGACTCGCACACGAACGGTTAGATATTATCACATGCACTGCATGTTTATAAGCACTATATGTTTTAAAAAACAAACTTCAATTTAAAAAAAAACCTTCTTGTATGGGAACCGCCGTTTATTTTATTCTTATTATCTATTGATATAGTGGCAATAGACATACGCAGTTTTTAAAAAATTAAGCTACCTGCCTATTAAGGCCCACAATTTTTTTTGAAAATAGAATTTTGTTTAAACACTGACTGATTAAAAATAACCAGCCAGTTTAAAGCCGAAATTCTATTTATAACTGAAATATTTTCAAGTAGCGAATAAACATGATTGAACGTCATTAAGTGCCCTATAAAATTGGGACGAGCGTCACTATAATTCGATTTTAAAAGCCGAATAGTATATAGACCAACTTAAAATAAATTTATTTCAATTAAGAAACATTTCACCTGTTCGAAAACGTGGGTAGTCTAAAGGGAACGTTATGAAAAGCTTTTAAATTAATATCATGCGGGTAGTCCAATTTAGTCGGGATATTAAAGTCCAATCAACAAATTATTAATAGGTTTGGTTTGGGAATTAAGCCCCACGAGGAAAAATATGTATTAATACATGGTGTGAATCATAGTGGAAGGTTTTATGTCGATTAAATGAAAACAGAGCAGTAGTATGGCCCAGTGGTAACGACCGCGTTTTTGTTTTGTAGGTCGTTGATTCGATTCCAAATGGGGACTTTACTTTGTGTAAATTATTTAATCTATACTGCTACGGTGATGGAAAATATAGTGATTTAAAAGCGGGATCGTTCGAAAGCGTTACCGCTACCCCGGAACATAAAGAGTTAAGGAAGGAACATGGATGGGTTTTAGTCAGTAAGAGTCTGACACTCCCTTCCGCTCCACCTAGAGCTGGAGAAGTCATTGGATGATATCCCAGCCTTAAAGGGTGTCCAGGTTTCCACCGTGACCTCTTGGTGATCCTCGCAGTGGTGACACCCGGGCGTTTCCTCGCACCTGATTATGTGCACGAATCTCCCGAAACATTCATGTCCGGTGAGGACCTGCGTCAGGCGGTAGGTAAGGCGCCATGACGCCTCTCAAGCCACTCCTCAAAATAGGGCTTTACAGCCACTGTCGTGGCGTGCCCTGCGCTGGGTTGCGACAGTCGCTGTTTCATTACAAAATCCTGAGTACATTATTTTGTTTAGACTCAATTACAATCGAACTAACCAAATACGATAACCACTATCATAAAACTAATCCTAATCCGATAATACGTTCCCCTAAACACATTAACACAACATACATTTATCCTTTTCACATAAACCAGGCTGGTATCTCGCCGTCGATAGATAGCCAAAGATGGCCGCCGTCCCCTATCTAAATAGTCTAACTTAGCTTTCAGTGACGTCACTAAGCTTTCTCCGATAGTGCTAGTAAATCCTAATGTTTGGCTGAACTTTGATCGTATTTTTACTTGATATTAAGATATTTCTCTGTATGTTCCAACGACTGTAGAGATAATTTTCTGATTAAATATTATAAAGAGAATTTGTTTGTTGATTTCTACCTGTACTCTTTTTCTTTTCGTGTGTCAGGGTTTTTATGCTGCCCATGGGCCTCTGACTTAGCTTCACATGCTGTTGAGAAATATCTCTGAGGCATGCCGGTTTTCTCACGATGTTTTCCTTCACCGATTTTTAAGCAAGTGATAATTATACATTACGCACATGAATCCGTAAAATCAGAGGTGCATGCCTTGGGTTTGAACTCAAGACCTATGACTTGGCAGTCCGGCGGTCAACCCACTAGCCTATCACTGCTATAAACTGCTAAAAAGGGAAATTTTGAGAGATTTGTTGTAGGAGGTGATCTCCGTATTTTTTTCAATTACTAAAATTCTAAGTTCAAAATTTCCAATTTCGAAAATTCTTTCACTGATGGGAAGCGACAGTATCACTGAGCATCTTATGATAATATTGGATGTTAAAATAACAAGAATATACGCGATGATAACACGCTCCTTTTCCCCGAAGAGTTTAGCTAAGGTGAACGGATAGTAGGTACACCCACGTCCCACATGTCACCTGTTATTTATACGTCCCTTGTAATAGGAGGCGAGCGATATTAATTGCTTATATTTGTCAACAGAGGAGCTGAGCGGGATATTCGTGAAGAGCATCAGTGAAGGCAGCTCAGCTGACCTGTGTGGGAAGATACAAGTTAACGACAGGATCGTAGAGGTAAGATGATTTATTACAGCAAAGATACTGATATTATTAGGTATGTCAATCTACAGAATGAAACATCAAGATCAGAAATCGTACAAAATTATTCTGCGGTTTTTATTTTAAAATAGGTATTCGATAAATTATACGTTACATTTACATTCATATCATGTATTTTTATCTACATTCATTAAAAAAAAACTTGTCTTAACACGACGTATTAAGACTATTTTTTTACAATTATGTCTTGTTGGCGCCCAACTAACAAATGGCGCCCAACATGGGACACTACAAATGATATGATAGTGGGTCGTCATGTGAAAGAAAAACATTGAGGCACTACTGCTGCATTTTCTGCACACATTTGTAATAGTCAACGTGTGCGTTTCGACCGCGCGACCATGGCGTCATATTAAAAAAAAAACCATGCCAAGATTTTGTAAAAATTTGTCAAAGTTGATTCCCAAAACCATAAATTTGTCAAAGTTATGGTTAAAAAGTTATAAGGGTTTGAACGTGGCCGCGCCATCGAAACGCGGAGAACCGCGCGGCCACGGAGATCTCTAAAACTAAACGTTGCAGAGACCTGAAATTCAGGTAAATAACAGATTGAATTTGTAAAAAATTTGTAAAAATATAGAAAAAATTCCCAGGTCAATATTTTAGGAGCTATAAGACTAAAACTCCATGGCCGCGCCATTGAAACGGTGAAGAACACGTTATCGCCGATATCTCGCTGAAAAAGCTTCGCAGAGGTCTGAAGTTTTTTATAAAACCTAGATCTGAATTTGTCAAATAGTGTAAAAATGCACAAAAAAGTCCTAGGTTAATATTTTAGGAGCTATAAGACTAAAACTCCATGGCCGCGCCATTGAAACGGTGAAAAACACGTTATCGCCGATATCTCGCTGAAAAAGCATCGCAGAGGTCTGAGGTTTTTTGTAAAACCTAGATTTGAATTTGTCAAATAGTGTGAAAATGCACAAAAAAATCCTAGGTTAATATTTCAGGAGCTGTAGTACGGTATCGCGTAGAAATATGTCGTGATTATCTACCGAAGAAAGTAAGAGTAAAGCGAGTTTTTTTATTGTAAACAACACCTATTAATATGTAAAACTATATAAAACCAAACAAAATGATTTTTTTTCGGTTTTTATAACTTTTGATACGTCTTCGGTCGATAATAACGTTAGTAGATGCAATAGAGAATAACTGTCAGGCTGTACCAAGTAGCTAATTTATAAGTTTGTACGGAAAAGCTAGCGCCACCATGCCCCAGTGCATGGCGTATGCAAATGGCCGCCATCGTGATTTCCATGATGCATGACATATAGGTACTTACCTACTGTGGTTAGTTAGTATGATGCATTTAATTGACTTATTCACAATTACCATATATATAAAAAAATTTAATGTGTTAGATAATGGGCATTTTATTAAAGTAGGTACACAAGATAACTATCAATATATAATATAATATTATAATTAATTATTTGTTTATAGATACTATGTGCAGATAGAATCACATTTGTTTCTGTGGAAATCAAGAATAATATGACACTTACCCAAATAATTCAGTCACACAGGGGGACGTCATTAGAGTGGTAGTTGCTGAAAATCAGCGCTGTTGACGATAGGTTCGTCTGAGGTCACAGCATTTTGCTGAGCAACGACCTGTTCTTGCGCAGATGCGACGCACGGCTTCATTGTGTTAGTTTAGTTTGTAAGAATAAATAGTAGTTATCACTCTGCAATCGGCAGTTTAGTTTCTCGTGCATTTTTTATGTTTTTATTTTAAAAATAACTTTTTAGTTTTGTTAATCTAGTTTTTGTTGATACGTTTCATGTTTATAGACAGACAGACTAACTGTCAGTGTCTGTCACTAAGTGTCAGTGGTCCATCCATTGTCCATGGCCGAGATACAGATTGTCAATCGTGGCTCTGAATACAAGGTTTTTTAGCCGGTTGCACGGGTGTATTTAGTTATTAAGCAATTTTGTTTTTAGAAAAGTGCTTTTTGTTTGTCTGTGCAGAATAAACGTTTTTTCTTTCTTTCTTTCTTTCTTCTTTCTTGAATATTTCAATAGGGTGACCATGGCTTTTTGTCTACGGAAAACTTTCCACCTATCGTTTTAGAAATCACTAACTGTTCCTCGCAGTTTCACCCGCTTAATGCAAAATTCGAAT
This sequence comes from Hyppa rectilinea, assembly GCA_951799385.1. NCBI lineage: Eukaryota > Metazoa > Arthropoda > Insecta > Lepidoptera > Noctuidae > Hyppa > Hyppa rectilinea. The sequence goes on from OX637324.1 coordinate 14,579,679, forward strand.
GAATACTATGCAGTAGTTTTTGTGTTTATCCCGGACAAATAAACAGACAGACCAAATTCTAAAAACTATATTTTTGACGATTTTATTATATACTAGCTGTCCCCAGCGGTTTTACCCGCGTAGTGCCCGTTCCTGTGGGATTTTTGGGATAAAAACTTTCCTTCTTGTCCTTTCTCAGGCTATGGACTATTTCTGTACCAAATTTCATTTAAATCGGTTCAGTAGTTTTGCCGTGAACGCGAAACAGACAGACAGAGTTACTTTCGCATTTATAGATAATATTAGTATGGATTTAGATATTATAGATTTCTTTTAAAATCACTTAAATCATTGCTTGATGCTGAAAATACTGTGGTTTTGAGTAAAAGTACGAGAACCATAACAAATAACTTTACACAACATTCGTAATTTCTGTAAGATTATTTGATGAATTATTGTGTACTCAAACACATAAGTTTTGTATAAGACTAAAATCTGCCAGAAATAACACCCTATAAATACCCCATTCTTCCGTCGTTTTACTTCCTGTTGGTAAGGAAGTAAAACGACGACTGTGAATGTTGAAAAGCATGAGTTAAATATTTCTGATATAACCCTGCTAATGGGGAATTTATAGGGTGTTATTTCTGGCAGATTTTAGTCTTATACAAAACTTATGTGTTTGAGTACACAATAATTCATCAAATAATCTAGTATATAATAAAATCGTCAAAAATATAGTTTTTAGAATTTGGTCTGTCTGTTTATTTGTCCGGGATAAACACAAAAACTACTGCATAGTATTCATTCGAATTTTGCATTAAGCGGGTGAAACTGCGAGGAACAGTTAGTGATTTCTAAAACGATAGGTGGAAAGTTTTCTGTAAACAAAAAGCCATGGTCACCCTATTGAAATATTCAAGACGTATCAAAAGTTATAAAAACCGAAAAAAAAAACATTTTGCCTGGTTTTATATAGTTTTACATATTAATAGGTGTTGTTTACAATAAAAAACTCGCTTTACTCTTACTTTCTTCGGTAGATAATCACGACATATTTCTACGCGATACCGTACTCCTGAAATATTAACCTAGGATTTTTTTGTGCATTTTTACACTATTTGACAAATTCAAATCTAGGTTTTACAAAAAACCTCAGACCTCTGCGATGCTTTTTCAGCGAGATATCGGCGATAACGTGTTTTTCACCGTTTTAGTCTTATAGCTCCTAAAATATTAACCTAGGATTTTTTTGTGCATTTTTACACTATTTGACAAATTCAGATCTAGGTTTTATAAAAAACTTCAGACCTCTGCGAAGCTTTTTCAGCGAGATATCGGCGATAACGTGTTCTTCACCGTTTCAATGGCGCGGCCATGGAGTTTTAGTCTTATAGCTCCTAAAATATTGACCTGGGAATTTTTTCTATATTTTTACAAATTTTTTACAAATTCAATCTGTTATTTACCTGAATTTCAGGTCTCTGCAACGTTTAGTTTTAGAGATCTCCGTGGCCGCGCGGTTCTCCGCGTTTCGATGGCGAGGCCACGTTCAAACCCTTATAACTTTTTAACCATAACTTTGACAAATTTATGGTTTTGGGAATCAACTTTGACAAATTTTTACAAAATCTTAGCATGGTTTTTTTTTTAATATGACGCCATGGTCGCGCGGTCGAAACGCACACATAGTCAACACAAGAAAATTGGATGCTCTCGTGCTCCTTGATAAAGTATGAACCATCTTTTAAATACTGTGCACGTAAACATTTATGAGGGTAGATCGATTAACTAAGTTGAGTAAAAACTTCATCATCGTAATTACGAGTATCAATCTGTCTGACCTTTTCTCAACTATTTTGGGGGTATTTAACATTTCCATTGTGTCTCGCGTAGATATGCGTTCCGGCAGTCAATGGGTTAACATAGTGTGACTTTTTGTCTGACCTCCACAACCCAGTTACTGTGTAACATGATACCCTTTGGTAAGACTGGATAACATCTACGTATGACAGCAGTAATAACGGCATAGCATGCATTCCGAGGTATGGCGGGTCCCTATATAAAATAGATGACCACCCATCTACGAACCAAATGCTGCAAACATAGCTTAACCTTCGTCCGTTCCTATTTTAACAATAATGGACGCAACGTTTTGTTTGTCCTTATCACCATATTTCGCAGAAGGATCGATGATCTTTTTATTTGCGTAAGGAGGGTCAAAGGTTGATCTTCCCGGATCCAAATCCTCCCGGAATACATTACCCTCCGAAGTTAATAAAGTGAATTAAGTGAAACAGATCCGTCTAGTGTTCCAATATAAGTTAGTTACATGTTTACAAGCTCCTCCGTTACAATCCGTATCAAGTGACAAAGTTCCACACTCGTTACGTAGTTAACAACAAAACTATGTTTATGACGCCAGCGAGAAGGCAATAAAATAATATACGCTGTAGTTAAATTAGATATAGCTCTGTTAAACAGTGAGCAATTTTTATGTTTGGGCAAAGTGTTATTGTGGTTTTTCCATTAGGATTTTTTCAGGGGGGTTCATGGATGGGTCAGATTGCCGGTGTATATGCGGCGCATGTTAGTACATTAAGTTACTTAACCAACCGTTTCCAGCTAGGAAGCTATTAGCTCGGTTGATTTATCACGCGGCACGACACTGACTATTTTTTTTGGGAAATCATGCAATGACTTCTCCCGCTTTGGGTGGAGCGGAAGGGAGTGTCAGACTCTTACGGACTAAAACACATCTATGTTCCTTCCGTAGCCCTTTATGTTCCGGGGTAGCGGTAACCCTTTCGGACAATCCCGCTTAGATACTGACTATTTGTTAACCAGTGCCAACCGTTTGTTTTCATTCTATTTGCCGTGACCGTGTTGCAGGGCGCTTGCTCGTGCGCATTGGTGACTGAATAAAATTGAAACGCAAACGGGAATAAATCATTAGGTCAATAAAATAATAAATAAAATAATACAAAGCGCACGCTTCGAATACGTTTTAATACACGTTGAACGCCAACGCGGTCACCGTGTTTCCGACAAACAATAGTTTTTCTATTGTGTCTGCTGCGTGGCAGTCAATGACTTAACAATAATTAAAACATATTCGAAGAATCACAGTTACAAAATCTGCTAGAGGCGTAATTTTTTAGACAATAGCAAATTATATGTATATTGTAATTTTCTACGACAACAAACTGCATATAACAATATTAATTCAACCTTCTTACAAGTCAACGATCACCCGCTGACGGGGGGAGTAGGTATCGAAGAACCATTAGTGCGACTAATTTGTCACGCAGCGCGACATGCACTGCTGAAGTTTCACGTCGATACTCTTGATTCACGGCGGACGACACGACGTGTTGTGTTGCGGCGCGTGTTGGGGGCCCATGTATCAATAGAGGGTTCATTAATTTAATGGTAGTTTATTTTTTTACTTTGAGAAAGAGTTTCTTTCAGTTTTGCTAAAACTCAAAGTATATATCACTACATAGTATAAAGCAAAGTCGCTTCCGCTGTCCTAATGCCTGTATGTATGCTTAGATTTTTAAAACTACACAACGGATTTTGATGCCGTTTTTTTAATAGATAAAGTGATTCAAGAGGAAGGTTTATATGTATAATAACATGCAATTTCCGTCATCCACACGAGCGAAGCCGCGGACATAAGCTAGTATCAAATAATCTAATCTCTTTTTTGTGTGGCTAGTGACTAACCTGGTGTCAGAGTTTTTATGCTGCCCATGGGCCTCAAATAAACAAATTACAGGCACTTTTGAACTGTCAACTTCTGACTGACTGACCCGGTCAGTTAGAAAGTTGAAGCTAGTTGCCCATTCCAAAGCAGTAGGTACCTATGGAGAAGAACAGGCAAGACTCAAACTCAAACTCAAACTCAAAGTATTTATTTCAAATAAACCAATTACAGGCACTTTTGAATTGTCAAGGTGTCGGTCAGTCAGAGAGATGAAGCTAGTTGCCCATTCCAAAGCAGTAGGTACCTATGGAGAAGAACGGGCAAGAAACTCCATGGACACTCTTTTAAACAAAATATGGTTACAAAATATTGGTTACATAGTTCATATTAATATTATACATGTGAGAACGATGCAGAACGTTAAAAGCATGTGTGTGTTTCCAAGAGAGTGTCCTCTTTTAAACAAAATATGGTTACAAAATATTGGTTACATAATTCTTCCTACTGCTACTGAGAAATTCCAGATGGAAAATCCCAATATCACTTTGGGTGACCTAAGAGGCGGGGCATATTATCATATTTGTTTTTTTTACATATTATTGATATAAACTAAAAACCTTCTTAGGATAAGCTGCAACAAGGATTTAAAAAACTTTTCCTGAATCTTGCTGATAACTCGTCATAAGATTGAACGATTTTTTTTTGGGGGTGGGATATCATCTAATGACATCTCCCGCTCTGTGTGGAGCTGAAGGGAGTGTCAGACTCTCACTGACTTAAACCCACCCATGTTCCTTCCGTAGCCCTTTATGTTCCGGGGTAGCGGTAACCCTTTCGGACAATCCCGTAAGGGCCGATTTTTCAATCGTTAACCTGATGAATAAAAATGGCGGTTTGACATATTTTCTATGCTGTCTGTCAAACTGTCATATTTATTCCTGTAATAAAACTTATCTGTCTGTTGAAAAAACAGCCCTTAATTAAAAAAGAAACTTAATGCTAGCACATTCTAGAAGTCACGGACTTTACAAAGGAACAGTTGACAACTAAAAGTTGCGTTCCACAACTCCGACAGCTAAGCTTCTGTAATTAGTTCCGTACAGCGACGTAAGTTTCAGCAATCGTTAGGTCTTCCTGTATCAAGACTTCAAGACTACTTACAAAATTTCATTTGTTTTATTAAAAATTCCTGAAGTTGGTATGAATTTCGAAAGTTTGGTTACCCTCGAAATTATAAAATTACATTTCCCTGGGCTTTCCGGCTAAAGAAATATTGGTATTCCTGTGGGATACTTCAAGCCTACGGTAGAATGTCAAAGTAATTTTTAATTGACATTGTAGAATCTTGTTGAGACGCTCGTGTCTAAGTACTAACAGCCGCCTAGGTCAATCCTTCAGGTTAATTTACGCTTGCCGGGGTTGGCCGTGGAGGGGTGACCATCTTTAAACACCGAGACTCCTCCGTGCCTCGGAAAGCACGTTAAGCCGATGGTCCCGGCTGTCATTCGTGGATCTTTGACAGTCATTACGGGTAGTCAAGAAGCCCGAAAAATCTGACAGCCAGTCTTACCAAGGGGTATCGTATTGCCCAGTTACTGGGTTGCGGAGGTCAGATAGGCAGTCGCTCCAGGTAAAATACTGGTATTCAGCTGCATCATTAGACTGGAAGCCGACCGCAACATAGTTGGGAAAAGGCAGGCAGATGATGTCTGGCTGATCAGCACACCAGGCCTCTCGTGCAGGCACCGCTTCACTTTGCAACGGTTTGATTGTTAATATTAGTGACAGCTATCTCACTACTGATGTGCAGGAGATAGTATGTACATCATTATCATCAGCGTATATCAGGCCACTGCTGGGCATAAGCCTCTCCAGTTGCACGCCATTCCCTGCAAAGATTGTCGCCCAACCTGCGCCTGAGCGTGTCCTAACGTTTGCCGATTTAACGGTCTCCACTCAAGAACACGTCTATCCCAACGGTTCTACGGCTAATATGGCCGGCCCAATGCCACTTCAAATTCATTTATCAGGTATCAAGACCACCATTGCCAAATTACATAAAATCAAATTAAATAAAATAAAACTTTACCTTGCATATTCTGTGAGATATGTCGACAACTTATCTATGTATAGTGTGCAAATAATATCAATTATAAAGTAGCCTTTATCTAACCTTGTCAAAGTTAGTTTACTTCAATTATAGTTTTATTCTTTTACATGACATTTCCTAGCATTACTAAATATCTTTCAAAAGATACCAAAGCATATTGTAATACAATATTTCTAATATTTCTAAAGCATACCTTAAAACAACTTTATTACACACAACCAGCCATACTATTCATCAAAACTCCTAATTGAATTTCCCTTCCCTTTTTCTCGCGACACGTGCTTCCTGTCCGGACACGTGCGTGACAACACATTCCTTCCTGTACAGACTGCGGTAGGAAATTATTAGGGACAGAATTAACACTTGCACGCGATGTTATTGCTTGGGAGAGGGGGCTCGTGGCTAAGTGAAAGCCGTGTGGGTCGATAGATCAAAGCTGACCATCCATTTCCTACCGAAACCCCTCTATACTTCAATAAAGCACGTTAAGTTTTGACCCGGCTGTCATTTGTAGATCTGTGACAGTCGGCTCGGGGACTCTGAAGCCTGAAAGTCTACTGGTATTACCCGGTAAGCTGGGTTGTATGGCGAATGACAGATGAGCATATTCTCCATGGTAAATTCAAGGTATTCTGCTGCATCCGGTTCCACTGGAAGCTGACCCCAACATGATTGGGAAAAGGTTAGGTAGTTTTTATTTTTTTTTGAGTGTGGGAAATCATCAAATGACTCCTCCCGCTCTGGGTGGAGCGGAAAGGAGTGTCATACAATTGCTGAATAAAACCAATCCATGTTCCTTCCTTAGCCCTTTATGTTCCGGGGTAGCGGTAACCCTCTGTCTGTCCCTCAAACATTCCACCACCTCTTTCGCTAGCATGACTGCTTCGCAAATGAAGGTTACTATCTTCCACTTCCTGTCGCTCCAGCTTGCACCTGAGCCGGACGCGAGAGGTCGCCACCGCCGCCAATCGCATGATGATGACGCGACGTCATTGGTTAGCTAATAACTGCAGGTCCAAGATTAGTCAACGAATTGAAAGAAAAGAAGAAAGAAAGTAGATCGTTCGATTCGAAGAAAGTAGAGATCGATTCGTAGATCACTGGATTTTCAGCGCACTGCTTTGCACTGAGAGTTCAAAATCCAGCAGTGTATTTTATCCATGCGCTGTGATGCACTTTGTTGAATTTTCAATGCTCGGCTCCACACCGAAAGTTGAAAATACAACGATGAAAAATCATTGAGAGAAAAATAAATGTGGGTAAAAGGGTAAAGTTGTGTGATGGATGGAAGATAGACTTGTGGGTAAGATTGATGGAGTTAGGAATGTAGTAGCGTCGGCAAAAACTGAAATACCTTCAGTAGTACTTAAAATGCTAGTAGTGTTGAATAGTTTGAAGGAAAATGAAATAGGGTCAAGACAGGTAATTAACAGTTTTCCTAAGTTCGAAGGAGGTTCCTCAATTCAACAAGAATACTATTACCCCGCGGTTTTTTAGATCACCAATAACAAAAGTAACATTTATTTTCAGATGGTATTATCCATAATTTTGTTCGTAATTAATACATTATGCTACCCACTAGTATTAGTAGGTACTGTAAAGACCAAAAGGGTCTTCACTCTAGAGCTCTCAGAAGAGTGCTCGATATAATTATATAACGGGACTTAGCTATATATACACTACAAAATCTTATAAATTAATTCGTTTAATTTATAAGACTTGTTTACAACATTGCGCCTAGCAGCCAAGTGTCAAGACGTTGTCTAATTATTAGGAAGCTCAAATGTAGCCAGTTATAACTAACTAGTTAGATAAAACATAAGGTCGCATCAAGGCTCTACAGTACCTACAAAAAAAACGTAAAATGTCAAGAATCTAGACTTAATTCTACGTTCATCCTTAACCATGTCAACAGAACCAATAAGCGATTAGGCAAAAATTAAGTACCTATATTTTGAAAGATTCCAGAACTGATTACTGCCTGTCCTGTACCTAACCACTCTGACGTAGAAGAAGGGGTAATAATATTTTTTTTTCCACTTTTACTGTATTCATTCATTTTATTATCAGACCTTGATAATAAAAACCAAAAACAATCTTCTGAAACAAAAAACACCCGAACCCAAAACGACCCAACTCTTCCCAATCGATATACAGTGAAACCTGGTTAAGTAAGACATCAAGGGACCTGCAAATTTGTCTCACTTATAGAGGTATACCACTTACCCAGTGTCTCAGATATCCAGGTATAAATAAATATCTGTCTCATTTAGAGGTCACAATACAGGTTATTTCAGTTATAGAGGTGCGAGTATTAAATAAAATAAAGTATTATGTAAATATTATACATAATTTTTTATCTTTATTATTTAGAGGTTAAATGCATATAAAATTCACTCGCAGTCGGTAACTATGACGATAAAATGGAAGGAACAAATCCCAGATATAGAGGTTTGCTTCGTCTCACTAACAGAGGCAATTCAGTGCCAAAGTGTTGGGACCTCAGCATGAGTTCCAGTTATGGAGGTTTCTCACTTATCCAGGTCCCACTTAACCAAGTTTCACTGTACATGGTAACGTTCCTCGTAAAACTATCGCACTCACTATAACTCAATCAGTGGGTCTTTGACCTCCAGTCGTCTGGATGTCAAATCAGATTACTCGCTCAGCTTTATATCTGCAATCACAAAATAGATAGAATCAGAAGGATGGCTCTATACAACGATGGCATACGGACATGCTATGGTATCTTCCAAAATTATCTTATGACAAGTAAAATTAAAAATTAAAAAAAACCGTCCCTATACATCTTCATAATTTCCTTCGACATTGAATATTTCGAATCGATCCGACATAAGGAAGTAGTCAAATCCCCTCATCAACTAGAAAAGAGCTGATGATCTTAAAACGGCTGAACAGATTTTCATGAAACATGGCTAAGAACACGCCAGATAAAACTATCCGTGACACAAAAAAAAAATCGAAAATCGGTTCATCCGTTTCAAAGCTAAGATACCACCGAAAAAGAGTTACGGTGGAGCTTCTTGCCCATACGAAACTAGCTTTTGGAAGAGGCGACTAAATCCTATTTCTAGTGCATTTTGACGTTCAAAAGTGCCTTTCTTGTGCCTATTTGAAATAAATGATTTGACTTTGACTCTGACTTTGACCACAGACATGTACACAGACAGACACGTTAAACCCCTCTCTTTGCGTCGGGGTTAAAGTTGTAAACAAATGAATCAGAAAACATACCAGTAGATGTCACTTACAAATGGAGTGCTTTGAATAGATTATTTAATTACTGAAAGTCGAAATTCTAATGTCAAATCACCTCAAATTATGTTTTTTTTTATTTGACAATAGAGTTTAATTTCGTAACCTCAATTTTCGTCGATGATTTTTTTAATTTTTCTAAATAGAATGGTTGGATATCATAGTGAGACATAGGGTTGAACCCTCCTAAATACAGATGAATGTGTTACTAATTTCTTTTAGTGAGTTGTTATAGAATAATAACAAGAACAGGGTTTGTTTATATCAAAGGCACTTAAATATATTTTGCACATTCAGCAACTACTTTTGGAATACAATATAAATGCGTTCGTCGGCAATTTCAAAGTTTTGTAAACAAACAACTCCCACATATTATTCCCTAACCGCAAACCCTGCAATATTAGTGGACGCCCCAATAACAGAAAACAGAAGACTTTATGTTAATACAGCACTCAACAACAATAGGTGAAAACAACAGTAGAATATATTCCAAAGCAGGCTATTGTTGGAACATCCCAACATTTTAATATTTAGTAGCGACCCAACACAGCCTCCCAATGCTGCTGATGAAACAAAGATTAAACCGTGCGGAATAAATATTGTATAAGAAGATGAAAGCGAGAATGAAATACACCTAGTAATGGTTGGTGTTAAAATAATATTATTCTGTCTGCTTTGGCTAAGAGAATGTGGAATGGAACATATCAAATTGTGAGTAGAATTATACAGTGTGTTAGGTTAAACCAGGGACATACTTTCAGGGGTTACTATACTCATGAAATGAACAACTTTGACAATAGAACTATACCTGAAAACACGAAAAAAATCAGCTGTTCAGTACGCATAATTCGTCAAAATGTTAAGAACAGCTGATTTTTTTTTCTCATTTTTCAAAGTATAAAAAAAAACAACTTGAAAATCAACAACTTTGTTAATAAGACTATTAACATAGTTGTTGATTTTCATGAGTACTATACAACCTGAAAGTATGTCCTTCGTTTAACCTAACACACTGTGTAAGTTTGAAATTCTTCCACAGCAAGAAAAAATATTACTTAAATAAAGGGTATTTTATATAGGAGTCGTCAAATAGTGTGTTATACAACAAACTGAACAACTTTATTCCATGAGTAGGTACTCGCGAAAATAATCAGTCGTACCATATATTGAAGTTTTGTACGGGACAGTTGATGTTGATTATATTCTGTACTAGCTTATACCCGCGACTTCGTTCGCGAATCCTGTTGCTTATTCCAGCGACAACGGGATTGCCATATTTTATGTTATTTAAAAAAAAAATTCAAGCGCAATTCTCTATCCGTGAACGTCTCCAACTCGCGAGACAATGCGTGGCGTTCACGATTAGCGGTCAGTCGCGCATCACGTTCCCCACTTGTCTCTAGAGACCTAGAAGTCGATGCGTAGATACGCTTGGAACTCAAGCGTAATTCTTTTTCCGTGAACGTCTCCGACTCGCGAGACAATACATGACGTTCACGATCAGCGGTCAGTCGCGCATCATATTCTTCACTGGTCTCTAGAGACCTAATGAATACGCTGAGAGCGCAGGCGTGGTTCGCGATCCGAAGAGGTTTCCACGGAGCGAGTTGCAGCATCGAGTCTCGAACTCGAACAGCATCAAGTCTCTCCTGACGCCCTGCGGTAGATTCTTGGGATCTTATGATCCTCAATCTTTTAGCTCTCTTGGAACATTGGGAAAGATTTGACGTCTTTCTAGGCATGGTTATAGGTCTATTGTGAAGAATACCTGATCAATTAAAATCTAAAATAAAATGACTGCTCTCCTGCGTTACCGGGTAGGCTACCATGTCACGAAGATAAGCCCGAAGGCATATTTATACGATTAAATAAAAGCCAGGTAGAGTCAAATTTGCAATGATACACCATCGTCATCGAAAATCAGTTCTAAAGTGTTACCACCTTCACGGCGTGTAGGTACTCCCAGCTTATGTTATTTTATACTTATACAGTAAAATTAGTGATAGCTTTGATTTCCACATCAGATGTTGTGTGCTCATCAGATTGAACACCTTTTGCTAAAACGTCATTTATACTACAAATGTTATAGTGCAGCTGGGCGCTTGGAATTCTACAACAGGTGTTTCAGATCTTCAATTTTTACACGTCAACAGAGAGTGCTCATCAGGCTGAACAACTCTTTCTATAACGTCATTTTAATATTTACTATAGTGTAGCTGGGGTCTTGCAGTTCCACATCAGGTGTTCCAAATCTTCAAATTTATTCTTTCAGCAGAAAATGCTCATGACGTGGAACAATTTTTGCTATTGTATCATTTTTGTATCTTTTATAGCTTAGCTGTACTGTTGCGGCAAACAAACAGACAACCAGACAATTTTTTTTTGGATTCGTGCTCCATTACTGTTTCTGTACATATATTCAATGTACAGACATAGTTTTATTACCTATATGATTATAGATTTTAAAGAAAATTAAGAAAAAGAACTTAACCTATAAACCCTAAAATATAAATAAATGAAACATGCAAACACTCAGTATTCAAGTGATTCGCAATAATCGAATGCAACTATTCGCCTATACTCTCCAGGATGCGTGCGTTCGCTACGAATAACTGAATCCCTATGGCAGTGGCGCGTTTTTTTTTTTGTTAATGGCATCTCGCAGTTCAACTATAGGGTTGTCTACCTGCTTAACCGGACTTGCCTGTGTATGCCACAAAAGAATTGTAGCCTCCAGCCAGGGATTGTGTAGTCGCTTAGTTTGTAAGTTTATAAAGACTTACAAACTAAGCGACTACACGCTAAGGGCACCCCCTGTGGGGTACGGACCTCGGCTTAGGGCGGCGCTGGGGGAGGACAGCAAGGGACAGCTGGATCGGGGGTATTTAAAACTACAGGCTCAGCGGCAACGCGGGCTGGCTCGAGCAAGGGTCGGGGGGATGGGGATGAACAGGGTCGTCGCGATGGGCCTCGACGGCGAGGACGGAACGACGGAAAGCAGCGGTGCGGCTCTCAGCGCGCTTTATATAGCCACAGACGCGCAGGCGTGTACGTCCTCTGATAGAATACCTTAACAAATGTTCGCCGTGATTCTTTAAATTGACATAACTTTTTTATTTGTGAACCGATTGACATGAAATAAACTCTAAATGTTAAGTGAAGCTCACTACAATATATTAGTGAAAACCACATCTAAATCGAATTAGCCGTTTCTGATATTAGCGTGCACAAACACACAGACAAACAGACAAACCGACAAACAGACAAAAAAAAATTAATTACAATTTCGGGTTCGGCATCGATATAATAACAACCCCTGCTAATTTTTTTTTAAATACTTCCATTGTACAGACACCACTTTTCTACAATTTTATTATATGTATAGATTATTTATTGTAAGATCTGTGGCAAATAAACAATTTTTCTTTATAATCTTTCTTTTTCTTATCGATCTAGGAAATCGCTGTCTTCGAATCACGAAATGGTATTAAATGATTCAAAAATTTTGTTAAATGATGAAATTGTTGGAGCCAATTTCAACACCATTATTAATAGCCATGGCAAAACATGTGTGAGACTCTAAATTGTTTTAGCATTCAAATATGTAGAGATGCAATATCATTTTATTGTTGCCGACGGAGAAAGATATTCTGTGACCTCTCCTTGAGTTCAATATCCAGTCCTTAACCTCTTAAATGTCGTGTGAACCCTTAAGTTCATAAGAAAAATTCTCTCCAAATAACAATAATTATAACTGTAAAAATCGTTGAGCTCTTATAAGCAAACGGCTTCTAATAGGTGAACATCTAACAGGTTAAAGTTAAAACAGTGGGGACGCTAAAATTCAAACACAAAACAAACGAAGGCTAGTTTTAATGTCAGTATTAACGTTATAATCCGGGTTGTAAATCCATGAATACGTAACGAAGCACTTCGACCCCTCGACTGTGTAGGAGAGGTTGATACAGCTGAGTTTCTACTTGCGCTCTGATTGCGCTCAAGTATCTCGCGTTCCTGTATTTTACACAAGGCTTTATATTTTTACCCGACTGTGGCAAAGTCAGGTTATTGTATGATGTATGTTCATCTGTTGTCAGGAAAGTTGTGAGCATGAATGTGGATGGCTATACAAGTAAAGGGAGACCAAAGAAACGATGGATGGATTGTGAGAAAGATGATATGGCTAGAAAGGAAGTGACTACCGAGATGACGACTAATAGAGAAGTATGGAAGAAAAAGACATGTTGCGCCGACCCTAAAAAAATTGGGATAAGTACATGTGCATGCAGATTGATGATGTATGTTCATCTGTTCCCTCAAAAATCAATCTGCCTACCTTACCGGATGCAGCTGAATACCAGTATTTTACATGGAGCGACTGCCTATCTGACCTTCACCACCCAGTCAGTAACTGGGTAATACGATACCCCTTGGTAAGACTGGCTGTCAGATTTTTCGGGCTTCTTTCGGAGAAGTGTTGATATGTGAAGATGGCCACTCATCCACGCCGGCAAGCGTAGCTTAACCTGATGTATCAATCCGTGCGGCTGTTATTACTTATCCACGAGCTCCTATTCAACTGTTCCCTTATAACTACTAAAGTTTCTGTTGTATTTTGGCAAATAAAAACTTTGAAAGCGTCTTGTTGTTCTATTTGCTGCAAAAAAAGATGTTATTTTAAATTTGTCTTTCTAAGATGGCTATGTCGTGGGGTTTTAGCTTGAAACTTTCTTTTTATAATGTAGGGAGTTCAAATGGGGAAGTGAACTCTAAGAAGTCTGCCAATGTAAACTGCCTAGCAATAAACACATTGAAATCAATTTATGACAGCGTATTAATGCAGCTAATAAGTACAAAATCATTTGAAAATCATCGAGCTATGATCCCGCTTTCCATTGAATCAATATGATTGTTCACTCAAATAAAATGTGCTGTCACATATAAACTAGCTGCTTTCGCGCGGTTTCACCCGCTGCCCGGCTCCTATTGGTCGTAGCGTCGTGATGTTACATAGCCTATAGCCTTCCTCGATAAATGGACTATCCAAGACAAAAAAAAAATTTTTTTAATTCGCACCAGTAGTTCCAGAGATTAGCGCGTTCAAACAAACAAACTCTTCAGCTTTATAATATTAGTATAGATATTAACTTGTGAGGATCAAGACGTTTGTATTTTAATATTGTGTAAATTTGCTCCGATATAAAGCAAAACAGGCATTCCCCTCACAAGGCCGCTCCAATATCAAAATAATTCAAATTCTGGTCCAGATAATACCGAAACAAAATTAAAAGGTAATATAACGGATATAATTTTCATCTCCTTTTTACGTCGTAGCCCTTTAAGGAGGAATATCATAAAGGAGAGTGTCGTCAAACGAGTCTTTATTACAATTCCCAAACATTGTGTCCTTGACCCATTTGAATGACGTCACGTGCCGGTCTCCCATTGCGAATATTAATATGGGGATAATTGTTGGATGTACTTGTCTCCTAAGAGGTGCTTGTTTTGATCACCTGGGTCTGATTAAGATCACAATGGGGTATATGGAAGAAGACCTAATTATTGAAAGCATTAGAAATGCCAGTGTGCATATAAATATTTTTGGACTGAATTTCGATATCGTAAAATGTTCATCAGCAGAACTTTTTACAGCTTGTATTCTCGTTTGCGATGCAATCAATGTTAGAAAAGTTATGTATACTAACTTGAATAGGTTTTAAATTATTCCAAAATTTGTTAGCCAGAAGTATTGCTCTCAGCAGTTGTCTATCCAATTGTGATGAGGGATATAAGTGATTTAAATGCTTCGAGATCTCAAAGAATAATAGTCATCCCCTCAAGATCTCGTATTTCTGGCTAATTGTTAGTTTATCTTATAGTATATATAAAAAAGTCGCCTTGTTCAAAGTCGAAGTCACATTAATGCTTTTTTTTTGAGGGTGGAAAATCATCAAATGACCCCTCCCGCTCTGGGTGGAGCGGAAGGGAGTGTCAGACTCTTACTGACTAAAACCCATCCATGTTCTTTCCTTAGCCCTTTATGTTCCGGGGTAGCGGTAACCCTTTCGGAAAATCCCGCTTAAGTCACATTTATGCTAAATTGGATAATACTTTCCTGTATTAAGTCTGAGGCCCATTAATTATTTTGGGTTTTACATAAGATTGATGTGCAATAAAAATAAAATACACTGTCACCAGCATTGTAGCCAGAATGAGATAATCCATTAGAATTTCCCAGTTTTTGCTGCAATTTTTAAGAAATTGAATTTCCGTAATTCGGGATGTGCCGAAATTGGCTTCGTGCCCAGTACATGTCGATATGCTTGCTCTTATTACGTTGACACTCCATACTGTCTGCCGTTTGCCAAACGTGCGCGATTTCACTTTATCCAACGATGTTTTCTTGGCTTACAATGAATATATCTTTTCTTTCTTATTTGTTTCCAAAGTTACCAGGTTGGTTTCCAGTCTAACCGAATGCAGCTGAATACCAGTATTTTGCATGGAGCGACTGCCTATCTGATCTCCACAACCCAGTAACTGGGCAATACTATACCTCTTGGTAAGACTGGCTGTCAGATTTTCGGGCTTCTGACGACCCGTAACGACTGTCAAAGATGCACAAATGGCAGCCAGGATCAACGGCTTAACGTGCTTTCCGAGGCACGGAAGAGTCTCGGTATGTAAAGATGTTCACCCATCCACGGCCAACCCCGACAAGACTGGCTTAACCTGATGGATCGACCTGTGCGGCGGTTAGTACTAAGCCACGAGCTCCTATTCCAAAGTTATATTATGAGCTTTATATTCTCTTTCTTATTTCTCATACATAACCATTGCAAAACAATCTCAAATTAAATTCCATACATATTTGTTACATCACACTCAATCTTGAATTCAAATCCAGCATGTAGACCAATACAACATATTCTAAATATCGCATGTCGTCATCGTGAGGCAACCGGCATCCTGTACCGACAAAGTCACATTTTCATTAACGATAACGAAATTAGATAAATCCGAAATGTGTGGAATTGGCATAAGCTTTCGAAATGTCATGTAGTCAATCGTTTTAAATCGCTAAGTGCTACAAAGTGTCAAATTGTGTAACGAAACTCGATCAATATTCCCATACAAATTCCTTGACAAGTGACGTTCTTGACAACCCGAATCGCTGATATAACGAATTGTACGATCAACAATTTTCGAAATCGAATCGACACGGTACGATTGACACTTGTCTAGGCCTCAGGTCTCAATTACAGCATCTTTTTCTTTTACAGATAATCTCATATCATCTCTTTGGTTCCACAATAAAGAAAAATGTCCTTAACCCATTTCCACAAACACTGTCATCGCATACAACTGTGAGCTCTCCCGTGGGGCCGGCGACTACAGAGTTAATCGAGACATTTTATACGCTTGTTCCGTTTTAATGTCTTTACATTTATAGTGCTGTTTTAGAAATAATATTGTACCATTACAGTTTATTTTCCATTACATACATAATTTCACCTTTGTATTCCTCAGGGGAGTAGACAGAGAAGATTGCTGCTCCCATTATGTCAGTTATGTTTCAAGTTACGAACCTATTGCTTTTAACTGGGCACAAACCCAAACAGTGTAGTATGTACTGAGATGTCAAATCAAATTAGGTTTGGAACACGTTTAGTTATATCTCGTTAATTTCCTTAACTTTCTTGTCGCCTTTAACATTTTTATGAGAAGTGGCCTATTTTGAGATCAAATTGAGCCGAAATGAGCCACTTCTCAAGGTGAAGGAGACATCAACAAAAAGCCGGTTACCTGCACGATTTATGACAAATGCGTGCACTGACTGGACAGACCCACTCAATCTGTGTGGTTCTTTCCTCAAAAGGCCATTACAGACACCAACCTACATGGTCTTCATATGATTTGACTAAGATTATGTCTGGACATTAAAAGAGACTGCGAACTCTGGGTTTGTTTCAGCCTTTCTTCCCAGAGTAGTTAGTTACGAAACGTTAATTCTTTCCTATCTCTATCCAATTTTCTCTCTTGCTCCAGTTGCTCTTGCTTCAGTCTTATTCAACCCACTATAAAAGCCAGTACATTTGAATATTATTTTTTCTAAGTAATATAATATTCTTGTTTCTACCGCAGCTTCGTCACGTCTCTCTTATGATTTACTCTAGAAAACTTTACCATTATTTAATGTCTCCTTTCTGTCCAAGTGCAGGAGCACTTCGTTAAATGAGTCTGCTGAGGAGATAGTAAAATTCATAAGTTTTTTCGAAATTCTACGAAATCTTGCCATATACTTTAGAATATGCCAAGATTTCGTAGAAAGACCAAAAATATTTTCTTTGAAACTTTGTTACTACATCGTTTTTTTTAAATAGCAACGTTCTTCTTTTTCGTGTGGTTAGTGATTAATCTGGTGTCATAGTTTCTAAACGGCCCATGGGTGTTGAGAAATATTTCTCAGGCATGCTGGTTTGCTCACGAAGTTTTCCTTCACCGCTTTATAAGCAAGTGATAATTATACAATACGCACATGAGTCCGAAAAGTAAAAGGAGCGTATCTGGGGTTCGATCTCGAGACCTAAGACTTGGCAGTCTGACGGTCACACCACTAGGCTATCACTGAATAGCAACGTTGTCTTATCACATCATTTCTCAATCTGATCTTACTATCAATGATAACTCATGGATATTGGGTTAAATCTTATCATCTTCTACATCTTCATCAACATTTTCATCTCTTGTGAACAGGCTCCCAAATTATACAAAATCATTAGCGATCTTATCATTTCGCATCACATACCGACACATTATCTTCTCTTTCAAACAACCTTCGTCAAACCTTCAAAACACGAGACGCTACAAATTAAATGAACTTTATGTTAATGAGTATAAGCAACTCTCCTATTTACTTGACACAGTTGCGAGCTCGATGCATTGTAGTCATGTCTTGATACCATATTATTCACAGATGCCTGACATCAATTGAATCGAATCGTGCGTGTTTGATCTATTGTACGCCGACGACACCGTGGAAGTTGGAAAGTTTTGGGACAGCTATATTTTATACATTTTTGTGCCATCAACTCGAAGAAGGAACAGAATACAATCTATACTTATAATTATGCTGAAGAGATTGTTATTGTGTTTGAAAGATATTTAATTTAGTCTCTGGAACTACCAGTCGGATTTTAGAAAATCTTTGAATTTGATAGACCAATTCTTGAGGAAGGCTGTAAGACATCTCTCTAGGACTCTTGGAAAAAAAGTCAGAGCTTTAAGCGAAAACGAATACCGAAGCGGTCGCGGGCAGAAGCTAGTGTTAGATAATATTAGAACATGCACATGCAAAAAGTCTCGTCTAGGAATATAGTACGGTCAGGTGGATTGTCCGAAAGGGTTACCGCTACCCTGGAATATTAAGGGCTAAGGAAAGAACATGGATGGGTTTTAGTCAGTAAGAGTCTGACACTCACTTCAGCTCTACCCAGAGCGGGAGGGGTCATTTGATGATGTTCTACTCTAAAAAAAGGCATATACCACGGCCATGCCTGCCACTCTGCTGCCTAGAACTGTTTTGTTTCATTCTTCAGGCTTTAGTAGTTTGAGCGTTTATATCCTACATATTAAAGCACAAGATAGATTAGATTCCAAGGTTGTCAAATGCATTCCGTATTTAAATTCCTGTGATGGAAGGTCAACATGTAAATGGAAGATAACGACACCATCTGTATTTTGATAGGTGTTGAAAATTATAATCCAAATTACCTGAGACCTGCACAACATCTCATTAATCAATAGCTTCAATATAATCCGCCGAGGTTGAAAGCAGTGTCTCTTAATTAGCGACGTAAATTGAAGCGGAGTAATAAGTGCAGGCTTAATGTTCACTAATCAATTTAATGAGATCACTTAGTTGAGGCGTAGTATGCTAGATCCTGCTCGCTCCGGATTGTTGGAGTGGCTGGTAATTGGAAGCTATGCATCCAATTTAATTGGAGAAGCTGAAAATTAAATTGAAATAGTATGATAATAAGGGGTATAATTGGGAATGCAATCTTGTTGCGAACAAAAAATCCATTGATTTTTTAAGGTTGAAAAATTCACTGTAGAATACTCGTACAATGGATATTGTTGAATTGTTAAAATGGTAGAGATTTTTATTCTGAGTGTGTAAAGCAATTAGAGCACTGATATAATTACCCCAAAATGACGCACATGGAGGAAGGCAAAAACTATAAAACGCCACCTGCTACAATTCTTACCTGTCTCTCTTGATATACACACACGCAACGCAACCTGACCTTTCTGAATATCACCAATAAGGGCACTATTGTCCGTCTTTTTAGGGCGTCCCCTCCCAGCGTATACACTCACAACTGCCTTGCACTATACAATTTCTTCCGATAAATAATGTAATATAATTTTGTTTCGCAGGTTGATGGCGTTTCTCTGCACGGGGTGACAAATCATCGCGCGGTGGCATTGCTTAGGGATGCGAAGGGACCCGTAGTTCGACTGAAAGCATTGAGGTGAGATGTGACACCCCTGGAAATATTTATTTAGGATCTCCGACAAAAGATGTACACAATTATATGACACATAAATAAAGAATTACATCAGGTAATAAGTAATAAGTAAGTGTATCCTTCACCTAGGAGACCACAACATGCACAAGTTAAACAACTAAGCTAACAAGGGTAAAATTTGGAAAAGTTAATTAAAAGACACAAAACGTAATAAAAAAATATTTAAAAAAAATTATACAAGATATACCTTTAGACCAGATCAAATCTATTAAAAGTTTATATTTTAAGACAGAAGACCATATTATTAACAATATTTTAACCAAGATAATGTTCCTAGGTTTATGGTCAAAGATTTGTGTGCTTAAATCTTTTCTAATTTCAGTAATAAAACTTCTAGGTATCTTCGTGGGGCGGGGTTTGAGAAGCTCCAGAAAGCGTTGGCCGCTCAGGATGGACGGAGATCACCGATTGCTCCACCAAGTCCTTCTGTCACCTCGCTTGCCAAGTATAGCTTTAGTGTGGTGAGTTGTAGACAGGTTGTTGTCCCACTGCAGGTTAACATCCTCTTTTGATACAGAGGAATCATCAGAATTGTTTACAGGCTTGACCAACTCTGCCATCCCGATGCCTAGACAGGGAATAGTCTGATGTTTTTTTTCCGTTTCAGCTTCTATTAGCCTTTGTTTTAAATAAAACACTGTCATAGCAATAGTTCAGCTTATTTTTGTTACGATTCTTGCAAGCCTTCGTTCAGAAAGTATTTTGGCATATTATGATGATCAAGCAAATCATTGGTCGTTAGGGCTATTAATTGACTATTTGAAATGGTCAAAAATAAAATATGAAATCTCATAGAAAAAAGACCGCTCGTCTTAAAAACCTCCATCACCGTACAGAAATTAAATATTATGCGAAGATATAATTGTAAAATTGCATTTAGTACTAATGGGTATTCCATTTGATTCTAAAATCTGTGACGTCACATTGTTATATTTCATACAAACCACATAAAAATTTCGCGTTTTGACAGTTCATAAAAAGTAACGTTATTGACTACCCTTTCAAATACCCAATTGACACCAGGTTAGTCACTTAACACACGAAAAGGAAGAAGAAGACAAGGTGCCTGCAATTTAAAAACTTGCTATTTTATATGCCTCCACAGTACGACGAATCAACAGTAATCGAAGCGGAACCCGAATCAGAGATCCTGCCTCACTTGCCGTCACCGATGTCTCCCTCCGAGGAGGCGGAGATCGTGATAGGAAGAGACGACGAGGTGTCGGAGCGAGAGGCAAGACGCATCCAGGACAAGTGGCGGGACATACTGCGGCAGGAGAATGACTGGCCGGGGCATCAGTACCAGTATGATATTGTGGTAAGTGAATGGTAATACAAAGTCTTCCTCCAGATATTGCACTCTGTTCTAAGAATCCAGGGAACGAGAATCCAGACTGACTAAACTCCTCATACCAGTGCGCCTCAGGACCTACACTTGTCCATTGTCTTATGTTCATCTTCTAGGACAGCTTATTAATTTAATTCGCTGGATATCTAAACTCTATTGCAATATATACTTATACTTATATACTTATTACTTCTATACTAATATTATAAAGAGGTAAAATTTGTAAGTTTGTATGTAGGGGGTAATCTCCGGAACCAATGATCCGATTTCAAAAAGTTTGTCACCAATAGAAAGCTACATTATTCCTGAGTGCTGAGAGCTATAACTTATATTTATATCATACATATTAGCCGAGCTATCGCAATTTTAGTCTAGCAAGTCGGAAAGAAATACCTGTGAAAACAGAATTATTTGCATGCGCTGCCTAAACAGTTGTTTAAAATTGAAAGCAATGTATGGCAACCCGGTTCGCCTCAATTATTTCTACAAAAAAGTCCGCGACACCATATTCCTATCTTTTGTATTTTAACTTTTATATTTCGTTTTATGTTTAAAAAAGTATTTTTTCGACTTACTTCTAATGTTAAAACAAGAAATTTTCCGCGTACGAAGTCGCGGGCAGAAGGTACTCGTAGTATGAAATATTTATGAAGAGTTTGAATAAATTTTTAAATCAGGTTAATTTAGGGCCGAGTCGCTGACTACAAATTTTATTTGATTTGGATGATCCTACATCCTATTTAATCATATTATTTTCCTCATGATGATCTCATATGACTCCTCCCGCTCTGGGTGGAGCGGAAGGGATTGTCAGAATCTTACTGACTAAAATCCATCCAAGTTCCTTCCTTAGCCCATTATGTTCCGGGGTAGCGGTAACCCTTTCGGACAATCCCGCTGATCTTATGGATCATGTGTACTGCAATAATGATTTTTATTTATTTATATCATCCTCAGGTCAGCACAGTAATAAAAGAGAAAGACAGCGGTCTCGGCATCTCTCTCGAAGGCACAGTACGCGTGGTGGGAGGCAAGGAGGTGCAGGCTAGACACTATATCAGGGCGATAGCACCCAATGGACCCGTGGCTCGACTCGGGATGTATAGGGTTGGGGATGAATTGCTTGAGGTATGCCGTTTTATGTAAAACCTAGTAATATGAATGTATAAACACATAAACCTACAGTGAAAACCTGAAAATCTCATCAAAATCCGCTGCGTAGTTGAGAAGAACAAAGCAGTCACAAGGACAGACAATTAAAAATACTTCAAATGATAATAATAGGTTAGATTAAGATAGTTTAGATTTAGACATAGAAGATCATATTGTACGGCATCTTTGGTTGGTTTGGGAATGATGTAGCGGCATCGTCATCGCCACATGCTAACTACGCGTCGATCGGTATAACAAACAATATCCCGACATCAATCGTCGGACAGTATCCCACCGGACACAACACCCGTCCGGTCGGAGGATCCTCCCTCTTCTATGCAGGATAAGTGAACGTTACACCTTGTTCCTCATACCTCTACAGCTACAATCTCTAATCCTGCTGATTTTTACCAGATTTAATGATCATAGTCTGCTGCTATAATCCCTCGGAAAATACTTCACGAGAACCTTATTCAGTGAATTGTATTAACATGTGACCTTAGTGTTGGTTGATTTCCAGAAGCAAGAATATAAAAGCTGAAGAACAAAATTGTCCTCCCAATAATTGAATTACTTTGTAACCAGGACTTTGCGTTTTATTTCAATACTTATTTCCCAATTTCAGGTCAACGGTTGGCGAGTACTGGGTGCACATCACGTGGAAGTGGTAACCAGGCTACGAGCAGTGACGTCACCAGTCCTACTGGTAGTTGTCAGGAAGAGAGAACAATATGCCAACAATGAACGACTGCCTGATGCTGGTGCCTTTGCTAGGGTAAGCAGAACTGACTTTCACCTAAACCTTATCCTTAAGATTCTCTAAAAATAAGCTTATCTGTGACTCAATAAAAAGCGAGGAATGGCTGGTCTGCGGTAATCAAACTGAAACTAAATAAGCTAGAATCCAAATGAAATAACTAAATTTCATATGTATGCCATACCAATTGTTCAGCCTAGTTACCCATATTTTCACATCACAGCAACGCCATCTCTGTTTACCAACTTACACTACTGCAAGTAACGCCATCTAGATTTGATAGTTTAAAAGTAGTATCATACTACACTACAGATGGAGTTAGCACAAAGTTATCACATCTTCAGATTTAATTTTCTGATAACACAACCAAAGCCTATTTCTTTACAGAATAACATCCTAGGCGGGAGCTTACAAGACCTGCTGCTTCCTCCACAACGACTGATAAAAGCAAAATCAGAGAGTTCCGTCGCGTCACTCTGCAGCGCCACTACTGTCATGTCGGCTCCACATGATCATGACGGTAAAATTGTTTGGAGATTGTTATTACCGGAAATCACACTTCTTTTTGTTAGAGTGTCGATGGCAATCTTAATGGACTCGGCCAGAAATGATGCTACGTGTTTGGCGCCATCTCTACGTCCAACAGTTCCTGTAACGTGCAGACGACAGGATACACAGGAAGCGATATTATGTGAATTATCATTTATGTCGACATAACACTTGGCAAATAGGTATTAGAGTTGAGCTTAGTTAATTAGAGAATGAATAAAAGCTTTCAACAACTGAGATTGCTGGAAGTTAGGGACAACTTCTAAATCATCTTCTAATCACTCGAGACCTTTCACTGGAGGAGCTCTCTTAATGACTTGGATACCTTTGTGATTTGAAAATAAACTGCTAGCTCAAACATCTTTAAGCTAACAATTACATTAAAAAAAAAATATTTTCATGTGTCTATTTGAAAGAAATAATTTGATTTTGACTTTGATAATTGAGAAGACGGTTGTTTATTGTTTGTTGTGGATACTTGATGGTCTTCTTCTTCGTGTGGATTAGTGACTAACCTTGTGTCAGAGTTTTAATGCTGCCCATGGGCCTCTGACTTAGCATCATATGCTGTTGAGAAATATCTCTCAGGCATGCCGGTTTCCTCACGATGGTGTTTAGAGTAAATTCTCATCACAATTATTTTATTCTTTTCCAGAATTCTGCACCGAAGATCTGGAACGCGTTCGATCGCGGTCCCTAGAGCCACTGAGCGGTCTAGCGATGTGGAGTGATCACGTGGAATATATCGAATTACTGAAGGAAGATAGGGGGCTGGGGTTCTCTATCCTTGATTATTTGGTGAGTTTGTTTATTAGATTGGACTTTAGTCTATGGTGTGTGACAGGGTAGCGTACTTGGTTTTAATCTGTTCACGGCAACTGATTAGTAACAGTGTACAAATTGACTTCAAATTCTCGGCCGATTATTATGTCGGGGATTTGTGTTGAGAGATTCTTTAGCTTCATAAAAAAACTTAACTTACTTTATAATGTACCAATAAAGAGTGTTTAATACTGCTAAGCCTCAGTTCCCCGGTTCAATTTCCGGGTTAAATAAAGAGTAATTGGGTTTTCCATCTGGTAACAGATTTGATTTTGAAATTTTCGTTCGATAGCAATATATTTACACGATTCCCCGGTTCTACAGGGCCAAAACAGAGCTGGCGTAGCGTGGGCGTACTATAGGTACCTTTGCCGTCTGGGAATGACAGGCGTTATGTTATGTGTACTAAGCGAGCCAGTGGCCCCGCAGGACCCTTCGGAGCCGGGCAGCTCGGTGATCGTGGTGCGCTCCGTGCTGGCGGGCGGCGCCGCGGCGCGCGACCGGCGCCTGCAGCCGGGGGACCGCCTGCTCTCGGTCAACGGGCAGGACGTGGCGCGCGCGCACCTGGCGGTGGCTGTGGCCGCCATCAAGTGCGCGCCCAGAGGTACGGGGGGGCACAGGGGGCTACAGGCAACGGGCAGGACGTGGCGCGCGCGCACCTGGCGGTGGCTGTGGCCGCCATCAAGTGCGCGCCCAGAGGTACGGGGGGGCACAGGGGGCTACAGGCAACGGGCAGGACGTGGCGCGCGCGCACCTGGCGGTGGCTGTGGCCGCCATCAAGTGCGCGCCCAGAGGTACGGGGGGGCACAGGGGGCTACAGGCAACGGGCAGGACGTGGCGCGCGCGCACCTGGCGGTGGCTGTGGCCGCCATCAAGTGCGCGCCCAGAGGTACGGGGGGGCACAGGGGGCTACAGGCAACGGGCAGGACGTGGCGCGCGCGCACCTGGCGGTGGCTGTGGCCGCCATCAAGTGCGCGCCCAGAGGTACGGGGGGGCACAGGGGGCTACAGGCAACGGGCAGGACGTGGCGCGCGCGCACCTGGCGGTGGCTGTGGCCGCCATCAAGTGCGCGCCCAGAGGTACGGGGGGGCACAGGGGGCTACAGGCAACGGGCAGGACGTGGCGCGCGCGCACCTGGCGGTGGCTGTGGCCGCCATCAAGTGCGCGCCCAGAGGTACGGGGGGGCACAGGGGGCTACAGGCAACGGGCAGGACGTGGCGCGCGCGCACCTGGCGGTGGCTGTGGCCGCCATCAAGTGCGCGCCCAGAGGTACGGGGGGGCACAGGGGGCTACAGGCAACGGGCAGGACGTGGCGCGCGCGCACCTGGCGGTGGCTGTGGCCGCCATCAAGTGCGCGCCCAGAGGTACGGGGGGGCACAGGGGGCTACAGGCAACGGGCAGGACGTGGCGCGCGCGCACCTGGCGGTGGCTGTGGCCGCCATCAAGTGCGCGCCCAGAGGTACGGGGGGGCACAGGGGGCTACAGGCAACGGGCAGGACGTGGCGCGCGCGCACCTGGCGGTGGCTGTGGCCGCCATCAAGTGCGCGCCCAGAGGTACGGGGGGGCACAGGGGGCTACAGGCAACGGGCAGGACGTGGCGCGCGCGCACCTGGCGGTGGCTGTGGCCGCCATCAAGTGCGCGCCCAGAGGTACGGGGGGGCACAGGGGGCTACAGGCAACGGGCAGGACGTGGCGCCCGCGCACCTGGCGGTGGCTGTGGCCGCCATCAAGTGCGCGCCCAGAGGTACGGGGGGGCACAGGGGGCTACAGGCAACGGGCAGGACGTGGCGCGCGCGCACCTGGCGGTGGCTGTGGCCGCCATCAAGTGCGCGCCCAGAGGTACGGGGGGGCACAGGGGGCTACAGGCAACGGGCAGGACGTGGCGCGCGCGCACCTGGCGGTGGCTGTGGCCGCCATCAAGTGCGCGCCCAGAGGTACGGGGGGGCACAGGGGGCTACAGGCAACGGGCAGGACGTGGCGCGCGCGCACCTGGCGGTGGCTGTGGCCGCCATCAAGTGCGCGCCCAGAGGTACGGGGGGGCACAGGGGGCTACAGGCAACGGGCAGGACGTGGCGCGCGCGCACCTGGCGGTGGCTGTGGCCGCCATCAAGTGCGCGCCCAGAGGTACGGGGGGGCACAGGGGGCTACAGGCAACGGGCAGGACGTGGCGCGCGCGCACCTGGCGGTGGCTGTGGCCGCCATCAAGTGCGCGCCCAGAGGTACGGGGGGGCACAGGGGGCTACAGGCAACGGGCAGGACGTGGCGCGCGCGCACCTGGCGGTGGCTGTGGCCGCCATCAAGTGCGCGCCCAGAGGTACGGGGGGGCACAGGGGGCTACAGGCAACGGGCAGGACGTGGCGCGCGCGCACCTGGCGGTGGCTGTGGCCGCCATCAAGTGCGCGCCCAGAGGTACGGGGGGGCACAGGGGGCTACAGGCAACGGGCAGGACGTGGCGCGCGCGCACCTGGCGGTGGCTGTGGCCGCCATCAAGTGCGCGCCCAGAGGTACGGGGGGGCACAGGGGGCTACAGGCAACGGGCAGGACGTGGCGCGCGCGCACCTGGCGGTGGCTGTGGCCGCCATCAAGTGCGCGCCCAGAGGTACGGGGGGGCACAGGGGGCTACAGGCAACGGGCAGGACGTGGCGCGCGCGCACCTGGCGGTGGCTGTGGCCGCCATCAAGTGCGCGCCCAGAGGTACGGGGGGGCACAGGGGGCTACAGGCAACGGGCAGGACGTGGCGCGCGCGCACCTGGCGGTGGCTGTGGCCGCCATCAAGTGCGCGCCCAGAGGTACGGGGGGGCACAGGGGGCTACAGGCAACGGGCAGGACGTGGCGCGCGCGCACCTGGCGGTGGCTGTGGCCGCCATCAAGTGCGCGCCCAGAGGTACGGGGGGGCACAGGGGGCTACAGGCAACGGGCAGGACGTGGCGCGCGCGCACCTGGCGGTGGCTGTGGCCGCCATCAAGTGCGCGCCCAGAGGTACGGGGGGGCACAGGGGGCTACAGGCAACGGGCAGGACGTGGCGCGCGCGCACCTGGCGGTGGCTGTGGCCGCCATCAAGTGCGCGCCCAGAGGTACGGGGGGGCACAGGGGGCTACAGGCAACGGGCAGGACGTGGCGCCCGCGCACCTGGCGGTGGCTGTGGCCGCCATCAAGTGCGCGCCCAGAGGTACGGGGGGGCACAGGGGGCTACAGGCAACGGGCAGGACGTGGCGCGCGCGCACCTGGCGGTGGCTGTGGCCGCCATCAAGTGCGCGCCCAGAGGTACGGGGGGGCACAGGGGGCTACAGGCAACGGGCAGGACGTGGCGCGCGCGCACCTGGCGGTGGCTGTGGCCGCCATCAAGTGCGCGCCCAGAGGTACGGGGGGGCACAGGGGGCTACAGGCAACGGGCAGGACGTGGCGCGCGCGCACCTGGCGGTGGCTGTGGCCGCCATCAAGTGCGCGCCCAGAGGTACGGGGGGGCACAGGGGGCTACAGGCAACGGGCAGGACGTGGCGCGCGCGCACCTGGCGGTGGCTGTGGCCGCCATCAAGTGCGCGCCCAGAGGTACGGGGGGGCACAGGGGGCTACAGGCAACGGGCAGGACGTGGCGCGCGCGCACCTGGCGGTGGCTGTGGCCGCCATCAAGTGCGCGCCCAGAGGTACGGGGGGGCACAGGGGGCTACAGGCAACGGGCAGGACGTGGCGCGCGCGCACCTGGCGGTGGCTGTGGCCGCCATCAAGTGCGCGCCCAGAGGTACGGGGGGGCACAGGGGGCTACAGGCAACGGGCAGGACGTGGCGCGCGCGCACCTGGCGGTGGCTGTGGCCGCCATCAAGTGCGCGCCCAGAGGTACGGGGGGGCACAGGGGGCTACAGGCAACGGGCAGGACGTGGCGCGCGCGCACCTGGCGGTGGCTGTGGCCGCCATCAAGTGCGCGCCCAGAGGTACGGGGGGGCACAGGGGGCTACAGGCAACGGGCAGGACGTGGCGCGCGCGCACCTGGCGGTGGCTGTGGCCGCCATCAAGAGCACGGGGAGAAGGGGCTTAACTTCATTCATAAACCAACGATTTCGTTGAAAAAACTAACAAGTTGAGAAAAAATTATCCAGGGCTAGTTCATCCTCATCCATTTAGTAGCCACGAATACAGTATCACACTTCATGATACCGTTTATTTATTAATCCTTCCGTCATTGGACACACGCAACAAACGTAATAATTGCACATAGTATTGGCGTGACAGACAAATACAACAATGTTATCATGTTGTGTGTAATATGGGAAATTCAATGATGTAAATGGTGTAACAAATAAGCGGGCATGTCCGAAAGGGTTACCGCTACCCCGGAACGTAAAGGGCTAAGGAAGAAACATGGATGGATTTTAGTCAGTAAGAGTCCCTTCCGCTCCACCCAGAGCGGGAGAAGTCCTTGGATGATTTCACACCCTCAAAAAAAAAAAAAACTCGTGTCCCTCCCGACAGAGGGTGGTTTAGTGTTGTATACAAACACATATAAGTTTGGCTAAACTTAATTGATCTCCCTTACAAATAGTAGTCACGTGGCAAAACATTTTGTATGGCGGATATAAAAAAATCATCTGAATTTTTAAGCTTAGCATGCCAGTATGTGTTCACTATAATAACACTGAACAACCCGCTTTCGGTTCGGACATAAGTTTTGGTACACCCTGTATAGCTAAATGTTTAGACAAATATTTGCTCTCAGAGATAGTTACAAAGAGCTGATCTTGGGTAAACATAAAATACAATAGAATTTATAAAGACAAACAGGACGATTTTGGTTCGTGTAAATATTGCAACGCAAAAGCGACCTTAAACCTGAGATTACTTAAAATCCAGAATGGATAAACCGTATAGCTATCCTAGTAAGGTATACTGCGTACCCTATGTATTTGGTTATTCAACCTTTTCAAAAATAAAGTCTTCAAAATCTACAGCTATATATGAAACACTAGGGGTCCAAGTGCCCACTATATTTATCGAGACATCGCCAAGCGGTTGATCGACTCTTCACGTGACCAGAGGGCTGGCCTATTTTTTGGTCAAAGAATCAGCTTCGCCATACAACGCGGCAATGCTGCCAGCCTTTTGGGAACTTTTCCTGTTGACAACGATGTGGACGTATTTTTTATTACGTATTTTTTATATTATTATGAATATTTAGCTTTTAAACGCAAATATGATTAGATTAAACTTTTATATATGATAATAATTTGGCCTAAAATTAAAATTAATCAAGAATTAACTACATCCATTTTCTCCAAGAATAAAAATTTCTCGTCCTTCGTAATTTTATCTCCATCACACGTAGACGTAATGTCGTTATCTAAAAGTAAATACTAGTTGATAATGTGAAGTTGTGTTAACAAACATTAGGTACTTACAGATGGATCTTCATTTGTTTATCAAATGTACAGTTTCTTTTAGCGAAGTCTGTAGTTTCAGGTGAAAATTCAAATAAAAAATGTTCGATTTCTAGTGTTGTGAAGTTAATGTTCTGATTTAATTGAGTTATTATAAAAATAATTAGTTATTAATTACTCATTTTACTGATTGAAAAGTGAGTGGCTACTTTTTTTTTGAGCGTGGGAAATCATCAAATGACCCGCTTGCTCTGGGTGGAGCGGAAGGGAGTGTCAGACTCTTACTGACTAAACCCATCCATGTTCCTTCCTTAGCCCTTTATGTGTAGGGTTAGGGGGTAACCCTTTCGGACAATCCCACTTAAACGTACAATCCCGCTTAGAGTGAGTGAATCTGGCGTAGGCTTCTCAATCAATCTGCCTGCCTTTTCCAAATTATTTTGGGCTCGGTTTGCAGTGTAACCGGATGCAGCTGAATACCAGTATTTTACATGAAGTAACTAACTCTCTGACCTCCACAACCCAGTCACTAACTGGGTAATACGATACCCCTTGGTAAGACTGGCTGTCAGACTGTTTGGGTTTTGGACTACGTGTAATGACTGTCAAAGATTTACGAATGACAGTCGGGACTAACGGCTTAACGTGGAATTTGGGTCACCCATCCACGAACCGTCCGCGGCAAGTGTAGCTTAGCCTTCGAACGACCCATACGGCTGTTATTATTTAACCACGAGACCTAGCATTTTTATAAAGTAATTATTATAATGTAACAGTTATTCTAACTTTTCGGGATCTTCCAATAAATACTAAAAATCTTTCTAGGTCAAAAATATTCGCTAAAATAAAAAATCCTGGTCAAAATTATTCGCCATAATTTGAAAAAATGTCGTTCACCTTCACCTTTCACCTTTTTTCATATCACGTTAACCGATATAATTGTCTTTTGTTACAGGGATAGTAACTATTGGAATAGCAAAGCCGCTACCTTGTAGTACTGTCATCGGGGGCGAGAAGGCGAACGGGCATAGTATACAAAGCAGTCAGGTGAGGCAGAGTTTTCAATGACGTTATAACAAAAATAGACATAAAATTCATAATTATTATTTCATGTATACAACAGACTGTCTTACGATGTAATAGGAATGATACCAGGGTAAAAAATAATAAATTATATTTAATTCGTCAGCCAGATGAGTAATAATAAAGTATTAGACACGTATTTTTTGATTTAGCATATTAATAAAAAATGATTTAGATGAAATGTATAAAATCTACACCATGACATCATGCCACATTAAAACTTAAACGTTACGTTAACTTTTAATTACGTAATTTAAAAAAAATATGTATCTAATAGGGATTTTCTTTTTATTTAGTCGCCGGACTAATAAAAAAAATAGTCATCATCACTATGAACGTGTCTTTAGTTTGTGAAAGCTACTTGTATATTGCAGTAAAATTATAAAATCTTGTATTATGGTACTTTACGTGAAAAGCGGATTAAAATAGTAACACTTACTAACGTTCCTCTGGTCTTAGTTTTTATATTCTTCATACTTATGACAAATTGTGGTTAAATTATATCTGTTGTGTACAGGAATTTTGAACTTTTTGATATAATTATGTGTGTGTTTCTACAATACATAGTAAAACAATTTATTTAAATCTAGTGGCTTTTTTTTCATATCAGTATTTTTTATATCATTGTAAAAGAAGTTACGAGATTTGAATAAAGATTAATAGTAACGGTTTCAAAGTAAATATTTTTTAAGAAAATAGAAATATTTTTCTTTATTTTGACGCGACATATACATAACTAGTGAAATGTGCGTGTACGATAGGTATACCTCTCCCTTCGGGGATTACATGCGCGATGTTATGTTATGTTATATACGCGAAGTGTCGTGATATTGTACACTGAGGGGAAAATAAAAGTAAGTTCTGGTTTCTCTTACTAAAGCTTGCCTTTGCTTAGAGCAGTATTAATTACCTATAACGTAGCATGCATTTTTATTACGATACTATTCTAACTTCCAAATTCTTCTTGTAGGTACAATAAAGGGAATGACATTACCGCTCTAAGGATTGTTCTAGCAATTAAGGAAATTAGTTTCTATTGAAATGTGTGTTTGTATGAATATTTCCCTTTAGTGTACAATATTGTTTGCATGCTTTATTGCTAATAAGTACTCGAATATTGTATTTTTTCATAATATTCATAGTGGTTTTGTTTCAAACGTCAAACGTGTGTTATCTCGTCAATATTATTTATATACTTTCTTTTTTTCTAGTTTTCTAATGATTGCAATCAACGCAAATACGAATACTTAGGTACCTACATATGTTACATCTCAAATAAAAATGAATCCTTCCCTTACAGAAATTGGAGTACTTCACAAAAATCCTGCGTCTAATAATGTCCCTCCACCGAGATATAATGGAGCTTCAACTGCAGTGTTCCCATGACATTTTGGACCCGCAGCCGTTCCGGGTACCTCCCAAGATCAAAGCGGAGATCACCATGAAATGACAAAGGGACCGGCTGAAATATACAGTCAGTGTCGAGGTCCCAGATGGAAACTGTCAGGATGAGGGCGAATTGGACTGTGATGAACTGGATATTTAAATTCAAAATTATATTAAGAAATAAGTGACATTAACTAATATAAAAATACAGGAGACTGTATCGTTGGTGACAGCCCCATGGGTCACGCGGGCGAGTTTCTCGCCCGCGTTTTTTCGCCCGGCGGTCCTGCCGCCCGCACAAAAAAGACACCCAATAATTTTATGTCACTAATTTCGTAAAGTAATTTTGGTTTTATTGTTGCAAATGGTTTGCGGACAAATTTAAATTGATTAACATGAATAAAATTTTGCAAAGAGCGTTTACACAACGCCTAAGCATGCGGTTAAAATAATATAGGTCGATCATAAGTTTGGCGCAATCTGTTTCTCTAGTGTGACCGCGCCCTAATGAACGTTCGTGAATAATATTAGTAGGTTATTTTGATATTTGTTGTGAAAAAAACGGGTGCAAACAAACCCATAGAAAAATACGAAAAAATAATTGTGTTAAATGTAATTTGTTTACTTAAATTGCTATTGTTGTATACTGAATGAACTATTGACAATTTTTTTCCGCATAAAGCCCCAAAAGTATTTTAAGATGTAGCTTCAATTATGTCTTCGTATACAATTTCAAACCAATGTGCTGGTTAAGAACTGATTGATAGTGATAAGCTCAATTTGTTGGAATTTTGATAAAAATGTAACTGAATAGATAGGAGTGGTAGTAAGTTCGGGTGAGAAAATATTATGAAAAAAAAACAGTGGTTAAATATTGAATGAGGTGGACATTTTTTGATACTTAAAGCTAAAATTAAAGATTCATTTAAGCAATAAGCTTATTTAGCAGCCAAATGTGCTGATGCAATAAAACATATTAGGTGTGGATTTTTACATCTGTCCGAATAAATAAAATTGAAGTCTGTTTGTAATTTGAAAATGACAGCTTTTATAATGCATACAAAAATACCTTACTGTACGTAACAGTATTTATATGTCTGTCTGCTTGTTCTGGCTAATCTCCGAAACTGCTGGATTGGCAGATAGCTGATGTATAGCTCTTTTTTTAAATAAAGAAATGCTCGACGCATATAATTTTACATAAAATTAAAAAAAAAACAAGTAGCAGAATAAAACTTTTTGGTCAAATGTAACGAAAGAAACGTCCACTTTTTAAACACTATGAGCTTGGAAATTGGTCAATGTTGCTTTTTAAACTTCTTGAATCTAATATTATATACTCTAAATGGTCCCAATTTATTAATACTATGCACCTAAATATCTTTATCCCTATTGGGTTTTTAAAGTCTTAATGTTAAAAATCATCACCTTTTTCTCTTCAAATGTCGCTTGGTATGAAACTAGCTGCAATGTCATAGAATAAGGGCAATACTGCGAAAGAATTAGTAATAAGTATAAAACAAATATCTGTGGTCAAATAATAATGATTCATTGTTGTATCTAGAAATCTTATCTACGTTTTAAGGCTCTTGCATACAGGCGCGACGCGATTCTGGTGGAATAATTTTCATCAAGTTTCATAGAAATTGTTTTGCTAGAGTCGCGTTGCGCCTGTCTTCAGAATCATTTAACAAATGGAAAATACGTGAGTAAATAGAGTAATAGCAAAAAAAACCTGAACTTTTTGTGTCATATCTAAATGTTTAGTTAATACAATAGAATCTGTAAACAAAAATAACCAAAAAAAAAAAAATGCTCGACAAAAAAATAGCAATTTTAGTAGCTAAATGTTATAATAAAATAATTGTGATCTTAGATATCGATGTCTATTAATATCATGGTTGTGTAGTTGCAAAAATAGTTGATAAATAAATGTAGATAAATGTGTTAGCCGTCAATTTGGGATATGTGATAGTTTTTCTAGTCAAAGTCTCATTATATTGTGAAACAGTTCCATACGGTTGCTTATCATAAAGCTTCCAAATAAAGATACACTCCAAACATCTCTTGTAGTATACAAACAGTCTACTTTTTTCTCTTGACATTCCTTCATAACTGGATAATCTACGAAGCGAAACATGTTAAGCAACATTAGCTTGTATATGTTGTAGAAATCATCGTTGAATTCCAAAGAATCTTCGCGCAAAATAATTAATATATAATAAATGATAAGTAGACAAAGAAGCAAAAAGTATACAGAAAATACCTGAATATTACAAGTCCAAATGTCATAGGGTATTCGCTTCGCTTATATAGAAAACATACATAAGACAGCATAAAATATTTTGCAAATCTTTGAAAGAACGATAACAACATTAAATTTTTTTAAGTACATAGTAAAGGAAGTGAAGATAGCTTTAAATAAAACAAAATGACACTGACGCTTGTCTACTAAAACAATTATAAAATACTGCAGTCAATTTTAAAGGAATTAAAACAAAGCTTCGATTTAAATGAAAAAATATATCTACAGGTAATTCATAACATATCATAGGATAAGCATCGCGTATTGGTTTTGTAAGTATACTGATATTTAAATAAAAAAGAATATAATTTATAAAAATATATTTATATTTATTGTTTTATAAAATTATTTAAAAATATAAAGACTGTTAGAACTTGTGTTATGAATTCGGACATTCCATTTGCGGATATTAGTTGTTTTGTTAAATGTCTGATTTGATGTTACTGTCTACCCCATAATTATAATTATTTTGTCAATTAAGTTATGATTTATTTGATTACTTGTTTAAGTATTTAATTACCCGTTTTGAAATATATCAGAAAAGTATACTGATATTTAAAGAAAAAAGAATATAATTTATAAAAATATATTATATTTATTGTTTTATAAAATTATTTTAAAAAATAAAGACTGTTAGAACTTGTGTTATGAATTCGGACATTCCATTTGCGGATACTAGTTGTTTTGTTAAATGTCTGATTTGATGTTACTGTCTACCCCATAATTATAATTATTTTATCAATTAAGTTATGATTTATTTGATTACTTGTTTAAGTATTTAATTACCCGTTTTGAAATATATCAGAAAAGAAGAGGTATTACATATAAAAATTCAAGACTGAATTAACTTGGATAAATACTGCAGATGGAATATTTTTGTGTCAAAAAAATGGTAAAAGAAAACATGATTTACCACCCCAAAAAAAAAGGCTTATAAACTAGTTGGAGTATCAAACCGCATTTTAAACAAGTTAATCCAGAAACCCTCTTTGGTCTACAGGGTGTAACCGAAAGGGTATATACATAAAAAGGATATGCTACAGACCACCAAACTGAATAACTTTTACTACGGGACCAACTCCGAAATCGTGAAAAAAAATCAGCTGTTCCCCACATTTCGACGAGTCACGTGACCATAAATGTATAGAACAGCTGTTTTTTTTGCGATTTCGGAGTTAGTCCCATAGTAAAAGTTGTTCAGGTTGGTGGTCTGTAGCATATCCTTTTGTTTACTCAGTAGCAACCCTGCCCAGATAATAGCAATAGGTTCGCCCCCAATTACATGGGTCTTGTGTTGGTATACTATGTATGCACTCCTGCCTACTAATTTCAAGGTCGACTATGCAATTACTGTCAAGGTCAAGGTCAATGTCTAAGTTATAAATGTTCGTATAGTATGTACTCACTGTCCGTCGCTTACGTCCGTGCTAAATGTTCTACGCTTCGTTGTGTACTGCTAAATATACGTTGCACATGAATACAGTGTTTCATTTCTATTTTTAAAATGAAATTCACCCTCAAATGAAATGTAGCGGGAAACCAAAATAAAATAATGGAGTGTTTCTGAGAAGCACTAATTTGGCTGCGAGACAGTTTCTGATAAAAGAACGGTTTCACGTGTTCTGGTTGAGATTGACTTTCTATAAAAAAAAAACATCTCAAATAAGTTGTTTCTACAAATAAGGACAATCCCGTAGCTTAAACAAGTTAATACTCTAGTCTTCCTTCATGCACTGACTTGTTGGTCTAGTGGTTGCAAACGCTGCTATTGAGCATGAGGTACTGGGTTCCATTCCCAAACTAAGTGTTATTGGGTTTTCCCACTGGGAATTTCTCAGTAGCACTTCTGAGTCTGGGATTTGTGCTCGGTTGTTGGCAATAGACTCGCACCTTATAACATGGAATTCAAGATATCTGGTGAATTAAGCGGTATTCTCCGGAAGGTTTACCGCTACCCCGGCACATGAAGGGCTAAGGAAGGAACGTGGATGGGTTTTAGTCAGTAAGAGTCTGACACTCCCTTCCGCTCCACCCAGAACGGAAGAGGTCATTTGATGATTTCCCACCATAAAAAAAAAGATATCTGGCAAAATGCGGGTGTTCCATAGATACAATCCAGCCTAACCCTTCGGGGAGTACATGCGTCATGTTATGTATGTACGTCTTTCTTTGCTTATAACTATTGTTACTATATCATCATTATCCTGCCCTTATCCCAATTTATTTGGGGTCGGCGCAACATGTCTTCTTCTTCCATACTTCTCTATTAGTCGTCATCTCGATAGTCACTCCCTTTCTAGCCATATCATCTTTCACACAATCCATCCATCGTTTCTTTGGTCTCCCTATAACTATAACTATTGTTACTATAATATACTTTAAAATAGACTTTTAACTCTGATTGTTTGATGAGCACTCCAACTACCAGAAAAAATAAACAACAATAACGACTCCGCCATATGTTCGTCACGTCCCAGATTGAGCCGAACGCTGGCTCACTCAAAACACTCATAAAATCTTAAGTAGTTTACACTTCGTTGTTTTATTACCAACTGTCGAATAACACCTACATATTTCACAGGAATGCATTAACTCGTTGGCATCTGATGACCACACCGGCATGGACTCCTTCCATGAATGTCTACAAGAATACGGCGAAGGCCTAGAGGTAGTACAAATATGCCTCGAGCCTGAAGAAGCCTCTATCAAAGACGATGAACTGTCAGCACTAGGAGATCTCAGTCTTGAAGATTGTAAGAAAATCAAGAAAGATCAAATCATTAATGTAAAAACCGAATTCAAAATTAACGGAATGACTGAGATGAAGTTTTCTAAATCGGATGAATCTTTAAATGAACATGATGATGATATGACAATAACTGAAGATGATATCCTGGTCGCTCCGAGAGAACTTCCAGACACCAGAAGTAAGTCTGCTGATAGAAAGGAAGACGTGGAACGGTGTTTATCTAAACAACAAAGTAAAGACATTTCTACTTCAGATGAAATGGTGTTTGCTGTAACCCCCACCGGACTAGAAAGAATAAGTTTTGATAAGTATTGGAAAGAAAGTGACCTGAAGATAGATAAGGAATTAGTTAAAGTGAAAAGCGATGAGAGTTGGAAAGAGTGCCTCAATTCCCCAAACGAAGACCCAGCCAGTTACTACGACGCAACCACAAGAATTTCCGTCCAGGAAGAGAATAATTCCCTACTGTATATAGATCACGAGATTGACGGTTACGAAACATGTCTGGACGAAGACTCGTCATCACAGAAGTGTGCAGTAAGAAACGCTCGTAAAATGAACGGGGATACTGACATCAAAGAATTCAGTAAACACGATGAAAAAATAGCATTTAAAAACAAAGACAACGATGTAAGTGCCAAAATAGTGATGGAACAGAACACTGCCAATGCGACGGGTGGAGACTACGCCTCGTACAGCCATCCGTACGTCCACGAACATATAATAAAGCAGATGAAATCATTGAGGATAGAACCTCTTAACGTAACTGTACATAAAAAGAAGAAGAAAGAAAAAATTCCAACAAAGCCGTCCAAAAAAGAGAGGATACAATGCGTCGAATACTACAACGATCAAGCTGAATGCTTGAAGGAAATACGGCAACAGAAACTAGAAGAAGAAGAGAAAAAGCACAAAACGGCACAGAAGCACAAAGAGAGGAAACAACATGATGAGCACAAGCACAGAAGAGAAAACAAACACACAGAACACAAAAGAAATACAGAAACGAGTCTGGTGGTGATGGATAAGAAGGTGCATATTTCACAGGAACCTAGTGAAGAATCTACGGACCTCGAAACGAACTACGTACCAGGTTGTCATAAGTGCTTTTTGGAGAACTATGCGTATGCTATAACTCAGGCATACATGGCTGAAGCGAACGCGTGTAAATATTGTGATGTGATTCGGGAGATGTTGGAAGTGCCTAAGAGTGCAAATAGACGGGGCTCGGCCCCGGCTTTGGTGAACTTGGAGAGCAGTTCGGAGACTGATGAAGAGGATCTTCTTATGGTGCCTATGGTGAAGGATAGGAGGAAATCTGCGGGGATTCTGAAGTTTCCATCGTCTTCGAGGAGGCCTAGGTAAGTGAAACATTCATTTTTTCTTTTCAAATTGTCTTTACCCTTGTACTTTGTATCATAGGAACACGAATACTTGATCTTTTACATGATTTCTTAGTTTATAGGGATACTAGTTTTTGCCAGCGGCTTTGCCCGTGTTTATGTAGGTAATTATCCTACGGAACCGTACATTTTTCCGGTATAAAAAGTAGCTTATATGCTATTCCAGACTATAATCTATCTTTGTGCCGAGATTCATCCAGATCCGTTTAGTAGTTTTTAAGTTTATTCGTTACCAAAAATACAATAAATCTTTCCTCTTTATAATGTTATTATAGAATAATTCCTAATGTTGCTAAAGTTGGCTATGGATGTGCCGATTTACTTCGTCAGGATTATAAAAATTGCAATGTTTTTATTGTACCAATAAGAACTGACAAGTTTTCTTTGCAAACGAGTTTGTATTGCCATGTTTAACAACTCTAGGACCAAATTACTGTTTATCTTCTTCGCTATCTCTCCCACAATTAAACAATAATAATAAAACACAAACACACTGTGCACCACAGAAGATTTCCTGCCTACTCGTGCCTAATGCGATGAAGCCCCACGGAAAGGACGGCTTACGTCTATCTGTTTACACCTTTATTACTGATCACCATTCAAAAATCAACCTTACTTCATTCACAACATTGTCTTATTTCGCTCAACAGCCATCGGCCTCTGTTCTAAGAACTTTAGGCAGATGATATTGGATCCTATTTGTGGCTGACCAAAGTGGGTTTTAGGTTGTGTTAGGTTCAGAAGGTTGATCTTATAAACGTGCTTACTCTAATATCGTCAAGTTCAAGTTGTCAAAGTCATTGTTGATTTCACGTGATCACGAACATGAAGGTAAAGTCGTATGAAAGAGGAAAAATAAATTGTTTTGTATTTTTGTTATTGTTTCGTAGTTGGTCCGATAGTTAAAGCTGTTTATAATCATGAGCACTCTCATCTTCCGAAAAGTTAACAGTGAATTAAAAATCGCCGTGTATACACGATACCTACGTCAAAAACTGTTTTCTTCTGACGACCCGTAACATCTGTCAAAAATCCACGAATTTCAGTTTGGACCAAAAACTTTACGTGTTTTCCGAGACACGATAGATAAAGATAGTCATCATCCAACCACCAACCGACCGCGGAAAGTATAACTTAGCCTGATAGTGATCTAGAAGCCTATAATGTTCTAACTGCTGGAACACAGGCTTCCTCTCTAAGAGTGGGCTGTAATACACCACGAGGCCTTGTGCGAGTTGGCGGATGTCAAATGCCTTAATATGTTTGGTTCTAGGACATTCGGGTTTCCTCACGACGTTTTCCTTCGCCGTTTTGAGAGCAGTAGTGATGAAATTAAATACACAAAGAAAAGCGCCTGCTTGGATTCGAACTCACGACCTACAAGTCGAGGCCGATACCACTGGGCAACCTCTGCTCACTGTTAGTATTTTAATCCACGTGAACTGTAAAAACTTCAAGAACCACCACATCAAAACAAACGTAATCCAATAATCCGTCTGACCTTTCACTCCCACCACTGGCCTTATCACTCCACTTTCAAAACTACCCGTATGAAGCTGAATAATTCACATATTCCTACTATTTTACCAATTTTACTAAGTGGGTCCCACTCTTGGGATGCGCTGGTATTAATGTAATGAACTACTGATCTCGGGGGAGCGATGTATTCAATAATATATCGTTTAATTTAGAGCTGCGTCAGCGATATGCGAGCGGTGACATGGTCGGATGGGTTGGGTGGATTGAAGGGTTTGCGTTTAGCGAAATATTTTTGTTAGTAATTTAATATTACAACGATTGATTTTTCTGTAAATCATAGAGGAGGAGGAGCTCTTGGCTTAGTACTAGAAGCCGCACAGGTCGATTTGTCAGGTTAAGCCACGCTTGCCGGGGTGGGCCTTGGATAGGTGGTCATCTTTACATACCGAGACTACTCCGTGTCTCGGAAAGCACGTTAAGCCGTTGGTCTCGGCTGTCATTTGAGCATCCTTGACAGTCGTTACGGGTCACTGGGTAGACTGGAAGCCGACCCCAACATAGTTGGGAAAAGGCTAGGCAGATGATGATGATTTTTCTGTGATGAACCTAAAGGAAAGGACGTAACATCACGCCTGTAATCCTAATAGGGTTAGGCAGAGGTGTACCTATAGTACAGACGCCAGCACATCAAGCTATCCCTAACTGTCAAATTTTCTCAATTAAAAATGAACCTTACGTCTTTGCAATAAAGTTGAAATACTATCAAAGAAATTTGACAGATTGTGGTAACTTGATGTACTGGCCTCTGTACACCCATTACAGGCCCATACATACAGAGTTGATACGGGCTTTCTTTTACACTGCCTATACTGGAGACCATTTTCAATCTCTGTACCAAGAATTAATTAAATAGGAGCAGTAGTTTAGTCGCAAATGATTTTTAAATTTTTGTCCCGTTTGAACACGATGTATATATCTTTTCTAACAACGCTCCGGCGCGCGCGCGTTTTTGCTGCTTTGTTACTCGGTCAGCTTCACTACATAGTATAAAACAAAGTCGCTATTTTTGTCTGTTCGTTTGTCTGTATGCTTAAATCTTTAAAACTACGCAACGGATTTTGATGCGGTTTTTTTAATAGATAGAGTGATTCAAGAGGAAGGTTTATATGTATAATTTGTCGACATATTTTGCGGGCGAAGCCGCGGGCGGAAGCTAGTTTATTTACAAAGGGTGGTTGCGTTTTACTCTGATTTGTAAGCATTATAGTTTGTTTGAAAAAAAAAATTGGTTTATAAATAACTCTTTTTATTTTCACCTTATCGAATTAATACTAAACACGTATAGTATACGTAGTGTTATTTAACGCCCCTGTGTCACTTCCACTCTGTATGTAGGACATAATATTGAACCCCCTATGAGCTTTACAAAAAGGCCTCTTCTCATACAGAGAAGACACGAGCATTTATATGAAAAAGTCACATTAGTACCTGCTCGGATTTGAACAACCCTAAACATGTGAGACGAAACCTTTACCAATGGGCGATCACGTTGAAAAGAACTCAGATCATTGCAAAATAACATTTTAAAACTAAACTATAAACTACCACGTGTCTTGAAATTTTGTATAATTCGCAAAATAGGTACAGCACACTATCTACCCCAATCTGTCAAATTTCTTTGATAGATTTTCAACTTTATTACAAACACATAAGGTTAATTTTCAATTAGCAAAGTTTGACAATTTGGCATAGCTTGATGAGCTCGATCGCGACTGAACAAACCAAGAGAAAAGAGGTAAACCTACGTAGTTTATATTCTAAGTACTAATGACAACTCTCCTTGGCCTTAATTAGCGTTGTCACACGTCAGACAGCATCGACATGCAACTTCAATATGACATTTACGCCGGTATCCCCAGAGGGACAGACAGAGGTTTATTTAAACTGTCATACACCTTTCGCAAGTCATGTTTAACTTCCATGTATTGCTATAATCGGGGTATAAATTCAAATTCCAAACTGCTAATTGGAAAGTCTTACCGATCAAATTCAAAATCACTTTGCCAGTCCTGGAAATCTAAGCGGGAATGTCCGAAAGGGTTACGACTACCCCGGAACATAAAGGTCTAAGGAAGGAACATGAATCGGTTTTAGTCAGTAAGAGTCTGACACTGCCTTCCGCTCCACTCAGAGCGGGAGGGGTGTTTTGATTATTTCCAACTCTCAAAATAAGAAAAAAAAAAACCCGATCAAACCCCTGTACGCTCAGCAGTTGCGCTTCTGACCACTAGGCCAACAGGCAACAAGTCATACCTTTCTAAAATGAAACAATCTATCATCTCAAACAGTATTTTCTGAAGTAGTTTTGGAAGCAAAACTTTTTAGGAGGGCAAAATTAGATAATTCTACGAGAATTGAGTGACAAGGACGGGTCATCCACTGCGAGGATCGCCCAGAGGACACGGTAGAGCACACGGTGCAAACCT
Organism: Hyppa rectilinea; assembly: GCA_951799385.1. Lineage (NCBI taxonomy): Eukaryota > Metazoa > Arthropoda > Insecta > Lepidoptera > Noctuidae > Hyppa > Hyppa rectilinea. The sequence goes on from OX637324.1 coordinate 14,622,236, forward strand.
GCCCCGCTTGGGCGGAGCACCGCCGTGTCCTCGTAGAGGCGATCGGCGGCGGCGACCTCTCGCGCCCGGCCCTGGTGCAAGCCATGGTCCGGGGCGAGAGGGAGTGGGAGGCAGTCACCTCCTTCTGCGAAAAAGTTATGCTCGCAAAGGAGGTGGCGGGATGGGAGAGAGAAAGGTCCTCCCGTCCCAGCCGCCGCGGGAGACGCTCCGGGCGTCGGGAGCCACGTGACGACTCCCGGCCACCGTAGGCGCGGGCCTGCGGACGGTGAGTAATGGGTGACTCACCGTCCGATCAGCACCAGACCCGTGCCGTACGGCGCGTATATGTTCCACGCGCGCCTCAAAGAGATGTCAGCATATGAAGGGGCCCCTCAGGGCTAAGCCTGCCGGGTAAGCGGGATTGTCCGAAAGGGTTACCGCTACCCCGGAACATAAAGGGCTACGGAAGGAACATGGATGGGTTTTAGTCAGTAAGAGTCTGACACTCCCTTCCGCTCCACCCAGAGCGGGAGCAGTCATTGGATGATTTCCCAGCCTTAAAAAAAAAAAAAAAAAGGACGGGTCATATTTAGGCACAAACACCAACACATCAAGATACCTCAAACTGTCAAATATTCCCAATTGAACAAGAACCTTATTCTTTTGTAATAAAGTTGAAAATCTATCAAAGAAATTCGACAGATTGCGGTAGCTTGATGTAGCCTCTGTACATAATCGTTACATTAAATGAGAAGAAAGATACCATATTATACTCTCTTTGTCTCTCACACTAAATCTCGCATATTCTTTATTTTTAGTTTCGGATTCACGTGCGCGTTGCTGCACGCAATTTTTTTTACTCTGCATAATTTTCTACTTACCTTTACAAAATCGCGTGACTCAACTATCCTTGGAGACAATAAATAATAAAATGGCAATGTTATGCTTATAATAAAACTGTTGTGTAGAAAATTAATGAAAAATAAAATCCAGGCCCACGGCAGCTTATGTAGGATTAAAGAAAACATTAGGGATGCGACACAGGGTTGGTTTGTGTGTCAATGTCGATAGTTTTGAAGGCTGACTAAAACACTATCACGTAACCATTTCTAATTTTGAATCTTCTATCAGATAAAATCTTTTGAAATACCAATCTATCTGCCTAGCCTTTCCTCAACTATATTGTGGTCGGCGTTCAGTCTAGCCGGATGCATCTGCCACCAAAATTTGGAGCGACTGCATAATCAAATCTTACACCGGGTGAAATTGAATTCAAGGGCATTAGTTTTTAAGTTTATTTTAAAATTATGTATTAGTTTATAGTTATTATTTTTAAACATGTACACTATTTTATGGGCCTTCGTTGCCTTAAATAAAGGATAAATAAATAAATAGTAAATAAATTATTTGAAGGGGTCATTGTACTTATCATTATGAACAACTTTCATTATTTCTAATAATAATAAGCTTACCTCTCAAGTTCCATAAGGTATATTGTGTCCAAGTGGCAGTAGAACACTGACTCTTAAGACACAGGTTTCCCTAGTTTAGGAGTCAGGGTTTCAGTTTTTGTACGCCTTAACTACTGTGAACCTTGTTAATATTAAGCATATATTGTAAGGATTTGTATCAATAAAGTATTATTATTATTATTATTATGGGAACAAATCTGAAATCGCGAAAAATAACAACAGTTGTTTCTTTCAATTTTGACGAGTTATGCGTACATAGTGTGTGGAACAGCTGATGTTTTTTCACCCTGTATATTATTTAAATAACCAGTTTACATAGTGTCATTCACGCGCATTGTGTTAGGAATAAAAAAAAATAAGGCTTATCTTTCACTCAGCAAAGAAACTCTTCAGATCTTTTCATTTACACTGATAAAAATGAGATGAATGAAAGAGTTCGAATCAAAAAGAAACATTTATTCCTGTATATCTTAGAGAAAACTGACCGTGACTCAACCTATCGTTAATCAATTAAACAAATGTCTTCAAATTCCGCTGAACAGATAAATACCCGCTGACAAATTGATGCTTCAACGTGAATATAATCCGAAATTACCAATAATCCTTGATATGTCTAGGCGGCGCCACTTTCTAAGCCAAACGTCATTGATATGTCAAATTGACTATGGCAAAATTTTGTTTCTTATTTCACCGTCGGTCAAGTAAAATTGGTCAGCCTGCTCTATTTACTTTGACTACGTTTACAAACCAACACATAAAACTTAAAGATTTACGTTGTAAATCATTAAAATGATATATTTGTAAAGTTTTTATGTTTTCTTCAACAGCGCTTTGAACTCATGAAGTAACTGTAAAACGCCATTAAAGTCGGAAGGAGTCAGACAATCTATCAGTAATATTAAACAAAGTTTTCATTATGTCCGTCTGTTTGGAAAAAATATTGCGGCCATCAATCATTCTGTTGCTTATGTCGATATCCCTTGTAGTTTGTAGCGTACAGTCATTAATTATATGGAATTGATCGCTTAATGGATCTTAATACTGATAAAATGAAAAACACTAACATTAATTATCCAGTTTTTGAGAACCCTATCACTAATGTAAGTATTGATGTTGAAGTAAAGGACGGCTGATAGTTTATTCACGTTCACGATGTTGATCCCAGGAAATAATATTTCAGTTTGATAGTCTGTCCCGACCTGTCGACTCCTCCGTGCCTCGGAAAGCACGTTAAGCCGCTGGTCCCGGCTGTCATTCCTGGATTTCTGACAGTCATTACGGGTAGTTTAGAAGCCCGAAAGTCTGGCAGCCAGTCTTATCAAGGGGTATCGTATTACCCAGGTACTGGGTTGTGGAGGTGAGACAGGCAGTGGCTCCATGTAAAATACTGGTATTCAGCTGCGTCCGGCTAGACCGGAAGCTGACCCCAACATAATTGGGAAAAGGCTAGGTAGATGTAGTCTGTCCCGACCTGATAAATATGACACGTCATTTCAGCTACACGCTTTATAGCAGTTTTATGGGTCTTTTCTTCGTTGCACAGAAGCATAATATCAAGTTACCCCAATCTGTCAAATTTCTTTGATAGTGTTTCAGTTTTATTACGAATGCATAAGGTTAATTTTCAGTAGGAAAAATTAGACAGTTTGGGATAGCTTAATGTGTATCTGTAAATTAGTCTTCTCTATCTCTTTTGCTAGAAGTGACTCCTAAAGCGTGTCATCATCATCTTCATCGACAAATCACTCCTCGACAAGTCGCATCACTGTTAGAAAATTGTTAATACCCGTAATTGAGTTATGTCCAAGCGACCTCAATGCTCCATTGTGGTTTGTCAAGTCGCTGCTGGCAAACGTTACATATCGTCATTAGCCGACATATTCGGCGAAAGGCCATCTTTTCGCCGAAAGTGTAGGGTTTCGGGGAAAGTTTTGGCAAAGCCGGTACATCGGATTGTTTGACATGTAGTGTTGGCTGACGAAGGATAGTGGTTACTGTATCGGTAAGTTGATTGCGAATTAGTTTTAGTTATCCTATGTTGATCCACTGCTGGGCAAATTATGCCCCATACGTTTCCAGTTTTCTTTGGGTTGTTTTTTCTCTGGTCAATTGCTAAAGAATAGGCTACTGCTGAATATAAAACTAACTATTATTGAGATTTGACCCAACATCGACAGTACCATCATAATTTTACTATTTTCCTTTCGAAGATTTTTATACTTTTTTTTAGACTTATTTCTTAGTACCTATATCAATTTCTATCTATTTTTCCAGACATTTTCATAATATACAGTGTGTTAGGTTAAACGAGGGACATACTTTCAGGGGGTAATCATGAAAATGAAAAATTTTGACTAAGGAACTATACCTGAAATCTCAAAAAAAAAATCAGCTGTTCAGTATTTTATGTTCGCATAATTCGTCAAAATGTATGGCACACCTGATATGTTTGTCATATTTCAGAGTTGGTCCCATGGACAAAGTTGTCGATTTTCATTAGTACTATGCAACCTGAAAGTATGTTACTCGTTTAACCTACCTAACACACTGTATTTGCGACTCCTCGCTATTTTACTGCCCACCCGATAATTATATACGTTGCCGTGAAGATGTGTGACGCGGAATGCCCTTGTAGGTACTGCGCAGTTATACATTCTTCTTACATTTTGTCATTTTAAATAAATAGGAAAGCATTCTTAACTAAATTACAACTCATTAAGACATAATTACTTACTCTTGAAGATTCTTTTAGAAATATGTTAGTGTAATGAGATTCTAAATGGAAAAGACAATGATGCTATTGAAATGACGACACGGTTGGCGCAGTGGTTGAGCGATTGACTGCTGCGCAGCATGTCGCGGATTCGATTCCTGCACGGAATAAATATTTGTACGACCTACAAGTATTTGTTCCGGGTCTGGGTGTTGCTCTATCTATAATATGTATGTATTTACCAAAAAAAATGTATATAAGTAGTTTATCAGCCATCTCGTTACCATAACACAAGCATTAGGTTGCTTAGCATGGGACTATATGGCGTTGTGTTAAATATCCAAGGATATTATTATTATTATAATTTGTAAAGAAGAATTGCAAATAATATATTATTAAGCAGATACTAAGCCAGTAGGAGGTCGCTCCGTGTTAAAATACTGGTATTCAGCTGCATCCGGTTAGACTGGAAGCCGAGCCCAATATAGTTGGGAGAAGGCTAGACAGATTTTGTATGTCGGTAGAAAACTCAATCTGGATAAAACAAACATAATCTGTCAATTCAGTCAGTCCATGTCAACCGGTGAGGGCAGTGGTGGACAGTGACGGTATCGGCCCCGACTTACGGATTAGGAGATTTACACGCGGCACTGCGCTCCGCCGCGGTAGGCGGTGAAGCGGATCTCATGTCGCATTGGTCTCTAAGAAATCCGTAGATGCCTAACACACGTACACCGCCCGTCCGCACGGTCGAGGTGCTCGTTTCTACCGCAAACTGCTCCTACTGAGTGAGTAATGGGTGACTCACCGTCCGATCAGCACCAGGCCCGTGCCGTACGGCGCGTATATGTTCCACGCGCGCCTCAAAGAGATGTCTGCATATGAAGGGGCCCCTCAGGGCCAAGCCTGCCGGGTAAGCGGGATTGTCCGAAAGGGTTACCGCTACCCCGGAACATAAAGGGCTACGGAAGGAACATGGATGGGTTTTAGTCAGTAAGAGTCTGACACTCGCTTCCGCTCCACCTAGAGCGGAAGCAGTCATTGGATGATTTCCCAGCCTTAAAAAAAAAAAAAAGGTCGTGAGTTCGAACCCAGACAGACACTTTGCTTTGTGTATTTAATTTCATCACAACTACTCTCGAAACGGTGGAGGAAAACATCGTGAGGAAACCGGAATTTCCTAGAAACAAAAATTCCGAAGACATTTGTAACATCCGTACTAGGCTAGGTAGCGTGGTGGATGTTGGCCACTCCTTCTTATAGAGAGGAGTCCTGCGTCCCACTAGTGGGACATTATAGGTTGATTATGATGAATGCCTAGTGGTGTGACCATCAAACTGCCAAGTCATAGGTTTCGAGTTCGAACCCAAGGCACGCACCTCTGTTTGACCTATTCATTTGCTTAAAAATCGGTGAAAGAAAACATCGTGAGGAAACCAGCATGTCTGAGAGATATTTCTCACCAGCATGTGAAGCTAGGTCAGAGGCCCATGGGCAGCATAAAAACTCTGACACCAGGTTAGTCACAACCACACGAAAAGAAGGTAAGATGACGAATGGGTCCATCCGTTTACGTCGATGGGTTTGGCCATTTTTTAAACACCTAGAATTAAATTGACTAATGCTGTTTTTGTTCAAAACTTGATTATAGTATTTAATAGAAGTGAACTCATCCCGTATTAGTCTAATAGTGCATCGTCCGGTGCATGCCGCTAACACAATTTTGTGCTACGTTGCGCGGAAGAACTACTGAACAGGTATGCATTAGCGATGCCTCATCAAAGTGGACGAAATTCTAATTAATTACACATCGTCAGGCCTTTGATGGAGGTGGTACGACAATAAATTAATTATAGCAAAATATATGCGAGAAAAAAAGACATAAAAAAAGATAGACTTGAAGCTGTGGTGATACAGTGCTTCCTTACCCACTCCATTCGTTCCACTTGCTGGAGGTCTCCCTCCTGGGTGCGACTTGCCTTGTTAAACCTTTGTTAAGGCTTTAAACAGACGCCAGACCCAGGTTGCCCGAAGCAAAGAAAACCTGCTCAGATGGGGATTCATAGACAACTCCGCCTTGGAGTGTAAAAGTGATGCTGTTCCACAAACGATGGGACACTTAATCTCGTGTCCTGTGTGTCCTGCCGTATGCACGTTACAGGAACTGATGGACGTTAGTGATGGCGCTAAACACGTAGCCGAATTCTAGGCCGAGTACATTTAGATTGCCATCGACGCGCTAACAAGAAGAAGAAGCGAGAAAGACATATTCGTCTCCGGAATTGTATTTTTTTTTTTGTCAAATATTGTCTGAGGGAATATAACTTGTTTAAGTATATGGAGTATTTTGGATGGGTATAAGAGTAGGGGAAGACCAAAGTGATGGATGGTCTGTGTAAGGTAAATATGGTAAGAAAAGGGGTGACTACCGAGATAACACTAATATACTAATATGGTTAGCGCAACATAGAATCCCCAAATAAATTGGGCTACGGGCAAGCGAACGATGAAGAGTCAAAATTTAAGTATTATATCAATGCTTTTTGTGGATCATTTGCGAGACTTACTCACTCAATATTGCGGATAGTCCTATCCACATCTGCAGTTGCGGAGCTTCTGCATATATTCAGAACTTGTCGCCTTGACGGATCCCTTGAGATCCGCATCCGCGAATATGAGCCAGCGAAATTCGCTTCCGCATCCCTATCCCGGCACCCTAAAACCAATCTTAAAAGCAATTGTAAGGGTTTACCGGTATTTTTCACAATACATGTGGTTAATGACGCTTTGCTCAGGGCGTAACTAACAAAATTATGGGGGCCTAGACAAGTACTAATCGCTCCGTGTCGATTCGATTACGAATATTGTTGATCGTACAGAGGCCAGCACATCAAGTTACCACAATCTGTCAAATTTCTTTGATATTATTTCAACTTTATTGCAAAGACATAAGGTTCATTTTCAATTGAGAAAATTTGACAGTTAGGAATAGCTTGATGTGCTGGCGTCTGTACAATTCGTTATCTCAGCGATTTGGATTGTCAAAAACGCCACTTGTCAACGCATTTGTATTAATCGAGTTTAGTTACAAAATTTGACATTGTCTAGCACTTAGCGATCGAAAGCGATTGATCACGGGACATTTCGAAAGTTTAGGCCAATTCCATAAATTTCGGATGTATCTAATTTCGTTGTCGTTAATGACAGTGAGAATTTGTCTAGGCCCCATGGTTTAATTCTTTTCTTTTACTGACGGTACTGCTCTTGATCTCTTTGAGCTCGTGGCTAAGTACTAACAGCCGCACATCTTGCCGGGGTTGGCCGTGGATAGGTGACCATCTTACATAACGAGACTCCTCCGTGCCTCGGAAAGCACGTTAGCCGTTGGTCCCTGTTATCGTAAGTGCATCTTTGACAGTCGTTACGGGTCGTCAGAAGCCTGAAAATCTGACAGCCAGTCTTACCAAGGGGTATCGTATTGCCCAGTTACTGGGTTGTGGAGGTCAGATAGGCAGTCGCTCCATGTAAAATACTAGTATTGAGCTGCATCCGGTTAAGACTGAAAGCCCACCCCAACATAGTTGGGAAAAGGCTAGGCAGATGATGACTGCTCTTGATCCTTTTGTCACCGGATGGAAAGCGTTTTTTAGATGACTTTGGGAAGCTCACAGACAACTGCAAAAGTAAACAACCTTATACCAAGAACTACACTAGGAGAGAAGATACTACGAACTGCAAACTGAAAATAATGAGCCCACCTCACGTGTCGCTACAATTTATTCCAATGATAATGTCGCGTGTCTCACAAACGAAGGTAAATCGTTTCCCCACGTGGTCTGAACAATGTTATTGTTACAAAACAATTGTTTTAATTACTTAATTGTAATTGTTATGTTCATCTTTGTCACAATAATGATGGATTTCTTGTGAATACATTTTCTTGAAGTGTTAAAAAAGCTATTCTATGGAGTCAATCTGCCTACACTTTTTCCAACTATGTTGGGGTCGGCTTCCAGTCTAACCGGATGTAGCTGAATACCAGTATTTTACATGGAGCAACTGCCTATCTGACCTCCACAACCCAGTAACTGGGTAATACGATACCCCTTGGTAAGACTAGCTGTCAGATTTTCTGGCTTCTGACGACCCGTAACGACTGTCAAAGATGAACAAATGACATCCGGGACCAACGGCTTAACGTGCTTTCCAAGGCACGGAGGAGTCTTGGTATGTAAGGCTGGTCACCCATCCACGGCCAACCCCAGCAAGCGTAGCTTAACCTAATGGATCTACCTGTGCGGCTGTTAGTACTTAGTCACGAGCTCTTCTATTCTAGTATGGACAAATCACAACATTTCGCTGTTGTTTCAATTGAATGATTGATACGTTTCGAATTATGCGATTTGAATGTTAGAACCTTAAATGGAACTTTCGCTTGCTACTATTTTTGACAAGAATTCCTTCTTTAAAAAAAAAATTGATATGCCTATCCAATAGAATGCCGCCATTTTTAAAATCAGTGTGAGTTAAATTGAAACGTCACGTCCAATAGTCTCCGAAGACTACTGCAGACTTCCTCGTTGGTCTAGTGCTCGCAAGCGCTGAGGTTCCTGGGTTTGATTCCCGGGTCGGGCAAAGTGTTTTTGGGTTGGGAATTTCTCAGTAGCAGCCTTGAATCTGGATTTATTCATGGTTAATGGCAATAGGCTCACCCCCTGCATTATCTGGGTCTACACTGTACTACTGGTAGCCACACCTTTGTTTATCTCTTCGGAGAATTATGATGTTATGTTCTTCTTCTTTTCTGCTGCCCTTGGGCCTCTGACTTAGCTTCACATGCTGTTGAGACATATCTCTCAGACAAGGTGGTTTCCTCACGATGTTTTTCCTCACCAATTTTTAAGCAAGTGATAATTATACAATACGCACATGAATCCGTAAAATCAGAGGTGCTTGCTTTGGGTTCGAACTCGAGACCTATGCCTTGGCAGTCCAACGGTCTCACCACTAGGCCATCACTGCTGTGTTATAACTACACTTTTATGTTTTAACTACTGTAGAGTAGCGGGTTTGTCAATAGTTCAACGAACTATTAATTCAATGTTGTATGAATATTATCATGAAACCATTATCCCCGCAGTGTCAGTGTGGTATTCAGTCCCGTGTGACAATGAGTAGCATATGAATAGACATGGGGCGCGCCCTCGCGTCCTAGTGTGATTGATTCGTATGCATCTTGTACTGTCGTCAACATAACTTGTTTGATTACAAAAACTTTTGCGATTCCTTTCTCATAGTCACACTCAAAGTATCTGTTTCAAATAAACCAATTACAGGCACTTTTGAATTGTCAAGGGGTCGGTCAGTCAGAAAGATGAAGTATCGAGGTTTGCATAGGTATTTCTTTTATGCCTTTACACATTTTTATACACCTCTTCATATTATTACTAAAGCCTTTTCAAAGTTACCAATAACCACTGGGTAACTGCTAACAGCTACTGTTCTGAGCTGCGTGAGGTATTTTGTTCTTGCGTGTAAATGCAAATGCAGCAGCATGCAAATGTTCATGGTTTTTGTTCTCATTTCTGTTGTAGTGCCTTCAATCTATACCTGCCTAGCCCTAACCACACCCCAACTATATTGGGGTCGGCTTCCAGTCTAACCGGATGCAGCTGAATACCAGCATTTTACATGGAACGACTGCCTATCTGACCTCCACAACCCAGTCACTAACTGGGTAGTACCACAAGTAGTACGATACCCCTTGGTAAGACTGGCTGTCCGATTTTCGGGCTTCTGACTACCTTCATTAGTGATACGGCTTACTAGTGTCAAAAATTATTTAAATGATAAATCCTTAAAACATATTATAAGTATATAATATAGTTAAGTTAGATTTTAAGTTATATAAATGATAAGTTCTCTTCTCCATATATCTTTCTTTTGCTGTGCCCGACAGGGCTATTATTGTTTTTGCTGGCAAATATTTACCACCTAAGCTTACATTGTCGAATGCAATAATTAATTGAGTAATTCATTCCTTCAATGTAGTGCCTTCAATCTAATATTATCTTTATCTGGTTTCGACCAACACCATCATTTTTTATTATATTTTCAATAGCCACAATCTCATCTGATGGTTGCCTTGAAGAAACCTATTCACTCTTGACATAAATACCCCTATTGTTATTGTTGATTGTAGCTATCGGGGAATACAGACCCCGGCAGGTGATTCCACTCCTTGGCTACATAAATAATTAATCAATAATACATCTGCCTTTCGTCAAAACTTCACTGGTGATAAGTCTCTTTTAAATCACCACACTCGCTTCTGTTCTATGCTACTCGGATTAGGTCTACTACCCGAGATTGTCTGAAAGGGTGACCGCTACCCGGGAACATAAAGGGCTAAAGAAGGAACATGGCGTGGTTTTAGCCAGTAAGAGTCCGACACTCCCTTCCCGCTCCACCAAAAAAGGTCTACCACCCTTATTTACAATATGGGTTTTGATCAAGTTCCATTTTATTTCCTCTTAACTTTCGTCCTTCACAAATTACCCAACAATATCAACTGTCTGTTAAATGCATTACCTGTTAATTGGTTTGTTTACTGTCCCAACGACTGCCGCCCTCGCCAGTACTGTCCTCTAGTACTGGCGGCCAGTCGACAGGTATCCATTTAATCCATTCCGTTTTAATTTGTTTGAATGGACGAACGTTTAATACATCGCATCGCTGGCGACGGGCTATTGATGTTTCATTTAATGGCTTCCACTCACAATGGGAGCAGTATTGTTTTTTGAGTGTATGTATAACCTCTTTACTCATATTTTCATTGTTGTTGTTGAATAATTACAGATAATGCAACGCTTCCGAATAGGACGTTAAAAACTATCTATCTATTTAGTATAGTAATTATATTCTAGGTACTTCGTTTTCACATATCATTTTAATTAACTACCTAAAGTATGGTCCTCGAAATTAGTTTTCGCTCGTGGCTTTATTTTGTGTAAATAATTTCATCACCACTGCTCTTAAAACGGCGAAAGAAAACATGGTTAGGAAACCGGCATGTCTTCTAAAATTCAAAGAAATGAGACATCTACCAACCGACACTGGGCCCGCATAGGCCTCAACCTTGGATAATTCATTAAATAATGTAATATGAGTAATATAATATGGACACATTAATACATTTTTAAATATTTTATCAAAACATTTAAAAAATAATGATTTTATTACTTGTAAGAAATGAACGATGGATGAATTTTGTGAACGATGATATGGCTAGAAAGGGAGTGACTACTGAGATGACGACTAATGGAGAAGTATGGAAGAAAAATCATGTTGCGCCGACCCCAAATAAATTGGGATAAGAGCAGGAGAATGATGATTAATATTTTTTTAATGATTACTTGTAGACAATATATAATATTTTAGTAATATGCTGTATGTATATTTTATATACGATTTGTGGGTAAATACAAATAAATAAAACACATAATATACATAAACAACATAATTATAATTATCGTTAATGAACCTTCGAGGCGGAACGTTAAGCATTGAACAGAACTTAATTAACACCTTGAATAGGGCTTTGTAGGTACTCAAATAATTCTATTTCAATGTAGCGTACTTGATCCTGGCTTTTGATACAATCCAATTTTAGGATTACGGCCGACAATTGATTCTCTTATACATTACCTACACGGCTTTCTTTTCAAATCCATCTACAGTTGATTTGAACAGAAATTCAGGACAGATTTTACCAATAAAACAAAACCAGATCTGTCAGCCCGAAAATCTGACCGCTGCTCTTACCAAGGGGTATCGTATTGCCCAGTTACTGGGTTGTGGAGGTCTGATAGGCAGGCGCTCCATGTAAAATACTGGTATTCAGCTGCGTCCGGTTAGACTGGAAGCCGATCCCAACATAGTTGGGAAAAGGCTAGGCAGATGCTGAGATCTGTCAGTGTCATTACTTTCTATGGAATATGGAGACTGAAAGCGCTTGAGCGCTTTTGATCGCATTCAGTGTTATTGGTGTAATGGGCACTCATTGGCAGTCTTTTGACAAAACATTTGAAATTCGGCCAGTATTTTTTCTGCACGTTTCTTTTGAAATTGGAACCATTCGCACGTGGGTCACCTCCATTTTATTCGAAGGTCCACAATTCAATGTTAGGCATTCAACTTGACCTTACCGTTTAATGGCTTTATCTTGATTTGAAGGTTTAATTCAATAATAATAGCCACACGGGTCAATCGATGAGGTGAAGCTACGCTTGCCGGGGTCGGTTCGTGGATGGGTGTTCATCCGTTACATATTGAGACCCGTTATTTAGCATTTGGGCTCGGCTGTTTTTCGTAATACGATACCCCTTGGTAAGACTGGCTGTCAGATTGCCGGGCTTCACAACATGCACAAATGTCAGCCGGGACCAACGGCTAACGTGCTTTCCGAGACGCGGAGGAGTCTCGGTACTTAAAGACGGGCACCCATCCACGGCCAACCCCGGCAAGCGTTGCTTAATCCGATAGATCGACCTGTGCGGCGGTTATTACTTAGCCACGAGCTCCTCAACAATCGTGCAAGTAATATTATCTTCTTCTTTTCGTGTAGTCAGTGACTAACCTGGTGTCAGAGTTTTTAAGAGGCCCATGCCTCTGGCAAGTAATATTGTATTCGTCGGTATATCCAGGCCATTAGGTATATCATAGTATATCACGCCGCTTGGTGTCGCTGTAGCGTGCACTTCTCAATTGTCACATATCGCACTTATCCAATTTAAGAAGTTATCCGTGCCGTTGTCCACTTACATGATTCCTTACAGAGGTCGATATGCTTCTATACGTTTCAAACCGCGTTTGTTATCTACCTACAAAGGATGGTGTTTTTTTGGTTTTGAATCTTAAGAAAAAAGTATTATGAATGTAATTCTATTCTTTCGGCCATCCGGTCTTACCAAGGGGAATCGCATTACCCAGTTACTGGGTTGTGGAGGCCAGATAGGTAGTCGCTCCATGCAAAATACTGGTATTCAACTGCATTCGGATAGACTGGAAGCCGACCCCAACATAGTTGGGAAAAGGCCTAAGCAGATGGATGATTTATTTAGTCATCTCAACAATATTTCTATCCAACAGCTTCGCCCCGCCGACGATGACGGTGACGGTATCATCGGAGAGGCGCGCCGACGCGCTCGCGGCGCAGCGCTGGGGTCCACCACGACAGGTCACACTCAAGCGCAGTCCTGGTGCACCTTTGGGAGTCAGCATCGTTGGAGGCAAGGTGGGATACGGCAAGACTTACTGATAACCAAATTTACTCAATACTGACAGTTAATAAATCTGGGTATTGTATGCCGGTCAGTTTAGACATCCAAGGGTAGGTACAATCATTCGCATAAAAACCTTTATCATGAGGCGAAGTCGTGGTAGAACACGAGTCTATTAATGATGACTTAATTACAAAATATGATTTAGAAAATTCTACAGCTTACACTTTAACTTATATTCTTGTCCAGGTTGACATAATCTCCAACCGCGACGGTGACGAAGGTGAAGAGAAAGCTATATTCGGTATCTTCATCAAGAATGTGGTGGCCGGCAGTCCTGCGGGGAACTGTCGAGAGTTACAAGTTAGTATCGGCTGTTAACTATCTTATAGCATTTGTACCAAGGTAGCAGTGACTGCGGATGAGCATGATGCCTCAATGTGGTCTTCTTCTTCTTTTCGTGTGGTTAGTGATTAACCTGGTGTCAGAGTTTTATGCTGCGCATTGGCTTCGGCTTTAGCTTCACATGCTGTGTTGATAAATATCTCTCGGACATGCATGGTTGGACAAGTGATAATTATATAATACGCATATGAATCCGTAAAATCAGAGGTGCGTGGCTTTGGTTCGAACTCGAGACCAATGACTTGGCAGTCTGACAGTTACAACACTAGGCTATCACTGCACTCAATGTGATTATGGATGAAATCAAACAAGACTACAATCACATCTGGGATTGTTGTCTTGTCTACTGAGACTTTAACAATAGGACTAATCATTTCCTTTCACTTACTTTCATTTGACTTTAAGTTGAAAGTACGTGAAAACTGTCGCTTTCGGTGAGGAGTGTGGTAGTTCACCTTTGACTGAAGCAGACGCTAAGCTTGCCTGACCATTCAAGAATTTAGATTTAGGAAATTGTATAATAAGGGGATGGGTAACCTGACACAAAAGATTGAAGACTCCTCCATCCTCCATTTTTCATTTTTTTTCCCCTCCCTAAACGACCTTTAATTACTATACTAGCTGTGTAAATCAAACAGGATACTATCATGACAATTTTACTCCTCACAGACAGGCGACCGTATCCTGGAGGTGGACGGAGTATGCGTGAGGTCGGCGCAGCATGAGCGAGCGGTGCAGCTCATCAAGGCAGCTGGCGACACTGTCACACTCACCGTGCAGAGTCTACTTGCATGGGTACGTTTATACCAATAAGCTCCTTGTATTACAAGATGTTTGTTCAGGGCGCCATACTTGGGCCAATCCACAGATTTCTTGAAAAGAAGTTCTTGAATATTTCACAAAAAAAAAGAAAAATGAGCAAAAATGGTTCCAACTTACTAACACATTCAAAACAAGAACACTTTTCGACATCTAAAATCCAACTTTTTTTTTTTATACAAATCTTTGTAGTTTGTTTTATTATTGTGCTAGGTTATCGTATATATCGCACGATTTAGACGAGTCGATGGACACTTCATTTGTATTAAAATCCATCTCACTGTTGGGATGTTTCGAGGCCAGAAAGAATCCCACACGAAAAAGATACTACTATATCCGTACCGGTGAAATGCAATTTTGTCGATAGTCTTCCCTTCTTTTATGGATTCCGAAGATTCCATAAAATGTTTTAACGCAGAGTTATTATTCCAATAGGCTTTCTCGAGTAATTCAATAAGCTAAATACGAAGCCATCGAAATAAATATGAATGATTTATTTGCAGACGAACTAACGACAAAGCTTTGTTCCATTGATAATAATTGGCAAAACAGAAACCTTTTACTTTCGTCCTATCCTTCCCTAGGTCTTACGCAGGGCATTGTTATAACGCAGATGTTTGTTGCAGAACACAGACTCTTCTGACGTGGAAGCGTCTACACCCCCGGCGTCCCCGACCCCTTCAGCCAGGAAGTCTCCCATACCACCACCAAAGGACAATAAAACACCGCAGCATGAGATCAAGGTAACTATTCCAGAAGTATTAGTTCTATGTGCATGTTTCAATGTTTTGTGGGTTTTTTTTTAGGGTGAGCGGGTCCCTCCCGCTCTGGGTGGAGCGGAAGTGAGTGTCAGACTCGTACTGACTAAAACCCATCCATGTTCCTTCCTTAGCCCTTTATGTTCTGGGGTAGCGGTAACCCTTTCGGACAATCCCGCTTACCCGGCAGGCTTCGGCCCTGAAAATGTCATAATAATGTTAGAATAAGCATTGCTTTAAATCACCATCATCGACATCTTTCTGTGCTTGTCCTATATTACTTGGGGTTGACCCAATACGTTTTGTCCTTCTATTCTCATCATTCATCATTCCTTGTATTGCTATAATTAAGATTGATTTTGTCATCTGAGTGGTTCATTCTATCGCTTGGATCCGGTTTTGTCAGTAATTTCGTTCCTTCATTTTTTGTTAATGTTATATGATTTTGTCCTTTCTCATCATCATCATCAATCTCTTGCCTTTGACCCAATTTATTTGGAGCTGGTACAATATATCTTATTTTTCGTCATTTCACTAGTCACCCCCTTTCCAGGCCATAATATTATCATCTTTTACTTACCATCATCACATCTCTCCTATAGCTATCCATATTCATAGTCTCTTCTTCGTTCTTTTGGTGAGGCTAGTGACTATCCTGGTGTCAGAGTTTTTATGCTGCCCATAAGCCTCTAATTTAGCTTCAGATGCTGTTGAACATTATCACTCAGATATTTCTCAACATTTCCTCACAACGTTTCCTCACGATGTTTTCCTTCACCGATTTTTAAGCAAGGGATCATTATACAATACGCATATTATGAATCCGTAAAATCAGAGGTCTGGCTGTTCAACGGTCACACCACTATCCTATCATTCATATTCAAAACATGCTTTCTTAAAAACGATGGAAAATACAAAGATCGATCAGTCGATTTTAAGTTTTAGTTTAGTTTTCAAGAGAGTGATGAAAAATATGATGTGAAAAGTTAGAGAAATGCAAAAACTATTGCAGATGAAGACAAAATTAACCTTGAAGTATGGCCTCGTAACAATAAAGACGACCGTGAAACTGAACTTTTGTTTATTTCAAAGATATTACACAGCATGAATGTAATTTATTGTTGTACAACAACTTTTAATTACCCCTTAAATCATGGTAAAAGCTAGAACTTTTAAATATTTAAAATTAATTGTTGAAAGCGATAATCTTGCAGAGAGTCTTGTGAAAAACGTTTTGGCTTTGTATTCAATATCATTTGTATGAATCGACTTTAGATGAAGGCAAATTAATATTAAGCCTTTTGCCTTTTTTTTTGAGGGTGGGAAATTATCCAATGACCTCATCCCGCTCTGGGTGGAGCGGAACTAAAGGTGAAAATCTATCAAAGTTCGGCAGATTGGCGTAGCTTAATGTGCTTTTATACTTATTTTTATTATAGCTCCATAGAATAATCTAACTAACCTACCTTCCCTAAATGAGGGTATAATAAATACGACCATCAAAAGAAACTAATACCCTATCATCTGGTTAGGAGTTCAATGAAAGTCCCTTTTTTTTTAAGGCTGGGAAATCACCCAATGACTGCTCCCGCTCTAGGTGGAGCGGAAGGGAGTGTCAGACTCTTACTGACTAAAACCCATCCATGTTCCTTCCTTCGCCCTTTATGTTCCGGGGCAGCGGTAACCCTTTCGGACAATTCCGTTTGTCTAAAGTGATCAAAGGAATTTTTTCCTTGATTTACACTTCCTAAACAAGCATAACTTTATTAAAAATTATATTAAAGACAAATGCTTGAAAACATGCTGGTTATGCCATTTCTTTGGACACATCCTTAAAATTATTAAATAAATAAACCGCACGTAGTTAAGAGGTAAATGCTATAACTGCGTAGCTTTTGAAACTCTCATAATCTCCTGCACAGATAACAGTAACATCAGAAGCTGACGAAGAGAAGGAAGCGGAAGGCGATCCGGAGAAACCAGTGGACAGTACTCCTTCAGAAGAAACTGCTAAACCGGTGTACTCAGATGACTCCGACAGTAGTGACGAGGAAGACGACAGGGAACTGCAGGGCAGGACGTATTCTGATAAAGGGAATGAGGTGAGTAAGATGGTAAAAGCCTTGACGCTGAGCTTAGATGATGGTACTTAGGTGTGATGGGCTTACGATGGACAACCACATAGCAAACAGTTATTCAATGGGGATGTTTTACTCGACAGAAGGATAAGAAAATGGTAGGATAGACCGTGTGGCGTAAGTATATAGACATAATGCACAGATATAATCATCCGCCTAGCCTTTTCCCAACTATAATGTTGTCGGCTTCCAGTCTAACCGGATGCAGCTGAATACCAGTATTTTAAATGGAGCGACTGCCTATCTGACCTCCACAACCCAGTAACTGGGCAATACAATACCCCTTGGTAAGACTGGCTGTCAGATTTTTCGAGCTTCTGACTACTTACCCGTTACAACTGTCAAAGATGCACAAATGACAACCGGGACCAACGGCTTAACGTCCTTTTGAGGCACGGAGGAGTCGCGGTATGTAAAGATGGTCACCCATCCACGGCCAACTCCGGCAAGCGTAGTGATAACCTGATGGATCGACCTGTGCGGCTGTTAGTACTTAGCCACGAGCTCCTCTGCATTGCACAGACATACATTTTTTAGAAACCGTTGTTGCAAATACGGATTTACATAAGCCCCATTTTTGTCCATGTAAATGAGCACATTAAAGTAATACATCCTGAGGTTAAAAAGATTCTGACTGATTTTGTCCAAAACACAACTTAACTGGTATTTTACCGTCTGGAGATATACGAAATGAGTCACTCGCGAGAAAAAACGCAAGATTGATGAACTTCTAGCTGTCATCTATTCGAATTTCATTTTAATTAATTGTCTTTTTTTAAAAAAAAAAAGCTTTATATTTCAAGTTTAATACAGAGAATTTCTATGGAGAAATTTTTGACCATTGCCTATTTTAACCTTGTCAACAGATGTATATCCCATGAACATAAGGACCACCTTCTCATAAAGGGATTAAAATACTGGTCCTTTTATTCTTCTATACTAATATTATAAAGAGGAAAGATTTGTTATTTGCATTGAATAGGCTCCGAAACTAATGAAACGATTTAAAAAATTCTTTCACTGTTGGAAAGCTACACTATCCCCGGGAGACAGGCTAAATTATATATATTTTTTTAAATTAGGGATCCTTCCTAAAAACTCCAATAATGTAATAATTTCCGCCCACACGGGTGAAACTAGTGGTATAAATGTGTTGTTCCAATAGATTGACTTATGTCAGCATTGTAAATTTTAATGGATGTTGTTATTTTATTGTTTTACTTTATTCTTTAATTGTATTACTATTTGCACACCATGACGTATGGTAAACGTGTTAGCACAACTCCATGTACAGAGGCCAGCACATCAAGTTACCACAATCTGTCAAATTTCTTTGATAGATTTTCAACTTTATTACAAGAGCATAAGGTTCATGTTCAATTGGGAATATTTGACAGTTAGGGATCGCTTGATGTGCTGGCGTCTGTACCTACTTATAACACCTTGCATGCATTGTATTGTATGTAGACTCATGTCTGAGCAAATAAAGTTATCTGAATCTGAATAGATTTAGGAATTTCACAGGATCTCATAAACTTCTCTCTATCCTCTAGATTGACCGAGCTTCAGCCGGAGCAGTGAAACGCAGCAAAGAAGAGAAGGAGGCAGACCCTGAGGAAGAAGATGACTACGGCTACACCACAAGTGAGTGGAAAGATACATTGTTCACTCTCGTCAACTTCTCGTTCTATATCGTTCACGTTTACTTCTATGCGTGTCTTATTGAGCACAACCGATGAAGTTTTTGTACTCGTCAAAGAACATATTACGGAAAACGTAATTATATATATATATAAACAGTGTGTTGGACATACTTTCAGGGGGTACTATACTCATGAAAATGAACAACTTTGACTATGGAACTATACCTGAAATCACGAAAAAATATCAGCTGAGCAGTCAAAGTCAAAATGTTTGGAACAGCTGATATTTTTTTTTTCAGATAACGTTGTTGGTCCCATGGACAAAGTTGTTGATTTTCATGAGTACTATACAACTTGAAAGTATGTCCCTCGTTTAACCTAACACACTGTATAATGTTTAAGATATACTTTTGCCATTCCAACGGAACGTTAAATTAATGATTTTTGTGAAGTAGCTATGATCACGACGACTTACTTGTAAGTTCGTTTTAAAATATTGAAACTTGTACTCGTACATATTAGATGTACTAAATTAACTTCAGAATAATTATAAAGATCTACGTAAGTTTATTCGGAATTTAAGCACAACTCGTGTAGGTATTACAAGTGAGTGGAAAGATATATTGTTCATTCCCATCAACTTCTGGTTCTATGTTGTTCATGTTTACTTCTAGGCGTGCCTTATTAAACACAATATAATTATATGTAGTTTTTATATCAACTGAACAAAATTTTACGGAAGAATTAAATAAATTTTTTCTTCATTGGATATACAGGGTGAAATTGAATACATGGGCAATAATTTAAGGTGTCATTGTACTCATCATTATGAACAACTTTTACTATGGGAGCACACCTGAAATTCTAAAAATATCAGTTGTGCCTTACATTTTGTCGAGTTATGCAAGCATAATGTATGGAACAGCCAATTTTTTTCCGACGCTAATCCACGACATGTTATGGGTTGTGAAAATAATACAACGTCTTCGTTTCACGGTTCAAATATTGATAGTTTTCAATAGATAAAATTAAAATAAAAACCATTGTTATGGTTGGATGTCTTTGATAGTATTTTATACTGCTGCACGCCAAACAATATACCGGACGCCGTGCGACGAGGCGGTGTGGGGTGGGTGCCGGGTGGCTTTAATGAGCTGTGACCTTAAATAGTTTTGTTTGGTATATTTATTAGCTGTATTCGATTATTATGTATATTTGATAGAATGTTTGTATGCTGACTGGGAACGTCTGTAAATATACGAAGTAAAATGTATTTGTCTTATCGTCGTCCCCACATTGTATATGTAGTAGTTAACAATTTCATTTTCGACCTTATTTTGTAACTGTAAGGTAAGTTTTTGTACTTCAAGTGCTACGCAGTACTGACATTTAGTTGGCCATACATGACGTCGATGTCAAAAAGCTTACAAAAACGCAGGAAATGGACTCATTAGAATAAAAATGCCTAGTATATAAACAGTATTCACTTTGCTTTGTTGGACGAATCGATATTTTAATTCATCGTATATCTCAGTCTTCGTAAATCAATTTATCGTAGGAAACACTAATTATAAACAGACATTATTTTCCAAACTACACAATTTACTACCCAAAGTGCCCATAAAACAGCAGTCCAGAAACCGCAAACCACCCAGGAAACCATTTTAACCAGCAGTTAATTATTACATAAACAGCATAATATTGTAACAGAGACGGAAGCTTGTGTCTTACCAACATCCGTAGTTCAAGGTTACCGACCGGTTAAATATAGGAACCCTGCAATGAGTACCTGGTGTTGGGTATTTTTCGAAGATTTTGGCATGGAAAACGTGTTTAGCTAATTTTGCCATCTGCTATAACTGCATTCTTCTGGGTGGATCGGTGAAATCGCCGTATAAAACGTGTCCAATGTTTTAATCCAGGTTATAAACTATATGTATGTCAAATTTCATTCAGATCCGTTCAGCCGTTCTGCCGTGATAAAGTAACAAACATCCAAACATCTTCAAAACCTACAGTTATAATAATACTAAGTAGGGGTAAGATTCCACGCATCCCTTTTATTTTATTTATTAAGAAGGGGGAAATCGTCGAATGTCCCGCTCTGGGTGGAGCGGAAGGGAGTGTCAGATTCTTACTGACTAAAACCCATCCATGTTCCTTCCCGCCACCTACTTCGTAAGCATAACTGCTTCGCAGGCGGAGGTTACTGCCTCACTCTCCCTCTCGCTCCGGAGCATGGCTTGACGCGCGTACCCTTGTTGATATAAATAACAAAACAAATCGACTAACACTAAAGATATATATTAAAGTTTAAGTACCTAAGTATTAACATTTAACTCATCCATACCGACATCAATACTTCTCTATAGTCGTGATCACGTTGGGCATGCCTTTTTTAGCCATATTATGTTTCACACAAAGTAGGGGAAACAATGGATGGACTCCCTGACATTGTTTCCACTAGTTTTACATTAATATTTAACTAACTGAATGCGGACCCAAGACCCGTAGGTAAAAGTTTTTTACGATCGACTTCGGCTTCTGACGGCTTAGTACCTATTTACAGCTCGCCAAGTTTCCGGGAAGTATTAGCTGTAAGCCTTATTATAACAGTCTTTGAATAATAACGATTCAATAGTAAATAATGATAAATTAATTATATTTATTTCTATAAACTGTTTAGAAAACAATAATTTCACACGTCATCGTCAAAACTAGATGAGTTCTATTAATTGCTCTGAGAAGAAAAATCTTAACACATTCAGAGGTCATCTCCTTTTAAAGTATAGGCATAATCTTGGTCAGGCAATATGAGGACTATTCAGATTAATGTATTTTTTGAGGAAATATTCATACAGAATTGAGTGGACCTCCAGACAATTTCTTTAGTTATCATGTGGCTCAGGATAAAGGAGAGAAGAAAGACTTCCTTGTAGACATATCACTGACTAAACAGACTCCGGAGGATTCAATCTTACTTTAACACCAAAGAAAAACTACATTTTACTCTACTGGAAATTGTGATATAAATGCTGTTAGAGAAAGTTTAATTCGGACCCAAAAATATAAACGACAAAAGTTAACTTCGTTACTTTTAGGGTAAACCGAAGGAAATATCTTTTAACGCGTTGTTGGAAGGATTTAGTACAAGTTGAAGGTTTTGTGGTACCAAAGTTTGTAACTTTAGTTTAGGTATACGTACATAGCGTACTCTGTTCTAGCGGCGCGGTAAATTCCATTATACGGTCTTCTTTTGTTTTGTAAAAAAAAATACATGTCTTTTCTTTCAACGTTTTGGACCGGGATGAACGTTCCACATTTGAAAAATTCTAAAGTTTAAAAGTCAGTCTCAGAAATAATAATACAGGCTATATAGAAATTCCTTCTATTGAAATCGAATTCTTAATTCAAATTAGTTGACATAAACCTACTCAGCCTACCACAGTCCACTGCTCGACATATAGGCCTTTCCCAGGCTGCGTCACTACACCTAGTCCTCTTTCCACCTAGGCCTTCTACATTCAGTATATCCCAGCCAGCTTTGTAAGGTCCTCGGCCCATCTAGCTGGGGCTGTAGAAATGCTTTTAATCCAATAGGTACTTGGGCTCAAAGGACCAATTTTAACCCTCACCTTTTTATGTTGACTAGTGCCGGATTTCTTTCTTGAAACGCTACCGTTAGGTAGTTTAGCCCAGATTAAATCACCCGCTTTATGTTACAAAGAAAAGTTTCGCATAACACTAACACTAGCGTCAATGGTTGCTTCCAACTAATATGTAAGAAAAGTAGTATTTTTCACGTTGAACGCCATATTATATTTTGAGTGTCACGTCGTATATTATAATATGGTTACAATTTATTATAATAGTGAAAAAACCCCAAGTCATATTCGTCGTTATTGACTTTTTTTTAAATAAATAAACCTCTAAATTTTTTTGCTCTTCTGATGAAGATCTTTTTATTATTTGATCTTTTTTAAATAATTGAGCCTTTTGAAATTTTGCCCTTTTCTCACAATAATTGTGAGAAAACAGTTACTGCGACTAATTATTAGTCGCAGTAACTGTATCGTGACCATATCACTTAGAATTTAGATAAGAACTGTGACCAAAAGCGCGCGAGCCGAGTGAGCGAAGCGAGTGGTGCCGTAGCAATGGACGGAGAGCGCTATATCCAAGTTGGTTGCAGTCCCTTGGCAAAACGGGAATTAGCAAAGTTTCGATTAAAAACAAATGCCAAAACAAAATAGAATCGCAGCGAGGTCGCATAGTGATTGCGAACTGCCAATACACTCTTAGAAAAAAACTCCTAAATCATTCTTGCACGTAGATGTTCTGTAGTTTGGTTTTATTTTCCATTTATTTCAATGATGTATCTTTTCACTGCTTGTTTTATTTGTTTGTAAAATTGTATTAGTTTCGTAAATATACGTGTTTATTTTTTACAGAATGTTATTATTTTGCTTGCACTACCCGTTCTAACTTATGTATAAAATACGCTTTGTATCTGAAAATATACTGCACAAAGGTAATCACTTCTTCTTCTTCCCGTTACTACGGTAGACTTAAACATACCTGGGAGTCTTTTGGTTACGAAAACATTGAAGTTACAATTTTATACAAAATAGTTTAGAAGAAAGATGTAGATACCGACACCAGCACATCAAGCTATCACGTCACACTCTCATATATTCCCTATTGAAAATGAAAGGTGAAAATCTATCAAAGTTCGGCAGATTGGCGTAGCTTGATGTGATTTTATACTTATTTTTATTATAGCTCCATAGAATAATCTAACTAATCTACCTTCCCTAAATGAGGGTATAATAAATACGATCATCAAAAGAAACTAAGACCCTATCATCTGGTTAGGAGTTCAATGAAAGCCCCTAACATATTGTAGTAATTAATCCGCATGTTATGTTACAGCACATTTTTTATCAGCAAGCATTACTGATAGTGTTATCAGATACTGTAGGTTAACATTGTGATCAATAACACACACGACATACCATCACGATTGTATTTTTTCGTCGAAAGGTTAGGCAGAGGTGTACCTGTAGTTTACACACATTTCGCCTTTTTTTTTTTTGAGGGTTGGTAATTCTCAAATGACTCCTCCCGCTCTGGGTCTGGAGCGGAAGGGAGTGTCAGACTTGTACTGCATAAAACCTACCCATGTTCCTTCCTTAGCCCTTTGTGTTCCGGGGTAGCGGTAACCCTTTCGAATCATTCCGCTTAACCCACATTTCACCTGTTATGTATAAGTCCCATGTAATAGGCTAAGCCTATTGCCACCATTTGGGCACAAATCCAGACTCCGAGATGCTACTCCGAGATCCTACTGCGAAATGCTAGAAGGTAAAACAAAATAACACTTCGTTCAACCGAGGACTCAAATCCAGTACCTCATGCTTAGCAGCAGCGCGTCAAGTATCAACGTCGATGGGGAACGACATAAAAAATCTTAATCATTTTCTCGAGGGTACCTCGTTAGTCTATCGCTACTGCTGACCATGAGGTCCTAAATTCGATTCCCAGATTGGGTAAAGAATTATTGTCAGTTTCGGTTACGAATTGATCAGTTCGTGGAGGGTCTCGATACGTGCCTTCTATTACATGGCAAAATGTGAGTGTACGTGACCTACTACAAGTGTACCTCTGCCTAGCCTTTCGGAAAATACTGGCGTGATGTTATGTTATGTGTTTACTTAAGTTTTGACAAGATTGAATTGAAGAGTTTTGTGATCATTTTTGAGATAAGTAACACTGAAAGCATTTAGTATTGCCATTTTGTATACTAATATTATAAAAAGGAACGATTTGTATGTATGTTTGTAACGAATAAGCTCAAAAACTACTTAACGGATATAGATGAAATTTGGCTCAGAGATAGATTATAGTCTGGAATAGCATATAAGCTACTGTAACCTGGCAAAATGTACGGTTCCCGTGGGATAATTTCCTAAATACAAGCTGGCAAAAGCTAGACTTAAATACGTTTATAGTTTTGTCAAATCTGCATGCTTAGGTTAGCATGCAGATTTGACAAAACTAACCTTTTTTTTTTTTTTTTCGCTCAACTTCTTTAATACACACCTCAATCAATCTTCCTGCCTTTTCCCAACTATGTGGTCGGCTTCCAGTCTAACCGGATGCAGCTGAATACCAGTATTTTACATGAAGCGACTGCCTATCTGACCTCCACAACCCAGTCAGTAACTAGGTAACCTCCTGTTAAGACTGGCTATCAGACTTTCAGGCTTCTGACAACCCGTAACGACTGTCAATGATCCACGAATGACAGCCGATACCAACGGCTTAACGTGCTATGCGAGGCACAGAAGAATCTCGATATCTAAAGATGGTCACACATCCACCGACCAACCCCAGTAAGCGTAGCTTAACCTGATGGTTCGATCCGTGCGGCTGTTATTACTTAGTCACCAGCTTCTCCTTAATGCTACACCTACGAAAGTCAATTTCAAACACCTAAGTAATCAAGGCCAGCTCTCCTCACTCAATATCGCGAAACGTTACGCTATTCAATGAAAATGTATAAGAATACATAATTAATTAAACACACACTCAACGTACCGCGTACACCTGTTCGCCGTATTGTTTATTGAGAGTGACCTTCGTACGTCAAAAATAGATGTTTATACACATCACATGAAATATGCGGACAGAAGGATCAGACGTGCAAGGTTTTTTTAAGGATGGGAAATCATCAAATGCCTCCTCCCGCTCTGAGTGCAGGGGAAGGACGTGTCTCTTACTGATTAAAACCCATCCATGTTCCTGCCTTAGCCCGTTGTGTTACCCGTGCCGTACGGCGCGTATATGTTCCACGCGCGCCTCAAAGAGATGTCAGCATATGAAGGGGCCCCTCAGGGCCAAGCCTGCCGGGTAAGCGGGATTGTCCGAAAGGGTTACCGCTACCCCGGAACATAAAGGGCTACGGAAGGAACATGGATGGGTTTTAGTCAGTAAGAGTCTGACACTCCCTTCCGCTCCACCCAGAGCGGGAGCAGTCATTGGATGATTTCCCAGCCTTAAAAAAAAAAAAAGCCCGTTGTGTTAGCAGCGGAAAACCTTTCGGGAAAGCACGTTCGGCTCTACTCTATCCCTCAACCATTCCACTACTTCCTTCGCTAGCAAAACTGCTTCGCAGAAGGAGGTGACTGCATTCCACTTCCTCTCGCTCCGGATCATGGATTGAATCAGGACCGGAAGATGTACAAGACTGTGCTGCTAGGTGTGGTAACAAGCAATTAAGGAAATCTCATCACACGCATAGGTGATTAATCAGTCGTCAAAGCTAAGCTAATCGTCTAGTTAGACACTACCTGGACTGCAACCTTCAGCTTTATGCAGTCATCAATAGATTTGTCAATAATTTTTGGCTATTGTTTTTATAGTGCTTATTTCAGACACGTAAGGACCAAGATATACATACCAAAAGTTGTATTCCGAGTGGTCTTGCACCAAAACCGCAATCCAAGTGTTAAGGAGGTGTGAAGGAGGTGGCGGGATGGGAGAGAGAAAGGTCCTCCCGTCCCAGCCGCCGCAGGAGACGCCCCGGGCGTCGGGAGCCACGTGACGACTCCCGGCCACCGTAGGCGCGGGCCTGCGGACGGTGAGTAATGGGTGACTCACCGTCCGATCAGCACCAGACCCGTGCCGTACGGCGCGTATATGTTCCACGCGCGCCTCAAAGAGATGTCAGCATATGAAGGGGCCCCTCAGGGCCAAGCCTGCCGGGTTAGCGGGATTGTCCGAAAGGGTTACCGCTACCCCGGAACATAAAGGGCTATGGAAGGAACATGGATGGGTTTTAGTCAGTAAGAGTCTGTCACTCCCTTCCGCTCCACCACAGTGCGGGAGGAGTAATTTGATAATTTCCCACCCTCAAAAAAAAAGTGTGTTCAGGCATGATATCTCAAGTAACAAAAAGTGGTCCTTCTGTTAAAATGTCTGTGTACAAACATACATTAATGGATTTCATACGATTTAATAATGAAAGTTGCATTAGTTCAAAATTGGAGGGACTAAGAAACCCAGCTTGCGTTTACACGAGAAGATGTTTATCATGCTGATGGAGGAAATAAAGAAAGTTATTGTACTTACTTTGACAATAAGTAGATACAGTCACGAGCACCAATATGTATACACTGAGCAACTTTAAAAAGTGATTTTCTCCTTCTGCATTAAATTTGTTGTAATTTTATTTGGGAACCCATACTAATATGAAATAAGTTCTATTATTACAAAGTTATCTTTATTACAAGTGTATACATATTGGTGCTCGTGACTGTACTTCGGCTGTGACATTGTCACGCGTGGATTTTTGTTCAAATATAGTCTATGACACTAAGGGATAATGTAGCTTCAAATTAGTGAAAGAATTTTCGGAATCTGATCAGTAGTTCTGGAGATAACTCCCCTACATACAAACTTACAAAAAAAAATACATCTTTATTATAATAGTAACGTTACGTTAAGCTACGCTTGTCGGGGTTGGTACGTGGATGGGTGACCATCTTTAGATATCGAGACTCCTCCGTGCCCCGGAATGCACGTTAAAGCGTTGGTCCCGGCTGTCATTCGTGGATCTCTGAAAGTCGTTACGGGACGTCTGACAGCCAGTCTTACCAAGGGGTATCGTATTACCCAGTTACTGACTGGGTTATGGAGGTCAGAAAGGCAGTCTATGTAAAATTCAGCTACATCCGGTTAGATTGGAATCCAACCCCAACATAGTTGGGAAAAGACTAGGCAGATGATGATGAGTTGGCGGGGTAACCCCTCCCTCCCCTTAAAAAGCACGTTAAGCCGACGACGGTGATAACTGCCCATCCATAAAACGAATGGATAACGTCATCACTGAAATACGAAGCAAACATACCATCATAAT
The DNA here is from genome assembly GCA_951799385.1 of Hyppa rectilinea. NCBI lineage: Eukaryota > Metazoa > Arthropoda > Insecta > Lepidoptera > Noctuidae > Hyppa > Hyppa rectilinea. The sequence goes on from OX637324.1 coordinate 14,650,364, forward strand.
TATTACATCACTATTTTAGCTTTTCGTTTATTGTATACAAAAATATATTTAGTACCGGAACTCCTATATGAAAACAAACATAGTTTACGACTCGCATGAGATTGAAATTAATTCGTCAGAGTACATCATACACGGCCGTCTGTCTGAAGACTGATCTTATGATGTATCGTCAGAATGAAGATACGTTTTGTTTTATGGTGTCGTAAAAATATAACTACGTGTGTACTGGAATGATTTCTATTTTTGTTTTGTGGTGTATGGATGGTTTGGGTGAGGAACATGCTGGCGAGCATTATTGGGCAAGAGGTTTGCTTCTCCATAGTATAATTGTGCTAGTTCTAGTATGGAGGAAATGGTCACTTATCTATACTAGTATTATAAAGCTGAAGAGTTTGTTTGTTTGAACGCGCTAATCTCTGGAACTAAAGGTCCGAATTAAAAAAAAAAATTTTATGGATAGTCCATTTCTCGAGGAAGGCTCTAGGCTATGTAACATCACGCTATGACCAATAGGAGCCGAGCAGCGGGTGAACCGCGCGGGAGTAGCTAGTTGTGTTTATATTAGGTGAAACGAATTTCTTTTTAATACTCCTCTAAATGGATCTTATTGGATAAGTAATTTAATTGCTGCATTAATAAGCTTCATGTTTCAAAACATTTTTCGAGCTAAATGTAATTGCGATGGTCCTAGAATAACCCCATTATTCGTATTTCAATACGCGTTTGCTTATTCGTTAAAGAGAGCTCGTAAGTAAAAACAGCCGCACGGATCGATCCATCAGGTTAAGCTACGCTTGACGGGGTTAGCCTGTGGATGGGAAACCATCTTTAGATATCGAGACTCATCTGTGCCTCGGAAAGTACGTTAAGCCGTTGGTCTCGGCTGTCATTTGTGGATCTTTGACAGTCGTTACAGGTCGTCAGAAGCCCGAAAGTCTGACATCCAGTCTTACCAAGTAGTATCGTACATATTACCCAGTTACTGTATTGTAGAGGTCAGATAGGCAGTCGCTCCATGTAAAATACTGGTATTCCGCTGCATCTGGTGGAAGCCGACCCCAAAATAGTTTGAAAAAGGCTAGGCAGATTAAAATTAATTAATTACTATGCAGAACAAAATTTATAAGAGTAATTTATTAAGTTTATTAAAGTGGCAGATTCTTCCGTTCCGTGTGTATCATGCCATGGTACACTGAACGACCTGACTGCATTCAAGTGGAACTTGCGCGAATTTGTGCGCCGCGTTATTTTGTATGTTCTAAGTTTGAATATTTTAGAATTAGATTCTTTGGCCTTGTACTACGATAGAAATAAAACTATGTACTTAAGATAAAGTTCATGATATAATTCTATGAAATTAAAAAGTAAATTCACATACGTTTAGTATTTCATTACCGGTGTCCCTGGTAAATGGATTTATGTCCATATGTTAGCAATATGTTCGCACCCTATTAAATGCAACCTGAACTGTTGAAATGTGGGTATTATTAGGTACAGACGCCAGCACATCAAGCTATCCGTAACTGTCAAATTTTCTCAATTAAAAATGAACCTTATGTCTTTGCAATAAAGTTGAAATACTATCAAAGAAATTTGACAGATTGTGGTAACTTGATATGCTGGCCTCTGTACACTAAACCTTTCAGGGAATAAAGGAAGAAAGAAAAAGTTTTTATTGAGACTGGCACAAATTACAAATTAAAACACTAGAATATATAAATATGTATATGATAATGAGCAGTGGTGGCCCAGTGGTATCGGCCCCAATTTACAATTTGTAGGTCGTGAGTTCGAACCCAAGCAGCCACTTTACTTTGTGTATTTCATAAAACCGGCATATCCTAGAACCAAAAATTCGAAGACACGTTTCATCTACCAATTTGCACTGGCTCGCGTAGTGGGTTACGGACTACTCCCTCTCACAGAGTGAAGGCCTGTGTCCCAGCACTGGGAACATTATAGGCTGATTATGCATTTAAACATAAAAGAAACAAAAACAGAAGTAGATAAATCTGCCTAGCCTTTTCCCAACTATGTTGGGGTCGGCTTCCAGTCTAACCGGATCCAACTTTTTGCATGGAGCGACCCGTAACGACTGTCAAAGATGCACAAATGACAGCCGGGACCAACGGCTTAACGTGCTTTCCGAGGCACGGAGGAGTCTCGATATGTAAAGATGGTCATACAAAAACAGAAGTAGATAAATTACATTAAAAAATACACCAATAGTACGTAAAACAGGCGTGGTGATTGTTATATTAATCAAACTAAAACGTAACACCCAAAAATCTAGGTCTAAAAAAATCCTAATTGGTCCTTGTGTCCAAAACGTCGACTATTAATATGTCGATTTCCCCGCCATTAATATTATTGGCATCTGTTTCATTTGCACCAATGTTTACATATTCGCGCCAACTGTGGTGTATTAAATCGAACTTTAACTATCAAACTTTGGCAAATAAACTGTATACTAAATGCCCCGTGAATCATCAGGAAATCATGTTAATTGAAATGTAAAAAAAATATATATTTCAAAATGGAGGAAGTTCTCAATTCTATTGGTCTTTTTTTATATCGATTACGCTGAATTTTATGATCCGACTAGCTGCTCCCGCTTGGGGCCTATAGCCTTCCTCGATAAATGGACTATCCAACACAAAAATAATTTTTCAATTCGGATCAGTAGTTCCAGAGATAAGCGAGTTCAAACAAACAAACTCTTCAGCTTTATAATATTAGTATAGATTTACGTATATACCGATTATGCTGAGTTTTATGATCCAATTTACGTGTTTCTTCTTTAGTTTGATGCGGAATAGTTGTCATTTGGTCCCATAAAAATGTAATATAGTTTTGGTCTAGTAGTTTTTATTTTATGAACATTTTTATCTTGATGATATAATTATTAGTACTGTCACTGTAGTTTAAAAGTGGATACGAATTGACGGCTAGGTAGGTAGAAAACTGAATAATGAAAAATAAAAACGTTTTTACGAAAAAAAGAATCAATCGTCTTCCAAAAAAACACTACAAAGTGAAACATAACCTTAATTCGGAAGTCGGTGGCAAGAAAGGCAAATATAAAATCAAAAACACCAACTTCCGAAATTAAGGTAATTTTTCACTTTGTAGTGTTTTTTTGGAAGTCGCTCATTTTTGTTTCATATTGACTGTGTGGCGGTATCACAAGCCTAGTTTTCTGCGCTGTGTCTCTTTTTGCTTCCGATAATTACTATATATTCTCCACGAGTCATTTAATAGTGTGGACCTTGTGGGTAGGTGACCTGTCTACCCATTTTAGGGTTCCAAAAAATCAACAACTTTGTACATGGGACTAACTCTCAAATATGAAAAAAAAATACCAGCTGTTCCATACATTTTAACGAATTATGCGATGAATGTACTGAACAGCTGATTTTATTTTCATGATTTCAGGTATAGTTCCAGAGTCAAAATTGTTCATTTTCATGAGTATAGTACCCCCTGAATGTATGTCCCTCGTTTAACCTATATGTATACTAGTAATTCCTTCCTTGTGTGCGTAAAATAAGTTTTCTGTAGCCGGTTCTTTGACCAACAGACCGTTTTTAACTCAATCGGGACCAATCCAGGCGATCCCACGTTATTTTGCAACGAATTCACTCGTAAACAATGAATACCACACTGAAATTCTACCGTTCATGAATATTTCTCAGATCATTACCTAAATAATGCTGTATCATATTACCAACTTATATTTGCAGCTATGAAACATCATTTGTTAATTTGCCATTGCAATGTCAACTTTATTCCTTATTACTACAACTGTTTAGTATTCCGTAATCGGAAAACCAACAGAAATCAAAAAAGCTTTTACTAACGAGCGAAAACTTCCGACCGGTGACGAATTTTCACGAGTTGTCAACTTTTCCATATTCGAAAAGTACTTGAGGGCCACTTGCCAAGTCATAACTCACTCTATTGATATTAAAATATGGTTTGATGTCGAATGCATGTTTTTATTCAAGCTTCTATTTTCTCCAGCTGAATTCGAGAACGTTGTTTTTGAGATTGAACTATAAGATCCGGTGGTAAGGTTGAGTGTCGCTTGTGTGTCGTTGAATGAGGAACCACGTGTTTGGTTTCCCTTCAGTGGCACGTCAGCTATGCTCGAGGTCAGACGTCTCGTTTGACGATTTTCGCGCGTTTTTCCTTTCCATGCCGTATTTTCTTTTCAATTTATTTTTGCGAGTTTGTAGTATGTTTCAATAGTGCATTCATTACGCGTTAAAAAAACAAGTGTTTGTGTTTAAATAAAAGTTGTTTTTGATAATTTACAATGTAAACAAAGTGTAAAAATATGTAAATTAAATATTATGTTTTCATGGATTTTCAGTAAACGGTAAAGTAACGTTATAATTACGTCATTATCAGTAACGTTTGAAGTATAAAAAATAATGACTTGTTTTGAAAGAAGTTTTCCTTCCTCATAAATAATAAAATTGATATCGCTCCATAATAATAACTTATTAGTAACTCATACCAAATATGATATAGTACGAAAGTGGAGAAATTACAGATCTTTAAAAACTAACGCACCTGTATTTAAAACCTTATTAATCATGAAACGGCTTCCTCTACTAAAATAAACTAAACTAGCTACTGCCCGTGACTTCGTCTGCGTTATTTTAAGATTAAATAATAATTGTAACCAATGACACTCTGGTATAACGCAGCTGCCCAGTAGTGAAAGAATTTTCGGAATCTGATCAGTAGTTCCGAAGATTATCCCATACATACAAATTCACTTACCAAAGTATATCTTTTAAATATTATTAGTAAAATAAAAGTACATAAAGGAAATTACCGGTCCTTAGGATATCGGCTACTAATTGGAAACAAATTAATTCACGGTTGGCACTCAATACTTTTTGCTTTCTTATAATGACAGGTCATAACACTGGCCACTACTAAAAACACTGAAATATTAGTAAACAACGTTTTGTTTTAAATTACAAATACCTATTCTTTTTCCAAATGCGGTTTTTCTATTTTCGTGACGTCATATTTTTTTAAATCTTTAATTACATAATTGGGTATTTGAAAGGGTAGTCAATAACGTTACTTTTTTTGAATTGTCAACATGCGGAATTTGTATGAAATATAACAATGTGACGTCACAGATTTTTAGAATCAAATGGAATGCTCATTAGCATTAAATGCCATTTTACAGTCATATCTTCGCATAATATTTAATTTCTGTACGGCGATAGAAGTTTTTAAGTCTTTTATCTATGTGATTTCATATTTTATTTTTGACCGTTTTTAAATACCTAGTCAATAATATTATTGTTTAAAAATTAATAAAATTAAAGTCGCTTTCCGTGTCTGTCCGTATGACCGCGTTGATCTCTTAAACTACATAACGGGTTTTAATGCGGTTTTTACTATCATTTAGAGAATTTATTCCAAAAGGTTTATTTATATAGTATAAAACATTAATATTAAAATCTCATTAAATGAAGAAAGTGTTCAATAGTATTTTTAGGAAAGCAAAATGGTCATTATTTGAGGTTCGATTTAATACGTGCCTGAAAAATACAGTTCAAATAGTAGGTATGTCATTAAATATTTATACAAATACATGTCCGCTTACTAATAGTTTCAGTATACAAAGCTAGTAATTTCATGCTAGTTGACCAAAATAATTCAAATTGCCTTGAACGGCATTTTAAATGATATCAACACTGGTTGATTTGTGACCAGCATGGCATGACCCGTGTACACAATGGGCTTACTTCAAACATGTAAGGGTAATTTAGGTGTCTCTCTACTGTACTGTAGAGCCTGAGTGAAACCTTATGTTGAACATGGCTGGTAATAATCTGACAGCATTCGAATTTTTAAATTATGAATTTCTATTCATAATTTTTAAAGCTTGATAGGTTTTTGTAAAAGTGGGAAGATCTGTCTTTAGCCGCGGGGCTTGACAGATATATTTGGTGCAAATTAATATCTAATTAATTATTCACGGTCTGTGTGTTTGCTTTGATAGCGTAGCAAGGACTTGCTTCACACACAGAACACACGCTCTACCACTGAGCCCCCTTTTTTAAGGCTGGGAACGTATCCAATGACTTCTCCTGCTCTGGGTGGAGCGGAAAAGAGTGTCAGACTCTTACTGACTATAACCCATCCATGTTCCTTCCATAGCCCTTTATGTTCCGGGGTAGCGGTAACCCTTTCGGACAATCCCGCTTACCCGGCAACCACTGAACCCCCTCAGTACCATAGAGAGGAAGAGAAGAGAAGAGTTTCTTAAGAACCGCAAAATTGCTCTTTAACTAGTAGTATTCAATAAGAGAGCTAGCTACCTTAGGCGTGAAATATACAGAAACGGTATAAGGTGAAGGCCTCACAGGTGCTTAAATTACACAAACACGTAAGGAATAATTTATTATCATTTAGATCGTGATTCTGATTTTAGGAATAGATTTGTTAGTTACTTAGAATTTGTCAACATCATCATCATGATTGGGTATTTGAAAGGGTAGTCAATAACGTTACTTTTTATGAACTGTCAAAACGCGCAATTTGTACGTGATATGTTTGAAACATAACTATGCGACGTCACAGATTTTTTGAAATCAAATGGCATACTTATAAGCATTAAATGCAATTTTACAATTATATCTTCGCATAATATTTAATTTCTGTACGGTGATGGAAGTTTTTAAGACGAGCGGTCCGGTAAGGTTATCCATGTGAATTAATATTTTATTTTTGACCATTTCAAATAGTCAATTTCTGCTGATAGACGTCGAAGCAAGCAAGGGTATTTAAAAGGGAAGGTATATACCTCATCAAGGATCGGTTGATGAATTTTATTGGACACCGTATTTTGTTAGAATAAGCAGCGTTATTTTGCATTGGTCACCTTTTACAAAATTAAAGATTAATTAGAAGAGCCGCGCCTTTGTATGTACTTTATGTTAGTCGTACTTTTTGCTTGTCTGTTTATATGTTTGTATGTTTGTGCATAAATGGTTAAATAAAAATAAATGAATTGAGAATAGAGCCTTTTCTGAGAAAGGACCTAATTAGAATAAATATTTCTGATTGATTTTAATGTGATGTGTTTCGTAACGTTAATTACTTCTCATACGATAAATGTGTAGATTCAAGTTCTTCCAACAAAACAGACAGCTGTGCTGCTGGGGAGTTTGTTACGCCACTTCCTCTTCCCAGCTAAAGCACTAGGAAGTGGTGAAGGGTGGAAGTTTTTGTGGAATGTCTTATGTAACTTTGACCTTCAAAAAGTGCTGATTTTCAGCCTAGTTTGAATTAATGCCTTGATTTTTGATTTAATTTATTTATTTATTGAGCAACACACACCAACGACATATTTAAAAAAATACTAATAATGGGTACGTACTCTTTCTCTTGCTTATAATTATAAATATTTAAATTTATTTGGGGTCGGCGCAGCACGTTAGTGTACGCTCTTTTTTTTCGTCTCGTTAGTTACTAACCTGGTGTCAGATTTTTTATGCTGTCCATGGGCCTCTGACTTCGCTTCACATGCTTTTGAGAAATATCTCTCAGATGTGCTGGTTTCCTTACGATGTTTTCCTTCACCGATTTTTAAGTGACAATAATACAATACGCACATGAATCCGTAAAAGTCAGAGGTGCGTGTCTTGGGTTCAAACTCGAGACCTATGTCTTGGCAGTCCGACGGTCACGCCACTAGGCTATCACTGTTTGATAACATCATGAGTCTCCTTGTAAAACATCTTTTCGTATTAAGTACATACTAAAAGTCGCCTATTCCCCACAGTTTAAGGTCCTATGTCTGTCTAATACCACACTATGTCTGAACTAACAGCTGAGATAACAGATTTCATTAAGATTTGTTTTAAGAGAATGAGGCGCCATTTAGATGAGTAAGCGCTATCGCGAATTCTTGACTGTATGTCTAGAATTCTTGAAATAGCAGAGAAATACATGGACACCTTATTACCTTGGGGGTAGGCAGAAATTACAGATCGCCACATGCTACGATCCTTACATATTCCTTTTTTTGAGGGTGGGAAATCATCGAATTACCCCTCCCGCTCTGGGTGGGAGCGTAAGGGAGTATCAGACTCTTGCTGACTAAAATCCATCCATGTTCCTTCCTTAGCTGTGTATGTTTCGAGGTAGCGGCAATCCTTTCGGGCAATCCCACTAACCCCTTACATACTTCTTAAGATTCATTTACGTTTATACCATGTGGTCATCCACGTACGCGGTAGCGAGTACTACGCAGCTTACCTTTCTAAATAATATCACCTATAAGGTCTCTATGTCCTTTCAGGGAGTTCTACCAGGTCTCCTCACTGCGTTTCCAATCATATTTTCCTTGTAAATACTTTTTGTTAGTCCCTCTCAACATTAGCAAACCAATTCAGCATACTCCTTTCAATTTTCGTCATTACATACATAGTAGAAAAATAAATAATGTTATATTGATTTAAAGCAAAGTTAACTAAATACCAAAGATATAAACCGGCAAAGTACGTGTCGGACACACATTCGAAGGGTTCCTTACACCCGGCTACGGTACAATTTTAACAAGAGATACATATTTAAAAAGTACTTCAGTCCAAAAATATTGTTTCTTATAAGTTTGTAGTATTTTTATTATTTGTTGTTATAGCGGCAATAAAAATAGACAATGTGTGAAAATTTCAACTGTCTACATATTACGGTTCATGAGATACAGCTCGCTGACAGACATACGGTATTCTTATAATAGTTCATGATGTGAAAGTGTGAATGAATACAATGTAGAACTATGTCCCGTTAATTGTAGTAGTAAATTGATCCATTGGTCCTTATCCAGTGGATATTTGCGACCAATAAGGACGGCAGAACGCAATAAATTGTTCCACGTTCACTGTTTTGACAATTTGATCAATCAAAAGCGGTTATGAAACGTGCTGTTAATAGATAGTCATCGTTCTTCTCCATAGGTACCTACTGCTTTGGAATGGGCAACTAGCTTCATCGCTCTGACTGACCGACCCCTTGGACAATTCAAAAGTGGTTGTAATTGGTTTATTTAAAAAAAAAATACTTTAAGTTTGAGTTTCTATTATAATGACAACAATAATTAGCGGGCCAAATGCCTCTTCTTATACCGAGAAAGCACGTGTATTGATCACCACGCTTGCTTAAGGCGGGAGGCGATTTTAGACTTTTAATACCTATTAAGGTTCAGATTTTATTTATCGATGATGTTAATCTCAAAGCAACATAAGCTCAGAAATAGAATTTGAACTCAAACTCAAAGCATTTATTTCAAATAAACCAATTACAGGCACTTTTGAATTGTCAAGGGGTCGGTCAGTCAGAAAGATGAAGCTAGTTGCCCATTCCAAAGCAGTAGGTACCTATGGAGAAGAACGGGCAAGAAACTCCATGGACACTCTTTTAAATCAAAATACTAGTTTACAAAAACTGGGTTACATCATTCATGTTGAAATTACACGTGAGAACGATGCAGAACTTAATAAAAGCGTCCATAATTACAAGTTAAAAAAAAACAATTCAAAATTATTTTAATTTTAAAACAGCCGTGGCAGCTAAGAGGTGACCAGTCCCTACTGACGGCGCTCGTTCATGAACATGACACATGGATTAGCACCATTCAGCTCAACCATTTTGATGGGAGCTAAATGATCCAACATACGCATCACCATCAGTGAGACATTACAGGGAGCATGACACGCTCTCAGCCGCCAGGGCACATTCAGGTCAATGTAAGACGTACTCAGTAAATGGTAGCTTTATAGTAGGTACATAGTACTCACAAACGTGCTATGGAATTATACATTGCTAAGAGGTTGAAGTTATATAATGCAAAAAGTTTTTGTGAATCTTCAGCAGCTCCAGGAGTAATCTCAGATGCTAATCAACTAGTTTAGGATATAAAAAAGAAGAGAAAGAATATTCAATATGTAAACAATTGGAGCAGCTCAATCTCAAGCCCTTTTGTCTTCAATAAAGTCTTTGACAGTATAATAAGCATTCTGGCACAACTTGCGTTTAACGAACGATTTGAATTTATTAAGGCTTAGATCTTGAACGTGGCTTGGAAGTTTATTATAAAAGCGTATACATTGACATCTGAACGAGCCTCCTATTTTTTTGAGCCTTGTAGTGGGTACAACAAATTTGTGTTTGTTCCTAGTATTCTTATCATGGATATCACTATATTTTTTTTTTGATAACAGAACATAATTCTTAAACTTGTCCATTGGTCCTTCGAGCCGGATTTTGAAACTTAGTTACCAACACTGGCAAACGCGTACTACCACTCAAATTAAAACTCTCTGTAACTTCTGGAATATGAAAACTAATTCAATTTCAACTTAATTACCTTCTTTGGCTGTAAAGTTTTCTTTGATTTACCTACTTGGCATTAAAAAGATTTCGATGGCCTTTGCATACGTAACTGCGGAGTGTTTGATATGATATTGATCCTATTGGACTAAGTGCTGTGGGAATCCCTGAGGGGAGGCTATTATTTATTAAAGGAATTTGTTGGCTAGGTACTTTCAAAATTGATAGATTGATATGGATAGTCCGGAAAGAGCAAAATTGAATAACTATAAAAAAAAAACTGGGATGATCATGATGACTCTTATTTGGTTTTCTATATTTAAGGTATTCCTTGACAAAGACATTAAATATGAAGCAATTTTTTATACTTTTCGAGCGCCGTCTGATGCTGAAGTTTAAAATAAATATTAGTGACAGTAAAATAATTACACACAAACACACTGGTTTATTGTTTTATCTGTTGAACCTTGACCAATTGATTTATTGTGAAAAATACATCCAAAGACATTTAAGATAGGAACGGGAACGACTTGTTATCGGAAAAGTATCGGTCATCTTCTTAATCCCCATGGGATGAAAGGTTTTAAAGGAAAAGATCAGAACAAAAATATTTTCCATGACAAAAAACATCTTTATTATAGTTTTTTTTTAATTTGCTAATTGTACATCAAGCTACCCCAATCTGTCAAATTTCTTTGATAGATTTTCAACTTGATTACAAAACCATTAAGGTTCATGTTCATTTGGGAAAGATTGACAGTTTGGAATAACCTGATGTCCTAGCGTCTCTACCTAAAATTTTTTGATAGCAATCCATGTCTATTGCAACGATCTATTAGTTGCCTACGAAAGACGATAATTTAAATCATACGATGCGTCCTGAGCTATCTACTACCAACATGCTGACTGACGTAACCTTTTACCTTGGCTTGACTTGTTATGTCGCTTAATAGAACACTGTCAACGAAATAAGTAGCCACCAGTTACTGGGTGGTGGAGGTCGGTATAGGCAGTTGTTGCAGGCTTGATCAGCTATTCAGCTACATTTAGTTAGACTGAAAACCGACCCCGACATAGTTGGGAAAAGGCTAGACAGTATGATTTTCGGTTTTCCATGCTACATAAAAAATAGCCTATCTGCTACAAAACATGTCTAAAAGACAGCGGTGTTTCGTTAGCCGCCGCTGTCAATTGACCCCAATTAATTTAATGCCACTAATCGTTCATGAGAATGGATCTATTGCCATATATTACATCTATTCATTACTGATAGACATGCTTTCAGCTAGTGGTTATGTATGTATGTCTTTATACAGTATGTTACTGAAATGTGCGATCACATTTAAGGTTCTTGTCACCACCAAATTGAAGAATGCGCGTCATGAGATCAATGTCGTAGTCCCGAAAAAATAATCAGCTGTTCAATATGTACTCGACTCAAGTATATGGGACAGATGTTTCGTTTTTCTCGACTATGATGTTGGTCCCATTGAAAAAGTTATTTAGTACGGTGGTCTGCACAAGACCCTTAAAAAAGACCACGGCGCCCAAAACTCAGCAACGTGTATACCGTTCGCAGATTCAGCCATTCTAATTACCATTAAATGAAAAATAAATGATTTTCTCAGCTCACAATAGGGATGATGAGTAAAGTTTATTTTTTGATGCTTCAGGTAGATTATTAAAAAAATATTGTATTTTTTATTTCTTAACGTAATCTAAATAGGTAATACGCCGATACATTGTGTTGAAATGTGGCATGGCGTCACTCCTATGTATATTTTATTCGGAGTTGTGACGTAGCGCAAAATATACTTGTCTAACATTTATTTATTATTTGAATGTCCCACTAAATATAAATTTATTTTTTGCTGTACAGAGGCCAGCACATCAAGTTACCACAATCTGTCAAATTTCTTTGATAGATTTTCAACTTTATTGCAAAGACATAAGGTTCATTTTTAACTGAGAAAATTTGACAGTTAGGGATAGCTTGATGTGCTGGCGTCTGTACTATCTTCATATATTATGTATTCCAACTAACTATTGACAGTGGTCGTCGAAACTAAAATTACATTTTTTTTTTGTTTTATCGTATTGAAATCATACCCAAAATGTGTACGAAGTAATCTAGTTCGCTAGTTAATTTAATTAGACCAGCTGAACAAGTGAATAAATACTTTAAAATAAAGACTAAAACGCCGAGCGAAGTTAGTTACAAACTCGACAGAAGGCAACGCCATTACAGCTGTCAAAAATGCATGAAACTAACAGAGAACAAAGGCATCCATTTTAAACTAGATTGTAAACGAGAACAAAAGTTACCCCTGTTATGAGTTCATAACAGGGGTAACTTCTCCGAGGATTCCCGCTTACAAATAGGTCATGATGCGATCTTCTTCGATTTTTAACTGTGTGTCATTCGTTACTATCTAATCGAGCTGTGAATGGAAGAAAAACAGCGCCCGTTTATTTTCTTAGCCTAGATAAAACTTGTGAAGTATTCTGAGAATTATAGCCAGGAATATCGATTGCTTTTGTTTTTAAAGGCAAGAAAATAATGTGAATGAGTAGAATATTAATAGGTGCTATGCTGGACATAACTCTTTATTTCAAATAAACCAATTACAGGCACTTATAAATTGTCAAGGAGTCGGTCGGTCAGAAAGATGAAGCTAGTTGCCCATTCCAAAGCAAAGCAGTAGGTACCTATGGAGAAGAACTGGCAAGAAACTCCATGGACACTCTTTTAAACAAAATATGGTTACAAAATATTGGTGGGGATAGGGATAATGACTAGATTTTGTTTTAGTCCGTAAGATAGATTTACAAAAAATATTGGACATGTATTTGTCCTTTTTTTATGTAATTCAAAGATTGCGCTGGTACATTGAGTTGAAATGTGGTATGACGTCACAAATATGTAGTTCTTACTTGTGACATAGCAAGCCCCCACTCCCCAACTTGTGACATAGCAAGCCCCCACTCCCCAACTTGTGACATAGCAAGCCCCCACTCCCCAACTTGTGACATAGCAAGCCCCCACTCCCCAACTTGTGACATAGCAAGCCCCCACTCCCCAACTTGTGACATAGCAAGCCCCCACTCCCCAACTTGTGACATAGCAAGCCCCCACTCCCCAACTTGTGACATAGCAAGCCCCCACTCCCCAACTTGTGACATAGCAAGCCCCCACTCCCCAACTTGTGACATAGCAAGCCCCCACTCCCCAACTTGTGACATAGCAAGCCCCCACTCCCCAACTTGTGACATAGCAAGCCCCCACTCCCCAACTTTAATGCGTTTTTTCTCAGTATTTTTTTGTTAATATGATTAAGAATAATATTTTTTGTAAATCTAGCTTACGGGCTAAAAAGATCTTGATGGACTAAATATAATTTCTTCTTTTTTACTCAGGCATCATCCCTATTGCCTTATAATTTCCCCACTGCTGTGCCACAAATCTCCTCTCGGTGGAAGGGAGTGTGCCGTAACCCATCAGTGCGACTTGTCACATATTTTCGAATTTTGAAACACCTACCAGTTTTCTCACGATGTTTTCCTGCACAGTTTTGAGAGAAGTGATCATGAAATAATGTGACACAAAGTATAGCATCACTATGTTTGAACCTACGACCTACAACTCGTAAAACACGGCCGTTACCACTGGGCCACTGCTCCTGCTTCATTCTGCTCCATTCTTGCCAACTCTCATCCAACTTCCACCAAACACTCTGCGAAGATCTTCGCCCGACCTAGCCTAAAAGTGTCCTTACGCTTGACGACCTCTTACCTCAGTCCATCTGCCTAGCCTTTTCCCAACTATGTTGGGGTCGGCTTCCAGTCTATCCGGATGCAGCTGAATACCAGTATTTTACATGGAGCGACTGCCTATCTGTCCTCCACAACACAGTCAGTAACTGGGTAATACGATACCCCTTGGTAAGACTGGCTGACAGACTTTCAGGCTTCTGACTATCCGTAACGACTGCCAAAGATCCACGAATGACAGCCGGGACCAACGGCTTAACGTGCTTTCCGAGGCACGGAGGAGTCTCGATATGTTAAAATGGTGACCCACCCACTTACCAACCCCGGCAAGCGTATCTTAACCTGATGAATAGATCCGTGCGGCTGTTATTACTTAGCCACGAGCTTCTACCTAATCAATTGAAATCAGGACAGACGAACCAATCCTTAAAATGTGAAGACCAATGACCATCAAATCCATTTACAAAAACTAGTCCAATTAATTAGCAATAACAATCATTTTATTGATATCGACTACAGCATAATCCATTAATGAATTGGTATTCGCTTCGATTTGATTGATTGCGTCGATATTTTATTGCACATGTCATTTGGCAATAATTTCATGAACGAATGGTACACTTTAATACCGTCCGTCATAATCGTTATCATCATTTATTGCATTCATGTAGTATACAGGTATAATAATAATTATGTTGGTTTCATACCATGAACCTTCCTAGAGTACAGCAAGTGTCCAGTGCGTCCCGTTGTCTGCACATTACAGGAACTGATGGACACTACTGAAGGTCATATCCAAATCCTGGGGTTGACTGTATTTATAGTCTGTATGGATTGAGGAGCTAGTGGCTAAGTAGAAGAGCTCGTGGCTTAGTACTAACAGCCGCACAGGTAGATCCATCGGGTTAAGCTACGCTTACCAGGGTTGGCCGTGGATGGGTGACCATCTTTACATAACGAGAATTTTCCGTGCCTCGGAAAGCACGTTAAGCCGTTGGTCCCGGCTGTCAATTGTGCATCTTTGACAGTCGTTTCGGGTCGTCGGAAGCCCGACAAGCTGACAGCCAGTCTTACCAAGGGGTATCGTATTACCCAGTTACTGACTGGGTTGTGGAGGTCAGATAGGCAGTCGCTCCATGTAAAATACTGGTATTCAGCTGCATCCGGTTCGACTGGAAGCCGACCCCAACATAGTTGGGAAAAGGCTAGGCAGATGATGATGGATTGAGGGGCCATGTTTAAATGCAAAGGCCTAGCTCATAATTTTCCCAATACTGGTACAAAGGACTCCTCTCTTCGAGAGGGAATGGGCCTTAATCCACCACGCGGGCCTACATCGGGTTGGTAGAGGTCAGTTAGGCCATGTAGGGCATTTTTTATTTTAGGCCATGCCAGTTTCTTCAGGATATTTTAATTTACGGTTTTGAGGGCACTGTTGTAAAAAAAATTAAACATAAACTCAAACTCAAAGTATTAATTTCAAACTAGCTTCTGCCCGCGACTTCGTACGCGGACCCTATTGCTTATGCCAGCGACAACGGGGTCGCCATTTATGTTATTTTTTATCATTTTTCCCATTTAAATCTTTTATCACACTGAGCTTAAGTTTTATTTCATTCCAACAACCACCAAAACATACAGTCCATTTGTCATCGTTTTCATTTTGGTAACCGCATTATTATATTCCCCACTTGTCTCTAGAGACTTAGAAGTCACTGCGTAGATACGGTTGGAACTCAAGCACAATTCTCTATCCGTGAACGTCTCCGACTCACGAGACAATACATGACGTTCACGATCAGCGGTCTGTCGCACATTACGTGCCCCACTTGTCTCTAGAGACCTAGAAGTCGATGCGTAGATACGCTTGGAACTCAAGCGTAATTCTCTTTGCGTGAACGTCTCTGACTCGCGAGACAATACATGACGTTCACGATCAGCGGTCAGTCGCGCATCATATTCTTGACTGGTCTCTAGAGACCTAATGAATACGCTGAGAACGCAGGCGTGCTTTGCGACCCGAAGAGGTTTCCACGGAGCGAGTTGCAGCCTAATGTTCTCGAACAGCATCAAGTCTCTCCTGACGCTCTTCGGTAGATTCTTGGGATCTTATGATCCTAGATCTTTTAGCTCTCTTGGAACATTGGGAAAGATTTGACCTCTTTCTAGGCATGGTCATAGTTTTATTGTGAAGATACCTGATGAATAAAAATCTAAATTAAAATGACTGCTCACCTGCGTTACCGGGTAGGCTACCGTGTCACGAAGATAAATGGAAAAGTGAATTAAACAATCAAACAACATAAGCCCGAAGGCATATTCATACGATAAAATAAAAAAATAAATAGGAGTTTTGGCCAGTAGAGTCAAATTTTCAATGATATACCATCGTCATCGTAAATCAGTCCTAAACTGTTACCGCCTTCACCGCGTGCAGGTACTCCCAGTTTATGTTATTTTATAATTACACAGTAAAATTAGTGATAGCTTTGATTTCCACATCAGATGGGTCTGATCTTCGATTTTTATAAGTCAACAGGATATGCCCATCAGATTGAACAACTTTTGCTCAGACGTCATTCCTATATGTGTTATGGTGTAGCTAGGCTCTTGGAGTTCCACAACAGGTGTTTCAGAACAGAGAGTGCTCATCAGGCTGAACAACTTTTGCTAAGACGTCATTCCTATATATGTTATAGTGTAGCTGGGCTCTTGGAGTTCCACATCAGGTGTACAAGATCTTCAAATTTATTCTCTCAGCAGAAAATGCTCATCACCTGGAACAATTTTTGCTATGGTATCATTTTTGTATCTCTTATAGTTTAGCTGGTCTGTTACGGTTCTGCATCAGGTGTTCAAGTTTCCAAGATAAATTATAGCCTATGTGTTGCCCAGACTTAATACCTATACAACAAAAAAAAAACATTCCAATCCGTCCAGTACTTCCGAAGATTAGCGTGTACAAACAAACAGACAAACAGACAACCAAACATACAGACAAACAGACAAACAGATAAACAGACAAACAGACAACCAGACATACAGACAAACAGACAATTTTTTTTTTTTGGATTCGTGCTCTATTACTGTTTCTAAACCCCCCTCAATTTTTTTTTTTTATATATTCAATGTACAGACACAGTTTTATTACTGTTTTATTATATGTATAGATAAACCAATTACAGGCACTTTTGAATTGTCAAGGTGTCGGTCAGCCAGAAAGATGAAGCTAGTTGCCCATTCCAAAGCAGTAGATACCCATGGACACTCTTTTAAACAAAATATGGTTACAAAATATTGGTTACATAGTTCATATTAATATTATACACGTGAGAACGATGCAGAACGTTAAAAGCATCAGATATAAAATATGTAAAAACTATTCAATAATTAACCGCTAAGAGATGACCAGTCCCTACTGACAGCGCCCGTTCACGAACATGACGCATATTTTACACATAGAAAAGCGCCTGTTTGACTTACAACCCATAGGTCGCAGTCGCTGCCACTGCTCCTAGGGATGGAATGTGTCTTTGCACCGAATGTTATATACAACATTATGGAACGCAAATAAATATATGAATATAAATATGAACATCTTTTATACCTACCAGATTTTATGCAAATAAAAGATTTTTATTCGATTTACATGCAATCTTAATGACGTTTTAATTTACTGGGAACTGTAGCCAGAAGTGATTAAGGAATTGCGAGTCTGACTTACTCACGGTCGGTCCTCTTACCTGTTTTATTTTTCACAATTCAGCACTTATTAAATAGTTAATTTCATTACTGCAATAAGCTGCTTGTAAAGCCTTTCACTCTAAAAAGAAAAAAAGCACTCTCCAACGTTGCACACTAAGAAAAGAGAAAGATAACAATCTAAAACCGGGTAGGACGTAATCACAAAAATGGAAATTCTTGAATGGGGAATTGTTTGAAAACAAAAATAGGTCGTTGAGGCTCACATAATTATTTATTTACATACGAGAACATGTACAGTCACGAGCACCAATATGTATACACTGAGCAACTTTAAAAAGTGATCTTCTCCTTCTGCATTTGTTGTAATTTTATATTGTTAAGGACATAGTATTTGGGAACCCATACTAATATGAAATAGGTTCTATTATTACAAAATTATTCTTATTCCATGTGAAAATCGCCTATGAATGTTTCCAAGTGTATACATATTGGTGCTCGTGACTGTACACATAAACAGAAACATACATGACGTCGTGAAATGGTGTGAGAGAGATAATAGAGGGAGTTTAAAATAACGCGTGCTTTGAAAAAATAAAGATGTGTTATGTCGTTTTATCTCGACAGCCTTTTCCATGATGGGATTAGGGAGAATCTATTCTCTCTTAAGTGACTGGTATGTTATTTTGTTTGGCCTTTTAAAAATTGCATGTCAAAGGAGATGATAGTTATATAAGGCGTTTAAAAATTAACACTAAGAATTTCCTGAGAGCATTGTACTTATCGTTGCGAACAACTTTTACTACGGGATGAACCCCGAAATCGCCAAAAAAAAAAATGAGCTGTTCCCCACATTTTATTGAGTTACGTGTGCATAAAAGTACAGACGCCAGCACAACAAGCTATCCCTAACTGTCAAAGTTTCTCAATTAAAAATGAACCTTATGTCTTTGCAATAAAGTTGGAATACTATCAAAGAAATTTGACAGATTGTGGTAACTTGATGTGCTGGCCTCTGTACAATGTTTCCACGGAATTATTAAAATCAATTTTTTAACAACTTATATAAATCGTTTATTTCGTGCACTGTCCGTCGGATAGCACGTCCGTTGGTCCCGGCTGTCATTTGTACAATCTTTGACAGTCTAGTCGTAATGAGTACTTATAAACCCAAAGTCTGACAACTTATCTTACCAAGGGGTATCGTATTAACCAGTAACTGGGTTGTGGAGGTTAGATATTATACGGGTATAAATAATTGGGGGATGAAAGATTATATGAAATTTCGGTATTTTAGCCGATGGCATGCACGCGGCTTGTTGGTAATAAATAAAACTTAAGTCACTGATCCTAATTTATACTTCAAATTCCAATATTGAATACATAATAATTCCCATAGGAAATCCAATTTCAGTTAAAAATGTAATGGCCATATTCATAGTCCAGCCAATTTGAAGGGATGCGTATACATACGAACACCTTTTTTTTTTTTTTAAACCCACTCCGGGTGTGCCGGCAGAAGTGAAAACGTGAATATGAACATTGTGAATTTAGATATTTTGGAATGGTTAGGGAATAATTTTATTTTTAAATTATCAGTATAAAAGTACTATCATTTATGTGGTAAAAAACAATATTAATTTATATCTCGGACACAAACATGACAATTTATATTACACTAGCTGACCCGACAGACGTTGTCCTGCCTTAACTATGAACCAACCTACCTTACTTACCTACCCTACCTGCCCTACCCACCATACCTACCCGAACTACCCTACCTACCTACCCTTCCTACCTACCTAATCAATTAGGGGTATGCAAAATAGATAGTAGCCGATTCTCAGACCTACTGAATATGCATATAAAATTTCATAAAAATCGGTCAAGCCGTTTCGGAGGAGTACTGTAACTAACATTGGGACATGGAAATTTTATATATAAGATTAATGTAACACTTTAAAACTATAACAATTATTTTACATTTAAAAGCTTATCTCTCTCTCCGTCTTACGAATTTTTGATCACGTGTCCTGACGCGAGTTTAAAATTTTTTACCCATCACAAAAAAAGTAGGTACAGAATGCTGCTAAAGAAGTTTTTACTTCAATAACTCCAGTCTATAAATTGAAACTAGATGAAAATCATATCATGCAAAGGGGCCCAAAAGCTCCTCTCCGCTGAAAATCTGATTTCCTTAGCCAACTTCCAATCCGTGGGAATTTGCATGTTGTCACATAATTTATGCGAGAACTTTAGAAACCTTTGATATTTTATCAGTTTTAAAGGGCACGGCTTGAAGTAAATCGCAATTTAATTCAAACTCGTAATATTCGACATAATTTCTTGTACTGAGCATGAGCTGGGATCGACTCTTGCGTCGGGCAAAAAGTTTTGTTTGCCTGATACATCTGATATTTCTCAGTAGCAGCCTTTTTTTTGTGTAATTAATCATCAAATAACTCCTTCCGATCTAGGTGGAGCGGAAGGGAGTGTCAGACACTTACTGACTAAAACCCATCCATGTTCCTTCCTTGGATTGTCCAAAAAGGTTACCGCTACCCCGGAAAATAAAGGGCTACGGAAGGAACATGGATGGGTTTTAGTCAGTAAGAGTCTGACACTCCCTTCCGCTCCATCCAGAGCGGGAGCAGTCATTGGATGATTTCCCAGCCTTAAAAAAAAAGCTCTTTATATTCCGGGGTAACAGTAGCCCGGACAATCCCGCTAATCAGTAGCTACCCTGGAGTCTGAATGATTGCCCGGTTGATGGCGCTAGGCTCCTATTAGCTGACGATATATGGATGTAGGGACTATAGGTGCACCTCTGCCTAGCCCTTCGGATTACAGGCGTGATGTTATGTTAAACAATTAATGACCAAGGAACTTATTTAATGAGCCTGAATAAATAGGAAGAAAACATAACAACAGTCACCAATCAATCTGCCTAGCCTTTTCCCGACTATGTTGAGGTCGGCTTCCCAACCGGATGCAGCTGAATACATGGAGCGACTGCCTATCTCTCTTTTTGATTATGTCGCAGCCGGAGTCTGATTTGTGCCCGGTTGATGGTAATAAGCTCGTTCTTTATTACATGGGACTTGATCATAGCTGATGAAATGTGGGTGTACTATGTCCAGGTGCACCGCTACCTAATTCTTTGGTGATGACAGGCGTGAAGAGTAAGCAGGATTGTCCGAAAGCGTTACCGCTACCCCGGAACATAAAGGGCTAAGGAAGGAACATGGATGGATTTTAGTCAGTAAAAATCTGACACTCCCGCTCCACCCAGAGCGGGAGAAGCCAATAGATGATTTTTTACCCTCAAAAAAAAAAGACTGATATATTCAGAAACATAATATCTCTTGTACATAGCTTTGTTATTTATCGTTACAAGATAGTCTTACAGTTTTATGTCAGCATTAAATACTGCAATAAACGTGGCATCCTCGTTTCAAAGCATCACGTACAAAAGTGTTTCGTTGGTTCTAACCTTTATTGCAACTCTATCGTGTTTTGCTGTTATATCTTCCTTTAGGAGCACAAAAGATTTGATAGCTTTGATGTTTAACTGTCGTAATTAGTTGCCTAAGTAGAAGGTCAGTTGCTCCATGTAAAATAGCCGGTACTGGCAAAACTAGTATCGAGTTGTCAAAGCCTTCTTTCACAATTCAATATCATACATTATCATCTGCCTAGCTATTACCCAGTTTTTGGTTTTGTTTGATTCTGTTCCCAGATATCCATACCAGCCACATCCGTCCAGTTTCGCTAACTCATTTAATTTTACCTTGAAAAATATTATTACGGTAGATAAGGTACAACAGCTATCATTTCTATGCTACATACTACTCATTAGGTAATCCATTCATCTATACTTAATATTATGAAGAGGTAAAATTTGTAAGTTTGTATGTAGGGGGTAATCTCCGGAACTAATGATCCAATTTCAAAATTTTTTTCACTGATAGAAAGCTACATTATTCCTGAGAGCTATAGGCTATAAATTATGAATAATTCCTGAGTGCTATAGGCTATAAATAAGAAATACCTCCGAAAACATAATTATTTGCATGCGCTGCCTAAACAGTTACAGTATCTCGTAATTTTCCGCGGACGAAGTCGCGGGCAGAAGCTAGTGTTCAATAAAGATGACTGATACAATATTAACACAAGTACTAAATATATCAACCAACCTGATTTAAAGACAGGTCAATCTGCCAAGATGTTACCCAACTCTGTTGGGGTCGGCTCCCAGTCTAAGCGGATGCTGCTGAATACCAGTATTTTACTTGAAGCGACTGCCTATCTGACCTCCACAACCAGTAACTGGGTAATACTTACTCACTTGTAATAATAAATAAGAACTGACAGTCAATTAAGAACTGTCAAACATCACAAAAACGTTGGTTACTGCGTGCCACGGCATCGTGGCCTGCTTCGGCACCCTGAATACAATTCACATATACGTTTTCACATTTTCGTTTCATGAAGACATTATAATTTCCATTAAACGTTGTTATTTACGGATTCTTTTTTAATGTTAGAGTTAAATTAGAAGTTAAAATTTATAGAAAATAGCGTCTTAGAGCAACCTGTACTTAAAAAACTGTCGCGCACCGGTCATTTGCCGGGGTTCATAACATCATATCATAACATTCACATCAATGAATTTAAAATGAATAAGTGATACTATTAGGATGAAAGTAAGCCAAACCTTTTATTATTTAGTTAGTTTGAAACATTTTTTTTTCAATTTTGATGTATCAACATTTATATGATTAATGGGCAGTAGCCCTATTCGTGTGTGCGCCGCGTTGTATTATTTACTCAAACTCAAACTCAAAGTATTTATTTCAAATAAACCAATTACAGGCACTTTTGAATTGTTAAGGGGTCGGTCAGTCAGAAAGATGATGCTAGTTGGCCATTCCAAAGCAGTAGGTACCTGTGGAGAAGACTTCGTGTTTCTACCTATTATTTCACTGAGAAAATTACGTATTTACGTAAGATTAATCATTGTTATGACGTTTGGTTAGATCACTGTTCGAGATTAACGTCAGAACACAAATGCACGCGGTCAAGAACTTTGTTTAACAATACGCGTGACGTCATAACATTAAAATAGAAATTCATATAAATAAAGTTTCCTTCGTACATCCACATAGTAAGAAACCCACGCGATGTATCAGGAACATGCTGTTAGGGGCTATTGATCGGCTGCAGCAATCTTATACAGTGTGTTAGGTTAAACGAGGGACATACTTTCAGGTTGTATAGTACTCATGAAAATTAACAACTCTGAAATGGGAAAAAAATATATTAGCTGTTCCATACATTTTGACGAATTATTCGAACATACCTTCAGCTGATTTTTTTTTCGTGATTTCAGGTATAGTTCCATAGTTAAGGTTGTTTATTTTCATGAGTATAGTACCACCGAAAGTATGTCCCTCGTTTAACCTAACACACCGTATGCAGAATGTAACGGTTTGTATATACATACAAAATCATATGCTACAGACCACCAAACTGAACAACTTTTACTACGGGACCAACTCTGAAATCGCAAAAAAAATCAGCTGTCCTATACATTTTTGGTGTAAAAAATGCGACTATTTAGAAAGACGGAATGATCAGAGAAAATAATAATCGGAGGTAAGTACCAAACAGAATTCCCGGTCGACTGGTTCTTAGTAAAACAACACGATTCAGTAAACATATCGAAGAGCGTCTTTACAAACTGTACAAAGAGACAGATATCATGACTAGGAAAGTGAAGTTTTGATCTGTGGTCCATGCTTGTTTGTGATAGCTGGAAGAAGAAATATTTGTTACCACAAAGTGAACTATTTTACCAAGAAACTTTGGAAGTAACAACATTTGTTACAATGGGCACTTTTACAGCAGTGATAGCCTAGTGGTGTGACCGTCGGTCTGCCAAGTCATAGGTCTCGAGTTCGAACCCAAGACACGCACCTCTGATTCTACAGCTTCATGTGCGTTTTGTATTATTATCATTTGCTTAAGGTGAAGGAAAACATCGTGAGGAAACCACCATGTCTGAGTGATATTTCTCAACAGCATGTGAAGCTAAGCCATGGGCAGCATAAAAACTGATACTAGATTAGTTACTAACCACTCGAAAAGATGAAGAATGGGCACTGGGCAGTTCTATCGCGTAAAGTGATACTAAAAGACGGACTAAATACATACATTTTCCAGCTAACGCTGTAACAACCAATGCTATGAACGTAAATTTAGGCAGTGCACTTATAGTTGATGCGTTGCAATGCGCTAAATTTGGCACGTTCCGCGGCCACATACAGTATGGTTTTAGATTATAACGGGCGCCTATATTGTTACGTGCTCTTTGGAATTTTGACTCGTGAAGTGGAATAAGAGTCGCACGGCCCGATCGGTGGTTAAGCTATGTGCTGAAGTCAGTCCCTGGATGGATGAGCGTCCATAACATGTCAAGACCATACCTTGAAAATCACGTTAAACCATTAGTCTCGGCTGTCATTTCTACATTTTTGTCAGTTTACGTGTAGCCAAACTGAAGCCTTACCTAAGGATATCGTGTTACCCAGTATGAAGAAAGAAAGAACAATTCTGCACGAAAAACACGCACATTTCTAAAAAGAAACTAAAAAGTCATTAAATACACCCGTGCAAAGCAGCTAAAAAACCTCGTATTTAGAAACTTTGTCCAAACCATTTTCCAACAACCCTTGTCAATTCGTATCACGGCCATAGACAATGGATGGACCACAGAGAAAATACTGACAACTTAATCAACTTATTGCATAAGAATATGAACATGACAACAAACACTAAGAATAACAAAATCAGTAATAGCGTTATGAAGGATAGATAGGCAGTCGATCCATGTAAAATATTGGTTTTCAGCTACATCTGGTTAGATTAGAAACCGACCCCAACATAGTTGGGAAACGGCTAAAAAACTGATTTGAGAAAATTTGTTGTTTTGTATGTAAGTCAAAGTACTGGTAAAAAGTGATTTGTCTGTTCTTTTTGTACAGAGGCCAGCACATCAACTTACCACAATCTATCAAATTTCTTTGATAGTATTTCAACTTTATTGGAAAGACATAAGATTCATTTTTAATTGACAAAATTTGACAGTTAGGGATAGCTTGATGTGCTGGCGTCTGTACTTTTACCGGATCCAAATTCGAGTTCATTAAAGTCATTATTCATAATTTTAACGTAAGCAGTGTTATTAACTACTTCCGTCTAGATTTCTTTGATCTTAAAACAAATAATTATAATATCTACATTTTATAGCATTTTCTATGGCTATTAAAACCAGTTTACTTTTGATGGCTCATTATTCGAGCAAGGCGACAGCTTTGTAATAATTATTAATTATTTTACCGTGTTTATTAATCCCGGAATAAAAATGGACTCGTAATGCTAAAATGAAAAGCCGCAATTTTACAACTATTGATACGACCTTTAAATTTTTTACAAAATTTTCCAATTAATCCCATAAACTTTACTGTTAGTTTCTTTACGAGGCGGTAAAGCAATAGTGTTGTTTGTTTTATTATGTAGGGCCGTGGACGGACGTGTTAACTGTCCTTTTATTATTTCTTTATGCGCTGTCGTTGCGATGTGCTTAATTACTTTACTTCGTGCTGTAGTTTTAATTACTTTGTTATGTCATACTGTCATGAATCTAGGTATTTAATAAACAAGCATTGAAACTCAAAATTCAAGCCATTTGTGTCTGTTAAAACATTTACAGGCACTTTTGAAGTTTTAAGCAGTCGGTTGATCAGAAAAATGAAGATAGTTGTCCATTCCGAAGCGTTCCTATACAGCGTGTAACCTAAAGGGTATATACATACAAAAGCATATGCTACAGGCCACCAAACTGAACAAGTTTTAGTATGGGACCAACGGCGAAATCGCAAAAAAAAAACCGCTGTTCTTTACATTTTTGGTCACGTCTGATTTTTTTTCGCGATTTCGGAGTTGGTCCCATTGTAAAAGTTGTTCAGTTTAGCGGCCTGTAGCATATCCTTTTATATGTATATACCCTTTCGCTTACACCCAGTATAAATTATTAAGTATTTTACCTATGAATCGGTTTTCTGTCTAATAAGAAGAGTTCTACTCAGTCGCCAGTAATCAACTACATCATTTCAAAGAATTGAAAGCAATCCCCATCATCATTAGGTTTCTACGAAACAATAATTTTCATACTACAACTTAAGATTACACATGTTATTACGTCATCAATAATTCATCACGCAACAGCAACAGATAGATCGGTGATGTTAACAGAATACTAATGACTAATTAATAATCAAACATAGAACCCAATTGCTTTCCTTGTCTCCCGTCTCACAACCTTGGAAAGGATTTGCCAGTGAATGCCACGAAGGTCCTACACAAACTCGATTAACCAAAATATTCACTAATTTACCTTCATAACGGTAGGATCCTGAAAGTCGAAGCACATATCTTCATTAACTAAGCGTAATATAATGGTCGGACGTGCTAGTAGCTAATTCTCCTTGATGGCACGAGTAGACTACGTGCGGAACCACAAAACAGTTAGGTGCAGAAGCTTAGATCCAAACGACGAGCGAAAAGCAAGCGCATACGCACATAGACGAGTATAATCAGTTCTAAATGTATATGATGTAAATGTCAACAAGTAGATCACAATCGAATTCTTATTAGAGATTATCTAAAAAATGTTTTTCATTTGTTTTTTTTATTGTTTACTAGCTTCTGCCCGCGGCTTCGCTCGCGTGGAGGTCGGAAATTATCCCACAGGAATGTTCTACCGGGATAAAAAATATCCTATGTGTTAATCCAGGATATAAACCATCTCTGTGTCAAATTTCATCCAAATCTATACAGTAGTTTTTACGTGAAAGAGTAACAAACATCCATACATCCATACTTACAAACTTTCGCCTTTATAATAGTAGTAGGACTTAGCTCGGGGAGTTCGTAGCTTAGTAATAACAGCCGCACAGGTCGATCCATCAGGTTAAGCTACGCTTGCCGTGGATGGGTGACCATCTTTACATACCGAGACTCCTCCGTGCCTCGGAAAGCACGTTAAGCCGTTGGTCCCGGCTGTCATTTGTGCATCTTTGACAGTCGTTACGGGTCGTCAGAAGCCCGAAAATCTGACAGCCAGTTTTACCCAGTTACTGGGTTGTGGAGGTCAGATAAGCAGTCGCTCTATGCAAAATACTGGTATTCAGCTGCATCCGGTTAGACTGGAAGCCTACCCCAACATAGTTGGGAAAAGGATAGGCAGATTTTTTTTTTACTCAGCCTAAACTGTCCCACTGCTGAGCAAAGGCCTCCTCCAAATCCTTCCAGACATCTTTTATTGAGCCACCTCTATCCATCCCTTGTGGTATGCGTCTAGGTCGTCTCGCCACCTCTTCCTGGGCCGGCCTCGACGGCGCCGCTTTGAATTATTTGATACTGAGGTTAATTTTATAACCTCAATTTTCTGAACGACTTTGGAATTCAAAAAATAATATTTGCAAAAAGTTGTGCGTTATAAAGTAGAAAATTTCTAAATACAGATGAATGTGTCACTCGTTTCTTTTAGTGAGTGATGGCGAAAAAATTTTACCTGAACTGATTTTGTTTAGACTTTCATGAAGTATTTTTAAAACTGACTTTACATACAGCAATTCCTGTTTCTCTTGCTGTTACTACCCAAGCATAGACACGTGTCTAAGTGTGCGTTTATTTTCGCTCTTTGTATGGACCCTACCTTCTGCACTGATGAATTCTGTGGCTGTACTTAAACGCGTCGCTCATACAATTAGTAGGTAGATCTCATGGTCGATGTATGACAGTATGTTATTTGGCTGTCAGTGATTCTATCATTATTGTCAGCTGATTTGTGCGTCCATCTTGTTTGCTCGTTGATTACTAGTCTGATCCGGTTAAAGTTTGAAATTCGTTCATCATCATCATCAGCCTTGGTAAGATCGTTAATTTTGTTTGTTAATTAGGGGTATTTTATATTTTACTATTCTTCGGAGGATCCAAGTTTCTCTTCTCCATGTTCTAACATAATTTTGCAAGAACACGATTTTGTTTACGCCAATTTTATTGGTTCTTCTATCTTCAAGCATTGTTATCTTAAAATTGGTGTCAACAACTGAAAACTTCTCTAAAATAAGTATTTGAAGCGTCTTCTCTGAATGTATTTTTCTTTTTCAATATGTATAATTACAGTTTTTAGGCGTGGGATGACACATTAGGCTTAAAAAATCTTCCACACAGCTATCAGTAACAGAAAACACTCTAAGTCGAACTTTTTTCTAAAATAGTTTTGTTGATTAAAACTGGCTGGAAAAGATGGACAGAAACTCTTTGATCGTAAAACTTTTGGCATTATACAAGTCATGTGCCCGAACGCAATTTCAAAAACAGAACGATATACACCAATGATCACGTAATAAGACAAGAATTTCTAATGTTTCTTAAAATTGTTAAACAAGTAAAATTTCTTCTAAAATAAGTATTCCAAACGAGTCTATTGAATGTATATTTTTTCACTATGTCTAATTACAGCACTTATGCGTAGGATGACTTAAAAAAGAGACTTGCACACAGCTATCAGTAACAGAAAACACTTTAAGTCGATTTTTTTTCTAAAACAGCTTTGTTGATAAAAACTGGCTGGAAAAGATGGACAGAAACTCTTTGATCGTAAAACTTTTGGCATTATACAAGTCATGTGACCGAGCGCAATTTCAAAAACAGAACGATATGCTACAATGACCACGCAATAAGACAAGAATTTCCAATGTTTTTGTGTCTACATAACACAATATGTTGAAGTAATATGGTGTGTTCAAGTAATTATCACTTATGTCTCACGTCAATAAGCGAGTGTTAGTTTTCACAGAATATGGCTTGGTCGATACAATAATAGTATGCTGGGCATATGACAACTAATAGAGGGGCTCGTGGTTAAATAATATCAGCCACATGGGTTGATCAAGTTTAAAACTACGCTTACCGTGTTCGGTTCGTGAATGGTTGACCGTCCATTGCATATCGAAACCCCTACGTACCACGGCAAGCATGTTAGGTCGTTCATTCCGGTTGTCATTCGTTGATCTTTGACAGTTGTTACGGGTGGTCAGAAGTTAAAAATTCCGACAGTCAGTCTTATCAAGGGATGTGGTGTTACTGCCTTCTGTTGCTTAACTAGCGCAAACCTTCTATTTTTTCCTTGGCCTTCCTCTCCCTCTTTATCTATTGACATTTTGATAAATCTTTTAGTTACATCGTTTCTTCCTTCTTCATCCCCCTTTATCACCAAGACAAACGATTTCATCACCAGTGCGTTCATACTCTTGAGATCTAATAGTTCTGGGATCAAAGTTATAAGAAGCATCTCAACTAGCTATTATAGTAAGCTATTCTCTCTATTGAAAGCTAAAACGAATAGTTCTAGATTATGTTTTGTTACTATATTTTAAACGAAGTCAGTCCTTTTCGTGAACGCCTTGAATAAGATCGATACTGTACTCAGAACATAAGAACTATATTTACCTCCATGAAGTTTTGTTTTATTTTATCAAAAGACATTCAAATAATTATAACGGAGAACTAGTTTACATTTAATAACACAGCAGGCAGTTTAAAACAAAACTATAAAACCCAACAAAATCAGAGCCTTGAAAGACTAGGAAACATAATTTTAAAACACATGCTTGAAGAAATAGAAATATTTCTCAAAAACACCTACAAAATAACGTAAATAGTGCAATAAACAACAACAACTATTTTACACAGCAGTGCAAAAAAACCTCAATTAAGTGCAACAATCAACAAGCCTCATCAGTTAAGTGCAATAACTCAGTGATGTGCAATTCAGTGACCGCTCCATAACAACAGTCAGGTTGTTGTTTCTTCTCCGAGACGCGCATCAACAGCCACGTTGTTGCTGACGACGTGCGGGGAGTGCGCGCGGCGTGCCGGGCGCGCGCGTTGCACGCTCGCGCGCGATCTCGAGCCATGCACTGAGCGGGTCATGGAGACTATCTCCGAAGATGCTGAGGCTGAATTGGAACTTGGTAATTTTTTGAAGTTTTTCGCTGAAGTTGAAATTTTACTTTAGTAATTTTATTGTTCTTTTGTTCTCAAAGAGGAGCTCGTGGCAAAGTACTAATAGCCACACAGGTCGATCCATCAGGTTAAGCTACGCTTGCCGGGGTAGGCCGTGGATGGGTGACCATCTTTACATACCGAGACTCCTCCATGCCTCGGAAAGCCGTTGGTCCCGGCTATTATTCGTGGATATTTGACAGTCGTTACGGGTAGTCAGAAGACCGAAAGTTTGACAGCCAGTCTTACCAAGGGGTTTCGTATTGCACAAATACTGGCTTGTGGAGGTCAGATAGGCAGTCACTCCATGTAAAATACTGGTATTCAGCTGCATCCGGTTAGACTGGAAGCCGACCCCAACATAGTTGGGAAAAGGCTAGGCAGATGTTTTGTGTTGGATTATAACGTAAACAGGCAGCAATGTCAACTGAGTACTAAGGGAGAGCTGGATAAACCTAAGTATCATCATTCGATTGATAGTGCTATAAGTGCTGCATTTAACCAATCAATTTAATAAAAACTGCTACGGCCTCCTTTGCAGCGAACATATTTGAAACTGGATTTTTTTATTCAGCATGGCCCTTATTGCGAATAGGTTTGTGCTTTCTGCGCAAACCATTATATTTTATAAGAAGTTGTTATCTGCGTTCTGTATTTATAACACAACAACATCACACTTGTAATCCCCAAAAGTTTAGGCAGAGATTTATGTATTTTCACATTTCGTCAGTTGTGTTTCAGCCACATGAAATATGAAATTTTTATCATTTTATATTAACTAAATTATTATAAAATGATTTCTTTTCAATGTTGTATGTTACAATTTATTTATTCCACATTTTTCGTTATGGCACTTACCACTATTTACATCTACATCACCAAACGGCTGTAAATACGCCTCTGTACATTTGTACTTAGAGTATTTAATTTGCAATAAATAAATAAATTAGAAGTATATTAATTTCAAAAAATAATAGTTAGGGTTGCTACACATAGCCTGCCGGGGCAGCGGGATTGTCTAACATAGTTACCGCTAACCCGGGACATAAAGGGCTAAGGAAGGAACATGGACGGGTGGTAGTCTGTAAGAGTCTGACACTCCCTTCGGCTCCACCCAGACCGGGAGAAGTCATTTGATGATTTCCCAAACACAAAAAATAGGGTTGCTTTACACATATTTGTCTTAGATAAATTGTTTTCTGTGTAAAACGAGTGAAGGAGAAGACAGTTCTAATTCATTCGTCAAATATTTTTCTTCGATTCCTGCCTGGCAAAGGTGATGTACCATAATCAGCCAATAATGTTCCATTCTTGGATCACAGGACTCCGCTCGGTGAGAGGGAATGATACTTGAACCCTTATGCATGATAAGCGATGCCTTAATCATCATATCATGCCTGGGCCATCATGCAATTATTATATTTTAAATTATGTTAAAAAAAAATGTAAATAATTATAAATGGTTGTTTTATGTAAAACACTGTAAAAAAGAAACTGACAAGAATTTTTCCATTTCTCGCAGACTTTAATTTTGTTTTATCAAATGACGTGTCAATCATTTAAATTGAACTGCTACATTATTTCTTCAAGCAAGATAAATGTTTTGCTCAATATTATTAAATACTAACTTTTTCCCGCGGCTTCACACGCGTTAAATTCGTAGTAAAACAATTCGTTATTATATTTATAAACCTTCCTCTTGAATCCCTTTATCTATTTAAAAAAAATGCATCAAAATCCGTTGTGTAGTTTTAAAGATCTAATCATACATACAGACATTAGGACAGACGTGGGAAGCGAATTTGCTTTATACTATGTAGTGATGAAGACATGGCGCTCACCACGCGACATGTCGCGGCGACACAACGACGAGCTGCGGGCGTTAATTTCCACATATTTTATTCAAACGACGAGTTTCTGAGTCGCAGCGACTAGACGCGCTCAACCGACTACAGGCAACTGTCTTGTTGTGAGCGCTGAGAGAAAGTGCACGTGTGTTTGTTTGGCGAAGTTCAATATGGATACTTTAAACATCGATGTTTTTTACTTCAGACGTCTAAACGCCACTCAAAGAAAGTTATCGCATTCTGTGTGACATCTGTCGTAATCGTATTGATCGCAAACGCCATTTCTGCGTCTAGTCGCAGCGACAAGACGCAGATGCAAACGACAGCTCTGCGCCTTTTTGCAGCGACAAGACGTGCATGTTAGGCTAGCACTTAAAGTAATAGTTAATCTGTCGGACTGGGTTTGTTGGAAATAAATTATTTTTAACAATATTATTAGCCTGTTATTGTTTTACTGCGGATCGAAGGCTTTTGCTCATAATTATATTGTTGATCTATATTTCCATCCTGTTGTCGTAACATTTTCTTTGCTTTTAACCGAATTGTAAAAAAGAAAGAGGTTCTCAATTGGACTTAATTTTCTTTTTTGTGTAAATCCATTCTACGTGAACTGATTTTGATTATTTTATTTTAAAAGCTGGTCTTTCTTATGTGGTCCTATATAAATCAAATCAAAATCTGACCAATAGTTTCAGAGTTATCCATTATAATACGTATTTAATAGACGTCGCCTACATTGATGATGTTCTCATTTATTACTTATCCTAGATACTGGTACTATAAGTAAAAACTGAAAACTATTTTACAAAAAAGAAAACACAGCTGACTTCCAAAAAAAGCACTACAAGTAAGTAAAGTGAAAAATAACTTAAATGTCAGAAATCAGTGGCAACAAACAAAAATACCAAACCATAGACTCCTCCCGCATTAAAGTTATTTTTACTTTTACTTTTACAAAAACGAGAAGTCTATTCCCGAACTAAATGTCCTTTAACCAGAAAACTTTGCGATAGTAGGTTATAGCAAAACCCAACATAAGTTTCCCAAACACAAAAAACTTACAACCAATTCGCGAATGGCATAATTCATTAATTGGTTTTTGCACGGCAAATTAGCTGGTAGAACTAAAGGCTACTCTAGTCAAATTAGTCCATGTAAACACCATACACGCCCTATTTTATATCATTTACTTTATATCGAATTTATATCGCCCTTTACTATAGTATCTATGTACTAAGCTATTGGGTTTTAATACATAGTTTGAATATTGACCTGTTTCCAATATTCAAAGTCAAATCATTTATTTCAAATACGCATTTAGAAAGGTACTTTTGAACAAGAAATATAATTGATTCTAGTCGCCCCTTCCAAAAGGTGTTTTCGAATGGAGAAGAATGGGCAAGAAACTCCACCGTTACTCTTTTAAGTTGTTTTGTTTACATGAATTATAAAATTTTATGTGAAGACGATGCACCCAGAATAAAAACACTACACCTCGAAAGGTGAAAAGAAAAACAAATGCAACAATGGCAGGTAACATTAATTATGTCATAAATACATGGTGCACACTTAGTTACAAAAAAATCTAAAAGTTAATAATAATAAATCAATCAATGTGTGAGTTAATGTTATTACAAAATTGTGGTTAAAACAGTGT
The DNA here is from genome assembly GCA_951799385.1 of Hyppa rectilinea. Lineage (NCBI taxonomy): Eukaryota > Metazoa > Arthropoda > Insecta > Lepidoptera > Noctuidae > Hyppa > Hyppa rectilinea. Next base: position 14,683,844 of record OX637324.1, read on the forward strand.
GGTACCGTACAAATTATGTATGTAATAATTATATTTAGCATATGAACTGTGCCTATTAGTCTCTCGTTCCGTTGGGTTATGTCATTCTTATGGAACTTGCACTGTTTGATCCTCGTTCAAAGAAATATTGTTTGTTAACTCTGAAAAATACAGTCCTTACTGGAAGTAAGAATCTCACTCTATAAACCTAATATCCATCACGCCTTTGTTCCGTGACCGTCGGACTGCCAAGTGATAGGTGTTGAGTTCAAACCCAAGACACGCACCTCTGATTTTTCAGATTCATGTACGTATTGTACAATTATCACTTACTTAAAATCGGTGAAGGAAAACATCGTGAGGAAACCAGCACGCCTGATGGATATGTCTCAACAGCATGTGAAGCTAAGTCAGAGGCCCATGGGCAGCATAAAAACTCTGACATCAGGTTAGTCACTAACCACACGAAGAAGAAGAAGACGCCTTTGTTCCCTGAAAGGTTAGACAGAGGAGTATCTATAGCACACACATATTTCGGCAGTTATGTTGAAGTCTCCTATAATAGGGCGTGCCTATTGGTATCAACCGGGCACAAATCAAGACTTCGGGCTGCTATTGAGGAATTCCAGATGAAAAAAAACCCTAACACACTGCCCAACCCGGAAATCGATCCCCCCAAGACCTCAATCTCACGATCACTAGACCAATGAGGCAGCCAACCTCTTTAAATGTTTAATTAAACATTCTTCTACCAACTAATTAAGCATTCGGTTTAGCGTAAAACGTGCCTAAAACCAAACAAATACTTATGCAATTTAACTTTTCCTTTTAAAAGAAAAACATTTTTCGTTTATTAATTTTTTTGGCTTTGGAACAGGTGCCGTCTCAATGAAGCCTTATACATTCGGTACAATTGGGCAGGTTTTTTCAAAAGCCTACCCAATAACGAGTCACGTTGTGAAGGGTTAAAAGTTTCTACAAGTTGCGAATCACGTGTATTGAGAGGGTTGAATGTTGGAATATGGGGTTGATATTTATTACGCAATTTTATCAAGTTTTCGAGTCACGTGGATTTTTACTGTTGATTTCTTACCTGATATTTTTTCTGCTCCAAATAAAACAAAAAAAAATGTTTTTTACAGTTTCAAGTTCTGTTTATTTGTATTATGATAGCTATGGATTTCTTTGTGCTTATTAGGGTACTTTGTAATGTTAATATGATAACTTCTTCTCTTATTTTTCGTGTGGTTAGTGACTAACCTAGTGTCAGAGTTTTTATGCTGCTCGAGACCTACGACTTGGCAGTTCGATGGTCACACCACTAGGCACTCATCATAATCAACCTATAATGCCCCACTAGTGGGACTCAGGCCTCGTCTCTCACACTACTAGGCTATCACTGCTAATATAATAACTGTCATTCGTAAATTTTTGACAGTCGATACGGGCATTCATAAATTCAAAGTCTGACAACCATTCTTACCAATGCTACCCAGTAACTAGGTTGTGAAAATCAGTTAAGTAGTCGCGTTTATCCAGCTGTATCTGGTTACACCGGAAGCTGACCCCAACTTTACTGGGAAAAGGTAGGTAAATGCACGAGACATGGCTCGCCCATTAGTACAGTAACATAGTCAAACAAAGCTGTTGATATGTTATTCAGGAATTCAGGATATATGCCTCTCAATGTCCGGTACAATTAACGTATAAAGCAGGATTATGCTTTTAGCAGCACCCTAACTAAAGCCGTCGTCACACGTCCAGCTTTACTCAAATTCAATTTGTCGGATTCTAAACCAAGTAAATGCATCTGAAATCAGAGCTGTGATTCAGATTTCGAAACGTATTGGAAATCCCCGCTCGCATGTCAGAAATCACTTCTTATTAGGTGAGACGTCTGCATGTTTGTCGACTGTGGTAAATGGATTCTCCACATACATAAACACGATGTGTTCCCATAGGGGGAGGCAGAACTACTCTAACAACAAAACGTCCCCTGCTACGATCACTACAAATATGTATACACGGTGATTTTTAATTCACTGGCAACCTTTTAGGGCGTGACACTACCCATGATTATGAGCAACTTTCACTTGTTCTTCTTTTCGTGTGGTTAGTGACTAACCTGGTGTTAGAATTTTATGCTGCCCATGGGCTTCTGACTTAGCATCACATGCTGTTGAGAAATATCTCTCAGACATGCTGGTTTCCTCACGATGTTTTCCTTCACCGATTTTTAAGCATATGATAATTATACAGTACGGACATGAATCTGTAAAATCAGAGGTGCGTGCCTTGGATTCGAACTCGAGACCTTCAGGCTATCACTGCTATCAAAAGAGACCGGTTTTTTTTTATACAAAAGTGCAATATTTAATGGATGTATGAAATAGAAGTATTTTTTTATTATTATTACGTAGTTGGTCTCATAGTGAAAGTTGTTCATAATCATCGGTACTGTCACGTCCTGAAAGGTTGACAGTGAATTAAAAATCACCGTGTATACTTGCTTGGCTACGTTTAGGTATAAAACTCCTGTCATACTCGCACGCTATTTCCTATCTATTGCTTTGAGAGCAATTTTTTTGGTAAAGAGTCGGATTTCATTATTGCCATCTTGTCTCGCCGTATCCATTCAAAGACCTCTTTTACCGTACATTTCAGAGGCGCATAGGCAGCATAAAAACTCTGACACCTGGTTAGTCACATGAAAAGAAGAAGATCGTACATTTGGTCACTCTGATGTCCTCCCACCTGTACTAAATTTCTGTCTTCACTACATAGTATAAAACAAAGTCGCTTTCTCTGTCCCTATATCCCTATGTATGCTTAAATCTTTAAAACTACGCAACGGATTTTGATGCGGTTTTTTTAATAGATAGAGTGATTCAAGAGGAAGGTTTATGTGTATAATTTGTCGACATATTTTGCGGGCGAAGCCGCGGGCGGAAGCTAGTATAACATAACTGGCGAACTTGGTGTCTACTATAGGCACATTTCTCAAAATGAAAAGTAATTTATTCAAACTAATGAATGTCAAAGTTGCATAAGACAGTCACCCAAAACGCCCACCCTTCACCACTTCCAAGTGCTTTAGCTGGGATGAAGAAGTGGCGCAACAAACTTCCCAGCAGCACAGCTGTCTGTTCAGCTGGAAGAACATTTTGTCCTGCCCAACCATGCGAGGATTACAGACCTTATTTTATGTTATGAGCTATCTGTAATTCGTATGTTGTACAAAATAAAGAGTAGTCTATTCTATTCATTCACCATCATACAATTCTTTTAATTCGGATCGCAGCGAACGGTGTGATCAAACTGTTTACTCATTTAATTCGCACTGGCCAGGTGTTCTCGATTGTGTCGGCTATTTATAGCCCCACGCCACATAGCTCGCGAATTTTGGATGAGAAGATGTTTTACATCACATTACATACGAGATATCCGGACTGACTTGTGTTATTGGGAAAGTATTTCTGTTTGAGATAACTTTCAACACTGAACGCAGAATATTATTCAACTTAAACAATTTTTGATAAATTCAATATTTTATCGTTTCTTTTGGGCTCTCGGACTAAAGGGCTAATTTTTGTCTGTACTTAGATATAGTGTCTTTAGTTTATTCTACATATACAACATACATAATTATACAGTGTGTTAGGTTAAACGAGGGACATACTTTCAGGTGTATAGTACCCATGAAAATGAACAACTTTGACTATGGGACCAACTCTGAAATCACGAAAAAAATCAGCTGTTCAGTATATAGGGCCTTACCGCCACTATCGTGGCGTGCCCTCCGCGCTCAGTCCTAAGGCGGACCATTGTGTGTGGGCCATGGCAGCTGACCTTTCTGAAGAACATCACCAATAAAGTCACAACAGTCTCATCACTGCCTTGTCATACCTTTTGTTAATCGCGTTTTCAACATAAACAATCCATCTAAACACACTCTTTAAAATGTTTAACCGACTTCAAAAAAAGGAGGAGCATTCAATTCGTCGCACATATATTTTTTGTAATGTACCTACGCATATCACATCTTTTTTTATTAATTCTGTTTGTAACGAGGCCAGCACCAATACCCAAATCTGTTAAATTTCTTTGATACATTTTCAACTTTATTATAAATAAATAAGGTTCATATTCAATTGGTAATATTTGACAGTTTGGGACCCTCCTCCACCTCCACCCATCCATTCAGAATACAAACTTGTATACCCAACAGAATAAATATACGCAACAGTAGTGTAATTTCAGAGAAAAGGACCAATTTTGAATGTCGTAACTCTGACAACAAACTGTAGGGTACAAGACAACGGGCCTATTACTCGTATAATTAATCTTATTCTTTCTTCCTACCCTTGCCAAAGAGATATTACGGTGGATTCTTTCGTCCATTTTTATATTGTACCAGGCCTATTTCCTAACTGGCTGTGTTCAGACCTTACTATCAATCTGCGTAGACTTTTCCGTAACATTTTGAGGTTTCCGATCCAATAGGACGAAGCTGAGTAGCTCGTAGCTTAGTAATAACAGCCGCACAAGTCGATCCATCAGGTTAAGCTACGCTTGCCGGGGTTGGCCGTGTATGGGTGACCACCTATACATACCGAGACTCCTCCGTGCCTCGGAAGGCACGTTAAGCCGTTGGTCCCGGCTGTCATTTGTGCATCTTTGACAGTCGTTACGGGTCGTCAGAAGCCCGAAAATCTGACAGCCATTCTTACCAAGGGGTATCGTATTACCCAGTTACTGGATTGTGGAGGTCAGATAGGCAGTCGCTCCATGCAAAATACTGGTATTCATTTGCATTCGGGTAGACTGGAAGCCGACCCTAACATAGTTGGGAAAAGGCTTGGCAGATTGACATAGAGCGATTGCTTATCTGACAGTTTCTGGGTAACAGGATACCGACCTCTTGATAAGACTATTTGTCAGACTTAAAAGTCTTCTGACTACCCGTAACGACTGTCAAATCAATTAACGAATGACAGCAGGGAACAATCGTTTAAGTTGCTTCCCGAAGCTCGGATGGGTCGATAACCTTCCATTACAAATCGATATATGTAACGGATGGTCACACACGCACATGCTGGTTTCCTCACGATGTTTTCCTTCACCGATTTTTAAGCAAGTGTTAATTATACAATACGCTCATGAATCCGTAAAATCAGAGGTGCGTGCCTTGGGTTCGAACTCGAGACCTATTATTATTATTATTTATTTACATTCAGACATAGTCCATAATATTGGTAACAATACATTCAAAAATAAAAATTTAAAAATTATCAAAGTAACAATTACAAAATTTAGAAATACACACACACATAATAAATAATAAGAAAATTTCAAAATAATCAAACTTACAATTTAAAATTAATTAATTAATAATTCTTAAAAACTACGAGGAGAAGCGAATGAAGCTGCAACCACCTCTGTAATAGCGATAAATCCGACCGCTCGGACAACACCTTCAGGAGGCCGTTGGAGCTGCTTCGTAGGCGACAGAGTAGTGAGGCCTATGACTTGGCAGTCCGACGGTCACACCACTTGGCTATCACTGCTCCGGTGTAGCGTTGACATTAGTAGATTGATATCAATTTGACAAATAAATGTTACTGTCTTATACCTATTCTAAGAAAAGGGACTATGAAAAGGCGGCAAAATTAGTTTTCAGAAGCATGTTTATAAGGTTCATTTAATAATACTTTATTTGTCTCGGTTTCTTCATAATTAGAGGAGCACAATATCTTCAGATTAGGTGCGACGCTGCCATCCCATCTTGCTCCGTAATCACTACATAGTATAAAAGAAAGTCGCTTTCTCTGTCCCTATATCCCTATGTATGCTTAAATCTTTAACACTACGCATAAAGTTTTTCCATCTGGTATTTTTCTCTCTTTTTTAAGCAGACAGCTGTGCTGCTGGGGAATTTGTTGCGCCACTTCTTCTTCCCTGCTAAAGCACTAGGAAGTGGTGAAGGGTGGGCGTTTTTGGGGGACTGTCTTATGTAACTTTGACCTTCAAAAAGTGCTGATTTTCAGCCTAGTTTGAATAAATGAATATTGATTTTTTGATTCAGTCGCTGCCGGAGTCTGATTTGTGCCCGGTTGATGACAATAAGCTCGTCCTTTATTACATGGGACATGAACATAGCTGATGAAATGTGGATGTACTATGTCTAGGTGCACCTTTACTTAACGCTGTGGGGATGACATGCGTGATGAGTAAGCGGGATTGCGGTCCGAAAGGGTTACCGCTACCCTGGAACATAATGGGCTAAGGAAGGATCATGGATGGGTTTTAGTCAGTAAGAGACTGACACTCTCTTCCGCTTAACCCAGAGCGGGAGGAGTCATTTGATGATTACCCACCCTCAAAAAAAAAGGCGAGTTGTTATATTATGTTAAGCTCGGTTACCGACCTTTGAAAAAAAAACCATTAACGTTAATATGGTTCTCTTCGAGAATTTCCATTTCAAGATAACAGCATTACAATATGTAAAGTATAGCAATTATCAATTCAGCTCATGATTTATCTTCATTCAGAGGAATACGGGAATATTGTAGATGCCGCCATTTTCTGCCCGAAGATAAATGATCTCAATATTATCTTTGCGTGCATATGAGAATAATGGTATTTAATTGTGTGATATTGCTTTCATAGGATTTCATTTTTTTTTTGCATAGTTTTGTTGGTTTCGGCCAGTTTTAGCCAAAACATTGGGCCGCACCGAACCCAGTGTTCGTGAATTGTCGTGTCTCGTTCGGCTAGCATCGCGGCTAACTCATTTTCATCTTAATTTTTTATTTCATTAAATACCGTTTGTCTGTACAACTGTATTTAAGCAAATAAATACTTATGTAAAAAGTACTCTAGATTTTGATTTGATTTGAAATTTTATATATTTATTAAGTTAAATAAAAATCTTAAACGCATAAACATAGATTGAGGTGCCTGGACCACGCGATACTTTAATCGAAGTTTCTGTTTTTTTTTAAATCAAAATGGCTGAGTTGAACAGCATCATGTATTCTTGAAAAACGAAAAGGCAAGACAATGAAATCAAAGGGGTATAAAAATATTATCATAACCACGAATAGTGATCTCAGCTATTCTGAAAATTTATAACACAGGCGTTTCTCTCATGACCGCACTCTTCAAATATTGACCTTTAGTTACCTTTCACACCCTCGGATGGAGATTTTCATTTTCACTAACGTGTCGAAAGAGAAGGTGTCGTCTAAATGTTGTCAAAAGCGCGCTGTTATTTTAAATGCTAGACAGCCGTGATAGCCTAGTGGTGTGACCGTCGGACTGCCAAGTTATAGATCTCGGGTTCGAAACCAAGACACGCACCTCTGATTTTACGGATTCATGTGCGTATTGTAAAAAGACACTTGCTTTAAAATCGGTGAAGGAAAATATCGTGATGAAACCAGTATGTCTGAGAGATATTTCTCAACAGCATGTGAAGCTAAGTCAGAGGCCCATGGGCAACATGAAAACTCTGACACCAGGTTCGTCACTAACCACACAAAAAGAAGAAGATTTTAAATGCTCGGCTCAGCACCGAATTCGAAAACCATCATCATGTATCATTTAGGTGTTGCCTAATGTCAGTGAAAACGGGCAACGGTAGATTTTTCTTTAAAAGTAAAAGCAGGAACAGTATAAAAAAAAAAATTACACACAAATCAATTAAGTGCCACTTTCATCCTCCAATTATAAACTCGTCGACACAATTCCATTGGATTTGCGTAGAAAAGAAACAAAACAATTACGTTGTTACTCGTTGTTCTTTGTTGTTTTTGTGTTCGATTGTTTTTAATACGGTTTCTTGTTTGTTAAAGTTGTTTTTGTGTTCAAACGGAAGTGATGTGTCAGATGTTTGGCAGGGGGTTAGGGGAATCAATTGTAGGGGATGATTGTAATTTATTGGTTTTCCGAGGCTGTGTATGAGGTTTTCATAACCTGCCGTGATTAGTTTTGTGGTCACTTTGTGGTACATAACAAAAGAATACCTTTTCTTCTCTTTTCTTTAGTTACTTTGGGCATATTTTCGCGGCAGGAAACACCGCTTATTGGCTGTTCCAACTTGCCGCACAGTTGCGCACTCGAAGTCACCCATCCCTCGGACATTAGGCGCTATTAACGCTCTCCTGGACTCAAACACAAATCTTGATATGTTTGCGGATGAATGGAAGATGATACTATCAGAATGTTTGAAGTTTTGTGAGAAGAATGCGTGACTGAGTTAAATCAATTATATTTTATCTCAAATTATATTAAACAGTGTAATTGGCTTCGGCCGTTCTATTTAAATAAATAAAATAAATAAAAAAGCAGTAGCGTTTATATGTGTAACATTATCAATTTACAAAGGGGTATCGTATTGCCCAGTTACTGGGTTGTGGAGGTCACTTCATGTAAAATGCTGGTATTCAGCTGCATCCGGTTAAACTGGAAGCCGACCCCAACATAGTTGGGAAAAGGCTAGGCAGATGATGATTATCAATTTACAAAGCTTGGTGATTATAGACATTTTTCTTTGTACAAACGCCAACACATCAAGCTATTCAAAACTGTTAAATATTGCCAATTGAACAAAAACCTTATTCTTTTGAAATAAAGTTAAAAATCTATCAAAGAAACTTGACAGATTGGGGAGCTTCTCGTGATTAAAGTTGGTTAATAAAAACTAGTGTAAAATACCTTCTATTAAAAGAAACCAATAGCTATGTTTTCGAAGGAAAGTAAGATTTCTTTATTTTTAGAAATTCCTTTGACATTTAGGTACAACCTACCTTATTCGCCATACACACACCAGACATCTATAACCAAGTACCAGGGTCACATGAAAAACAGAAGGTAATAAAGAAAAGTTCGCATCATTCCCCACAGTACTATTTACGTCACCAATATGAGCTACGAGGTCGACGACCTTCAGTAGTTTTGCCAATAAAGGCACTTTGCTTGCCAATACGACCAGGGACACGCGTTTAGGGTGAAAGGACCAATAAGTTATTGGTCAAAGCGAAATGCTTTATTAGCACTGCGGTGACTCATTCTTGTTGAGGTTGGCGGTTCGATTCCTTAAATAGTTGGGTTAAGGTCAGTTGGGGTAAGAGGGACTATGGGGCAAGAGAAACTGTAGTTTGTAAATACAAAACTATCGGTTCTAGCTTCAAGGTCACTCGGTCGATAAAACAGTATTATAAAATAAATACCACAGAAAAAACACAGATGGCGCTAGCATTCATCAACCCGGCAGTTTGACACAAACAAAAATTCAGTTGACTGACTACGAAAGCACGAGTTCGCGGATTTTTTTTTGTGTGCTCATTTAAGTGCAAAAAAATTTAGCTGGAGGGCTGACAATGCGTGTAAGTATTGATTAAAGTTCAATTTTGATAATGTTGCATGTTATATTGTATAATCTATGCTTTGAATATCTATTTTTCATGTGATTCGAAACGTAACCTATAAAATATAAAGTGGGGCAAGAGAAACTGTCATGGCCGGGTTAAGAGAAACATATGTTCCTCTTTCCCGGTGTCAGAAGTTACAAACATTTAACTTTCTTTGATATTATTATTATTATGAATACCTACCTAAAGCTATGACTGACTTAATTAAAATGCCATATTTGTTACAGAAAAATGCGAAATTATACAAGAAAAAGTGATAGAGCAGCGTACCCGCCAGAAAAATTACAAGAAGCAGTAAGAGCAGTTAAAAGTTGGGCTTTATCGGGATATGCGGCTTCAAAATATTATAATATACCCAGATCAACGATAATAAATCGCGTATGTATTTCATCATTATGAAACGGCTCTAGTACGTATGAAATTGACTGAACATTTAAGACTGATTTGAGGCTGTTGTACTTTATGAATAAATTTTTAAAAGAATATATGACTTTGATTTTAGTTTAGTACCCCTGACACGAAATGATATGTTCCTCTTGCCCCAAATTTTAATATTTGCTCTGTATTTTTTATTGTAGACGTTATTCTAATGGCATTTAGTTCACATTGGATTAACACAATTTCATTAAATGAGGTGGTCCCATATTGAACCACACAGGTTAGGTATTTACAGAGTTATGTCGACTGTTCCTCTTGCCCCAAAAACCGGGGAAAGAGGGACATTAGCACTAACTTAACGATTTGCCATTTTTTGGCTATTAGCATTGAAATAACTTTAAGAACTCTTTCAACTATGGAAAACTGACACACGTAGGTATATATTGTGTTTATCAAAGTCACAATAGGACATAACAGTTCGTAGCAAGAACTGATCATAGAATTTGAAAAATAAAGTATGTTCCACTTACCCCACCTAACCTTAAATATTTTTATGATGGGTATATTATTTTATGTCCATAACATAATTGTCATAGTTTCGTAGGGTTGCCCGGTTGGGCCGAGACGTACATATTAAACCCACATTTCGCCATTTAACTATTAGTCCCAAGTCTTTTTTCTTTCTTTTTCGTGTGGTTAGTGACTAACCTGGTGTCAGAGTTTTTATGCTGGCCTCTGACTTAGCTTCACATACTGTTGAGAAAGCCTCAAGCATGCCGTTTCCTCACGATGTTTTACAGAATCTTGTGCGTATTGTTTAATTATCACTTGTTTAAAAAGCGGTGAAGGAAAACATTGTGAACAAACCTGAGAGAAATTACTCAATTTTATGCTAGCCTCTGATTTAGCTTCATATGCTGTTGAGAGATATCTCTCAAAAAAAAAGGCATGTCGGTTTTCTCACGATGTTTTTCTTCACCGATTTTTAAGCAAGTCACATGTTACTATCTCAGGCAAGTCTATTGCCACCATCATCATGCTTAACCTTTCCTCGACTATGTTAAGGTCAGTTTCCAGTCTAACCGGATTCTGCTAAATACTAGTATTTAAATTGTGCGACTGTCTAATGCCTATTTGACCTTCACAACCGAGTTACTGGGGAAGATGTTAGATACCCCTTGGTTACACTGGTTGTCAGACTTTCGGGCTCAAATCAACAAATTCCTGAAAACATTATGACACTTTGCCCGGTTAGAGAATTGAACCCACGACCCCATGCTTGCCAGTACCGCTTGCTACCACGGAGGATCAACTAGACCATCGAGGCATAGCACTGTATGTTAGCGCATGTGTAGGTATTCCCATAACCAACTAAAACGAAAAGTAGTTTCCAGAAAACAAGCTTTGTAAAGTTTTTAAATAACCATCAAAGTAATCCTTGAAGCATTCCGAAGTTTTTAAGTAGGTATTTAATTATTTAATACTAGCATCTGCCCGCGGTTTCGCCCGTTTGGATGTGGTAAATTGTTACTCTATTGGAGTTCTATTAAGGATCTCAATTTTTTTGGAAATATAATATAGCTTATGTCACATAATATGATAGTGTACTTTCCCAACGGTGCAGCAGTGAAAGAAATTTTCAAAATTGTAAGTCGTTTCGGAGCCTATTCAATGCAAATAAACAAACAATCAAAATCTTTTCTCTTCATAAGCTAGGCGAAGCTGCGGGCAGAAGCTAGTTTGAAATAAATGGAGAATTGTGGGAGAGCTCTGCTAAACCCTTCGCGTAGTTAGTACAAAAGCTGATTAAATATTACTGACAAAGGCCAACAAACAAACAGAAAATAAATAATGAGTGTGGCTAGTAATTGAAAACTCCAATAATTTAAATTATTCAACGAAATAGACTCGCGCAATTGATCGACAGACATAGCGTGTGTTCAATTTGTTTACGATACGGAACGCTTCTTTGGTTTATGTTCCCCTGGTACTATGGCGACCGTTTAATGTCAATTTTATTCCTGCCCACTGATTGATTTGAATGTAAGAAGTATTTACTTATAAGCTCGTGGCTAAGTAATAACAGCCGCACGGATCAATCCATCAGGTTAAGCTACGCTTGCCTGCGTTGGTCTGTGGATGGGTGACCATCTTCGGATTTTGAGCCTCCTCCGTGCTTCAGAAAGCACGTTAAGCCGTTGGTCCCGGGCTCATTAGTGGATCTTTGACAGTCGTTACGGGTAGTCAGAAGCCCAAAAGTCCGACAGCCACAGTCTTACCAAGGGGTATCGTACTACCCAGTTAGTTACTGGGTTGTGGAGGTCAGATAGGCAGTCGCTCCATGTAAAATACTGGTATTAAACTACATCCGGATAGACTGGAAGTCGACCCCAATATAGTTGAAAAGGCTCTGCAGATTGATTGAAGTAGGTAGTTACTTATACGACGGTTTCTGAAATAATGCCAACGCGGTTTGACTTTATGGTGTCGAAAAACGTTTTCTAGGAAAACACACCAACATAATAAATAACGTTTCAGTGATGTCATTCATCGGTAAATTACGGTTTGTAACGGCCGCCACTTTTAGGAACCGTAGCTTTGCAGGACCTACCTTTAATTGTTTCTCGAATGTGAGCTCTTTCTCCGTATACCGTATCCAAAAAGGTTACAAAATCACTTTTGGGCCTTGATCATCACCTTTGACAGCTCTGTTCTCCAACCTGACTAAATCCCACCCGTGTTTCTTTGGTTGCCTGTGCTAAGGGCCTTCTTCCTTTTGTGTCATGCTCTCCTGGTATGTGCGAGTCTCATTCACATATCGTGATGGATTCATGGTGCTTTATAATCTTACTAAAAATAAAAATGTAAAAGCTTGTATGTTAGGATGTTTGTTACTCAATTGGGCAAAAATTGCTGAACGGATTTCGATGAAATATTTCACACCGGTAGATCGTGATGTGGGTTGGGAGAAAAGATACTTTTTATCCCGGTAGTATATTCCTGTGGGATAATTTTCGCAGCCACGCGAAGCCGGGGATAAAAACAAGTAAATTAATAATGTAGAGGCTGATATCAATTGCCTTTTAGACGTAAAGCATACGGCGCTTACATTTTCCACGCGCGCCTTAAAGAGATGTCAGCATGTGAAGGGGCTTGTTAGGGCCGAAGCCTGCCGGGTAAGCGAGATTGTCCGAAAGGGTTACTGCTACTCCAGAATATAAAGGGTTAGGGAAGGAATATGAATGGGTTTTGATCAGTAAGTCTGACACTCCCTTTCGCACCACCCAGAGCGGGAGGCGACATTTGATGATTTTACACCCTCAAAAAAAAAAGACTTCGAGCATCAAAAGAAAGCCAGTTTTCATTCATATTTAATATACCTATCTCTTTAAATATACCCAGTAATATATTATTTTTAATTGTAGTGTTAAATTATACACATACCATTTTAATAAATTAATTGTAATATTTGAAACAAATTTTGTTGCCATATTAAAAATAGAATTTATCTCTCAATATCTGAGTAGTCGAGCCCCAATCACCTCAGTAAGTGGTCAGTGATAATTAACTGAGTGTCGCGGTGACAGCCACTTGGCACTGTCCGGGCCTCGGCTGTCCGCTGTCAACTGACGACGCTCATTCATTTGTTATTATTATGTAAAGGTTATTAATTATTTCGTGCTTGGTAAAGATTTATGTGAGTAGAATGAGTAATTGAACTAATTCGTCACAAAATGAACTTATATTTATGTTTCTAAATATTTATTGATCATCATTATTTTTATGAAGTTACTAGCTGACCCGACAGACGTCCTGTCTTAAATATGATACCTACCTAGAATACCTACCCTGCCTACCTAGGTAGGTACCTACCTACCCTTCTTACTCTACCTACCTACCCTTCCTACTCTACCTACCTTTTTTTTAAATGTAAGAACTTTCTCCTGACGGTAACCAATAGCCGTTCACGGGAAATAGGGATTCATTTTTATATAATTACTAGCTGACCCGACAGACGTTGTCCTGTCTTAACTGTGATACCTACCCTACCTACCTACCTACCTGCCTACCTACCCTACCTACCTAGCTACCTACCCTACCTACCCTACCTACCCTACCTACCCTACCTACCCTACCTACCCTACCTACCCTACCTACCCTACCTACCCTACCTACCCCCCTACCTACCCTACCTACCTACCCTACCTACCCCCCTACCTACCCTACCTACCTACCCTACCTACCTACCCTACCTACCCACCCTACCTACCCTACCTACCTACCTACCCTACCTACCTACCTACCTACCTACCCTATAGGAGGAAAATCAGCAGCTGATCGAAAAAAATAATTATTCTGCTATTCAGGGCGGAGACAAATCCAACGAAACAAAAACCATGAAAATTGGTCCAGCAGATCTCGAGTTAAAATGGAGGGAACAAACCCGACTTTCTTTTATATATATAGATATAGATAGGATTACGGAATGTCACTGCTGGCGTCGATTTTTTAATAATTAGAAAGACACATGACTATACGCGAGTGTTTGATACTTTGAACATCTCTATACAAATTAGTTGGTACGGTGCGGGGTGATTTCGTCCCGCATCCCGCGGCGGGATTCGCCTCAGTGTGCCAATAACTTAAAAAAAAACTTTTTTTTTATCTGTGTCATGTATTTTTAAGAGTGAGTTGTTCTTCTACCCGCGGCTTCGCCCGCGTGGATGATGGAAATTGCATGTTATTATACATATAAACCTTCCTCTTGAATCACTCTATCTATTAAAAAAACAGCATCGAAATCCGTTGTGTAGTTTTAAAGATCTAAGCATACATACAGGCATTAGGACAGCGGAAGCGACTTTGATTTATACTATGTAGTGATTGATAGTGATGTTTCGATAGTCTTCCTTCACGATGGATGAATTTTGTGAAAGATGATATGGCTAGGAAGGGAGTGACTACCGAGATGACGACTAATAGAGAAGTATGGAAGAAAAAGACATGTTGCGCCTACCCCAAATAAATTGGGATAAGGGCAGGAAAATGATGATGTCTTCTTTCATTCATCCTTATCATAATATTTTTATTAAAAAAAAAAATTAATTCTAGTCAAGAAAAACTGCAGTACAGGTACAACATCTGTGCAGTAATTAAAGAAACTCACCACGTACTAAGATCACTTGTGAGACTTTGGACGTCTTTCAGAAATAAAACATGAAAGACCCTTTCATTCGTTATTAATTCTACATTGTTATGTTTCTTTCAGTCACGGCTACTAATATTTATTTTTCTTAACGATTTATTGAATGTTTTTGATTTGTGGCGTTAAAAAGCAATTTTTAATACAAAAAACTAAATTCAGTCAGATAGGCGATTGCCCCATGTAAAATACAGCATCAGGTTAGACTGAAAGCTGACTTATACAGATTACTACATAGTATTTCGTTTGGTTAAAAATTAAGCTTATTCAAGTTATTTTCACTCCAGAAATAATATACAATGCTAGCTTTTGCCTACGACTTCGCCCACGTAGAGGTCAAAATTAAATACCTGTGTGTCAAAGACCTTAAGACATGAAAAGATATCAGACGTATAAAGTTACTTCGCGTCTGTCCAAATGATATACCTACCATACCTTTACACATAATATCACCCCTTTTTTTGTGAGGGTGGGTAATCATCCAATGACTTCTCCCACTCTGGGTGGAGCGGAAGGGAGTGTCAGAATCTTACTGACTAAAACCCATTCATGTTCCTTCCTAAGCCCTTTATGTTCCGAGGTAGTGGTAACCCTTTTGGACAATCCCGCTTGCCCGGATAATATTACCCCTGTATTCCCCGCGGATATAGGCAGAGGTGTACCTGTAGTACACCTTCATTCACCAATTGGGTATTTGAAAGGGTAGTCAATAACGTTACTTTTTATGAACTGTTAAAACGCTAATTTGTACGTGATTTGTATGAAATATAACAATGTGACGTCACAGATTTAGATAGAATCAAATAGAATACTCATGCGCATTAAATGCAATTTTACAATTTATATTTTCGCATAATATTTAACTACATGCTCCCGTCCGGTTTCACCCGCTGCTCGGCTCCTATTAGTCGTAGCGTGATGTTACATAACCTATTAGCCTTCCTCAATAAATGGACTATCCAACACAAAAATAATTTTTCAATTCGGACCAGTAGTTTCAGAGTTTAGCGCGTTCAAACAAACAAACTCTTCACCTTTATAATATTAGTATAGATTTCTGTACGGTGGAGGAAGTTTTTAAGACGAGTGATCTTTTATGTATGTGATTTCATATTTTAATTTTTACCGTTCCAAATAGTCAATTATGTTTTTGTTCCGTGTGACATAGGACGAGTCTATTGCCATCAATCGGGCTCAAATCCGCCATGTTTTTCTCAACGTTAAACTCTAAAGCAACTAATAAACTCGTGAGTAAGACGCAATACACACTCCCATCCATCATGAACTAGTTTTCTGCTGTCTATCGTACACCCTGATCGATTAGTGGGATCGTGTGCCTCGGTCTATATACCTAAGTAGAGGTACCTTATTACAGACGCCAGCACCTCAAGCTATCCTTAACTGTCAAATTTTCTCAATTAAAAATGAACCTTTATATCTTTGCAATAAAGTTGAAATACTATCAATGAAATTTGACAGATTGTGGTAACTTGATGTGCTGGCCTCTGTACCTACTGTAAGTTACATGGTTCTAGAATGAAACCTTTTTGCAAGTCCGGTTCTCTGACTTTCGGGCTTCAGTCAATCTGTAACAATCAATCGATCTGACTAGCCTTATCCCAACTATGTTGGGGTCGGCTTCCAGTCTAAATGGATGTAGCTGAATATCAGTATAAAGCGACTGCCTATCTGACCTCCACAACCCAGTCAATAACTGGGTAATACGATACCCCTTGGTAAGCCTGGCTGTCAGACTTTCGGGCTTTTGGCTACCCGTAACGACTGTCAAAGATCCACGAATGACAGCCGGGACCAACAATCTGTAACGACTGTCAAAAATCTTCTACTAACAGCCTGTCCGTGCCTCAGAGAACACTTTAAGCCATTGGGGTTTAAAGTGCTCTCCAAGGCATGGAGGAAGCTAAGCGGGATTGGTCGCAAGGGTTACCGCTACCCCGGAACATAAAGGGCTAAGGAACGAACATGGATCAATAAGAGTCTGACACTCCCTTCTGCTCCACCCAGAGCGGGAGGAGTCATTTGATGATTTCCCACCCTCAAAAAGAAAAAAGGGCTTGGAGGAGGAAATCACTCATCCATGAACTGACCTCGGCAAGCGTTGCTTAACCTGCACGATCGATCCTTGTTTCGGTTATTATTTAGCCACGAGCCCCTATGGATCTGATAAAGAGGCATGTCTAAAAACTAGTTATTATATCTCTTATCCAGTTATGATGGTATATGGTGTTTTTGAGACACTTACTTCATACTTAACAATCGGCTATAGGATGTATGATGGACATATGTGTCTCTACTGAAATGTAAAAAACCTAAGACTAAGGGCGAATTTCACCAAAAAATCTGAACGGAATCAAAACAAAAGAACCGCGTTCAAAAGCTGCTATCATTGACTTGGAATATTAACACTGATAGCTCTTAAAACGCATTGTAGATGTTCAGTTTTAAGGGTTAATACGCCCTTAATTAAACTTTAACCATCGTAAATCGAAAGTTTTCTAAGCCTCCTCCAATACACAAACAAAATACTTTACTCAGCAATCGCCCACAAAAAGTTGAAACGAATTCTTTCTAAGCCGCGAAAAGAGTCTGTAAGTAGTATATACAAACGTAAACATTGTTCAGTGGTGGGCCACGCCACGATGGGCCATGCTGGGCCACTCGTAACGTTTGATAAAACCATTAAAAGTTTATAATGAGGGTGCCGAAGCCGCGGTAACTGATACTGTGGGAACAGGGGTGGCACGTGCTTGAAACGTGGTCGGGATAATGTTCTATGTTGCGTGTGATTCTTGGCTACTTGCTAATTATATTCATAACTACCTGCTGCCCGCGGCTCTGCCCTTGTCAATGTAGAAAAAAATTCATACAAACTTCCATCCCTATTTCCCTTTACGGGGGAGTTTCCTAAAATACTTTCTGAGCTGAGATTTTGTACTCACAATCTACCTCTATGCCAAATTTCATTTTCATAGGTTTAGTAGTTTTTGAGATTTCGTGATTAACCTGTGAGTGAATGTATGAATGAGTGATTAATTAGGTACGTACGTTTATGAAAACAAGCTGATATAGTGCGTTCTGAGTTATAAGGCTTGTTACATCATGAATAAGTTGCGGGTAGCTGCAAAAGAACTTGATTAAAATTTTGTTTTATTTTATCAATCTGTTAAATAATTAATTTCCGGATGTGGTCGCTCCATGTAAAATACTGGTGTTCAGCTGCGTCCGGTTAAGAAAGAAAAAACATTTATTCAGCACAAACAGGACGCACAATTAGACTGGAAGTCGACCCCAACATAGTTGGGAAAAGGCTAGGCAGATGAGATGATGTGGTGAAACTGGTTTTTTACTCTTTTGAAATAAGTTCCTTTATTAAAACTTTTTCAAAGTAAAAAAATTAAAAGTAATTTTACTCAATACAGAACACTTTATTTAGAAACGAAAAATTTTGGTAGAGCCTGAACCACCACCTCAATAAGACGAACGTATAGCTTCATCTCTTTCCCATAGTGAAGTAATATTTAAATAATACTGCTTTAAAAGGTTGTGGTCGGCCCCAATTTACTATTTGTTTAAAAAGTTGGCAACCCTATATTCTAGCGTGAGTATTCAAGTGTACTTTCATCTTTTGTTGTCGTGTTTATTAGATTAAACAGAATTAGCGTTCCCAGCTGTTCAGGACGACTGGACTTTTGTTTGTTAAGGGGTTTTCCTACAATTTGTTATTGTTTTACGCCATTATAGTGGAAATGTTCTGTTAGTTTTATGCTGGATGAAAATATAAGTAGCATTGTCAGTTTTGCTGGTGGTCGAGGTTTGTTTAGTTATTTTCATTAAGCTTTATGTACAGATGCCAGCACGTCAACCTATCCCTTTTTTTTTTTTTTTTAAGGCTGGGAAATCATCCAATGACTGCTCCCGCTCTGGGTGGAGCGGAAGGGAGTGTCAGACTCTTACTGACTAAAACCCATCCATGTTCCTTCCGTAGCCCTTTATGTTCCGGGGTAGCGGTAACCCTTTCGGACAATCCCGCTTACCCGGCAGGCTTGGCCCTGAGGGGCCCCTTCATATGCTGACATCTCGTTGAGGCGCGCGTGGAACATATACGCGCCGTACGGCACGGGTCTGGTGATGATCGGACGGTGAGTCACCCATTACTCACCGTCTGCAGGCCCGCGCCTACGGTGGCCGGGAGTCATCACGTGGCTCCCGACGCCCGGGGCGCCTCCTGCGGCGGCTGGGACGGGAGGACCTTTCTCTCTCCCATCCCGCCACCTCCTTCGCGAGCATGACTTTTTCGCAGAAGGAGGTGACTGCCTCCCACTCCCTCTCGCCCCGGACCATGGCTTGCACCAGGGCCGGGCGCGAGAGGTCGCCGCCGCCGATCGCCTCTACGAGGACACGGCGGTGCTCCGCCCATGCGGGGCAGGTTTGCACCGTGTGCTCTACCGTGTCCTCTGGGCGATCCTCGCAGTGGTGCCACCCGGGCGTTTCCTCCCGCCTGATGATGCGCAGGAACCTCCCGAAACATCCATGTCCGGTGAGGACCTGCGTCAGGCGGTAGGTGAGGGCGCCGTGACGCCTCGAGGTGGCACTGCACAAATCCGAGGCCATGTCCTTTCATGGGCCTCGGAATAGGCCACCATCGGGATCCCAACTTACGGTAGGAGGGGTTCACATCGGCGTCGAGACCACGATGAAATACCTGGGTCTGGTCCTCGACAGCCGATGGAATTTCGTGGAGCATTTCCGACGTTTGGCCCCCAAGCTGGAACGGACTGGGGCCGCCTTCAAGCGGCTCTTGCCCAATCTGAGGGGGCCAAACGCCTCCTGCCGGGGGCTTTACGCGGGAGTCGTGCGGTCCATGGCCCTATACGGGGCCCCAGTGTGGGCGCGTTCATCTCGGCGACGAGCCGCTCACTATCTGAACGCGCCCCAAAAGGTGGTAACCATTCGGCTAATCCGGGGGTACCGCACGATCTCGGGCGAGGCGGCAAGCCTCCTTGCCGGACTGCCACTGCCTGACTGTGGGATCTGGAGGCGATGGTCCTCGCGCGCCTGTTCGAGTGGCGCGCGGAGGTACTAAGCCGGGGGGAAACTCCGTTTCCGCAGCAAATTGCGGCGGAGCGGACGGACCTCCGACGCGATCTCATGGCGGCCTGGAAGCAGCGACTGTCGCAACCCAGCGCAGAGCACGCCACGATAGTGGCTGTGAGGCCCCTCTTTGAGGAGTGGCTAGAGAACCGTCAAATTTTCTCAATTAAAAATGAATCTTATATCTTTGCAATTAAGTTGAAATACTATCAAAGAAATTTGACAGATTGTGGTAACTTGATGTGCTGGCCTCTGTACCATATTGTCTCCAGCTTGTAGCAATTTCTTGCTTACTTTGGTATTTCCTTTTTAAAAGTACCATAATATCCGTATAAACGCATATGCTACAGACCACTAAACTGAACAACTTTTACTATGGGACCAACTCCGAAATCACAAAAAAAAATCAGTGGTTCTAACATTTTTGGTAACGTGACTCGTCGAAATGGACGGAACAGCTGATTATTTTTCGCGATTTCGGAGTTGGTCCCATAGTAAAAGTTGTTCAGTTTGGTGGTCTGTCGCATATCGTTTTGTATGTATACACCCTTTCGGTTACACCCAGTATAAAAGATGGTAAGAGCATTACCAACTTTATTTGAATTTAGAATATGAAAGATCTTTCTTCAAGTTCCTGGACGAGTGCCAGTCGTATATTGCTTTGGTATCATCTGTAACGGTGGAGTCTGCGTTTACCAACAATGAGCCAAATCTGTCTTAAAGATAGATGGATCATAGATAAGTAATAGCTTTTTGAACATTCATTGAGACTTGTTCTAACAAGAAGACTTTGGTAGCTAGAACCTGAAAGACTTGTCCAACCTAATAACAAAATAGTTACACTGGGTGGTGCATTTGCAATTCACGAAACATCGGCTATGTGGAAAAAAAAACAGCTGTAACCTACATTTTATAGTAACAAAACGATATAAAAAAAATATTTTCGCCAGTTAATACATTCACCTTAGAATCGTCTATGTCAAGCTAAGCTTTCGTTTGTTGGGAAACAGTATTCAGCCGCAGGAAGTATCACCTAATAAAATACGGATACATTGCATTGGTTTGAATGTCGCTGCAGTAGGCTTACAATAATCTTAGGTTAATTTTCGGTAACTCTTATTCTATAAATCTTATGGAATCTTAATGTGGGACACTAGATGTTTTTTGCGATATCCGGTTTTTCGTGTTACGCTTTAGGCACACAGACTTGCTAGATCTACTGATAAAATCCTTATTGAAAATAGGACCATTGTGCTTTGCAGATGCGCTTGTAACTACTAAATCCAACGAAACAGTCAACGTTTTGAAAATCATAATCAACATCATCATCTACCTAGCCTTTTCTCAACTAAATTGGGGTCAGCTTCCAGTCTAACCGGATGCAGCTGAATACTATCTGACCACCAAAACCCAGTAACTGGGCAATACGATACCCCTTGGTAAGACTGGCTGTCAGATTTTCGGGCTTCTGACGACCTGTAACGACTGTCACAGATGCACAAATGGCAGCCGGGACCAACGGCTTAACGTGCTTTCTGAGGCACGGAGGAGTCTCGGTATGTAAAGATGGTCACCCATCCACGGCCAACCCCGGCAAGCGAAAGATAGAAAATCATAATCAAAGGATCATTTTTCCATGTGTTAGCAACATGTCATCAATGCAAGGAACCTGTTTCTTTAAAATAACTATTCGTAAATCGCACTTTGCAAAGACCTCAGGTGAAAAGACCTTAAAATATCTAATACTAGCTTCTGCCCGCGACTTCGTCCGCGGAAAATTTCTAGTTTTAACATTGAATATATCCTATGATACTCGGCAATACTGTAGGTTCCCATTAGTGAGAGAATTTTTGGAATCGGATCAGAATTTCCAAAGATTACCGAGGTGATCTTTTCTGCTCAACTTAGTCGCTTTTTACGACACCCTTTTTTTTTTTAAGGCTGGGAAATCATCCAATGACTGCTCCCGCTCTGGGTGGAGTGGAAGGGAGTGTCAGACTCTTACTGACTAAAACCCATCCATGTTCCTTCCGTAGCCCTTTATGTTCCGGGGTAGCGGTAACCCTTTCGGACAATCCCGCTTACCCGGCAGGCTTGGCCCTGAGGGGCCCCTTCATATGCTGACATCTCTTTGAGGCGCGCGTGGAACATATACGCGCCGTCCGGCACGGGCCTGGTGCTGATGGGACGGTGAGTCACCCATTACTCACCGTCCGCAGGCCCGCGCCTACGGTGGCCGGGAGTCGTCACGTGGCTCCCGACGCCCAAGGCTTCTCCCGCGGCGGCTGGGACGGGAGGACCTTTCTCTCTCCCATCCCGCCACCTCCTTCGCGAGCGTGACTTTTTCGCAGAAGGAGGTGACTGCCTCCCACTCCCTCTCGTCCCGGACCATGGCTTGCACCAGGGCCGGGCGCGAGAGGTCACCGCCGTCGATCGGCTCTATGAGGACACGGCGGTGCTCCGCCCAAGCGGGGCAGGTTTGCACCGTGTCCTCTGGGCGATCCTCACAATGGTGACACCCGGGCGTTTTCTCCCGCCTGATGATGTGCAGGAACCTCCCGAAACATCCATGCCCGGTGAGAACCTGCGTCAGGCGGCAGGTGAGGGCGCCGTGACGCCTCTCTAGCCACTTCTCAAAGAGGGGTCTTACCGCCACTATCGTGGCGTGCCCTGCGCTGGGTTGCGACAGTCGCTGATTCCAGGCCGCCATGAGATCGCGCCGGAGGTCCGTCCGCTCCGCCGCAATTTGCTGCGGCAACGGAGTTTCCCCCCGGCTTAGTACCTCCGCGCGCCACTCGTACAGGCGCGCGAGGACTATCGCCTCCAGATTCCACGGCGGCAGTCCGGCAAGGAGGCTTGCCGCCTCGCCCGAGATCGTGCGGTACCCCCGGATAAGCCGTATGGCTACCACCTTTTGGGGCGCGTTCAGATAGTGGGCGGCTCGCCACCGCAGTGAACGCGCCCACACCGGGGCCCCGTATAGGGCCATGGACCACACGACTCCCGCGTAAAGCCTCCGGCAGGAGGCGTTTGGCCCCCTCAAATTGGGCAAGAGCCGCTTGACGGCGGCCCCAGTCCGTTCCAGCTTGGGGGCCAAACATCGGAAATGCTCCACGAAATTCCATCGGCTGTCGAGGACCAGACCTAGGTATTTCATCGTGGTCTCGACGCCGATGTGAACCCCTCCTACCGTAAGTTGGGATCCCGATGGTGGCCTATTCCGAGGTCCATGAAAGGACATGGCCTCGGATTTGTGCAATGCCACCTCGAGACCCAACTGCCGGATCCTCTCAATGACTGTCGCAACCCCGCGTGTCATCGCGTCAGCCGCCGCCTGATGCGACCTCCCCTGCGCCAGGACCAGCGTGTCGTCAGCGTAGCATACTACGCTGACGCCGTCAGGGAGGTCGGCCCGCAGCACCCAGTCGTAACCGATGTCCCACAGGAGCGGCCCCAGAACCGATCCCTGTGGGACACCGCACGACATCTCTCGCCGGTTCCATTCCCCATCGCGACCGGGTTAGATGAAGGTTTACGACACCCTGCCTCGCATTGTAAAGGTGCAAATGCATTATGTATTTTAACCCAACACGGATAATAATAAAATTATCTTACTACTATTATAAATGTGAAAGTTTGGATGGATGGATGGATGTGTGTTACTCAATCACGCCAAAACGGCTGAACGGATCTGGATGTTTGGCACAGAGATAGATTATAGTCTGGAATAACACATAGGCTAATTTTTATCACGGAAAAACGTACCCGTTCCCGTGGGATAATTTCCAACAACCAGGCGGGCGAAGCTGCTGGCAAAAGATATTACACTACCTATATACAAAATACAAACCATCATTTAAAAATGTTAACGTTAAAAATATAAAATTTAAGTGAGGAACCTATTTAATTTAAAGCTTCTCTGAAACGATAAAACGTCCGCACAAAGCACGTAGAAAGTAGGAATGATAGTTGAGCTCGGCGAATGTTTTAGCATTTTGCGTTTAGTAATTTTATATTATCTCGGAAAATATATGACCAATTGACATACTGTAGAGGGCAAATCTTATCTCTGTGATGTCCTTGTGATCATAAAATAATTTAATTTGATAAGAATTGATATTTTGTTGTTTAAATAATCATCCAAACAGAAGTAAGTCGAAAAAATATTTTTTTTAAACATAAAACGAAATATAAAATTTAAAATACAAAAGATAGAAATGTGGTGTCGCGGACTTTTTTGTAGAAATAATTAAGGCAAACCGGGTTGCCATACATTGCTTTCAATTTTAAACAACTGTTTAGGCAGCGCATGCAAATAATTCTGTTTTCGGAGGTATTTCTTTCCGACTTGCTAGACGAAAAATGCAATAGCTCGGCTAATATGTATGATATAAATATAATTTATAGCCTATAGCACTCAGGAATAATGTAGCTTTCTATCAGTGAAAAAATTATTGAAATTGGATCATTAGTTTCGGAGATTACCCCCTACATACAAACTTACAAACATACAAACTTACAAACTTACAAATTTTACCTCTTTATAATATTAGTATAGATTAACACGCTGTCTCGTCACTGAAACATTTTTATAAAAATCCCGATAAAACTCTCAATTCACTTTAGTCCTCGCGCGTACCATTTTACATGTTCGTAATACAATCTCGGTAAACGTCGAGACCGAACACTATTCACTTATAGCAACGTTTTGGCGCTCTGACAGCGATTGTACTTGCATTTTCATATATTGAATTCATTCGATCTTGTAAATCTGATCTTAAAGGTCTTTAGATGTATTTAAAAACTTTTGCGCGCGGGTAGTTTGAAATACGACATCATTTTGTTCTGAAATAGGTTTATGTTTAATTACTGTTCATTTATATTTAGAAAAATAACTTTTATAATAATAACCCAGGACAATATTATGTATTATTTCCTTTCCGACGCAAAAACTCCCTTATCTGATAACAAACACTTCCAAAACAACACCACAATTCAAATAAGTCGCCTTTTATCAGTCGATCGACATACCATAGACATTCGACGAAATCGCGGTTTACCGAAGTGGGTCAAACTGATCCGATAGTTTGGACTGTCCGGGAGACTCGCAGACTTACCGACGCCGAAGCAAAAGTTAACTTAAACGAGGTCATTTGTATGATAAACGAACATTTAGGCAGGGGTGCAGGTGAATGTTAATGAATGTAAGATACGGTTACAATGATGAAAGATGAAACCAGCGTCGCTGTGTTTAAATTTGAAGGGTATGTGTACAGTGTGTTAGGTTAAACGAAGGACATACTTTCAGGTTGTATAGTACTCATGGAAATCAACAACTTTGTCCATGGGACCAACACTGAAATATGACATAAAAATATCAGCTGTTCAATAGATTTTGACGAATTATTCGAACTTAAATGTACTGAACAGCTGATTTATTTTTCATGATCTGAGGTATATTTCAATAGTCAAAATTGTTCATTTGCATGAGTATAGTAACCCCTGAAAGTATGTCCCTCGTTAAACCTAACACACTGTATAGATGTTGGTGTAATACAGCTTTGTTCCTGGTATAGAATAATGTTCATACGCGGTAGTATCCACTTACCATTAGGTGTATCTTCTATCTAATAAATTTAAAACCCAGACAAACAAACCATTTAACTGAGAAACGAAAATAAAGAGTTCGACAAACTACAAGAAAGTCGTCAACATAAATCTAAACATCTATAGTGATTTGATAATAAGTGCTATGTAAATCCATGTCCGAATTCTGCAAAAACGAACAAATGACAAAAACATTAGATACCCCCAGTAAAAAGGACGGATTACATTATACCCGTAGGATCCTAAGAACACACTTGGGAACTGTGGAAATTATGCGCAAATGTAATAAAAAAGTTTTACCGTGAACCCCACATAGGCATGGATCGCCTTAATATAGGAAAGTTATTGTTTGCGGTATTTTTCGAGTTTCATTTCAGTGTAGGCTAAAATTCCCATATTATTACATAGAAATGGCATAGCTGATCCTACTTTATCGAAGGTGGCCGTCAGTGGTGTTTATAAAAAAATATAAAAAACGTATTTTTTGCTTTATCATTTATTAATAAAAAATTGATTTAAATAAAACGCATTAAAGTTGGGGAATGGAAGCGCGGTACAACACAACTTAGTATTAAATATATATGTAGAAGTGACGTCATGCCACAATTTAACACAATGCATCGACGTCCAATATTTTTTAAATAATCTAGCTGACGGACAAGTAAAAATATGTTAGTCATCATACCTATTACTTTTATACACATTTTGATGATTATTTATAATAGAAGTATTGATTTTCACCACAAGCTTTAAGCAAAAGCTTAAACTTGGTGAAGAAGAATAATTATTTTAGAAACATCAAAACTGTCTAACATTACAATCATTTCTCGCCCATTCCAGATAAACGATATAAGTAGGTAGGTTTTTACTCCTTCAAAGACGAAGCAAGCCCAGCATCTCTCACTGTGTGGAAGCCGGAAATCTTTCCTTTGCATGTCGTTCACAGCTGCATTCGGGGCCCAGTCGATAAATATTTACAAACAGTGATTGAAATATATTACCTCAACGATGCTTTGTATGAAACTGTTTGAAGTGGCTGAACTTTCAGAATGTAACTATAGTTACCAGGGCAACTGTGTGTTATTGTGTAGTATGGGTTATTTCCGAATGCATAATTTGGTTGGACTTCCAGGTTATATGAATGCAAAAACTAAACCTTTCTTAGCTCAACTGCTGCAAGAACGTTTCTTACGTCTTCAGTAAATTGTGAAAGATTAAATCAATATCAACTTCAAATTATCCCAGTACAAAGCACATGTTTTATATTATACAGAACAAGGATGAGGATTGATAACTCTTTGCCACTTATCTATACTAATATTATAAAGAAAATTATTTGTATGTATGTATGTTTGTAACGAATAAACTCAAAAATTACTTAACGCATGTGGACGGAATCTGGCACAAAGATAGATTATAGTCTGGAATATAAGCTTGTTATCCCGGAAAAATGTATGGTTAACGTGGGATAATTACCTACACACACGCGGGCGATGCCGCTAGCAAAAACTAGTTTTTGATAAAACACAAAAATAACACGACCGAGATCAAGATCAACCATTATGTCCTAGTTTTTGCAACATTGTGCCTAAAATAAAATAACAAAGTAGTTATTGTAGAAATAAACTACGATAGCATGGCCAAAATTCAAAACGTTTGAAAGTAATTACAAGACTCACAATGCATGTTGCTACCGGCCTGCTACTAAATACGAATACTTATAGCTACGTACAAACTCTTTTGTAAGGATCTGACTACAAACATTGAAACAGTAATTTATCTCTACATTATCACCATATTCAAACCAAACTCATTCTGCTTACGTCTAGGCTACTACGACATTGAAATTGAATCCTTATATCCTTTCGACGTGATGAAAATTCCGGATGACATGCTGACAGCGGCAAGTTCGACTATTGCATCTTCAATTCAATTCAATTTATTTATTTGTGAACATACGTATATAAAAGATGTTACAGTCAGTATGAATGATCACTATGCCTACCATTTAATGGTGTACAAATATTAAAGCAATTAATTAAATTCAAATAACATTTCCAAAGAATAGAATAAAATCAATAATAGGAATCGAATAACGAATCAATAAGAATGTCAAGAAAAATACAAATAAAATTCTACATTTCTATATTCTATTCTTCTTCAATCATATTGGTAGTAAGCAGGTATTTCGCTCATCGTTAGTATGTGAGGAACCAATAAACAATTAATATGCTCCCACATTTTGTTTTCCCGTTGGTAGTTGATGTTTATGCTTCCGTGGGCATTGACCTACTCTCCCCAATACACCGCTTCATTTTCAGCATTTTGTTGTTCTTTGATACACGTTTCTATGTTTATACAGAACATTACACAGAATGATAGAAATAAATCAAGTTGTTAATTTATTTGGATATTTACACTATTGGGATTAGGCAATACTTCAATACAAACACTTGGTAGATTTCTTAGATGAAAAACGATATATTTCTTTAGCACACAAGCACAACGTCATTGGAAAAAGTCACGTAGGCAGAGAGAAAAAGAACAGCGCCTCTATCTGCAGATAACGAAAACTTCTTATGAACATAGACAACTTTATAAAATTATTTTTCAACATACACAGTGACTGAAATCCCCAATATTTTAGTTGGTTCATTAAATATTCGTAATGATAAATTAGTTTACTATGTAACTGCCTCACTGGTCTAGTGGTCTCAAGCGCTACTGCTGAGCATAAGGTTTATGGTTCAATTTCCGGATCAGGTTAATAATTCTTATTGGGTTTTTCCATCTGGCATTTCTCAGTAGCCGCCCGGAGTTTGGACTTCTGCCCGTTTGATGGCAATAGCATCGTTCCCTATTGTATGTGACTCAAACATAACTGGTGAATTGTAGGTGTACCATAGGTATTCTTCTGCGTGGGTTACGCGTTTTTGGATTAGAAGCGTGACGATATTTTATAATTAGACTATGAACTGTCTATTGATCCCGATAAGCCAAACCCGATATTTGCACACTGGATCTCTGTTCACCTAAGCGGAAACAAAAAGTGACATTTGACTGATATTTTATTGATTTTATTTTATGTTTGATTTGATTATAATTGTAATTTGATTTGATTGATTTTGGTCAGATTTTTACTTGATTATGATTTAATTTTGATTTGATTTTAATTTGATTCTGATTTGTTTTTAATTTTAACATTATTCTGATCTGATTTTAATTTTACTCTGTTTTGATTTTAATTTTATTCTAATTTATTTTAATTTTAATTTTTATTCTGATCTGGTCTTAGTTGATTAATCTTGGATCTAGTCAAGGATTCAAGTTTATCAACTTTTATTATTATTATTGTATGTGGGAATCTTTGCCTGAAATAAAACACAATTATTATTATTATTATTATAACTACTTTCTACTTCTGCCGTTCATAATGGTTCAAATTAATCAACCTGCTTTGTTTAATTCTACTGCTAGTGGGTGGGTATATACTGGTATTTAGCTGCATCCGGTCAGACTGAAAGCCGACCCCAACATGGTTGGAAAAAGTCTAGGCAGATTCATTGATTTTGTAATTGCCTCCAATTGCATCAGTACACTTTTACTGCATCTACTCGTTATTTACTTCAAGGTAGGGTGACGTTTTCTTTAGATTCTTGTTCCGATATTTATTGGGACAAATGTCATGTTCAGTGATTCTTAGATCAGTAGTCTATTTTGTCCTGAAAATAGTCCTGCTACTAGATGTAATTCAAACATATTTTCATTTACTTCAATAGTTTCATGCATATAATAACCGTTTTTGTGATCTTGAAAGAGCCAATTTTTATCATCATTTCTAGTAGTGTTTTGGTCAGATTTATTAATGTTTTTCTTGCCTCGATTTGCTCCAGAAAGTGCCAAAAGCCAATGCATCGTCCTCATACATCTTTCCCACATCTTCAATATTCTCCTAATTGAGTCTTCGCATAAAATATTTGCTTGAGTCGCAAGATGTTGGGGACATCTCCAACCATTTTACTGCCCATTAAAGTTATCGCTACTTGCTTTCTTCGCTTTAAAGCGCTTTATGTACCACTAAAACAGATAACGAGATTCAGATCGGGTTTTTTACAAAAGGAACCGTTACTTTTAGACTGAATTAACTGCCTTGGGTTTTTTTTGGTTGCTTAATGGAGTTTCAGTATATTGAAGGCTTTTGTTGGAGACAGAAAGATATTAACTTTACCTCGAGACGCTCTAGAAGGACATAAGTGACCTTATTGATGCTGTTCTTCATAAAGGTCAGGTGCGTAGTACTTCCAACGGGCATGCGTGTATGGTATATGTGAAGTACGAACGACAACAAAGCAATAGGAATACTTATTCAAAATAGGTACTATCGAGTATTTCGGGATATAGCCCAGCTTTTGGTCGACTCTACACGTGAACAGAGGGCTGGTCAATTTTCAGGCCAAAGAATCAGCATTGCCATCCAACGTGGCAACGCTGCCAGCCTTTTGGGCACATTTTCCACTGACAGCGATGGGGATGAAATTTTTGACGCCCTATGAGCTCTTCCCCTTTTTTACCACTTGTAAATAATGGATATATTTTTCTAGTTGTAGGTTGTATATATATAGTAATTGTTTTAGCGTGTAATAATTCCATTTGAAGAAATAACTCAAAGTATTTATTTCAAAATTCAAATTCAAACTCTTTTAGTCAGACACGAGTCCATAGTGTTAGTATAATAAATTTACATACAGACTAGTGTTCGTAATAAAATAAGAAAGGTACATCCTCACCTGGTTTGGATCCTTACCCAGCGGCGCAGCAGAGGGTAGTCCCACTGATCTCGGAACACACTCAGGATACTATTACTGGCGGTGCGCAGCCGGACGGCCATGGATGCGGTCCTTTTTCTTATTATGACGTAAAAATCGTAAACATACCGGACGCACTACAACGCAACGATACAGTATCCTGAACGCGTTATTGTATTGGATATGCAGATCGCTGTACGTCCTCTCCGTAATACTTATGTTAAGATCGCAGCAGGTGGCGTTCTGTAGTTAATGTCTACCGCCTTGAGGAGAAGGCGTCAGTGTAATATGTACGTATAATATATTGAAGAGTTTGAGAATGTCTTATGTAAGAAATTGAACAAGAGAGTTACTGAAATCACTGAGCACATTACTGATTATTGTTTTGTACTATTTTTAATTATAACGATTCATTTTTGACTCACATGTTTTAAATTGAGTTATTGTGGCTCTGATTGCTAAAAATTGGCATTGGATATGCTAGGCTATGTTGATTGTTGTGATTAGATGATCATCATAACCAAACATTATTCCTTACGAAACTCATCATCTACATAACCATTTCTCAACTGCTTTGGGATCGGCTTCCTTTCCATTCTAACCAAATGCAGCTGAATACCAGTATTTTACATGGAGCGACTGCCTATTTGTTCTCCATAACCCAGTTACTGGATAACAGGATACCCCTTCGTTAGACTGGTTGCCAGATTTTCAGGTTTCTGACTAACTGTAACGACTGTCAAAGATCTACGAATGACTGCTGGGATTAACCTGGCCCTAGAAGAATTTATCTCATTTGGCTCAGAATGCTTTCCAAGGCACGGCATTCCTTAGCAAACTATAAAGTGAAATCTCGTTCCAACTGATAAAATTACATGATTAATATTTCAGCTATCTACTATTGGAAAAGATTAAACAAACAGCTTAAGTCTGTCTTCATATTACATACAGCAAATACAAAAAAGGAAATCTAGAATGTTTCATAATACTTTAATCGGCTTCCGATAATACCATGCCCGCAGCTTCTTCACTGACCTACCTTCTTTTTTATATTAAAAGGCTGTTCCACAATATGCACATCTAGCCACCCTCAATACGTACAAATGAGGTTGTTTAAAATATTAATTAACGTGTCGATGGTGCAACACCCCAAGAGCTTCATTAAAAAGCAATTATTTCAGACGACGACCACCGGCATGTTGCGTCACTGTGATTGCGGTGTTAACTATTTATTTAACTAATAGAGGCCGTTAGCTTGAGTAGTGGGTTATGAGGGGAATGTTTAAGTCCCCCTTTATTTCGTCCAAAGGTTGTCTTTGAAACATCACTGTTAATTTATTTATTTAGGCTAACCAACAACTGTTTACACCAGTACATTAGCGGCTTATTATTTAAAGTAGGGTACAATTGCGGGTGCAACAATTAATTAAAGGTTAACACCGCTAGCACAAATAATAGTGGTAGAAACATTAATTATTTAAGTTAATTAAATTAAAGTGAATAAAATGTGAAAATAAAATTAATAAGTTAGATTATAAACGAGTAAACAAGATAAAAGTTAAATAATAATTGATGTAAAAATTAGATTAATAATTAGACAAAAATAAAATAAAATAAATTACATTGAAATTTAAAAAGAAATTTCTTTCTTTATTTCTTTATTTAATACACACAAGAAATAAAGAAAGAAATTAATACAACAGCAATCAAAATTCTGAACTGTGGTAAAGTAAAAACTATAAAATATCCATTTCCATAACAAACAAAAGATAAACATTAATAATAAATAATAATAATTTAGCATAACAAAAATAAACAACCGAATTCAATAAACAAAACATTATTCTTTCAAATTATACAATTAAAAATTAACTATAATAGATTTGATTATCGTATTAAGAAAAATTAAAATACTGTGTAAAATAAAAAAAACATCAAAATGTAAACAACAATATCCCTACAAGTGATAAGAAGAAGTTAAGACCGCCTATTGTGACACCCTATGTCAAATTTCAACATTTGTATCTATAATCCACTTGATGTATAATAATAAAAAGTATTGTTATATACTCTTCTTTGTAGCAGTGGTAGCCTAGTTTGTGACTGTTGGACTGCCAAGTTGGACTGTCGAGTTCGAACTCTAGGCACGCACCTCTGATTTTACGGAATCATGTGCGTATTGTATAATTATCACTTGCTTAAAAATCGGTGAAGGAAAACATCAAGTCTGAGAGATATTTCTCAACAGCATGTGACGCTAAGTTAGAGGCCTAGCGGTAGCATAAAACTCTGACATAAGGTTAGTCACTAACCACACGAAAAGAAGAAGATATTATTATACTCTTCCTGTTACAAAGTTTAAATATGGGTTGGCATTGGACATAATAATTCCTCTTTATTCCTTACAGAGAAAGCATAATCTATGCTCTGTTAGATATAAAATAAAAATTGAGCCATTGTTGGACGCCTGGCAGATGTGAAGCATGGAAACTATTTTGTAAAGAAAATAGTAATGAAATGCTCGCTAATTAAAGGAAATAATAATTAAAGGGAATGATAATAAATTAGATCGCTTAGTCGACTGGTTCGCTGAATTCCAAGCGCGTGGCAACGAGTCTGCCCAGTTTATCCTGCAGCATTAGTTTTACATTAAAAATGTTGTTTAAAAAATTTAAATTCAGCGAAAAATGCATTAATATATTAAATATCTTTTCCTGCGAACTTGTAATACCAAGATGAGAATGAAGTTTTATATATTTTTCTAAATACATTTTTCTTCTAAGAACCCATCGACTTTTTGCATCGTAAGCCGTCCCACTTATTTTCTTCAACATTCTTTGAAAATCTACCAGCTTAGACATTTAGCAAGAGAGTAGGAAATAGCCTCTCTAGTGACTGTAGCTGGCTGTAGTATCGGTGTTAGGTATTCTATGTTCACTATTTAGTTGAAAACTTGTCATCAAATATGAGTTTTCAAAAAGAAAGGGTTACCGCTACCCCGGAACATGAAGGGCTACGGAAGGAACATGGATGGGTTTTAGTCAGTAAGAGTCTGGCACTCCCTTCCGCTCCACCCAGAGCGGGAGCAGTCATTGGATGATTTCCCAGCCTTAAAAAAAAAAAAAAAACTAATATTTTTCTTCAACAAACTCAAACTGATGTCATTCATTTCAATTAAACCACTCACAAGCAGTTTTTAATTGTATATGGAGTTCTTCATTCAGAAAGAAGAAACTAGTTGCTAATTGCAAAACGTAGTAGTAGGTTACTATGAAGACGAACGGGCAAGAAACACTATAGACTCGTTAAATTATATTTTTGAAAAATATTAATTAAATCATTTATGTTGAATTAATAACTACTAAGTATCATCATGAAATCATTTTAATTTAATGATAATAATAAATCATTTATTTCAGATTCATCGTGATATTACATCCATATGTGTTAGTACAATTGCGAGCTTATAAACTAGTGTTAGTAATAGTTAATAATTCAACACATAATAATAATAATTTAATTAAGTAATATCAAATAAAAATAACAATTTTATTTTAACCCACCAAAAATAGTATAGGATAATATATATATATTAAAAACAACAAAAAACCATAAATAAACATAAACTAACGTCAATTGGAAACTAGAATTTGAACATACTATAGTTATGACGTCCACCCGGTGCATGTTGTATCGCGATCTTCGGCTGCACCATTCAAGTCAACGCTTGACCTAAAAGCTTTGCAATGGCGACGTTTCATGTTATAGTAAAGAAACGCTTTTAGAGATGATGAATGGTTCTGAATCTCTGAATATTATTTATTGACATTTATTGGACACTCATATAAAATATTTTTGATATAATTTTTTATAGACCTCAGAATTCACGTTAACAAGTTACTTTATTCTCAAGATTCGTCAACATAGGATAATTACATATTTACATTTTAAAGTACAAGTTACTACTTAGTTATAAATGATGTTTAGTTTGTTAGTTATACAGGTGAAATTGAATTTATGGGCATCGAACAAAAAAAGAGCTGTTTCATACATTTTGCTCGCATAACTCGTCAAAGTGTTAGGAACAGCTGATTTTTTTTTCGGGGTTTCAATTTCGTTCCCATAGTAAAGTTGGTCATAATGATGAGTATAATGACCTCTTAAAATAATGCTCATGAATTCAATTTCACCCTATAAAATTCTAATTATGCTTACCACTGTATTGCGAAATGCTATATTTGGTGTCAAAAAAATATCAAATGATATCATTATAGTTACATATTCTACGATAAAGTATTTGCGTTATTGCCATTTTCAATTAGGATTCTTAGTATTAGTCCGGAGATTGGATTTGTGCCCGGTTGATGGCAATAGACTCGCCCCTATAACATAGGACCTAAGAATAGTTAACCTGCGTTTAAGTGCATTATAGGTACACCTCTGCCTACCCCTTTGAGGAAATATAGGCGTTATGTTACGTTTATGATTTGCGTGAATTTTTGGAATGAAAAATTTCGTAGACGTTAGAAGGGCTCGTAGCAGCGCAGCTACGGCGTAGCTCGATCGTCATTGGCGTAGCAATTAAACTGGCTACGTATTACACTATTTGAAGCCAATATGATAATTAGGTATAATGTTAATAGTGGTCTGGTAATATTAAAGGAGCCTATTGGGCAAAATGTCGGTAGTAATAATTGGTGAATTGTGGGTGGACCTCTGCCTTCATACGTGAATCAAGGCGTGATGTGGTATCATGTTAGTGAATAGAGTCAGTAGAGACTGGTCATCTCTTAGTGACTGTGGCTTGTTTTAATTTAATTTTTGAACTTCTTTTTACATATTTTACATCGGATGCTTTTACCGCTCTGCATCTTTCTTACACGTATAATAATAATATGATTTATGTTACCAATATTTTGTAACCATATTTTGTTTAAAAGAGTGTCCATGGAGTTTCTTGCCCGTTCTTCTACATAGGTACCAACTGCTTTGGAATGGGCAACTAGCTTCATCTTTCCGACTGACCGACCCCTTGACAATTAATTAGTTTATTTGAAATAAATACTTTTTTGAGTTGTGTTTGAATAATATTCTGTTTTCTAAACTTCGGCCTAATATCTAACTCTTTTACAAAAATAAAAAGGCTAGTTATCACTGCGAATGTGCTCTGTGTGACACTGCTTTGTTAGCTGACAGTGTGACTCCGGGTCAAGTGTACACCTTCCCTTACACTGTACAAAATACAGCAGAAGTACAAGGTCCAAATACGTTCAATAATCCAAAGCGTGAATTTACTTGTGAAGAAATCTTATTTTATTTGAAATCAGTCAGTAGTATCAGCCAAAAAAGAACATCATATTTCTTTTATTTTACTTATTCTTAGCGTGTCGATGGCTAAATAGTCCAGTCAATAAGGAAATTCTTTGTATGGAGAAATTACATTAATTCCTCTGTCGCTGAAACTTTGCAGTGTGATAAAGTAATGTTTATAGATAACGGTTGACCAGTTATCCAACATTTTTTTTATTTAGAAGTTAGGTATTTACACCTAAACATGAAAATCATATCTAGATCTGGGGGAAAAATTGCTCTGTCCAAAATTCCTTCGGTATATGCCAGTATATACTGATATGTATAGGTATGTATCGGTATCCAACATTTTTTTTATTTGGGAGGGCCAGGAAGTTAAAAATACCTATTTAGGTTCATAACTTGTTCGAAAAAATTCCTCCGTCAAATTTTCTTTTTTTGTATGTTTTAATTTCGTCAAATGTATCGCACTGCACAAAGATCCAATAGATTTTGCATTTGTAACATAGCATTACGGTTTTCTGCCAATAGCTCAGTGAAAAAAATTCCTCCGTCTTTTTTTATTAATTTATCTGTCATAGTATACGTAAATGAAACAGTTTTTATAAAGATCCAATAAAATTTCGGCAATACACACGACTTTTAGAGTATCAACTATTATTTTAAGATGAATGGACTACGAGCGGGCGGCGGGGGCAGTGCGGGGCGCGGGAGCCGGCGCTTTGCATACATACTCACTTTTCTGTTTTTTATAGAATCTAATGATATTTCGACTTCAGACATGCACCTTGTAATACATTAATTAACTTATCATATGGGTAATTAAGTACCTAGCACGTCCGTACCGGAAGCAATGAGTTTGAATATCTCTTGGGGCGATTCTATCTGAATCGCCCCAAGAGATGCAATCTATCTGAATGCCCTGTTTGCAATTTTACATTGCAATCGGATATGCGATTGATCGTATCGTATATTTTTCATGAATTGTGAAGTAACCATACCATTGATAGTGTCGGACCACGCACAACCAATAAGCTTAACATAATAGTTGAAAAACATGCTCTTCATTACAATTTGTAAGAAATTACCAATTGTCCATAAAGGTACAATGTTATTTGACTATTACTCGACAACTTGTAAAGCTTGCTTAGTTGTGATAGTTTTCCTTTGAACTTCATTAATTGTATACATGGTGAATTTTTCAAGTGGGCGTAGATGGCCTAATCCGAATATATGAGTAATAACTAACTTATTTCTTATTCGGGACTCATTAAAAACTGTTTAACGTCAAACAGTCTTTGTCAATTAATATTTAGTTTTAGTTATTCAAAGACAAATCTTTATTTCAAATGCACAAGAAAGGCACTTTTGAACGTCAAAATTAAGTAACAAACAGGCACTTAACTAATCATTGGTTTTGTTTCATTCTATAGGAACTATAACAATTATTAGCAGTGGTTGAGCGATTGACTGCTGCGCAGTATGTCGCGGGTTCGATTCCCGCACGGAACAAATATTTGTACGCCCTGCAAGTATTTGTTACAGGTCTGGGTGTTTTTCTATCTTCTTCTATCTAATACGTATGTATTTACGAAAAAAAAATGTATAGAAGTAGTGTATCAGCCATTTCGTTACTATAACACAAGCATTAGGTTGATTAGCTTGGGACTATATGGCGTTTTGTGAAATTTCCATGGATATTATATATTATTATTAAAAATAAGCTATTTATGTTACATGAACCATTTTGTCCATAAATAACATTTATAATAAGGAAGGAAAGAAGGAAACGCCATGTAGCCCGCGAAATTCAAATTTTCTTACTTTTTTTGCAAATTGCAGGTCAATGCCAGGTTTTATGTTGATCAAAATATGATTCGTGACAATAACAAATATTTTGTATTATTATCCTTTGATTCAGGAATATACATACATATCTCACTAAGTTCATAAAATAACCCTATGGAACGAATATTTCTGTAATATTCATGCCATAGGATGATAATATCATCCTATGGCATGAATATTATGAACTTACTTAGGGTTGTATCAATGATTTATATTGTTACAATTTTGTAAATAAATACCTACTTGCTGCGGTCGCAAATCATATTTTAAAACGTGTTACTGACCGGGACCGGCAAATTGCAAAAAAACGTAAGAAAAATTTAATTTCGCGGGCTACCCTGAATTATTATACAAATCACTCATTGATGAGAGTATAGGTATATTGGGTGCAGAGGTCAAGCTACTCCAATCTGTCAAATTGGAAAAATTTTACAGATTGGGGTAGTTTGATATATGTACTGGCGTCTGTACAATATGTTTCTTTTTTCACTTTGGTGGATGTCACATGACTTCGCATATTTAGTGATTACTTTTGTAAATTGAGTAAATTATTTTTTTATAACTGCACAATTTAGTGTAAGTAACTAAATCCACTATATGGCACCTATCTATCAATTTATCAAGTTAGGTATTTTATCTGTTATACATAATATGCTATGCTAAACATATTGCACAGAGGCCAGCACATCAAGTTACCACAATCTGTCAAATTTCTTTGATAGTATTTCAACTTTATTGCAAAGACATAAGGTTCATTTTTAATTGAGAAAATTTGACATCGAGCTATCCCAATCTGTCAAATTTTCCCAATTTGACAGATTGGGGTACCTTTACCTCTGCACCCAATATACCTATACTCTCATCAATGAGTGATTTGAATAATTATTCAGGGTAGCCCGCGAAATTAAATTTTTCTTACGTTTTTTTGCAATTTGCCGGTCCCGGTCAGTAACACGTTTTAAAATATGATTTGTGACCGTAGCAAGTATTTATTTACAATAATTGTTATAGTTCCTATATAATGAAACAATACCAACGATTAGTTAAGTGCCTGTTTGTTACTTAATTTTAACGTTCAAAAGTGCTATGTACTTAATTACCCATATGATAAATTAATTACTGTATTACAAGGTGCATGTCTGAAGTCGAAATATCATTAGATTCTATAAAAAACAGAAAAGTGAGTATGTATGCAACGCGGCGGCCGGCGCCCTTCCTCCCGCGCCCCGCACTGCCCCCGCCGCCCGCTCGTAGTCCATTCATCTTAAAATAATAGTTGATACTCTAAAAGTCGTGTGTATTGCCGAAATTTTATTGGATCTTTATAAAAACTGTTTCATTTACGTATACTATGACAGATAAATTAATAAAAAAAGACGGAGGAATTTTTTTCACTGAGCTATTGGCAGAAAACCGTAATGCTATGTTACAATTGCAAAATCTATTGGATCTTTGTGCAGTGCGATACATTTGAAGATATTAAAACATACAAAAAAAGAAAATTTGACGGAGGAATTTTTTCGAACAAGTTATGAACCTAAATAGGTATTTTTAACTTCCTGGCCCTCCCAAATAAAAAAAATGTTGGATACCGATACATACCTATACATATCAGTATATACTGGCATATACCGAAGGAATTATGGACGGAGCAATTTTTCCCCCAGATCTAGATATGATTTTCATGTTTAGGTGTAAATACCTAACTTCTAAATAAAAAAAATATTGGATAACTGGTCAACCGTTATCTATAAACATTACTTTATCACACTGCAAAGTTTCAGCGACAGAGGAATTATCACCTTATCCAACCCCCTTGTTGATTGGACTAAAATGTATTCGGCCCAAAATTCGGCTACGTGTTTGGCGCCATCACTAGCGTCCATCAGTTCCTGTAACGAGCATACGGCAGGACACGCAGGACACGATATTAAGTGTCACACCGTTTATGGAACAGCACCACATTTACACTCAAAGGCGGAGTTGTCTATGAATCCCCACCTGAGCAGGTTTTCGTTGCTTCGGCCAACCTGGGTCCTGAATCTGTTTAAAGACTTATGCAATATTCATATACATACAAATAGCCACGCCCTTCAAACAAAGTCTTTTTTGTGTTCTTTCTTCGTGTATGCTCGTATGAGCATACACGAAGAAAGAAGACAAAAAGACTTGAGAAGCGGGCGTGTATGACCAGATGTATATCTGGTCATACACGCCCGCTGGTTGCGAGTATTATTCACCTGACCTTTCTGAAAAACATCACAAATAAGGTATCTACATGTCCTCCCAGGACGTCCCCACCCAGAGTTTCTGGCTCACGTGTATTATGTCTTTTTAAGGCATACCCTTTCAGCGTTTCCATTGCACTCACATCTACTTTATAAATATCTGCTAGCTTCTGATTTAAAAGTAATGGAACTTATCTTTATTTCCGAACACTGGCTGCCTCATTGAGCTAGTCGGGCAAAGTGTTATATGTTTTTTTTTTCATGTGGAATAGCTCAGCAGCAACCCGGAGTCTGGGTTCGTGCCCGGTTGATGGCAATAGGCTCACCCCCTATTACATGGGACTTAAACATAACTGGTGAAATGTGAGTGTACTATAGC
This sequence comes from Hyppa rectilinea, assembly GCA_951799385.1. NCBI lineage: Eukaryota > Metazoa > Arthropoda > Insecta > Lepidoptera > Noctuidae > Hyppa > Hyppa rectilinea. The sequence continues at coordinate 14,724,127 of OX637324.1, forward strand.
TACACCTCTGCCCAACCCTTCGTGGAATATTGCGTGTATGTTATTTCGTTACACTGTCATTCTCAGAACAGCTATATAAGTAAAATTGACCGATATTCTATTTAAAATCACTGACAAAAGAAAAGAAAGAAAATACATTTTGCGATAAATATGACGCTGTAGAAAACAAAGCAAAAAATAAGCAATCAAAAAACTAGTTGTGGGGAAATATGTGTCACATCCGCGCAAAACGGCCATCGCTCAGCCTAATGCTTCGATCCCACTGTCCCACTGTTAATTCTTAACTTGTTTACGTTTTGTAAGAGTTATGTTAGTAGCAATACTCGAAATACTTCTCCTACTGTTTACGAAAACACATTCCCAAGGACGCAACAATCCGATACTTCTGTCTCCCCCTTTCGTTCCTCTGCCCCATATCTTGGCTGCCACAATTTAATAGCGTTTGCACTGATAACAGCCCTTCACTCTACGCCACTCACTTTGATATCATGTCTTGAAGTGTATCGGATTTTAATTACTTCCCACGTCGTACGGTACCTTTCTTCAGAAATCTGTGGAATATTTTCCAAAATTTAGCAAGGTAGCGAGTTGCGAGTATCAGCACCTTTTCTTGCTGGAGAACATTACCAATAGGCTTCCTATATTTCCGTCTAAGATGTCCCTTTTGGGCGTTTCCACGAGCAGATGCTCGTGGAAATTACTATAATGAAATTAAATTAATAAAAAAAAATGAATAATGAATAGTTTTTTTTTTAATCTTGTAATTATGGACGCTTTTATTAAGTTCTGTATCCTTCTCACGTGTGTATTTCAACATGAATGATGTAACCCAGTTTTTGTAAACATATTTTGATTTAAAAGAGTGTCCATGGAGTTTCTTGCCCGTTCTTTTCCATAGGTACCTACTGCTTTGGAATGGGCAACTAGCTTCATCTTTTTGACTGACCCACCCCTTGACAATTCAAAAGCGCCTGTAATTGGTTCATTTGAAAAAAATGCTTTTTTTTGAGTTTGAGTATTCCAAATACTCCTTGTATTTGCTAAGATCTATGATCTTTCCTCCACATTTAAGACGAAACCGGAATCGATAAAACATAATAATTTGTGACCTTGGAACGTGCTTCCAAATAGACAGTGATTAATAACTCTTATATATTTCTACGACAAAATATTCAGAAACATTTTCCTTCAGCAACACCCTTTAACCTTAAAAAGAAATACACAAGAAGTCTCTCCATCCATTACGGAGAACCCGCGTCCCCCTCACACAAATTGAGTTTATGCGTCGATAACGTCCCGATACCCCGATGTATCGCTTGAACAGAGACTATGTGAACGTGGCACAGAGTAATGTCAGAACAGAAGCTTCAGAAGATTTTAATGCGCCGCTTCATCTTCTTCTTTTCGTGTGGTTAGTGACTAACCTGGTGTCAGAGTTTTATGCTGCCCATGGGCCTCTGACTTAGCTTCACATGCTGTTGAGAAATATCTTTCAAACATGCGCCGCTCAACAGCAGCAAATGTCTAAGATACGCGCGAATCCGTGGCTGACAAAATGAGTGAACCGCGCGGCTAATATTATGACTAACCTCTTCGTGCATTTCTTGGATTGGACGGCTGTATTTTTGCACGTGATAGTGTTACGAACACATTGTCATAGCACCAAAGGTTGAGTTTCCTCAGAAAGCAGTGAATAATGGCCAAAGAATGACAGCTGTACTAAAAGTTCATCATTTGACACCGTTGACTTTACCATGGCAAAACCGTTTGTATATATATGGACAGCCGCCATTCACGACCGTGATATGATGGGACCGTTTTCTTATACAAACCAAGGTGTACGCAATGTTCGAAAAAAACGATTAAGAAAATACGATGTGTGACATCTGCCTACTTTCTGTCTTTCTTAGTCCATGATTATTGCCGTCACTACGAGTATGGTGACTATGGACTAAGATATCCCCTGAAAAGTCAAATCCATGAAAGCGTACTAGATGTAAAAAACGAGAAATATTTAACTGGTCGTCTAAAAAGTTATTGCAGACTTTTTTTGCCGTTTTTCATAGATGTAGTAATTAAGTTAGGATACCCCGATCAAAGTTGCCCGCTCCCCCCCCCCAGGACGGAGAAAATTGAGAATTTTTACCGTGGTACCAAAAAAGTTACGACTGAAACCACGTGCGAGCCAAGCGGAGTCGCAGCAGCGGCTGGCGAGTGCTGCATTCAGAGGTCGCAGTGATTTCGCTATTTCGTATTGTAGCACCTAAAAATAGAGGTTCAAAAAAAATAAGCAAATAAGCAAATTTATTGTATTAAAATAAAAATGAATAAAATAAAATAATCTTTATTTCGGACGAGTTATAACCATAGTGGGTTGGTAAGCAATAAATCTTATATCTATGGTAGTAAACCTTAATATTTAGTAACAAGATGATTGTTCGAGATGCATCTAGGAACAATATAATTTAACATTGGAGAGTCGTATCTGCTATGATCTTCAGGATGGAGTTGTGTTGACGACACGGTTGGCGCAGCGGTTGAGCGATTGACTGCTGCAAGTATTTGTTACGGGTCTGGGTGTTATTCTATCTATAATAAGTACGTATTTACAAAAAAAAATATGTATATAAATAGTTTATCAGACATCTTGTTACCATAACACAAGCATTAGGTTGCTAAGCTTGGGACGATATGGCGTTCTGTGAAATGTCTAAGGATATTATTATTAGAGTTTTCAATTAATATTTTTATTAGAGGTTCGATTAATTACAAGCCTATTCAAACTTTACCTTCTGAATTTTCTCCTTTTACATCTTGGACAACATAGTTACGACATACACACATCAAAAGTGTCTAGGGATCAACATATATTTTTGCAATAACTTTTCTCTTGATTGATATTAATTTAAATTTTCTTTAAGGATTCATCAAATAAAGTGTTTTCGTTTGTCACAGTAACGATAAACCAAGTCACCTTTGCATTAATAAAGAAATTTGCCATTTTCCTAATAAAGGGATTTTTGACATTTGAACCACTAACATTAAAGTTCGAAAACAGACTGAAATAACAGTTTTCTTTAAAATTTTATTGGGTAACTTAAACAATTAATAATCCGTGTTTCTACCGCGAACACTAACAACACAAGAACATCGGTTTGGCATACTCAAAATGAGTTCATCCAAATCACGCTGTGGAATGGCCGCCCATGTTCGTTGCAACAACAAAAAAAGGTCTTCTTGCAACTGGATACCCTCCATATTCGGCAGAGCTCTTCTCTGTAGCATATCCCATGCATGCTCAATCGGGTTCAAGTCTGGCGACTGAGCAGGCCAGGGCAGGACATTGATGTTAGCTGCGGCGAGAGTCTGTCTTACAACTCTTGCGGTGTGCGGTCGTGCATTATCATGCATTAACTGAAATAAGGGACCGATTTGCACTTGTAGAGGAACGATGACGTCAGATACAATCGTCTCAGCATAAATTTGAGCGTTGAGGTTGCCTCTGATCCAAATCAACTCAGTTCTTCCGCCGATCCAAATACCCGCCCATACCATGATGGTTCCACCACTATAAGGATGGACTTCCTGGCAGGATTTTAATCGCTGTTGGCGTCCAGGGGTTCTCCAGTGTCGTATACGTCTTGTATCCGGTCTCATACCAAAACGAGACTCATCAGAAAAGCACACGAAACGCCATTGTTCTTCTGCCCAATTTCTGTGTTCAAGAGCCCATTGATATCGAATCCTACGATTGTGCATTGCTATAGGTGGTACCCGTAGCGGTCTTCGGGAATGAAGGTTCACTTCTTGCAAGCGGTTTCTGACTGTTTGGTCGCTAATTAAGTTCCCTGAAGAGTGATGAAGCCTCACGGCTAACATCATGGCGGTTATTGTTGGAGCTCTTCGAGTTAAGATTTGAATGTATCGGTCTTGTCTCCGTGTGGTGCAGCGATACCGTCCTTCATGGCGCTCAGCCACGGTACCAGTGCTTCGGTAACGTGTCCAAAGTCGACTGATAACACCTTTTTTTGTTGTTGCAACGAACATGGGCGGCCATTCCACAGCGTGATTTGGATGAACTCATTTTGAGTATGCCAAACCGATGTTCTTGTGTTGTTAGTGTTCGCGGTAGAAACACGGATTATTAATTGTTTAAGTTACCCAATAAAATTTTAAAGAAAACTGTTATTTCAGTCTTTTTTTCGAACTTTAATGTTAGTGGTTCAAATGTCAAAAATCCCTTTATTAGGAAAATGGCAAATTTCTTTATTAATGCAAAGGTGACTTGGTTTATCGTTACTGTGACAAACGAAAACACTTTATTTGATGAATCCTTAAAGAAAATTTAAATTAATATCAATCAAGAGAAAAGTTATTGCAAAAATATATGTTGATCCCTAGACACTTTTGATGTGTGTAGTTACGATGTTACTATGTGAATAGTCGGATTTAGTGCCCCGTCACCACGAGGGCTGTGCGAATTATGTTCATTCTGTTCTCGTTAAATGCACACTGATTATGGTGATGTGATGACCCTGGCTTCGAGTGTTCTTCGTTGTTTTTGTATAATCAATATCGTGGCCCTTTTTTTGAGGGTTTGAATTCATCAAATGACTCTTCCTGCTCTGGGTGGAGCAGAAGGGAGTGTCAGACTCTTACTGACTAAAACCCATCCATGTTCCTTCCTTAGCCCTTTACGTTCCGGGGTAACGGTAACCCTGGACAGTCCCGATATATAGTGGCCTAAGATTAGGGTTTTATTACAGGAATAGCCAGGAACTCCGGGAGAGGACGCCCTAGGAGGACATATAGATACCTTATTGGTGATTTTTTTAGGTCAAGTGAATGTATGACCCAATGTATGGAAGTAAAAGGAGTATGTAAGGATCGTAGCAGGTGGTCGTCTGTAATTCCTTCCTTGCCAGGGGAAGAAGTCGTGAGCTTACGTATGAATACCGGGTCATGATGTTTCAATTATCGTAACTCAAAAACGAAATTATCCCAACCCTGTTTTCGCATTACTAGATAAGATTTTCAGTTCAAATAGACAAAGTCGATTATCCTTTTTAAATTATGTCGTTTTTTATTTAATCGATTCTTGTTTTTTTAACGTGATTCTTTAACCCACTGACTGTCGGAACGCAGACCTACGCGACACACAATGACTTTTTAATTGTGTCTGTAATTACAATATACGAAAGGCTAAGAAATGATGAGTAACAACATTTTGTAGACATTAATTATTATAATCATAATAAATACAATGCAAATATTTAAAATTGGGAATATTATGCTGAATTTACTTTTAAATCTCTAACTCAACATGACATTGTTAACACTAACCAAAGGACGCCACTTCAAAGATAAACTTTTCCGCTCAAAGAAGCCCAGAGCAAAGACAATGGCGTCCTTACCCTGCCAATTTGGCAGCCCTGCTTCATGTGACACTCGATTTGAGCCGGAGTCGCCTTACCACGTCAATAGCACCCCGACTGTTAAGTGTTCCCACGATTTAACACGTCACAGACTTTTAAATTGGACGTGATATTTTCTTTTGAATGAGGGCTTTTTTAAAAGTAAATGTATTTTATTGAAACGTATTTGAATGATCCTCAAAAAAAATATTCAGCTTCTAATGATGAACGCTTTTTTTTAATAATTGCCATTAATCGGGCATAAATCCAGACTAAGGGCTGCTGGGACTATTGAGAAGGTTATAAAGGAAAAACCTAATAACACTTTGCTCGACATTAGAATCGAACTCATGCCCGTCATGCTCAGCAGTAGCGCTAGCGACTACTGGACCAATGGGACAGTACCTATTAAAATTTGCAGTTAGAAAATAGCCTGAGTATTTTTCGGCTTTGTCATCACACTATATAATATAATATACATACATTTGTGTATTAGGTATGTATATGATCTCTATAATATAATATGTCTCACACTTATATTTGTGAGTGAGTGTGTGTCTGTGTCAGTTTGTATGTTTGTCCGTCCCTCATGCTTAAACAGCTGAACGGATGTGGAATTTCGCACAGAGGTAGTTTATGACCTGGATCAACACATAAGATACTTTTTATCCCGGTACTACGTTCCCTTGAGATAATTTCCGACATTCCGCGGACCAAACCGCTGGCAGCAGATGGTTAATTATAATGTTCGTTTGCGTATTAATTCTTGAGCTGGTATATCTGACGTAACCATTCCTAAAACTAATGAAATGAGAGTTAAAATCAATGACAATTGGGTTTGAGGGTCAGCCCCGAGCCACAAGATCCTCTATCTGAACAGTATCAGTGGCGCACAGTTGTAACCGAATTACATTGTTTTCCCAGAGCTCCCTCAGTCATAAATAGCCCCGGGCTACACGCCATCTAATACAATTTCTATCGACGTTCGGCGGTTTGTTCTCCGTTGCATTACCGCCTCAGGTTTGTTTGCGAAACTTTCGTGTTGGTCCCCACTTCGTCGTAAAAGTGTTTAGTCTAGAGGAAATCTTTGTACAGACGCCAGCACATCAAGCTATCCCTAACTGTCAAATTTTCTCAATTCAAAATGTACCTTATGTCTTTGCAATAAAGTTGAAATACTATCAAAGAAATTTGACAGTTTGTGGTAACTTGATGTGCTGGCCTCTATACAACAATGCGACTAATCGGATTGAAATATCTTCGATTCTATTGCTGCGGGTAGCAAGATTTATATGAACGCTGTAGATTTCTGGGTTGTGGAGGTCAGGTAGGCAATCGCTTCTTGTAAAATACTGGTCAGCTTTGTGTAAGCAACCCTAACCTAGTTGGGAAAAGGGTATGCAGATGATGATGAGAATATCGGGCCCTATCAGAAAACCAGTGCTGTGGTATTTATTTATTTCTTAAATATCTCAGCATTATACTGAGATAGGAGTCTTTTCGGCCTCGCACAGATCTTTGTTTTTTTTTAATCTTTTTGCCCTTTTGATTGTTTTTTTCTGTGTGTCCTGCGTATATTATTATCTCCAAAAATACTATTAAAGCCCCAATGATATGTCCAAAATGGGCTTCTAATATACCAATCCATTATTGCACCAATTCGTAACAGCCTTTTTTTCTTTCCAGACAAAATCCGCAAGAAGTACGCGGGTCTGGGGGACTCGGTGGTGTCAGTGCGGCTGGAGCGGTCTCCCCGCGGGGGCCTGGGCCTCAGCTTGGCCGGCCACAGAGATCGCAGTCGTATGGCCGTGTTCGTCTGCGGCCTGCATCCTACTGGCGCAGCTGCTAAGGCCGTCCCTGCTGTTAAAGTTGGCGATGAGATTTTGGAGGTGAGTGGAGGGTTCTTAATAATTTTCCTTCTTCCGGTGTTAACCTTACATCCATGAACATAATATTTAAAAAGCGAATCCAATTGCAGTGAATTTTTATACATATTAAATCTTTACTTAATATTATAAAGCTAAAGAGTTTGTTTGTTCGAACGCGCTGATCTCTGGTACAAGTGGTCCGAATTGAAAAAATCTTTGTGTTGGATAGTCCATTTATCAAGGAAGGCTATACGCTATGTAATATCACGCTACGACCAATAGGAGCCGTGCAGCGGGCGAAACCGCGCGGAAGCAGCTAGTTTGATAATAAAATCTTTTTCATCAAGTAAAGAGTGTTCAGTTTCAAGTAAAGAGTGTTCAGTTTTCAGTAAGATGGGTAGGGATTGATATTACTTGAGATCACAATACGTTGTTCAATGCAGAAAAGTTAAATAATGTAAAAATCACCAAAAAGACTCTAAAATAAAGACTATAATAATGAACTCCAGCTCTACTGAATCCATTAAAAAATTGAAGAAAATATTTTATGAATGTAGGTTCGTCATCATCACGACCGTGTAGGGTTAAATAAATTACTTATCTGACATCACCGTATGACGCAGGTACTTACTCCAACTTATCTAATTATCACTTACTTTGGCAAAATGTTTTTGGGAACATGCAAAGTTGCGAAGTTTTAGAAGGGGTTCAAATTGAGTGTGAAAAATTGAGCGAATTTTCTGGCAGTATACTTAAGTATACCTATGCATGAATTATGAGATAATAACAGAGGGGCTCGTGGATTCATTGATAACAGCCGCTCAAGTCCGTCGAAAGTAGAGTTACTGCCACGGTCGGTTCATAGATGGTTGACTATCAATTACGTATCGAGACCCCTTCGTGCCTCGGAAAGCACCCGTCCCGACCGTCTCGATTGGTCCCGACTGTCTTTCGTATAACCTTGACAGCTGTAACGGGTAATCCGACGCTCAAAAGTCTGACACCCAGTCTTACTAAGAGGTATCGTGTAACCCAATAACTGGGTTGTGAATGTCAGACAAGCAATCGCACCATGTGAAATACTGGTATTCAACTGCATCCGGTTTGATTGGAAGCCCATCAAAGTTCGGGAAAGGCAGGCAGATTGATTGATAAGCCGAAAAAAAATGTGTTATGTTTTATTTTGTAGAGCGTAGTAAGTTTTATATCTAGGTATGTTACAACTTTGTACTTCTACCTTACTTATTACATCCGGCAAAGTTGTGAAGCTTAGGCTCGCCGCAAACGAGTCACCGACTACCGACCACGGTTGCCTCTTGTGGCGTTGAGTACAGACGTAGCGTCGACACGTATGGGATGAATCCATACTAAACGCATAAAACAAGACTAACGAAACAATCTAATAAGAATTTTGTGAAAAGTGTGAAAATTGATATGGATATAATAAAAACGATTCCGTACAAAACGCATGAATAAGCATGGGAACTGCCTGTTCCTAGGACAGTGGCTGTGGTCGGTGGCCCGTTTACGCCGAGCATTAAAGAAAATGGCATAGAAAACAATAGTGATAGCCTATTGGTGTGACCGTCGGACTGCCACGTCATAGGTCTCGAGTTCGAACCCAAGACTCGCACTTTTTATTTTACAGATTCATGTGCGTGTTCTATAATTATACCTTGCTTAAAATCGGTGAAGGAAAACATCGTGAAGAAACCAGCATGTCAGAGAGATATTTCTTATCAGCATGTGAAACTAAGTTAGAAGCCCATGGGCAGCATAAAAACTCTGACACCAGGTTAGTCACTAACCACACGAAAAGAAGAATAAGAATGAAAATAGTTGTAACTTTAAAAGACAATAGCAAATTTAAGAGCAGCACAAGACCAAAGAAACGGTGCAATTAGAATTTTGAATAGAATATTGTTTAGGATTTTTTAATTGATAGAATAGGTGGTTTACAAGGTGACAATCATATAAATGACAATCTGAAACCTCAGAGAAGTAATATACAGCCCGTCTTAGATAGTGTCAACAGTAGAAATCAGCTCACAGTGGGTACTAAAATGATCAGTAGATAATTTGTTCGTATGACCAAGGTGCCTACGACAAAATAAAAAAAGAAAGTTAATTTGGATAATTTGGTGAGTACGGAGACAAAGGCTGATAGTGATATATACAAAAAGGACACATGATATGCCTATCAATAGTAGCAAATTAGTGACACGGCAAGGACTATCCATATACCTTCTTACTTTGTTACCAGACTAATTATCACAATTACGCTTAAAACTCACAAAACAAAAGCAGAACGAATATGTAAATGGCTTCTACAGTTAACATTGTGCTCTTGGCATGAGCTGGAGCTACATAGAGTGATATATACGTACATACATGCTATTGTATATAAAGAACTGTTATTTATTGTTCCCTGCACTGAATCACCCGGTTGTTTGAAATGTTTATTTTGTTCAGTTGGAATTTCTTAGTTCTTGGCATTTGGGCTACCCTCTAAAGGACTTCTGCGAGAGTTTACTTAGAAATATTTTGTGGGATTTAAAATCAAGTTACCTAATCAAGTATAGCTCGCGGCTAAGTAATAACAGCCGCACGAATCGATCCATCAGGTAGTCAGAAGCCCGATAATCTGACTGCCAGTCTTACCAAGGGTTATCGTATTGCCCAGTTACTGGGTTGTGGAGGTCAGATAGGCAGTCGCTCCATGTAAAATACTGGAATTCAGCTGCATCTGGTTAGACTGGAAGCCGACCCCAACATGGTTGGGAAAAGACAACTTGATTGATTTAATCAAGTAAATTTATTTAGAATTCAATAACTTGGACGGTAAAAGTGTGTGAGAGTAAAACGTTCGATGAAGAAATTTATCGCACTTTATACTCGAACACTTTTGTGATGGTAACAAAAGTGTTTTGATGATCAAAATATTTCATTTTCGGTGTAACTCACATTCGCCAAGTGCACAGGAGCGAGAAAAACGTCGTTTGAGAGTGACACTTCAAGGACGAGGCACGTTTGGTTATATTTCGTTGCATGAGAGAGAAGAAACATATATAACGTCGTCTCTAACAATCGATCTCTTCATTTCTTTATTTTTCACTAAGAAAAGTTAAGAAATTTCACTATTATCACGCGTACGGTGCTGCACGTATATTTTCTTTTTTTTTTATTGAGGCCAGCTTAATAATGCTGCATTACGTTTTTAATTCACTCTCAAAATATCTACCACAACCTTTTTTTTTTTTAATGCTGGGAAATCATCCAATGACTGCTCCCGCTCTGGGTGGAGCGGAAGGGAGTGTCAGACTCTTACTGACTAAAACCCATCCATGTTCCTTCCGTAGCCCTTTATGTTCCGGGGTAGCAGTAACCCTTTCGGACAATCCCGCTTACCCGGCAGGCTTGGCCCTGAGTGGCCCCTTCATATGCGCGCCGTCCGGCACGGGCCTGGTGCTGATCGGACTGTGAGTCACCCATTACTCACCTAAGGTGGCCGGGAGTCGTCACGTGGCTCCCGACGCCCGGGGCGTCTCCCGCGGCGGCTGGGACGGGAGGACCTTTCTCTCTCCCATCCCGCCACCTCCTTCGTGAACATGACTTTTTCGCAGAAGGAGGTGACTGCCTCCCACTCCCTTTCGCCCCGGACCATGGCTTGCACCAGGGCCAGGCGCGAGAGGTCGCTGCCGCCGATCGCCTGTACGAGGACACGGCGGTGCTCCGCCCAAGCGGGGCAGGTTTGCACCGTATGCTCTACCGTGTCCTCTGGGCGATCCTCGCAGTGATCCACAACGTATGATTTAAGAAGCCTTTTTGGTGAAAACTGTAACAATAAAATGCAATAGGAATGATGACAGGAAAAAAAAACAATTACATTTAGTCCGTCAGCCAGATAATAAAAAATAGACACGTATTTTTCGCTTTTTCATATTAATAAAAAAATACTTCAAGAAAACGCATTAAAGCTGGGTGTAGGGGCGCGCTACGTCACAACTCAATATAAAATCTACAAAAGAGTGACGTCATGCCTCATTTTAACACAATAAAATGTGGCATGAAGTCCCTCTAACTAATCTTTTGATTAAGTACGTGAAAAATACGTGTCCAATATTGTTTAATAATTTATCTGAGGGAATGAAAAAAAAATTTAGTCATCATCCCTATTGCGTTCTGTCCTAGGATGGTCAGTCAAAGTTAAATCATTTATTTCAAATAGTCACATGAAAGGACATGCCTTTTCATTTAAAAAAATATGCATAATTATATTTGATTCAAGTTGCCCCCTCTAAAGACAGTTTCGTATGCAGAAGAATGGGCAAAGAACTCCACCATTACTCTTTTAAAATATTTTATTTATATTAATTACATGTAAAGATGATGCCCCTAAAATAAAATTACTGTTAGTACCACAATAACACAAGTGAATTAATCATGTGATGGATACATGGTACTCACACATTTACAAATATTCGAAAAAGAAGAAGATTTTCCTAAAGTTTCTGCAAGAAAAAAGACTCTAGCTTGTTATAACTGTTAAACATGTCACAAATTATCATTTGCTTAAAAATCGGTGAAGGAAAACATCGTGAGGAAACCAGCATGTCTGAGAGATATTTCTAAACAGCATGTGAACCTAAGTCAAGCCCATGGGCAGCTTAAAACTCTGACACCAGGTTAGTCACTAACCACACGAAGAAGAAGAAGTATGAACAAATCTTCTGAATGTACCAAAACAACCATTTGAGAAAATTTAGTTTCCGAGAGGCGAACAAAAATCAAAATCACGTTCTTCCGAAAGTAATCACCAAGACGCGGTGGCTTGTTATAATAATATGTAGCTTGTATATATACCTTAGGATTTAAGCATTCGACACACGTCGCTACACTGAACCAGATCAATAGAACTTGTATAATTTGACACTCAGATTCATGGGACGTCTGTAGAATAACTGAGATTGGTGTGAAGCGATCATAATAAAGTTAAACATTGAACCGGGTTTTAGGTAACGGCCTGACAGAAATCGCAAATGAAAAGGAAATAGAAGAGATTTGGCACATAATTACGAATAAAGTATATTTTCGGAGTTGATACATTAAAGTGTCTGCCTAGTCTTGTGGTCGCAATCTCTACTGCTGTGTTTGATTCTGATGTTTGGCTATTGAGAAATTCCAGATGGGAAAACCCAATGATATTTTAACCCCATAACTCCGGTGTTTTTGTTTTATTTTGTTTTTGATTACACTCTTACTAAATATTTGTACGTCTTCACGGCAAAGCATAGCGCCCAAATATGTCAACGTAACACCTTTATCTAAATACCTATTTACAAATAAATATTCTGAATCTGATTCAAATTCTGGTAATCGAACCTAAGACGTTCTAAAAAGTAACCAACCAACGTTCTTACAACCAGGGGGCCTAGACAAAGTCACATTTTCGCTAAGTTCTAGAAAATGTCAAATTGTGTAACGAAAATCGATCAATATTCCCATACAAATGAGTTGACAAGTGGCGTTCTTGACAATCTGAATAGCTGAGATAACGAATTGTTCGATCAACAATTTTCGAAATCGATTCGACACGGAGCGATTATCACTTATCTAGGCCCCCCAGTGAATCGACTATGCAGAAACATACTTATAATTTATTAATAATAATACTGGGATAATCGTCGGTTGGTGTCTCGCCTCATCTATCTATATATATAAAAGAAAGACGGGTTTGTTCCCTTCGTTATAACTCGAGATCTGCTGGACCAATTTTCATGGTTTTTGTTTCGTTGGATTTGTCTCCGCCCTGAATCGCAGAATACATTTTAATTTTTTTTTTTTTTTCGATCAGCTGCTGATTTTCCTCCTATATGGTAGGTAGGGTAGGGTAGGTAGGTAGGTAGGGTAGGTAGGTAGGGTAGGTAGGTAGGGTAGGTAGGTAGAGTAGGTAGGTAGGGTAGGTAGGTAGGTAGGTAGGTAGGGTAGGTAGGGTAGGTAGGTAGGTAGGGTAGGTAGGGTGGGTAGGTAGGGTAGGTAGGTAGGGTAGGTAGGTAGGGTAGGTAGGGTAGGTAGGGTGGGTAGGTAGGGTAGGTAGGTAGTGTAGGTTGGTAGGGTAGGTAGGTAGGGTAGGTAGGGTGGGTAGGTAGGTAGTGTAGGTGGGTAGGGTAGGTAGGTAGGTAGGGTAGGTAGCTGGTGTAGGTAAGGTGGGTAGGTAGGGTAGGTAGGGTAGGTAGGGTAGGTAGGGTAGGTAGGGTAGGTAGGGTAGGTAGGGTAGGTAGGGTAGGTAGGGTAGGTAGGGTAGGTAGCTAGGTAGGTAGGCAGATAGGTAGGGTAGGTATCACAGTTAAGACAGGACAACGTCTGTCGGGTCAGCTAGTTTCATTATAATTAAAAGCGCCTAACGGGCCCCTGCGAGTTTCTTCGGCCTGCGCGTCGTACGCCTTCCAAAGGTCCGGGACCCCAGGCTCCTTAGAAATGGCAAGACACAAATATAAATAATAAGAAAAGAAAGAATAAAAAAAAAGATTTAGAAATTATATCACTACGAAGTTTTCAATACCACAATGTACAGACGCCAGCACATCAAGCTATCCCAACTGTCAAACTTTCCCTCTTATGTTTTTGCAATAAAGTCAAAATACTATCAAAGAAATTTGACAGATTGGGGTAACTTGATGTAATAATAATAATAATAATAATAATTTTATTTTGTTTCTAAATCAGTACATAAGTGTATTATGAGGCAACCCCATTAAGTAATTTACAATACTTGTGTTGGGGCCGATGTGTTAGGTATATTATATTATCACTACATAGTATAAAACAAAGTCGCTTCCCTCGTCTGTCCTAATGTCTGTGTGTATGTATGCTTGGATCTTTAAAACTACACAACGGATTTTGATGCAGTTTTTTTAATAGATAGAGTGATTCAAGAGGAAGGTTTATATGTATAGTAACTAATTGTTTTGCTACGAATTAACCGCGTGCGAAGCTGCGGGCAAAAGCTTGTTATTTATATATTTTATTTAAATTTACTGCGAATTTTTTTTTGTTGTTCACACTATGCGCCCTATCTTGTATGATACGAGACTAGAACTAAACTGAGGTGCGACCCGGAGGTGATGGGCCGTCTTTAACCTACTGGAGGCCCTGGGCACTTTACAAAAATGGGGGAAAATTACCATGATATGAAACTAAAAAATAATTTATGAGGATCACCGTAATAGGCAGCCAGACTGAGCGGCCAGCGTTTGTTAGTCAGTGGAAAAAAAAAGGGTTACCGCTACTTAATACTTAATGATTTCCCACCCTCAAAAAAAAAAAGCGATACCTCGTAGTTTTTATGTGATTCACTTCGGAGAGAATTCTACCGTAAGTATTTAAATGTCGCTTAAATAAAGTCTAGGTATAATTACTCATACTCTTCAAAGAGTGAAAACATAATATAAGCTTGTCGTAGTGACACGCGACATGTTTTACATACCACGTTGGATCTCGTCCAACTACTCGCACAAACGATTTATCTCAACGGAATAAAATACATATTATGCATTACAAGAAGACATCTAATTTGGCTCGATCGCTGAAATTAAAATTACAATGTCATAATTTTTATTTATAAAAAAATACATCATCATCTGCCTAGCCTTTTCCAAACTATGTTGGGGTCGGCTTCCAGTCTAACCGGATGCAGCTGAAGACCAGTATTTACCATGGAGCGACTGCCTATCTGACCTCCACAACCCAGTAACTGGATATTACAATACTCCTTGGTAAGACTGGCTGTCAGACTTCCGAGCTTCTGACTACCCGTAACGACTGTAAAAGATCCACGAATGACAACCGGGACCAACGGCTTAACGTGCTTTCCGAGGCACGGAGGAGTCTCGGTGTTTAAAGATGATCACCCATCCACGGGCAACCCCAGCAAGCGTAGGTTAACCTGATGGATCGACCTGTGCGGCTTATAGTACTGAGCCACGAGCTGCTCCTTATAAAATCATATATAAAAATATAATTTATTATTTAAATAGTTATAAAATATTATATCCTTATATATTTTTAATTTTTATTTATTTTGTTATTTAATGAAATAAAGGAAATAATTTTCATTTGATGTCACCATTTATATTTACAGAAAATCCAATGATTCCGTTTTATTATTATTTTGATTACCGAATCTTCATCAGTATGAAACTAAAAGCAGTGATAGCCTAGTGGTATGACCGTCGGACTGCCAAGTCTTAGTTCTCGAGTTCGAACCCAAGGCACGCACCTCTAACTTTTCAGATTCATGTGCGTATTGTATAATTATCATTTGCTTAAAAATCGGTGAAGGAAAACATCGTGAGGAAACCGGCATGCCTGAGAGATGCAACAGCATGTGATGCTAAGTCAGAGGCCCATGGGCAGCATTAAAACTCTGACACCAGGTTAGTCACTAACCACACGAAAAGAAGAAGAAGCTGTTCCATACATTATGCTCATATAACTCGTCAAAATGTAGGGAACAGTTGATTTTTTTTTTCAGATTTGTTTCCATAGGTAAAGTTGTTCATAATGATGAGTACAATGACCCCTTAAAATAATGCCCATGAATTCAATATCACCCTGTATAATTATTGTTCTTCCATAATATCCTTTTCAATGATTTATCAGCTGAATCTCCATCGTATCACATCAGATCACTCACACGCACCGCCAATCCCCTCGCAATATTTATATACCAATACAAGATTATGGCCCCGCATTCCTCGCCGTGTCCAGATGCGATGCTATCTGTTATAATGCCCACAATAGATACAGTTATTGCCCGGAGCTATCGGCAGCTGATAGATTTAGTGACGTGTATCTTTGGATGGCAAAACTCAAACTCAAGGTAAGCCCGCCGGGTAAGCGGGATTGTCCGAAGGGGTTACCGCTACCCCGAAACATAAAGGGTTAAGGAAGGAACATGGATGGGTTTTAGTCTGTAAAAGTCTGACACTTCCTTACGCTCCACCCAGAGCTGGAGGTGTCATTTGATCATTTCCCAACCTCAAAAAAAAGGGCATTTATCTCAATTTAATTTTTGAATTGTCAAGGAGTGAGTCAGAAAGTTGAACCTAATTGCCCATTTAAAACGTAGATCTCTTTGGAGAAGGACAGGCACGGAACTCCAAGGACACTCCTTATAAATCAAGAGATAACAAAATAACCATAAAGTCCAGGTTCTCTATTTTTGTTCAGGTTTTCGTACCCAAAGGGTAAAACGGGACCTTATTAGTAAGAGACCACCGTCCGTCCGCCTGACTATCCGTCTGTCAACAGGCTGTATCTCATGAACCGTGATAGTAAGACAGTTGAAATTTCCACAGATTATGTATTTCTGTTGCCGCTATAACAACAAATACTAAAAAACAAAATAAAATAAATATTTAAGGGGGCTCCCATACAACAAACGTGATTTTTTTGTAGATAATGTATGGGTTTTGATCACTCCTACACTTGGATGATAAATGATAGATGACTGCTGCCAATGATATAAGGCAGAAAGATCGCGTAATAAATGATAAACGACCCCACCTTCTGCGATAAGTATTTAATTGATACTTATTGATAGAAATTATAAGGTGCAGTGATACATAATGCTTAAGTAACAGTATAAATACGATACAAAAGTGCTGACGCGCGCCGCGGCGGTAATTATGTATAAAACCATAATTAAACCTGTACAGTTGTCTGTACAGATAATGGCATGGAACTTTTCGTGCGCGAGTCTGACAGTTGGCCGGTTTTTCTTTTTCTCGTCTGAAACGTCACAAGTCTTAGTCTCTGGCCACGCGTTATCCGTTCTAAACTAAACCCTTTCATCCTTTGACATGTAACAGTAAAATTGCCTCCGTTTGTGAGGGATCATTATGGAATATCCAATTTAATATAAGAAAAATGATCCGCTTTTCAACCTAAAAAAATAAGGAACAATTCGTTGCTTTTTGTACGTATGAATGAAGGTTATTCGTCGGCCTATTTGAAGAATTTATTTACTAGCAGTGTCCCGCGGCTTCACTCGCATAAGTCTCCATCTTTTAACGTATGTGTATAAATCATCTGTGTGTGTGTGTGTGTGTGTGTGTGTCATCTAAACCTGTTCAACGGCTTACACGTGATTGAGTAACAAACATCCAAACATCTCCGCAATTTTTCACATCTATTATCTAAATAAACAATAAAGTTTGTCATTTTATGTTTTCTAAACAACCCCTTAAATATGGGGGTGATAGGGGGTGTCAAACCCCTTTCGTATGGAAGAATTTTAACGTTTGGTCCGATTAATTTGAAACTCAGTAGTTATACTTATGATCAAAACTGAAGCCGACGCCGCGCGCCGAGGTACGCGGGTAATGGCAAGATTCTAAATATAAACATCTTCACAAACTTTCATATTTATAATATTCGTAGGAACAAAAGATATACACAATACATGTCCCATAAATAATGGACTACATAGGTATTAAATAAAAAATAATCCACCAAAGTGAAACAAAACCCAGTGAATTCATCAAACTGAGTCAACAATTAGGAGCAGAGAATTATGATGAAGTACACCGAGTACACGGCTGTTGATATATTTACATAAATTAGCGGCTCGTGTGTTGTTTTGTGTGGCACTGGCAGAGAGCCAGGGTTGGGTAAGGACTGAGTATAGCGGAGCTGGTAGCGGGGCGGGTAATGGTACTGTAGAGCCTTGATGCAATCTCATGTTGTATCTAGCTATACTCCGTGTATAATAACATTAAACAAATAACGACTAAAAAAGTCATTTATTGTGTAATATTATTGAGTAACTGCATTTTACAGTTGTTTTTTTAATGTAAATGGTAAATAGATTAAATTGCTTCGTAAGTAACGTGAAATAACGAGTTTAAATATACGTCTATATAGAAATAACGAAGGGGTGATACAACATGAGATTGTGATTATAACGAATAGAGTATAGTTGGTTTTATTTTTATTTAGGTCCTTTTACAAAGAAATACATTTTTTACAAACTTAAAAATACTTAGTAGTATCAAGTTCTTAACAGATTACCTTAACTACTTATATAAAAGCTAGTTTAATTTACATGTTTTAACTGCCTATGAAAGGTGCGCTGGTACTGGCATTATAACTTGTGGCGACCTGCCTGAGCTAGGTTAATAAAAACCTGTGTTTCAGGCCAAAAAAAGTTAGAAAAAAGGCTAGAAAATACCTGACTGCTTTCAAACTTTCAATATGATTGGAATAGTTTGAAAGTTTTTTGTAAACGAAACGAAACTGGGGTTGACTAGTAGGCGCGCGACATGAAATATGTATCCTTCAAGAAATATATCTAAATAGTTTTCTAGTATTTCCTATTATGACAAATCCCTACATAAGTCATATTGCAAGTATTCCTCTGCGTGCTCAAGTGTCTTTCTCGATCCTCACAGTACAGTAACAAACTTGTTGTATTGTGATCTAATATCACTATCACTACATAGTATAAAACAAAGTCGCTTTCTCTGTCCCTATATCCCTATGTATGCTTAAATCTTTAAAACTACACAGTGGATTTTGATGCAGTTATTTTTAATAGATAGAGTGATTCAAGAGGAAGCTTTATATGTATTACAAAATGCTTAATATATTAGAGAACCACTGATAATATCAAGAAAGGGGAGGGCAAAAGCTAGTTAGCTATAAACCAAAACCGCCGAAGACCTGTTGCCTTTGAGAAGGTTATGACTTCCTTTGAAGACAGTCTTTTGGATAATGTCCTTAGCATGGCCAAAGTCGTTCAAATCACTATCACACATTTTTACACGCTATTAAGTTACCTAAGTTAGTTTTACCGTATCATCAGACATCACTTACCAGCAAGGTGGAGGGTGTGTTAGTACATTAAGTAGCGGAATGTATGGCGACTAACTAGATAACCTACCCATCGTAGGTTATCTAGTTAGTAGCTCGCATAGAGACACAGGTTCAAATTTCTTATATGCTTCTTATATTAATAAACCTCTATTTTAGGTCATGTCTAATTATCATAACATTAACCTATTATGATAATATTAAGTCCCATGTCTATTGTCTAATCGGGGACGAGTCTTTTGGTATGAACCAGGCATAGAAACAGTGTGCCGGCTGCGTCTGGGAAATTCCTGATAGAAATACCCAATAACACTTGGAACTCGAACTATGGTCTGATATGAAGCAGTAGCGTTTAGAGCCAATAGACCATAGACTAACAAGGCAGTTAAATGATCAAAACCGTCACTATCGCTTCCGCCCCCGCTCCGCTCATCACTCTGTCCACTCCCGAACCCGCAACAAGATGGAAACTATTCCAGAGGAACGTCAGTTGTGATTGAAACATTACCTCAGTCGTAACACGCGAACTGAAAGTGATTCCAAGTCAGTTTCAGTTGTTCTAGCAACACTCGTTGTATTGTTTCATTGAAATTAGTTCGAAAGGTTAAATGAGGTCAGTGTCAATGATATTAGCCGTTAGGTTAGGTAGGATACCAGCTCAAGAATAATCACACGAACGAGAACTGATTTAATATCAAAGTTAAAAAAAAACAGCCGTTTCTCGAACTTTAATTGGTACTGCCCCGTTTGTCTAGGGATTGCACGCTTTAATGCTGAGCATGTGTGTTGGGTGCGGTTCCCAGGTCGGACAAATTGAATGTCGGGTTTTTTTTTGCCAGAAATTTCTCACTATACTTGCGCGAGGATGGACCAGTTTTTCGACTTCGGTACAAAATACAACGTGGTGACATTAATTTAACACACATACGTTTTCACATTTTCTTTTCATGAAGACATTTTATTTCCATTAAACGTTATTATTTACGGGTTTATTTAAAATGTCAGAAAAAAGCATCTTAGAGCAACCTGTATTTAAAGAACTGTCGCGCAGCGACCATTTGCCGGGGTCACGGATCATAACATTCGCATCAATTAAATTAAAACGAACAAGCAATACTACATATTAGGATGAAACAACTGCAAAAAAGTAGGCGAATTGATTTTATTCAGTTGGTTTGTTTTTTTTTTTATTTGCGGTGTTAACTTATCAACATGTATATGATTAATGGGCACTAACCCTACCCGTGTGTTAAATTAATGTCACCATTATAGCGCCACGATTTATAGCAACAAAACAATTTTTTTTGAACAAACCTTAGAACAAAACTGTATTTTTACTATTATTTAGCAAAACTTTCAAGAAATGTATTATCCAGCTGTAATCTCCAGCTATCCTTGAAATAAAATCAAATAACAAATTGACAAAAGAGAGTTCTGTCGAGCCTTAATAAGCACAATACCTAAAGGGTTCTGCTGTAAACATCGTTAGTTCAATCTCACGGTTGAAAAGAGTGAACACGGGGACAATATGAACTGTTATCGTAAAGGGCTATCGGACACAACGGAAGGAAAGTTTTGCAAAGAAAATTGAAAATTATAGTCGTTTTCATGAATGTTTTAAGAAAAGATGGGTGGATTACATTATGAAACTGAATATTGAGATGACAGTTGATTAAGATAAAGGAGGAGCTCGTGACTAAGTACAAACAGCCGCACAGGTCGATCCATCAGGTTAAGCTACGCTTGCCGGGGTGGGCGGTGGATGGGTGACCATCTTTACATACATACCGAAACTCCACCGTACCTCGGAAAGCACGTTAAGCCGTTGGTCCCGGCTGTCATTTGTGCATCTTTGACAGTCGTTTCGGGTCGTCAGAAGCCCGAAAATCTGACAGCCAGTTTTACCAAGGGGTATCGTATTGCCCAGTTACTGGGTTGTGGAGGTCAGATAGGCAGTCGCTCCATGTAAAATACTGGTATTCAGCTGCATCCGGTTAGACTGGCAGCCGACCCCAACATAGTTGGGAAAAGGCTAGGCAGATGAGTTGATAAAGATGTATGAAATAGGAAGACGTGCGAAAGAGGATGTTCTTCTTCCTTTCGTATGGTTAGTGACTATCCTGGTGTCAGAGTTTTTTTATGCTGCCCATGGGCCTCTGACTTAGCTTCACATGCTGTTGAGAAATATCTCTCTGACATGCTGGTTTCTTCACGATGTGTAGCTTCACCGACTTTTAGGCAAATGATAATTATGCAATACGCACATGAATCCGTAAAATCAGACGTACGTGCCATGGGTTCGCACTCGAACTGAGGACCTTTAACTTTGCAGTCTGACGGTCACACCACTAGGCTATCACTGCTTAAGAGATTGGTTAAAAACCTGGAACATGGGTCATTCAATGTTTAAGTTTAACTTGTCAATGAATATGGAATTTCAAACAAAGCCAAAGTAAATCTAGCGAAGCATAAGAAAGCAAATGCAAGTTAGACAGCGAGTGGATTAACATCATTTTATTGGATAATTCTGACAATAAGGGGAAGTGCCTGACATTTTGTTTATAGCAAATGTTATCTTTCAAATGTTATTGCTACTCGATTTTTCATAGGCGCTGTATATAAGATAGTTTGCTTACGAAACATGCAAAAACTGTTAACTCCGTGCACAAATGCAACTGCAAGATATGGAAAAACAGTTAATTTCCCCATTGGATTCTAACTACGAACATTAAATATCTATCAATCATTCATTCTTTCCCATGGAAAAACCTGATTTTAAATATTATTCTTGACTAGAAAGAAAGAAAAAGAAGTTTATTCTGCATAAACAAAACGCACATTTCCCCTAATCTATTAGATTACTTAACTTACAATCTACAAGTCTCCATAAATAGAATTGTCGATAAAGTGTATTTATTTAAATTGATGTTAATACGAAAATGTTGTTTGCAATGTAAACTTCTTACCATGTAAAATGTATGAGTATGTAAATGTTGGTGAACCAATAAAATAAATAAATAAATGTATGAGGGTCACATTTATGTATCACGTGATCGTTTGCCCGGTTGTCAGGGACATATGTTGGTGGTCACGTGGGGCACCGAGATTGATGCTGTAGGGGTAATTACTTTCCACTGCGAGGATCGCCCAGAGGACACGGTGGAGCAGAGCCGTGTCCTCGTAGAGGCGATTGGCAGCGACCTCTCGCGCCCGGCCCTGGTGCAAGCCTTGGTGCGAAGCGAGAGGGAGTGGAAGGCAATCACCTCCTTCTGCGAAGCTGTCATGCTTGCGAAGGAGGTGGTGGGATAGGAGAAGGAAAGGTCCCCCCGTCCTAGCCGCCGCGGGATACACCTCGGGCGTCGGGAGCCGCGTGACGACTCCCGGCCACCGTAGGCACGGGCCTGCGAACGGTGAATAATGGGTAGCTCACCGTCCGATAAGGACTACGCCCGTGCCGGACGGCGCGTACGTGTTCCACGCGCGCCTCTAAGAGATTTCAGCATGTGAAGCCTGCCGCATAAGCGGGATTGTCCGAGAGGGTTACCGCTACCTCGGAACATAAAGGGCTAAGGTAGAAACATGGATGGGTTTTAGTCAGTAAGAGTCTGACACTCCCTTGCGCTCTGCCCAGAGCGGGAGGAGACATTTGATGATTTCCCACCCTCAAAAAAAAAAAGGGTAATAACTTTGTCGCCACGGAGATGTTTGCCAAAGAATGTCAGCATAGAAGGGCAAATGTCCTTTCGAAGAACTCAAAGAAAGAAGTGTAGAGAGGAAGATTGCGTTGTAGTTATCAGGAAGGCTACCAATAATGTTGAGGGTTTCCCTATAAAAAATTAAAAATGTGTTTAAATAGCCAGATCTCGTTATTGACCGCTAACTGTAGCGTACGGCTTACTTAAAAAAATTAAAGAAAAAATGGTCATTCTACATAAACAAAACGCAAAAATAATTACGAAAAAACCCCAAAAAAAACACACATAAAAAGTAGCTAAAAGCCTATTTTACAGGGAGCGACTGCAGCTGTTGGGTAAAACGATACCCCTTAACAAGAGTGGTAGTCAGACTATTGGGTTTTTGACTATCCGTAATGACTGTCAAAGATCTACGAATAACATCCAGGATCAACGGCTGAACATGCTTTCTTACACGCACGATATGTAATTGATACCTAGTCTTTTAACATCGAACCGACCTCGTCAAGCTTTAACCAGAGTCAAATAATCCGTCAAATCTTAGGGGAATCCAACAAAGTTTGTGAATAGAACGGTATTATTCTCAGCTGTGACGTCACGAAATCATACTAATCACCCTCCTGTTTCAGGTCAATGGCATCGTGTTACACGGGAGGTGTCATCTCAACGCGTCTGCCATCATCAAGGGGCTAGTCGGACCTATCTTCAAGATCATATTGCTGAGGTAAGGATTCTTATATCATATCATAACATAATACTTCCTCAAAGGAATATTCTGAAGTTTGAAGAACATCAGTATTTATTTAGCCATTAACCTTTTGAACGCCATTGTCACATATACGTGACAAGCAAGCGCATGCTCTGTACGCCAACGACACAAATATGTGACTACGGTGTACTAATAACACGGAATAAACAATTAAATCATTGCCTTTGTGTGTGTTTTTATGGGCGTCATAAAAATTTAAGCTCTCGTACGTATTTAATTATATGAAACAAGTTAAAATAAACCATGGATATTGGGAAATCACTACATAGTATAAAGCAAAGTCGCTTCCCGCGTCTGTCCTAATGTCTGTATGTATGCTTAGATCTTTAAAACTACACAACGGATTTTGATGCAGTTTTTTTAATAGAGTGATTCAAGAGGAAGGTTTAGGTGTATAATTTATTAAGGTTTGTGGGCGAAGTCGCGGGCAGGAAGCTAGTTTATGATAACAGGAGGAAATAAATTTGGTGCTTGGTGTGGAGAGCACGCGCGTACGTTTATGCTCTGGCGATCAAAAGCTTAATACATAAGTTCTCACTCGTTTGTTCAACTCTCATTCATATAGCTGCCTGCGTGAGCGTCTACATCTCCGATAAACGTATTTGAAAATCCAAAAATTGTCTTGCATTGTAAGAGGCTGTCTAACCAATTTTAACGGTGTACAGGCCATCCGAGATTCGCATTAATATCTGAACAATGTTTAACTTAGCACCAGAAAGAAATCTGAAAAATAATTCTCAGAATAGACTTTGAAGAATTGTATGTTTCATATTTATTTACAATATCAAGATGAACTGACACATAGGTGGAAGCTTTCAAAGATTTATGTGAGGATAAAACACGTCTTAAACCCATTAATTTCGCTTCGATATGAACAACTGGCTTCTGCCTGCGACTTGGTTTGCGTGGAAGTCAACCATCTTCTTTTCGTGTGGTTAGTGACTAACCTGGTGTCAGAGTTTTTATGCTGCCCATGGGCCTCTGACTTAGCTTCACATGCTGTTGAGAAATATCTTTCAGGCATGCTGGTTTCCTCACAAAGGTGAAGGTGAAGGCAAGTGATAATTTATACAATACGCACATGAATCCGTAAATTCAGAGGCGGAGAGCCTTGGGTTCGAACTCGAGACCTTGGCAGTCCGACGGTCACTCCACTAGGCTGACTGGCTAGACTGCTGAAGTCAACCATTATATCATAAAATATATCACAATGTAGCACTTGGCAAATGTATAAACAATGCTTTTCGGGTGTTGCTGGGGCTTCCGCGGTTCTGTAGTGCGTCGGGCATGTTTGCCGAGGCACGCATAGACGGTTTCGAGGCTGTCATGCGCAAAAGAACGGCATCCCTAATGCGTAGGATACGTGGAAGCTCCAACAGCATCCTGAAGGTTATTGCGGAGAGGCCAGACTGCCCTTTTCTGATGCACTGGTCCCGTAGACATAGCTACGGGCCCGGTGCTGATGAAAAATATATGAATTAGTTTTTCCTTTAATTAAATTAAATTGTTGTTATATTGAATTGAACTGAATTAAATTAAATTGAATTAGATTAAATTAAATTAAGTTAAATTGTATTGGATTGAATTAAATTAGATTAAATTAAATTAGATTAGATTAATAAGAAATGTCTGTAAAAATCGTACTAATAACATAGCTGTTAAGTGTCACTACTAACCCATATGGACTCCGGTCTGAAATAAAGTTTTTATTTATTTATTTATATATAAGTAGGAGAAATCCGGAAAAAGAGAAAAAATAATGGAATAAAAGAAACATGCAACCAGTCTTTTCAAGAGGTATCGTGTCGACCAGTAACTGGGTTGTGGAGGTCAGATAAGCAGTCGCTCCTTGTAAAATACTGGTATTCTACTGCATCTGGTTAGACTGGAAGCCAACTCCGACTTAGTTGGGGATAGGTCAGATAGATTGATTGGTTTAAAAAAAAACAAACAATTTAATCCCTTCATAATATTTGTTATAATCACTGCTCCTTTATCTAAATCGGGAAACCTGTTAGCTACATCTTCCTGATTGCTCCGCTGAATGATCGATTGGTGATCAGTAGACCTATGTGATGTGTCCAACACAAAACACATAATATACCATGGGAGTAAAGGCCTCCATTAAACTGACAAAAGATGCTCTATCTACCATTTACATGGATACTCGTATATCAAGGCTGGAAGTGACAGCTAAATCGAATTATAATCGTTTTTTTTTCGTTCTTTTTACGTTCTGCATCGTTCTCACGCGATATGATTTCAACATGAATGATGTAACTCAGATTATGTGACCATATTTTGATTTAAAAGAGTACCTACTGCTTTGGAATGGGCAACTTCATCTTAATGACTGACCGACCCCTTGACAATTTAAAGGGGCCTGTAATTGGTTTATTTGAAATAAATGCTGTGAGTTTGAGTTTGAGAAAAGAATACAATACTGTTTATTGTGTACAACATAAGATAACAGATAATTTTAGAACATTTTTTTTTTGAAAAAAGATACAGATCTTGAATGATAATGACAAGTATAGCCTATGGTCTGAACTTGCATTACTATCATCTTTTTATTGTCTATGGCTTACGGCCAAAGGCCGTAAGGCCTGTTGAGTTACTTAATGTATTTAGTGGGATAAAAGTCGCAGTTTGTTGACTCAATTTTTTTATTCTTTAAATATTATACTTATTTAGGGTCCAAATACAATTCTTTGGTCACTAATTGGTACAGCCCACAGGAAATAATTCGCTTCTACAAACATATTAAACCCACGCCTATTTAATAAATGCGAATTTTCATTTTGTAAGCCTAGCACATACAAAAGAGTAAACGTACCGTAAATAAGAACGATTTCAAAATTATAAATACGTATTTTACATATAATATTTACTTTTAAGACTTTATTCATTACCATAAATATAATTTCTATGGGTAGTAATGGTGCTTGTTGCAATTTTTTTAACCAAATTGCTATAGGATAATTATTATACTTTCGACAAAAAACTGACGACGATTTTACGTTAAATAAAAAAAAAGAAAACTTAGTTATTTTATCACAGACCCACGTGCATTCAAAATGATAATCGGGCGACGTCGCATGTTCGTGCCAAAACCTTTGTATCTCCCACTATCCTTAGCGTCTTGTTCGATGTCACTTCCAGAACTATAGCGATTGTGTCCACAAAGCGATTCATATTTATTATCCTGCTGCCCCAATTCGAGCAATCTCGAGCCTTTAACTGTTGCCACTTGATGACTCTATTTATCTTCATCCCTTGTCTACATTAGGGGGACAGTAGACGTGTGGGATTTTTTTACTGTTGGGGTCAAATCAAAGTCGATTTGTGGTAATCAGATGGGACGTGCTATATT
Source organism: Hyppa rectilinea (assembly GCA_951799385.1). Lineage (NCBI taxonomy): Eukaryota > Metazoa > Arthropoda > Insecta > Lepidoptera > Noctuidae > Hyppa > Hyppa rectilinea. The sequence continues at coordinate 14,751,120 of OX637324.1, forward strand.
TGGTTTGAAACGAAATGAAATTGTTATTATATCACGTTATATTAAAAAATAAGCTAGATGTAGTCAACGTATTCTACCTGACTACCCCTGAGAAGAAATGGCGAAATAAACTCAGTCGAGTCCCTTTTAAAATCCAGACTCAGTCTTATTTATTTGGTACACCAACAGCAGTACATACAAAAAAATTAAATACAGTCAATCTGCCAAGCCTTTTGCTCAACTATGTTGGGGACATCTTCCGGTCTAATCGGATGCACCTCAATACCAGTATTTTACATGGAGCGACTGCCGATCTGACCTCCACTACCCAGTTAGTAACTGGGTAATACGATACCACTTGGTAAGACTGGCTCTCAGACTTTCGGGTATCTGACTACCCGTAACGACTGTCAAAGATCCACGAATGATAGCCACCAACGGGACCAATGGCTTAACGTGCTTTCTGAGGCACGGAGGAGTCTCGATATGTTAAGATGGTTACCCATCCACGGACCAACCCTGGCAAGCGTAGCTTAACCTGATGGATCGATCCCTGCGGCTGTTATTACCTAGCCATGAGCTCCTCCGCTCTACCGTTTTGAAACCATTAAAGAAATAAACATGCCACAATCTTCCTAGGAATTGTTTGTGTTCGATTCTACAAACTGAACAAGCCCATTCTCCTAATACTCGTAATTCCAATAATTTCTTCTTTTCTTACTATACGAGCCATTGGTTTTACAACACCCACGGTAATCAATAATAACAGATACCATGTGGCGGTTCTCATCATAATAAATCACTAGCTTCCGCCCGCGACGTCGTCCGCGTGCATTCTTGTTTTAACATACAGTATCTATAGCAGGTACTTCTGAAGATTACCCCCTACATACAAAAAAAAATATTTTTTCACAGTTCTGTTATACGTTCTTAACAATATTATAATTAGTACTTCTACCGAACTGCTATACAGTTTATAAAAAATACACACAAAAGTATAGGTTTTTTTAAATATTATATCAGCAGTCATGAGGCTTTGACGAAACACATTGTAGAGGTAGGTACTTATGTATTTTACTTTTTTAAATGCTTTTACCATACATTATTATGTTTATATTGACTGACAGGTTATTTAAAATAGTTTGAACTAAAAACTTTATATTACTTCGACCAAAATAGTTATTACAAGTGGGTACAACAAACCTTTTCATATTATTGTTTCTTTGACATCCTGAACGTATAGTAAGAATTATAGGTTGGTTGGTGGTTAGTAAAATACTAGTCGGATTCCCGAACGAAGGGTTCTTTACCATCACTACATAGTATAAAACAAAGTCGCTTTCTCTGTCCCTATATCCCTATGTATGCTTAAATCTTTAAAACTACGCAACAGATTTTGATGCGATTTTTTTTAATAGATAGAGTGATTTAAGAGGAAGGTTTATGTGTATAATTTGTCGACATATTATGCGGGCGAAATCGCGGGCGGAAGCTAGTTGTCTATAAAAACGACAAAAAAATCATGTCTGTAGTATTCCCATACTACAGAAATTATTTTTTTGCCGTTTTTCTTAGATATTTATTTTTCAGTATATTTTGTTATAGCGGAAACAGAAATATACCGTCTGTGATCATTTAAACTGTCTTACTATCACGGTTCATGAGATAGCTGTATCTCGGCGGGAGGTGACAGACGGACAGACAGACGGATGGATGGACGGACATCGGAGTCTTAGTAACAGGGTCCCGTTTTAGCCTTTGGGTATGGAACCTTAAAAAATTAAATGAGCAAGCAACTACACGATGTCATCGAATAACTCATAATATGGAGAGCAATCACCTTAAGGTTGAGATCATTGACCCGGAGCAAGCAAAAAACACTTTGCAGCAGATAATTTCAAAAATAATGACTTTGCCTTGCTTTAAGGCCGCGTGCCTATATTGTACCATATTTATTACGACTCGTAGTATTTGCCAACTGAAACTTAATAAATGCGTGTTTTTGGACTTTAGCCCTTAGGAATTTCTCAGTAGCAGTCCGGATTCTGGATTTGTGCCCAGTTCTTGGTAATAGGCTCGGCCCCTTTTACATTGGACTTAAACATAACTGGCGAAATGTGGATGTACAAAGGCTAGCACATCAAGTTACCACAATCTGTCAAATTTCTTTGATAGTACCTATTTCAACTTTATTGCAAAGACATAAGGTTCATTTTTAATTGTACCTGCCTTGGGCACACCTAAAGAAATATAAAAAAAAAACGTCCTACCAGTTGGACCTCGAGGGGGGTATGTTATTGCTGTTGGTCCTACCGAAGTTTTGATACTAAGATATATATCTGCTGTGGGGTTTTTCAGTTTCAGTTTTTATACTCGCACCTCTGATTTAACGGATTCGTGTGCGTATTGTATAACTATCACTTGCTTAAAAATCGGTGAAGTAAAACATCGTGAGGAAACCATCTGAGAGATGTTTCTCAACAGCATGTGAAGCTAAGCCAGAGGCCTATGGGCAGTATAAGAACTCACCAGTTTAGTCACTAACCACACGAAACGAAGAAGAGTTTTTATACTGCTTTCTTCTTTTAAACTGTGTTATTTTCAATGAAAAAAAAATATTTACACCAATATGGACAATCCGGCCAATCTGGACAATCGGTATGTCTTCGAATTATTGGTTCTAACATTTCACCTCACGATGTTTTCTTTAATTTTTTGTGAAAATTTCAGAAGAGGTTACATGTTCGTTTTAATTTCAGGCGAAAGGCGGCGTTAGAAGACGTAGCAGTTAAACCACTAACTCCTGCGCAATTCCCTGTCGCACTAGAAGAAGAGGTGAGTCTATTTTCAAACATTATTAATACTAGGTAAAAGGTAATAACGGCTGGTGTCAGCAACTCCACATCAATGCTCGTATTTTGCGTACGGAAAATACGAATATCCATTATGTAAGTGTTCAGGTAACTTACAAGTGTCTTCCAAGTAAGTTCTTGCATGCACGCAAGTATTTTTTGTGCAAATCGTACTTGCGTGTTGTTATTCAACGCGTGGCGACATCTATCCAGCCACATAGGAACTACTATGATAGCGAGCGAAGTGTCAAAAGTTGATATGTGAAGACACTACTACGTCTCACAAATTCTAGATCGCGTAAGAAGAGTTTACCGCGCGATCAAACATAATATATACTCAGCCCCGACTAAGAGTTGTCGGGCAGTAGCCCGCCAGACGCAACACCTACCTGGTTGGAGGATCCTTCCTTTTCAATGGAGGGACTTTCCACCCTGTTCCTCCATCCCCACCAAACTGATTGAACTGATTGAACTGAACTGACCCCGACGTGATTTTACAAGTTTACAAAAACTAGCCTGCTGGCGCTGACTACCTGATTACCACCCAGACCCTTGCTCGAGCCCACGCCGTTGAGCCTGTAACTTTAAAGTCCAAAAATAATCAGGTATCCGATCCAGCCTGTCCCTTGCTATGCTCCCCCAATGACGCCCTCAGCCGAGGTCCACACCCCACAGGGGGTGCCCACAACGTGTAGTCGCTTAGCTTGTAAGGTTTAACTAAGTCCTGGCTGGAGACCTTCATTTATTGAGGCATCTACAGGCAAGCCCGGTTAAGCAGTAGGCAACCTCCTAGGTTGAACTGCGAGACTGCTCTTTTATAATGCTACCTGGTCATTGTCTCTTCACAGAATGATGTTGTCACCCTGTCACAAAGACGCTGCAATTAGCAGTTATTTATATACTTACAAATAACGGTAGTAAACATCAGATTGTTACATTGTTAGTAAAAACATGATTTTCCTGTCTTTGTCAGTTGAGCACTGAATGTGTAACTAATTACAAGCATTGCACATAGATTGTACTTAATAATTATTTACTCTCTTAATTAATGGAATACTGTGCCTAGATTCCACAGAGGGGTATGTAGAGAGAGGTGTCGCACCTACATTGGTTGTCAGTTATGTTTATAGTCCCATGAAATATGGGATGAGCCACTAACCAAGCACAAATCTAGACTTCTGGCTACTACTGGAGATTCCAGATACAAAAACCCTATAAGACTTGCCAGCCCAGCCAGCTAGCTTCCTGTCTCCTACAATTTTTTGATGTGCCCGACAGGGTTCATAATGATCTCAATTTTCTACCTAAGTACACATTGTGGAAAGCAAATTAATATTGAGTATTAGGAATCGCACCAAGGACCTCGCTTAGCAGTCAACGTTTCCGACAACCAGACTAAAGAGACACACTTAAAAGACAAATATAACTACTTTTAAGTTCTTTAATTTTGTAGTTCTACTTCTAACTTTGGAAGAACATATAAAATCCTTAAACAGCGTGGTGACAATGGCGGCTTGAAAACATGGTATTATTTACCGGACAGTGTTCTAAAGATAACGAGATAAGACTTGCAGTTTTATTACAATTGTCTTTATATGAAAATATGACTATAATTCCTTTTGCTACAAAACCTGGGCTTTATGACACAAATGCCTGGTTTTTGGGGTATTCTTATGGCGATTAACGAGAAACGAGTAGAACCAGTACCTGACTAATAAAGAGTTGGCGAGTTAAGAGCACTGATTACTCGCTAGGATGTGTAATTGCGTAGGACGTATGGAGATACCAAGTCTAAGATCAGAGTATTGGGCCCAAAAGGAATTAATGAAAGACAATTGCATGCAGCTGAGATGAGAATGCTAAGAGGGATGTGTGGTGTTACGCGAATGGATAGAATTCGGAATGAGTATATAAGAGGAAGTCTGCAAGTGACACCGGTGACTGAAAAGTTGTGTGGAAATCAGTTGTATGAGCATGTTATGCGGAGGAATGAGGAAAATGTTGTCAGGAAAGTTGTGAGTATGAATGTGGATGGCTATACAAGTAGAAACCAAAGAAACGATGGATGGATTGTGTGAAAGATGATATGGGTAGAGAGGGAGTGACTACCGAGATGACGACTAATAGAGAAGTATGGAAGAAAATATATATAAATATTTGATGGTGCTATCAGTAGGATATTTTGGGACATTGCTTTTCTGAATTGCTTGGATAACTTCATTAAACCAACTGGAGTTAATTGTTTATCTGAAGTCGAGGAACCGGACTAATATCATCATGCTACAAGCCCACTGCAGGGTGAAGGCCACCCCGGCGTCGGGAGCCGCCTGACGACTCCCGGTTACCGTAGCGGGTCTGCGGACGCTGCGTAATGGGTAGCTCACCGTCCGATCAGTACCTCTACCATGAGTTGTTATCGACAACTTACTCGCTAGCGCTGAGCTCGCTAGCGTACAAACGTGGATCGAATAGATTTCGATAATGCTTGCACCATGAGATTTACGGAGGCGCTAACGTGAGCTCGATAGATCATGTCGCCTAGCTAACTTCACTCCACTCGTAGAATACTTTCGTCTATGGGTCACTACTTATGTTTTGTTTCTTTCTTTCCCGCTAATAAGAAGAGAGAACGGCTCTTAAGCTCAAAATGTAGTGTTATCGCTATGCTAAAAATGTTAAGACAGTCAATATCACAAAATAAACCAACTAAATAAAAAAGTTTACGATTAGTGGACTACATACGGTATCAAGTGGCTTTTGAATTTCGAGTGGTTCTTGTAACGTCACAGTCGTATAATTAATGTGTATTTTTGTTAGTTGATGTTGTGTCACAGAGGTGCTTGTGTGTGGTTTAAACAGAATGAATGTTGGATGTTTACAACAGTTGATTATTTGGATTATTTAATACAATGAGGACCAGTGTCTCATAGTTTCAATTGATAGTGGAGTTCGTGGAAAGATCTGTCTCAACTTTCTACTAAGTACTAATATCAAATTAAATCAAAAATATTTATTTGTAAGAATATGGTACAATAGGTGTTATATTATTGGTTCCAGCATAATATGCTACAATTAATTAACGTATAAAGATATAGAATATATAAAAAAAACAAAGCTTATAAAACAACAATTACTATCAACTAGTTACTATAAAATAAAACTATTATTTAAACGTAAAGTTACAAAATTCCCAAATAGTTGCCCCTATATTATAAGTTAACATATTCCATGCTAAATATACTCAGACATTATTATGACTACACTCAAAACGTATTCAATGTTACTGTAAACACTTGTTTCACACGCCAAAATGCTAGTGAGCAACGTAACTACTGCCGTAAGCGTATCGCTCGCTAGCGCCTATCGAATTAGTGACTCATGGTACCGTTTTGTATGGTGACAGCTAAAAAACGTTAGTAACTATCGTATAGATTACGTTAGGTTTTTAACCTATCGTAATCTATAGTGCTCATGGTACGTATTTTAATTCTTTCTGTGACCGCTAGGGGCGCTGTACTATATTTCATACAAATAATTTACGGAGACGCTAGCGAGTCTTGGCTGTGTAAACTCATGGTAGAGGTAAGGACCAGGCCCGTGCCGGACGGCGCGTACGTGTTCCACACGCGCCTCAAAGTCAAGGCAGCATGTGAAGGGGCCCCTTAGGCCAAAGCCTGCCGGGCAAGCTGGATTGTCCGAATGGATTACCGCTACCCTGGGTCATAAAGGGCTAAGAAAGGAACATGGAAATAACTTCAAAAAAAATCGCGTGGAGGCCAGCTTATTCTGTCACTCCACCTGATGCTATAGAAAGGCACTATGATAATTATCTGACGGTTGGTACCTCCTCTGTTAATAAGGTTTTGCTTACTGCTACAAGTTCAGAATGTTTAGTCTGGGTTCCTTCCTGTCGGGTCAGCAGGGTTGCCCAAAAGTATTACCGCTGCTCCGGAACACAAAGGGCTAAGGACGGAACACGGATGGGTTTCAGTCAGTAAGAGTCGGACATTCCCTTCCGCACAACCCACAGCGAGATGAGTCATTTGATGATATCCCATCCTTAAAAAAAATCTGGGTTCCTCCAGGTTTTTAACAGTTTTGGGTAGTAACCCAAAGCAGTTCTAAATATGTGTTTAGGACATTAAAACTAATTCCAAAGTTTTTAATCGGCAGCAATAAATAATGCCACGGCGCGCGGCGGGTCACCTTTTTTTCTTATAAATATTCAAGAGTTACCAGTATAGTAGGTGATGTAATCAAGAAGTTTGTCATACTTTTTGTCTATATTAGTATAGTCGTATGTTCCGTCGACGACATTGAAAAACAAATAGACAAGTTTTTATAATCAGCGATTTAATTTGAAAAATACATTGATTCTTCTTCTATACGGGTTAGTGACTAACCTGGTGTCAGAGTTTTAATGCTGCCCATGGGCCTCTGACTTAGCATCACATACTGTTGAGAAATATCTCTCAGGCATGCCGGTTTCCTCACGATGTTTTCCTTCACCGAGATTTTTAAGCAAGTGATAATTATACAATACGCACATGAATCTGAAAAGTCAGAGGTGCTTGCCTTGGGATCGAACTCGAGACCTAAGACCTAATACATTGATTTATTCTAGTTGATTTAATGCAGAGTTAGAAATGGTAGTAGGAGCGTTGGCTAACCAATAGTCAGATGTGTGAGAGACTAAATAAACGCTGGGTAGACCTGTATCAGATTCACACGGACCAGTGAAACATGGCGCAAAAGAGAAGCAGTGGATGGCATAAGTCAGCCAATTATGATGATGAAATGGACAGTTAGACTTCTGATTACTTAATTAACATTTAATTATCTGCACCTTTAATGACACTCACTATAAGATAGCTGGTATCCTATTATATTCAAGAAATAATACAGGGTAGCAGATAAACAGCTGATTCAATAATATCCTATGTTTTTCTCTCTCAGTACCCACGTGTAACGAAACGTGTCTCCGCAAAACTATGCAATTCCACTTTATATACAACACTATCTATATATACACTAGAAGTTATTTAAAAAATAACTATTTCGTTCCGACATAAAAACGTTCGGAATAAAAAGAAATCCCAATTATTTATAAAGAACATATTAACATAAATATTATTATATAAAACCAGTTTAATATGTGAGAAATAATTCTCAAACTTTATTATTATGTGTTATGAAGCTGACCTTGTCGACATATTCCATCTCTTTCGCACTCACGGATTACATGCCCCCAGAGATTTTCGAAGCGTTTTCCTAAGTGCCTCCCGCGGACAAATTTAAACTCTAATATATTGCGTATAAAATTTATTATCGATTGCCTGTTACTTTTTTCAGTGTTTATCTTTTATACCGATTCGAGAATGACGCAAGTTGAACTCGGAAACAAAGGCAGTGTAAACTTTATTTCATGAAAGATATGATTGATTTTCAAGTGAATTGTTTAGTAGAGATACGGTATTTGTAAGTGTGTGTATACTAAATGTATTATCTGGCATTTTAGCAGTGTCATATTGAAAACACTGTTAGTATTTAGTACGGTTTCGGAGACGGAGTACCTCGTTCCGTTTTTTAGTATTTACACTAAAAAATAAACTTAAATTAAATACCTGTAAAGATACTTTAAGTGTTAAAGTTATTGAGTGATAAAGTGAAGTGATATGCTAACTTAAATTAAGTGATAATGTGCGATAGACAAAAGCGTTTTATTTAAATAGCGTTGTTTAACAGGTAAACTGTAGTGCGAACCAGAGGATTTTGTGTTCGTATGTAATCAATACGAATAAATACATAGATCTAGGTATATTTTTTCTATTGTTGTTTTTAGTTTTTCCTGTCAGAGTAGTAGTTGTTTAGCGGCGTTTTCGAAAGTGGCATTTAATATCAATAAAATAAAATTAATATTTCATACTCACAAAAATGGCATTCATGAAATTTTTTACATTTTTAATATAATCTACATATTTTTTCGTTATTTTGTAGTTAACTTTAATAATAGGTAGTACTTCGAACAGAGAGAGACGCAGGCGCCGGTTTTTTCTCATTCTATCCAATAACCGTTACAAAGTATTAGTGATATCACTTTAGATAAAAAATATATCTCGATAAGACGTCTATAAGAGTGATTCTGATTGTAGCCAGTTATACTAGACTTGTAAATCCAGTTTAACAAAATAACAAGAACTCGAAATCATCGGCCGATTGTGAAATGTTAATTAGTCTTAAGATAGTAAAAACCACGCTAAGGTTACATGGTCTTTAGATACCTAATTATTAATAACATAACATAACACAACACTACCCATATTTAGTTTAAAAGAGTGTCCATGGAGTTTCTTGCCCGTTCTTCTCCATAGGTACCTACTGCTTTGGAATGGGCAACTAGCTTCATCTTTCTGACTGACCGACCCCTTGACAATTCAAAAGTGCCTGTAATTGGTTTATTTGAAATAAATACTTTGAGTTTGAGTTTTTCGCTTGCAATCCCTAAAGAGTTAGGCAGATGTGTAGGTAGGTATGTATAGTACAAGTTTATTTCGGTACTTACCTATGTTTCAAGTTTCATGTAAATTTGGGATATGTAGAGCAGTGGTAGCCCAGTGGTAACTGCCCAATTTACGAGTTGTAGGTCGTGGGTTCGAACTCAGACAGGCGCTTTACTTTATGTAAATAATCCCATCTGCTGCTCTCAAAACGGTGAAGGAAAACATCGTGAAGAAACCAGCATGCCTAGAACCAAAAATTGGAAGACATGTGACATCTACTAACCCACACTGGGCGCCTGTGGTAGTTTATGGTCCAGTCCTTCTCTAAGCGAGGGGTCCTGAGACCCAGCAGCGGGAAACATTATAGTTATGAAACTTATTAAAAGGTAAACTAATAAAAATATCCACAAGAGTACAATATTTGAGGATACTCAATAATTTCGTACACAAATAATGAGGCAAATAAATCAGCTACGCCAAACAGATGTTTGTTCATAAGTAGCATTCAATTGTTTTAAATAGCATTGAAGTAATAATATATATAAGTGTAATAATATAATAATGAGTATCCTTAATTGAAGTCAGCTTTGTATATATTGAGATGAAACATCCCAAAGTATAAAGGCCGCATCAAACTCAAACTCAAACTCAAAGTATTTATTTCAAATAAACCAATTACAGGCACTTTTGAATTGTCAAGGTGTCGGTCAGTCCGAGAAATGAAGCTAGTTGCCCATTCCAAAGGAGTAGGTACCTATGGAGAAGAACGGGCAAGAAACTCCATGGACACTCTTTTAAACAAAATATGGTTACAAAATATTGGTTACATAGTTCATATTAATATTATACATGTGAGAACGATGCAGAACGTTAAAAGCATCAGATATAAAATATGTAAAAACTATTCAATAATTAAATTAAAACAAGCCTTAGCCGCTAAGAGATGACCAGTCTCTACTGACAGCGCCCGTTCACGAACATGACGCATATATTAGCACCATTCAGCTCAACCATTTTGAAGGGAGCTAAATGATCCAACACACACGCCACCATCAGCGAGACATTAAAGTGAGCATGGCATACTCTCAGCCGCCAGGGCATATTCAAGTCAATGAAAGACGCACCCAGAGACTGGTCGCTTTATAGTAGGTACATAGTACTCACATATGTGCTAAGCAGTTATACAATATTAAGAGATTGAATTTATACAATGCAAAGATGTTTTTTTGTTGTTGTTGATCTTCCGCAGCTCCAACAGTTTTCAGTAGTCTAATAAATTAGTTGATGCGCCCTTGTGGAGCTGGACTAGCATTGACCCAAGCATTTTTATCAGCAATGTAATCTCCCAATTTATAATACGCTTGGCTGCATAGTGTGCGTTTTATACAAGTTTTAAATTTTGTTTCATTAAGTTCAAGAATGTGGGGAGGTATTTTATTGTAACATTTTAAACAGTACCCCATGAAAGATGAATCTACTTTAGCCAGCCTGAAACCTGGTTGAACTAATTGGTCCCTATTTCTAGTGAAATAGTTGTGTCTTTCACCTCTTTTACTAAAAAGATGCAGATTTTTCCGTGCGTACATGATGTTTTCATAGATATATTGACAAGGTACAGTCATGATGTTAATAACCTTAAACCGTTCCCTTAGAGAATCGCGCCTACGAAGATTATAAATGGCTCTGATAGCTCTTTTCTGCAGAATAAAAATAGACTCGATGTCTGCAGCTCGTCCCCAAAGTAAAATACCGTAAGACATAATACTATGAAAATAACTAAAATAGACTAGCCTCGCGGTATCTACATCAGTATACTGACGGATCTTTCTGACAGCATATGCTGCAGAACTTAGCCGTCCTGCAAGAGATGTTAAATGAGGACCCCATTGTAGCCTTGAGTCGGGCGTGATCCCCAGGAAAACAGTTTTATCGACAAATTCTAGTTTCTCTTGATTCAATACTATCTCACGTCCACGTACCGACCGCGGAAAAAGTAGCTTGACTCGATCGATCGACCCGTTTGGCAGTTATAACTTAACCGCTTAACCCCGCTTGGTCACTGTGGTCGACGACATTTCCCAGTCGACTAATCCCTGAAAACAAACTCAGAGGTCATCGTCTCTCTTTAGTATACTCCACGATATCTGTCGTCACGGTTAACCAGCTATTAACCAATAGGGCCTACCACCGGATACAAACCAGACTCTGTAATATGGGGCGAGCCTATTGCCATCAACCGAGCACAAATCCATGGGCTGCTACTGAGAACTCCAGATTAAAAACCCAATAACACTTTAGCCAACCCGAGATTCGGTACCAGGATCTCATGTTCAGCAGTAGCGCTTGCCACCACTAGACCAACGAGGCATTCATGCCTCTTCAACTTACAAACTACTTAAGAAGCATGATTTTAAGGACCATTTTTGGTTTTAGACCTGCAGCAGCACCTGAAGTTTTTCTTATCATCTGCCATCTGCCTAGCCTCTCTTGACTATGTTGGGGTTGGCTTTCAGTCTAACGAGATGTACCAGTATTTTACATGGAACGACTGCCTATCTGACCTGCACAACCCAGTAACTGAGCAATACAATACCCATTGGTAAGACTGGCTGTCAGATTTTCATGCTTCTGACGACCCGTAACGACTGTCAAAGATGCACCAACGACAGCCGGTACCAACGGCTTAACGTGCTTTCCGAGGCACGGAGGAGTCTCGTTATGTAAAGATGGTCACCCATCCACGGCCAACCCCAGCAAGCGCAGCTTAACCTGATGGATTGGCCTGTGTGGCTGTTAGTACTTAACCACGAGCTCCTCCTGAAGTTCTTCTATTACTTCTAAAAACCTCCTCTACAAGATGAGGTCAACCTATTCTTAAGTATGAATCACTTCGCCGCATGATGGGTTGCCACGATCAATTTCGTACACATCTGTGTCAGTTTACTTTAAAACCGTTTAACATAATTATTACATCTTGTATCTAACGGTTTTCGTGAGATTAGCGCCAAAAGCGTGCAACTAGCTTCAGGATAAATGTGCATGTATTTGCAAAATCATTGTAATCTATACTAATAATATAAAGCTGAAGAGTTTGTTTGTTTGAACGCGCTAATCTCTGGAACTGCTGGTCCGAATTGAAAAATTCTTTTTGTGTTGGATAGTCCATTTATCGAGGAAGGCTAAAGGTTATGTAACATCACGCTACGACCAATAGGAGCCGAGCAGCGAATGAAACCGCGCGGGAGCAGCTAGTTATGAATATTTTTTGAGAGTTCACTTTAATTTAGTATCTCGGTCCTTCTCTACTTGCTAGGGTAGATAAGTTTCATAGTGGTCCTTCCGGTAGGAGGAATAGTTTCTTGTGACAAATTTTCAAAAATACTAGGTATGTCACAACAAATACGACCATCACAATAATATATAACGAATAATTTCGATCAAAAATAACAAGTCAAAGACAAATCATTAATTTCAAATAGTGTGCCTATTGGACGTCGTCGACGTATTATAAAGAAAGGCGCTTTTGAACGTCAAAATGAACAAGAAATAGAATTGTTTAGCAAAAGGTAGTTTCGTATGGAGAAGAATGGGCAAGAAATTCCAACGTTACTCTTTTAAAATGTTTTGTATATCTATAGTATCCGTTTGATTGCGTATTCCCACTACCTAGTGTACATTACAATTTCTACATTCTAAAGTTATTTTTTTTGGGTTCCTTAGTCAAATGAAAAACAGAAGCAGCATGCATGCATAGCATGATCTGAGAGACTTCTCCTCTTCATGAACAGAAGGTGGACAAAACCATTATAAACTCAGTCTAAAGTTAAGTTAGGAATTTCCAACATCCAAAGAGCTCATACATGAATGCTTGTTCCTTCTCTCTATCACCTGCTGAGTATCCACCTTACTTTTCTTCGCTCCAAGTGCCAGTCAGCTCCAGGTCCTACCCGACATGGCAACAATGTCGTTCGCCCTCTCGCCGCTGGATGACCAGCACAATGTCTTTCAGACCTTCGAAGCCAGTATGGCTTATTCCTTCCTTTGAATCAAAAAGTTTTCTTGCATGAGGCTGTCTAACCAAAAGTAAAAAAGTTCCTTAATTTTTAGTTGGTGCGATTTATTGATTGATGGCTACTTCCAGTGAACGCACTAAGCGTTCTATGATAACACTGAATTTGTTTGTTATAAATAGCAATAGTCTATACAGGAAAAATTCGGTAGAATACTTCAATGTTATGATTGGAAATTGATTCAATAATAAACCATTTCCTCGTATTTGTGCATCTGTATACAAAAATTAAAAATGCGAAAGTTTTGATGGATATTTGTTACTCGATCACGTTAGAACGGCTGAACGGATCTGGATGAAATTTGGCACTGATATAGATTATAGACTGGAATAGTACATATAGAATAGTTTTTATCCCGGAAATATCGACAAGGTTGGCGCAGTGGTTGAGCGATTAACTGCTGCGCAGCATGTCGCGGGTTCGATTCTCGCACAGAACAAATATTTGTTCGACCTGCAAGTACTTGTTCCGAGTCTGGGTGTTTTACAATAAAAAAAAGGTATATAAGTAGTTTATCAGCCATCTCGTTACCATAACACAAGCATTCGCTTGGGACTATATGGCGTTGTGTGAAATGTCCAAGGATATTATATTTATATATCCTTGGTTATTTATATATCCTATAATTAAGGTTATTATTATAGATTATGGTTACAGTGGGATAATTTTCAACACGCATGCGAGCATAACCGCTTGCAGAAGCTTGTTTAGGTATTGCATTTTCTGATAGCACCAAGGCAGTATCAGGGCATGTTGTTAATAATCATATCAACGTAGTATTGATTACTTATCAGCGTATCATTTTACATCGTGAGAACATTAACTATATTGTACGAACTAATTGTAATGTAAACAGTAAATATTTACATCATTGACACCTGTGGCGTTCGATTCATAGTATAGAGGGGTAACACTATAATGCCTGTCTTCTTCTTATCGTGTGGTTAATGACTAACCTGGTGTCATAGTTTTCAAGCTGCCCATAAGCCTCTGACTTAGCTTCACATGCTGTTGAGAAATAATATCTCTCAAGCAGCCGGTTTTCTTACGATGTTTTCGTTCACCGATTTTTAAGCAAGTGATAATTATACAATACGCACATGAATCTGTGATATCAGAGGTGCGTGTCTTGGGTTCGGACTCGAGACCTATGACTTGGCAGTCTGACGGTCACACCACTAGGCTATCACTGCTGCTGTAATACCTGTCAAGAGTCTAGATGAATCCTTATGTGGAACCTAGCTGGTTAGTTAGAAAATAACTGGCAGCTTTCGAGCTGTCAAAATGATATATTAGTTTAAAAAGGTTTTAATAAAAAGATTTCAAATGTGGAATCTGTCAGTCGGAGTGCTACTGAACGGTTGTATTCAGAAAGTAATAAATTTATTAGGTACTGCCCCCGAGTTTTTACCGTGTAGGTTTTGGAAACCTTACACAAATTAATACACAATACATTACACGAGCTCTTCCCCTCTGTGAGCTCTAGAGTTTAGACCTCTCTGGTCTCCAGATTACTTAATTCTTCGTCATGTGGATGGCATGATAGTGTACACAAATTTGCTGTACCAAAATTGCGCTTCTTCCCCGGCGTCGTCGATAGCGAAGAGTAGCGGTTTAAAAGAGTAACGGTGGAGTTTATAGCCCATTCTTCTCCACACGAAACTACCATTTGGAAGGGGCGACTAGAATCAATTCTATTTCTTGTTCATTTTGACGTTCAAAAGTGACTTACTTGTGCCTATTTAAAATAAATGATTTGACTTTGACTTTGACTTAAAACAGAGGTCACTATGGCTGCATTTTTTTGAGCACAGAGGGCAGGGTAGTAGGTGAAGGATAGCTTCCTCCACAGCTCTATTACGTGTCCACTGCTGCCGTACCCTCGAGGTAGATCTGCCCAGATAGCCCCACATTGCAAGGTTGTATTAAAACAACAGTACATTCTATACGTTAAAGTCCTTGAATTAAATGATCTCTCCGGATTATGTGGGCTTTAGTCAGTATTTGTTCTTACTTATCGGAGTGGACCAGCCTTATCGGGCGCTACACACGGCGACAGTGCGTAGGCGACGTAATCGCATCCTCTGCGGCCAGCCTTAGATAACAGATTTTATTTAGTGCTTTATAATCCAGGCTGCTTGGGAATTGGGTGGATTGATAAATGCTGCGGTTTAGTTTTTATCATTATTGTTAGAGGGGCATTTATTCCAGAACTCCAAGTTCAATATTGGTTATTTTTTTGGTTCGTGTATGGGTGACCATCCATTATTTACCAAGTCCCCTCCGTCTCTCGGGAACCATGTTAAGACGTTGGTTCCCGGCTGTCATGGATAGTTGACAGTCATTACAGGTAGTCAAAAGCGCGAAAGTCTGACAATCAATCCTACAAAGGGTTTCGTGTTAACCAGTAACTGGGTTATGGAGGTCAGATAGGCAGTTACTCCATGTAAAATTCTGGTGTTCAGCTGCATCCGGTTAGACTAGAAACTGAGCCCAACATAGTTGAGAAAAAGTTTTTGAGTAGGATTGAGAGAGGCGAAATTCCAATTAATACTAAAACATACTTTAGAAATAGGAATCTCAACCGTCCATAAAACATTAATGCAAGATATGTATCTTAATAGCCAATCTTTTATCTGTTACCACGTTGTTTGGCCGATATGCCATAAATCCTTCATCATAAATCTCTTGGAAACATTACTCGGAACAAACATCTGTTGGCCTCACATTTTGTAGATACGCGAAAGTGAAGAATACATTTAGGCTATACATTAAGGCCCGTCGTCCACAACACTGCTCAAAATACACACACACACACACACGCCCGCGCAAATTCAATAACCAACCAAGAGCCTAGACTATCACAGCAATACTTCCACACGCACCCAAGAAGAAAATAGTTAAAGGCGTAGGATAACTTTTACCAGAAATGGCCATTATGGCAGTAGCTTCAATATATCATCAGGATTGTGCCGGATCAAACTCAAACTCAAAGTATTTATTTCAAATAAACCAATAACAGGCACTTTTGAATTGTCAAGGGGTCGGTCAGTCAGAAAGATGAATCTAGTTGCCCATTCGAAAGCAGTAGGTACCTATGGAGAAGAACGCATCAGCATCATAGCAGTTCGTCATGGATGTGGTACGAAAATGGCTGTCACTTCTTCTCTGTCATCAATGACAGACAAGTAACCATCGATCACCGAATATAAGAGAAGAGAAGAGGTCGGTAAAGAATGTCACCAGCCAGTGTCATTCATATCCGACGTCTTCAGTGATTTCAGTTACTTCGTAACAAAACTAGAGGGCGCCACTTCCTGTGCCGTCATAGTTAATAATACGTTAGTCATCTGCGTCGTGTATGAACCGCCATTGAAGTACTAGTGTTTTAATATTCTGACAACTGATTGGTGATTTGAGTATGTATCTAACTAAACGTTACTTTTGAGTAGCGTCGTCGATGGCGGGCTTTAGGCCGTTTGTCCACCGCACGTCAACGGGACGTCACGTGCTGCCCAAATAGCCCCTTTTCTCGTTAACGTTGACAGTGTTTCATTCGGTTTTATAAACTTTCATATTTAATTTTGATATACTGGGTGTAACCGAAAGGGTATATACATATAAAAGGATATGCTACAGACCACCAAACTGAACAACTGTTATTATGGCACCAACTTAGAAAACGTGAACAAAAAAATCTGCTGTTCCCTACATTTCGACGAGTCACATGACCTAAAATGTATTGAACAGCAGATTTTTTTTTGTCACACCCTGTAAATCCGATAACTATGACACGTATGAATGAAGTTAACACGTCAAGCACATCTTGAATGCAAGTTCATAGTCTGAAATGAAAAAGATTTACGTAGAGATTTGATACGAGTATGAAATATTAAAACTATCTATGTATTTAGTTATGCAGTCACAGCAGGTAGGTATTAATAGTCGATAGGATTACACATGAATAAATTTGTCAGGTTTAGCTAAATAAATCCAAAGCTAAATAAGCAATATTTCCTCATTTATTTAGCAACACAACACAAACAGAAACATTCCTCTCTAAGCAATAAAAAACAGAACATGCAAGTTGTTCTTTAACGAAGTGGGAAACAACCAACAGGGAATGTAAAAAAGTGCGACTGTACCAATTACAATTGGACTGCGTCGTGCACAAAAAACGCAACTTTAGCTTCTATCAAAAACAAGTGCTAGTTATCTGTTTGCTCCAAAAAGTCCGACGTAAAAAAGTGCGTCTATACCGCCAGCCATAAAAAGTGTGACTTTTATGACTGCAACAAAAAAGTGTGAAATTCCGACTACAAAAAAAAGTGCGACTTCTCCAAAAAGTGCCACCGTACCGTCTCCCACAGAGTGATGTTGTAACAAAGTGATGACTGTGATGACTGAGGTGCGCACCCGGCGCCCCCTGTCGGAACAATACTGCATACCGTCCACGTTTCTCCGGACAATATGGCGCCGGACACTGTCGTTCAAGAAGAGGAAGGTGAGTTTATCCGGTGTTTTAATATATAAAACTTTGCCCGCGGCTTCGCTCCCATGGTCTTTCCCGCGGGACCTGTTATTTTTCCCGGGATAAAAAATCCTAAATCCTATGTTATTCCCTGAAAACTAAGCTTTCTAATGGTGAAAGAATTTTTGAAATCGGCACAGCAGTTTTTGAGTTTATTCCATTACAAACATACACACAAAAATACAAATCTTTCCTTGTTAAAATATAAGTATATAATAGATATAGAAAATATAGATATAGTCGAATCAATCGTATGAAAGAGTTGGATTTACAATGTTGTACCTTAGCCAGTGAAATTGTAATAAGTGACCAGTCATTTATTTTGCAAAATACTGTATTATACTACATATTGAAATTATTATAAAGGTGATGAAAACATAATAACAATAAACCAGAAAAAACCCACAAAAGGTTAAACATAAAAGGTAAAAAAACATAAAAAAATTGTTTGTCTTACAAACGATTTTTAACTGAATTTTATACCTTCTGCCAGCGGCTTTGCACGCGTGGATGTCGGATTTTCATACAAATAAAATCCCCCTTTTTGTCCCCCTTTAAGGTCGAATTTCCAAAAACTCCTTCTTAGTACTCTACTTCATTATAAAAGGAAACCGTGTGCAAAATTTCACGTTCCTAGTCCCAGTATTTTAGTAGTTTCGTCTGTGCGTTGATAGGTCAGTGACTCAGTTTCTCCTTTTATACAGAGTGTAATCGAAAGGGTATATACCTACAAAAGCAGCACCAAATTGAACAACTTTTACTATCCTATACTACCAACTCCAAAATCGTAAAAACAAAATCAGCTGTTCAGTACATTTATGTTCGCCTAACTCGTCAATATAATACTGCACAGCTGATTTTCTTTTCGCGATTTCAAGTTCGGTCCCGCAGTAAAGGTTTTGCTCGTCGTTTGCCCGTTTGGGATTGCTCGTTATAATGAGAACGATGAACCCTTAAAATTTAACCGTGTATAATTTCAACATGAATGATATTTTACTATGTAACCCTATTCTGATTTAAAAGAGTATCCGTGGCGTTTCTTGCCCGTTCTTCTCCATAGGTACCTACTGCTTTGGAATGGGCAACTAGCTTCATCTTTCTGACTGACCGACCCCTTGAAAATTCAAAAGTGTAATTGGTTTATTATGAAATAAATGCTTAAGTTTGAGTTAGAATCGCTCATTGACTATCTCGTGGAAATTCAAAGCAGCAAGATTCTACCAAGAGCATAAATTCACTTGTATAAAATATTAACATTACGTTTTTATATGTATATCCTCTCAGACAAATATGGCCTGATAACAGCCTCCTATTACCGTGGTATCACAAAGCAAAGCATTCCGCCCGTATTTACCCACAATGGCTGTGACGTAGGTACTCATCTCTTGTACATATATGGTGCTTGGGTCACGCGGGCGAAGCGTGCAGTCTCTCTTATTGTTTTAAAATATATTATGAAACAAAATAATCATTTACTATAAATGAATTTGTTGTTGAAGTGTCCATTTGAAATAAATGATTTGACTTTGATTCAATATTGATATTTTAACAAATAAGAAGAGATGTTATTTTTTATTTATTTGGGCCAAATAACAGTTATGCGTTAAAACATTAATAGTTAGCTATGGTATAATAGTAAACAAACGCAAAACCCACACTATGGTCCACGGATACATATATATCGATTTTAAAAGAGATAAGGAAACGGACGCATACACAAAGGGACAGTAAGGAAATAAAAATAAACCTGAAAAGTCACACAAACTAACTCAAGACAGCGCTCCCCGTCCAGATTTAGTATGTAGTCACCAATCAGATCACACTATAACATCGGCAAGAAGCAGTCTTCGTTAAGGACGACCAGAAATTAAATCAATAGCGATTTTTCTAAATTTGTTCTGATTAAGAGCGAAAATATCTAAATTTATAAAATGTGAGTTGTACGTTTCTAATAATCGGCGGAGAGGAGCTCTCTCCCCAGCATTTGTTCTACACTTCTCTGTATAGAACAAACGGGTTGCTCGCACTTCCCGCCGACTAACAGTCCTAGGTACTAAATAACATAGTTTATTTGAAAGTTCCATACAATAGAGATAATCTACGATAACATGGCCCGCCCCTCCCAGGTACTGTTTCAATGTTTTTAGTCACATCTTACAAAAAAGTTTGGCGCTTTGTAATTACTTTCAGAAATACTTTCAAACGTTTTCAATTTTTGAGTGGCGGGCCATGTTATCGTAGTTTATCTCATCCACCAGACTAAAGTAATGTTTGCATAAAATTATAAACTATTATTATTCAATAATTAGTGAACATTTTAAACTGAAGCTGGATTTAAAAACATGAAATGTTGCACAAGGCTTCCTTATAACAATTATAACAAAAGTAAGAACTAAGGAAGGTTTTTTAAAATGTATCCCAATGAGTTTAATAAGGGATCAAAGTCTGTACGGAAGTTTGTAATTTTTGCCGATGGGATACCTTTTGCCTTGGTTTCCATAAAATAACTGAAAAAATGGGCCAGCCTGAGGAAGCCAGGTCTATGAAACACATGTAGGGATCATTGTCAAATTTCCAGCGAATCGTTGGCTAGATTCCGTTATTGGCCTGTACCTAAATTGAAAGCTAATGCCGTAATGTAATGTATACGTATTTTCTCACCGACTTCCATTGCTTGCCTCCAATGTAAATCAAACTTAAACTATTCAATATCATCATCACGGCTCCCGCAGACTACGACAGTACGAAGTGGTTCTGGTAGAACCATTTCGGAAAAGTTTTCATAGAAATCGTTCTACTAGAGTTGCGTCGCGCTGTCGTGTCGCGCCTGTATGCGGAAGCCTTTACTCTACTGCCCTTATCCCAATTCATTTGGAGCCATCCAGAGCCTCTTTCTTTCTTTCGTGTGGTTATGTGACTAACCTGGTGTCAGAGTTTTTATACTGCCCATGGGCCTCTGATTTAGCTTCACGTGCTGTTGAGAAATATCTCTCAGACATGCCGGTTTCTTCACGATGTTTTCCTTCACCGATTTTTAAGCAAGTGATAATTATACAATACGCACATGAATCCGTAAAATCAGAGGTCTTAGGTTCAAACTCGAGGCCTATGACTTGGCAGTCGGACGGTCACACCACTAGGTTATCACTGCTGTCGACAAAGCCTTTAGAGCTTAAACTGTCTTCTATACTACTTTAATCTCTATTTTTCGCACATTCATACTCAAAACTACTCAATATACTAGACCAAATGAAATATTATTTATTTACATAACATTGCAGACATCTCAGACTTAGTTGAAGTGTTTTTTTACTTTGTTTCATCGTCTACAAGTCTTATAAAACTTGTTTGAAAGGATTATGTATGCAAGTAATTTAGCTTTTGAATTTAAATAAATATTTAACAGTAACCAGTTTTTATAGCTTTTATTTAGCAATGAGTTGTTAATTTATGTATCTATCAAATTGCATCGCTTTTGGATTTAAGACTGCTTTTATCCTGTCTTAATAGCTGTAGAAATTAAGTTAATGATAATATGTAAATGAATATTGAAAGGGATAATAATTTTGAGGAGCTCGTGGCTGAGTAATAACAGCCGCACGGATCAAACCATCCGTGGATGGGTGACCGTCTTTACTTATCGAGACTCCTCCGTGCCTCGGAAAGTACGTTAAGCCGTTGGTCTTGGCTGTCATTCGTGGATCTTTGATAGTAGCTTCACATGCTGAGAAATATCTCTCAGGCATGCCACCCCGGAACATAAAGGGCTACGGAAGGAACATGGATGGGTTTTAGTAAGTAAGCGTCTGACACTCCCTTCCGCTCCACCCAGAGCGGGAGCAGTCATTGGATGATTTCCCAGACTTAAAAAAAAAAGGCATGTCGGTTTCCTCACAATATTTTACCGTTTTTTAAGCAAGTGATAATATTATACAGTTTTATGCAATTGATTGATTGTCGTTTCGTCCAAAAATATTAGAAAAAAAAACAGACTGTCCGTGAGCAAATGTATACACGAAAGTTTTAATTGTCAATCATTTATCATTGGGTTAACACTTCACGTGTATTTTATAAACTAAAGGGATAAAGTTATAATGTTTGAATGAAATTATGATAGTAGAATATAGAGTGCATGGAATTTGTGAATAGTATCAAGATTATATGAATGAAAACTGTTGGGGAATACTTTAATCTTAATTCAATCTCCATCGCTTTCTTTCAGGCGAGATCAAGGTCAGCATAGACCCATCAGAGAATAAAAATAAAATTATCTAGTTTGTCAAAGATAGACTGACATATTATTATACTTATTCCCAGGCTATACTAACTCCAATCGACTCAGAGCGGGAGCAGTCATTTGATCATTTCCTACCCTCAAAAAAAAAGGCTAAACCAACGTTTTTGTAACTTTAAGTGTCAGTAGGTGGTCAGCACTATTTGCTCAAAAAGATAACTAGATAAATCTGTGATAAAAGTAACACTGCTATAAAGATTCATCATTACGTATCTTTTCTCAATATCTTTGATAAAACAATCTTGATATTTAACCTTGAAATTCTCCGTGATGTAACAATTCATAACTGTTTGATGCTGTCCTACACATGTACCACAAACACGGCCGTTTCACACAAAAACAAAACATTACGAAGCCGGGAATATAACCCGGAACTAAACGCACCGCCACTATGTAACATAAGGCAGAAGGCATAGTACTTACTAACAATATTGTAGGAACTTTTTTTTTTAACGGTGGGTGATCATCAAACGTCTCCTCCCTCTCTGGGTGGAGCGGAAGGGAGTGTCAGACTCTTACTGACTAAAACCCATCCATGTTCCTTCCTTAGCCCTTTATGTTCCGGAGTAGCGGTAACCATTTCGAACAATCCCACTTACCCGGCAGGCTTCGGCTCTAACGGGCCCCTTCACATGCTGCCATCTCTTTGAGGCGCGCGTGGTGGTGTGCTAATATTGTAGGAACTTGACACACAAAAACAGCGCATACTATAATTAAATTAATAACATCCGTACGAGTCCATCCATTAGGTTAAGCTACTCTTGCAGGGGTTGGTCCGTGAATAGGTGATGCATCTTTACAAAGCGAGACCCCTCCGTGACTCTGAAACGTTGTGCCTGGATCTTCAACAGTCGTTACAGGTCATCAGAAGCCCGATGGTCCAGCAGCTTGTTTTATCGAGGGGTGTCGTATTACCCAGTTACTGGGTTATGAAAGTCAGATAGGCAGTCGCTCCATGTTAAATACTGGTATTAAGCTGTATCCGGTTTGGCTGGAATCCGACCAACATAGTTGGGGAAAGACTGGGCAGATTGATTTTGTCAGTCCACTATTCGAACAAAACACTACCATTAAGAAGTAAGCGAACTGATGACTCAAAAAACTATAGAAACTTTTGTATGCCGTTCACTTCCTACTAATATTATAAATGTGAAAGTTTGTGAGGATGGATGGATGGATGGATGGATGGATGTTTGTTCCTTCTTTGAGCAAAAACGGCTGAACAGATTTCGATGAAACTTACCAATAATATAGCTTATACATCAGAATAACACATAGGCTACATTTTACATAGACTTTGCGTGATTTGGCCATAATATAAGGATAAGTATCATGTAAGTCGCCAAATTCCTGCATTCTGAGAGCTATCTGGGCGTGCGCTGCCTAAACCGTTAGACTTACGCGAAGGTAATGTATTGTGGGATTGTTTGTCTTACAAAGTTCTATATAAAAGTCCGCGACAGCATATGTCTACCTATTATGTGCAAGCCATTATATACGAAATAGTGAGCCAAAAATACATTTCAATTTGATACTTTTTTTACAATGCACATTTTAGAGTACTCAGTTAATTCTTATCGAATTAAATACGTTTATCACTTTAAGTGATTAATGAAGATAAACTTTGTCTTTTACACTAAGCAATTTTGACAAATAGTTTAAAAGTTATCACGATAAGATTGATATGAGTGGGGCGCCATTAAATGCACACTATTAGTCGGCGGTGCGCAGAGCACAGCGAGGACTCCAGAGGGTCCAGGCAATGACGCGCCATCGCCGAGTCCACGGCGGCGTAAAGGAGAGCTGTCAAATTATTTGATCAGACCGTTTTTTTTTTTGATGGTGTGAACCATGTCAAAAAAATGTCCTGACCTTTCGCTCTGGGTGGAGCGGAAAGGAGCGTCAGTCTCTTACTGACCATAACCCATCCATGTTCCTTCCTTAGCCCATTATATGCCGGGGTAGCGGTAACCCTTTCAGACAATTCCGCTGACCTGGTAGGCTTTGGCCCTAACGGACCCCTTTCTTAATGCTGACATCTCTTTGAGGCACGCGCGAAACAAGAACGCGCCTTCCGGCATGGGTTTGGTCCTGATCGGACGGCGGTGAAGCGTCTCTCGCGGCGGCCGGGACGTGAGGCTCTGTGCTTCAACCATCCCGCTACCTCCTTCACTAGCATAACTGCTTCGTAGAAGACGGTGACTGCTTCCCACTCCCTCTCGCTCCGTATCATAGATTGAACCAGGGCCAGACGCGTGAGGTCACCGCCGCTGCCGATCGCCGCTACGAGAACATTGCGGTGCTCCATCTAAACAGAGCAGACCTCCACCGTATGCTTCACTATGTCCTCCGGGCGATCCTCGCAATGGTGGCACCCGAGCGTTTCTTCTTGCCTGAGAATGTGCAAGAACCTCCCGAAACATCCGGTGAGGACACCCGATGCGCCTCTCTAGCCACTCCTCAAGAGAGCTAAGCTGCCATACCACCTTATTAGACGCTCACGTGAGCGAAACTGTGCCACGTCTCAACCCGAGCAGAAAGAGATTTATCACAAAATATTACAACGAGTTGAGAATGGTAAATGCGGGATTATTACAGGCAATACTTTTTTGCTTAGTTTGCTTCTAGCTAAAAACGCAAGGATCATAATGTTGCATTAGCTGTGACTTCCTCTGGAATTGCTGCAACATTGCTAAATGGTGGACTGACGGCACATTCGGTCTTTAAATTACCTCTTAATCTGGCGAGCGAAGAAAGCCCTGCGTGCAACATCAGTAAAATGAACGTGGTATCCTGTTCCAACAGTGCAAGCTGATCGTGTGGGACGAGTGCACTACCTATGTGATGTGGCACCAACGCACAATCGAAACGGTGTGGTGGTTTTACTGGCTGCCTATGTTAGCATCTTTCACCTTTCCGGCCAGCCCGGAGTGATCTAAGTGATTGTTGATTGTACAGCGTGGCCTGGTGCTCATTCCAGCATCCGGCGGCGCACACTTTACTCTTATTCCCTATAATTCGGTCACTAAATTTTCAAATTTTGTAAAATAGATTCTAAATTGTGTTTATCAAAACTTTACTGTTGACAAGTCCTTTAATTTACATCCTAAAATGAATCTCAATCATCAAATCATTTAACATAGTTTACAGAAGTATTTTATTGTAGTAAGTAGAACCGTCAAAACATATCGATCATTACTAACGTACTTTATTCTAATCCTTTCAGTTTTTATTGTTTATTGCTACCAAACGACATGTGAAACCACTATATCAAGTGATTATCATTACAATTATAAGCCACTGTTATCCCCCTGCACTCACTCACTTTCCACTTTTCCCGGTCTTCAGCGATTGTGGGCCAATCCTTTAAGGAGTCCAGCTCATTTTGCCATCTCTTTCTGGGCCTGGCGCGCAAGTAATCCTCTTCAATAATAATAGTATGCGTACTAATCCTTACCTGACATTATAAAAACCGAAAGTAACTTCAACTGTCTATCCGTTTGTCTATCTGTGTGAATGTATGTTTTCGGTCGTCGGTTAATCTGCTGAGCCGATTATGATGTGGATGAACTGAAGTCTGTGGAAGAATATAAACTACTTTTTCCAAAACACCGTGCGGGCGAAGCCGCGGGCGGAAGCTAGTAATTAATAATCAGTTGTTTTAATACACTCTCAATAAAATGAATGCCAATAAAGTCTGGCCAGAAAATCTACTGACAATATTTTAGCGATTGAACAAAATTGTGGGACCAAATTAAACTTCCGCCAATCATATTATTTTGTTTATCCTTTTTTAGTTTGTCAGATCGTTTGAAACAAATCGGAGGAGCTCGTGGCTAAGTAATAACAGCGGCACGGATTGATCCACCAGGTTAAGCTACGCTTGCCGGGGTTGGTCCGTGTGATTGGCCATCTTTACATATCGAGATTCCTCCGTGCCTCGGAAAGCACGTTGAGCCGTTGGTCCCGGCTGTCATTCCTCGATCTTTGACAGTCATTACGGATAGTCAGAAGCCCGAAACTCTGCCAGCCAGTCTTTCCAATGGGTATCGTATTACACAGTTACTGAGTAGGTTGTGGAGGTTAGATAGTTAGTCGCTCCATTTTAAAAACTTGTATTCAGCTGCATCCGGTTAGACTGGAACCCGACCCCAGCCTAGCAAATCAGTTACATAAATTAATACATTCACGTCTAATTCGTCTTTTAACTGCATTATGTTTACCTCATTCAGTGCCTACACATCTGCGACTTTATTATCAGTATCACGCGTCGAATAAAGTGGGTATTCTGATCTCTCACTGTGAACATGACTCACAACACACGGCGTTACATAAACGTGTTAATAAAAACATTATTTATGCGTAATTTATGCACGAGATTCGTTCATTAGTTTGTGATATGTTTCACTGTTGGAAAACAGCTGTTTTTAATATTGTATGTGGCTGTTTTCTGGACAGAGATTTATCAAATCAAGTTACGTATTTAAATTAGGCTGAGTATCAGCGATTTCTTAACGTCAAAGTTACATAAGACAGTCCCCCAAAAACGCCCACCCTTCACCACTTCCTAGTGCTTTAGTTGGGAAGAAGAAGTGGCGCAACAAACTCCATATTTTGAAGCATCGAAGCATCTCCTACTTGCTGGAGTGACCTAAGTGCCTTAAAGAATGCCACTGATTCCGCGACCAACGTGAACAACTGCTGGACTCAAACAATGTAGTTATGTATACATAACATTTTAAGAGTACCAGTGGAGTTTCTTGCCCATTCGTCTCCATACTTTTGAAGAGGCAATTAGAATTAATTCTATTTTTTGTTAATTTTAGCGTTCATTTTCACGTGTCTATTTGAAACAAATGATTTGACTATGACTTATAAAGAAATCAAATAAAAAGTACTGTCGACACAAATGGAAGAAGAAAGAAGCAGTAGTAGAACACTTTGACAGCCCCTTCTGTCTGACAACCAGTCTTACTTACGTACCTATCGTGTTACCCAGTTACTGGGTTGTGGAGGACAGATAGGCAGTAGCTCCATGTAAAATACTGGTATCCAGCTGCATCCGATTAGAATGGAAGCCGACCCTAACATAGTTGGGAATAGGCTGGCAGATGATACTTCTCATAATTATTGAAGCGGAAATACCTAAAGCATGGTAATGATATAGGTATGCGAGCTCTTTCGTGGAGTGCTCGAACATAATGTATAGTTCCTACCCACTCGAATATTCAACATAATCACGTTAACATTTTGATAAATTATTTATTGAACAGTCGCGGGCCAATAGTGTGAATAATATCAAGTTTGTTTTAGCAATTTAACCTACCAGTCGACGTTGTATTAGTATATACCTACAATATTTATTTTTAATTTCACACTATAAAGGAAAACGTAGTAGGAAACACCGCTGGTTAATACTTTGTGTTTTTGCATTCCTATCAAGTTATATGCCCCGTTGGTCTAGTGGCAGTGCAACTGCTGACCGTGGGGCTCTGGGTTCGATTCCGGGGTCGAGCAAAAAGTATTATAGGGTTTTTCCATTAGGAAATGACTATTTGAAGCAGTCAAAAATAAAATATGAAATCATATAGATAAAATACCGCTCATCTCAAACCCTTCCATCACCGTACAGAAATTAAATATTATGCGAAGATGAAATTGTAAAATTTCATTAATGTTAATAAGTATTCCATTTGATTTTAAAAATTTATGACGTCACATTGGTATATAATTCATACAAATCAGTTATAAAGTAACCGTCAAGAGAAGCTATAAATTTTGTAAACAAGTGTTCAGGAGTTCTCAACATTTGGACCAACAAAAAAAATGAATTTGTTTAAGATTTAATAAATTATTAAGTAACAAATATTAATTAACATATTATATTATTTAAGAATAATTATTCGTCAGATTCGTTTCCATTTCTGTGTGAAACAAACTCGTACGCATTCGAAACTCGAATGACGCGTTTATTTCAAAATGGCGGCGTCCCGATAGTTTACAATCCCTGCGACGGACGCGTTCCGGTACCAAGAAACACAAACGATAGCGCTTTGCGTCGTTAAAATATGATCCGACTAAATTAAATAGGTTGTTACTTTCATATAACCCGTCTATATTTTATGTCGATTGAAAATGGTCAATTTATTATTATCTCGCAGTATAAAATGTTTACTTAGTAAAAGATGTTTGTTTACATAATTTATAGCTTCTCGTGGCGGGTACTTTAGTAATAGTATAGATGGGAAAATAGTAGCATACTGCTACTTCTGCATAGTTGGGAAAGGCTAGGCAGATGATGATGTTGCGTGACAGCAAACATGGTTATGTATTTTACTATGTATCTAGATGGTGATGAGAAGCCTTTCCCAGTAGGTAGATACTAAAACAAATTCAAAGGCGTTTATACAACTTAGTTAAGCTATATATTTAAATAAAACATGTATCTAGGCAAATTCGCCAGCACATCAAGTAACTACAAACTGTCAAATTTTCTCAATCGACTTTGAACTTTAACATCAACGGTTTAAGGTTTAAAATCATTTGGAGAGATTTGACAGACTGGTATAACTTGATGCGTTGGCCGTACAAACAACTGTGCAAACATTGGCACGCTTTGTTTACTCTATACTAACATTCTTATTGCCCAAAGACAGCTGGTATGAATCCATCTTACAAACAGGTGAAGCTTAGTAATATTATTTTTTATTTAAATATATGTTATTGTCTGTTTCAGTCCTCGGAGGATCGGTTCGCTGGCTACAAGGGAGTCAGGGACATTACCATCAAAAAGGTGAGAACACTTCTATTGACGACACGGTTAGCGCAATGGTTGACGAATTGACAGCTGCGCAGCTCGTCGCGGGTTCGATTCCCGCTCGGATCAAATATTTGTACGACCTGCAAGTATGTGTACCGGGTCTGGGTGTTTTTGTATCTATAATATATGTATATGTATTTACAAAAAAAAGTTAATATAAGTATTTAATTTATCAGCCATCTCGTTACCATAACACAAGCATTTTAGGTTGCTTAGCTTGGGACCGAAATCACCGTGTGTTTAGGCCCTAACATTTAGCAATGCGAAACTGCCTTCTGCTAGAAGGAGATGGCGGGTTTCATACATATGTAATTGACTGATCTTGGGATACTATGGGGAATCTATTTTAATAATACTTGGTCTAATATACCCAATGTGAAAAATTCCAGGGTCCATCCGGTCTCGGTATCATGATCATCGAGGGTCGTCACACGGAGGCGGGGCGAGGTATCTTCGTGTCAGACCTTCAGGAAGGAAGTGCGGCAGAACAGGTCGGTAGTTTCTGTTGACTCCTATGTTGCTTGATCATTTGATATTTTAAAGTTAAGGCAATAAGGTTCTTAGTAAAATAGAGCGACACAGTCGTGTCTAACAAACCTTCTAAAATGAAGAATTAATAAATCTACACACACTCATAACTCAATAATGGCGCCCGCAGATAGGCGCGACGCGACTCTAGGTGGAACAATTTCTACGAATATTTCTAGAATAATGGCGTCGCATCGTCGCATCGTGCCTGTCTGCGGGAGCTTTATGATGTTGTATTTTGTGAAACGAAGCCCCTTAACGCGCGTTATTCTTAGCACACTTGAAGAATGAGAGCTACACCGAAAAAGTGTAACATATTCATCGTCACGACACCTTTTTTTTCATTAAATTACTCTCAAACGTTTCCATTTTCGTACTTCATTGTGCCTATTATTTAATACATAATATACAGCACAAGGAACCAACCGTATGTCTCTCGACACCTTTCGACTCTTAGCAAACAACCTATACTAAGTAGGTTCAACACACTCCTTCTCTAAAACATAATTATTAATACAATAGTTGACAAAAACAAAATCAAAAGTCATTTATTCAAACTAGGCTGAAAATCAGCACATTTTGAAGGTCAAAGTTACATAAGACAGTCCCCCAAAGAAGCCCACCCTTCACAACTTCCTAGTGCTTTAGCTGGGAAGAAGAAGTGGCGCAACAAACTCCCTAGCAGCACAGCTGTCTGTTTAGTGGCAAGAACTTGACAAAAACCCTTTCAAATCAAAAACATAACAATTAATAACGTAAAGCCTACAGGTAAATGGTTTAAATTTTAAATAAACCGTGACTAAGAAGGCATTGATATATTATAAACATTACAATTCATTGTTTAATTGTTTAATTTTAGCTGATGAGGTGGTTTTGTTACTTTTCCGTAACCGTCAAAATCCTTTAAGAGGACTAAAGCCTGGAATACACGTGCTTTAGTACGTAGTTTTTTCATAAAATCATATGAATTTCGAGCAGATTCTTGTTGTATGCTCAGTTTCGAGCATACAATAAGCTTAATAATATGTGTCCGAAAAAAGTCTTAATATACGGAGAGCATGCTTCGTATAAGGTGTCATGGCATGTAAAGTTGGTCACAATAAAAATTACAATTCATTGTCTAATTGTAGCTGGTGAGGTGGTTTTGTAATCTAAAGCCTGGAATACACGGGCTATGTAGTAGCATAAAATCACATGAATTTCGAGCAGATGCTTGTTGTATGCTCAGTTTCGAGCATAGAACAAGCATAGAAGTCTACGAAAAAAGTCTGATCATTTCAAACACGGAAAGCATACTTGTACAAGTTTTTTTTTTCTTGAGATTGGGAAATCATCCAATGACTTCTTCCGCTCTGTGTGGAGTGGAAGGGGGTGTCAGACTCTTACTGACTAAAACCCAAGGAGTCTGTCATGTAAAGTTGGTCACACATCCACGGACCAACCGCAGCAAGTGTAGCTTAACCTGATCAATCAACCCGAACCCAACTTACCCACAAGCGAACATAATTAAAATTGTTTTTTTTTCTCTTTTTCAGGGAGGACTACAGATTGGCGACATGTTGCTAGCAGTAAATAGAGACTCCTTACTAAACTGCAGTTATGATGCAGTAAGTATTATGGATTGTACTGGAAAACCTATAAATCGAACCGAACTTCAAAAAGAGTTATTGTCTTCTGATCAAATATTGCTTGACATTTTATGGTATCAAACATGTTTTTTACTGATAAATTAAGATCAAAAATATGATTGTCGTGAACATAAAATATGGCAGACTTATCACAGCTACTAAAGGGCGTAACCGAAAGGGTATATTCATACAAAAGCATATGCTACAGACGACCTAACTAAACAACTTTTAATATGGGACCAAAGCCGAAATCGTGAAAAAAAATCAGCTGTTCTATACATTTTTGGTCACGTGGCTCGTCCAAATGTAGGGAACAGCTGATTTTTTTTCACGATTTCGGAGTTGGTCCCATAGTAAAAGTTGTTCAGTTTGGTGGCCTGTAGCCTATTGTATGTATATACCGGTTAGGTTACACCCAGTATAAGCAAACAGGAATACAATACTTTCAATCCTATTGACCCATAGTTCAAGTCACCTAAGACTGAAAGAATTTTTCTGTTTTGGGAGTAACCTCAGAATTAAATCGAGAAACATGAAATGATTCTAACCAGCCCCAGAATGTTTCTCACGCATCTGCGGCTGTCGCTGAAAAGCGCTGTGGCCCTGTCTCGCTCAGCTGCTACGAGTACCTACCCTATGGTAGGTACTCGTAGCAGCATTATGCTGAGCGATGGCCGTTTTGCACGGATGTGACGCATATTTTTCCCTCACCTTGTTTTTTTTACTGCGTCATGTTTGCCGCAAATAAAAGTATTTTCTTTCGACTGTCTATCGTACACAATATGTTTTAGTTCTCAGCTAATCAATCCGCATTATATCCCCAGGCGGCCGCGAAGCTCAAGCAGACAGAAGGAGTGGTGGTTCTCACAGTATGTACTCCGAACCTGAAGGAGCCGGGAGACGAGTCCGCCGCCACCACACCTGGAACACCTGGTGCTGGTCAGTTAACTATTAGTAACGAGTTAAAAGCTTTTTTTTTGGGGGTGGGAAATCATCAAATGACCACTCCCGCTCAGGGAGCGAAGGGAGTGTCAGACGCTTACTGACTAAAACCCATTCGTGTTTGAAATGGTTCATGTAAAAACGAAGTAAATGTTTATTTACGGAACAAGCGTTTAGGTTTAGCGAGACATTTTAAAAGCAATCCTGTTTGCATAATGCGCGAGGCGACGACAATTTCTGTAAGTACTCGTAGTATAATATGGATGATGAGGAAGTTTGTTCATCATTGGGATTTTGGAATACCTGAACAAAAGTGACTTTAAGGCGTTAGACCCATAATGGTGCGGCGTCAGCCACTTATAGACATAGATGAAAAATATCTCACCTAAGCCTTCAAGTTATTTCACCAACGGGTGCCTATAAATAAGGTTATTGGTTATATCTAACGAGATCTCTAAAGAAACTCTCTCACAGGAGACACTACTACTGGGTATTCATAAATGGAATTCTTTATTTCCAGGCGGTCCATCAGCCGGCGGTGCGTCCCGCCCCCCCAGCAGGAATGCCAACGAACCCCTCGCAGCCAGTAGACCGCAGACACCGCGACCTGTACCCTCACCTGTCAAAGGTATGTAGACTTTATCACAATCAAATATGGTTTGTTTTCACATGCCGCCAGGACGTGGACCAATTTCTGAGTAGCAGTCTGTGCTGCTTCGGAGTTTATTGCGCTGCTTCTTCTTATCAGCTGGAGCTCTATTGCTTTTGCCAACCGGTCTTTTCCGTAAAAATCTCACCGTGAAAGTTAGGTGAGGTGAGCTCGAAGTGAATTGTCAAACTCTAGCATCAGAAGAATATGGATGTGTCATCATCATTCTCCTGTCCTTATCCCAATTTATTTGGAGTCGGCGCAACATGTCTTTTTCTTCCATACTTCTCTATTAGTCGTCATCTCGGTAGTCACTCCCTTTCTAGCCATATCATCTTTCACACAATCCATCCATCGTTTCTTTGGTCTCCCTCTACTTGTATAGCCATCCACATTCATGCTCACAACCTTCCTGACAACATTTTCCTCATTCCTCCGCATAACATGCCCATATCATGACAACCGATTTCCACACAACTTTTCACACACATCTTATATACTCATTCCGTATTCTATCTATTCGGGTAACACCACACATCCCTCTTAGCATTCTCGTCTCAGCTGCATGCAATTGTCTTTCATTTAGAATATTATGTATGCGTCATATCATAAAAATATTCTTCACCTATTTCCAGTGGAACCACCTCCAGACCCTGCGACAGCACCAGTAGCTCCTAACGTGGACACCGTCATAGAGATCAACTCTGCCAACGAAGTGCTCGGAGTACTACTGCTGGGAGGCGTCGATACGTTGATCAATGTGAGTCAATCTCAAAGCAATGTCAATGAAACAAATTACAGACGCTTTTAAATTTTCAAGATGCCGTTCAGTCAAAAAGATGAAACTAGTTGGACATTCCAATGCATATACCTTGTAGATGGTCGGACAAGAAGCTCTAGGTAGAAAAAATACAACATACTATTCTTACTTGGTAGCTCTGGGCGCTGATCCCCAATTTAAACTGCAAAGCTTAGTTCACTAACCAAAAAAGCAAGACAAAAAACATCTTCCATCCTCTTCTTTGTTCTAGGGAGCGGCCGCAATAATCCTGGACGTCTACAACAACGGCGCAATCGCGAAGGATGGCCGGCTGAAGCCTGGAGACCAGATCCTCGAGTGCAACGGCATCGCTATCACCAAAGAGATGGCGCATGAAAGAGTCTGTCTTACCATCAAGCAGAAAACTGCTAAGGTACTTACGTAATCTATCAATCATTTTCGGGTTGGCTTCCAGTCCAACCTGATGCAGCTGAATACCAGTACTTAACATAAAGCGATGGTCCAGCTGACCTCCATAACCCAGTTACTGGGTAACACGAAGCCCCTAGGTTGCGTGGCTGTCAGACTTTTGGGCTACTAACTATACGAACTATAATTATACGAATGACAGCCGCGACCAACAGCTTAACGTGCATGGGCATGGAGGGGTCTTAGTAATATTATGTAAAGGTATTTCATAAAGTACCTGCCCCTCTGTTACTGTACCATAGTTATTTATGTATTTGTGTGCACTGTTCTTTTTCTTACTTTCGTGCACTTTGACATTTGAAACCTGATTACTAGATTAGGGCCTGTTTATTTGCTGTCTGCCCTAGTTCCTTGCTACTTGGTTGGGGTCGTTGTTGAATTTCAATAAAGTTTTTCGTTTCTATACTCCTCTGCCAGTTACTCATGAATGCATGCATTCAGTTATCTATAATAGTATAAACAGTTATTATAAGGTTTTAACCTATTTTTGTAGTCATTTTATCCATAAGTCTCAATGTTTTGTATGTTCCTACTCTTTAAAGCACGTACCATCTAATCTCTTCATCGCCCTTGGTTGACTGGTAAAGAATACCTAAGGCATTAAGTCTGCCTTTGTATCTTTATTATGTGCGAAAAGTTTCAATAAATTAATACCCTGCGTGAACCTTCCAAACAGCTACCTAACTGTACAGCCATTTTTTCCAGCTAAAACTGACAGTTCACCGACCAGAGCCGCTGAAGTACGAAGAGATAGAGATCGACCTGAGTCGTAAGGCGGGCAAGGCGCTCGGCCTCACGTGTGTCGCGCCCGTTGCCGCGCCTGGTGTCTATATAGGACAACTTGTGAGTATTCATTACATAATACATCACGCCTGTATGCCCGAGAGGGTTAGGTATGTTATGCAGCATGTTGAAGTCCCATAGTCCCTTCTGCCTAGCCTTTTCCCAACTATGTTGGGGTCGGCTTCGAGTCTAACCGGATGCAGCTGAATACCAGCATTTTACATGGAGTTAGTGCCTATCTGACCTCCACAACCCAGTCACTAACTGGGTAATTCAATACCTTTTGGTAAGAATGGCTGCCAGACTTTCAGGTTTCTGACTACCCATAACGACTGTCAAAAATCCACGAATGACAGCCGACCAACGGTTTAACGTGATTTCCTAGGCGGAGGAGTCTCGATGTCTAAATATGGTGGGTGACCATATTTAGACATCCAGCGTTAATGTCCATGGATTGTATTATGTGTCTTAAATCTACATCCAAAAGGTTATTTTTTTCTTAATCCTAAATCGCCTCATTCCAGCTCCCTGGCACTCCTGCAGACATGGACGGTCGCATCCAGAGGGGCGATTTCTTGGTCGCAGTAGATGGCAAAGACGTGTCGTCAGCAGACCTCCTGGGTTGTGCCACCGCACTTAAACTATGCGCCAACAAAGCGACCATTAAGGTTAAGCGATTCAAGACAGTGAGGTAAACGTAGCGTAGAAGAAGTTTTGGTGTCACCGGTTTTCGGATGAAAAGACCAAAATTCTAAGGACTTTAAATGTGATGAATAGTTTACTGACTAGGAAAGTGTTTTCTTAATCGCTTTGGTAATTGAAGATAATGCGGAAGATATACTATAGATGAAGTTGTAAATATGAATCTGGATAAAAAGAGAATAGTCGAAGATCATGGTAGGAAAGCCATGAAACTGGGGATCGAAACAACGAGGGAAGTTGCGTTAGACCGAGCCAAGGAGAGGATACATCGAAAGATTTATAGAAAAGGAAGTAAAACAAAAGGATTTTAAAATGATAATGTTTATTTGAAGACCAAGGACATGGTCTTTTGTAAAAGATTGTGTGTCACATGTTGTTCGTATTTTAAGAGATAGATCACTTATTTATGACGTTGATAGCGTTACTACTTCTCAAGATAAAAGAATAAAGAAATAAAATCATTTCGGATGATTATTATATGCTGAAGAAAGAGATTACTCGAAATAATTATATAGATATGTACTTACTCGAATATAACATACATACTGAAACTCCAACAGGTAAAACTTAGTAAACTGTGACACCAAAACTAGGATAGTATAGGTTCGGTAGTTTGCAGACCAAAATACTATGATAATTGAAAATCTAACTTCCATCCAAAATTTTTGTTTTCAAAAAAAAATTGGTCCTTCGGGTTTAAATTGATGTTGCACTATGCCTTAAGGAGAATGATTTTGATCTGCAATTATATCGGTTAATAACTTAGAATAAAATCTAGGCCAAATATAATAATACTTACCTAGTTATTCCGTAGTTGACATCGGGTGTTGACAAGTGATTAGACAATAAATTACACTCATTCGATACATTCGTTTCGTTATACTTGCTGAAATACGATTGCTGAAATAAATAACGGCTTGTTTTAATGAATTATTTTTCTTTGGGAGTTTTTTCTACCTGAATGGAATCCTAGTATCTCTTGAAAACTTTTAATGGTGTTAGTATTTCGACGGCTATAAAGAATCCCATTCACGAAGAGAAAAAAATACGTAAAGTCATGGAAAGCTATTCTAATGTAACTCTTCATTATTATTTAGTACTAGCTAGCTCCGAAATCGTGAAAAAAATCAGATGTTCCCTACATTTCGACAAGTCACGTGACCAAAAATTTATAAAACAGCTGAATTGTTATTTCGCGATTTCGGAGTTGGTCCCATAGTAAAAGTTGTTCAGTTTGGTGGTCTGTAGCATATTCTTTTTTATTTAGATACCCTTTCGGTTACACCCAGTATAACTCATGGCATCATTCTAATGTATACTTAAAGAAAATGGGATAAGATTCACATTGCAATAACTTATTGGTTTTACGGAAAAAAATATCGTGAATTTGCTCCATAACATTCTGCTCTCGATGTCCAATTGAAATGATTTATTATTACATGCCTTTATCATTAATTTCTCGCTGTGGCATAACACTACATTAAATTATTAGTACAAGGAATACGACTAAAAGTTTAAATGTTTATCAGTTTTTTCGCAAAAGATCAATATTGAAATCTATTTTGTAAAAATATTAAGTGCATCAATAAAGTTTAGATCAAAAATAATAGCCGTTCAATTTTAATAGTTAATATTGCTTAATCTAAGATGATTTGAGATTTAGATTTATTTGCTAAGGCCGATAAAACCCTTGGTTTGTAGCTTAGAAAATGCCTCAGTATTTTAGATTTGCAGTTTTTTAAGTACACCTCAATTCAGTACAAGAAAGTAGAAGGTAGGAGTTTTAAATAGTTGGATTGTTTACCCGTGTAATTTGATGGGGGAAAAGTTAAGCATTTTTTTTTGTTGCAATTTTTTATTTATTTATTTAAATATATGGAGACGACAATAAATGAAAACACTGCGTGTGGGTATTTTGAAGCTATCAAATAAATCCTTTTTTATACTTTTTTTGGAGGCTTTGAAAAAATGTTTTTTTTTTCAAACTAACTAAATGATTAAGATTTTGCCAATCTTTAGACTAGTTAAAGCGGTTAGTTAAACGATTGGATTGATTTGGTTGTTTCTTTTGTATAACGACCAGTTAAATTACGATGTTTAATTTATTGTCGTATTAACTCCATCTTGTATACTGCAAATTTTTTTGTCATTTTTTTTACGTATTGTTGTTGCTGAATTAGTAAATTTAGTATGTTCAGTTACCTGTAAAAATCAAGATAGCGATTATTTACTAAAAACAAAAAAAAATTGTAGTTACTGTATAAATCTAATATTTTGTATATTTTTATTAATTTTCATAAACATCAAAATACTATAAATGCCACGTATCGCAATAATTTCGGAACACACCTACACACATTATTAATAAAAATAATAATTAATAAAAGTACACTAATGCCCGTTTTCACTAACATTTGGCGGCACCTAAAAGTGCTACGTGTTAGTGAGAATGGGAATAAATCTAGTCGTAACTTTAGGTGTCGTCTAAGTTGCCTTTTAGCGTAGGCTTCTCCACTGTCATCGCTAGAAGCTAGTGTCCTACATAGTACGTTAAGTACCGAAATAACACTATTAGGTGACGCACTTAGCACCAAAAAAGCTCTTGTCACACAAACTACGAACCTAAAACAAGGCGCTATAGACATACAAAAGCGTTTTTTTGG
Organism: Hyppa rectilinea; assembly: GCA_951799385.1. Lineage (NCBI taxonomy): Eukaryota > Metazoa > Arthropoda > Insecta > Lepidoptera > Noctuidae > Hyppa > Hyppa rectilinea. Next base: position 14,789,310 of record OX637324.1, read on the forward strand.
TGATAAAAATACAGGTGTTTCAGAAAATAATCATCTGCTCCATACATTTAGGTTGAAAAGTTATTGAAACTTTGTATGGGACAGCTGATTGGTCTGTACAACACCCTTATAATATTGTGTTAGGTTAAACAAGGAACATACTTTCCGGTTGTATAGTACTCATGAAAATCAACAACTTTGTCCGTGGGACCAACTCTGAAATATGAAAAAAAAAATCAGCTGTTCCATACATTTTGACGAATTATGCGAACATAAATGTACTGAACAGCTGATTTTTTTCGTGATTTCAGGTTCAGTTCCATCGTCAAAGTTGTTCATTTTCTAACCTAACACACTGTGCATATTATGACCACACATTTCTTTGATTCCCTGTATATTAGAAATGTTAGCAAAACTGTTTGCTTTGTGTGGCAACGGCTGAAATACACGTTGTACAGAAGGCAGGACAATATTCACCAATTGGCTAATTGCATTTGAAGTATCGAAGCCAATGTACTGTCAATTACGTAGAAGATATGTGAAGATCACTGAAGGCTTAAGAATAATTCATTATAATACAAGACAGATACGATTTCCTCGTTGGTCTAGTGGTCGCAAGTGCTAATGAGGTCCCGGTTTCGATTTTCGGGTCGGACAAAGATTTAATGGGTTTTTCCCATCTGGAATTTCGCAGTAGTAGCCCGATCAATCTGGATTTGTGCTCGGACTTCCCAAACCACATGGGACTTAAACATTAATGGTAAAATTTTGGTGTACAGTCTCGAGGACCAAGATGTATACATTTAGAAACATTCAAAAGCGATTTTTCTTGGAATAACGATAACTTTGTGATAATAGAACCTTTTTCATATAAGTAAAGGTTCCCAAATACTATGTCCGTAACAACATATAATTACAACAAATGCAGAAGGAGAAAATCACTTTATAAAGTTGCTCCGTGTATACATATTGGTGCTCGTGACTGTACTATAGGAACAGCTCTGTCTAACCTTTCGGCGATTACATGGGTGATGATCTGTGATGTAGATTTGAATTTAGAACAGCACTGGTACCAACATCACCAGCCTAATGTATGACGTGTATTTTCTTTAAATAACTAATTAAATTTAAACAAAATCTATGTACACAACTCTTCATAGAAATTTAACTTTAGAGGGATTTTTCCCCAGATTGTGTAATTGTTTAAAGTCCTATAATGTTAGTTCCATTTCGATGTAAGGGTTAAAATAAGATTGTTGGAACACCGTCCCATATATATGAAACAAAATGGTTAAAAACAATAATAAAGGAACAAACAAAATTTTAATTTAATTTAAAATACGTTAGGCTACCAAGAAAACTATTCATTATATTAGAAAAAAAATGGTGACGGTGTTCAAAACTATAATAAATTATGTAAAAAAAAACTTTGTTTCGTAAATATTCAAACTTCGCTGATAGCTAATTTATAAACAAAAAAAAAATGAAAAGCACACTTGCTACTTTTTATATAAATTAAAATTTAAAATAATGCATTTAAATAATGAATGGATTGCGTAGCATAATTCTAAAACAATGTAAAGTGTATAAAGTCTTTTCCCTTTTAATAACTACATCATAGAAAAAGGTACTGTTAGCTTAAAAATAGTCGATTTTTTATTACGGTTCTAGTACGCCAGGATCAAATACCGATATATAGTTAGTTAATGAAAAGCATTAATGTTGCCTAAAAATAAAAAAATACTACCAAATGGTAGAAAATTTAAAAACAAAACACCAAACAAAATACAGTATTTTAACGTATATTTTTTGAAGTACATTGACTGCTGAGTATCTTCTAAAGTTGTTCTTGTATAAAAAATAAGCAACAAAAGAGAAGATTCAAAATGACTAGTATTAACCACACTTACCATTTTTTTTCGTTGGCCGAACTTTCAGATAAGGCCCAAAGAAAATGATCTCCTTTCAAACTATTAATTTTAGTCCTTTGGTACTAGAACCATTTAGATTTTGGTAGTACGGCCTCACTTGTAGCTAAATCTTGTATAAATAGCATATTTTTAAAGCTTTTTAAAAAAAAGATTTTCGAAAATAACACAAAACTGTGCCACGACGAAATTTTACATTTTAGACGATAAAACTATCTTTATCTAAAAAAAAGTTGCGTTTTTTATATGTTTAGTGTGCTTTTATTTAAACCAGACTAAAGTAAACTTAAATTTTACTCAATTAAATTCAGTAATTATTATTTTATTTTAAATGTTACCATGCGAATAAAAAAGAAATCTCCATTTTATGAAGATTAGTTCAACTTAAGGTGCTTCCGGGCGTTCCAATTTTAAACCTCATTCACAAGGCATTTTTAAATCTAGACTCCTTTTGTAAGTATTTAGTGGTAATTCAAAAATAAGTACCAGAGCAACTGGTCCATTTTGTGGACATCTCACGTGAAAACTTATAAAGTGAAGCTGTCATTAATTCCACTAGAGATTGACACTACTGACAGTTCAGTTCACCTAAGTTTTCACGCTGAAATTTTCACAAAATAGGTCAGACGGTGAAATTGGGACGTTTTTTAGGCAATCCTACCGTGTTAATGCTATTTATATAAATACCAAACTAAATAGTATTCCCCTAGATGTAAGTAGAAATTTGTGATCTTCATTATTATAAATAATAAAAACTCCTTACAATTACTGTAAATGTTCTAACTTTAGAGTAATGTAACTAACTCTTTTCAGTACTTATTAAGTTAAGTATACCCTTTTTCCCTGTCGTCTAAGATTCGCCTTGATAAAGTAATTTTAAACTCTATTGTAATGAAGTTTAGGTGTATATTAGAATAGTTTCAGTTTTATTAGACGCGTTCTACTTTAGGGTCTTAAGATTTTAATAATGTTTTATTGTTGGAGTTTACCTAATAATATATTATAAACGGAAGTTGTATGAGATAGTGATACTGTACCTAATAAAACATGCGCTTTTATAAATACTTGTTTTATTTTTTTAAAATTAGTACCATCAAACGGGGTGAATAGGGATGCAGGGGTGAATCGGAACGAAACTTTAAAAGAGATTTTAACTTTAAAATAATATAGTTTATTGCTAATTAGGGCACTTAATTCTTAATTATAATATAGTAAACACATTGCTGGTGCGTTTTGGCCACTAACTTATTTCAATGTTAAAATCCCTTTTATAGTTTCGTCACGATTCACCCCTGCATCCCTATTCACCCGCCGTTTGACTGTATCTAAAGTTATGATATCATCATCTGCCTGCTTTTCCCAACCATTTGAAGTCGGCTTCCAGTCTTACCTCATGCAGCTGAATACCAGAATTTCTTACGTAGGCGGCTGCTTATCTGACCTCTACAGCTGAGTTACAGGGTAATATGATACCCTATTATAAGACTGGCTATCGGACTTTCGGCCTTCTGATGACCCGTAATTTATTTATTTATTTATTTATTTAAAAGTACATGCACAACATTACAGGACAACTCCCAAGGCGTTGTACAGTATAAAATAGAGAGAAAAAAAATAATACATTTCACAAACATCTTGTTTGAAAATAAAAATAATAAAAAAGAGAATAAAAACAAAACGTAAACAAAGCTGAATAAAATTAACAAAATACACAAATACAAACAAGAAAGTGATAAATTTATCTTTCGTCCATCTTCTCACAAAACCTTAAACATTCACGACATACATCTATCCATCTTCCAGCAAACAAGTCACACTCCGGTGTTGATGCCAGGAGAGCATTAAGCATGGTAAGCGCCCGAACGAGAGGTGAATTAGCTCGTGAGACTGTGCGTGCTGACGGTACGGCTAGTAGCCGGTGAGTTCGTGGCCTGAGTTGTTGTTTAGGCACAACAGGAACAAAAAGTCTTACTAACTGCTCCACCAGTTCCTGGCAGTCGGACTCACCCCGCATTATGCGGCAAGCACAGATAAGCAGCAGCAGTAATGATTGCTAAAGATCGACGAATGACAGCCGGGACCAATTGTTTTACGTGCTTTCTGAGGCACGGAGGAGTCTTGGTGAGTAACAATAGTAACCCATCCACGAACCGACCGGGGCAAGTGTAGCTTAATCTGATCAATCGACCCGTGCGGCTGTTATTACTAATCCAAATAAAATGATTATTTTTGACTAGAAAATCAGCGTACATCTACCTGAACAACCCGTTCACTGCTGCTGAAACTCACTAGTGAAACAACTTGATGTACTTATTATGTTAGTATTAGTCCTTAATTTTGCATAACATAAATTCACTACCGTAATTAATTATCGGAGAAACATAACACCGCGATTCAGAAATTAACTGAAAATGAACAACGCCATCTGTCGGCACAATGGTAAACTTTTTTTGTCAACCAACTGTGAAAAGAAAAAGGACAATAAATTATAAATCCAGGTAACTTCAAATTCACTTTATTTGAAAACTTCTAAACTTAACTGTAAGTATGTACAGGGTTAAGTATTAAGTTATAACAATGAATATTATGCAGATCTTAGTTGTTATTTTGTTCGAAAATCTACGTTTTAAGGGCGAAACACTTGTCTTTACTGGTCCAATGAAAAACCTTCCCTCATTTTTTTTTATTTGTTTAAAATACAGATAATACTGGATTACCGTCATCGTATATTAAATCTAAAACATCTTTTCTGGCAAAGAAAATGAACATAGTCACGAATTTAGTTTTGCATAATTATACAGGGTGGCGCAATAGAACGTGCATATTGCATCATCTTTTTTTGCGGGGTAGAAGGGGCGTGGGCGGGGGGAGACCGATATCGTTGGGTAGCGCAGTTCATGAAGTTTTAGTCACTATGAGTCACTTCGACGGGAAGCGTCGCGCTTTTTGCGTGCGCGCATTTTACGAAAACTCTCGTTCGTACGTAGTTGTCAGGCGACTATTTTGTTCTGAGTATGGTGTACGGCAAATTAGGGAGGCTCCGAGTGCTAATTTAATTAAAATCTGGATAAAGCGTTTTGAAGAGACTGGATCGACGTTTAAACCACACGCAAAAGGTCGTCCACGCACATCTAGGACCGAAGACAATATTGAGAGTGTTAAGCAGTCGGTACGAGAAGATCCACAAATGTCTACTCGCAAGAGATCGTCTGTCCTAAACATATCGCGACGAAGTTTGCAACGAATTTTAAACTTGGATCTTAAACTGCATCCATACAAGCTGCAATTAACTCAAGATTTGAAAGACTCTGACTTCATAGCACGGCTCACATTTGCTAATGAAATGCTCAATCGGTTTTCAAATTTTGAAAACATCCTTTTCTCTGATGAGGCACATTTTCATATGAATGGGTTCGTAAACCGCCAAAATTGTCGTTATTGGAATAGTGAAAATCCCAGACTCAAACATCAAAAACCGTTACATAGCCCTAAAGTGACAGTTTGGGCCGCAATCTCTGCCAAAGGAATAATTGGTCCTTATTTTTTTGAAAACGCACGGGGGCAAAACATCACTGTTAATACCGAACGCTATGTTGCGATGTTGGAAGGTTTTTTGGCCCTAGAACTTCAAAATTCAAGAATAATGAACTCTAGGACTTGGTTCCAACAAGACGGAGCTACCAGTCACACATCAAATGACTCCATGGCGGTTGTGAAGCAGATGTTCCCTGGCAAACTGATTTCGAAAAGAGGTGATATCCCATGGCCTCCGCGCAGTCCAGATTTGACGCCTCCTGACTTTTTTTTGTGGGGATACCTCAAAAACAAAGTCTACACCAATACTCCGAGAAACATCAGTCAGCTCAAGGAGAATATTCGTGGTGAAATGGCAGCAATCACACCAGCACTACTTAAGAAAGTTTTCGGTAATTTCCGTTTGCGGTTAGAGGAGTGCCAACGTAGAGAGGGTCATCATTTAGATGATGTTATTTTTAAAAAATAAACTTCAGTTATCACTTAGTAATTGCTTAGTTTTATTTTAACTATACCTTTTGTATTTATTTTTTAATAATTATTTTTAAAATGCACGTTCTATTGCGCCACCCTGTACTACACTAAACTAAAGCGTACTTAAGGAGAAAGCGTTAGGTCTTTCTCCTTAAGTACGCTTTAGTTTGCTTTGCTCATCCGCCTTAATTGAATAGTTTAGCACAAATCACAGTATTTCTGGGTGTTTTCTCGTGGTCCTACTATTTTATCCTACCAGTAGTATCACGAGGGTATGTTCCTTGCTACGGCAATCGGAGGGTGTGACCAGAGTTCATACAAATCCTGCTGGGATGTAGTGGGATGTAAAACAAGCAAGTCATTTCTTATAAACAGTTTCCTCTTTTGCCTAAGCTAAAGTGTATATATTGGTATAAATGAAGGAATTTTTATTAATTTTAAAAAGCAGTGATATGCTAGTTGTGTGACCACCGGACTGCCAAGTCATAGGTCTCGAGTTCGTACCCAAGGCACGCACCTCTGATTTTTCGGATTCATGTGCGTATTGTATAATTATTACTTGCTTATAATCGGTGAAGGAAAACATCGTGAGGAAACCGGCATGCTTGAGAGATATTTCTCAACAGCATGTGATGCTAAGTCAGAGGCCCATGGGCAGCATTAAAACTCTGACACCAGGTTAGTCACTAACCACACGAAGAAGAAGAAGATTGACAATAATACAGATAAAAACAAGTAAGCAGTTTGAAAACTGAAACTGAGATACCAGTAAATTTCGTTATACAGTAGAATATTTTAGTTTCAAAACTTCAGTAGGACCAACAGCAATAAATACTCTCGAGGTCCTTCTAGTAGGAAAAGAATACGACCACGAGGAAACACCTATATTTCTCAATAGTGACAGTTCCGCCGTAATAATGTGATGCAATGACTAGACAATGAAAATAAGTTTTAACAATTAAATAATAGATAGGGTTCTTATATTAATTTAAATCTAACATTAATTAATTTAAATCACAAATTGTTCTGAGCAACAATTATTAATAAGTTATTTTGGTAATTTGCTTAAAATTGTAGGAAAACGCTTCACTGGTAAAGGATATTTCAAATAGAGGACAATACAAAAATTGTCCTTTGAGCTGAGAATTGTATTCGCAAAATTAAGGTGAAAGCGCCAGGGTAAGCTGTGAAATTCAAATTATTCATTTGTTTTTGATAATTTGCAGATCATTGTCAGTTTGTATCTCGATCCAGATATGATTCGAAGCCGTTATGAGTAAGTATTTACAGAATTATCATTAAAACTCTCTCTCCAAGGTCATCATTTCATGAAATATTCATTCCATACCGTAATAATTATGAACTTATAGGATTGTGATATGATTATTTTAAAAATTATAGTTCTTTACATACGTACTTGTTACGTCTGAATCATATTTTTATTTACATAAACTTAGATAATACTAACCTGAAAATTGCAAAAAAGTAAGGAAATTATATTTTTGTGGGCTACCCTAGCGCATTCACCTTAGTATGACAAATTGTTAAGCCCCGGTAAACTACTGTGATTGGTTGAATGAGTTATCCACAGCCAATTTTTTGATCATTTTACGCTCGAGAAACTGGGCGTTAGAAAATAATGAAACAACAATAGTTTAAAGACCAGCAGCAGTGATAGTCTAGTGGTGTGACCGTCGGACTGCCAAGTCATAGGTAGTACGAACCCAAAGCACGGAACCTTTGATTTTACGGATTCATGTGCGGATTGTATAATTATCACTTGCTTTCAAATCGGTGAAGGAAAACATTGTGAGGAAACCGGCATGCCTTAGAGATATTTCTTAACAGTATGTGAGGCTAAGTCAGAGGCCCGTGGGCAGCATAAAAACAGACACCAGGTTAGTCACTAACCACAAGAAAAGAAGAATAAGTTTAAAGACTAAGGTAAATTGTGATCATAACCTTGACTAAAATACTACAACATACTATTTTAATCTTAGATTTAAGGTCATAGGTTTATCCAAGTCAATGAACTCCAGAAGTCAATATACCTACTCTATTATGATAATACAATAAAATTCAAATAAGGTAAGTTTTTCTTAATTTATAGTCTCTTTAATATTTTTATTTAAGTACACAACCTTTCAAGTACCTGCTTCAAGGTTAAAAATATCTGTAAAAATCAATTCATCCGCTTCTGAATAAAATGGCAACAGACAGACAAAACCTTCATTCATAATAAAATTCATCTTAACATAGTAACATCAAAATCTTACAAAGGCACAATTTTAATACTACTTTTTAATTTAAAAACTACTTTTACAATTTCTCATTAGAATTCTTCCCAATAACCAAAGGCTTTAACCTACTACGGAGCTTGACCAGACGCTTGCTCACTTTGCCAGAAGAATTTGTCGTCGGATTCCTCAAATCAGGCATTGACTTACTTTCATGAACCGGTAACTGTTCGGTTGACTTTGATGCAGTTCCATAGTACCTTGGCATACTGAAGTCTTCTTGGTACATAATTGCTGAATTCTGTTTTATACTCTGTAAGCTCGTGTCTCCTTTGTATTCCGGCAACGAAGGAACTTCGGCAAAGAATCTTGGGAGATTGCTACTCTTTATTATTGGCGTGTCTGGCAATTGGCTTAGTTTCAATTCTTCCGTGGCTAACATTACTCCAACCATTGACTTGCTCTTGACCAATGGCGGCTTTTCTGGTGCGTAATGTTCCGGAATATTCAAGAACGAAGCACTTCGGTGTGGTACTCTCGATAATACCTTGTTTAATTTGTTTGGATCTAAGTTCTTCAAACTATCGACCCTGTTTAACATTGGTTTCGATAATTTCCCGCTGCTGTCAACTCTATCTAACGTTTTAGAGCTGTTACTTCTCGGGAATTCATTATCTGATCGTATTCTTAAGATGCCTTTCACACTCTCGACTCTTGGTAAAGAGAAGGCAGATGGTAAAGCCATTGAAGAGACTGGGTCATACTGATAAATAGGACTGAGTGTTGTGATCTTAGTTTCGTCTTTAATAGTAATAGTACTGGGTTTGATAACGTCTTGTTTCTTAACTGCTACGTTCATTGTCAGGCCTTCCTCAGTATCCTGGCTTTGTCGATCACTGTCCTCTTCTTCGTCAATCTTGAACATGTCGTGATTACCAAGAAGTTCATCTTTGAACATGATTTCAAAGTCAGTGACTGGTGAATTGATCTCGTCTTCGAAATAGACCTTGGTTCTGTTGGGCCGGTCTGAAAGGTAGTCGGGTTCGGATTTGGTCTCCAGCTCGTCCAGTGAGTCTGTGCTCGCCGTTTTAGCTTTTAATTCGTGTTCGTCTCTAAATATTAGAGATTTTGAGAATACCTGAAAACGAGAAGAAAAAATATTAGCAATGGTTACTAGACATTTGTGTTAGTTAGCTTAGGTAGCTTGTGTCTTTGGTAATTGTTATGAAACTTGAACTTAATTCATCGTTAAGGGGCATCACGTAGCAAGTGTCAGTACCAATATCGCAGGAGTCAAGTTTTCGGTGTGAATATCGTAAATGTCTGTTGTCTCGTAAGTGTCAGATGTCAGTGTCATTAATGTCAGGTGTCGGTGTCGATAGTGCCAGGTCACTAGAGTTATCTTACACCTCTCACCTCATAAAGCTTGTCAGCATGCAAAGGAACCTCGTTGACCTCTCTGCCGGTGATGGCTCGCAGCGGCAGGTGGTTGTTGTTGACCGGTTGCTCGGTAACCACGCTATCGAGGCTGGCTCCATTGTTGACGTAGCCATTCGTGTGGGCTGCATCTTCATCTAGTCTGAAAGGATAAAAAAGGGAGATATTGGTAAAGTGATTTCAGTGGCATTGGTGAGTCAGTGACGTTGGTTTGCTCATAAAAAAACACTTATGACGATGGAAGGAAAACCGCAGAATATATCCGTCTATAATACACATACTACGTAGAGGAGTTGCTGTAAAAATTTTCTTATTATAGGGTAGATATCATGAGTGTACACATTTTAAAAATGCTGTCATTTGTGTATAGAATCTTTGACAGTCGCTATGGGTCGTCAGAAGCCCGAAAAAAATCTGACAGTCAGTCTCACCAAGGGGTATCGTATTGCCCAGTTACTGGGTTGTGGTGGTCAGATAGGCAGTCGCTCCATGTAAAATACTGCTATTCAGCTGCATCGTTAGACTGGAAGCCGACCCCAACATAGTTGGGAAAAGGCTAGGCAGATGTGTGATAATTTAAAAAATGATAATTTGCTAAACAGACGTTCTGCTATACTGCCCATCTGATAGTTGGACGTTTTGATAATTTGACTTAATGATTATTAGACGTTTTGCGCTGTTGGACATTTTGCTACTTAGACCTTCGGATCAGGAAGGGTTGATCCGATGGAGCGATGAGCATAGGTTACATTACATAAACTCACGCCCCCTTCCTGTAGGGGTAGGCAGGAATTTTAGAACGCCACCTGCTACGATTCTTACATACTGTTTTTGTTTCGATAATACTCATACATCTGTGATGCTTTTCTGTAAAAATCTCACCGTGTAAACGTATATGAAGTGAGTTTAAAGTGAACTGTCAACAGTGTCAATCCCTAGCATTAGGTGAAACGACAGCTGACTTCTCGCTCACTCCGCCTGAGTTTTCACGTGAGAATTTTACAGAATCGACTGACTGGTCATACAAGGACGCTGGTAGCAAGTACAGAGGCCAGCACATAAAGTTACCACAATCTGTCAAATTTCTTTGATAGTATTTCACGTTTGTATAGCACAAACAGGTAGAAGAAAATGTAATGTGGCCACTGCTCCTCGCTGTAGAACTCTTTTTGCCAGGCGTCAATTTCAAGCCCACTCTGCCTATCTATATAATAAGCTTCACAACAAATATACAATATACAACCTGCAATTCCATGAATGTAAAAAAACAATCGTTCACGAGCTTGAGCTGCTTGGGTACTGTGATATAGAGAACTTATTATTTAAATACGAACTCTAGACAATATCCGTGACTTCTAGTGGTACTTCCCGATCCCAAGATATTACATCGTAGGGCTAGAAGTCTCCTAATTAGGAGTCAAATTCACACAGGCTATTTGAGAAATAGTATGTTCTAACTATCATAAAGACACACACACACACACGCACCCACACTTTCACTCTCACACGCACCCACCCTCACCACACACACACACACCACACGCATGCACACACACATAAAGAGAAGTCATACCAGTATCTTTAACCTTTCACTCATAGTGTACCTACTTGTTTGTAATTTCTTAAAATAGTTTAGTTATCTAGTTACCTAAAAATATGTTGATCCGAGGGAGGAGCAGAACCACCCAACACAAGCATTACTACATGCTTCCTGGGAGGTTCTAGCCACAGAATAATGATGTATAAGAAAGTTATAGAAAATAAACTATTTTAATTTTAATTTAATTTAATTTCAACTTTATTGCAAAGACACGAGGTTCATTTTAAATTGAGAAAATTTGACAGTTAGGGATAGCTTGATGTGCTGGCGTCTGTACTATGCAGCTGTGTGGTGTTTATAAAGATGCTCGAATATAACTGCAGGGAAGATCCGTACACGAAATAGGTGACCGGTCTTAGGACAGATACAACAAAAAACTATGTGTAAACTCACGCTTCCATCTGTCAAAAGTGCGATAAAATGCACTGATTTTGTCTGATCGAAGCGTACATTTACACTTATTTTAATTTTATATCCCTTTATTTTTTTTACTTTTTTTCTGAGGGTGGTAAATAATCAAATAACCCCCCCGATCTGATTGGAGCTGAACGGAGCGTCAGACTTTTACTGACTAAAACCCATCCATGTTCCTTCCTTAGCCTTTTATGTTCCGGGGTAGCCGCAACCCTTTCGGACAATCCCGCATAAGTCCTGACAAAATACTATTATATTTAAGCTCTTTGCACATTTACTAAAGACCACGCGTCATCGTGTTGACCATCAGCTGCTGTAGCAGTGAAAATGAACTTCATTCGTGACTACACAGTATTTTCTATAGTGTGTGATTTTCAGTAAATCAGAAGTCACGACTATGATACTATAGAACAACTAAAGTAAATATTAGCATAACAACTAACTATCAAGATCATTGCGTGTTTGTTCGTTTGCGCACGGATTGACGCGGCTTGTGACTGCGGGGACAAACAAAAGAAATCTGTAGGTAAGGAGATGTTTGTAAAAAATGTATGTTTGTATGTAGAGTCACGGAGTTTAATTGATGAGTCACTTACAAACTTTTCTATTTTGCAGATTAATAGGTATGTTAATTTCTTTTATACTACTTTTTTTGTTGTTTTAAAATTGTTGTGAGATTACCTTATTAAATAACTACTCCAATAAATGTAACTTGGGAATGGCGGAGCACCCTGACACAAGCAAATTAATTGCTTAAAAGGTGGCTCCTCATTGTAACTAGCGTAAGTTATTTAAGCTGCTAATAAACATTTTTAATTTTGTTTTTTTTTATTTTATTATTAAATAGTGCCTTGAATCAGAGGTGTTTTGTTGTCTAATCACTACTTCCAGGGATTCTTCCCACAACAAATCAATTGTACCTCTTATTGTGAATATAAATTAAACAATGTCCCTGTATTATGTGGTATGTTATTTCACAGATCATTTAAAAATCTCATCGTCATTCGTTTTAACGAGACTGACTCATTCCGTTTCGCTTGTTCGAATAGTCAACGTGAAAACTGTAGTCATTTCATGATAGTTTTACTACAACTGAATTTTAGAAGCATATTTTTTTGTAGTCGAGAATTTCGTGTAATCGCTTACAATTACATATGTCCTCAAAGATTGTTGGGACGAAGTGAACTGGCAGAAATCGAAACGAAAATAGTAACGAAAAAGCGTTATGCTGAAAAATTGTGAGTTAGTATAGTTGAATAACCGGATGCAGCTGAATACCAGTATGTCAGTTTAAAGTGTCAAAGTTACAATTATCATAATACATTAAAATACGTATAGTAAAAAAAACTCATTAAATACTGGTACCACCGGCCTCGTAATTGCTTGACCATCCTAAGGTCAGATAGTCGCTCCATGTTAAATACTAATTTTCTGCACCTCAGATCGCTCTGAGAAACTACATGATCGATTTCCGGTCTGACCGACCAGACCGGAACACGACCGTGGTTGTGAAAAGCAGATTGATTGATTGATTCACTAGGAAATAAAGTGTTAAACAGATAGGTATTCCTAATCCATATGAAACAATGACATCAGTAATATTATCTAAACTATATTTTACATCCGCATGTAAACCCACTGTTATCACTAATGTGACAGCTGTGTGACTGTTGACGTTGGTTTTTACATGGTTTTCCTCTACAAACAAGCAGATACAATGATTTATAACACAATACATGCTATTTACATATCTTTTTCTATGAAACATACATGTTTTACATGTCAATCAAACTTTACGCTAGACACTTTTCAACGGGATTGTACGAAAGGGTTACCGCTACCCCGAAACGTAAAGGGCTTAGGAAGGAACATGGATGGGTTTTAATCAGTAAGAGTCTTACGTACCTACTACCTTTCGCTCCACCCAGAGCGGGAGTGGTCAATTCATGATTTCGAACCCTAAAAAAATATAAGGGGTCGGTCAGTCAGAGAGATGGAGCTAGTTGCCCATTTCAAAGCACAGAAGATACATATGCAGAAGAACGGGCACGAAACTCCACGGTCACTAATGCATTTTTTCTGCATTTTCAGATATAATAATTATTGCGATTTTCAGGTAGGCAGAAATCTATTCTTATGTAGATGATCACAGTCAGATAAAGGTGTTATTCCCTCGACTATTAGTATGAGCGTCTTTTAAGGTGAATTTCACCAATAAAGCTTATAAACACCGTTTTTAAACAGGGTTTATAAGCTGTTTTAACCATTCAGTGTATTTTCTATGAAATATTGACAATGACAGCCTAGGTCTCGATCGCGATTGTGGTGTGCTGATCCCGTTTAGTTTAATTGGTGAAATTCGGCCTTAAAGTCGTCCATACTAATACAGTCGTGGATTTAACACCTACGAGTATATACCCTTTGACAGATAGATATACCCTTTGACAGCCCTTAGACAGATAACAAACCTTATCAAGTTAGTGCTCAGTGATCATTCTTGTCCCTCCTTTTTATTACGGAGTTTTATTAACATGTTTCATTAAAGATGTCATGTTTGTATCAATTATATTTGAATGGCTCCAACGTGACCGCAAAGTAGATTGTATGATATAATAGACATAGTACCTACATTTAACGTTAGCACCAATTAAGAGGTACACTGTGGTAAGCGGGATTGTCCGAAAGAGTTACCGCTACCCCTGAACATAAAACGCTAAGGAAGGAACATGGATTGGTTTTAGTAAGTAAGAGTCTGACACTCCATTCCGCTCCACCCAGAGTGGGAGAAGTCATTGGATGATTGCCCACCCTCAAAAAAAATAGTACACTGTGAAGTATAAAATTGTGTACTTAAAGGTACAGACGCCAGCACATCAAGCTATCCCTAACTGTCAAATTTTCTCAATCAAAAATGAACCTTATGTCTTTGCAATAAAGTTGAAATACTATCAAAGAAATTTGACAGATTGTGGTAACTTGATGTGCTGGCCTCTGTACATACTAACCCAAAGACACTACGATAGACGGGACAGAATGAAAACATTAAAAACTATTTAATTAATGTCTTTGTTGCCGGCACAATACTAATGATATTAGCACTTTTAATTGTTTTAGCATGGCTTGTACATAGATATTGAAGAATGATAGATAGCTCCCAAGATATAAGTTTTTACCTTGTTTGAGAGACAGCAATCTTTGACCCCTCTTGTCTTTTGTCTTTAAGTTACCGATTTAAATGTATTTTGAACGGATTGCTAATAAATAATTATTATTTATATGTTTAATTTATTGCGCGTGCACGTAGGAAATTATCCTAAAGGAACCATACATTCTCCGGGATAAAAAGTAGCTTAAAATGCTATTCCAGACTAACTTGTGCCAAGCTTCATCCCGATCCGTTAAGTAGTTTTTGAGTTTATTCGGTACAAACATACTTACATACAAATCTTTCCGCTTTATAATATTAGTAAAAATATAGATTGAAGCTGCTGAACCAGTAATAAATACCTACACAATGGACACTTCTTGTAAAGGCTATCCTGCGCCGTGATATTTATCATCTACAAATAAATACTAAGTAAACGAAATAAATTCCTCGCTCTATAAACAATTTGTTTTAGCTTCTGTGTAAGTCCGTGTATTTGTTTTATTATCAGACGAGATAGAAATGATTTATGTTGGAAACTGAGAGCAAATTTCACCAAGCCTCAGCACATTAAAAACGCGTTCAAGACCTGTGTCAGTGTCAATAATTTCATAGACAATAATGACACTGACAGTTCTTAAACGTAGTTTATACTGATCGCGTTCAGTTTTAGTGGTGAAATTCGCCCACAATCATCATTTCGTCATACGACCATTTTTTTTTCAGAAAGGATTCTCTGCCTCCAAATTCCAAGAACCAATTAATGAGGTTAATACCATGTAACATAATATCATGCCTGTATTCCCTGCACAGTTAGGTAGAGGTACCTAGTATAATATAATGATGAATACAGGAATGGATGATACAGGGGTCAATCGAGACGAAAGTTTGAATGGGATTTAACAGTGAAATAATACAGTTTGTGAGCAAAAAGGGCTCTAATATGTTTACTGTTTTATATTGAACGATTAGGTGTCCTTCTTGTCAAACAACTATGTATATTATTTCAACGTTAAAATCTATTCTAAAGTTTCGTTCCAATTCACCCTTGCATCCCTATACATCCCGTTTTACGGTAGTGTAAACGGGTATTATATTAATCTATGCTAAATAAACTCAAACTCAAAGTATTTATTTCAAATAAACCAATTACAGGCACTTTTGAATTGTCAAGGTGTCGGTCAGTCAGAGAGATGAAGCTAGTTGCCCATTCCAAAGCAGTAGGTACCTATGGAGAAGAACGGGCAAGAAACTCCATGGACACTCTTTTAAACAAAATATGGTTACAAAATATTGGTTACATAGTTCATATTAATATTATACATGTGAGAACGATGCAGAACGTTAAAAGCATCCGATATAAAATATGTAAAAACTATTCAAAAATTAAATTAAAACAAGCCCTAGTCGCTAAGAGATGACCAGTCCCTACTGACAGCGCCCGTTCACGAACATGACGCATATATTAGCACCATTCAGCTCAACCATTTTGAAGGGAGCTAAATGATCCAACACACACGCCACCATCAGCGAGACATTAAAGTGAGCATGACATACTCTCAGCCGCCAGGGCACATTCAAGTCAATGAAAGACGTACCCAGTAAATGGTCGCTTTATAGTAGGTACATAGTACTCACATATGTGCTAAGCAATTATACAATATTAAGAGATTGAATTTATACAATGCAAAGATAGTTTTTTTGTTCTTCTCTTCCGCAGCTCCAACAGTTTTTAGCAATTAGATGGTGCGCCCTTGTGGAGCTGGACTAGCATTGACCCAAGCATTTTTGTCAGCAATGTAATCTCCCAATTTATAATACGCTTGGCTGCATAGTGTGCGTTTTATACAGGATTTAAATTTTGATTCGTTAAGTTCAAGAATGTGGGGAGGTATTTTATTGTAACATTTTAAACAGAACTCCATGAAAGATGAATCTACTTTAGCCAGCCTGAAACCTGGCTGAACTATTTGGTCCCTATTTCTAGTGAAATAATTGTGTCTTTCACCTCTTTTACTAAAAAGATGCAGATTTTTCCTTACGTACATGATGTTTTCATAGATATATTGACAAGGTACAGTCATGATGTTAATAACCTTAACCGTTCTCTTAGAGAATCGCGCCTACGGAGATTATATATATGGCTCTGATAGCTCTTTTCTGCAGAATAAAAATTGAGTCGACGTCTGCAGCTCGGCCCCAAAGTAAAATACCGTAAGACATGATACTATGAAAATAACTAAAATAGACTAGCCTCGCGGTATCTACATCAGTATATTGACGAATCTTTCTGACAGCATATGCTGCAGAACTTAGCCGTCCTGAAAGAGATGTTAAATGAGGACCTCATTGTAGCCTTGAGTCGAGCGTGATCCCTAGGAAAACAGTTTTATCGACAAATTCTAGTTTCTCTTGATTCAATACTATCTCACAATCACTACTTTTTACATTTGGTAAAGAAAATCTTATGCACTTAGTTTTTTTTCCATTTAATACTAAATTATTTGCAGTGAACCAATTTTGGACCTGCAGTAGGGCGTTATTTACGTCGTCAAAATTTTTAGCACGTCTATCTATTTAAAAAATTAAAGAAGTGTCATCAGCAAATAACACCATTTGTGGTTGATTTTTTAGTAAATGGAGAAGATCATTTATGTATACTAAAAAGAGGAAAGGACCCAATATAGAACCTTGTGGCACACCCATTTTTACTTTTAAACCGAGTGAATTGACGCCTTTTATTTGAACTTGCTGTTGTCTATCGTTTAAATAAGATTTTACCAAACTAAGCGCAAGTTTTCCAAGTCCGTAATGCTCTAGCTTCAACAGCAAGGTTTCGTGATCAACGCAATCAAATGCCTTGGAGAGGTCACAAAAGATTCCGATGGCGTCTTGAGCCTCTTCCCACGCATTGAAAATGTGTTTTAATAAGGTCACACCAGCGTCAGTTGTACAACGTCCTTTGGTGAAACCATACTGTTGATCGTTAAGTATTTTATTAGTGTTAAAATGATTAAGCATTTGATTAAGCATTATCTTTTCAAAGATCTTGCTGAAAACCGGCAACACGGATACGGGTCTATAATTATTGGTGTCTTTACTGTCCCCGGATTTGAAAAGTGGTATTACCTTGCTGTATTTCATTAAATCCGGGAAGATGCCTTGATCCACACATAAATTAAATATGAACGCTAAATAAGGTGCTATCGTCTCAATGATCGAGGTGCAGACTTTACTGGACATTCCCCAAAGATCTTCGGTCAATTTGATTTTAATTTGTTTAAAAGTTTTAATTACTACTATGGGGTTAATTTGATATTGGTCCCTTTCACCCCATGTTACTTGATTTTTCTTAATGTCAGTTAACACACATTTGGGTTCTATCAAGCCTAAATCACACTCCAGTTGGACAGGATAGTGGTCTGACCAGTAAATGTCATAAAGAACTGACGCGCCGATCACAGTAAGCCGCGCGGCATTAATCACAACACAGTGGTCAAGCCAGCGTCGCGACCCGTTATGCTAGTTGAATTCAATCAGGCAGGCTGAAACGTTTGCCTTTACTTAATCAAAAGAGAGGGAAGGCGAGGAATTTAGAGTTTCAGTAGTTTTTAGGGGAATACTGGTAAAGAAATTTACAAATTCTTGAGCTACTTGTTTGCTATCACAAATGGAACCACATGACGTATCCAGTATGTAATCAGAACTATGTCTTTTGCTCCTGTTCGTTTCGTTATTGATAATTTTCCAAACCGTCTTTATTTTATTTTCAGCTGATTTAACCTTGTTGCTAATGTATTTGGATTTAGCTGCTTTACAAGTTTTCTTAAAAATTTTTGAGTAGGTAGCAACATACTTATTAAAAGATTCAGTGTTAATAAAAGGCTTAAGGCCATAAAGCTCGAAAAGTCTTTCCCTACTTTTCCTGAGTCCTTTAGTGGCCCAGTCACTAAATACAAATTTAGGGTTGATAGTTTTAGTTTTTTTCTTAAAACAATTATTAAATTCGGTTTGCACTACGGTTAAGAATTCCTTATACAAAATATTAATATTTTTCAAAGATAGTTCCTGATCACTTAACTTACAATTTAATGCGATATTAAATTTATTTAAATGGACTGATGTTATTGGTCTGGATTGTATTAGGATTTTTTGTATTGTTGTATTGGACTCAAAAGTTACAGTTTGACCACTGTGATCAGAAGGGAGATAATTAACTATGGCTTTATCTAAATAGTCGCAGCAACAGAAAACATTATCAATGCATGTAGCAGTAGACATAGTTATTCGGGTTGGTTCAACAAACACATTTGACAAATTAAATGATTTAAACAAATTTAATAATCTACTTGAATTGGAATTATTTTCTAAAATATTAATGTTAAAGTCACCACAGATAACTACTGATTTATTACCAGTAGCAAGTTTTGCGAAAACATCTTCCATGACTGCCTCAAATATTGAGTAGTTTTGATAATTAGGGGGTCTGTAAACGCACACTATAACATGCTTATCCAGCTCAACACAAGACAGCTCAATGCTATGCTCAACCGAAAGTTCAACTATGTCCTCACGAGTTTTTGATTTAATACAACTTTTAATTAGGATTAGTGAACCACCACGCAGCATTGATTTACGGTTAAAGCAACTGGCCAAACTATAATTCTCGTAGATAATCAACATTTCATAATCTTTTAACCAGCGCTCAGTAAAACAAATAATGTCATACATTGTTTTTTCTAAAAACAATTCAATCTCCAATTGTTTGGAAGAAAAACCTTGAATATTTTGATGAAATAATGTCAAGGATTTCTGCTTAGCCCCTTTTTTACAGATATTTTTGGAGCTAGAAGATACCTTTTGTTATTAAGCGAAACTATACTGTTAGTGGTATCT
Organism: Hyppa rectilinea; assembly: GCA_951799385.1. Lineage (NCBI taxonomy): Eukaryota > Metazoa > Arthropoda > Insecta > Lepidoptera > Noctuidae > Hyppa > Hyppa rectilinea. The sequence continues at coordinate 14,808,954 of OX637324.1, forward strand.
CCGTTGTCTTACAAACTAGTTTAAAGAATGTGAGCTAACTACATTAACATTAGTACTATTACTAATTGTGGTGCTAATTAAATATGACTTCGACATACTAATTATGTCTGGGTTAATATTAAAAGCTAATAGCCTAGCTATTTGACGTCTAAAACTAATGGGCAGATACACAGTATCCCTAGTCGACCTTAGTTTCTCAACAAAAATGTTGGTGTCAAAAATATAAACTTGTCACTATGGTGACTCACTAAGAAGTGCATGTAATTATTTAACATGTGAATTTTATTGTTCTGCCTGTTTGACAAGTGCTCAAAGTAGGGAAATACTTCGTGATGTTCATAACCATCTGAAAGATAGCAAGGTTACTACAGCCAATGTCCATTCAGTCATCATCTATGTTATCAGTGACCATCATCATTCATCTAACCGCGACACCACGACGGATGACGTCACACAATGGTCAGTCCAATGTCAATACTTATCATCATATCTAATCGTGAACATCATTGGAGAGAGGTTTCTGACGTCTTCATATTTTTAGACACTATTTTAAAAGCGGTAAAGTGTGAGTCGGACGTGCAAATTAAGGTTCCATAACACTAAGCGGGATTGTCCGAAAGGGTTACCGCTACCCCGGCACATAAAGGGCTACGGAAGGAACATGGATGGGTTTTAGTCAGTAGGAGTCTGACACTCCCTTCCGCTCCACCCAGAGTGGGAGAAGTCAATGGATGATTTCCCAGCCTTAAAAAAAAAGGTTCCATAACGCCGCACAATAATTAACACTGAATATTTTTTACCCCCTTTAATTTTTTACTTTATATGTTATTTATGGGCCGAGTGAATGAAAGACAATTGCATGCAGCTGAGATGAGAATGCTAAGAGGGATGTGTGGTGTTACGCGAATGGATAGAATTCGGAATGAGTATATAAGAGGAAGTCTGAAAGTGACAGCGGTGACTGAAAAGTTGTGTCGAAATCGGTTGTCGTGGTATGGGCATGTTATGTGGAGAAATGAGGAAAATGATGTCGGGAAAGTTGTGAGCATGAATGTGGATGGTTATACAAGTAAAAGGAGACCAAAGAAACGATGGATGGATTGTGTGAAAGATGCTATGGCTAGAAAGGGAGTGACTACCGAGATGACGACTAATAGAGAAGTATGGAAGAAGAAACATGTTGCGCCGACCCCAAATAAATTGAAATAAGGGCAGGTGAATGATGATGATTTATGGGCCGAGTCCATTTAGATTGCCATCGACACGCTAAGAAGAATACAATGTAGATCTATAAGTACTTGATACTTACTTGTATGTGGCGATCTTCTTGTCGAAACAGAACCTCTCCTCGCAGCAGTTCCAGTACATTGTCTCCAGACAGCTGTGGACAAGAGGGCACCACTATTACTTCTAAGTACAGGATCAGCCTTTACACGCTTAGTAAAATAGGCGTGCTTTACTGGCACAAAGTCAAATCATTTATTTCAAATAGGCACAAGTAAGGCACTTTTGAACGTCTTAATAAACAAGAAATAGACGTGTCTAGTCGCCCCTTCCAAAAGGTAAGTTTAGTGCGGGGAAGAATGGGCAAGAAACTCCACCGTTACTCTTTTAAAATGTTTTACAATGTTTTGTATACATGGATTATAACATTATGTGAAGACGATGAACCCAGAATATAAACAATACAACACAAAAGCTGAAAAGAAAAACACATATAGCAATAGTAGGTAAACTTAATTATGTCGTACATGGTGCTTACATATTTACAAACATCCCAACAGCAAAAAATCAGACTACGGGCTACTGAGAAATTCCTGATGGAAAAATCCAATCTTATTTAGTAATCACTACATAGTATAAAACAAAGTCGCTATTTTTGTCTGTTTGTTTGTCTGTATGCTATCTTTAAAACTACGCAACGGATTTTGATGCGTTTTTTTTTAATAGTTAGAGTGATTCAAGAGGAAGGTTTATATGTATAATTTGTCGACATATTTTGCGGGCGAAGCCGCGGGCGGAAGCTAGTCTAATACTAAAACAGTATCATACGTATGTTGTACCACTTACCAATTCTTACTACAATACGTCACGAAACGACATTGATAAATATTATCATTGTTTTGTTTTTCTGTTTTGTTAATGGCATCTCGCAATTCAAGGAGTTGTCTACTGCGAAACTGAACTTGCCTGTTGATGCCACAATACATTCGGGCCTCCAGCCAGGGCTTCCAATGAGCTTACAGACTAAGCGACTACATGCTAAGGGTGCCCCGTGTGGGGTTATAGACCTCGGTTTAGGGCGTCTCTGAGGGAGGACAGCTAGAGAACAGCTTTATTTGAGGGTGGGAAATCATCAAATGACCCCTCTAGTCCGGGTAAAGCGGAAGGGAGTGTCAGACTTTTACTGATTAAAACCCATCCATGTTCCTTCCTTAGCCCTTTATGTTCCGGGGTAACCCTGTCGGACAATCCCACTTACCCGAGGGACAAAACAGTCAGCCTGGATTGGATATATATCATCATAGTCCTACCCCAATGCCAATTTATGTACATAATATATTCCGACCTACTCAGAGAACACACAACTAATGAAGATTGAAAATAGTCGTCATCTCGGTAGTCACTCCTTTTTTAGCCATATCATCTTTCACACAGTCCATCCATCATTTTTTTGGTCTTCACTATTATGGTATAGCCATCCAAACATTCAAACTCACTTTTCCTCATTCCTCCGCATTACACGCATACCATGACAACGTATTTCCACATAATATTGATATAACTATCTGATACATTAATATCACTGTGATTCATAACCAAAACTTCATGGAATTTGACTCACCTGTTTACGAGTTAAGGTTACACAAACAGACACACACAATAGATACTTAGTTAGATGCAGAAAAACATAAAAAGTGTACAAGTTACAGTAATTATGTTTGAAGACGCGACTTTTCCGTGTCGCCGTGACAAGAGAACTGAGTCTCGAATAATACAAAGAAAAAGTTTACAGGCAAATGTACAAACGCCAGCACATCGAACTATACCAAGCTGTCAAAGATTCCCAGTTGAAAATCAACCTTATTCTTTTGAGATAAAGTTGAAAATGTAACAAAGAAATTTGACAGATTGGGGTAGCTTGATATGCTGGTGACCGGACGTAGTTGACAGTTCTTAGTACACACATCAAAAGTGTCTAGGGATCAAGTATTTTTATGCGGATTTCTTGAGATTGAGATGTGGCTTTGTAATAAATTTATGATTTTATAAATTTATATGGATCCTTTTTGGTGCATTTCATAATTTGAAACAGGAACTGTCAATCAAATTCGAGTAAAAGATGAAAATCAGCTGTCAATATTTTCCCTATAAAAACATACAACGCATTGAAGACATTATTAGTGCTACTGTTTCCCTACTACTGATTAAAACCAACGTTATTATGGAGCGGCGACGTCATTTAAGCAGGGAAGAAATGCTCAGAGCCGTGGGAATGATAGAAGCTGGTTCCCGGCAACGTACTGTGGCTTTAGCTCTGAATACAAGTCAGAGTGTTATCAGTCGACTTTGGACACGTTACCGAAGCACTGGTAACGTGGCTGAGCGCCATGAAGGACGGTATCGCTGCACCACACGGAGACAAGACCGATACATTCAAATCTTAACTCGAAGAGCTCCAACAATAACCGCCATGATGTTAGCCGTGAGGCTTCATCACTCTTCAGGGAACTTAATTAGCGACCAAACAGTCAGAAACCGCTTGCATGAAGTGAACCTTCATTCCCGAAGACCGCTACGGGTACCACCTATAGCAATGCACAATCGTAGGATTCGATATCAATGGGCTCTTGAACACAGAAATTGGGCAGAAGAACAATGGCGTTTCGTGTGCTTTTCTGATGAGTCTCGTTTTGGTATGAGACCGGATACAAGACGTATACGACACTGGAGAACCCCTGGACGCCAACAGCGATTAAAATCCTGCCAGGAAGTCCATCCTTATAGTGGTGGAACCATCATGGTATGGGCGGGTATTTGGATCGGCGGAAGAACTGAGTTGATTTGGATCAGAGGCAACCTCAACGCTCAAATTTATGCTGAGACGATTGTATCTGACGTCATCGTTCCTCTACAAGTGCAAATCGGTCCCTTATTTCAGTTAATGCATGATAATGCACGACCGCACACCGCAAGAGTTGTAAGACAGACTCTCGCCGCAGCTAACATCAATGTCCTGCCCTGGCCTGCTCAGTCGCCAGACTTGAACCCGATTGAGCATGCATGGGATATGCTACAGAGAAGAGCTCTGCCGAATATGGAGGGTATCCAGTTGCAAGAAGACCTTTTTTTGTTGTTGCAACGAACATGGGCGGCCATTCCACAGCGTGATTTGGATGAACTCATTTTGAGTATGCCAAACCGATGTTCTTGTGTTGTTAGTGTTCGCGGTAGAAACACGGATTATTAATTGTTTAAGTTACCCAATAAAATTTTAAAGAAAACTGTTATTTCAGTCTTTTTTTCGAACTTTAATGTTAGTGGTTCAAATGTCAAAAATCCCTTTATTAGGAAAATGGCAAATTTCTTTATTAATGCAAAGGTGACTTGGTTTATCGTTACTGTGACAAACGAAAACACTTTATTTGATGAATCCTTAAAGAAAATTTAAATTAATATCAATCAAGAGAAAAGTTATTGCAAAAATATATGTTGATCCCTAGACACTTTTGATGTGTGTAGTTAGTTATTTTACAAGTACAGTAATTAAGTTTTTGTTGAAGAAATCTTGTTGTTTCAGACTTATAACTACACATACTTATCGTTTAGAACATCATACATTTATCCTCCCCGAAAGGGTAGACAGAGGTACCTATAGTACACTCACTTTTCACCATGTATTTTTAAGTCCCATAAATTATTAGTTTGGGCGAGCCTATTGCCATCAACCGGGCACCCATCAGATTTCGAGCTGCAACTGAGAATTTCCTGATAGAAAACCCCATAACACTCCACCCGACCCGGGAATTGAACCCAGGCTCAACAGTAACGCTGTTACCTAGACCAGCCAATATTGTTGTTGAACTAATAACTACTTCACCATCATCTGCCTAGCCTGTTCCCAACTATGTTGGGGTCGTCAGAAGCCCGAAAATCAGACAGGCAGTCGTACCAATGGGTATCGTATTAGCCTGTTACTGGGTTGTAGAGGTAAGATAGACAGTCGCTCCATGCAAAATACTGGTATTCCGCTGCATCTGGTTAGACTGGAAGCCGATCCCAACATAATTGAGAAAAGCCTAGGCAGATTGATTGATATGTACGCTTATTGGCTGTCTGTTTGTTCCGGCTAATCTCCGAAACATTCTGAATTTTTGTAGAATCGAAACCAGGCAGGCGGCTTATTTACGGCGGCGGACTTAGAATATAATTGTGAAACCTATTTCGTATAATATCACTAGCTATTATTAAACAAAGGAAATGTTTTAATCCTGACGGAAAACCGTAAATTTAATTGACATCCAAGTGCCCTACATACATTCCATCGAATTAAACACATAATGTGTTATAACTTCCTAAAGCTTTGCTGATAAATACACACATTATGTATGACGATGGAAGGAAAACCGCAAAATATATCCGTCTCTAATACACATAGTTTGTAGAGGAATTGCTGTACAATTTTTTTTATAGGGTAGTTTCATTGTGATTGATTGATGCGATGGAGCGATGAGCATACATTACATTACATAAACTCACGCCTCCTTCCCATAGGGGCAGGCAGGAACTTCAGAACACCACCCGCTAAGATCCTTATACACGGTGTAACCGAAAGGGTATAATATACACAAGCATATGCTACAGACCACTAAACTGATCAACTTTTAGTAAGGGACCAACTCCGAAATCGTTCTATAAATTTTTGTTCACGTGACTCGTCGAAATGTACGGAATAGCTTTTTTTTTCATGATTTCGGAATTGAAAAATTTTTATTTAAAATATAATTGTTATTTGAAATATTGTTAAAAAATTACCTTTAAGAATTACGTGGGAGCATTGTAGTCATCGTTACAAACAACTTTTACAATGGGATGAACCCTGAAATCGCGAAAGAAATATGAGCTGTTGCATACAGTTGCAATGCTCCCACGAAATTCTTAGGGTAAATTTTAAAACCTTATTATACTGCTTTTGCTTCGTTTATGCTCATACATATTATAGTCATACACGCACGCTGGTAGCAAGTACTGTGCACCTGACCTTTCTGAAGACCTTTACTCTTTTAAAATGTTTTAAATTTTTTGTATACATTATAACATTATAGGTGAAGACGATGCACCCAGAATAGAAACAATACAACATAAAACCACGCAAAAGATTGTAGGTGTTCATACTGCCGGCGAGTACTCGTTTGTTCCAGAGACAATAGCTATGAAATAGAGTAATCGCATGTCACTTTTGTGCACTCGCTCCTCGTTGCTCATCTAGGTACTCGTTTTGAGTTGCCATGTCTGCTGGCTTCTCGTTAATCACCAGCGCGGGGCGGTGGGACTGGTGCCTTACTTAGAATGTTTGTAAATATGTGAGCACCATGTACTTGTGACATAATTAAGTTTGACCTGCCATTGCTATATGTGTTTTTCTTTTCACCTTTTGTGGTGTAGTGTTTTTATTCTGGGTGCATCGTCTTCACATTATAATGTTATAATTCATTCAATGTTTAAAATTTTAAAAGAGTAACGGTGGAGTTTCTTGCCCATTCTTCTCCACACGAAACTACCTTTTGGAAGTGGCGGCTAGAATCAATTCTATTTCTTGTTCATTTGGATGTTTTAAAGTGCTTTTCTTTTGCTTATTCAAAATAAATGATTTGAGTTTGACTGCTTATTGAATGTTTAAAGGTTCAAATAAACCTGTCAAGAAGAATACAAACCTCACAATTGTCAATACTATGCTACTCAATATCCTAAACTGCTCGTTACAGACACAATTTTACTTAAAATCACTCGTTAACACAGATCCTGGTTTACTAGAAATGCTTTATAAAAATGCACGGAAGCAAAAACTGCACTAAAAATTTTAAAAATTCAGGTAGATACATTCTACAGTACAATTCCGTGGTACATTACATCGTTCACTAAGAAAATACGCGTCGGTAGGAGCATTATCTTGACACTGACTGACACTATCAGAGTGGAGGCACTTCGTTTGTCGTGATCATCTGTGGTTACAGATGCGGTGAGTAGCTACCTAATGGTAGTAATAAATCATTACATTATTGTCTAGTAAGTAGTCTGAAGTCATGTTTAATTTGGTATAGAAATAGACAGAATTAGAACAAAAGGAATTAGTAAAGATGTTCGCTATGTGTGGAAATCGGTTGTCATGGTATGGGCATGTTATGCGGAGGAATGAGGAAAATGTTGTCAGGAAAGTTGTGAGTATGAATGTGGGCGGCTATACAAGTAGTGGGAGACCAAAGAAACGATGGATGGATTGTGTGAAAGATGGGGTCTCCCTTGTTTTACCGAAAAGAAATTGCCAAATTATCACTTCCCAAACAAATTTTCGCATAATTTCATTTGCCAAATTATTACTTACCAAAAAATCTCTTTACAAATAATTGTTACGAAAACCTATGTTTGGCAAGTGAACGTTTGAACATTAACTTGTTCACCAACTAGTACTTTTACCATTTTTTATCTAGTCAAATATTTCAGTTGGTATAACATATTTTACGCAAAATTAAATAAGCCAAATATTTGGTGTCGTCAATTTTAAACTTAATAAGATCTAACGTTGAAGACGTTTTATTACAAGCTTTTTCCACTTGGGACAAATTCTAAACAAGTAATAATAATGTTATTATAATTATGTTATTTCTCTCGATAGCCTCCTAAAAATAATCTCCTTTTTCCATATAATCTAGTCGTTTCTGGCACTCGCCGGCCGCTGCCGCGGCACCGCTCGCTTCGCTCGCTCGGCTCGTGCGTAGGTGGTCACAGTTTTAACCTAACCTAACCTAACCATTTTTTTAAAATTAATAACCTACTGTAACTAGTTCCATAAATAACCTAATGTCTAGTAACCATAAATTTGACTTGTTTCAGACAAATTCAAGCACATAAGCTTACAAAGAAATACGCAAATGACACCAAATTTAACAAACAAGTAAAATGTTTATTTTTGCCTTTACATTTTTTGTCATAACAAATCATTTGACTAAACGTTTATTGTCTAAATATTGTTTGCTGTAATAAATCATTTGATTAAAGACCAAAAGCCTTAATGACATTATCCTTGGTAATAATCTGCTAAGTAAACATTTGACCAAATGAAAATGTGCGTACTAAAATTATTCCAAATATTACATTGGCATAAAAAAAGGTTGCTAAAATTTGTTTGGGTAATGAAAATTTGGCAAAATCTTTTCGGCAAAACGGCAGGATCCCGTGAAAGATGATATGGCTAGGAAGGGAGTGACTACCGAGATCACGACTAATAGAGAAGTATGGAAGAAAAAGACATGTTGCGCCGACCCTAAATAAATTGGGATAAGGGCAGGAGAATGATGATATGATCGCTAGTGGCGTTCTGTAGTTTCTGTCTAGCCCCATTGGAAGATGGCGCGTGATTATGTACGTGTGCGTAGAAGTAGCCATGAATACCAAGAACCGGGTGTGTTTTGTAGAGCAGTGATGGCTCAGTGGATGCAGCTTCTGACTTACAAGCTAGAAGTCGCAGTTTCGAATCCAGCACTTTGTACTTTACTTTATGCAATTTATATATTTCCTATCACTTTGCTCTAAAAATAATTAATAAAAACATCGTAACCAATTTCCTAGAAGCAATAACTCAAAGACATTTGTGACATCCATCAATACTCATAGGGCCCATTATAAAACCAAGTCCTCCGACTGCTGCTCCGCATGTGCTACTTCTGAACATAAGGTTCTGAGTTCGATTCCCGGGTCGAGCATAGGGTTATTGAGTTTTTCCATCTGGAATTCTCAGCAGCAGCCCGGAGAACTACCTTTTGAAAGGGGCGACTAGAATCAATTATACAATTATATTTCTTGTTCATTTTGACGTTCAAAAGTGACTTTCTTGTGCCTATTTGAAATAAATGATTTGACTTTGACTCTGTCTGGGTATGTGCCCGGTTGATAGTAATAGGCCCCCTATCACATGGGAATTAAACATAACTGACAAAATGTTTGTGTACTTATAGGTAGACTACACCTCTGCCCATTCGTTCGGGAAATATTGGCGTCATGACCAATGAAGTACAACTGTTGACCGTCGAAGAGACACATCTTGGGCAAATCAAAAATACTGAAATTACAAACAAACAGTAAGCAAGCATAGCGACAAGCGGTCACTGTTTGAAGCTAGCTTGGTATTGCATACTCTTCGGAGAATACAAGCGTCAAGTTAAAAAAAAACAAGTGCTACTTACTACTGGCATGACTTGCACAGCTTGAGCAGCATCTTCAGTTGTTCACATAGTGTCCGCAGCTTGAAGGCACGTGCTATGATGTCACTCTTTGAGAACACTGCATTCCTGGAACAAAAGAGAGATATAGTTAGAGAGGAATGTATACAGCAAACATTGGATGACTACATAACATAACATTATCAGCCTATAATGTTCCCACTGGTGGGACATAGACCTCCACTCTAAGAGAAGTGGGCCATCATCAGTGCGGGCAGGCGGATGTCACATGTCTTCGTTTTTTTTCCTTCTAGGACACGCCGGTTTCTTCACGATGTTTTCCTTCGCCGTTTTGAGAGCAGTGGTGATGGAATTAAATACACAAAGTAAGCCTGCTTGGGCCAAGTAGATTGGGTGACTATCATAGAAATATAATGGTGACAATATTATGAAATATAAAGTACTGCTGTACGGAGATCTTTTGCTAAAACCAGAACTGGCACATTTATTTTTTTGAGGGTGGGAAATTATCAAATGACTTTAGGAAGGAGGAAATTATCTCCCACTCTGGGTGGAGCGGAAGGGAGTGTCAGACTCTTACTGGCTAAAACCCATCCAAGTTCCTTCCTACTCCGGTAGCAGTAACCCTTTCGGACAGTTCCGCTAAAGAAAGAACTGGCACTGCCATATTGTTTTTTTTTTTCAATAACCAGCCGCTCTGGGAGACATCGCTTGCTGAAGACATATTGGCGATTTCAGATTGGTAGATAGATAACTAGTAACTGCTGCCCGCAGCTTAGCCCGCGTGCAGCCTATTCGCTTTTCCAAAACATACAGACATAAAACTTCATACGGTAAAAACTCAAAAACACCTGAGGATCGAACTCAACGAACAGAAAACGCATAAAATATTTGAAAATGCGTAATTACCGACTTGTCCCACACCGGTTTGGTTAGTGACATATAATAAAAGGAATTTGATGATCTCAGTAACATTTTATTATCTGACAAGCTGGATGCCTTACATTTCGAAAAAAAGACACACATCACATCGGGAAAAATGGCAAACTTCCCTACAAATTTTAATTCCCTATTTAACCCCTTTAATTTAAAAAAAAACTTCCCAATGCTGTACTTACAAGGAACTCTTGCGCAAAATTTCTTGCATCCAGACCCAGCGGTTCAAGCTGGTTTTTTCTGACAGTGAGTAAATGGATGAATGAGTTTTTAAATTGTTGTTCAATCAGATTTTGGTACACTATACTTGCCCAGCTAATTGGCAAAGTGATACAATACCGATTTATATTAAAATGGTACACAAAGACAGCACCCTCGCTACTTAAGCACACGCCATGGGTATGTGCCATGTCACTGACACAATCCCATAAATAAATAATATTCTATTAAATAATAAACAATTTCAATGCTTTTATGTTTGCAATAATATTCTGTAAACAATACAAGAAAACAAAGACTCGATATGTATTCTCGCATTCCCAACGTCGGACGACAACCAGTGAAGAATTCTTTTTAATAAAAAGGAAAAGTCATTCAATCAGTAATTAATCACGAAATTTTAAAAACTACTGGATTGATGAAGATGAAATTTAGCACAGATGAAGATTATGAAAAGAAGACGTCAGTTTAGAAGGGATTTCACGAAAAACTTCCCTTAAAGGAGTGAAATATGGCAATTTGATGAAAATTTTTGAACATTGATGCTGGCCAAGCCGCGGGAGCAGGTAATAGTTATATAAATATATAGCTCTCAACAGGCTTGCAAGCTTTGACTCTCCGATTGATCTAGTGGTAGCAAGCGCTATCTCTGGTGGTGCAGCTCCTGGTTCCGATTCCCGGGTCGAGCATAGTATTATTTAGTTTTTCCATTTGGAATTTCTCAAACCCGGAGTCCGGATTTGTATAGGCTTGCCCTTTACATACGTTAGACTTAAACATAACTGGCGAAGTATGGGCGTACTAAGGTACAACTCTGATGATACAATGATAAACATTTTATAAAGATGTAATATTGGGTTTTTCTATCACGAACCTTAGAATTATTGTGTGCTAACAATAATTTGGTTACCATCGACAAAATTACTGCTAGCACGCCATAATTCGATCAATAACATAATCATCGACACTAAATTAAAGAAGGAAAGAAAGTTTTTTTATTGGAACTCGCACAGGAAAACAAAGGTAAATTGCAATAAAAAAGTCCTGTTCGAGGCCAAAAGGCTTCTCTCCATCTCAGCGTGATTCGATGCTGCGACATTTATATACAAGTACGTTTTCTATAGTGTGCTTAAAAGTGCTAGATTCAATCGACTTATATTTTTCTCCTCATCTCGTATCGCCACGATCTCATCATCATCATTCTCCTGCCATTACCCAATTTATTTGGGTAAGGGCAGGGGTTTTTCACGGGGGCATCCACGGACCAACCCCGGCAAGCGTAGCTTAACCTGATAGATAAAAACCACGAGCTCCTCGAGTGGTATTATCATTAATTTTACTTTGAGTAGGTACACTAGTTACCTCACAGTGGAACCCTCTGTTACAACCTATTCCCTTAAGGTGTTCAACCTTGCTGATCACAGAAGTGTGTCAGTAAAGCCTCATTAGAATACAATAGCGTCGTTATGGCGCGGTATTCAGAACAATCTGGTCGCGCCTCGTTATAGAACATTATCTGTCAATGGGAACTAGATACATAATGTCAATGTTGATGTTGCTGGAGGATTAGAACACCGTTGCAGTGGGTGTCAAAAAACTGTCATGGCTGACCCGGTTCCAATATCAGGAAACGATTAGTTTGACTTACGTACACGTATTAGTGGACACGTTTAGTCCTAAATAGTAAATACGTTTTAGGAGGAGGAGCCATGCTATGACGAGCTCGTGGCTAAGTAATAACAGCCGCACGGATCAATCCACCAGGTTAAGCTACGCTTGCCGGGGTTGGTCCGTGGATTGGTGATCACCTTAACATATCGAGATTCCTCCGAGCCTCGGAAAGCACGTTAATCCGTTGGTCCCGGCTGACATTCGTGGATCTTTGACAGTCGTTACGGGTATTCAGAAGCCTGAAAGTCTGACAGCTAGTTTTACCAAGGGGTATCGTATTACTCAATTACTAAATTAGTTATACTACCATCCTATTTTACATGGAGGTCAGACAGGCAGTCGCTCCATGTAAAATACTACCAGTATTTTACTCAGCTGCATCCGGTTAGACTGGAAGCCGAACCCAACAAAGTTGGGAAAAGGCTAGTATGAATGAAAAGTAAATACATTTTCGTTAAAATAATCCTGCAGAGTACCTACATAAACAAAAATATAACTACAGCAGTGATAGCCTAGTGGTGTGACCGTCGGACTGCCAAGTCATAGGTCTCGAGTTCGAACCTAAGGCACGCACCCCTGATTTTACAGTTTCATATGTGTATTGTAAAATTATCACTTGCTTAAAAGTGGGTGAAGGAGAACATCGTGAGTAAACCAGCATGTCTGAGAGATATATCTCTACAGCATGTGAAGCTAAGTTAGAGGCCCATGAGCAGCATAAAAACTCTGACTCCAGGTTAGTCACTAACCACATAAAAAAAAAACCTAAATAAATCTTAACCGTCTTTTTTCCAAAACTTTGAATTCGCAAAAGTCTTCTTTCTGTACTACGTAATAAGATTTATTTTATTACATTATTATAATCACAATCCATACAAACACTGGTCACCAGGAAGTAAGTACCACCTTCCGTTGAAATATTACATGGATACATATAATAGGCTATACATACGCACATTCATATACAAAATGTAGCTACATGTCTTTTTTAGATGTCATTAAGAGACCAATACGATTTGATAATGGGTTCCTTATGGGACCATCTCCAAAAAATTTTAGGCGTCGGGTCGTTGAGCTCCCTAAAATAGGATTCAGCTATTGCATGGCATCACGTATTCTTGGACGGTCTCCTGACTCAAGATGGAGACTTGGTTGGGCAGAGGTACACTGTGATATGGACCTTCCATTAATCACATGAGGGTAACAAGCGGGGGTGGGGTATGGCAAAAATGCTAAAAAAACATCACGTGAATAATGGAAGACACCTATGTGTGGGGTATGTGTGACGTTATGTTTGAGTCTCATGCATTCGGGGCCTATTGCCCTCTGATTGCTGAGTGAGAGTTTCCAAGGAAGACGGTGGCACTGTGGTCACGTGCTACCGTAACAACGAGACTCAGGGGACTCTTTTACGGTCTCCTCAGGGGTGTACCCTTACAAGCGTTGCATGGAGGGGGTCTCGGAGTGGTCTTTAAGAGGTAACGTCTTTTCTACATGCTGATGGTTATAACCTGGCCGGTTTTAGTGAGGTAAGAATCCCACACTACCTGGTCTTTCCCCGAAAGCCCAGGCGCCTTTTAAAGGTTTCACCCCGTCAACATAAAAAGGGGACCTATTGCCGTATACCAGGTACAAAGCCAGATTCCAGGCTGTTGCTGAGACAGACATTCCGTATAAAAACCCCAATAACACTTTAAGCCAGATCTGGGAATAGATGGGAGGACCGCGGCACCAGACCCTAGACCCATAGTTATCAGCTCATGCGACCACTGGACTCCAACGAGGTATACAGGAGAAGACTAATCATTTGTTACTTGACTCCCTTAACCCCTCAAATGTTGTATGAACCCCATAGATTCATAAGAAAAATTCTCTCAAAACGACAATAAATATAACCGTATATGAATATCGTTGGGCTCTTATAAGCAAACGGCTTCTAATAGGCAAACATCTAATGGGTTAAACATCATTCTTCTGAAAAAAGTTCTAATTTTTGGGCAGTACTGATATCAAAAATCTCTAAGTAACATGTAACCTTACAATGTTACAATACCACAATGAAGTAAGACTACAATAAAACAGTCGTGAGAAAACACTTGCTGCTATAACCTGACCACAGTAAACGCAGCCCTCACGTGAACTTAAATACTTCTGCAGCAGGGTCGCATTTACAGCGGCCGGACTATAATAACTTCCAGTGTCCTACAAATCCACCGCAAAGTCAGAACGCATTTTCTCAAGAGCTAATATAATAATATTATCTATTTTATCACACCTTCCATACACTCTAGAACAGATCATAAAGTAGTTCTGTATTTATAGCTATCATAACTTGTAGTTTATCTCATTACAATGTGTATTGTGTGCCAACCTCGAGCCGTGACACACATTTGCAAGATAATCAGCTTACATGCTGTAAGCTGTGATCTGGTGAAAACAAGGTGTTAGGTCGCTCTAGTTGACGAGGCATTTGAAGGAGAAATGCGGTCCTCTACCCCAGTGCAGTAGACGCTTTGACTCCTTACAGAAGGATTTCCCGTAAGGACCGGACCAGACGGATTTTCTATGGGTGTCTTTATAAATGTTTAAATTAAGGCATTCAGCTTCACTAGCTATCTTTATAGCTATCTAAGGGCCTTGTGGGGTAAGGACTTCGGCAAAGGGCATCGCTGCGCCTGCCGGGTCAGTGGGATTGTCCGAAAGGGTTACCACTTCCCCGGAAAATAAAGGGCTAAGGATGGAACATGGATGGGTTGTAGTAAGGGTGGGCAGTAAGAGTCTGACACTCCCTTCCGCTTGGACATTGGATGATTTCCCAGCCTCAAAAAAAAGTGCTCACTTTCGTATTTAAATGAAACACTTGAAGAAAATTTCACGCTTTTAGACCCAGAGGTTTAGGTTGTGCGTTGGCTGTCAGTGAATGAATAAATGACTTAAGAAGTACCTGAATGAAAATGAATGAATTTACATTAATATTCTTCGCTCGGAAAAAACACCTCGATGACTATTCAACCTAAATACATAAAACCAACAGTATCTTTTTGCGTCTTAAGCTCTTTCCAAAACAGAATATTACTGGAAACACTGATCAAATAATAAGTAAAAACTACATTTCAGCTTGATCAATAAGATTTAATACTGACAGAAGCCTAAGCAACTACAAATCATGCCGACACCCATATTGGCATAGCGCTAAGATATTCAGACTTACATAAACAGTTTGATAGCTTGTACCTGACACTTAAGACTGATGGTATTGACAAAGAGATAGCGAGCTAAAAATATTAGCCGTATCTGAACGTCAGACGATAAGGCATCTGTCCCACCGCAGACAGGAAAGCATCTAAATCTGTCTAGCCTTTTCCCAGCTATGTTGGGAATACCAGTATTTTACACGGACCGACTGCCTGTCTGACCTCCACAACCCAGTATCTGGGTAATACGATACCCCTTGGTAAGACTGGCTGTCATCCTTTCGGGCTTCGACGACTTGTAACGACTGTCAAAGATGCACATATTATTATGACAGCCGGGACCAACGGCTTAACGCGCTTTCCGAGGCACGGAGGAGTCACAGTATGTAAAAATGGTCGCCCATCCACGGCCAACCCCGGCAAGCGTAGCTTAACCTGATGAATCAACCTGTGCGGCTGTTTTCACTTAGCCACGAGCTCTGACGGGAAAGCATTTATACTCAATTTATTTTAGCTGTAGCCATAATGATAGTTATTGTGTAATATTGTTAAATATACTGCATTTTATCTATACTAATATTATAAAGAGGTAAAATTTGTAAGTTTGTAAGTTTGTATGTAGGGGGTAATCTCCGGAACTAATGATCCAATTAAAAAATTATTTCAATACTAATATTATAAAGAGGTAAAATTTGTAAGTTTGTATGTAGGGGGTAATCTCCGGAACTAATGATCCAATTAAAAAATTATTTCAATACTAATATTATAAAGAGGTAAAATTTGTAAGTTTGTATGTAGGGGGTAATCTCCGGAACTAATGATCCAATTAAAAAATTATTTCAATACTAATATTATAAAGAGGTAAAATTTGTAAGTTTGTATGTAGGGGGTAATCTCCGGAACTAATGATCCAATTTAAAAAATTATTTCACTGATAGAAAGCTACATTATTCCTGAGTGCTATAGGCTATAAATTATATTTATATCATACATATTAGCCGAGCTATCGCAATTTTCGTCTAGCGAGTCGGAAAGAAATACCTCCGAAAACAGAATTATTTGCATGCGCTGCCAAACAGTTACAGTATATCGCAATTTTCCGCGGACGAAGTCGCGGGCAGAAGCTAGTAGCATATATATATTAAATTCTTTTTCTTTATGTAAATGGAAAATACATTACATAGCTTTGTACTCATCCGGATAAAACTGAGTTTATTACACATTTATATCGAAAAACGATAAGGTGATTGATAACCATTATTTGTCTAAAGTTATTATAAATGGAGTATAATGGGTATCAGCGTTTTTTCTTGCTTCAGAAACGTACAAAGGGCCCGTGTAAGTAAGAGATACGTATCTATAATTAATAATTGATTACTGACTGTTCAATTGTCATACTGCTGACGATTACTCTTTTGTCGCAGCAACAAGAGCTCTCTTAGTGAGTAGTCGTTCAGCGACGCGCATCTGGCGGTCAGAATATTCGCTGAGAGCGAGGATGAGAAACCATCAAATGACTCCTCCCGCTGACTGGAGTCGTTTCAGACTAAAACCCAGCCATGTTCCTTCCTTAGCCCTTTATGTTTCGGGGTAGCCTTTTCGTACAATCCCGCTTACAACTACATATTATGTACGTCTAACAACGAATAATCGCTCGTTGCCTTTGCGCAGTCGCTACTCGTTGCTAGCTCTACTCGCTTCTCATTATCGCCGGCGTGTCCCTCCGCCGCGGCGGAGGGACAGGTGCCTTATACGAGATAGTAATGATAGATTGCTAAGTGGAAAGATAGATTGTCTTTACTGTACATACGACAGCACCTCCAGCTATTCCAAACTGTCAAATATTCCCAATTGAACATGAACCTTATACTTTTGTGATAAAGTTGAAAATCTATCAAAGCACTTTGACAGGTTGTGGTTGATTGATATGCTCGTACTCTCATGAGGCCTATACATAAATAAGATGTGTACAGATGACGGTCTTATCGCTTATCTTAAAGCACTGCGTGTGTTAGGAAGTATAGGATTATAGACAAGATAAAAGATTACCTACTTGTAGATGATGAAAAGGGAAGATATTTCGACCATCATCATCATCCGCCTAGCCTTTTCCTAACAATGTTGGGATCGGCTTCCAGTCTAACCGGATGCAGCTGAATACCAGTACTTTACATGGAGCGACTGCCTATCTGACCTGCACAATCCAGTAACTGGGCAATACGATACCCCTTGCTAAGATTGGCGGTCAGATTTTCGGGCTTCTGACGACCCGTAACGACTGTCATAGATTCACAAATCACAGCCGGGACCAACGGCCTCACGTGCTTTCCGAGGCACGGAGGAGTACCGACATATTAAGATATTCGACCAGTTGATTTTATTTTGTGAATGGCGTCTCGCAGGTCAACCCAAGAAAACGTGAGATGCTTAGTCGGATTTTTCCATGAGTGTCTTTATAAATGTCTAAATTGAAGCATTCATGTGGCTATCTTATAAACTAAGCGAATATACGCTAAGGGCCCTGTGGGATATGGACTTCGGCTTATAGCTGAGCCTGCCGGGTAAGCGGGATTGTCCGAAAGGGTTACCGCTACCCCGGTACATAAAGGGCTACGGAAGGAACATGGATGGGTTTTAGTCAGTAAGAGTCTGACACTCCCTTCTGCTCCACCCAGAGCGAAAGGGAAAAAGGACATAGCTGCGGGAGGACGTCAAGGCACCGGCAAGAACGGAGTAAATCTTCGATTAATATCGGAACGTTTTCATGCGGCGTTGTAGATGGCGCCACAAAAGCTACCTTCTTTAAAAATGAAACTTTAATCTAATGCAATAACAATATTGAATTGACGATAAATTATGACTTAAAAATCCCCGAAGATAAAAACAGTAGGTAACCTTTTATGACTTAAACCCACATAAATACCCTCAATGACAACGATGCAATCAAATCATAATTGTTTTGACGATACTTTATCATTGGAAGATAAGTTTATAGTACTTGAATAGATTGCAAACAACATAATTATCATTAAAAGATAATCTAATTACCTTTAAAGAGATTGTAGATAGGATCTGATAATGCGTACAGTTAGCAAAGATGTCTATGATATTAGAAGTTAATTGGTAAACAGTTAATTATACGAATAATTATGTTCGTATTTTTATTATTAACTACAACTATTCAACACCAAAATCAGCTAAATTGGCCCAGCCATTCTCGAGTTTTAGCAAGACTAACGAACAGCAACTGATTTTTACTTATTACTAGCTGACCCGACAGACGTTGTCTTGTTGTCCTCTTCTTCTACCTACCTACACACCTAACTTTTTTCACCTTTTAAACTTTCCCTGGACTACGACAAACATTTCAACACCATAATCAGCTAAATCGGCCCAGCCGTTCTCGAGTTTTAGCGAGACTAACAAACAGCAATTGATTTTTATTTATATAGATTAAGTCCTTTAGCGTATAATATATTATGTTATGTACATAAATAAAAAGACATTCAGAGGAGAATGAAGATAATACAATGATCGTTGATCATTGATCTAGTGGCCGCAAGTGCTACAGCTGAGCACGATATACTGGGGTATGATTCCCAGGTCGGACAATGTATTATTGAATTTTTCCATCAGGAATTTTAAAGTAGCGGCCCGGAGTATCGATTTATGCCCGGTTGATGTCAATGGGCTCGCCCCCTATCACATGGAAGTTAAATGTAACTAACGAAATATAGATCTAATAATAAGTACACGGCACTTCTGCCTAAATCTTCGGGAAAAACATTCGTGATGTTTTACTATCATAAAATATGTTATAGTTTTCATGTTATTATATTAAATATACCGGATGATGATGATGACACAAGTTCCCATACAAAGGCAAAACGGAAGACATAAAATTATTAGAAGATTTATCCGGTTTGTATTTTTCAAATATCACAAAAGGCATGATTATTATGAGCAACAAGGCGAGTGACCTCCACGCATACTTTTTTAGTGAATCATAAAAATAACAACATTGACAAAAATATGAATTTGATTAAGCGGGATTGTCCGAAAGGGTTACCGCTAATACCCCGGAACATAAAGGGCTAAGGAAGGAACATGGATGGGTTTTAGTCAGTAAGAGTCTGACACTCCATTCCGCCATAGCGCTCACCCAGAGTGGGAGGAGTCATTTGGTGATTAACCACATAAAAAAAGTCAGTGTTAGGTTGTAAGTTGATCAAAATATGATTCGAGACCGTAATAAATATTCTTCAAAAATATTTAAAATATAAAAGTGTAAAAATTAGTTCCTTAATTATTTTATTGCTAACACTTTTATGAAGTGTCAATGTTGCCACGGTGGATATTATAATGAAGTAATTTTTTTTATAAAATTATTATATAATATATATTTTTTAAATATTAAACAATAGCAACCTCGTCACTTTAAGTTTTAAAATTGTAACTACTACAAGCATTTTTCAAGTTTTCACCTATCGATATAAATATAAAATTATAACTACTTATACACTGAAGATATCGCAACGCTACAAAATCGTAAAAAAACATCCAGTCACAGTGCCAAGGGATATTCACACAAAAACATACGCCTGCCATGACTCAGTGGTATTTTAAAGACCGTGAGTAAGAAGTCCTGAGTCCTTTGCTTTGCTGCCAAGAATGTCAAGTCTTATACAGCGGTTAATAATTACTTAATGACATGGTAGAGACCATGAGTAAGTCAACAAAGAAAACCATACCTTTATTGTGAAGAACAGTACCAACCTTTTTGGCTAAATAATCTCAAAAGCTACTTTGGTGACACGGTTGGCGCAGTGGTTGAGCGATTGACTGCTGCGCAGCATGTCGCGGGTTCGACCCCCGCACGGAACAAATATTTGTACGACCTGCAAGTATTTGTTCCGGGTCTGGGTGTTTTTCTATCTATAGTAAATTAATAAGTATGTATGTATTTACAAAAAAAAATGTGTATAAGTAGTTCATCAGCCATCTCGTTACCATAACACAAGCATTAGGTTGCTTAGCTTGGGACTATAATATGGCGTTGTGTGAAATATTAGCCATCTCGTTACCATAACACAAGCATTAGGTTGCTTAGCTTGGGACTATATGGCGTTGTGTGAAATATTCAAGAATAATATTATTTAAAAAAAAGACAACATACGACTATAAACTTAAATACAAGGTAGGTACAATACTAATGCTTCAGAACTATTTTAAAACTACACTCAATTTGAAAATTATTTTTCCAACAAACTAATTAGCACTCATCACAAATCTATGTAAGGTAACTTAATGAAGTACGGAGAGCACATCAAGCTACGCCAATCTGTCAAATATCTTTGATGGAATTTCAACTTTATTACAGAAGCATAAAGTTCATTTTCAATTGGGAAAAATTGACAGTTGGGGGTAGCTTAATGTGCTAGCGCCTGTACATAGGTCTTGTAACAACATCGCCGGATAAGCGGGGAAAGTGATAGTTGCATGTAATAAATGTACAGAGGCCAGCACATCAAGCTATCCCTAACTGTCAAATTTTCTCAATTAAAAATGAACCTTATGTCTTTGCAATAAAGTTGAAATACTGTCAAAGAAATCTGACAGATTGTGGTAACTTGATGTGCTGGCCTCTGTACCAGTTAGCTCACAGCTCGGTAAGCAGTGAGTGAATTCGCTACTTTCCCGACATACCCACTAGATATAAATAGAACTACATTATTATGAACAAGGAGCTGGAGTAGCTCGTAGCTTAGTAACAACAGCCGCACAGGTCGATCCATCAGGTTAACCTACGCTTGCCGGGGTTGGCCGTGGATGGGTAACCGATCTCTACATAGCGAGACTCCTCCGTGCCTCGGAAAGCACGTTAAGCCGTTGGTCCCGGCTGTCATTTGTGCGTCTTTGACAGTCGTTACGGGTCGTCAGAAGCATGAAAATCTGACTGCCAGTCTTACCAAGGGGTATCGTATTGCCCAGTTACTGGGTTGTGGAGGTCAGATAGGCAGTCGCTCCATGTAAAATACTGGTATTCAGCTGCATCCGGTTAGACTAGAAGCCGACCCCAACATAGATGGGAAAAGGCTTGGCAGAATGAAATAGTGTTGTTCGGCTAAAATACAGGCTCCAAGTGCAAGTTAATAATATGCACTTTAACTTCAATTTTATTACTCTCCACGAAAGAAAAATCTTGTCAAAATACCAGCAATAATTCGCCTCAAATTGGTCCATTTCATCAATCAACGGTAATCAAATTAAAATTACATACATTTCTTCCACTTAATTTTTTGCCTGCTTCGGAGTAATTCTTGTAATAATCACCTTGCAAAACAATTGGAGGGCTCATTAAAGTTTGTGCGACAGTCATAACACACGGTGGTTATGTGTCGACGGCCAGCAGTTAATTTTTTGCTTTATTTATGACTATACGTATTGTATGCGTCGGAAAAAAACACGCTTTATATTGAAAACCGAACTAAAAAATAGAAAAAAAAATTGTAAATAACATTTTTTTTTAAAGCAGGGTGTGCTTGCTAATAATTAAAATTTAGCATCAATTCCTGCCTTATCGATTATAGATGAAAAACATATACATTAAAAAAACTTACTTTAGAAATTGACAAATGGAATTTTTTTAACAAATTAATGTATTGCCATCGGTCTTCGATAAATCTACAAAGATTGAACGAAATCTGGCCGTTTAAAGTGGATCAAAATCGCGCCCAAAAGAGTCGGTTACAAACATACAAACAAAACATACAGGTGAAGCTAATGTAAGCGTGTAAAAAGTGCAAAAAAAATAGTGGCTATTGCACTTCCTGACACTCCACACTTCCCCAACACATCTTATGGGCTGTAAATAAAAGTCTAAAGCTTACAGCCAGCCTAACACGCCACTTCCGCTCGGCCAAATGTCACCGACCGACCTTGAACACTGTTTACCTTTAGACCTTATACCTACACTCAACTGCGCGTAAAAGTCCCAAATTTCACTTTAAAAACGCCTTCATTTATTAGCAGTACGGCAGTTCTCGTAGTTTAAATATAACTTTGACCTGCAGTTGACTGTACAAATATAGACGTCATTCTCTACAATGTACGGGCTCCGAGGAAATCCTGACTCATTGTGAAGGTGACGAACTATCGATTATTCTGAGCGGATTAATCGAGAGATAGCGGCGTTTTTTTAGTATCTGGTTTTCGATATTACACTGATATGGGTGTATTGATATGGCTTGGTCTTAGGAGGAACGTTGCCACCACATGCGTATGACCACCGTAGAAACGTTTGAATTGAAAGACAAAAACTAAATATTCATAATGGGGATGATGGCAATTTTTTTTTTATTCGTCCGCAAGCTAGATGATTAAAAAATATAATAATAATAATAATATGGTTGGGCATCAACACAGTCCCAAGCTAAGCAACCTAATGCTTGTGTTAGGTAACGAGATGGCTGATAAACTACTCATTAACATTTTTTTTTTGTAAATACATACATATTATAGAAAGAAAAACACCCAGAACCGGAACAAATACTTGCAGGTCGTACAAATATTTGTTCCGTGCGGGAATCGAACCCGCAACATGCTGCGCAGCAGTCAATCGCTCAACCGCTGGGCCAACTGTGTCCTGCGTGTGTGTATTGGACATGTATTTTTCTTTTTTTACGTAATCCAAAGAATACTTCGATACATTGGCATGACGTCACAAGTATGTAGTTTTGATACTTACTTGTGACGTAGCGAGCGCCCATTCCCCAACTCTAATGCGTTTTATCTAAATAATTTTCTATTAATATGATAAAGCAAAAAATACGTGTCAAATTTGTTGGAGATTCCAAAGCTGATTATTTCCCCAACAGTGGGGAAAACCTAACTGACAGGGGGTATAACAGATACTTATTTAATTAAATGTATCTTTCTGGTATTGTATGCATTAATCTTCGAATAGCTGGTATTTTTGGTGACTCATTGAATTAATAATTTACGACAGTCATAACATCACGCGACTAACTTGTTGGTCTAGTGGTCGCAAGCGTAACAGCTGAGCACGAGGTCCTGGATTCGATTAGGACGGCAGCCTGCCGGGTCAGCGGGTTTGTCCGAAAGGGTCACCGCTACTCCGGAACATGTATGGGTTTTGGTCAGTATGAGTCTGACACTCCCTTCCGCTCCACCCGAAGCGGGAGGAGTCATTTGATGATTTGCAACCCTCAAAAATGTCTCAGGTTTTCTGTTGTTCAAAATAAAATAAAATAAAATGTTCCCTTTCGGACAATCCCGCTTACCCGGCAGGACTCGGCCCTGTCGGGCCCCTTCTAATGCCTACATCTCTTTGAGGTGCGACCTGCGATTGCAAAAAAACGTAAGAAAATTTCACTACCTACCACAGCGCGCCCCTAGCGTGCTCTTCCGTGTATATCCTACGTAGCAGTGGACGGTCGACATAATTCCACACCGTATCACATACGCATCGGACTGGCTATCTGGTACAAAAACTTGTTTTGGTGGCCAGTTTTTATGCAGGTCGTGTTTCTTAAGTAAACTAACAAACTAAAATACGTTTTTGGACTTTTAATGAGTGTGAAGCATAGAAGTAGAAAATTTATTTCATTCTTTTTTTCAAAATGACTTTGTTGGGGAAACTCTCAGACTGATTTATCGCTACTATGATCTTTACTATTATAAAACAAAGTCGTATCATTCGTGTATCTGTGTGACCGCGTAGTTCTTCTAAACTACGCAACGGATTTTGAAGCGGTTTTCACTATGAATAAGAGAATTTATCCTGGAAGGTGAAGCTTTTTAAGTAAATAGTAGTAGGCTAACGGTCGTGATTTACGAGGTGAGGGTCGTAGGTTCGAACCCAAATAGGCGCTGTACTTTCTGTAAATTGTTTCATCACCACTGCTCTCAAAAACGGTGAAGAAAAATATCGCGAGGAAACCGGCATGTCCTAGAACTAAAAACAAAGGCATGTGACTTCTACCAACCAGCACTAGCCCGCGTGGGGGATTATGGCCCATTCCCTCTCCCGAGAGGAGGTGTCCCAGTGTCCCAGCAGTGGGCACATTATAGGCTGATTATACACTAAGCATCCTGGGAAAGGTCTAATTGTATAAAACATTAATACTTAACTAACATATGAAGGATTTTCAATCCATAAAATGTATGTTTTTACAAAAAAAAAATGTATATAAGTAGTTTATCAGCCATCTCGTTACCATAACACAAGCATAGGTTGCTTAGCTTGGGACTATATGGTGCTGTGTGAAATGTCCAATTATGTTATTATAGTTATTTTCGATGATCTGTTACGTCGTAAAAACTGATCGAAGTCGGGGCGGCTTGCTAGTATATTTAGGTATAAATTAAATAAGTTATTTTGATTGACAAGGCTCATTACAGTAATTAGCCAGCATTGCCCTTCCAAGGTAATGATGTAAGAACCTTTACCAGCTGTGTCTACTAAACGAAAATGTATGGACAGCAGATAAGTCAAGTTAGTCTAGTGTGAATTTTAGGTATAGCTCTAGATGGAAAGTTATTTCTCTATTCTTCCGGAGTGAAATAATTTATTTCAAATAGGCACAAGAAAGGCAATTTTGAAAGTCAAAATGAACAAGAAATAGAATTGATTCTAGTCGCCCCTTCTTCTATTTCTTGTTCATTTTGACTTTCAAAATTGCCTTTCTTGTGCCTATTTGAAATAAATTATTTCACTTTGACAAGAGTGCAATACCAAGCTAGCTTCAAACAGTGACCGCTTGTCGCTATGCTTACCCACTGGATGTTGGTAATTTCAGAATTTTTGATCTGCTCACGATGTTTCTCTTTGACGGTCAACAGTTGTACTTCACTGGTCATTACGCCAATATTTCCCTAAGAAATGGGCAGAGGTGTAGACTACCTATAAGTACAAAAAAATTTCGCCCGTTATGTTAAATCCCATGTAATAAGGGGCGAACCTATTACCGTAAACTGACCATAGATTTCGGACTGCTTCTAAAAGAAAAACCAAATAAAATTTTGCCCAACCTGGGAACCGTGCCGCAGGACCTACTGCTCAACAGTAGCTCTTGCGACCACTATACCAAAGAGATAGTTATATACATAGTTAGATACATAATAATCCGACAATGCTTCCGCTTGGCCACCGGCCATGGCTGCGTATTATGTGGTATATTGTCTACTTTGAATGTCATGGTAATTTCGTCATTATGCTAATTGCCGCCTATTATTATAAACTAGCTGCGCCCTCGCGGTTTCACCGGCTGCTCGGCTCCTATTGGTCGTACCGTGATGCTACATAGCCTATAGCCTTCCTCGATAAATGGACTATCCAACACAAAAAAGATTTTTTTAATTCGGACCAGTAGTTCCAGAGATTAGCGCGTTCAAACAAACAAACTCTTCAGCTTTGTAATATTAGTATACTAGATATTATGTCTCATTGAAAGTTATCAAAACATACCACGCCTGTTCCATGTAATATTATGAATGTGAAATTGTGTCTGTATATTTGATAACGCTTCCAAGGTCAATGTTTAAATAACTGAACTGATTTTGTTAATTAAAATTCCAAATCAGTCTTCTGGGTCCGTTTCCAGACGACAGCGATGCGGATAAGTATTTCGACGCCTAAGTGTCTTTTTTTGTTTTTGTATTCATTTGTTTAGATTTAGTTAAATAGTCATTTAATTTAAGTATGTATAAGTTGTTATTATGTAGATTTATAAGAAAATGATTGTATTATAAAATGAAAATTACAAAATGAATTAAATTATTTTATTTCACCTAAGTAGGTAGGTACAGAGGCCAGCTTATCAAGCTACCCAAATCTGTCAATTTTCTTTGATAGATTTTCAACTTTATCTCAAAAGAATAAGGTTCATGTTCAATTGGGAATATTTGACAGTTTGGGATAGCTTGGTGATCTACATGGGCATTTATGACACGTCAGAAGCTAGGTTCACAGCTCCAATTGTCGTCGTTTCCTATGGAGAAGAGCCGGCTAGAACTTCCAACTATAAAATGAGCTGTCAGTGGTCCCAGCCTAGCATCAGGTATAATGACAGCTCAATTGTAGCTCACTTCACGTCTCGGTGAGATTTTGACAGAACAGACTAGTTGGCATATGTCTAAATTGTTTTTTTTCTCAATTTTTTTAATTTTTTATTTAGCGAATGAGGACGTCCGATGACTCACAGATGCTTCCATTGTGTTCCATGTTAATCATTTTTGGTACCTGTTGAGAAGCCTATACCTACTGGACAGTATAGGCTTAGGTTCTATAAGTTAAAGGTAATATTTATTTTGTGTTACCTATAAACACTTTAAGTAATTTTAAAATATTGTAACATTTTTATTTTTTAAAGAGTAACCGCGGAGTCTCTTAGAAGGTGGGTAACAAAAAAAATCTTAAAGGTTCCATCAAATCATTTCCTATAAAGGAGTCTGCCTTTATAGGAAACGATTTAATGGAACCTTTCATTTCATTTGGATGATTCATAAGTAACCCATATAGGCTTATGTGATGTAAAATAATTATTATGAATTTGGTTTGAATTCTGTGTTTGGCGTGAATGAATAGCAAAAAAGCATTAACATCCATCAGGATTTTATTTTTTGTTGGTTTGAATGCTGATAATTCATCATTCGTCATTTGAATGACAAAATAAGTACATAGGTATAATATTGGACATGATAGGTAAGAGGATATTATTAATTCATTTTTCGCATTTACTTAATCATAAACGGATGTAAATATTTCGAAACGATCTTTATCAATACATCAATTAAATATTTTGAGGATTAGTATGAAAATAATTTGATAATGATTATTTTGTTTGGGATTTTTATCTTATTAACACAACATAACATAACGCCAGTATTTTCCAAAGGGTTAGGCAGCGGTGCAACTATTACATCCTCATTTCGCCAGGTGAGTACCATGAAATAGGGATAGAAAAATCCAACTACACCTTGCAAGACTCGAGAATCGAACCCAAGCTACCCAAGACCTCATGCTCAGCGGTAGCGCTGGCGACCTACACCAACGATACAGTTAAGGCAAAACCTAATTAAAAACTAAAAACTTTAAAAGAGCTGTCTACACTTAGGTATATAGACTTATTTTATTACTACATCGTAGTATTCTACAAGGAAAATGATAATTAATTCATAACTGCTGATTCTTGTGAAACAGTATATTTGTGGGTACCTTGTTTATTTACTTATGCACGAAATATGATGCCTAATATAATTAATATATTTTTTTATAACTGAATCTTATTTGGTTTACGTACGTCTTTTTCGGGTGACCACTGTAAATCAGCGCTATGCTGTGTGTACCCCATTGCACAGCATTATGCTGAGTAGAAATCATGATGTGCAGATGCACTACTATTACTATTTCTATTTTGTGCTTCTGACTATAAAATGTTGATCTATTTTGTTCTGCGTATTTTCTTAACTCTTTTTTGTATAAATAAATAAAATTCATTTATTTCAGATAACTAGATAGACCTACAATCAGAATTAAGATTAAAAAATGTCAAATACAATAAAATAAAATAGAAACTACCATAATATAAGATTAACGTTAAATATTCATAATTACCGGCTTAATAAAGGATCTCCGATAGAGGAAAAACGATAACGAAGAAGAGATCAGTCTTCAGAAAAGGGATTATGCCTCGGTAAAAAAAAAGAAATTAGTCCGTCAATAATGTCCGTTAGTTAGTCCGTCAATCAGATAATAAAAAAGTATTAGACACGTATTTTCCGCTTTATCATAATTATTACTAAAAAATAACCGACATCATCATCGTCTGCCTAGCCTTTTCCCAGCTATGTTGGGGTCGGCTTCCAGTCTAACTGGATGCAGCTAAATACCAGTATTTTACATGGAGCGACTCCTATCGGACCTCCAAAACCCAGGCAGAAACTGGGTATTACGATACCCCTTGCCTGCACAGCCCTCTTAGCGTACCATGGTTATGTAGATTCCAACATTAGATATGGCATTGTGCTATGGGGGAATTCTGTTCTTATAAACAGGGTATTTATCGCCCAAAAACAATGTATTCGCGCCCTTTGTGATGTGCCACCATTGACTTCATGTAAACCTCTTTTTAAAGAGTTAAAAATATTAACTGTTCCAGCTATGTACATCTTTGAATGCTGTAAATTTGTTAAAATGCACTCTGAGTTATTTAAACGCCTTGGAGACACAGTTACGTTTAACACAAGATATCCTGATAGACTAGTTATTCCTCCAATGAAAAGCCGATTATATCATAGAAGTTGTTATCCAATGGTTATAAGGATATATAATAAATTACCAAAATCATACAGGGAACTTCCGATCAACCGTTTTAAAACCTTGTTATTCAAATGGCTCATAGAGAAACCATTCTATTCTGTGAATGAATACCTCGACTTCAAAGAGTAATTTAATATGTATTGACATTGTATTTACTTTAACAATTACCAAATGATTGACATTCTGATTCTTAATTTAATAATAATAATGATAATTTGTGTTCCAATTGTATTAGATCTATTTATTTTAATGTACCGACATGATAATTATTATATGTTTTGCATGCTAATTTTAGCGAATTGTGTTAGACGCTATTAAGAAACCCGACCATCTGTATTGTACTACAATTCATGCAATTAAAAATTTCATTTCATTTCATTAAAAAAAATTCATTTCATTTCATTTCATTTCTTGGTAAAAAATAACATGAAACCCATTAAGGTGAATCCTCCAACCAGCCCGCGAAATTCAAATTTTCTTAAGTTTTTTGCAATTTGCAGGCCAGTGATAGGTTGTATGAGCTCATAAAGGTTCCGGAATGACTTTGACCTTGTAAAAAGTCATTTTTACACCTTTATGAGCTCGGAGGGTTGTATTAATGATTTTGATGATTATAATTCTGTAACTACATACGTCTTACAGCCGCGAATCAAATGTTCATCAACATACAACCTATCACTGGCCTGCAAATTGCAAAAAACTTAAGAAAATTTGAATTTCGCGGGCTACCCTGGAACATCAACCTTAAAGTTGTGGAGTGGGAGCTCGCTACGTCACAAGTAAGTAAAAACTACACACTCGTGACGTCATACCAATTTTCAACTCAATGTATCAGCGTCATCTTTGGACTACGTAATAAGAAAAAAAATACGAATGCTCGTGTTTCTGTGGCAACATACTTATTTTTCTTTCTTCTAGTAACTAGTAAAAACTCTAGACAGTACAACTAGATGTACCAGTTTGACAAGAATAATGTGGTTAAAAAAATATGACATGACTATAATAACATTTAAATAAGTAATAATTCTGGTTTGCACGCTTCTATAGTTCACTAAATTAACTGGTTTTTTAACACTAGGTATTATGTCAATGTTCGTGTTGATTACAAAAACTACAAATAAAAAAAAACAACATTTTTGCATAAGTACTTAATGGATGGATATTTAGTATATTATTCATATCTAACTATTACACAAATGCTCTTTACACAAATCTAAATACAATATAACTATACAACCTATAATACTTAATTCAATAATTGCAATTAATTTGAGTAGGTTAAGATTGTGGGTTAGGTAGGAATGCTGATTTCAATTCATAAAAATACTTTTTGGATAATTTTATTTTTCGTAGATAATTACGCAAAGAAAACTCCCATTGTTTACAAACTACCCGATTTAACCATAATTTTCAATGCTTCATGCGTTAATATTTCTTTAGAAGTTAAAATATAACTCAATGCCATGCCATTCATTAGAACTTTGACAATGGGAGTGCAATAATAACTTCTTTAGTCACATTTAAAACGGTTCAGCGGTTTCTGAGAAAAGGTGAGACAAAAGGTTTGAGAATTGGAGTAGGTACAGACGCCAGCACATCAAGCTATCCCTAACTGTCAAATTTTCTCAATTAAAAATGAACCTTATGTCTTTGCAATAAAGTTGAAATAATATCAAAGAAATTTGACAGATTGTGGTAAATTGATGTGCTGGCCTCTGTACTATGACGATCGAACGTGGAATATGGTGCAATGTCATAGTTTATGGTATAGAATTATTAAGAGATGTATCTCTCAGAATGTTCTTATTGCAAAGTAATCTATATTATATACTATATTAATATAGTATAGATTACACATCAAGTTTCCACAATCTGTCAAATTTCAACTATGATAGAATAGATGAATAGAATGTCAACTTTACCTATGGTTCATTTTTAATTGAGAAAATTTTACAGTTAGGGATAGCTTGATGTGCTGGCGTCTGTACTAGCCGACTATGGATGTGACTGGGTCGAAATTAAGGTTTTTTTTATATGGTTTAAGCCAGATTAACAATTCTGGTGCAAATGCTACTGCTGGTATTGGCTTCGATTCCCAGAATGGGCATTGTTATTGGGTATTTCCATCTAAAATCACTCCGTAATTGTCTAGAATATGAATTTTTGCTTGGTTGATAGTGTTAAAGTCAAAGTCGAATCATTTATTTCAAAAAAGCCCAAGAAAGGCGGCTTTCGAACGTCAAAATGAACAAGAAATAGAATTGATTCTAGTCGTCCCTTCCAAAAGGTAGTTTCAAATGCAGAAGAATGGGCAAGAAACTCCACCGTTACTCTTCAGCCAAACCCTTCGGGGTATACAGGCGTAATGTTATGTTAGGCTGCAGGTATATGATAAGTTGGGATCTGCTGAATTTATTCATAAGCCGACCAGGATATTCAATCAAACCACCTAGCTTTGTCCCAACTATTTTGAGGTCGGCTTCCAGTCTAACCGAATGCAGCTGACTACCTGTATTTTAGATGAAGCGATGGCCTATCTTACCTTCGACACCACCTCACTGAATAGACTGGTAACACCACACCCCTTAATAAAACAAAGCGGGATTGTCCGTAAGGGTTACTGCTACCCCGGAAACTAAAGGGCTAAGGAAGGAACATGGATGGGTTTTATTCAGTAAGAGTCTGACACTCCCTTCCGTTTCCCCCAGAGCGTCATTTGATGATTTCCCGTCATCAAGCAAAAAAAAAACCCCTTCATAAGACTAGTTGTCAGATTTTTCGGTTTCTGAATACCCATAACTACTGTCAAAGATCTACAACTTAAAGCCGGGAATATTAACACGTGTGGCTGTTATAATTTGCCACGAGACCGTCGGGAATTTTGGCGAATGCTATCGATGCACAAATTATCATCACGTTCAGTAAATTAATAAATGAATTAATAAATTATTTATTAAGCTGCTTAGGCGATTGCAGGGAGATACGAGTCTTAATGTTAAATTATATTGTTCGTGGCATCTCGAACAATCATCTTATTACTACTTATACAAGAAAATTAAGTGGAATAAGTCGCGGGCAGAAGCTAGTTCTTAGTCAGAATTGCAAAGTAATTTCTCACGTTGATACTATTGACTAATTACAGAGATATTGAAACAATGGTTTGTTAAATAATAAGTCATGAAAACTGCACAACAGTTTATAAACTAAATAATAAACAAACCGTAATATGTTATGGTAAATAACAAATCTTCTTCTTTTCGTGTGGTTAGCTACTAACCTGGTGTCAGAGTTTCAATGCTGTCCATGGGCCTCTGACTTAGCATCACATACTGTTGAGAAATATCTCTCAGGCATGCCGGTTTCCTCACGATTTTTAAGCAAGTGATATTTATACAATACGCACATGAATCTGAAAAGTCAAAGGTGCGTGCATTGGGTTAGAACTCGACACCTAAGACTTGGCAGTCCGACGGTCTTACCACTCGGCTATCACTGCTTCGTAAATAACAAATTGAGTAAGTAAAGTCTATTATACTAGTTATTGAGGTGACGTTAAAAAGCCTCGCGGAGTTTTTTACTACGATGTGTGTTTTTTGAGCTAATAAGAAGAATGTATTATTTTCCTTATACTGAAAATGTTGGCCATCGGTCTCAGACTTAGCTTCACAACTGTTGAGAAATATAAAAAAAAATCTGACACCAGGTTAGTAACTAATGACACGAAAAGAAGAAAAATGAACATGGTATAGATTAAATTTAGGAGATAGTGTGTGGGTACCTAGCTAATAATATAACCAATTAGATTCGCGAATAATAAAATCTACTATTAGGTAGGTAGGTGTATTTTCTTCTGGCAATGTACAAAAAATAACATTGATTTTTGTACCTACATCGAGCATGGTATCTCAAACATCCCTATTAAGTTGTAACAAGTATATAATAATAAGTTACCACATAAGAAAGAAAAAAAAAATTATTCTGCACAAACAATACGTGCTTTTCTAAAAAAATACATAGAACTAAATACACCCGTGCAAAGCAGCTAAAAAACCTCGTATTCAGAGCCACTAAACAATTTACATAAGGAAATAGAGTTATCGATATCCAACAAAAAATAAAATAACACTACAATCAACTACCACATAAATATAACAAAAACTTACCTCCAAACTAATGTCCCTTCAACTTTCAACACACACAACATAAACAAAAAATCTTTCCACCTTTCTTGCTACTATCACTTCAACAGTTTTGGTCACTTCGATCACAAGTACGTACACTCGTTAAGTTCGATCGCGGCGCGTGCGCGGTCCGGGAGTCTGTTTTGGTCGCGGCGGGTACGTTGGCCCGGCGCGGTAGTGAAACTGCGGCGGTGAGCACTGAGCGTACTACCGCCGCGACGTGATTCATTGACGGATAGCTGCTGGTGCGGGCCACGAGCGGTAGCGGGGGCACGGGACTTGAAATATCACTACATAGTATAAAGCAAAGTCACTTCCCGCGTCTGTCCTAATGAGTGTATGTAGGTATGCTCAGATCTTTAAAACTACACAACGGATTTTGAAGCAGTTTTTTTTTAAATAGACAGAGTGATTCAAGAGGAAGGCTTAATGAATTGTTTCACTTAGAATTTAATGCGTGCGAAGCCGCGGGCAAAAGCTAGTTACTAATAAATAATGACTAATGGTGTGAGCAGTGGTGGCCCAGTGGTATCGGCCTCGAGTTACAAGTTCTAGGTCGTGAGTTCGAACCCAAGCAGGCGCTATACTTTGTGTATTTAATTTCATCGTCACTGCCCTCAAGAAAAAAAACATTGTAAGGAAACCGGCATGTCCTAGAACCAAAAATTCGAAGACATGTGACATCCGCCAACCCGCACTGGGTTCGCGTGGTGGATTATGGCCCACTCGCTCTCTTAGAGAGAAGGCCGTTGTCCCAGCAGTGGGAACATTATAGGCTGATTATGTTGTTGATATGTTGTAATGTCTAATATCTTCTCTCAATTCGCAATTGGGTATTTGAAAGGGTAGTCAATAACGTTACTTTTTATGAACTGTCAAAACGCGGCATGTGTACGTGATTTGTATGAAATATAACATTTTGACGTCACAGATTTTTAGACTCAAATGGAATACTTATTAGCATTAAATGCAATTTAACAATTATATCGTCGCATTATATTTAATTTCTGCACGGTGATGGAAGTTTTTATGACGAGCGGGCTTTTTTCCATGTGATTTCATATTTTATTTTTGACCGATTCAAATACTCAATTGGTTGTATTAGAAACAAACGTTGCTTTTGGCTTACTTAGACAAAATAATGATTCCACCATTATTTAGAGACTGTTGCTTGATGTGGCTTAAGTGCATGAAAAAAAACTGTGTTACTACCGACTAGAATTAGTTGTTTGTGTATGGAGTCGAACTTCTTTTATCATCATCACTGCTGGACATAGGCTTTCGCTAAGCATCACCAGTTTGACTTGTTCTGTGCTTATTGCATCTAGCGCATTCAAGTTGTAGGAGACCATCCAACACTCCATCTACCGGCGTGTGGTCGCTACTCCAGAATCTTTCGGCCCCACTGACCTCATCCGATCTGCAAGCAATGTACTACTGACACTTAAGTTTGGCAATTTTTGGGCTATGCTACGCCTGTTCTCCTGTGGATCTCTTCATTTCTGATTCGACCTTCTGTATTTATCTATTTTGTGATATAAGTATGGCTGCGCGCATGACAATGTGTTGACCTCAGATACAGTTATGATTCAGTTCGTATCGGCTAAGATGTTGCTCGAAGTATCCATAATTTATAGGTCACGTGATCGAGACGTAGAAGATGTAGATAGATGTTATTATGTGAGCATTGTTGGGATTGTGGTTAAATAATAACAGTCGCACGTGTTGATCGAAGGTTAAACTACTCTTGCTGCGGTCAATTTGTGGATAGGTGACCATTCATCACATATCGAGACCACTCCTTGCCTCAGAAACCACGTAACGCCATTGGTCACGACGGTTATTTGTAGATCCCTGTCAGTCGTCAAGGGTAGTCAGAAGCCTAATAGTCTTACTTAGCTAATAATCTTATCATGGGGTATCGTGTTACCCAGTTACTGAGTTGTGAAGGTCAGATAGGCAGTTACTCCATGTAAAATACTGGTATTCACCTGCATCCGGTTAGACTGGATACTAGTTGGGAAAAGTCTAGGCAGATTGATTGATGTGAGGATTGTTTATCATTAATCAAAATCGTGATAAATAAGAGTAGTTAATGAGTGGGTAGGTACAATGTTTAATAGATAAAACAAGTTAGCTTCTCTAGATATCATTAAATCATAGTGTCATCATAGATCTAAAGTAAAATTCATCCGTTTGCGTGACTTTAAACATTAAAATAATTATACCTACAATCACATCATAATTTAATATTTTTATCTTGACAATACCTCTTAATATTAATGATTCAATACATACAGGTAACAAGACCAATTACTTTTGTTATTTACACCAAAGATACAATGTTCGTTAAACAATAGCTACTACGTCAAATTCAATGTCAAATAGCCGTGTTGCATTGAATAAGTAATTCATAAATTGATCTTGACCACGCAAATGTCTTTCACACATACGCGCTAACTTACGCTGTAAATTGGTAAATTACGTGATTTTCTAACAATGCCAGTGGCAAAGCGAACGTCAAATTGATTTGGTGTTAATATTATGTCAAGTACAGATGATTTGGATTGTTCTAATTTGACCTATACTTTCGATAACAAAATACGACTATCTTTACATATCAATTTTGAATGCTAACATACACACATACACATTTGACCTATACTTGAAATGTAACGGTTTTGCGCGGTTTGATAACAAAATTATTTGTATCTCATCACATTGAAGCCAATCAAATCCTAGCATATAAACGTCCCGACATCAATAGTCGGTCAGGGGTTCAACTAACTCGAAAGAATCTCCTTTTCTATGGTTGAATAAAGGACCACCATGTTGCTCATACTAAGCGCTATAAATAAACAAAGCAAGCAAGCATGGTCATAATAAAATACAATTTTGCATCATTGATGATTGTTTTTGCATCATTATGACGTGTAATATATCAATGGGTAACAATTAGTTTTAACAAAAGCATGTCTCGTTTTGTATCCAATATTTTTTTATATAATAAAACGCTTTTTGAAAACTGCACTGTCGATCAGTCTCCCGCCACCCGCTGCCGCTTATGCCTTGCATTCCCAACGCAATTTTCTTAATAGTGACGTAACGATCGGCATCGACACCGGTTTCTAATGACGTAGGTACCTATTCACTATAAATTTGTCTATGAGATAGCAGGCAGTCGTCAACTCGTCACGTAGGCTTACCCCGTAAGAGTAAAGGTCAAATCTGGCTGAGACGTCTTCTGCGGAGACTCTTCCTGTTGGCGTCATTTTTGTATGCTATCGTCATCTATTCCACACCAAACCATTCAATACCTACAAAAATAGGAGTAAACTCACCTCTGAATAGGCTCAGTCGAGAGATGAATCCTTATATAAAATCCACTCCAGATGTTGGTGTGGCGAAATATGTGTCCTGTCCTATAAGTACCTCTATCGAACCCTTTAGAGAAACAAGGCGAGATGTTATGTTTTATGATAAGTAAGTCGATGACCCCACAACGTGGAAATGAAAGTAATTTACAGGTACATACTACCGGTAACATGGAATAAATTATATTAAGCATTTCCAGGTAATTACATAGGTACACAGGTAACACAAGGAGCTCGTGGCTAACTAATAACAACCGCACAGATCGGTTGCCGGGGTTGGCTGTGAATGGGTGACCATCTTTACATACCGAGACTCCTCCGTGCCTCGGAAAGCTCGTTTAGCCGTTGGTCCCGGCTGTCATTCGTGGATCTTTGACAGTCGTTGTGTGTAGTCAGAAGCCCGATAGTCTGACAGGCAGTCTTACCAAGACTTTTTTGACTTTTGACTTTTTGGGTTTTGGAGGTCAGATAAGCAGTCGCTCCATGTAAAATACCTACTGGTATTCTGCTGCATCCGGTTAGACTGGAAGCCGACCCCAACGTAGTTGGGAAAAGGCTAGGCAGATTGACGCAGGTAACACGAATAGGTATTGGCCAGAGTTAGCTGTATTTGTTTGAATAAGTGAAGGGATACAATAACTCCTACTAATTTATTAAGAAATATTGTGACAGTTTGTATGTTTGTTACTCAATCACGAAAAAACGGCTTAATAGATTTGGGTAAATCTTTCCATACAGAGCCCTTTTTTTTGAGGGTGGAAAATCATCTAATGACTCCTCCCGCTCTGGGTGGAGCGGAAGGGAGTGTCAGACTGTTACTGACTAAAACCCATCCATGTTCCTTCCTTAGCCCTTTATGCTCCGGGGTGGCGGTACCCCTTTCAGACAATCCCGCTTATCCATGCAGAGCCTGGATTAACACATAGGATACTTTTATTCCACTATTCCCACGGGATTGGAAACTGTAGGGTGCTGCTAGTATTATTACAAATTATACAGTATGTTAGGTTAAACGAGCGACATACTTTCATGTTGTATAGTACTCATGAAAATCAACAACTTCGTCCATGGGACCAACTCTGAAATATAAAAAAAAATATCAGCTGTTCCATACATTTTGACGAATTATGCGAACATAAATGTACTGAACAGCTGATTTTTTTTTCATGATTTCAGCTACAGTTCCGTAGTCAAAGTTGTTCATTTGCATGAGTATAGTAACCCCTGAAAGTATGTCCCTCGTTAAACCTAACACACTGTATTCTTTTCATATTGATTGTCAAAGGCTGTGATCATCGTAAAACTAATTAGGTACAGCCAGATATTAGGTTTAGTCAGTAAGTCTTAAACGGGAAAAACCAATTCTATGACTCCAACAGATATGATAAAATCATAGAATAAAATTAACTTTTCCCTGTGTCTGACAAGGTGATAATCTATACTAATATTATAAAGCTGAAGAGTTTGTTTGTTTGAAGGCGCTAATCTCGGGAACTGTTGGTCCGAATTGAAAACTTATTTTTGAGTTGGATAGTCTATTTATCGAGGAAGACTATAGGCTATGTAACATCACGGGAGCAGCTAGTTTTTCATATTGTCAAAGGTATTTCTGTGATCATAGATAGACCATAGATAAGGTTTAGTCAGTAAGTTGGAAATGGGAAAAAACCAATTCTATGATTCCACCAGATATGATAAAATCATAGAATGATATTAACTTTTACCTGTGTCTGACGAGGTCATAATCTATACCTACTAATATTATAAATCTGAAAAGGTTGTTTGTTTGAACGCGCTAATCTCTGGAACTACTGGATCGAATTGAAAAATTCTTTTTGTGTTGGATAGTCTTTTTATCGAGAAAAGCTATGTAACATCACGCTACGCGATGCGTACTACCAATTGGAGCCGTTTAGCGGGTGAAACTAGTAAAATATATAAATAAACCCGTACGACTGCTATTATTTAGCCGCGAGTTCCTCATTACCATTTCAAACAATAACTTCTTCATTACCAAGAATGAGAGTAAACTAACTAGTCTCTAATTACGTGTAACAAACGGAAAGAATTCGTAAAATTAATTATTTTGCTCTTTACAATCTAAGACCTCGTGCCGGTCTGATTATTAGGCTATTCAGATTCACCAGTCTACAAGAAAATAACAACTTTAAC
Source organism: Hyppa rectilinea (assembly GCA_951799385.1). Lineage (NCBI taxonomy): Eukaryota > Metazoa > Arthropoda > Insecta > Lepidoptera > Noctuidae > Hyppa > Hyppa rectilinea. The sequence goes on from OX637324.1 coordinate 14,847,501, forward strand.
CTGTATGTACTAAGGTCTAAATTTTATTGACTGAAACTTACAATGAGAAATTTTTCATGTCATTATTTTGAACCATAAACTGATTCAAATAAAGTTCAAAGTAAAGTTGTTTTTCTCTGGCCCTTAACATCTGTTGATCAATTTCAGCCGATATGACTGATTGCAGAAGATAATTGTATTGACATGCACAAGCCTCGATATGGACGGACGAGTTGGTCGCAAATTGATTCGAATTGCCGCAAAGAGTCGCAGTAATTGTAAAATTAAGTTTAATTTTAGTTGTAATTATATTGAATGGACTAAGGCTCTATATGGATTGGATACTTCGTCACAAATTATCGCAATTTGTCGTTTAAACATATGTGCATAAGTAGTGATGACAAGACTTAATAAATAAATGAAGAATATACTATACTTACTAGACAGAGTAAAAAATAATGTTGTATAAAAAACTACATACAAAAATTTAAAAAAAACTGTGATGCGTTTTCTTTAAATTTATTAAACTTTCTACATTTGATAGCCCAATTTTTGAGGCTATTAACTTCAACCTAGGACCCTATAGGATGATCAGCGGGATGGTCGGAACACAAAGGCTTAACAAAAATGGGTGGGTTTTAGTCAGAAAGAGTCTTACACACACTTACGCTCCGTTCTAGGATTCGAGTAAAAAGAGAAATCACCATCATCATTCTCCTGCCCTTATCCTAATATATTTGGGGTCGGCGCAACATGTCTTCTTCTTCAATTCTTTCTTTTTCTTAGTAAAAAGAGAAATGAATAGTAAAATTACTAAATCATCATCTGCCTAGCCTTTTACCAACTATGTTGGGGTCAGCTTCCAGTCTAACCAGATGCAGCTGAATACCAGTATTTTACAAGAAACGACTGTCTATCTGACCTCCACAACCCAGTAACTGGGCAATACCCCTTGGTAAGACTGGCTGTCAGATTTTCTGGCTTCTGACGACCCGTAACGACTGTCAACGATGCACAAATGACAGCCGGGACCAACGGCTTAACGTGCTTTCCGAGTCACGGAGGAGTATCGGTATATAAAGATGGTCACCCATCCACGGCCAACCCCGGCAACCGTAGCTTAACCTAAAGGATCGACCTGTGCGGCTGTTAGTACTTAGCCTCGAGCTCCTCGAGAGAAATTACTAAATAAAACTTTAATATTTTCTTAAAAGCTTGAGGCGTATCTTTAAGGGTAAGAAGGACATTTACGCCTCAAGATTTTAATTATACTAATGACAATTTATTTTCTAGGACAATAATATCACAATTGTCACGGTATTTAGCTTGACTCGGATGATTAAATCGCCCACAAGAGCATTGCGCCAATTATTTCTAACGGCTATCATAATGCGATGGCCTTTGATACACTTAATTGGCGATCGTTTTGAAATGTAACCCACTGTATAAGAAGGGTAACACCATACTTACGCTTAGTAATGTAAGAGGGTAAGCGGGGATTCAAGAATTGCAAGTCGTTGTTGTTTTTGAACCTACTTCTGTTGGAAAATAAACTTTATATAACATTACTTCACGTCTTTCGGCGGGGAATACTTGAACATAGCTGGCGAAATTTTTTATTTTTTTTTACTCTGTCATCTCGCAGTTCAACCATAGGGTTGTCTACCACTTAACCGGACTTGCCTGTGGATGCTACAAAACAATTGTAGCCTCCAGCCAGGGCTTAGCAAAACTTACAAATTAAGCGATTACACGCTAAGGGCATCCCCTGTGGGGTACGGACCTCGGCTTAGGACGTCGCTGGGGAGGACAGCAAGGGACAAGCTGGATCGGGCGTATTTAATACTACTACAGGCTCAGCTGCAATCGGGGGGCTAGCGAAATCAACTGTAGCTAACAGAATTTATTTGATTCTACACTCGATGAAAAGAACCACAAAAAAAAACAAAAGACGAATACAAATAAAAGAACACTCCGATACTACTTTTTGTTTGGCCATTGTATTTGAGCAAGATCAAGGTTAGTAGGTACCATTGAGCGCGAACTGTTGTGGTACTGTAGTTCTTGCAACCTTGTTTAAATCCGCGAAAAGTTCCGTTTCAATAACTGGGCCATAAATAAAAATAAAAATCGTTTATTATCAGGCGTCGAAGGCCCATAGCCTGTTAGTATAACCATAAAAAATGAGCTTTGTTGCGCTACTTCTTCCCAGCTAGCACTAGGAAGTGGTGTCGGGCTAACGTTATAAGGGATAGTCTTAATATATTTTGAGTGTTCAAAAGGTAGACTCTCAGCCTACTTTCAGCTAGTCTTTAAGAAGGGGCTCGTTAGGACCGAAGCCTGCCGGGTAAGCGAGATTGTCCGAAAGGGTTACCGCTACCCCGGAACATAAAGAGCTAAAGAAGGAACATGGATGGGTTTTAGTCAGTAAGAGTTTGATACTCGCATCCGCTCCACCCGGAGCGGGAAGAGTCATTTGATGATAACCCACCCTGAAAAAAAAGCCTATTTTAAATACAAATTTATTCAAATTAGGCTGAGAGTCAACACTTTTTGATTCGATCCAACAGGACGCATTCAATAAGGTGTCTCCAAGTTATACCTACTGGAAACGGGCATCAGATACAGTCCAACTTTACAAGTAATGCTTTTAGCTCCCTTCAAAATGGTGAAGCTGAATGGTGCTAATCCATGCGTTATGTTCATGAACGGGCGCCGTCAGTGGGGACTGGTCATATCTTAGCGGCTATGGCTTGTTTTAATTTAATTTTTGTATTCTTTGTATATTTTAACGGATGTTTTTAACGTTCTGCATCGTTCTCACATGTATAATAATAATATGAATGATGTAACCATATTTTGTTTAAACGAGTGTCCGTAAAGTTTCTTGCCCATTCTTCTCCATAGGTACCTACTGCTTTGGAATTGGCAGTTAGCTTAATTTTTCTGGCTGACCGACCCTTTGACTATATAAAAGTGCCTGTCATTTGTTTATTTGAAATAAATGCTTTGAGTTTGAATGCAATATAGAAGGGCTATGAGAGGAGAAAGGATCACTAGCACTCGCGACCACGTTGTGTTACCCATTATATCCGAAGGGGTTGCCTCACTGTTCTGGTATGCGAGTAGCGTGGCGATTGTTGTGGTGCAATAGTACACTGTCAGTAGTACTGTACGGTGACTGTGAGATCATGTATATCGAAGCGTAAGTTGGAGTTTCGATAAAATATTGCTAATCCCTTAGCAGCTCTTTTTTTTTTAAGGCTGGGAAACCATCCAATGACTGCTCCCGCTCTGGGTGGAGCGGAAGGGAGTGTCAGACTCTTACTGACTAAAACCCATCCATGTTCCTTCCGTAGCCCTTTATGTTCCGGGATAGCGGTAACCCTTTCGGACAATCCCGCTTAAGAATTAGGGCCCTGTCTCGACATATTTGTCTTTGTAAACACATCTAAAGTTGAGGTTAAGTACTACAAAAAAAATTCTTAAGCTGATATTAGAAGCTTGAAAAAGGTTTTTACGAAAAAAATAACGACTTTCGAAATTAAAATAATTTTCCACTTTGTAGTGTTCGTTCGGAAATAGGTTTTAAAACAAAAAAAAGGTTTAATCGTTTTATATTTTTCACTTTTGAGATGCTGCCTACCTACCCCACAGTTCCCATACCAATTCGTATCCACTACTAAACTTGCTATGTAAACAACAGTGACCCGAAGTCCCTAATAAATTAGTAGGTACTTCGGGTTAATCATCAAGATAAACAGAATGGATTAAATACGTAATATTATCGAAGCTAACACAAAAACTGCTCAAACGAAGTTAATAAAATTGGAATGGCACCACCTCTGAAGTATGACCAACAAAACAAAAAAAGTATTTTCTAAATCAGTTCACAATTGACAGTGAAATCGGTGGAAATACTTATACATAAAATTAAAAAACATACATACAGTCGAACATAGAACTTCCTCCATTGTTCTAAGTCGCTTAAAAATGTGAAACCCAATAATATAGTTTTGGCTTTTGTAGTAACAGATAGGGCATGGATCCCGGAATTCCGAGATTTCGTAACTCCGGAATTTCGGTTGATTTTTTACAATATTACAATTCCGGAAGTGAAGTAAATATCGCAATCCGATACTCGTATAATTATTTGTAAGATAAGTTACCACAATAATAAGATTTGCATATTTGTACTCTCTTGCGAAATGTACCGTAGCCAAGAACAGCTGGATAAGGAACTCAGTAAATGCAAAGAACCTCGCACGAATCAAAAACGACAATTTGATCTTGCTGGATTCGTAAAAGTTGAGAAAGCTATGTACGATAATGGTGGAGAACGTGGTCTTTATTTGACACAGGCATACATACAAGGCCGGGTAATTTTTTAACCGCCTACGAAGCTCGCTCTCAGATAAAATGTTAGATGCTCTGATACTCTTGAGAACACATTATCAAGAAGAGCGATCTTTTTTGAAAAAGTGATTCTTCTCCTATTTACTTTACATTTCTTTTTAGTATAAGTTGATTTAAAGATCTCAATTTCCAAAAAATACGACAGCGTAAGTTTAGAGTTTTTTAATTATGTTTAAGTTTTATTCTTTAAACCTATTTTCATGATCTCAGATGAGGAGAACTTGTTGATTTTATTCATTGTGAGTTGTTGAATCTTATATATGTACATCATAATTTTATTAGATAGTGATTTAATAAGCTACATTGCAATTTCAAATAGCTAGCACACGTTGATTTTGCTATAATGTATATTATTGAAAAGTTGATTATTTTTTGTTATATTCATTAAGAAAAACCTGATAGAAGACTGTTTAATTGATCTCAGTCAAGAGTTTTGTCGATTTCTTTAGTTTTTAATAAAGATTTGATTTAACAAAACACTTAAATACCTATTTATTGTTTTTTTTTTCCTATACTTTTTTCTAATTCCGATATTACATGCCCTAGTAACAGATCCAGTTAAAGATACGAGGATTCCCCAAAAGAGACTATTATTACCTACATTGTTCCATTGTCATACCCATGCATGGAATTCTACCGTAATTTCTGGGTGATTCTTCTCACTAATTGCCGGATGGGAAAACCCAAAGCGAACAAAAAAACCCTGCTAAAGGTCGCCCTCCTACCTGAGAAGGGACCACCACGGTGCTACTGTCTTCATGGAGGTTGATTTTCTAATTGCATCACAATAATGACTATGATGCAATAGTTGGTACTATGGTGCATGCTGCACTATTGCACCATGTGTCATTTTCGAGGAATTAACTGAATTGACCCCTAAGTAGGTAAATATTGTGGAATGGAAATACAAATATTGTATTGATAAGCGGGATTGTCATAAGCGGGATTGGCATAAGCGGGATTGTCATAAGCGGGATTGTCATAAGCGGGACTGTCATAAACGGGATTGTCGTAAGTGGGATTGTCATAAACGGGATTGTAATAAGCCGGATTGTCGTAAGCGAGATTTTCGTAAGCGGGCTTGTCATAAGCGGGCTTGTCATAAGCGGGCTTGTCATAAGCGGGATTGTCCTAAAGGGTTACCACTACCCCGGCACATAAAGGGCTAAGGAAGGAATATGGATGGGTTTTAGTCAGTAAGTGTCTGACACTCCCTTCCTCTCCACTCAGAGCGGGAGAAGTAACTTGATGAATTACCACACTCAAAAAAAAAAGTATTATGTTTAGTATCGCTAATATTGTGGTCAAAGTTGAAATTTCAAAACTCATTTACAAACATTCAAATTCAATATGGCATACTGCCAATCCTCTGGGCACATTTCCGATGCGGATGAGTACATTGACCCTCAAGTGTTCTTTTGTTTTTGTATTTATTTGTATAGTTCGTCATTTAATTGAGTAACTAGTTTAAATAGTTAGTTGTGTTTATTAAGAAAATTAAAACCTAAAATGGGATTGGGCGGGTCACGTTAGCCGCATGCCCTGCCCCATAGTGACCGCTGGGCAATAGTCGCTACAAGATGAGCGCCTGAGGATGGACGGTGCCGTCGAGGCCGGCCCAGGAAGAGGTGGCGAGACGACCTAGACGTATACCGCAAAGGATGGATCGAGGTGGCTCAAGAGAAAGATGTCTGGAAGGATTTGGGGGTGGCCTTTGCTCAGCAGTGGGACAGTTCAGGCTTAGTAAAAAAAAAACTTAATAATTAAGTTCACGTTCATCAAAATCAGTTCTACCTTTTACGAGCTCACACCTCACATGGAGATATCCTTACTCGCTAACGACCCTGCCCCAATTGTGACAACCTAGAACATTATATTAAAGCCTGCCTTCGATAATTAATACATATTTATCCATATCCACCTTCTCGCCTTACGTCTCTCTAAGCATGATCTTATTGGATCTCGTTAAGATCTACGATCTTACATCCTGCACATAGTAAAGACTTTAATCAGTGTAGCGTAAGGTTCAAAATGCCTTATTCTACGTCGAGTTAACTTGGTATCTGATAAAGAGTACCAAGTAATAAATTGCGACCAATTTAATCTTTATGTCGGTGTATTATGATTGAGATTGCTTTGGTTAGATAGTATTTCTAAATTTGTTCTTAACTTAATGCCCTGCCGTCCACATAATTGGTACAGATTACTTGTAAAGCGAATATAATAAATTATTAAATAGTAAAGCACATAGTGTAATGTACAGTAAGATATATAAAGGCATCTAATTTGGATTAGAACGACTAGACTAGTTAATAAAATTGTATTTCTTGAGTTAATGGGAGAACATGGTGTAGTTATACAGTTAACTTATGTTTTACTTTATTATTGTTTGGAAGAAGAAACAGTGAGTTAACATAACCTAAAATATAACAAGACGCCTGCAATACACGTTGGGTTAAGTAGATCTATACTTGCAGCGACGGCCGCGTATCATAACTTGATTAAGTTATAACCTGATAACAACAAACAATCTGACCGGCTGTCACTGAAAATCAGTGCTGTAGTTCTGTCTCAGCATAATGCTTCGACCCCATGAAGCATTATGCTGAACAAAGGCCGTTTTGCGCGGATGTGATGTTTCCCAACTTGTTTTTTATAATGTTTGTTTTTTTTACAGCGTCAAGTTTGCCACAAATGAACTTATTTTCATTCTTTTTGATAATGACCTCTTTTTTCTTTCTGTGGGTAGTGACTAATCTGGTGTCAGAGTTTTTATGCTGCCCATGGGCCTCTGACTTAATAGTAATAGTATATTTATTCGCATAAAACATGGTATAAGGCTACTTAATGGCACAAACATGTTTAGCTAGGATAAGACCAAGCATGCAAAAATTTTAAAGACAGGGAAAAGGGTATGCAGGCATCTAACACTGAACAGTATACTTATTATTAAGAACATCAAACATTTTATCTATAAATTCTCCCAAGCTATAAAAACTATATTCCAGTAACCATTTATAAAATTTAGTGTTAAATAATGTTGTATTTAATATTTTAAAATGCTTCGGTATTTTATTATAAATGCGCAGAAACATTGCCAGGCAGTTATTATTGTATTATTATTGTAGTTATTGCTAGCTATATTTTTTTTATGAGACTCGGCAATACTGTAACTTTCCTATTACTATTACTGAAAGAGTTTTCAAAATCGGGTCAGTTGTTCCGAAGATCGAATTCAGTAGTTCCGAAGGTAAGATTTTCAAATTGTATCTCTTTTTGATATCATTGTATCTAATAGACAACTTCTGCTTGACATTACCATTGAGAAATTAATATTACATCATGAATGTAGGGTTAAAAATATTGTACCTAGCACTAACCCAGGTCATGGTCAAGCCGTGTGCTAAATTCATCGAAATCCGTTCAGCGTTAAGGCGTGAAACGTGACAGATAGACAAAAAATAATTTGTTCAAACTAGGCTAAACGAAACTAAACTTTTACAACGTCGAAATTACGTGCGACAGCCCCCCTGCACGCCCACCCTTCACCACTTTCTAGTGGTTTAACTGGGAAGAAGAAGTGGCGCAAAGATGTTTCGGGCACTGTCCGAAAGGGTTACCGGTACCCCGGAACATAAATAGCTAAGGAAGGAACCTGGATGGGTTTTAGTCAGTAAGAGTCTGACACTCCCTTCCGCTCCACCCAGAGCAGGAGTGGTCATTAAATGATTTCCCACCCTCAAAAAAAAAAGGATACCAAGGATAAATAAAACTAAAACTTCTATATCTCATCATTCTTCCTCCACAGCAGACTAGCTAAGATGGTTTTATGAAAGAAAGATAGTATTACAGTTCCAGAATATACCAGAATAAAACATTTTTTTTTTAATGTCTGTGGTTAAACTTACAATTGATATTATATTTGGAACAACTATTGTGGCCAACTATACCTATTGTCAACAAACGATTTGGGCCAATATTGGCATATTATAAGAGAACTCTTTACAAAGAAAACCAATTGAGAGCAACTGCATAGAATTCATCAATTCAGCACACAGGGGATACAAAAGCCTATTCAATGAGGCATTGGTTCCGGTTTCCAAGCGAATATTTAATTACAGAAGATCGAGACAGACCTGAAAACGGTTACACAATGACATCTAGCTCGGACCTGCAGTTGGTGAGTAATGGGTAGCTCACCATCTGTTCAGGACCAGGCCTGTGCCGGACTTGTTCGAAAGGGTTACCGCTTCCCCGGAACATAAAGGGCTTTTTTTTTAAGGCTGAGAAATCATCCAATGACTGCTCCCGCTCTGGGTGGAGCGGAAGGGAGTGTCAGACTCTTACTGACTAAAACCCATCCATGCTCCTTCCGTAGTCCTTTATGTTCCGGGTCAGCGGTAACCCTTTCGGACAATCCCGCTTAAACATAAAGGGCTAAGGATGGAACATGGATGGGTTGTAGTCAGTAAGAGTCTGACACTCCCTTAGGCTCTACCCAAAGCAGGCGAAGTTATTTAATGACACATCCAGCCATACCTACATCTCCAGTATGTATAAGGTGAACTCGTTTTGTGTAAGTTTTCCGTATAATGAGATATCTATCTTTAATAGAGTTGACTATTATTCGTGATTTAGAAAGCGCGTTGGCCCCACCGTCATTCGTAGATCTTTGACAGTTGTTAGGGTGATCCCGAAAGTCGAACTACCAGTCGTACCACGGGATATCGTGTTACCAATAATTGCGTTATGGATAGACAAAAATTCCATATCATCATCAGCCTTTTCCCAACTATGTTGGGGTCGGTTTCTAGTCTAACCAGATGCAGCTGAATACCAGTATTTCACATGGACCGACTGCCTATCTGAACTTCACAACCCAGTAACTGGGCAATACGATACCCCTTGGTAAGACTGGCTGTCAGATTTCCGGGCTTCTGACAACCCGTAACGACTGTCAAAGATGCACAAATGGCAGCCGGGACCAACGTCTTAACGTGCTTTCCGAGGCACGGAGGAGTCTCGGTATGTAAAGATGGTCAGTAATCATACTTATGGTCACAAAAATTCCATATACCTACATATATAAGGACAGTGAGTTCTAAGGAAGAATTTTCTAAATTAATCCCCAAAAGGGGTTTAATCAAGGGGGTTTTTACGGATGGGTAAACCCTACGGACTTCCCTTATGCCATTGTCAAACACCGCGTTTATTGGCGGTCAATCTAGTCTAATCTGTTGCCTCGTTGGTATTGTGGTTGCAAGCGGTACTGCTGGGCATGAAGTCCTCGGAATTATTACGTCTTCCATATAATTGTTCCCAGTAGCAGCTCGCTATCTGGATTTATGCCCAGTTGATCGACTCGCGCCCTATTACATGGGCCTTAAACATAACAGGTGAAATGTTGGTGTATCTCTGCATTGCCTTTCGGAGAAACAAGCGGAACGTTGTGTTATGTAACCAATTTGTATGCGAATCATCTATCAATGTAATAAGTACGCATTACCTACTTAATTCAAGGCACGTCCCGATTGCTTCAATTTGTTTCTCAGCTGCACTGTATTAGATTGTAGTTCTGTTGTTATATTACGTGTGGGTATTGCTTTAGATTTGTAAATAGTAATCATGATTATCATCGCAGCAGATTTTTTTTTGTGGATAGGAAATCATCCAATGATTCCTCCCGTTCTGGATTGAGCGGAAGTAATTCTGTCTGTATATTTCCTGTGCGGGTCGTGAAGTCTTTGAGTTTGAGAACCCTTTAGGACAATCCTGCTGACTATCACAGCAGCCTTGTTCCACACACTGCTGAGTATATAGTATATAGTATGTGCCATGCTTCCCTGGTCTGTGTGGGCCTCATCCAGGTCGTCCCCGCGATCTTCTGTAGATGGTCCACTCACCGTGGACCATCTACAGAAGATCGCGGACTCTTTAATGAAGATTCGTACATCAGACTTAAAAAAAAATAGCCTATATTCCTTCCTAGAAAAGTTAGGCAGAGGTAAGTCCCATGTAATAGAGCATGAGCCGATTGCCAATAACCGGGAGCAAATCCAGACTCCTGGCAGCCACTGAGAAATTCCATATAGTAAAACAGATGGAGTATTTTATGTAAAATGATAGTTTGAGCTGAATTAAGTTAGAAAGGAAGCTGACCCCTATACAGTCAGGAAGAATCAGGCAGATTGATTTAGAATTACGCGTTTAGTCATAACAGCAATAATTGACACATTATACGATGACGATGATTTTTATGAAATGTCCGACGTCATTAATGTCAATAAAATAACAGCAATTCATGATGATGCATGAATAAATAATAATAATAATCAATGATATTATGAATAAACAATACACTTACTATGTTACATGAAAGCATTTTATTTTAACAAACACTTTTATCGAATTAGTCCAGGATACCAGCGTTCTAAAAATTACCCAATCGCCAGGAGCATTTATAGAACACGAAATGTAAATGATTATTCGTAATAACAGGAAAACTGTTGCTTTGTATTTATACTAATATCACAGAGTAGCACGGTACGGTAGGTTCATTTAATCCATGTGTTTATTAGATGTAGATTATATGCGATAGCTGCCAAGAATTATACCAATTTTTTTATTTGATGTCGGTCTATACAGTGTCATAAGTTAAACGAGGCACATTATTTTCAGGGGATACATACTCACTGAAATCATAATTCGTCAAAATGTATGGAACAGGTGATATTTTTCTTCTTATTTCAGAGTTGATCCCATGGACAAAGTTGTTGATTTCCATGAGGACTATACAACCTAAAATTATTGCCCTCGTTTAACCTAACACACTGTAAATGGTCCAAAAAGACTCATCACAGCCATCCAATAATGATGCATACTTTTAAAAATAATTGATCCTCTTCTAAACATTCTGATTTTGTCTCTCAGTTACTGCGTTGTAACCGTGACTAATTTCTTATCCAAATTGGACGCTTAATACTTAGTAATGATTTTTAGGACCCCAAAATTGTTTTTTTTTTTGAGGTTCGTGAAACGAGGCGCGATTATTATATTAGAGTGCTAAATAATATTTTTCAGGAACTGGCATTTCTTGTCGTCAAAATGCATGTAGGTCCACGCAACACTATCCATCACAACGGGCCTACTTTACTCTACTATGTCGTGGCTACAAACAAACAGATGGAAGGAAATAGCAAATTAATTTGAAACAGTATGATTAGCTGTTTATTTGATGGCGTTTCCGTTTGTCAGCCATCAAGGTTCGTTCGATACTTGAGCGGCAATAATCACTTGTTTATAGACATTTTAACGGCTTTGACACATATTTAAAACGTTAATAGTTGAACGGGTAAGGCGGCAGCTATTTAAAGGTCGTTTACATTTTAATTTTCCATCTACACCAATCTGTGAGCTGCTTAGAAATAAAGAAAAAAAAAAAAAAAAAAAAAGCATATTTCTAAAAAATAAAAGTAGCTAAATTCACCCGTGCAAAGCAGCTAATAAACCTCGTATTCAGAGCCATTAAAACAATTGACAATCTGTATCTCGGCCATGGACAATGGATGGACCACAGAAAAAACACTGACACTTATTGTTTATGAACATGAACATGACAGCAAACACTAAGACTATTAAATCTTTTTTTTTTTTTTTTAAATTATCATTTATACAAATTATCATAGGATTCAAATTGAATAGCAACCAAAAACCACTAAGGTTTAATCTAAAAAGTTCTTGTCACCAGAGACCACGTTTTTTGGAGTTTTAAGTCTTAATTATTATGCTTGAGTTGGTTAAGCAGTGGAGTGTAACGGACATGCTAATTTAAGATGCTGCTAATTCTAAAATACTCTTCCTGCGAAATCTGCCGAGTTTTTTCCCAACTATGCTGGGGTTGGCTTGCAGTCTAACTCGATTCAGCTGAATACCAGTAAACCTTACAATCCGGTTACTGGGTGACACTTGTTGTGGGTTGGCAAGACTAGTTGTCAGTTGTAGTGGTTAGGCTTCTGATTACCATAATGACTGTCAAATACCTACGAATGGGGCCATCTATTTAGCGTGCTTTTTAAGGCTCGGGGTGTCACGGTATGTAATGGATGGTCACACATCCACGGACCCACCTCAGCCAGCGTTGCTTAACTTTGAAGATCGATTAGTGCGACTGTTTTTATAATTACTTATAATGTAAGTACACAAAAAATATGGGATTTTTGTAATAATAGGACCAATACATATACATTTTCATCATCATCATGGTTCTACTCTTATGTTCTCATTTGTATCAGGTATATTCGGCTCCAGTCGGCCGGAGACGCTGAATTCTACTCGGCGCCAGAAGTAAGTATTCACTTTTATCGTGTACCTGCTCATAAGCACACACCCTGTTTTTTAAGATTCCGTACCCTATAGTACCGTAAAGGGTAAAACGGGACCCTATTACTAAGACTCCGCTGTCCGTCCGTCTGGCACCAGTCTGTATCTCATGAACCGTGATAGTTACACAGTTTAAATTTTCTGAATGATGTATATCTGTTGCTGCTATAACAACAAATACTAAAATACAGTTTATAATAAATATTTAAGGGGGCTCTCATAAAACAAACGTATTTTTTTACCATTTGTATAGATTACTCGCGCACCAAAGGTTTTGAAATATGGGTTATTGGAGGTCCCATGGATTTTTATTTCGTGGATATAAAAATCCATTTCATCTTTGGATTACAACAACATTTTAACCCAACCCTTTTAACGCGAGTCCGAGTCGCACTTAGCAGGTTTTTCAGTTTATAATCGTCACACTTTCAGAGGCATTTATCATTGGCAGTCAACTTAATCACCGGTATTTTCTTCTTATTAAACTGTGGCTCGCGCTTGACCACTATCTCACTGGTAAGCGAAGGTAATTAAGTGGTATTAGTTTAATTGCTCAGATTAATCGCTGGTTTGCGCAATTGTCATCGTGGAACTACCAACATTAATAACAAAATTACTGGCAATCGTGGGAACTCTTTTCCCTAAAGCTGTCCCTTCTATACCTTATGCAACAGCAAAGCAACTATAAAATAGTATGAAGGTATTAAAATAATTTAAAATGTTGTGTCCAGGTAGGTATAGTTAAACTCATTCATATTATTAAATTACCTGTTATTATTTTATAGACTGTTATTTTATTTATTATGTTTTATTAGGAGCTCGTGGCTAAGTAATAACAGCCGCACAGGTCGATCCATCAGGTTAAAAGTTGGTTGGCTGTGGATGGGTGACGATTTTTGCATACAGAGACTCCTCCGTGTCTCGGAAATCACGATAAGCCGTTGGTCCCTGCTGTCATTTGTGCATCTTTGACAGCTGGTTGGCTGTGGATGGGTGACGATTTTTGCATACAGAGACTCCTCCGTGTCTCGGAAATCACGATAAGCCGTTGGTCCCTGCTGTCATTTGTGCATCTTTGACGGGTAGTCAGTAGCCCGAAAAGCTGACAGCCAGTCTCACCAAGGGGTATCGTACTGCCCAGTTACTGGGTTGTGGAGGCCAGATAGGCAGTTGCTCCATGTAAAATACTGGTATTCAACTGCATACGGTTAGACTCGAAGCCGACCCCAACGTAGTTGGAAAAGACTGGCAGATTGAGGCGGACTGACTAGCTTTTGCCCGCAAGTTTGCTCTCATTAATTTAGAATTTAACAATGAATTCGGGTTGTACTCTATTAATTGTTGTTTTGATCGTTATTGTTGTTTTTCTCAGGAACTGTACTTTTTATCGGGATAAAGGTACGCCAAGTCCTTCTGTACACCTAACAATGTATTTTATACGTCGTGTCAGGATGATTATTTCCATGGTTTAAACATGAAAAGGTGATATACAAACCGACAAACTGACTTTCGCATTATTATAATTTTACTAATTAGTTAGGATGTAGTTACTTACATGCTTCTAGGAATCTAAACATTACATGAATCTTAGAAGTCTATGTAAAACTAGCCCCAAAAAATCCTTTCTATCTCATAAACTAGTCCAATGTGCGCCTTAATAATTTCTACCGTAACGATATTATTATCGTTGACGTCAACGGCATGATATCACGATAACATAGATAAGTATAGACATTAGGAGCCGCTTATTATGCGCATGAGTGGTGTGTTACCTAAATCCATTGAATTGGGTACTAAGCAAGCGCTGGATTCCGACAACGATACGACTGTACACACGGAGCTAGTGAAAGCAAACCATTTAACAAAATGTTCCGCATTCACTTGTTCGCTAACTGCTTGTTGAGGCTGCTACAAACTGTCTATCTTCACGCTTGTTCTTATTAAAGGTACTAGCAGAACTGAGTGTTCATATTTATTATGATAAACTATATTATTTAATTAATAATTTGGTTGATCCATTAGGTTAAGCTACTGGCTAGCTGGGGTTGGCTGTGGATGGGTAACCATTTTTACATTGGTACCGAGACTCCTCCGTGCCTCGGAAAGCACGTTAAGCCGTTGGTCCCGGCTGTCATTTGTGCATCTTTGACAGTCGTTACGGGTCGTCAGAAGCCCGATAATCTGACAGCCAGTCTTACCTAGGGGTATCGTATTGCCCAGTTACTGGGTTGTGGAGGTCAGATAGGCAGTCGCTCCATGTAAAATACTGGTATTCAGCTACATCCGGTTAGACTGGAAGCCGACCCCAACATAGTTGCAAAATGGCTAAGCAGATGATGATGAAACTATATTATTTCCGTAAATAGATTTGTACAAACACTTTTATTCGTCAAAAATATCCAGACACAATCATTGTCAGATCATGTAAGGACCATGTTGACTGGCTTGGCCGTTTTGACCTGGCCTTTTTAGGAACAAACCACACAGATTTGAGCGAATGTGTCCAGTTGTATTCAAGCCCATAATGCATGTATATTTTGTCAGTAATCGAATAGCTCAGAGCTCAACTCAATAATGAGTTTGTTTGGGTGTGAGTTTGTTGATAACATAATTTTAATTGTTATTGTTATCGACTAAAAGGTTTGACTTTTAACTACCCGATCAAAGATGGCATTAGATTGGATCCTTAATTGTCTATTTCCGGTCAGGAGATTTAGATCCAATCATACAAAACGATAAAATTACTATAATAAATAAGATATCTTTTCTATGATCATTAAATAAATTTATTTACGTCTTATCATCTCTAAATCTAATACAATAAAAACTTATACATACTTAAATTAAAAGACTATCTAACTAACTATATATACAAATAAATCCAAAAAAAAGACAAAAAGGACACTTAGGCGTCGAAGTACTCATCCGCATCGCTGTCATCAGGAAACGTGCCCAGAAGACTGGCAGCATTGCCACGTTGAATGGCAATGCTAATTCTTTGGCCAAAGAACAATCCAGCCCTCTGGTCACGCGAAGTGTCGACCAATCGGCGAGAAATTTCCTTAAAAAGGAGTTGCGCACTCGGGCCCCATGACCCTAGAGTTTCGACCCCAAACGGCTCAAATCTGTAGTTACACATCAGGTTACTGTATTTACGCCGCTTGAGGGTCTCAGCAGCGGCAGCAGCGGCGCCAGCACAGCCCGCCGAACTAAGAACATGAGATGGCGCAAGGGTGTCGACACAGGTTGCGTCCCACACCAGAGGCCTACCCACCTTCCAAGGCAACAAAGTCATTCCGTCTGGTCGCTTACCATCGTCACGTACCAAGCCGTTTGGTTCTAATACCGCTGGTACGCCGGCGGTGGCAATTAAGGGCTCGACGAATAATGTCGTTGATGCTGGCGTGACGTGATATGCGACCTGCACTCCTGCCGCAGGACAGGCCATGGTGCCTTTTGATTACCTACTTAGTTTCATCTCACTGTGTCAATTTATATCATTATTAAATCGATGTGTATCAACTAAAACTCCCAACTGTGACATAAGTATATCGTCTTATCTAACTTACGTTTATAAACAGCAACCTTGAAATCTGCCTTTGTTTTTTATTAACAATGAGATATTTACTTTAAGTGAAGCTACACAAAAAATATAATTGGGTTTTTTTGTGTAACTAGTTATTTTTTGCAAATACTCTTTGATGGCGCTCTCTATTATTATTATTTTTATTTAAGGTGAAAGCTACGGGTTGTCCACGAAATTAAAATATTGTTCCTTTTTTTGCATTTTGCTGGTCTGCATCAGGTTGTGTGATGATCAAGTATAGGTACGTATTTACATAATTTTAATCTTTAAAATCTCCATCAAAACAACCCTACGGTACTTATCACTCTTTGATATTAATCATGACATTTGAAGGTAATTAGAAACCACAAGAAAATTTGTACTTCGCGGGCCACCCTGACGTTTTCCCCTTAAACAGTTTCCTTCTTTAAGTAATAATTTAATGCCACAAAATGGGCCCTCGGTACATTTATTTCATCTAATTGTTCATCAGAAAAACAAATTGGGACATACCTGCTTAAGTGCCACAAGATTTTAATTTAAATAGTAAATACAGATGTCATCGATAGCCGTAAAGTAAATATTTACCTCAATCAGCAGGTGTACTTCCTTCTAATAATTATATCACAATTTATCACGTCAAACTGATTGATATATCACAACTATAACAATAACACTTTACACAGTCACAAAAATATTTGATGATCACAAAAATCAACTTCTGAACTCCCGGTCTGTATTCCAAATCACTGTTCCAGAAAAATAATAGGTACCTAAAAAAGGAACTGTTATTTTATAACAGTGATTTTACGAACTAATTAAATTATTATTTTTATTTTCAGGTAAAACATCTCGATGTTTATTTTGCTTGGCAAATGTTGGTCACAATTTTGACGTGCGTTTGGCTCGCGTGTTTAACAATAACTGACAGTAAGAGGCAAAGTTTCGTGAGAATTAGAGAACGAGTCATCATTTCCTCATCATTATTATATGGTAGCGGCTCGTGACTAAATAATAGCAGCCGGTTGATCGAAGGTTAAGCAACACTTGCCGCGGTCGGTTCATGGATGGGTGACCGTCCAATGCATTTTATCCGCTCAACTGTTGAAATATCAAATATGATTTAAAACAAAAGAAACACTAATTATTAGTCACAGTTGAGCTATTATGCCGTTGGTAGGTACTAGCTGTAATTCGTAGATCTTTGACAGATATTCTGAAATTCTGACAATCAGTCTAGCCAAGGGGTATCGTGTTACACATTAGATTGTGGAGGTCAGATAGTCAGACGCTCCACGTAAAATACTGGTATTCAGCTGCATCCGGTTAGACAGGAAGCCGACCCCAACATAGTTGGGAAAAGGCAGGCAGATTGATTCAGTCGTACTACTCTTCCTAATAAGGCATACCTCGTATTAGTAGGTAAAGTCCATACTTTACCTACTAATACGAGGTATGCCTTAAAGTGCGGTTCAAAGTTTCGCTAGTGATAGGAATGACATTGAGTAATAGGGGTTTCTCCCGACCGTTATATGGGAAAGTCATTCAAGTTATTCAACGTTATTATAGGAAAGTTATTCAACAGTGAGTTTGCGATAAAAATAACTGGATACCTAATCTTTGTTTTAAAAGACTATGAATTTAAATGTATTACATGATTGTTATTGTAAGTATTTAGAAGGCACTATAAAGAAATAGTACTTATTAGTACTTAGAGAATTCCCAGCACTGGGAATCGTAGTAGCCCATCGAGCGCTGTGTAGTCCCCTATTATTTTTATTTAAAACCCATCCTTGTTCCTTCCTTAGCCCTTTGATGGTTGTACATTATAGCAAAGCAAAAAATAATAATATTAAAAACTAAAGTCATTCGAGGATTTTTTGGAAATCTACACGTAACAGGAACAGTAAAAAAAATATCAAGAATATGACAAGAAAATAAAAAACTGATTGACAACGTTGATTTAAACAAAAGTAAATAAAAAATCAGTAGCGATCATTGATTGTGAGAATAATGCTCAGTAACTGTTTTATAACATCCTATGCTGTCATGGTGTACATCAGTAAGATCACTGTTTAGATTTTTATACAGGCGTGGGATTGAGGACTGTTAGGCTAAAACTGTTTTCTGCAAGGTTGGGTAAAATGGTATCAAAGGACACACAAAACTTTAGAACTCGGCAGGTTTTTTTTTTTTGACGGTGGGAAATCATCCAATACTTTTTCCGCTCTGGGTGGAGCGGAAGGGAGTGTCAAACTCTTATTGACTAATACCCATCCATGCCCCTTCCTTAGCCCTTTATGTTCCGGGGTAGCGGTAACCCTTTCAGACAATCCCGCTTAGAACTCAATCGGGCAACAAAGCATTAATAACTTTGAGTTGATAACTAGTGTATATTGAAGTAATTTAGATTTATTACAAGATATTTATTTATTCGAAATTATGTAAATCATACTTTTACAGCTAAAACGCCAAAGCAACGATTGAAATATAATTTAAAATACAGCCAAAATACAAATAAAAATGACAATTTAATACCAATTTAGAAAAAACTTTTGACACACAATCAAAAATACCATTAAAGCTAATTTAAAAAAACAACAATTAGGTACACCTAAAATACAATTTAAAATAGAACTAAAAATCACTTCTACGCATGTTCAATGACACAAACATTAATTTACATGAGTCAAAGCATGGGTTCCTGGGAACTGGGTAGTCGAAATGCGACCAGGAGACCTACCAGGCTATCAATGTATTTACGTAAATACCTCCTGGGAGAAAGTTTGGTCGAATCAACCATGAACTTTTAAAACGACAATAGCCCAATGGATCAAGTATCGACTTTCAATCGAAAGGGCAGGAGTTCAAACCGGTAAAGTATATTAAGGGGAATACCTCAATTTAGCCTGCGAATTTGTATTTGATGGACTTAAATTACCACGTGACCATATCAAATACATTTAACAAAAAATTTATTACGCCCGAAGGGATTAACAGAGCTGTGCTCATAGAAATATTAAATCTATGGATGCGTCCATGGTGCACCAATAGTTTACCATCTAAGTGGGCGAGCGTAATGCCATAAATCGGGCATAAATCCAAATTCCGGGCTGCAACTGAGTAATTCATGATAGAAAAACGGAACAACACTTTAACCGATCCGGGAATATGACGGTAGTTTTGACATCTATAATGGTATTTTTTTAATTTGGAAAAATCGGCCAAGTGCGGGTCAGGCTTTCACTCGAAGGGTTCCGTAGCAAGGTACAATAATTATTAAGAACTTAATTTATTTTTAAAATATCTTCGGGAAAAAACTCGTTTTTGTTTATCCGCTTTAACTTTATATTATTTATTGTTCTCTGCTCTATGAAAATTTTAAATGTCTAGGTACTATTAAGTTGGAATAAATACTACCCTGTGACAGACGGACAGACAGATAGCGAAGCCTTGTAGGTAAATAGGGCCCGTTGGCACCCTTTGGATACGGAAACCCAAAAATGTAAGACATTTTGCAATTCGCGGACTACCTTGTAACAATCGCCTTAACAAACAACATTATCAAAAGTTAAATTAAAAGTTCGTAACTGCAGTCACTCTCACGTAATTACAGTTATTAACAAGATTCAATTAAAGTGAAGTACCTTTTATCCGGAGTAGGTAATTGTTATAATTTGGTTAAGTAATCCTTTTGAGATTTTGAAATTTTTGGGGTAGTTATTTTACTCCTTGTCAAAAGTTGATTTTTATTGTGGAGTTAGTAGGTTTAATGGGGAGGGAAGGTGCTCGGAGGTGGACAAAGACGCAGCCCAAAAGTGGGCTACGCTGGATGGTTCACGAATGTCATGCGGAGCAGTTCTCGCGGCCCACCCATCAAGGCGAAAGTGGGTGCACTGGCGGAGTTTTTAGCGGGTGCAAGACCCACCTGACCACGTCGTGTCCCCGAACGGCGTGGTTGCCTGAGACATGCGATCAGAGTTTCTGTGTGACATTCCCGATCCCCAAGATACAGGCAAATGCCTCGTTTGGGGGTCACCACCCTACGTTTTAGTGTAAGACAGCTTATATATTTTTTTTATGGGCTTTATCGCTGAGCGATAACGTCGCCCTGTAACATCAGCACAATGAACTAAACCTAAAAACAGATAACACTTACTTTAAAACAAATAATGCCAGTTTGTGCAGTATCCTAGCTTGTTCTGCTAAAGGATGTGCCAGGATAGCATTACACTCTCCAATATCGTACATATTCATAGGAAAAAGCAAATTAAATCTCAAAACCCCATTCCGCACACACTCCATCAAAACATGTTGCACATCTTCGACTACTCCACATTCTTCACAGTTGCGTGATGTTCCCTTTTTCATCAGAAAACCGAACTTCTTTAATGGAATGTGACCGGAACGAAGTCTTAGAGCCATAACTAAATCCCTTCTGTTTAGTACATTTTGATCAGTCCAATTATACGCTGGAAGCTGTGGTTGGATGGTCTTGTACCAAATTCCCTTTTCTGTAGACCTCTGGTTAACTGGTTAAAGTACTCACTCCACATGACAGCAGCTTATATAATATGAATAAATAAATTTGAAAATTTGAATTTCTTCTGGTAGCATCTCTATGATAAGTCTCGTTGAATCCGGAGCAGTAACTAAACATATCACGACTGTTAACCCTTTGAACGTTGTCACATAAGTGACAAGCAACGAAACCAATATGTGACAACGGTAACAACATTATAACCAGTGATCGGATAATCGGATGCATATTTTCCTAAAGTGTAGGTGTTGGTTACGACACGGTTGGCGCAGCGGTTGAGCGATTGACTGCTGCGCAGCATGTCGCGGGTTCGATTCCCGCACGGAACAAATATTTGCATGACCTGCAAGTATTTGTTACGGCTCTGGGCATTTTTCTATTTATAGTATTTACAAAAGAAAATATGTATATAAGTAGTTTATCAGCCATCTCGTTACCATAACACAAGCATTAGGTTGCTTAGCTTGGGACGATTTGGCGTTGTGTGAAATGTCCAAGGATATCATTATTATTATTGATTTGATTATGAGTCGTGTCCGTGACGCCACCGCGCACCTACATACCTATAATTACCTCCGTGTCTTTAATTCCAAAACTAAGTAAAAAGTGCATAAAATAGCGACAAAACTATACAGCTATATCCTACAGTAAACGAGTGACAAACTAAGTGCAAAATAACAGTGAAATAACGACAATAACTCCTTGTACGAGCGGTTTTATTTTCATAACGAACTAATAATTTAAAAGACGTGCTCATTTTTTGGACTTTGAACTCATTAGATACACAAAGGAATCACGTACTCCGATCCGGACCACAAAAGCAACGCACAGCAAATCACACACGTATTTCAAACGACACTTAAACAGCTCGCTTAGCACGGTGGAATACCGCGTTGCATTGAAAACAAACCAAGTGGTCGAGAGTTCGAACCCGGCACACCGATCTTCTTTTTGGATTTTAAAATTTTATTATTCTGTTTTTTTTTTTCTTTTTCTTTCTTTTTTTTTCTTATAAATATTCTGCAACAATATGCATCGAACTCCGCCTAAAGCAGGCTTGAGCCATGGACAATCACTTTCTGAGCCCGACCTTCCGACTGCAACTACCGAACAAGCAGACGCTATTAATATCACCGTACGCAACAAACGTCAACGTCTTGCCGATTCTCCAAATGGCGAACTATACGCCGAACGATCCACAGCATTTTCCGCTTTTAAATCGGAGTTAATGGAGATGCTCACAACTTGGAAGTCTAAGCAAGAAAAGCTGCTCACATCATGGAAAGACGAACAAGCTACTATTTTGTCCAAGCTGGTCAGAGAAGTTGCCGAGCTCAAACAGAAATGTCTTTCGATTGAGGAGTCCAACACCGAAATGGACCGCAGTATGTCTTTTATAAATGAAACATAATTATGAAGGTCTCAATTCTAAAGTATCACAACTAGAAAAGGAGAAAATAGAGAACGAAGACCTTATTTACCGGTTACAGAAGCAGATACAAGATCTGAATTTTATGTCACGACAAGCTACTATTGAGCTGCGTAATATTCCGACTAAGGAGAAAGAAACATCTGTGGATCTAATTTCTAACATCTGCTTTCCGGGATGTATATCGTATACCTGGAAAATCAGGTTTATGCAGTCCGATCGTCGCTGAATTTAGCTGTGTCAATATGAGAAACGAATTCCTCGCTAAGGTGAGGAAGTTTAATAAAGAACGTTCTATCAATGATAAGCTCAACACACAACTGATCGGGATTGCAGGGGAAAAGAAACCAGTTTACGTCGACGAACACTTACCTCCCGCAATCAAAAAACTCTTGTATGACGCCCGTCAGTTTGCTAAGACAAGGGGTTTCTCCAGCTGGTATTCCAACGGAAGAATTCTCCTGAAGAAAGACCCAGCTGATAAACCCATTGAAATCAAATCAGAGAAATGCCTTACCTTGTTAGCAGTACCGGTGCGAGTACCCGCACCAGTAAAAGCACCAGTAAGAGTTCAACAATGACTATCGTCACTTACTCTTAAAGTTATTTGCGTTTGTGCATGCATTCTTTTTTACTTTTTAATTTTAGTTTGTATTAATTTTTATAACTATTGCATTTTACTGTCAATTTACGAAACACTTAATTTAAAAACACAAAAAATACACTTTAGACACATACATAGTTACACTCAAGCTACCAAGTATAATTACGTCATCAGGCTATATTGCAGTTTGATGGTTGGCAATTCTTTCATATTTTATAGCTGTATCGCAAAAAAAACACTATCAGGCCAATTACTAGTTGTCACATCGCCCAACTGTATCCTGTATTTCGTATTTCGTACTCAATTTTACCGGTAACTAATGGCTAATTTAGATCAAATTTCCAAGGAATTAGATAACATCTCGGTCGCTCAATCTTTCTTATGCTCCCCAGAAAAATGCCCTGATTTAGTCCAGTTGCTCAAAAATAATTTAAAAATAGTTCATATTAACATTAGAAGCATTAATAAAAATTTAGATCAATTTCTAACCATGATTTCTTTAACAAAGGTTGAGTTTGATGTAATAGTTCTGACAGAGTGTTGGCTGCAGGTTTCTGGACCTATCCCGGTATTACCTGGTTATTCATCTGTCGCTACAACGAATAATGTGAAACAGAATGACGGAGTAGTGGTCTATGTTAGAGAAAGTTTAAAAATTGTGACGAGAGAACCACCGTTTCTGGACGCTAACTGTATTATATCCTGCTTAGGCTCTACGGCAATAGTTTCAGTCTACCGCTCTCCATCTTACCAAAATCTAGAAAACTTTTACAACAGTCTGCAAGGCGTAATATCTTCTCTGAAATCCTACGCGAACATTATCCTAATAGGTGATATGAACGTTGACATCAAATCAGGATCTAGTGACCGGCACGCTAGTGACTATTTAACTCTCACCGCCACTCTTGGACTACTCCCTGCGCATTCTCTACCGACCAGAGCTAACAACTGTCTAGATCATATAATGCTTAAATCTAAGAAGACTTCTATCGTGCTAGTCCTAGATTCTCACGTCACCGATCACCAGCCTGTCTGTTTGTTTCTGCTTCTCAATTCCAGTTCGGGATGTAATGGACAAAGAACAACATCACAATATGATTATGAAGCTATTCGTAAAGAACTAGACAACACCGACTTCAGCCCCATTTTAAAGTGTACAAACGCCAATCAAGCAACTAAGATGTTAATTGATAATATACAACGTGTGATTACTAATCACACCCGAATAACCAAAACCCGTCATAAATGCAGGGTTCTAAAACCGTGGATGAGCACCGGCTTAGTCCGTTGTCTGAAAAACCGAGATAGAATGCATATCGAAGTCAAGAAAAAGCCTGACGACCCCATTCTTAAAATAACATACACACGGTACAGAAACTTTTGTAACACTTTAATAAGAAAGTTGAGGCGAGCTTTTGAAAAGGAAGAATTTCTAAAAGCCAAAAATAATCCTAAAGCCACGTGGAAAGTTATTAAATCTATCACGAATACAAATGTTCAAACCCGGTCCCCACGTGAACTTCTGCGTGATTCAGTTGACGTTAAAACATCGGCAAACAAGGTCAATGAGTTTTTTGTCAATATAGGTGCAAACCTAGCGTCGAAAATTAGAGCCAGTATCAACACCACAGCTGTAACAACTCCACCCAGTCAATTATCCAACTCTCTTGTAATCCTTCCTGTGGATGAGGAACAAGTAGGTAGAATTATCCATGACCTCCGAAGTGACTGCGCTGCAGGGTGGGATAAAATTCCAGCCAGAGTTATCAAGAGCTCACGTGTTACCTTAACCCCTGTAGTCACTCATATTTGTAACCTGTGCATCGATTCTGGAATCTTCCCTGAACCTTTTAAGAGGGCCGTCGTGCATCCTATATATAAGAACGGGGACAGAGACATGGTCACAAACTACAGACCTATTTCGGTTTTGAGTACGCTTTCAAAAATTCTGGAAAGGATTCTGAACAATTGCCTGGTCAGCTTTCTGGAAAAACATGAATTAATAGCTCAAAACCAGTACGGTTTTAGATCTGGAATTAGTGCGGAGGATGCCGTTGCTGCTTTCACTAACAGTCTAGTAAGCAAACTAGATAATAAACTGAACTGCTATGGCATCTTCTTAGACTTAACTAAAGCATTTGACACGGTCTCTGTCCCTCGGCTTATTTCAAAGATAGAAAGCCTCGGAGTGCGTGGAGTCCCTCTTAAACTATTCAAAGACTACCTCTATGATAGATCCCAGTGTGTTCTTATTGATTCAGTCACTAGTTCATATGAAAAGCTCACCTATGGAATCCCACAGGGTAGTATACTGGGACCGACACTTTTCCAGATATATATCAATGACCTATGCAAGCTCTCCATCTCTAAGTGCGAAATTTTCTCTTATGCGGACGATACTGCACTTCTAGTGTCTGACAAAAACTGGGAGCAAGCTAGAGATGGAGCAGAATACTCGCTTTGAATAATGATGGAATGGTTGTCTACTAATTTACTGACGTTGAATTTGGATAAGACAAAACTAATCAGGTTTTATCGCCCACAATCAGTAACTCCACCCTCTTTCTGTCATAAAATTAAAGCTCACACTTGTCCCCCTCATCAGTCAGTGAGTTGTACCTGTCTTGATCTCAGCACAGTCCCCAAAATTAAATACTTGGGAGTGATAATAGACGAAAATCTTTACTGGAACGCGCATATAGAGGCACTCTGCACTAGAGTCAGAAGACTCATATATATATTTAAAGAACTCAGGCACTCCGCCAATTCTGAAACTCTGACTCTTGTGTACCTCAGCCTTTGTCAGTCCATCATTATGTACTGCATTCCGGTGTGGGGCGGTACTTACAAAACCGCAATGATCCCGGCGGAACGGGCACAACGAGCTGTTCTTAAGGTGATGCTTTTTAAACCTAGAGACTACCCCACTGATCAGTTATATTCTGAGGCCGAAGTTCTCACAGTAAGGCAATTATATGTCCTTCGTTCAGTCCTGCGGAGACACTCCAACCTTCCATTGGATAAAAAACTGCTCTTAAAACGTATCGGTTTTCCTATATGTAAAGCAAACCCCTGTCACTTTGCGTTTACTAGTCGACAATTGATGGTTCAAAGTTCACGTATTTATAATAAAATAAATAAAATTATTCCATTGTATAGACATAACTTGTATGAAATTAAAGAAAAATTACGAAAATGGCTTTTATCCTTAACGTATGATGAGACAGAAAATATATTGGCTATAGAATCATAACTGTATCAATTCTACCTTGAAAGAATATAAACACTTTGATTTCACATACACTCCTCACTACACACACACACCACACTACACTCATTTACACATCCCTAGATACATAAACACAATCATTCACTACATCTGATTTGTTAAAAAAAAAAATGACTGTAAACAAACAGAAAAGTCACGGTTGTATTACATTTGATGCCGTAAAATTTTCGACTCCTAAGATACAGGTCTGCGTACCTAGTTTAGGAGCCAGGAAAACTGACAATAATTTTAATATTGGTAGTACAAATTAGTTATCATATTACTGTTTTTGCTAATAAACTTATTATTATTATTATTATTTATTATGGAATGCACTTTTGTATCGAAAAAATCCCGGGATTTCGGATTCAACTACTGTTTTTATTATAGAATCGATTTGGGTGTATATTTACTTATCTTAAGTTTTATATTTAAAAAAATATGTTTAATAATATCCTTGGACATTTCACACAGCGCCGTATCGTCCCATCAAAAAAATATGTTTTACGAAGCCGCTTCCATAATTTCCTAACCAAAAATGAACTTTAGGTAAATATGCATCCGATTATCCGATCACTGATTATAACACATAAAACAATTGAATTATTTCCTTTGGGAGTGTTTATGTAGATATCTTAAACATTGAAGCTCTCGTACGTATTTAATGACATGAAACAAATTAAAAAACGGCATGGATATTGGGAAATTCATGATAACAAGTTGAAATTTTGTAGCTTGGCGTGGGGGGCACGCGCGCGCATTTTTGCTCTGGCGTTCAAAAGGTTAATACTTGGCTTCTAGCCCTTCAATCTGCTCCAAAATGGCTCCTGAAACTTCTAGATCATAAAAAGAAGTTCGTTGGCAGATTCACCTTGGAATTCTGCTCAGACTAGAAGCCTGAATGGGCGTGAAGAATCAACGTGAATAGAGAGATAAATTATTAGTAGTATTGGAGGTGATTCATCATTGTCAATTACCAATCGATCACTTGTTTTGTGTTAGAAACTAAATTATGGCCAGTAGGATTACCATGGAGCTCATTTTAAAAAGAATCAAACTTTTTTCTAGAACCTTTTTTGTTTTCACGGCAGTCAGTTCAGCGCCTCCTTGGTCTACCGGTCGCAAGCGCTACTCCAAGGTCAGGCAAAGTGTTATTGAGTTTGAAGATCTGAAGTATGTATTTAAATATAAGCCTTTTTTTGCATCTCTTTGAGGCGCGTACATGTTCCACGCGCCGTCCGGCACGGGCCTTGTCCTGATCGGATGGTGAGCTACCCATTACTCACCATCCGCAGGCCCGCGCCTACGGTGGCCGGGAGTCGTCACGTGACTTCCGACGCCCGGGAAATATCAGCCCCGAGTCGGGATTTGTGCTTGATGACAATAGGTTCGCTCCCATTGGACTTAAAACTTAACTGGTGTATATAGAGTGTACAAGGATATCTATGTACTTGAATCACGTTGACAGGTGATGATGTTGGCAAATAAATGTTTTTTTGTTTTAACCAAGATGGCGGTGGTTCGTTGCTTCCGATTTAGGCGACTAACCAACCGAACCTTGTACCATTATTTCTACCATCTACTTAAATGGTTACCTACCCTCCCATCAGCTAGTTTCATAATATATATTTTTTTAAATTTTTATCGTTTTCTATTTCCGTAAATGTCGTGCTTGGAGTTGCTTCACGTGATCGACCCAGAAATGAAACAGGTGAACCAAGGTAACCGACACACAGCCCAAAAAATGGTCAAACTTAAGTGACTGTGGGCTGGTCATATTACTCGCAGAACTAATGCCTGATTGAGCCGAAAGGTTCTGGAGTAGGTCGCGTACCGGAAGATGTAGCGTTGGAAGGCGTCCCACAAGGTAGACCGATGATCTTGTGAAGGTCATAGACATTCCCTGGATACGAAAAGCATAGAACAGGGCGGTACTTGAGGGCCTAAGTCCAACAGTGGCCGTCATTTGGCTGAGTGATGATGATTCTTTTCAATAAATATATTTTTGCTTGCGTTCCCCCATCGCTTACACGCTCTAGACCAGTCCTGGTAGTGAATTCCTTATACTTTTAAATAGTTACTTTGACCAGATGCATCCACGTAAACAAAGCCAAATTAGTTAGTAAGAAGCGTAGCAGGTAGCGTTATACAGTGTGTTAGATTAATCGAGGGACTTACTTTAAGGGGGTATAGTACGCATATAAATGAACAACTTTGACTATGGGACCTAAGCCTAAACTGAAATCACGAGAAATGAATGAAAAAAATGATCTGGTCGCATAATTCGTCAAAATGTGTGGAAGAGCTGATATTTTTTTTTCATATTTCGGTGTTGGTCCCATAGTCAAAGTGGTTCATTTTCATGAGTGCTCGCGCAAGTTTTTTATTTATAAGTTTTTTCCGCTTACAACACAGAATTGAGCGAATCATTCCTATCTATTCATTCCTTATCGAACGGAACGAGATTGGAAGTTCATTGCGCACGACCAAGCAGGAAGCGTTCCCGCCACTGCGAGCACACGTCAACTGTGGTTGGGAGGAAACGTCAGTGTTTTTTCTGCATTCACCCGCGCCGCTTTATATAAACTGACCCGCAAACCGCAAACCGCACCGCAAACCGCAAACCGCTTACTCAAACCGCAATCGTATTAAAACTGTATAACTATTATAAATAAGTGTTGGCCGACACAAGTGTGACATTTAAACAAGTGAAAGTGATCACAGAGAAAAAGGAAGAAAACCAGATAGCACGTGGGACTTCTGCTGAGCTAGCTGTCCTTGAATCCACGTGTTTTGACAGAAGGTTCGCAAGTAAGTCCATCCATTCCTATTTCTCAAAACCTCATATCCCGTGTGCTCAATTCTGTGTGTCGTCCAACAGTTCACCACGCTAAAATCTACATCCCAACATAAAATTAATTCCACGCTCCAAGGTCCTTCGAAGCCGCTTAAGACTTATTCACCAATGAGTACTACACCCCCCGGTCGGGATCGGTCTATCCTCTTGGGAAAAAGTAAACGTTTATATAAAAGTTACTAAGAACTTCAAATAAGAACATAATATTGTCACCTTCAACATTAGTCCATTGAAATGTTACATTTGCTTTGCATTTTTTAGAGGACGCAATTTTATTTTTGGGACATGTTTGGGGGGTCAATTGAAGCTTAACCTCAAGTTTGTGGGGTCGCCACCCTTGTCCCCCGGCCGCCATCTTGGAAAAAGGGTGAAAATACTTTTTTCGCGATATTTCGGAAACAATGCGTCTTACATAAAAAATGCAAAGACATAATTTGTAGCAAATTGTTTTGCCTACAAATATGTAATACAACTTTTTGCCCTAAATAAAAAATTATAGAAGTTATAAGCAAAAAAGGGAGTTTTTTTTAATAAAAAAATTCTTTTTTGCTCTATAACTTTTTTTTAATATATTTTACAAAAAAAGTACATCAGACCATTCTTGTAGATGATCCTTTGAGGATAATTTTTCCCAATTTTTTTTTATTTTCATTCATTAATAACGCTGTTACAGCGCTCCAAAGTTGACCGGGTTCGTCAATGTTCATGAGAATCCGGTCGAAACGAAATGTTTAACTTATTTTTGTTTTATTTTTTATTGTAAATATATTCTTACAAGAATTTTGTTAAATTAAAAAAACAAATCAAACTTGATAGATCTTCTCAAAACTGCTTTTATTTATTTTTATTTATTTGGGAAAACAAACAATTACACATTAAGGATAACAAAAAAATATAAGATACAAAAAAATACAAATGTGAAATCAACCACGTTCTCCACAGATAAACAATGAGACAGTTAAAAATTGGTAGACAACAAAAATTAAATTAGACAAATAGTGAGGTTAGCATTAACAACACCAATCAATGAAACTATAGTGTCGCACAACGTAATTACATAGTCACCCTAGTTTTTCAATGAATCGATCAACATTTGTCTAAACCTTCCCTGGGGTAAAGCAAACAGATCTAAACTGCAGAAATACTTATTATAATTGCTCGTAAGGCGACGAATAGGCGCACGCAAGCCAGCATTCGTTCGAGTGGCAGCAGTGGCGAATACAGGTCGTGCCCGCACCTCTCGTCCCTGACATGTCCTGGGAACTATATAACATAGCCTGTTACTAATATCCAAGCAATCATACAAGTTATTGCATAAGTCATATAAAAATTTGGTTTCAAGATAAGTACGCCTTGAACTCAAAGAAAGCAGATTATACTTTTCAAGTAGCTCACTATAAGAGAGATAACAACCTTTTAAGCAACGGTAATGCATAGACTTCAAAAATTTTCGCTGTATGCTTTCTATACACTCACTGTATTTATTGTAGTAGGGGTTCCACACCGGTACTGCATATTCTAATTGTGACCTTATCAGTGATCGATACAGATGTAAATATGTACTAGGGTGCCTGAAATCCGTGGCTGATCTCATCACAAAGCCGTACATGCGATAAGCATTATTGATGATTTTATCTACATGTGCGTCTAAGTGCAGTTTATCGTCCAGTAATACTCCCAGATCACGGATCAAACTCTCCCTTGCCAGAGTTACGCTATGAAGTGCATAGGGATATTTAAATATATTTTTATTCTTCGTAAAGCTAATACAATAACATTTAGAGATACTGAGTTGGAGTTTGTTCTTGTTGCAATAATCTACAAGACGATTAAGATCATCTTGAAGCAATTGACAGTCATGTGTACTTTTAATGGGTCTAAATATTTTAAGGTCATCAGCGTAAAGTAAGTATTTGAGTTATTAAACCACATGCCGATATCATTTATAAATATAATAAATAACAAAGGGCCCAGTATCGAGCCTTGGGGCACCCCTGATGACACAAATTTGGCTTTGGAATGGAAACCATTAACTACCACTTTTTGCGTTCTATTTGTAATATAGGAAGTAAACCAACGATACAAGTCCCCGCGAATTCCGTTGAATGCCAATTTGCCCAAAAGTAATTCATGATCGACCTTGTCAAATGCTTTACGGAAATCTGTGTAAATAGAGTCCACCTGTACACGTTTGTCTAAATTATTAAATAAATAATCAGTAAATTCAATCAAATTTGTAGTTGTAGATCTTTTCTTGACAAACCCATGCTGTTGCCTAATAATCTGTTTATGAACAATTGGGTACAGCTGATTGTGGACAAGCCTCTCGAAAATCTTTGACAAGATCGACAGAATGGAAATAGGACGGTAGTTCTCAACTTCATACTTAGGGCCCGACTTATGTATAGGGGTGATATTGGCTCGTTTCCACACTTCTGGGAAAGTTCCCTGTCTCAAACATCTATTGTAGATAATATATAGTGGAAGACTTATCGTATCAGCAGTGTTTTTAAGAAAAAGTGGCGGGATACCATCGGGTCCCGGTCCTTTAGAACAGTCCACGGATTTCAAAGCGCTGTGCACCTGCTCGATGCTGATCACAAGATTGCTAACGAGACTGCTGTTGCTAGCATAGTCGGAGGTCTGGTGCTGCACGTTATTGAGAGTGGAAGGCTCATAAACAGAATCAAAAAAGTTTAAAAAGAAGTTACAGATTTCGTCTGGATCGTTGGACGATTGTCCTTCGTAATGCATAGTTGAAGGAATGGAGGCTATTGATTTACGGTTAGATATAAATGTCCAAAAATATTTAGTATTAAGTTTAATGCCATCCTCAACCGATTTTATGTATCGACAGTAACATGTTTTAGATTCGATATGAAATCTCGACCTGTATAGTGAAAATTGTTCAAAATCGGTTAAATTTTGATACACCTTCCATTTACACCATGCCTTATTTTTATTCTTAAATATATGTATCAATGATGGTGAGAACCAAACTGGATATTTAGATGACTTAATCGATGTTAAGGGAACGTGAGTTTTAATAACTTTGAAAATAACTTCATAAAATGTATTTACTGCATCATCTGCGGACTGCCCTTGTAATAATTCGTCCCAATTAAGTTTGTCCAAATCACTATTAATTTCTACATCATTCGCCTTATAGTAATTGTACCTCTGTATGGATTTACGTGTCATGCCACGACAACTTAAATTGAAAGAAGCCAGTACACACAGAGGTGGGTGATAAGGGTCTGAGATCAATAGTGGGTCAGTGGGTGCTATAACAGAACAGTCATTATTACTGATCACCAAATCCAATATCTCCCCGGTCGAATTACGTATATTATTAAACTGGTGGGCGTTAAAAATGGACATAAAGATGCTTATGTGTCTAGGAATTGGAGAGTTAGTGTTATTTAATTTTATGGTTTGTGCCGCAGAAGATGACCCTCCAGTAGTCAACCAGTCAATTTCGGGGAGATTGTAGTCACCGAACAGATAGAAATTTTGAACACTTCCACTCTCAACAACTGCTTGCAAAACATTCAAATACGAGACATAAACACACTCAGGTGTTTTTGGTGGAATGTATGCTGAACAAATGACATCGTACTTACCTCTTTTCGCGCTCGGGATTCGCAGAATAATATGCTCAATGTGTTGATTAAATAAGATAGTGGACTCAATTGATAAAGATCCCAGTCCCTTCAGAACCGCTGCTTTTTCAGCGGTTGGTATTTCTGTCGACCAAACTGAATCAGATGCATCATGATTTTGTTATTATTGTGGCAGAGGACATTGCCATTCTTGTATTGCTCACGGCATTAGGCACAAGACAGCTTTTTTTGAAGGCTGGGAAATCATCCAATGTCTTCTCTAGTTCTGGGTGGAGGGAGTGTCAGACTCTTATTGACTAAAACCCATTCATGTTCCTTCCGTAGCCCTTTATGTTCCAGGGTAGTGGTGACCCTTTCGGACAATCCCGATTACCCGGCAGGCTTGGCCCTAAAGGGCCTTCATGTGCTGACATCTCTTTTAGGCGCGGGTGGAACATATACGCGCCATCCGGCACCGGCCTGGTCCTGATCGGGTGGTGAGCCACCCATTGCTGACCGCCCGCAGGCCCGCGCCGGTGGCCGGGAGTCTTTACGTGGCTCCCAACGCCCGGGGCGGGTCCCGCGGCGGCTGGGACGGGAGGACCTTTCTCTCTCCCATCCCGCCACCTCCTTCGCGAGCATGACTGTTTCGCAGAAGGAGGTGACTGCCTCCCACTCCCTCTCGCCCCGGACCATGGCTTGCACCAGGGCCGGGCGCGAGAGGTCGCCGCCGCCGATCGCCTCTACGAGAACACGGCGGTGCTCCGCCCAAGTGAGGCAGGTTTCCACCGTGTGCTCCACCGTGTCCTCTGGGCGATCCTCGCAGTGGTGACACTCGGGCGTTTCCTCCCGCCTGATGATGTGCAGGAACCTCCCGAAACATCCATGTCCGGTGAGGATCTGCGTCAGGCGGTAGGTGAGGGCGCCGTGACGCCTCTCTAGCCATTCCTTAAAGAGGGGTCTTATCGCCACTGACGTGGCGTGCCCTAGTTACAAGACAGCCTAACATTTATTTTTCAAAACCTTCAAAAGGGAGCACATCTGCTCAGATATAGCCCTTCAAGTTTTATGTATGGAGATCTCATAACACAGAAGTTGCTGTTTTTTCATGCTTTTTCAGGATGTGATACAACATCAGCAGCCTATAAAATGGGGAAATGAAAATGTATTAAAATTATGGAGAAACATTCTTAATTAGCTGGTGGTACCGCGCTATTCCATCTTTGCTCACTCTTGTTGGCGAACGTTTTTTCATATCTTTATACGGCTTTATACCAGCTAATTCAATTGCTGATGTTGTATCACATCCTGAAAAAGCAGGTTTTGAAAAATTAATGTTAGGCTGTCTTCTGCCACATTAATAACAGAATCATGAGATCGGGATGCAGTAAGCGCAGCAGAGACGATGATTGAATCTGCATCTGATTCAGCTTGGTCGACAGAAATACCAACCCCTGAAAGAGCAGTTTTGAGAAGATCTATCAAGGCTGATTTGTTTTTTTAATTTAACAAAATTTTTGTAAGAATATATTTACAATAAAAAAAAACAAAAATAAGTAAAACATTTCGTTTCGACCGGATTCTCATGAACATTGACGAATCCGTTCAACTTTGGAGCGCTGTAACAGCGTTATTAATGAGTGAAATTTAAAAAAAAATAGGGAAAAATTATCCTCAAAAGATCATCTACAAGATTGGTCTGATGTATTTTTTTTGTAAAATGTATTAAAAAAAAGTTATAGAGCAAAAAAGAATTTGTTTATAAAAAAAATCTCCCTTTTTTGCTTATAACTTCTATAATTTTTAATTTAGGGCAAAAAGTTGTATTACATATTTGTAGGCAAAACAATTTGCTACAAATTATGTCTTTGCAATTTTTTTGTAAGACGCATTGTTTCCGAGATATCGCGAAAAAAGTGTTTTCACCCTTTTTCTACGATGGCGGCCGGGGGACAAGGGTGGCAACCCCACAAACTTGAGGTTAAGCTTCTATTGACCCCCCAAACATGTCCCAAAAATAAAATTGCGTCCTCTAAGAAATGCAATATTCGGTCCCTACATTGTAACATTTCAATGGACTACATAGTTTCTATGATATCTGAGTAGGTAAACCAATAAAGCGTAGTTTTTTCATTGAAAACCAAACGCACGTTTACAGTCAATTCTATTCATTTCCAATTTGTTATTTTTTGTTCCAACCGCTTAATATTTTAGAATTCGATTGCATGGATTTGGAAAACCTTTTGTTAAATCACAAATTACCTACACTCCACACACGGGTTTTCTATGTGAAATGTGTAGTGTGTGGGTAGGTGGGTGTTCTGTTACATCGGAAATTCCACTGCGTTGCAGATGAGATTTATTGCAATATCACTACATAGTATAAAACAAAGTCGCTATTTTTGTCTGTTTGTTTGTCTGTATGCTTAAATCTTTAAAACTACGCAACGGATTTTGATGCGGTTTTTTTTAATACATAGAGTGATTCAAGAGGAAGGTTTATATGTATAATTTGTCGACATACTACGGGCGAAGCCGCGGGCGGAAGCTAGTTAATCATATTATGGTACTTCCACTAAGTTGAAATAACTTTTGCATGTGCAATATTGTGTTTGTGATATCGCTCAAAAACAAAAAAATACGAATGTCATTTGTTTTAGTTTGAATTTAAGACATAGATTAGGCAAACCATTATTTTTATATGATTTCCTTTGACGAAAAATGGAACGCCATTATTAAAATGAAACTATTACTTTTCACGAGTAGACGGTTAATTTTCATCGAGTCACGCTCCATTCGCGCGTAGCGTGAAGGTTGCTAACAGTCTTTTGTTTTTGTCACACCATCGTTGAGGATTATCATATCATGTTAATGTACTAGTAACTCAATAGGAATGATGCCTAGGTAAACAAGAAGAAGTTATATTTAGTCCGTCAATCAAATAATAAAAAAATATTGGACACGTATTTTTTGCTTTTTTATATTAATAGAAAATGACTTAGATAAAACGCATTAAAGTTGGGGAGTGGGGCTCGATATGTCACAATTAAGTATAAAAACTACATTCTTGTGACGTCATGCCACATTTTAATTCAATGTATAGACGTAATCTTTGGATCTCGTAAAAAAAGAAAAAATACGTGTCCATTATTTTTAATAATCTAGCTTTCGGACTAATTAAAAACAAACTGTCACTATCCCCATTACCTTTCATGAATATTCTATTTTTAATTTTGCTTGCTCAGGTTTACGTCAAGGGCATGAAAAGCCTCTACAGAAGATAATCTGTAAACGGTAAACATTCATCTGTATACAAACATCTTATTATAACGGTGGAAGCACTTTGAAGCTGATAGAAAACTTGCCTTTTCGTTTAGCATTTTCTTTTTTTACATTCTCTTATTTCTATGCTAACTGCTCCTGCGCGGTTTCAAGTCAAGTCAAGTCAAGTCAAAACATTTATTCCAAATAGGCACAAGAATGGCACTTTTGAACGTCAAAATGAACAAGAAATAGAATTGATTCTAGTCGCCCCTTCCAAAAGGTAGTTTCGTGTGGAGAAGAATGGGCAAGAAACTCCACCGTTACTCTTTTAAAATGTTTTACAATGTTTTGTATACATGAATTATAACATTATATGTGAAGACGATGCACCCAGAATAAAAACACTTCACCACAAAAGGTGGTTTCACCCGCTGCTCGGCTCCTATCTGGACCTCCTATATGGACTATCCAACACAAAAAGAATTTTTCAATTCAGACCAAAAGTTGCAGAGATTATTCGCGTTCAAACAAACAAACTCTTCAGCGTATTAAAGATCTGAATATTAGAATAGATCTGTAGTTCATTAGACACCTTCTTTATTTTTGCTCGGCTCTTAAAGGCCGTAGCGTGATGATAAAAAGAAAATTTTTCAAGGGCCGTAGAGTCAAATTAATGGATCCTTCCTCAAGAATGGGGCTATGCAATGCAAAAAGAACTTTTAAAATCCAACTGCTACTTCTAGAGATTAGCACTTTCATACGAAAAAAAAGTCTTCGGCTTTAATCTATCTGTAGTCATGTTCAGCGACACTAACATGACAGGATCATTGACATTGTTTCCATTATCTCAGATTAAGGAAACAGTGATTGTTCATAAAAAAAATAAGTAAAACAATTACTTTTTTTTTTTGAAGACTACTTCTTCTTTTTAACTTGTTGATGACAAAAATAACAGGAAGAATAAAAATAAATTAATATAGTTTGGGCAAAATTCTGAAGGTCTCAAATTCTTCAAAATTAATCAGCTTCATGTTTGTTGCTCATTAAACTATTTATTAATGTAATTATTATACATACGAAAAAGCTGTTGTCGGATAGCGGTAGTGTGAAAATGCAACCTTTGAGGTTGTGTCATCTACCGCTAGATGGCGTTATCACCTTAAAATTAATAGTCTTGAAGCACGGATGGAAATCGATTGACTGTTTTCACTTTTCGACACTAAAGGCGCTGTATATTAATTAAATATTGCGGACTTTGAATAAGTGTTGTAGTGACTGCTTTTCGGCACTAGCACGGTGCTTAGAATATTCTCGATGTACCTAGAAACTCGTGGCTGATGCAATCGCAAACGATTTCCGCCCAGTAAAAAAATCATAGTGCAGTCCACTTCTAGACCTAAGGGCGTTCACTAGACTCGCATTGTCTTAATCTCGTGTAAAATAATTATAAGAACACGTTAGTTTAACTTTAACTGAAGCCATTTTTACCTAATAACAGTGACTGTAAGTAATTACTGTAAGTAATAGTTGTGTCACATTGCTTGCATTTACTTTGCCTGACTAAACTTATATCACTAGTTTTAGTCCTCAAGATTGGTCACTACACCCGGACTAGGACTCAGACCCAGGACCTCACATTATTAGCACTAGCTGCTCCCGCACGGTTTCACCTGCTGCTCGGCTCCTATTGGTCCTAGCGTGATGTTACATAGCCTATAGCCTTCTTCGATAAATGGACTATCCAACACAAAAATAATGTTTTAATTCGGACCAGTAGTTCCAGAGATTAGCGCGTTCAAACAAACAAACTCTTCAGCTTTATTATATTAGTGTAGATTTAGTCCAATGTCTCCAACAATTGGTAGTGGGCGACCTAAGCTATCGCCGGCAATCGATCATACGTAGGTAGTTTTAATAATGAAATACGTCGTTAGAGTTGACAAACTTTTACTGCAAATAAATTATCTTCTTCTTTTTAGCGTGTCGATAGCAAAACTAGTAGTAAAATAATGTATTTATATTTTAAATTTGTTTGGCCCAAAAGTCAGCAACGCGAATACCGTTCGCTGACGCAGCCATTAGGTCCTCATGTGTGCATGAGACGGGGCATGCGGTGCAAGATAGGAGGTGAGCCATTGTCTGTGGGGAGACGCCGCATACACATCGGAGATCTGAGCCATCTGTGAACCCCCACTTATGGAGGTTGTCCTTACTGCGACCTACTTGGGTACGAAGTCTGATTAAGGTTTTGCAAGTTAGCCACGGTAGCTTGGGCCTAGATACGCGGCTTTCTGATGGTTCAGCGAAGAAATCAGGAGGCTTTAGGAATTCTCGCCAGAAGTCGCATCTACCTGTGGAGGGGTTGCCTTCGGCTGGACTCACTCACCCAATGAAATTTTCGGCTTTTAAGCCTCTGTGGCACTGGGTATATATTAAATTATAATGTGACTGTAACAAGTTGTAATGTGACTATTATTTATTGAATACTAGCTTCTGCCCGCGGCTTCGCTCGCGTGGAGGTCGGAAATTATCCCACAGGAATGTTCTACCGGGATAAAAAATATCCTATGTGTTAATCCAGGATATAAACCATCTCTGTGTCAAATTTCATCCAAATCTATACAGTAGTTTTTACGTGAAAGAGTAACAAACATCCATACATCCATACTTACAAACTTTCGCCTTTATAATAGTAGTAGGATAAAAAAAAAATGAAAATAGGATTACTTGGCACATAAGTTACCTATGCACCCACAATATAAACACAAGAAGACTTTTTTGTAGCTGTTATCATGATTTCATGAATTATTACTGCTCTATTCACTTTTCGCCACGGCTGCTGGCACCTCAGTAAACGCGCAGTGGTTCACGTCGACCCACTGAACAAATTGCTCGGGTTTAGTTTGTGCTATTTTTATCATCATCATGCACTGGTTCTCAGCCCTTCTTGGATCCGGACGAGCATCATGGACGACATCAGAGTAAATATCCTTCAATCTGTATGATACTCCTGGATGAGGGTTGGGAGCATGATAAGGCTCTCTCTTCAACTTGGAAAATGATTTCACTTGAGTAGTTTGCTTATTCGCAAAACCCACGTTTTCATTATTTTCACCTTCCAACAAATCATAAAATGCTAATAGACTATCCGTGCATTTAATGTAAGGAGATAACTGGAAGCCCATCCCCTGGAAGTAATGTTTGAGTAATGGAAAATGAAATTTGAAGCCGTTGTGAGCGATCAAGCACACGGGGGCCTGGAGACAGTTGATAAAAGAACTGATGGTGTTGAGGACGTTCAGGTTGAAGTGCATCCTTACTTCCTGCTCGAGCAGTTGTTCGGTGAGGCCGCTTAGCTTCAGGGTCTTGTCGCTCATCCCCTTGTTAGGCCTGAAGCACATCAGCAACTTGTTTTGCACCCGCAGCTCTTCATCTCTCTTGCTATCGAGGAGGTGTTTTCGTTTTATTACTAACATACACAGTTCAGTAATTGCTGGGACGCCTTCTTTAGTAATTAGGCCGGTGGTCTCCGTATCAAAGAACACGTAGGTTGCAATCGGTTTCCTATCCATTGCTGCTGGTTCCTTGTGTTTTAGTAAGGGTGAGGTTCTCATTGAACGAGTGGTGATTTTTCTTACTTGGCGACTGGCTGAAGGCGCAAAGTTCCGGCCTTCGTGACGAAGCTTGGGGGTGACGTATATCGCACGGTAGATGACTTTAGGCTGAGCGTTGATATTCAAGATTAGATTTCTCTGTTCGTGATGCTTGGTACCACTCACACTTGTCTTGTACTCACGGAGATGACAATCCTACAAATCACTGGTGACTACTGTTAGCTCAACAGTAAAATGTTAAAACTATATGTGAGGTGCATTCCCGGCCATACTAGAGTGCACTTGTACAGTACTATCAGCACTATCAGTTGTTATCAGCTCTATGATAGTGCAATTATTGCGTCGGATTCTTATTAAAATGTATCTATGATTTACTTCGTCAGTGTTTTCTCCGAAGGTTGCACTTTTATTCAATACTTTGCAATACCATCGATGTATTCTCACTGGCTTTGGCTTCAGCTTCACTACATAGTATAAAACAAAGTCGCTTTATCTGTCCCTATATCCCTATGTATGCTTAAATCTTTAAAACTACGCAACGGATTTTGATGCGGTTTTTTTAAATAGATAGAGTGATTCAAGATATGTGTATAATTTGTCGACATATTATGCGGGCGAAGCCGCGGGCGGAAACTAGTTTGAATAAAATTAACTAAACACACTCATATAGCACTCAGTTGAACAAAAGTTAATATATAGGTATGCATATATGCATATTTTGTACTCGACAAATCAGCCAAACGACCCAAAATGCATCAAACAAACTAAAACGCGCTGAATTAACCAAAATGCGCCGAACGAGACACCAGGGGCCCTAGACTAAGCGGCATTGTCCGAAAGGGTTACCGCTACCTTGGAACATTTCCCAGCCTCAAAAAAAAAAAAAAAAAGGGGCCCTAGACAATCTCACATTTTCATTAACGATAACGAAATTGGATAAATCCGAAATGTATGGAATTGGCATGAGCATTCGAAATGTCACATGATCAATCGTTTTCGATCGCTAAGTGCTAGACAACGTCAAATTGTGTAACGAAACTCATTCAATATTCCAATGCAAATGCGGTGACAAGTGGCGTTCTTAACAAAACGAATCGCTGGGATAACGAAGTGTTCGATCAACAATTTTCGATATCGAATCGACACCGAGCGATTGACACTTGTCTAGGCCCCCCGAGTTCGAGAGGTGGGACCTCACTTTCTATAGTCGCATGCTCTACCACTGAACCCCCTTTATACTGTACACAAGAAACTTTGGTCACCGATCCGTCAGCAATTTGAAATCCTGGATTTTATTCCAAATCAGGCAAGGTGTTATTTTGGTTGTTCCATTAGGAATTACTCAGTAAGAGGCTCATATTCTGGATTACATTCCGATTGATGGCAATAAACAGAAAGTACAGGTGCGCAACGAAAACAAAGCAAAGGAGTATGTAATGATCGTGCGTAAGCGTAGAAGGTGGCGCTCTGAAGTTTCTGCCCCGATGAAAAGAAGGCTTTAATGTAAACTCAACCTTATTCCTATAAAACATCATCTGCCTAGCCTTTTTCCAACTATGTTAGGATCGGCTTCCAGTCTAACCGGATGCAGCTGAATACCAGTATTCTACATGGAGCGACTGCCTATCTGACCTCCACAACCCAGTTACTGGGCTATACGATACCTCTTGGTAAGACTGGATGTCAGATTTTCGGGCTTCTGACGACCCGTAATGACTGTCAAAGATGCACAAATGACAGCCGGGACCAACGGCTTACGTTCTAACCTTATTGCTATGAATAATAATAGAAAATCACTACCGAAATGTGTGTTCTTTACTTACAGGCAAAGTCATACGTCTGCCTACTCCATCAAGAAATAAGAACGAGATTTTAGTAGTAGTTTAGACTAAAGATCGGTGCACAATCAGAATCTAATTTTATATTCGCTATATTTTCTCTGATGTAGGTCAAACAAATATGTACATATTTATATGTTTCCTTTTTCATAAACTACTTTTTTTTCTGGGCTCCAATCACGACGCCCGTAAAAGGCTAACACATCATTAGTGGCTCGGCTTGCATTTCTTGAGTGCCAGACACATTGCAATGTGGTTTAATGGAAACATATTATAGAAGCTTTATGGTACTGATAATCGTTTGTCTAAGATTATTTGTATACGATAGTGTAGCTTGATCCGACTGTGCGGGTATCTTTGCAACTTTGCATATAATGTGGGATTCTGAGTCCAACCTAATTCGGTTTTTGAATTTTAGTGTCCGCGTAAAATATCCATTTCGACTTTTGTCAGGAATGACCATCGTCAAAAATAATGGAATGAATTCATTTATTTTCTTGCAGCAAAGTGCCTGTTTGAAATAAATGATTTAACTTTGAAATCATTTATTTCAAAAAGGCACAAGAAAGGCACTTTTGAAAGTCATACTGAACAAGTAGAATTGATTCTAGTTGCCCCTTCCAAAAGGTAGTTTCGTATGTAGAAGAATGGGGAAAAAAAAAGAAAAAAAAATATGTTTTAAATACGTTTAACGCGAAACGCATTTAGTGACGTGTGGTGCAAGCGAGTCTTTGTCGATAACATATAAATGATTATACATTCCGTTTCCTCTAACTCGCTGACAGCGCCTGATCATCATCATTCTCCTGCCCTTATCCCAATTTATTTGGGGTCGGCGCAACACGTCTTTTTCTCCCATACTTCTCCACTACTCGTCATCTCGGTAGTCACTCCCTTTCTAGCCATATCATCTCTCACACAATCCATCCATCGTTTCTTTGGTCTCCCTCTACTTTTATAGCCATCCACATTCATGCTCACAACTTTCTTACAACATTTTTTTAATTCCTCCGCATAACATGCCCATACCATGACAACCGATTTCCACACAACTTTTCTGTCACCGATGTCACTTTCAGACTTTCTCTTATATACTTATTCCGTATTCTATCCATTCGCGTAACACCACACATCCCTCATAACGTTCTCATCTCAGCTGCGTGCAATTGTCTTGAATTCATTCCCTTTATATTTACTCCGTGCCCAATACTGATCGCTGACAGCGCCTGATACTTTTGTTAAAGTAAAGAAACATTTCAGCGCTTAATTTATAAAAGAACTGTGGTGTGTATACAAAATACATCATAGACAGCTTAGGATGTGAGTGACGGTCGAGGATGTGCGGCGGCTCCAAAAATAGTCAAACCTACCATAACCATGCCCATTATTATTTTAATATTTTTGTTTAAATTACTTAAAACTTAATATTATAATAATATGAATATTATGGGCGTCAAAAAATTAAGGAGTTAAAAACGAAAAACTATAGTATACCTACCTACTTATTTAACTAAACTATTCACAAACTGAAATAAGGCGTCGAAAAATCATCCACATTGCTGTCGCCTGGTAATGTATCTCGCAAAGAAACTAGTTGGTAGGCAGCCGTTTCGGACCATTTTAGACCTTCCTAAGCATTTTCTTTCATTTTTACACTGACATTTTTTTTATTTAACCAATAAATTAAAACCTGTATTCAATTTCGCTTCTATTGCAAACAATGTGTTAAAATTTCTATGAACACCCTTGTTCTCTAGACTTGTTGAGTAGTGCATTAAACATGTTGGATCATTTAGCTCACATCAAAATGGTTGAGCTGAATGGTGCTAATCCATGCGTCATGTTCATGAACGGGCGCCGCGGCCGTCAGTAGGGACGGGTCACCTCTTAGCTGCCACGGCTGTTTTAAAATTTAACTTAATTTTGAATTGTTTTTTTTTTAATCTTGTAATTATGGACGCTTTTATTAAATTCTGCATCGTTCTCACGTGTATATTTCAACATGAATGATGTCACCCAGTTTTTGTACCTAAATATATTTTGTTATAAAAGAGTGTCCATGGAGTTTCCTGCCCGTTCTTCTCCATAGGTACCTACTACTTTGGAATGGGCAACTAGCTTCATCTTTCTGACTGACCGACCCCTTGACAATTCAAAAGTGCCTGTAATTGGTTTATTTGAAATAAATGCTTTGAGTTTGAGTTTTGAGTTTGAAACATCATCATGTAATACATGTCTACCTACCAGGCTATACAAAAACTCCGAGATCGTGGGAATATTAATCAATTATACAATGGGAGACTACAATATATACAGCTCCTGGAAAATGAATAAGAAGGGAATAATCATGACATCCTGAACGCCTTTGTAGATACCATTTACTAAACGTGCTTTGCGTAGTTTCGCATCATGATAAGTTGTAAACAGCGCCATCTACATCTTTAAGGTCTAAACAATAAATAATGGATTATCGTGGGCCTCGGTTTTTCGTGGATGTTTGACAGTCGTAACGGGTCGTAAGAAGTCCGAACGTCTGACAGCCAACCTTACCAATTACCTATTAAATGTCAGCCATTTAAAAAAAAAAGTTGTTCCTGTTTCTAGTTGAAAAGACCTATTACTCGATTGAAGACTTTTTAAATGACAAATTATGACTAAATTTAACTTTCTTTGACATTCTTAATAATTACTTCAATTTACTTTTACTACTTATAATTTAATTACTATATTTTATGCGGCTCATGACATTTTTCAATTGGTTCATTTCTTTTATCCTAGACTTTATTAATTATGATAGTAAAAATAACCTGCTTACTAATATTATATTTGTATGCCGATTATTGGCCGAACATACCTACAGATCAGCTAAAATGTATAAATAACACCTTTTTGTACTTATGTTCACAAATAAAGATTGATTTGATTTGATTTGACAGTTATTGGGTTGTGGAGGTCAGATAGGCAGTCGCTCCCAGTAAAATCTTGGTATTCAGCTGCATCCGGGTTATACTGGAAGTCGACCCCAAAATATTTGGGAAAAGGCAGGCTGATTGACTCAGCACTATTTGTAGTTTTTTTCAAATTCATTGAAGTGCCGAAGATTACCCCCACTCATTTTAAAATAGTAAAAAAAACCTCTTTATAATAAATTAGTATACAGACGGAAAAAAATCAGCTGTTCT
Organism: Hyppa rectilinea; assembly: GCA_951799385.1. Lineage (NCBI taxonomy): Eukaryota > Metazoa > Arthropoda > Insecta > Lepidoptera > Noctuidae > Hyppa > Hyppa rectilinea. Next base: position 14,892,038 of record OX637324.1, read on the forward strand.
ATACATTTTGACGAATTATGAATACTGAACAGCTGTTTTTCTCATATTTCAGAGTTAGTCCCACAGTCAAAGATGTTCACTTTCATGAGTACTATACCCCCTGAAAGTATGTCCCTCGTTTAACCTAAAACAGTGTAGAAAGATTGTTTTGCAATCACTAATGTAGCTACAATCCTTTTAGAGTAAATGAATTGAGTTCAGCAGGTGTATTCATTCAGGTTATATAGGGATGGGGTTAAATTGGCACAAATAAAATGCAAATATTCCTTACTCTAAATTAAATTTATATTTAACGTTTATAGGTACATCCAAAATATATACATATTAAATTAACTTGACTGTTGATCAAACGTCTTTGTCCAATCACAAAATGACAAATGTTTGATCCAACAGTCAATACTTTGATCAATCAAATATTGTTTCAATAACTCCGTGGTTATTTGAGACAATCAATAACATTATTTTTCGTGATCTTTTTACCAATCACACTCAGTCTTGCGTCCTCTATGAAGACGGAATATTTTTGGTAAAAATTTTTCAAACAGAACTCTCATCGAACAAGTAACATTTTGGTCCTATGTCTTATCTTTTCAAAAATAGAAATAATACTTTAACACGAAACACAATTTTGTTTCTAGTTTTAAAGTCTATCAGGCCGTGCCGGGGACCTGACAGGGGACCCAGCAGTGCTAAAGCTCCGTCGGCAGTCCGCCTACAAACGTGTACGAACGAGTTGGAAATGTTCACACCGATATTTCTATGAACCCCTTACGAAGAACGGTCCCGGCATAACCCTGATATTATGTTAATAGAGCTACAAGGACCAAATATTACGTTCTGTTATTAAAAATAACAGTACCAGTTATTTACAGTTACCAACAGCTATTTCACAATAACAGTCGTTTTTTCTTCAACGATCAGGTCGATGTACATAAGTTACTTCGTTACAAAAACGTCTTTAAACAAGACATATTTAAATCCTTCTTCCATTTTTACATTCCTTTCAACACATCACGAAAACTTTCAGACTAGTAAACTGTAAATGCATAGCCTCAACCTGCCAGTAGACCTGGAAGACTTGATACATTGAATAACTATATCATGGCCATCACGAGCTGGCCGCTACGACTCGCGGCACGTTCACAATGGTCTCATCAGCTGTTCTGGTGACAGCTGGGCCGGTATCGTTACTTCTGGTCTCTGTGCTGTCGGAGGAGGACTGCGCAAGCGCTGTGGTTATCGGTGCTGTGATTGGCTGGACTTGATAGTTAGGGTAGTGTACTCCCACGACCTCATCGTAGCTGGGTGGAGCCATGCATTCTGAAAATGAGTGAAAAAAAAAAACATTAATGATGTGAAAATACAATTCTGTAAGGCATGTAGCTTTATTTATTAAAGCTTAAGCTAATATGGACTCATATGATCCCTGACGTGAAGTGATGTTATTAAAATTTATGGTCGAAATACAATTCAATTGAATGTATTCGATTCGTAGCTTGTTACTTATTATAAACTGCTTCTGCCCGCGACTTCGTCCTAGTGTAATTTCTTGTTTAATATATTTTTTGACATTCAGCAATAATGCAGCTTCTCAGAAATGAAAGAATTAGGACCAAATAGTTTCTAAGATTACTCCCCCTTCATACAAACTCACAAAACCTCTCTATAATATTATACTACTACAGATTACTTGAGTACTTCAACAGACGCTGTGATGACGTGGTACAGGTCTTTATCTACTTGTTGAAGATCTAAGTATGGATATTATTTATTTCCTGTCGATCTAATACCTGCTCTTGATGATAAATTGTTTTATAAGGACTTTATCGACGTATTTTACATCATTTTGTGAAGAAGCTTACTACTTTTCATATAAAATAACATCACTCAAGCCTGTAACCTCCAAAGGTAAGACAGAGATGTACCAATAGCCCACTCACATTGTTCAAGTTATGTTTAAGTCCCATGTCATAGATAACGAGCCTATTGCCTTCAACCGGGCACATATCTAGACTTCGGACTGCTACTCAGAAATTCCAGACGGAAAAATAAAACAACACTTTTCTCGAACTGGTAACAGAACCCAGGACCTCAAGCTTATAGGTATCGCTTGTAACCACTAGACCAACGAGAGACACATGTATTGTCAATTTCGTAATTGCTATCCCTTTTGACAAAAACTCCTATGGTGATGGTCCATGGAGGATGTTAACCAGTTGTAGTATGACAGGAGTGAACTGTTATTTTAGTTCTGATTCAGAACAAAAACATTTTGTGACAAATAAGGTATACGCCAGCACATCAAGTTACCATAAACTGTCAAATTTGCTCAATCGTTTTTGCACTTAACAACCAACGTTTTAACGTTTAAAATCATTTGGCAGATTTGACAGTTTGGTATAACTTCATGCGCAAGCGACCATACTGGCTTTGCCAATATTTTTGGTACCCAAGTGCGTAATAGACGTGAGGCACTAAGTAATCCTTCATTATTTCGTGTTATTGTTTGGTTATAGGCTTAGTTATTATAGATTTACCTGTACCTACGGCAAACTATCCTCAAATTGTTTACTGGTTTGAGGCTTATTTTAATGCGTCTATCAAAGCGTATATTTTTAGCCCAATGTTTGATTAGCAAATAATGCGTAATGGCATTTTGTTTAGCCTGTTTAATGTAGGTACCTGTTTTGTAGAAAACGCTAGGCACCTTTAATTTTATTTAGACAATCATCATCGCGCCTAGTTTACTCGAAGGGTTGGGCAAAGGTATACCTACAGTTATATTTAAGTACCATATAATAGGGTTCAAACCAATTGCCATCGACCGATTTCAGATCCGGGGTTCCTAGTGCTGCTACTGAGAAATTCTAGATGGAAAACCCAATAACACTTTTCTCGATTTGGGAATCGAAGCTAGGATCCAATAATTAGCAGTCGCGCTTGCAACCACGAAACTGCTTCACAGTTGGGCAGTCAGGAATCTGAACTATGAGGAGCAAGAGCAGTGGTGGCCTAGTGGTGTCGGCCTCGACTAAAGAGTTCTAGGTCGTGACTTCGAACCCAAGCAGGCGCTTTACTTAGTGTATTTAATTTAATTACCACTGCTCTCAAAACTGTGAAGGAAAACATCGTGAGGAAACCGGCATGTCCTGGAACCACAAATTCAAAGACATGCGACATCCGCCAACCCGCACTGGGCCCGCGTGATGTGATGGCCTACTAAGCTCCCTCTCTAAGAGAAGGCCCGTTTCCCAACAGTGGGAACTTTATAGGCTGATTATGTATGATGGAGGAGCAACGAGCAAAAAACATTACACGGACAATCCCAAGTGGTGTTATCGCTATAAGGCGAAGGGACTTATTTAAATACTGCATAGCCACTTCGTTCTTCAAGTGTACTTGAGAGTCTAATACTTAGCTCGTGGCTAAGTACTAACAGCCGCACAGTTCTATCCATCAGGTTAAGCTACGCTTGCCGGGGTTGGCTGTGGATGGGTGACCATCTTTAAATATCGAGACTCCTCCATGCCTCACACGTTAAACCGTTGGCCCCGGCTGTCATTTCTGCATGTTTGACAGTCGTAACGGGTAGTCAGAATCCCGAAAATCTGACAGCCAGTATTACCAAGGGGTATCGTTACCAGTTACCAGGTTGTGGAGGTCATATAGGCAGTCGCTCCATGTAAAATACTGGTATTCAGCTGCCTCCGGTTATACTGGAAGCCGACCCCAACATAGTTGGGAAAAAGGCTAGGCAGATGATGATGATGACTTGGGAGACCTATAAAGATGTGTGTACTCACCATATTTTGGCGGGGGTGGCAAATTGGAAGGGCTGACGAATATAGACGGCTCCTGCTGTGCCAGCGACGGACGAGCTCGAGACCCCACATACATTCGCCTCTGCTGCGGACTGCGCGTTTTTTGCCCTGAAATAGATAAAAAAAAAATTTGCCACAATGTTACTCAACAGGTAAAATTCCTGGTGGGTAGTTTTACTCTAAGAATTCAGTGGGAGCATTGTACTCATCGTTACTAAGAACTTTTACTATAATAGGAACCCTGAAATCGCGAAAAAAATGTAAATGCTGTTCCATACATTTTATTGAGTTACCATTGCATAAATGTATAGCTCATATTTTTTTTCGCGATTGGAACGGAGATTGGCCGGGTGCGCAGAAGATGGGCCGAGGCGAGTGATCAGACGCAGGAATAAACTCCGGGCTTCTACTAAGAATTTCCCAATGGAAAAACCCAATAACTCTTGCTGACCTAGGAATCTAACTCAGGACCCCATATTAATTAGTTGCACTTGCGACCACTAGAGTAACGGGGGGTTTATTACTAATAAATGTAGATATCAATAGTATAGTATTCTCCTCGGGTCGAAATGTGTCTTCGTCTTGGGCGAGTTTCAATTATTATATAGACTGCTTTATCCCTTTGGTAAGTAATACAAGTATATAACAGGAGAGAAAAAATAAATCAAAGGACATCAAAAGAGTTATGCGTTTAGTTTCTTGACATGGCATGTTTCGAAAAAAAACCGACTTCCAAAACAAACACTACAAAGTGACAAATAATTTTGATTTCGGAAGTCGGTGTCTTCGGTTTTGTATTTTAATTTTTTGCCACCGACTTCCGAAATCAAAATTATTTGTCACTTTGTACTGTTTGTTTTGGAAGTCGGTTTTATTTTTTGTAAAAATGTTTTTATTTTTCACTTTTTAGTTGTGGTACCTACCTAGACAACCCCCTCCTCCCCCCAAAATTTTAATACCACTACCTGGTATGTAAATTACAGTGACAGGAACTTATTAGAACATCGTCCACATATATTAAGTAGGTTATTTTTGTTGATTTTTCAAAAACCGCTTATTCGATTTCGATAAAATTTTTATGGGACCATTTGGGAAGTATACCCTTTCCAACAAAAAAAGAATTTTTCAAATCGGTTGGCAAGCAACGGAGTTATGCGCGAACAAACATAAAAAAAAAATACAAACATCCGAATTGAGAACCTCCTCCTTTTTGAAGTCGGTTAATAATGTTATTATGTCATCCGTTCTGTCATAATTTTGTTAGGTTTATCTAGTTCAGTATACTTTTCTGCAAGTACGTAGACATTAAGTATTTTGTTTTTGTAGATAATTGTTTGATATTGTTTTTGTAGGTAATGGAAATCGTCATATTTGAGGAATAATTCGTTTAATATCCACATTATGCTATTTTTCCTGGAAAATAAATCAATGTCGAAAATAATACAGCTTTTGTAGGTAATTAATATACAATGTAGGGACGTTACATTAAATCAAATAGAGTATAATTGGTTATGGTATTTCCATTACATTATGTGAGCACCATGTACCTATCTATACTTTTGGTGGTGTAGTGCTTTTATTTTGGGTGCATCGTCTTCACATAAAATGTTACAATTCATGTATACAAAACATTGTAAAACATTTCAAAAGAGTAACGGTGGAGTTTTTTACCCATTCTTCTCCACACCTTTTGGAAGAGGTGACTAGAGTCAATTCTATTTCTTGTTTATTTTGACGTTCAAAAGTGCTTTACATATTGTGCCTATTTGAAATAAATGACTTGACTTTGACTTTACCAATTTGCTCTTTTACCACACCCCTCCCCGCTCCATATACCATATAGACAGAATAAATAATAGTATGCATATACACTAAGTGCTGGTAGGTAGGTATAGAACTCGCGCTTCATTATTTGTTCGTCGCAAAACGTCGCCTGATATTTTCGATCCCCGATAATAAAAGTGATATGATAACGAGTAGAAGAGATTAGGTACTGATTACTGCAGGTACCAATACATCAGTTGCAGCTTAAAAAACAGTATTTGTTCCAAAATATATTTTGTATGATAAGATTGATAAGAAATTATGCTCCAAATCAAAATTTTACGTTAAGAGGCTCACTTTTAATTCCTTATTTGATTAATTAAGCATAAAATCAAGTGGCTTACTAGACCGGTATCGAAAATGCTTTACAGACAAAATTACGTATAAAAAGATTTAAATGTAGCCAGCCTTTTTTAATAAAGAGTTCATTATGTCAGAGGGGCATTAAATTACACTACGGATACTATACGTGGTTAGTATAAATTCGATATGGTATGGTATAAAAATATCAAAAATGAGGTTTTTTTTTAAATAAAATATTTAGTTTATTGAACAACCACCCTTTGTAAATAGAAAACGCGCGCGCGCCGGTGCGATGTTAGGAAAGATACATCGTGTTCAAACGGGGTAAAAACTTAAAAATCATTTGCGACTAAACTACTGCTCCTATTTAATTGATTTTTAGTACAGAGATTGCAGATGCTCCCTAGTGTTAGCTGTTTAAAGGAAAGCCCCTCTGTCGTATCAACTCTGTATAAAGACCCATTGATCAATCGAATTAAGTAATCCAATTTATAACTGACATAGTTTAAAACATAAATATTTTTCATTTCAACAAAGAGTGTGCTGAAAGAGATACAATACTAGCTCAAAGAAATCTGTTAACCTACTCCAATGAACAAACGAAAACACGAAATCGCTGTAAAACCGCCTTGAAACCAATAAATGAATATGATGCCATAACAACCATAATATCACATAGAATCAATGAGGAAAATCACAATAAACAATGCATACCTATAATAAGGACCCTGATACATGTGACCATGAAGATTATAATCAAGAATATGGTCGTAGTACACAAGGCAGACCACACGATGTCAGCAAAAGAACTGTTATAATTTTGAACGGGTAAGTCTTCACTGCTCTCGTCCCCAAATGATTTGACCGCAGTAAAATTGAGAGATTCCATTTTTTAAAAAACAAAAAGTAACAGTTCCAAATCACAGCTCACTAAATACTTGAAGTAGTACTACACTAACGCCATCTATTGGTGACAGTTTTGGAGATTTTAAATTATCAATTTTTCCAAATTCGTGATTTCCGTGAATTTCCAAATGTGAGAGCTCATTAACAGTTTTATATGCATTTGTAGCTTATTGATTAATATTTATTCGAAAAATACTTTAAAATTAATAATATTGTTCACATTGCACTGCAAATTATCACTCGCGACCGGTACATTAAATCGAATGACAGCGAAATTAACATAATCGATATGATATAAAATTTTATCAAAATCGATTTTATCTTGGATTAACAGTGAAATATTTATGGTTATATGCCCCCTATGTATTTATTATCGGAGACTTGAGTGTTGAATGTTATTTCTGAGGCGGTCTTCAAGTAACTAACGTGCAAGTGATGACGCTATCTTATTGATTACTGATTCGATTTTAATTGCCTATGCAATTTACTCGATATTTGCCGCATTATATCTTTGTTTACGTAACATGTAGGAAGTAAGGAGGTAAAACTGAGACGTGTGGTACGGGGGCTTTTCACAATTGTAATATCAAAGAGATGGGCGGACGACATTTCTGCCATCGCAAGAAAAACCTGGATGAGATTGGCCCAGAAGCGAGTGTGGAAATTTGGGTAAATTGAGCTGCGGTAAACTGTGTTTATGATAACAAATTGATATAATTAAATAATTGACTGATAATAAAATGAGATTATTAAAGATAAAATCTATCCAAATACCAATCATAGGCACCAAGTCAATGACAATAATAATGTTAGTTTCTAGTCTTCATTTTACAACAAACTTAGAAGCGGACATAAATAGGAAATCCAATCCATTATTGATGGGAATTGCACTAGACAAAAAAAATGTACATACCGATGAAACACGGCCTAATGATCTCAACTAGGAAAAGTGATTGTAGGTAGGGCATTTTGAATAGTTGTGAAGCATCTATTATAACAAAAAGAGTAATAATAACGTTTAAATTATTTTAATTATATATAATACTGCACAAGTGTATAAAAAAGAAGGGAAAATAATCATAGAGCATCGAAAAAAAAAGCGAGCAGAACAACCCAAAAAGCTGACAGCATTACCATGTTCAAATAAAAATCAAATCGAATCTCTTTGGTATCTTTGCCTAAAATTTACAACGAATCATTCATTAAATATTGCAGAGAAGAAGATGAAGATGAAAACAATTAACAAGTAAGAAACAGCTTTTAAGAGGAACATTTTTGTAACGAATTTTGATACGTAAACTATAGCTAGATAAGCGTTTGTATGCCCTACGGGCGGGACATAGCTGTTCACAATTTATTATGTAGCTGCCACCTGTATTATGTACCTACCTATAATCCACAATAAAGAGATTGATTGATTGATTGATAAGTTATTGAGGGAAGACATAAACAAAGTAGTGTGGTTCTGTCTGAACGCACTGTGATTAATATTAATAAAAAAATAATTAATTTAGAAGTTTTCTGACAAAAATAACGATGTTCCTGCTAAGTATGACCAATAACGTGTTACACTTATTGCATAAGAAATGCAAGTAATTCTATCGCAACTCACGAATTAGGAAGAAAATTAAACAGTTCTAAGACTAGACCAGTCACTGATGAAGTTCAAGCACCGGCAGTGACGTATCTTCTGTCTTCATAACAAAAAGACAATTAAACGAAATAATCCATTTGACGTTGATAGATATTTAAAATTTACAAGCCGTTAAGCCTTTATTGATAATTTTTATGCATAACATAATTTATGTCAGTGACGTAAACGATTGAATTGTCGGGTAATGTCGACGTGTTGTCGTGTTTGTTGGCGTGTGTGTGTGTGTATATACATAACTATCGCTGATTGGCGTATTGGCATGACTATTGTCATCTAAAGTCTAAACCACGAGAAGCTATAAATTATGTAAACAAACATCTTTTACTAAGTAAACGTTTTATACTGCGAGATAATAATAAATTGACCATATTCAATCGACATGAAATATAGACGGGTTATATGAAAGTAACAACCTATTGAATTTAGTCGGATCATATTTTAACGACGTAAAGCGCTATCGTTTGTGTTTCTTGGTACCGGAACGCGTCCGTCGCAGGGGTTGTAAACTATCGGGACGCAATTTTGAAATAAACGCGTCATTCGAGTTTCGAATGCGTACGAGTTTGTTTCACACAGAAATGGAAACATCTGAATCTGACGAATAATTATTCTTAAATAATATATGTTAATTAATATTTGTTACTTAATAATTTATTAAATCTTAAACAAATTCATTTTTTTTTGTTGGTCCAAATGTTGTGAACTCCTGAACACTTGTTTACAAAATTTATAGCTTCTCGTGGCGGGGACTTTAGAGAGTTACTACAGGTGAAAGCGCTAGAGTAGTCCGCAAAATTCCAATTTTCTTACAGTTTTTGTAATTTTAAGGTCAGTAGGATTTATGTGGATGTAAATATGATTAGCGGCCGTATCAAGTACGTATTTACAGAACTGTTATGATTAAATCACAGGCACAACCATCAAAGTGCGTATAAAATTTCCTACGGAATGGAATGCAAAAAGCGCAAGAAAATTTGAATTACGCGGGCTACATCGGCGCATCTCATAAATGTCTGTTGAAGCTTAAGATGAAGTCTTAAATATTAAAATACGATGGTATGTCAGTAAATTTGTTATCACCGCAAGATAGCTTACTATGGAAGTCATTATAAACCAGTTTTCAATTAATCATGTGTTCACGTCTTTGAAATTCCGATACCTTATAATTTTATTGAATTAGAAAAAAAAATAAAACCGACTTCCAAAACAAACACTACAAAGTGACAAATAATTTTGATTTCGGAAGTCGGTGTCTTCGGTTTTGTATTTTAATTTTTTGCCACCGACTTCCGAAATCAAAATTATTTGTCACTTTGTAGTGTTTGTTTTGGGAGTCGGTTTTATTTTTTGTAAAAAAGTTTTTATTTTTCACTTTTTAGTTGTGTAACCTACCTACCTACACAACCCCCCCCCCCCCCCAAATTTTAATACCACTACCTGGTATGTAAATTACAGTGACAGGAACTTATAAGAACATCGTCCACATAATTATATTAAGTAGGATTTTTTTTAGATTTTAGATTTTTCAAAAACCGCTTATTCGATTTCGATAAAATTATGGGACCATTTGGGAAGTATACCCTTTCCAACAACAAAAGAATTTTTCAAATCGGTTGGCAAGCAACAGAGTTATGCGCGAACAAACATAAAAAAAAAATACAAACATCCGAATTGAGAACCTCCTCCTTTTTGAAGTCGGTTAAAAATATTTGACAGCAAGACGAGTTGAGATTACGATGGCAATGTTCACAATCAGCAAGACACGATGTAATCCTCTATAGGTACTCGCTCGCCATTTTATACCAGAGGAAAAAGATAATTCAATACGACTTAGAGATAAAGTAAATAAATTACTCATAGCAATGATCCTTAGACAGAAGAACATGAAGAGCCAAGTCAGCAACATTCCGATCAGGACGATCATGTACCAGAAGGCCATGTGGCTCAAACTGGCTGGGTCATGTGCTTCCTTCTCCTCACTACTATAGTCTTCAGATGAAGCGCCAGATTCGAAGAAATTCACATTTGGGTAATATGGCGCCATGTTGGATCAAAGTTTGGCTTCTTGGATAGTTTGACCGAGTGTTGTCGCAAATGTTGGATCAACAGTTACTCTCTATTCAGTTGGCACCACGTCACGTACTTGATTTAACTTTTCTACAATATTTGGTCAGTTTACTTGGCCAATTTTCATAGGTCGTATTTGAGATGTGATCTAAAATGTATTTAGGGCAGTAATTTTACTGGGATAACAACCGTTAGTCAGTAGAAATATCGAGAATCTTCTAAATAGCTTGTAAAACAAACTATTAGAGTTCTCGAAGACCACTTTTACACTCACAACTAATTTGAATCAACAAATTATCGGAATGATTAATCACTGAACACTATAATTGTCACAGATTCACAATTAGAATTATTTTTCGAGACATTTTAACACTGAATTCATGGCTTTTCGTAAGTTGATCATCGTACTAGTGTTACAACTGTATAGAGCTATCTATTGATAAGGGATATCATCTCTGATATGTCGGCACTATCGTACAGGTTAAGCAATGCTTTCAAGAGTCTGTGTCTTTAGATTAAATTCTCTATTAAAGCTGTCAGTTTGTCTAGGCCTAAATAACTTGACGAAGACAAATTTAGAAGTCGACGTTCTACGAATTAGTTTTATGAAGTAATGTTGTTCATAAACTTGAATGATGCTGAAGAAATGAATGATTGCTCAAATGAACGGAACTCTGTGCTAATCTTATACAGCTATTCTTATCTAGAACTGTAAGTGAGAAATACTGAGATGAAAACTGATAAAGTTGTGGAAGAAGAACGCTATGCCAATCCAAATAAATTGGGATAAATGAAGGATGATAAAGATCTACATTACATAGGTAAACGCTTTTGAAAGTTGCAAGAGCGTTTTGTGAATTCAATATGAATACAGTTCGGTTTTACATTTTTTTTAAAGAGTGAAATTGACACAGTGCAGTGCTCCACTACAGTGGACGAAAGTTCTTTAATGATATGTACAAATATAATCAAATGAAAGCAATTACCAAATTGACTCATCTTCACACACATTATCACGAAGCCCATGATCAATATAGTAAATAACACAGATATGTACACGACATGGTATATCGTCACATTGCTCTCATTTTCTTGCATTCCTTCTTCCATGCTCGGCGCCATTTTTTATAATATTATTTCCGTTTTTATATTTAACTCTTTGCTTATAGTTCTTTTAATTTTTACTTTTGTTGTTTCTTTTTTTTTTGTTGTGTAGTCGTTATTTGATTGTTTTATTACCTTTAGTGATTAATTTACTTTAACGCAATGATTAATAGTAATTATCACAATGACAATATTAAAAAGCATTAGGAATTCAAAGAATTTAAATTTTAATAGAAATTCAGTAATCCTTTTATATAAAATTGTGTCACTAGCAACAGTTTTGTGACGTATAATTACGATATTGTTAATGAAAACAAAACGAATTATTTTAAGTGCTATTTCACATTGCACAATTATTTTAGTATTATTATAGTTTTCGCCATTTTATTTGAGATATTTCAGTTTTACCTACAAACAAATCGCACTACTATTCTTTGAATCACTGATAGAAACTGTATCCAATACATTTTCTGCTACAGACACGTCACTTAAAATGACTGATGATCGGCTATTGATATCTATCCGTATCATTACGTTTATTACCTACACGGAATTTGAACCTTATGGAATTGTATTAGAGACCATGACAATGCTTTATAAAAGGCGATTTTGTTTTTCATGCTTATCTTCAGAGTTATCTTCGATTTAAAAATACGTGTCGAAGTTTTTAGATTTATGAGTTTTGATAATACCCAAGCACTAGGTATGTATGGGTTTTAATGTTTAACATTTACACTGTGGTAAATTGGCTGAAAATTAGGCTCAATATAATAGCCTTGTGATGCTCACGCATTATTTGAATACAAGCACTACTCAATTACTCATGACAGAATAATGGACTCACTAGATAAAATCCTAACCATAGGAAGAATTAACACAGAACAATGAAATTGATGTGCAAATCTGACAGCCAGTTAAGACTGGCTGGACAATACGATACCCCTTGGTAAGCCAAGGGGTATCGTATTGTCCAGTTACTGGGTTGGGACAACATAGTTGGGAAAAGGCTAGGCAGATGATGAATGAAGTTGATGTGCTTATTGTAAAACAAAAACAGTCGACAAAGGTAATAATCGACATCAAACAAGGGAAGAACATAGAATCAACTTGAAAAAAAAATCAAAGGAGTGTGTCTGTGGTGTAAAGACAACACGAACAACGAAGATAAAAAAAAACAATAGAAGATCACCTTCCCGAAGACCAAAAGGACTTTGACCTGTGTGAGGCAACAATACTTCAAGATTAAAAGAAAGACCAATTACTTACCGAACAATCTCACAAATTTAAAAATCACTATTAGAATAGCGATTGCAAGCACCACATAAAAATATGAATAATTTACACTCATTTTATTTCACAATCACGAAGAAGTGTACGCGATATATTTCTATACATTACTGACTAATTATGTTTAATAACGATAAAATGACAATAAAATCGATAATCTTATCTGTAACGATATCCTTGACTTTTCTATATCTCCATTAATCTTAGTTTAAGGCAATGGCCGAAATGGCCAGTCCTAGAAGTTAGGGTCAAGAACTGGTACTGGACCTGAGAGAAAATGAAGAAGTGTTCTATAATAAATGATGAATGAACGAAAATGCAGTGAACGACTAAGTGAATGTGTGAGTGGATAAAGAAAGATATATAGATAGACCAACTAGCTTTTTCCAGGGGTTTTTTTTTTTTGCCCCTTCATATGCTGACATCTCTTTGAGGCGCGCGTGGAGCGGCTGCGCCCGCGTTTATGTAGGAAATTATCCCACGGGAACCGTACCGGATAAAAAGTAGCTTGTAGTTTTTGAGTTTATTCGTTACAAACATAGATAGAAATTTTGCCTCTTTATAATTTTGACGACACGGTTGGCGCAGTGGTTGAGCGATTGACTGCTGGGCACTATGTCGCGGGTTCGATTCCCGCACGGAACAAATATTTGTACGACCTGCAAGGATTTTTGTTACGAGTCTGGGTGTTTTTCTATCTATAATATGTATGTATTTACAAAAAAAAATATAAGTAGTTTATCAGCCATCTCGTTACCATAACACAAGCATTAGGTTGCTTAGCTTGGGACGATATGGCGTTGTGTGAAATGTCCAAGGATATTATTATTAAGGATATTATTATAGATTACGCATATCTCAAATAACTACCCAACATGAAACCAGGACAGCCTAGAGAAAAACATGAAGTTTAAATAGTCTCATAAAATAAGCTTTTAAAATTCTTAATTTTATTCACTGATAACAACACACTGCCTTACCTACTGGGTCTAGAGTCCGGCGACATATAACTATGCATGAGAGTTTCTTGCATAGCAAAAGTGAGCACCAAGGAAGGATAATTACACACACACAAAAGTAATGATTTGAGTGCACTGTTTTGTTAGATATTTGTGTCGTTGGCGTACAGGGGATGCGCTTGTTTGTCACGTATATATGACAATGGCGTTCAAAAGAATATACCACTAAAGCCAATCATTATACTACAGTCATAGAAACTGATAACCGTATGTAAAACCAATCATAGACAAATAAAATACTCACTCCTTAATTTGATTATAATCACAATTATAACTAGAACGTAAAAGAGCATCCCAAAGAATGCCCAGAAATATTCATTGTTAAAGATATCCATTGTTTATCTCTTAAAATAAATGTCACAATCCTTACACAAACTAAAGTACTTTAAATAAATGAACAGGGTAGTCAGCAATTATATACTAAAGATAAATAATAATTCGATGATGAAATTGATATGATACTGAATTTCTATTAAACAATCTATGACTTCATTAATTTTGTTGGTTTCCTGGAATTTTCTCATGTAAAATATATGACTGTAACGAAAAAAAACGTCATCGTTTTTCTGACGGTAAACAAGGAACCTTATCAATATACTACTGAAAAACTGTTTGCACTCACAAAATATATAGAGAAGTTCAACAGTCGTGTGCGTCAATATAAATAATAATATAATAATAATAAACTTTATTGCAAAAATTTAACAAAAGGTTTAACATTGGCCCCAAACTAGGCAAGCCTGTATCTTGGGCACCAATTTTGGAGGGTTTACCAACTAAAACTATATCTAATAAACAAGTTCAATATTAAAGTAAAATAGAATTCTTTCAAATTAGGTACAAAAAGGGAAAAACTAAAATAAAAACTCTATGAATCACAAATTAAAGGAAACATTACAAAAGAAATCGAAGATAAAAGAAACGTAATAATAATAAACTAGAAAAACGCTTTTAATTGTTTGAGTTTGCGTGCAAGTTAGTATAATTACGGAAAAGGCCTATACAACATAATAACGATAAAAAGTCCAGTACGATAATCAGAATTAGCTTAAATTAACAAAAAACTAAAGTAAGTGCCATTGTAACTGAAGTAAGAAACCCTGAAAGTGATAACTACTAGTTTAAAATATGATTTCTCAACTACTTTGTTTGCCTAATAGAAGTGCTAGCTGCTCCCGCGCGGTTTCACCGCTGGTCAGCTCCTATTGGTCGTAGCGTGATGTTACGTAGCCTATAGCCTTCCTCGATAAATGGACTATCCAACACAAAAATAATTTTTCAATTCGGACCAGTACTTCCAGAGATTAGCGCGTTCAAAGAAAAAAACTCTTCAGCTTTATAATATTAGTAATGATGACACACCTTGATAATACTACAAAATAGGACAAAAAACTTACGTGATGTACAGCACAACCCGCAATATAACATTAAAGTGAGGACAAACGTTATCCAAAAAAAGGTCCAACCCCAGCTCAACATTTTATAAGGGAAGAAAATTAATTAGCTACAGAATAACTATATAACTTTTGTAACAATACATTACACACAATACCAACTTGAAAAGCTGACAAATCACTGAAGATAGTGGGACCTGGAAGTATTCTACGACGCTCTTACTATTCATTATCTTATCAATAAATGTCGATCAATTATTGATCAAAATTATGAACAATTACCTCTTAAAACGATAGCAAACGAAATAAAGAAAGGGCTGGTGTCATTATTTCAGGAGGAAAATTAATTACGGATGACTACAATGCAGGGAAGGGTGATGGGTGGTCGGTAAGTGACAATTTAAGCGTGGTTTAAGCCGTGAATATTTGAAATAATGCTGTAAAATCCTTAAACAAGAGTCCTCCATGTTTTCTAGCGCATAACAATCATTATATTAATTAGAAACCGATGTTTATCCTGTTGGTAAATGGTCACTGCCGCCTACGAGTATGATGAAGATGCATAAAAAACTGCTATAATAACGGCACTGCAACGCTGAATTTTAACCTTTTTCCGAAACAGCTTTACTACTACAAAGCAGACTAAAAATACAAGCAATCAAGGAGAAATCGAAATGACCATAATGATGACAGTATCCCATGCCATAGGGGGCGAGCTTCTTGCCATCGACTGGGCATAAATCCCGAACCCGGACTACACGACCTCCTATTACATAGGACTTAAAAACTGGTAAAATGTGATTGTACCTACCATGGGTTCACCTCTGCCTAACCTTTCAGGGAAACAAGTTGCTATGTTATGTGATAACAGCATTAATGATTAACTTACTTTTTAAAATCAGCCACAAAAAGAAAAAGAATACCACTGTGACAAAAAAGACTAAAACAATCTCGTCGAACATTTTAGACAAAAATTAACGAATTATTGATGTTACTACGAAGATGATACAGAGAACTGGAAATATTATATAATATTGACTACCTAATAACTTAATTCCGATATAAAAACAACTGTATTTCAAATAATATTATAAATGAATGCTGTATGTGCTGATGCCGTTGCCAAACTAGGGAAAACTATTGGGGAAGAAGGAGTAGAACAATGGCGAGTATGACGTATACATAATTAAAATTTAAACATTTTAATAGAAGTGATAAGGCTATAACAGTTCGACAGTCACAGTAAAGTCGTAGGTCTAAAATACGAGTATTGCATGATTATCACTTGCTTAAAAAACGATGAAGGATAACATCGTGAGGAAACCTGCCTGAGAGATATTTTTCAACAGTGTGTGAAGCTAAGTCAGAGGCCCATGGACAGCATAAAAACTCTGACACCAGGTTAGTCACTAACTACACGAAAACGAAAGATCACAACGTTCAGGAGTGTATATTAAATGGAAAATGTTAAAGTATCTAACATAAATTCCCTATGTAATTCGGGTTTATGATACATTGATTAAGTCACAAACTATTTAAGAAATTATAATAATATCCTTGGACATTTCACACAACGCCATATAGTCCCAAGCAACCTAATGCTCGTGTTATGGTAACGAGATGGCTGATAAACTACTTATATACATTCTTTTTCTAAATACGTCTATATTATAGATAGACAAACACCCAGACCCGGAACAAATACTTGTAGGTCGTACAAATATTTGGTCTTTGCGGGAATCGAACCCGAGACATGCTACGCACGCAGTAATCAATCGCTCAACCACTGCGCCAACCGTGTCGTCACAAATAAAAATACCTTGTCAGAGTTATTGCATTAACATCCCAAAGATTCAACTGATGAAGTATCTCATATACCTATAATTCCACCGGTACATAAAGACTAAGATAATATGGACAGAACAGAAACAAGTATGTTACTATTCTCTGTGAGGTACAGTGTGTTAGGTTAAACGAGAGACATACTTTCAGAAAATAATCAACTTTGACTATGGAACTACACCTGAAATCATGAAAAAAAAACCAGCTGTTCAGTACAATAATGTTCGCATAATTCGTCAAAATGTATGGATCAGCTGATATATTTTTCATATTTCAGACTTGGTCCGATGCACAAAGTTGTTGATTTCCATGAGTACTGTACAACCTGAAAGTATGTCCCTCGTTAAACCTAACACACTGTACTTCACCTTATTATGAATAAGGTACTTAAGACTGCATCAATGAACGAAAAGAAAATGAATGATCAACTTACGTGAATAACGATTACAAAGCCATAAACAGGCAAAAATAATCTTGATGGTAATAACTAACAATAACACCACCCCTTTGTTAATACCCATTGTATTACCAGAATAATTATTGTTCGCGTGTTTTTAAATAATTTATAGATACTGGAACAACTAAGTTACTACACGATGGGAAACAGAATAAACTACAAAAATAGAACGGGAAGGAAGCAATGTGACGATATAATGACGCGATTAAGGAAAAGTTATAGTAGTAAATATCTGTCCCCGTACAACCGTGTATTCCCGTTCGTCCCATCGACTTTGTCCCACTCGTGAACACAGGGCTAACGAAGGAACATAGATGGGCTTTAGTCAGTAAGAGTCTGTCACACCCTTCTGCTCCACCCAGAGCGGGAGAAGTCATTGGATGATTTCCCAGCCTTAAAAAACAAAGGGTGCGGTTCCACTGAAGCGGAGCTGGATGAAGCGGAGCAGAGATGTGCAGGAACCGTTCAATCACATCCGAGACGAATGAAGCGTTGAGGATTTCAACCATTGTGATTGGTCGATATCTGTACGTGTCCGCTCCACTCCGCCCAGCTCCGCTTCAGTGGAAGCGTACGGTGCGAGTGTTTGTGAGTAAGCGGGATTGTCCGAAAGGTTTACCGCTACCCCGGAACATAAAGGGCTAAGGGAGCATGGATGGGTTTTAGTCAGTAAGAATCTGACACTACCTTCCGCTCCACCCAGAGCGGGAGAAGTCATTGGATGATTTTCCAGCCTCAAAAAAAAAAGGGTGTTTGTCAGCAATATTGACTGTCAAGGTCTTAGCTAAACATAGCATAGGTAGGGATCTACTATTTAAGTTATGATGATTATTAATAACCAACAACCAGTAGACAAATAATATAAAATGAAGAAACGATCTGCTTCAACTTTACAAACGTGTATGAAACTAAAAAAAAGAATCCTCTCAATGAAACTCATTCTAAACTATTTTGGAATGTGTTTTCACGATCATGCACTAAAAAAGTGGGCATTTCCATAGACTTTACATTACTTAAATCGCAGGTTGAGGAAACTGATAAAAATATTATTGACGTAGCTTCGGTTACCGCCATCTAGAGACAGTTTTAGAAGTAACCTGCCTCCTAGTGACAAGTATTCACAACATTATTGTTTAAACTATGACTTATTTATTCTTAAAACCGTAATTATCGATATTAACAAACCTCTAAACGAAATGCCACTGTAACAAAGTCGATAACATCCTCGGTCGAAAATATGATGTCATGATTGTTGAATAAAAAGCACAAGGCAGACACTGAGTGTTGAAAAGTCAGAATGTAATTAAATTGATTGTAATTTGATCATTAAGACCGGCGGGGTAATTGCGTAGCACATTGACAATAGCAATGGGTTACGTGTGACAATTCAATAACATTAATAAAATTGCCTTATTAACGTAGTGGGCAGACAAATTTTTCGATCATATTATGAATCAATGAAGTAGCAATATCGTTCAAAATAATTCAGATTGTGATATGTTATGCAATTAAGGTGCCGGATGTTACGGAGTTATCTTAATCTTATCAGGATATATATTTGCGTAGTTCAGAGATGAGTCAACTAACCTAGATGGCGTTGTTCCAAATGTACTTGCAATATTTGGAACAGCGCCATCTAGCGGTAGTTGCTGTGACTTGATAATAATGGTTATCATAGGTATTTTCGATTTTTGTATTTGTAATGGCAATACTGAATAAAACTCAGGTCAGAAAATATAAAACAGTTAAAAGAACACGGTGCATGGCCTGCATAACGTGCCGGGAGCACTAAACTGCCGCCAGATTAGTGAAAAATGGTCTTCTATATGTTGGTCTTTTATAAACAAAATAGGAATATTATAATTATTTTTCTTTTTTTTACTAACCTTTACGATCGGCAATTGTTTTATAAGTATTCAAAAATGTAACTTACTTGATTGAATTATATAAAACGCAAACACAAGCGAACCAAAAATAAGAGCGATCCCAACTACAGCGCTTAAGTTAGACTGAGACATGTTGTAAAGCAAACGCGCAAACTGTCACTCTAAACAGCCAATAAAAAACTATTCATAAAGTATAATTTGTCTATAAATATAAAGCTTATAATCGATAAATTCCGAGTTTATCAGAATACATATTATCTTATCCGACCGAGGTCCGCAAGTGACGTCACTAAGAGATGGGCTGCTATTCATAACTAAGTGCTATCAGATTTATGGTGAAATCAAACTCTGCCCCAGCCCCTTACTGTCTAACCTATGCAACATTTTATTTATCACAGTTTTTGATGATTTTTGCATCTCAAGATATCTTAAACTTCCCCAAAGCCTCATTTTGTTCTATTTATGTAGGTCTTTATTTTCATTTTTTCTACCCCTTTATCATTCACGGCTCTCACGAGCTCAGAAATTGTACACTTTGTATGCTTTTTTACATAACTCTCGTAAATCCTAAAAAAACGTATATAATAAACAAAGGATCAACCCCACAAGCTTAAAATCTCTTTAAATAGGTATTTAGCTTTAATTAATTAGCAAAATGTTTATCAATGAGATTGATATTATCATGATTGATAATAAATGTTTGATTCGTTTTAATTGATCGAAGCTAGATGGCGTCGTAATAAAATAGCTTGAAATTTAAAACAGCGCTTTCTACTGGTGGATGTAGTAACTAATATTTTAATTTTAACATCTACCAGGAGAAAGCGCACAAGAGGTATGATCATTTCAACGGATAGATGCAACAGGAAAAATTACCCTGTTACCTTGATGATAAAAGCTCAACTACATAGTATGTATTTTTTATTAAAAATAAATGTACGCGCTCATAGCGACGACTAGATTTGATTTTAAATAGAAGAGGAATTTCTATTATTGTTTATTCTTTTATTAAATCTTGAATAAATTGGGAATTAATTAACCCTATCGATCTTTCCCATAATACCCTTTGCCCAAAATTTATTTAATTAAGCATACATCACAAAAAAAGTAAACGCATACTGAATCTATGTCATAAGAAAAACAGAACTTACGTCTCAATCGATAATACACCACCATTGCAAAAGCAACTAGAAAAAGACCCCAAAACACACTCTGAAATATATAATAGTCGTTTTTCATGTTTTATTTAAAATATTGCGCCAAAATATTTCTAGAACACGGTAAAGTCACTGTTATTCTACTTGATAGGACACTAAAATTGAATGCACATTCGATAAGACCAAAAAATAAAACCTTATCAGTACATTATCTTATCACAGAAAAATAATTAACTCTCAATAATTCAGAGCTATGTTTAAAAGGGTCTTTTTGTTTATTGAGGACCACGCCATCTAGTGTTGGTAGCTAGAACTAAATACATTGCATGTCGCACATCACCTGTAGCAGTGAATTGACAAGTTTGAATGCGTAACAATTTAAATGAATAAAAACGTAAACACGTTCAGACGGTCCAGAGATGTATAAATATATGGTACGCGATTGGACAAATACCCTAAAGTCTGTATGTCATTTTGATTTTAGCAGATAAAAACAAAATATTTACTTACTTAACTTACTGATAGATTTATAAACGGCAACGAATAGAAAAAGAAGTATGGAAATAATCAGGAGCACCAACCGAAATATCTCAAAAGGATGCATTTTGCGAAGGAGAATAATTCACTATGTATAAAGCTGTCATCCACGTATGCCCTGAGGAAACAACGTACCGAGAACTAAACGATAACGTTAATAATTAATGTGATAACTATCCAAATCTTATCATTTACCTTGTTTTTACTATCTCATACATTAAAACGATCGATAGGATCAATAAATTCAGAAATTCAGAGTTTGTTCGAAAATCAGGACAAAGATTTGAAAAAAAACTTACGAAACTGTCCGTAGCCTGAAGCAAATCCAAAGAGTAGCATTATGACAAACCATGATATTAATATAAACAGTTGAAAATACATTTTTATAGAAAATAGTACCTAGCTAAATTCACATTTAAAGTAAAAGAAGGCACTGAATCTGTAAATAAGTCAGTATCAAAATGACGATAAACACATTATAATTTGCGATAGCACAAAGCTAAATCTTATCATTGAAATTTCAAGCGATTATAGAAATTAAAGATTCCGCTGTTTATACTGGGTGGAAATGGAACGCACATGATACATTATCAGCCGGTATTTTTCCTACTTTAGATTTAGGTAAGGTTTATTTTCACACAATAAAAGAACGAGTATTGATTATGCTCGCTTACCGAGTAATGGGCGTCTAAGAATCCAGGAAATAGCCGATATAAAAAAAAACGGCTTTATATTAAATATATAATTTTAAATAAGTACTTACTCCATTTCCTATATGCAGTTATTCCAATTAAAATGGCGATAAATAACACCCAAAACATTAACACAAATAGTTGATACCATATCGTAGAATTATTAGGGTACATTTTAAAATCAACAGCCACAGCCACTGCAAATGGCACCGTGATAACAGTGCGACTATTTTAACATATCACTATTAAATGAAGATTAAATAAATCATAATTTATATTATCAATGAAGCGAACTCTTATCACAAAAACTTAAGGTGATTAGAAAGAAAAGATTGGAGTTTCCCATAGTGGATGATTTTCATCAGATTATATGATTATCCTCCTGAGACCCCTGGTATCACCTATGATACCTGGATTCAATATTTTTTTTCCGCGCCATCTATCAGTTTTGCTGTGAACTACGTACGTAGTAAGTTGCGTGGCAGGATTGTGTATCGTTGAAATGTGCATTCGGTTCATTTAATGGAGTTTGACATTTGTTTACATTCATTTGCGTGAAATTGTTTTTGCGAGTAACGACATGTCGGCGAACAAAAAAGGTAAATATTGGTTTTAATTACTTTTGTATAAATTTTTTAACTGTTTCGAATAGAGAAATGATTAAATTTTAATATAACATTAAGAAAATTGTAAAAGTGTTATGCAAACGTACTTATTTTATCAATTTTTTTTCGATATCACTGATGATACTTTGGGCGCTCAACACATTTTTAAATTATTTTTGCAGGTTTAGAAGATAATGTGATATCAGAGTTTCTAGTGAATCTAGATGTCTCCGATTGCGAAGACTTTGACGAAGACGATGAAGACATGGATGAAAATCCTCAGGATCATCAGATCCTCGAAGAAATAATATCTCAAGATCCTGAAAGTGAGTGGGAGGATTCGGATGACGAGCCTTTGTCCAACGTTGTTAGACGTCATCATCAGAGACGAGCCACTAACCGACCACTGACGTGGAATCGTTCAGAAAACTTCAATAATACCTTTGACGCAGACCCGCCATTGGAAAGTCAGCCCACGGAAAATCCACCCTCAGTTTTAAATTCTTATGAATACTTTTCGAAATATATTCACCCCGGCTTTTTTAAAAATTCTTATGAATACTTTTCGAAATATATTCACCCCGGCTTTTTTAACCTAGTATCGACCTGTACGAACACATCCAGTGTAGAACGAACTGGTAAGTCTCTGAATACGACGCCTGAAGAATTACGATCTGTCATCGGCTGTTCTATGGCAATTGGTGTACTTGGTCTTCCTCGGATTCGCATGTTTTGGGCCGCAGAAACTCGAGTAAAACTTGTAGCAGAGACCATCACTCGTAATAGATACTTCAACATCAGAGCAAACCTGAAAGTTGTGGAAGATCACAAAGTGTCTCCAGCAATGAAAGATGTAGATCGATTCTGGAAAATTCGCCCTATAGTGTCTGAAATTGAGAGAGCTTGCAGAGAAAATGAAAGACAGAAATGTGTGTCCATAGATGAACAAATAATACCTTTTACCGGGAAATGTAAGATGAAGCAGGTCATTAAAGGAAAACCAAATCCCGAAGGGATTAAAGTATTTTTGATGACAAATCCAAATGGTCTGCCTTTAGATTTATACCTGTACCAGGGTCAAGGGACTTCGGTTGAGTCTGCCTTACATCCAATGCCAGATAAACTTGATCTAGGAGGACGAGTTGTATTAAAACTGGTCGATACTTTACCACAAAAAACAGCAATCTATATCGATCGTTACTTCACTTCCATTACTCTGTTGGAAAACCTAACGGAAAGAAACTTCAACTGTACTGGCACTCTTATGAAAAACCGCGTACCGGGATATATTCATCCTAAGCAGCAGCAGAAGAAAAAGAAGGCTTTAATGAAAACCGACAGGACTCTACAAAAGAACGGTAGAGGAAGTTATGATTGTGTGGTGAGACAAGACAAAAAGTTAGCGGTAGTCAAGTGGATCGATAGCAAGCCAATTCATGTAGTATCAACAGAAATTGCTATTCAACCTCTTGGAACGTGTCGTCGCTGGAGCAAAAAAGATGGCCAATATCTTGATATTCCACAACCGGCGGCAATAAAAAAATATAATACATACATGGGAGGCATTGATCTGTTAGATCGGATTATTGGAAAATATCCAATGCGCGGAAGAACAGGTAAATGGACTGTGCGAGCAATCTTTCACTTTTTTGATTTTGCGGCTGGAGCAGCTTGGATAGAATATCGTCAAGATGCTGTGAGACTTGGTCTTCCCCGGAAGCAAATAATGCAGTACCTAGATTTCAAAATGGACTTGGCTAATTATTTGATCTATGGCCCATATATGCAATTTCATTCGCAGTGTTCCAGTCCTAGTTTAGAGCGTTTATCTCTCAACAGCCCACGTATGAGTCCAAGATTGAGTAGTTGTTCTTCTTCCTTTCGACCTCCGTTACCAACGGAAGAAGAACAACTACCACCGAATCGGAAAAGATCCTATAGACTTGTAGAACCAATGCCACATACGTCACAAAGGGTAAAAGAAGCAAAGCACTTGCCTGTATGTGCCAAAGACAATCAAAATACTAGATCGAAATGCAGAATGAAGGGTTGCAGTCAGCTAACTTTCGTGAAATGTTCCACCTGTAACATATTCTTATGTTTTAATGTCAATAGAAACTGTTTTTCTGATTTTCACTTGCAATAAATAAGGAATTAAAGTATGTTAAATAAAAAGTAAAAAATACATGTTTGAGTTTAATTAGAACCCAAAGTATCATCTGTGATACCCCCTTTTTTTGCTCTCTGGGTGGGAGGGGATTTTTTTATATATTTTTGCTGAAGTCCTTAGGTTCACATTACTATTTATGCCAAAAATCAAGAGGATGCGACAAAATTTTGTACCCTGGGTCTCAGGAGGTTAAATACATGTATTGATGTATAGAGCACTTACTAGTCAATAGCCCAGACACCGTTAACATAAGAATAAAAAAGAACGAGTATTGATTATGCTCGCTTACCGAGTAATGGGCGTCTAAGAATCCAGGAAATAGCCGATATAAAAAAACGGCTTTATATTAAATATATAATTTTAAATAAGTAAGTACTTACTCCATTTCCTATATGCAGTTATTCCAATTAAAATGGCGATTAACACCCAAAACATTATAACAAATATTCGATACCATAACGTAGAATTATTAGGGTACATTTTATAAACAAAATCCACAGCCACTGCAAATGGCACCGTGATAACAATGCGACTATTTTAACATATCACTAATAAATGAAGATAAAATAAATCATAATTTATATTATCAATGAAGCGGACTTTCACAAAAACTTTACGCGATTAGAAAGAAAAGATTGGAGTTTCCCATAGTGGATGATTTTCATCAGAATAAATGATTAAATACATGTATTGATGTATAGAGCACTTACTAGTCAATAGCCCAGACACCGTTAACATAAGAATAAAAATTGCGACCCAAAAAAGAAACCCAAACCAAATATACTCCATTATTTTATTCCGTATCACTGGCAAACATCCGATATATTTGAAAGTCAGGGTCGATATAACTTAAAATAGATGATAATATAATATTTTCTATTATGATGAGTCAATCTTATCACTTAACTTTCAGCGATTATTTGAAATGTGCGTCGCCTTGGGGTGTTCTACATTTTAATGATTGGCTGTTGATAATTTGGTCATCCAATCGCTGTATGTTATACAATTGTATAAGAGTAAGAAATCTTATATCATTTAAAACTTTAGGTCGATGTGTAATATTAACTCTCTACTGTAATCGGATAGAATTCAAATTAAGACATTCTTAGGGGACTTACGCTTGCTCACCACCCCACAAACTGCAACTTGCAGAACGTATACGATCACAAATAAAAGCACATGCCAAAATATAATCATTTTCAAAGTAAATTCACCCGGAGTTTCGACTGTAGGATCCATAGTGTCAGATAGATTGTGGTTAAGATACACGATAAGAGAAAAAACTTCTTAGTGGATAACCAACTGACACTTTTAGTTGCTACAAAGACAAATTAAAAGGGCATTACTAAACACTACAGAAAGTACTGAAGAGTTCCTAAGCCAGCATTTGCCTCAACCACGTCCTAGCAATAACTGTTGCTCGATGCTCTTCATGGTTCAAATCAACTTCTAGACGCCAAACAAAGGCGCTTGTGTGTCATTGTTAAGTGCATACTCATCATACCGGAGCCCACGAGTATATAACCATATGTACACCATCACTAACTCCAGGACTATAAAGTTAACTATATTATCTTTATCTCATTACATTAGTAGGTTCAGTACCTATTTAAAGATTTTTTTGATATAACGCGACGTGAGGCACAGTTTTCCCATTCCTTTCAATATGTCAAGCCAGCTAAACAGTCTTCTATAAATCTATACTAATATTGTAAAGAGGAAAGATTTGATTTTTTGTTTGTTTGTTTGAAATGAATAGGATCCGAAACTACTGAACCGATTTAAAAAAATATTTCACCGTTGGAAAGCTTAGTTTTCTAGGAGTAACATAGGCTACTTTTTATCCCGGGAAAAATAACGGGTCCCCAGGAAAGACCACGGGAGCGAAGCCGCAGGCAAAGTGCTAGTAAGTAATAATTGTGCAATGGAAGAATTACGAAGGCACGGCAAAACAAAAATTGTTATGTAATTGTTTACTTAAAAACGGTAATCGATACTACAAGTCACAGAGTAAAAAAAGAATACATACAGACAGAAAAATGTGTTTCAAACTTACATAAAGATTTATAAGCACCTAATGCAATAAGAACTATAATAAACACAACCCAAACTATAAACATAGTATGCCTGTAATGCATATTGAACGAGAAAACAATTGAAGTTAACTGACACTAGCAAACAACGTGATTCTTTGAATGTCCAACATCCATTATGAAGCATTATGTAGCTGTAATTTGTGATAAGGTACCTATCAATATTTATCTATAGATACATAATTTAGACAATGACATGTGGAATTCAAGGCTCTATCCATACCTTCGATGTCATATCGCATGAACGGAAAGTACTTATGAGTTATGAGAGCGGACACCGAGTCTAGTCTACTTAATTAAAATCAAAATAACCAACAATATTTTTCTGTCAATGTATGAGCTACTTATGGGGTAACATTGTATTGAAATAAACGAACATAAAGCTAATATAAAATACAAAAAAAACTTACGCCATTTTCTATACGAAGAAGAAATTAGTATAATGAGCAAAAAAGTCAGCCAAAACAATACCACAATCATGGCTTTAAAAAGTAATTGTGTAAACGAAAAATCGACAATCACTATCACAGTACAACAAATACTGGTCGTTGGGATATAAGCTAAAGCACAGAAATGGAAAGATAAAATTATAATTAATTATTGATAACGGTTCTGAGCACGTACATAGAATCTTATCTATATATTAATTCGCGCCCAATTTTGGTATTCAACAACACACAAAGTCTCTGTTCGTTGATGATATAGATGTTATTCTTATTATTGATGCAAAATTTATTATTAAAGACGATGATCAAGACGGATAATAAATCCAATATGACGAAGACGAAAAAGGCTTTTACTTAATAATAATACTAAAAACTTACACATGTAATTTCTGTACACGGATAGCAGCATTATAAGTATGATCAACGTTACCAATATTATAAAAAGCTCCATTTTAAATGTTGGAATAAGAACAAATGGATTAAAAAATAAAATAAACAATGTTCTTCTGCACTAATAGGGATACTGACGCATAACAGATGGACGGACGGATTTTAATGATTATAAGCGAAATCTTATCGGCTTATTATCTGTGCCTATCGTTTTTGTAGTGGCCAATCCAGTTCATGGGATCTCTAAAGGCTAGCCTCGTTAGTCTAGTGTGCACTCTTAGGTCAATTCCCAGGTCAGGTATGCTTGTTTGGGTTTTTTCATTGGGAAAACAGCCCAGAGTATGGATTTTTGTACGGTAAATGGTAATCCGAGCGCGACCTTTTAAATGGTACTGAATTATTTGTACATACTTTAATTATTATTAATAAGCAATTATTACATAAAAATCTTTCGCCAAACATACATTATGGAAAAGTCTGAAAAATGTTTTGCTGTAATCAACCATGAATTTCATGATTTTTATCTTCGCACTTCAATAAAAAATACCAAAGAATGCAACAACGGTTCAATGCTAATGTATATAATAATAAGTTATAAAAACACAACATAGATGACGTTGATTTGAGTTTTGAATGAGAAAAGCGCCATCTTACGGCGCGGGTTGAAACTAATACAAAATATTGAATATATTTGCATTAATCTCTTCAAAACGATTTTCCTAAAAAAGTTATGGTTTGCTAAAAATTATTACCAAAAGTTCTAGCCAACATTTTTACCACGGACCTGATTTGAGCTATTCTTAAAATCTAGGTTACTGAAATAATCTAGCCAGGAATTTATTGGTACTAGTTATATCAATGAAGCTTTCACTGGATGGAAAAACTTCTTCTCGCAGAATTAGGCTAAATAGTTTGTTAAAGACGATAATTAAAATAAAACTTGCTTAAATGATGTCTGTACACAGAAGCCACCATCATCAGTAAGATCACTATGGTCATTATTAGAAACAAATACGCCATTTTTATTATTAGTTGTAGCACAAATAGATATAAAAAGAAATGAAGAGCCTCTTCCGACACACTGACACTTTCCTGATTAACAGTAAACGGTTTTTATTTTATAGGATTCGTGGTAGGTAATTCGCGAAATCTTATCTGTAAATGAATTCCTATCTAGGCGATTAACTGTACGCAGTGACCAATTGGAACACCTTATTTTAATCTTCACTTGAACTAAAAGAGGTCATAATCTCTCTCTCTCTCTCTTCGTGGGGAATCAAATTATCGGGAACTTTGATTTTTATTTTTTTTATTTTTATTTATTAGGGACAACAAACAGCAGTATATTAAATATTACACATGATAGGAGTACTAAACTAATAGAATTAACAAATACACTACTCACGACGTTATCCACAGATTACCATATAAAATAATTAGCATAGGTACTGTTAATAATAACAATAAGGGCAAACTTATAGGATACTCATTACAAGGTTAAAATTATTACTCGGTTTGTTAGTGTCTCGGAGTGCATAAAATAAAATAAAAGAGTCTAATAATATCTGCGTCTTAATACTAGGGACAAATAAAAGGATTGGAATCTGATAAAATCGGCATGAAAAAAAACAAGAGAACAAAAAAGAGAGCTACATAGATACACGAGGTATAGGAATCAAAGTTAAGTAACATAGAAACTTATGGCTGTTCCTTTAAAGTGGAAATAACTTGATTTTTGAACCTATTCTTGTTCAGAAATATAATATCAATTGATCCAAACTTTTTATTATAAGTGTCGACCAATCGGTGCAGTGGTGAGCGTGTGCCTGAGTTGGTACGACAGAAGTTAGTTGCAAATAAACACCGTGAACGTACTTCTCTACTCTGTACTGTGCGAGGGACCAGGTAGCACAAACTTCTTACAAGATCAGAACAATCAAACTTGTTGCGGCAAATACTAAACAGGGTCATCATTTCTAGGAGTATGCGTCTAGATTGTAGGGTCAGGATATTATATTTTTCGAGCAATGATTGGTAGGAAATCCTTTTACGAAAGCATCTATAGTGCACGGAGCGAAGGTATTTACGTTGGACTAACTCCAATATTTCTATATATTTTTTGTAAAAAGGATTCCATATAGGGACTGCGTACTCTAATTGTGGTCGGATTATCGACTTGTATAAATGCAAATAAGTGGAAGGGCGGCGGAATTCTCTAGATGCGCGCATTACGAAGCCAAACATTTGATAAGCTTTATTGACTATATTATTCACATGCGCATCGAGATGGAGCCTGGAGTCTAACTGGACACCAAGATCGCGGAGACAAGTAACATTATTTAGGACAGTATTGCCAAAACAGTAACTAAACTTGATAACTAAAATTGATGGTCAGTACCTATGCGTTTTTGCGTTCGATACCTGACTTGTAAATGTTACTAGGATTATTCATTAGGAATGTCTCGATGGCAGTTGTTTAAATTATGCTAATGTAATTTCTAGACAGTTTAATAAGTACCTCATTCGAAAAAATACCTTATCTTTTGTAATACATAGATTAAAGAAAAGTCGAATTTTATCTTCGCACTCCAATGACACCAGAAATGTGACGTTTCATAATAACATTGATGACATTGACATGCGTTATTTTTAAAGTTGTTCAGTAACTTTAGTCACTAAAACATAACATAGATGGCGTTGATTTTAATTTTGAATGAAGGAAGCGCCATCTGGCGACCCTAGTTGAAATTCTAAAAAATGCACAATGTATTTCCTGATCGTAAAACCATTCTTAGAATTGTCTTACTAGAAATTTTTCCCTTAATTACTTCAGAACGGTTTACACTACAAAATTTGCACATACTCGTAAAACTAAAATTTTCCTGAATTTCATTACAAAAAAAAACATCACAGGTGGCGATTTATACACGGGGCAGTAACGAGAAAAATAAATATGTTAGCGATTAATGACTTACCACAAAATTTCACTAAAACCGCGTAAATAACCCAAAACAACACTATATTGATGGCCATAAAGATCAAAGCCGCAGATAAATCGGCCGCCATTTTGATAGGAACCAACTTTTATAGCAATTTTTTACTAAATGATTTGGCTACTCCACCGTCTGTAGCTACATTGAGGGTACCTATACGATAGGAATACGATAAACTATCTATTGATAACGACGTTAATTACCGGGTTGTGTTTTACCTTTTATAAAAGATTATAGGTAGGATGTAACATATGGAAAATTTACATAATATACCGAATATGGCATAGTTGAGCCTGCTTGTCAATTCTGTAAGAATCTCATCTTTAAATGAGCTGTCAATAGAGACAATCTTTAACATCAGGTGGAATGATAACTCGCTTCAAGCTGTGAATACAATGGGGGTTTTTTTTGAGGGTGGAAAGCGATGTCAGATTCTTAACTGACTAAAATATATTCATGTACAGACGCCAGCAAATTAAGCTATCCCTAACTGTCAAATTTTCTCAATTAAAAATGAACCTTATGTCTTTGCAATAAAGTTGAAATACTATCAAAGAAATTTGACAGATTGTAGTAACTTGAGGTGCTGGCTTCTGTACCTTCTTTAGCTCTTTGTGTTGCGGGGCACCGGTAACCCTTTCAGACTATCTCGCTGACATGAATACACTGGTTGTTCTTATGGGATTAGGAAGAATTATAGAAGTGTGAGGAACAGGGTGTAAATTTCACTCATTCCCCATAGAAAATGGAGTCTCCTTCGACCAGACTGGTGTTGTATTTGGTGGCTACTGCCTACCTACGGGATGTTGTATAAATACTGGATGCAGGATTTTGGGTGACGTCAGTGTGATGTGGAGTTCGTATGTGGCAGGAAGATGCAGCTACAGAAACAACAGTACTGTAGAGCCTGAGTAAAACCTAAAATTGAAAATGGTCACACAAGGTCTTCAACTTTCTACAGTACCTAAGCAGATATATTCAGTGTTCCAAATAATCTTTCTCTT
The DNA here is from genome assembly GCA_951799385.1 of Hyppa rectilinea. Taxonomy (NCBI): domain Eukaryota; kingdom Metazoa; phylum Arthropoda; class Insecta; order Lepidoptera; family Noctuidae; genus Hyppa; species Hyppa rectilinea. Next base: position 14,923,689 of record OX637324.1, read on the forward strand.
ACTAAAACAAATATCAACTTTACGCTTATAGGTAGGTATGCATTTCTTCAAGATAGCATAGAGATACTCCACAAACCAGGCCTAACTTAACTCTAAGTACTGACATTAATTCCTAATAATTATAATAACTTCAGAGGGTGAAATTTGATTCATAGGCAATATTTAAGGGGTCATTGCAATCGCGAAAAAAAATCAGCTGTTCCATACATTGATGCACACCTAACTCAACAAAATGTATGGAACAGCTCATATTTTTTTAGCGTACCTACTAGCCACAGTAGCCACATGTATAAGCCCTTCACTGAAGAATGTCATTTATAAAATTTACAATAGTTAGTCGTTAGGATTCGCCTAGATTGTGATGTTATTTTATCTCCCATTGTTTAAGAAAATGAGTGATCAGTAAAGTATGGAAATCATCTGTATCGCCTTTTGTTATTGTCATTGATCTGCAGTATCAGTCGATGCCTTCCATCTTATGTTCACCTTTCTTGTCAGATTCATTGTGTAATAGATTATACAGGGTGTGACCGAAAGGGTTATATACATACAAAAGGAAATGCTACAGGCCACCGAACTGAACAACTTTTACTATGGGACCAACTCCAAAATCGTGAAAAAAATCAGCTGTTCCCTACATTTCGACGACGAAAATGTAAAAAACAGCTGATTTTGATCCACAACCTAGTCACGGCATCACGATAATACAGGGAAGTGAAATGTATGGAAATATTAAGACGCTGTTCAATAGCCGGCCACGATAACGTTTCAACGCATTCTTTCGTCACAATCCTCCAAATCCAAATCTAAAATTTAGTTATGATTTAATTCAACTTTATAAGACATAGTCGTCTTTTCGCTCTATAGTTATTCTTTTATTAATCCGTGGACAATGGTGTGGGTTATATGTTTACCAATTTATGTAATTAAGTACTTATAATTTTAAATTTGAACATGTAACTGTTTTTTTGTCCCAAATAAATAAAATAAAATAAAACGCATATTTCCATACATACTATGGAGGTGGGCGTCCACGACACTATCGTCGCTTTAGAAATTTGGGTGCAAAGTTCTATCTTCTATAGATAAGATTAACAACTTTTGGTGTTTTAATTGCAACTCATTTACGGAATTTCATTCATTTTTTTTTGTTTGTAACAGAAAACACAATACATAAAAACAGGTACAATACAAAAACAACAATAATTGTGTAGATAAAAAATCAGATACAATACAAAAACAGGCTTCCTTGATGGATTAAAACCCAATTTTTTCTCGAAGAAGCCTGTGTCCAAGCATCATAGCATTTGAACATTATAGACTGATGACTGAACCAGCATGTCTGAGAGATATTTCTCAACAGCATGTGAAGCTAAGTCAGAGGCTTGTGGGCAGCATAAAAACTTTGACACCAGGTTAGTCTCTACCACACGAAAAGAAGAAGAAGAAGATAAACCGATTGGTATTATTTTAGCAAAACCGTAGTTATAATAATAATAATATAATAATATCCTTGGACATTTCACACAACGCCGTATCGTCCCAAGCTAAGCACCTAATGCTTGTGTTATGGTAACGAGATTGCTGATAAACTACTTATATACATTTTTTTTTTGTAAATACATACACATTATAGATAGAAAAACACCCAGACCCGTAACAAATACTTGCAGGTCGTACAAATATTTGTTCCGTGCGGGAATGGAGCCCGCGACATGCTGCGCATATGTCAATCGCTCAACCGCTGCGCCAACCGTGTCGATACTTGTCGTCAGTTTAACGACAAGTATCGACATATCGGGACTGGATCTATCCCCAGCAGTGGCTGGGAAAAGGCAAACCTCAAAAAGTTGATATAATTGATGTGTTAGCCTAGTACTGACCATCGGACTGCCAAGTCATAGGTCTCGAGTTCAAACCCAAGGCACACACCTCTGATTTTTCGGATTCATGTGCGTATTGTATATTAATCACTTGGTCTCTAAAATTGGTGAAAGAAAACATCGTGAGAAAACCAGCATGTCTGGGAGAAATTTCTCAACAGCATATGAAGCTAAGTCAGAGGCCCATGGGCAGCATAGAAACTCTGACACCAGGTTAGTCTCTAACCATGAGAAAATTAACGATGGATGAACTGTGTCAAAGATGATATCGCTAATGGTTACTACCGAGATGGTGACTAGTAAAGAAATGAATGAGTGAGGAAGAAAAGGACATGTTGTGCCGACCCCTAATAAGTGGGATAAGGACAAGAGATCATAATGAGGTGAGGGAGAACATGTCCTTTTGACGTTGGTCCCAGCTGTCATTTATAGATCTTTGACAGTTGTTACGGGTAATCGGAAGCCCGAATGTCTGACAACCAGTCTTACCAATGGGTATCGTGTTACCCAATGTGGAGGTCAGATATAAGTCTTAGTCAAAGTCACGCAAGCACTTTTGAACGTCAAAATGAACAAGAAATAGAATTGATTCTAGTCGCCCCTTCCAAAAGGTTTCGTGTGGAGAAGAATGGGCAAGAAAGGCAGTCACTTCATGTAAAATCAGGTATTCAGCTGCATCCGGTTAGACTGGAAGCCAACCCCAATATAGTTGGGAAAAGGCTAAGTAAGCTGGTGTATACAACAGATAAAAATACAAGAAACGTATTAGGTACTACCGACACCACTAACAATAAATGTTGTGGGTTTCCAATTGTACAAAAATAAATAAATTACATTAATGAGTATCTTATAAGTGTTTTAAATTTCATAATAATCGTGGAGTTCCGGAAAAAGTTCGGCTTTATAGTGTTGTCTCCGTCACTCACACACGATACACGTGTCACTGTCTCATACTGAAACTCGATGTGTCAACGTGATTAGACGCGGCGGATATTATTATATGCCTAGTAGGTACAGGCGCATCAAATTACCCCAACCTGTTTAATAGTTTTTCAACTTTAATACAAAAGTATTGTAGTAGTTCATTTCCAATATTGGGATTTAACAGTTAGAGAATTGTTAAAGTGCAGGATAGAAAAGTACCCGTGGGCCTGTTTCTAAAGGTAAACTCAATAAAGCAGGTAAGTCTAATGGTATGAAAAGGCCTTCTGTATTTTACATGGAGCGACAACCTATCTGACCTCCACGATCCAGTAAATGGATAACACGGTAGGTACCCCTTGATAAGACTGGCTGTCAGACTTTCGGACTTCTGAAGACCCGTAACGACTGTCAAAATCCGCGAATAACGTGCTTTCCGAGGCACTGACGAGTCTCGGTGTGTAATGATTGATGAATGATGAATGAGAGCGTAGCTTAACCAAATGGTACGACCCGTACGGCTTTTATTACTAAGCCACGAGCTCTTAGTGTATCAAAGGTAATGCTGATAAAATATTTCCTAGCATTTTTAATTAGCTCGCAAAAAACCCGACAAAATAATGATGAAGATGGCGATTGTGAATTCAAACATCGTTCGATACTAAATATTTTCCGTTCATTTATAACTGTAGAATGGAAATATATGTAATATTAGTTGAAGAAAATTATCATCACTCATCATCTGCCTAGCCTTTTCCCAACTATGTTAGGGTCGGCTTCCAGTCCAACCCGTAACGACTGTCAAAGATGCACAAATGACAGCCGGGACTAACGGCTTAACGTGCTTTCCGAGGCACGGAGGAGTCTCGGTATGTAAAGATGGTCACCCATCCACGGTCTACCCCAGCAAGCGTGGTTTAACCTGATGGATCGACTTGTGCTGCTGTTAGTACTTAGTCATGATAATCATCATCACTCACCTACTAAATTGACCGAATTCATAGCAAATCAGTTGTTTGGTACTTAGGGCGAATGTCGCCAATGAAACTGAACGCGATCAGCACCTAAACCGCGTTCAACACCTGTCAGTGTCAATATTCCACAGAAAATAATGACACTGACAGCCCATAAACGGGGTCTATCTGCTGATCGCGTTCAGTTTTGTTGATAAAATTGACAATAACTCGGTTCTTAAAACAAATTAAAAAAAGTTAATTTTATAAACAGGGTGGCAGGGACATCAACGCACAACATATGACAACGGATTCAGTACATGATTCTGGACACCCTGTATTGCCTGTAGTCCCGATGTGCCAACCTGTATAATTTGTGAAAATAATTACCGCTGCATTAGAAAAAAATAATATATAAAAACTTACGTCTCTTAACACAATTCCCGAAACAGAACCACAGCCAAAACAAATAGATGAACATAATAAGCAGAATACTAATAAAAATACTTCCTAATAAATCCATCGTGTTTACTCTGTGTACCGATCAACACTGTTCGAAAAACAACGAGTCTAATCTTATCACTCACATCGCAAAAGTAAGGACTTCACATCAGTCATCATTAATGTTTAAAAAGTAGTGGATAATAAAACAATATCTTGATTTATTTTTGAAGTTTTTTTTTTTGTTAACGGTAGCGCGGGTCAGATGACGGGAATAAACTGACAAGTCGTAATAGGGACGGACTAACTATGTGGTTTTCCACTGTGACTGTGTCGGAAACTCAGAAGATACTTACAAATTATTCATCAAAATGCATAGGGGAAACTATCAAATTGCGACTAATTTCTCTGTTACACTTTAAGGATAAATGAAATAAGTACAGTCGCCAGCAACTTAAAGTTACGACCAACTGTCAAGTTTTTTCAATCGATTTTGAACTTTCTTTCCAACGTTATAAGGTTTGAAATCATTTAAAGGAATTTGACAGTTTGGTATTACTTGATGCGCAGGCGACCGTACCTACCTGCATTCAGTGTTGCATAAAGAAAAAAAAAATCGACTGATTCTTACTAAAAAACAATGCCAATGACAGATAAAACTTGAATGACGCATATTGACAGTTTTGACATCCATATGGCTATTTTCAAAAGCAAAATCAGTATTGGAAATGTTCGTAGTTTCATCGGCGCTTGGAGAATAGAAAGCGAAAACAAAAGAAACGTGAAGATGGCGTAGACCTTTCTCCAGTAGTCTTTCGGCTAAGAGATAATGATGAACAAAAGTCCAATTTCTAAAATATCCAGACTTTTACATAACTTTACTTATTGATATTAATAATTTACAAATAGAATACTCACAGAGCCGCACGGTGAAATTTAAACAATTCATTAATATTACAACCAATATTAATCCAACAAACGGCACAGATGCTATGGCGAAGATCACAATAATATCCAACATTGCAAAAAAATATAATTGCCAAAGTACATGAATTAAAGCTACTTTGTCACTATTAACGATTGGAATCGGGTTTCAAAATGATGAAATAATCATTAAAAATAATTATCAGTATTTTACATGATAATATCTTTAGAAATGACAACTTAGGTATGGCAATAAATAATATAAAATCGTACAATAACCGATATTTGCAAGATAATGACAGTAATGACGAGGACATTAACAATAGAACGACGTACACTGACAGTTAACAACCAACGTTTTACGACTTATTTGTAAACAAAACAAGCAATGGACATTGTACAGTGACGTCACAAATTCTTATCTGCCAATAGTGAGAAGTTACTTACGTAGCCAGACGAAGAAACTAATACAATACATAAACATTACAAAAAGCAGTAATAATGCAACTGCCGGTAATGTCATTAATATCATAATTAGACCAACTTCTTCCATGCTTCTAGTAATTGACTTCGTTTTCAAGCTACTTGGCCACTATTAACGATTGGACTCGCCTTTTGTAATGATAAAATGGTCGTTGAAAATATTTTAATACTTATCAGCAATTATGATATCAATAGGTAACTACTGACGATCATTCGTTTGAGTTATTTATCATTTATCTAGGTATTTTTCTTCTTCTTTATTCAATTAATTTGTGTCAGGAATTTATTTATCTGTATAATTATATTTTATCTGGCTAGACGATTTATGAACTCTAAAGCACTTTAAGCCGTTGGTCCCAGCTATTATTCCTAGAAGTCTGACAACTAGTCTTACCATGGAATATCGTGTTACTCAGTATCTGGCCAGTTAGATGGGCAGTCGCTTCATGAAAAGTACGGGCTAAATTCCCTTACAACGATCGGGTAGATCGACGCAGTCTACCATAAATATTATGGCATCAATGATTAATTGAATTACTGTCTCTCAAGATACATGTATGTTACCTAGTCTGAGAGGCAGGGTTTTCCTTATTGTGCACAGATTTAAGTTCATTGATTGTTCTGTATTGTGTTACGACCATAGCTCTTTTAAATTGCTGCTTTGCTGCTGCACCCGGTAAGACTGGAAGCTGACCGCAAAATATTTGGGAAAAGACTAGGTAGATTGATTTTAGAAGATCAACAAACTCGGTCATAAGTTCACAACATACTGTTTTACTTCCTTACAAACAAAACTAGCTAATTGTTAACAGTCATTATTTATTTTAATATTTTTTGTATTTTTTCAAACAGCTAAATTGCAATATTTAATTTTAAAAGTATATAGAATATGAGGGACGCAGATGGCCTACCCAGCAGACAAACACTAGATTATTAACCTTAGTTTGAACTACGACCTCACCACGTTATCAGTTATTATTGTTATTGGGAAATCCTCAAGTTACGACCCGAGTCTAACCGTAAACAACTACAACGTTCTTCGATATTAAATCAAATAACTCGGAAACGGGAAAGTCCTTATAGATAATGGCAATAACTCTTAAATAAACATTGGCTCGAAACAAAAATTAAACACGCGATTGCACGGTCTACATACTCCATCATCTTTCGTCTCGACCAATCATACCGTGTCGACAATCGACACGTCACTACACATTGGAACACAACTCTCCTAGAATTTGACTCCCTACGATAAGAACTACGGTTGCACTTTAATGTCATGTAAGAAATATAAAACTTATCTACGACACGACTTGCATGGTCGAAAACGATATCGTTTTATTATGATATGCTACTGCTCTGTTTATAAGGCAGTTGTGAGTGGAGGCGCCCCAGAAGGACATACATACTGACCTTGTTGGTGATGCTTCAGAAAGATCAGCCAGTCGATTCCGTTAAAATCTCACCATGAGAACTTGGTGACGTGAGCGTGAAGTTCCTAATGCTTAGGAAGTGACATTATTGACAGCTCACTTTAAACTCACCTCACCTTCATATTCACGGTGAGATTTTTACAGAATAGCACTACAGGTGTGTGCGCAGTATAAACGTAAACAATACAAAAGGAGTATGTAAGGTTCTTAGCCGCAGCAGGTGACGTTCTATTGTTTCTGCCTGCCCCCATGTGTAGAAGCCTATGCTCTAGGTGTTTTTCTTTTCACCTTTTGTGGTGTAGTGTTTTCATTCTGGGTGCATCGTCTTCACAGATAATATTATAATTCATGTATACAAGACATTGTAAAACCTTTTAAAAAAGTAACGGTGGAGTTTCTTGACCATTCTTTTCCATACGAAACTACAGAAGGGTCGACTAGAATCACCACGTTTTATACCGAAAATTCCTCTACTTTTTTCCTAACCTTGAAGTTGGTCTCTAGTCTACTATAATGCGTCTGATCAATATCAAACGGAACACCTGCCACTTGACCTTCAAAGCCTAAAAAGTAAAGGATACATTTATGGCAACACGTTCCTATATCAGCCGTGACCGATCGCTTAGAGTGCTTTTTGAGGTAACAACAGTAATGGTGGCTAAAGAGCGATCACTTCCGTCACTAAGACGAACTTTCAGAGGACAATAGGATTGTTTTTGTACGAATGAAGGAAACTACTGGATACAAATTACATTAAAACGACTAAGTAGTATAAGAAAGGTCTAACTCCTTGCATTTATTTTCCTTAACAAACATCAAAGTACTAACAGTAGTACGGGTCGATCCATCAGGTTAAGCTTGCTGTGATTGGTTCGTGCATGGGTGACAATATTTACATACCGAGACTCCTTCCTCCGTGCCTCGGAAAGCAAGTTAAGCCGTTGGTCGCGGCTGTCATATTTTATATGCTTTTGACAGTGGATACGGGTTGTAAGAAACCCGGAAATCTGACAGCCAGTCTTACCAAGGGGTGTGTTACTCAGTAACTGGGTTTTGAGGTCTGATAAGCAGTCGCTCCATGCAAAATACTGGTATTCAGCTGTTTCCAATTAGACTGGAAGCCGACTCCAACATAGTTGGGAACAGGCTAGGCAGATTGATTGACTTATATCGCAACCAATTTCAAAAACAGTTTGTTCAGATTCACAGACTGACATTGAGTTACTTTTGTGAATTTATAATACTAAGATTTGTAGGCCGTTGCCTACAAATCCACCTACTATAATAACTGTATACTGTGTCGAGCTCACAAGAAGACAGGAAAGAAATTATCCAATTGACCTGCATGTCAATCGAGCTACAGAACGAAGTATCATTGTACCGAACACCCAGCTTCCTATGACCCGTCGCAGTGGCGCCACTTGCTATGACGAACTGTCAGTGATCTGTCAAACGCAGTTCATTTAAATTTAGTTCCAGATTTCACCGCAGTGTTTGTAGTACTGGCCATCTAGTGCCCTGTGTATGGCTTCATACAGTTATTATGTCACAAGCGATGAATGCCTTGGTTGCGATTGTAATTGATTGTGTGTCTCGTTCAATATAGATCTGACATTTATTTGATAAGATGAGTATGTAACACATTGTAAAGTATGATGACGTTTTGTTGATCCTCAATAGAGAAAGATAGAACTAACGTTTAATGTTTCATATATCCCTTATTAACCCTTAATTTGTATTTTTTTTTAGGGTAGGAAATCATCAAATAAGTCCTCCCGCTGTGAGTGGAGCGGAAGGGAGTGTCAGACTCTTACTGACTAAAACCCACCCATGTTCCTTCCTTAGCCCTTTATGTTTCGGGGTAGCGGTAACCCTTTCGGACAATTCCGCTTACATACCTAATTTGCCTTGGACTGTTAATTATGTTATGATGTAGATAGAGTCGGATAGACCCACTAGTGAACTTTCTTTAAGAATGGTGAACGGGTAAAGTTACATCTATTACAGTTGAACATATCTGTCTTCAAACCTTGACCACATAATACGGTGATTTGATCAGTGGGATAACATTCCACAAGTTAGGTGTAAGGTAGGCAAAGGTATTGGCACTGGCCGCATAATGTGGCCCTAGCTAAGTAATGTCAGTAAAACATTACAATTTTATCTTCAACCATCTTACATAACATCTCACGCTTATATTTTTCCAAGGGGTAAGGCAAATGTGTTCCTTAGAATGGCAAAATTTCACCACTTATATATGTTATAAGGGGCGAGCCGCAATCAACCACAAAGCTATACCCCTGACTGCTACTGAGATTTTCTACAATATGGAAAGTCCCATCGAGTTTTCCCGATCTAGGACACAACAAACGCAATACAATTAGTAATTACGAAGTAACCCACTACCTACGTTAAATAGAAATAGGGATTTTCTATTGCTCATGAGACGGGACCTTCGTTGGACTAATAATGACGAATTAGGTTACCTAGCTAATAGACTGAAACGGGGTGAATCGGAACGAAACTTATAAATGGATTTTAACAATGAAATAATAGTCTGTTGCCAACCAGGACAATTGATCATTAGGTAATTATTATACAGTAAACACATTACGAGTCCTTTTTGGCCACAAACTATATTACTTAATGCTTAAATCGCTTTTAAAGTTTCGTCCCGATTCACCCCTGCATCTCTATTCACCCCGTTTTACGGTACTTAAGGTGAATTTCACTAATGAACCTGAACGCAATTAGCCCATTTAAACGGCGTTCAAGGCCTGTCAACGTCAATATTCCATAGAATAATGACACTAACAGGTCTTAAACTGGGTTTACGTGCTGATCGGTTTTAGTTTCATAGTACAAGTAGGTAACCGCATATAAGTATGTATAACAGCAAATGAACGTCATCCGGACACAATATGCTTGAATGTAATATCGTGTCGACACACGTGAGGGATGCCCCAAACATGACGATACCTTTTGTATAATGTTAAGGTTAACTCCATAGACACATTCAGGGTCTTGTGGCAGAGGACTACGGATGTAATAGAGGCCATCTTAACGGAGGCGAAGGTGGAAAAAGAAGGAAGAAAAGCAATCATCAAAGAAAAAAGTCTACCTACCTTTTTATTTTAAATTGAATAGAGGAAAAGACGAGGAGCTCGTGGCTAAGTACGAGGAGCTCGTGGCTAAGTACGAGGAGCTCGTGGCTAAGTACGAGGAGCTCATGGCTAAGTACGAGGAGCTCGTGGCTAAGTACGAGGAGCTCGTGACTAAGTACTAACAGCCGCACAGGTCGATACATCAGGTCAGCTACGCTTGCTTGGGTTGGTCGTGTATGGGTGACCATCTTTACATACCGCGACTACTCCAAGCCTCGTAAAAAGCTCGTATAGCACGTTATGCCGTTGGTCCCGGCTGTCATTCATCATCTTTGACAGTCGGAACGGGTAGTCATAAGCCCGAAAATCTGACAGCCAATCTTACCAAGAGGTATTTAATTGTATTGCCCAGTTACTGAGATGTAGATGACCTCCACAACCCAGTAACGGGACAGTCGCTACATGTAAAATACTGGTATTCAGCTGCATCCGGTTAGACTGGAAGCCGATCCCAATATATATTTGGGAAAAGGCTAGCCAGATGAGAGGAAAACTATATTTTACAAAAAACAGCAATTGCTCATTTGCTTGGTACTGAACCTCGTGGTGGCGGCAACACGAAAGTAAACACTTTTTGTTTTTTGAGGGTGGGAAATCATCAAATGACTCCTCCTGCTCTGTCATATTTTCAAGAGTTACTATACTCATGGAAATGAATAACTTTGACTATAGAACTATACCTGAAATCACGAAAAAAAATCAGCTGTTCAGTACCTACACGGGCTATATTTATATTCGCATAATTCGTCAAATAGTATGGAACAGCAGATTTTTTTTTATACTTCAGAGTTGATCCCATTGACAAAGTTGTTAATTTTCGTGAGCACTAAGTATACAACCTGAAATAATGTCCCTCGTTTAACCTAACACACTGTATAAATATCTCACCGTGACAACGTACAGACGCCAGCACATCAAGCTATCCCTAACTGTCAAATTTTCTCAATTCAAAATGAACCTTATGTATTTGCAATAAAGTTGAAATTCTGTCAAAGAAATTTGACAGATTGTGGTAACTTGATGTGCTGGCCTAGTGAGTTTATAGTGACCTGTCAGTAGTGACAATCCTTAGCATTATGTGGACCTACAGCTCACGTCACGCTCACTCCACCTATTCACGGTGACATTTTACAGAATCGACCGCCTGCTCTGTAGACTGTCCAGTCCAGTAATACCAGTAACGGGAAGTTATAACATTATCCACATAGACTAAGTGGGAAAAATACATGTTATTAAAGCTAACTTAAAACTACACAAGCAAAGAGCACAATTTTCCTGCTTAAATGAAAATTGAATTTTTTAAATTGACGAATACATCGATTTATTCGTTGATTTTGAAAATTTAATTTCCATTTTCAAAAACATACAATAAAAAAATATAACCTCCATCTTGTTTGAAGTAGAAAAGTAGCTACCTAATGATGCAAACTTAATGCAATTATAATAGAACACCACTCAACATTCATTGATGGAAGAGGATTTCCACGTCAGTTCTAATCTGAAGGATGACGTTTAATTGACAAGTAATAGTATAAAATTATGTAGTAGTACTCACTGCAGTTCATCATCCAATACCTTAGGCACACGAATGACAACACTACAAAAGCGAAAATGCTAGGAAAAGCTATCACTAATACTGTAGAATTCATTTCTTAAGGAATTTGCTAACACTCATTACAATATCACAAGTCTTTTTAAAATTGGAAATATTAAATTTGAAAAAAACACTAGAGAAATGTTTTAAAACGTTATAAAATTTAGAATTTTTTTTGGAACTTTTGAGAAACTTCTAAATGTATGTTAAACCTTCTTAGTAACAAATGGGACTCGGTGCTAATTGTTAGTAGGTGGCAACAATCACGGTTAGCCGTCTATTGTAGTTTATCGGTAAAAGGGGGGCAAATATTAAAACGTTTTGTATACAAAGAGATAGTGATAATCTTATCGCAGTCTATCGGGAAATGGGAGAGGTGTGAAGAGGCTTTGTGACGTCAGTCAGGTGATGGGTGGGTACAAGGACGGGATCGGTCCACGAATGTTTGAAGGATTTTCCTGTAGAAATGCTACCTCGAATAACCAAATCGTATTACTACTGTTACTGGTACTTCGTCGTGTTACTTCATTGTAGGGATAAAGGATTACTAATGAATTGACTTAAGTGACAAATCTGACAAAAGAATAACAAAAAAAAACTCCTTTGATGTGTAATTGGTGACTGTACCCATATTGTCGGCGAAAACCAATAAATATAATTTACGATACCTAACGCCATCTATGCAAAACAGTCTGAATCATTTAGTGTGCCGGTTATCAATCGAGAACATAGATAAAGCTGTCTGACATATACAAGTACTGCAACTCGCCACTAGATGGCGCTATCATTCACAATATTCCAAATGAACACCCACCTGATGTAGATGGATGTCACCCTTATGGGCTAGGCTTTTAGACAATTTGGGTATTTTTATCCGATTTACTTTGTTGCTTGTTGTATTTAATGAATTAATTCGGTAACCATGACTTCTTTTAAAGTTGTGCCTGTAAAACTAACCAATGTAGCCAAATGTTCTACGGATACGAAATTTCCTCTATGATCATACTGACTAGAAATCAAAACGTCTATGCCAAGTATTGCCTAAACCTTATATTGACTAGGAAGTACAATCCGAAAATTTCAAATGTCTAAAGATATCCTAAATTCAAACGACAATAGTGAAATTGTGTAAGTGATAAGAACAATAATTATATTGTTGTGTTCACCTTTATACCAATCAAATTGGAAACCAAACTAAAAAAAATTGCCTGTCTGCCGCAATGAGATATTATATCGTTTGCCTATTGAGCGCAAGGCTAACTGACCTGCTGATGCAAATTTAACTAACAGCTAAATGAGTTTAAGTTACGCCAGCCAAATCTTTTTTAAACCGGAACACAAACACACTGGTACGGGAACGTATTATGGCCTGACCAAGACTTGTCTGTCTTTGGTTTGTTCGTCTGAGTTTGTTTCAGTCTTTCATCAGAGTATTTAATTCTGAAACAATGAACTCAACTTGTTTCGTGTCTTTTTATACCAATTTACAGAAAAATATCATTAATAATCATCATTATTTTATCGTTTACTACTTGACCGTAGAAATATAGGACAAAAAAGGATTTAGGTTAGTACCTATAATACTTCTTAAGACGATCTCTTTCAGAAAGGCTCCAATAAAATTAAATATCTCAAATCCAAATAGGTTACCTATCTGTACTTGGATGACGTCACTCTAGTGTTAAGTGAGACACTAACTTAGATGAAACTGTACTCTACAGTGGTAAAAATAAAGTTACTTTTATTACTCACGTAAATAACATTCAAACGTAAAGCCGATGACACTGAGCACTACTACACACAAAATAATTAAAAGAACATCCACCATTTTTAAAAAATATTTTTTAAATTTTAAAATAATTGTTATTTAATCGAATAAGACTAAAACACTGTTACCACAATACTATCGCAACGGTCGAATGTGAATTTTAAAATAATTAGGTATTGTATGTAAACCATCGATCGATTAGATTACCTACTTCAGAGACCCAGTTTTCATAATCTATAATCTAGTAAAAATATGTTTTGTTTATTATTTTATAATTTTGGTAGGTACGTGGCGGCGCACTCTAGACTTTACAAAATTAAAAAAAAAAAAAACTTTGAACAGGTAAATATCCAAAGTTTGAATCATTCATAATTAGCAACAGGTAAACTGATTTTACATAGCGCTAATGAGTTATTATTTATCCGGTTTGTAAACTCAAGTACGCGATATAAACCTAACTACTAATACATTTTTAATCTTTCAAAATGCAGTGATTAATTTAAAAACTAACAGACTTAAAATAGAAATACATAGGTAAATATTATGTTCCAAGGTACATACGTATAAAAAAGAGGGAATAGATTCTCAGGGCGTCAAAAAAGTCGTCCGCACCACCGCGCCGTCAGCAAGAAAAGTTCCCAAAAGGCTGGCAGCATTGCCATGTTGTATGGCAATGCTGATTTTTTTAGCCAAACCCCCGTGGAGGCCGTGGCCTCTGGTCACGTGAATTCTCTCCATTATCGCAATCGATAAGTATCGAAGGGAATGGTTCCCGTTGGACAAGACCAGGTATAGCTGAATACTAGTATTTTACTTCGAGTGACCTATCTGACCTCCACAACCTGGTAACACTATTCCCCTTGTTGACAAGTTGTCAAATTTTCGGGCATCTGACTACCCGTAACTACTAAAAAAAACTACAAAACATGACAGTCGGGACCAACAGCTGTTGAGGCACGGCGTGGTTTCGGTATGTTGGTGGTGTCTGGATGGTTACCCAACCATGGACCGACCTTAGCAAACTTTGCTTAACATTGAAGATGTGTGCATAACATTGAACAGTGATGTGATGTTTAGCTACGAGTGAATCTGTCATACACATATCTGTATACTACCGTAAATACGGCTCCATCCCTTAATCGTCCTAAAAAATTCCATGAAATCTTTTCAGTATTTCTACTTAATTTAGCAATAAAATGCAGCAAGCATACACTATACTTTAGCAAAACAAAATCAAATTAGTGTGTGAACCTTGTAGAACGACACTGAATCAAAATAATGACGAATGCATATTACGAAACTTAATTACTTGGGTTTCCGTTCTGTTGTAATCGGCAGTTAAATGTTAATGGTTTGGGTTTGATTGCTGGCATTTGATACAGCAAGGTAACACACGTCACGTATGTATGTAGTGACAGGCGACATAATGTACTAATGTCTATTATACATTAGGGCTGCCCTCGAACGCGGTGGCGCGTATGTTGGATCATTTAGCTCCCATCAAAATGGTTGAGGTGAATGGTGCTAATACATGCGTCATGTTCATGAACGGGCGCCGTCAGTAGGGACCAGACACCTCTTAGCTGCCACGGCTTTTTTAAAATTCAACTTGATTTTGAATTGTTTTTTTAAATCTCGTAGTTATGGACGCTTTTTATAAGTTCTGCATCGTTCTCACGTGTATATTTCAACATGAATGATGTAACATATTTTCATTTAAAATTGACCCCTTTTTTTTTTTTTTTTTTTTAAGGCTGGGAAATCATCCAATGACTGCTCCCGCTCTGGGTGGAGCGGAAGGGAGTGTCAGACTCTTACTGACTAAAACCCATCCATGTTCCTTCCGTAGCCCTTTATGTTCCGGGGTAGCGGTAACCCTTTCGGACAATCCCGCTTACCCGGCAGGCTTGGCCCTGGGGGGCCCCTTCATATGCTGACATCTCTTTGAGGCGCGCGTGGAACATATACGCGCCGTACAACACGGGTCTGGTGCTGATCGGACGGTGAGTCACCCATTACTCACCGTCCGCAGGCCCGCGCCTACGGTGGCCGGGAGTCGTCACGTGGCTCCCGACGCCCGGGGCGTCTCCTGCGGCGGCTGGGACGGGAGGACCTTTCTCTCTCCCATCCCGCCACCTCCTTCGCGAGCATGACTTTTTCGCAGAAGGAGGTGACTGCCTCCCACTCCCTCTCGCCCCGGACCATGGCTTGCACCAGGGCCGGGCGCGAGAGGTCGCCGCCGCCGATCGAAAATTGACCCCTTGACAATTCAAAAGTGCCTGTTTTATTTGAAATAAACGCTTTGAGTTTGAGTATAAATAGGCAGAAAAGGCGTACACCTATATTTCGCCAGATATTATGTTTAAGTCCCATATAAAAAGGGCGAGACTATTGCCATCAATTGGTTTATTTGAAATAAACGCTTTGAGTTTGAGTATAAATAGGCAGAAAAGGCGTACACCTATATTTCGCCAGATATTATGTTTAAGTCCCATATAAAAAGGGCGAGACTATTGCCATCAATTGGGCATAAATCCTGATTCCGGGCTGGTGCTATTTGGTTTGTGAATTATGTAAAAAGGAAGTTTTGATGTATTCGGTTCTTTTAGACGTAATTTTATTTTTTCAGTATCGAAAGACTAAAATAATGAAGATTAGTTGGGTTTGTTTTCCGGTACCCAGTATTGATTTTAGTTAGTAAGAAAGAAAGAATAAATAAGAATAGGACACAAAAATAGTCTTCTTTCTTCGTGTGGTTAGTGACTAACCTGGTGTCAGAGTTTTTAATCTGCCCTTGGGCCTCTGACTTAGCTTCACATGTTGAGAAATCTCTCAGGCATGCTGCCTCACGATGTTTTCACAAAAAAGTGAAATATTATTTAACATTAAAAGCAAAATAATTTTAAAAAAATAAGCTAAACAAGTCTTTGATCAAATAAAATCAATCTTAGTTTATTGCATCCATAATGTACACATACAGGAGGTAAATATTAGTGGTTAAAAACAATTTTATGAACCCTGTCGGGCACAGCTAATTTAAATTAGTACTAGGAAAGAGAAAAGCTTTTCAGTTGTCGTAATATAATAAAGTTCCGGCCACACTGACGCGAATCCCGCATGTGTTGCGGGACGCAACTGCGAGTCGATTGCTTTAACTAAGGAGTAGTCACGCTACTATTCACGCTAGCTTGAACACCTCCATACAAACTAGTTGACACAACCAGCGTGATTGGATTCCATCCTGCGTCTGGCGGGGGATTTGCCTTAGTTAACCAGAACTTGAAATCTGTATTAGTATGTCTGATTGTTTTTTGGAATGCGATATTTTTTTTTGCATAGTCCAATTCCAGCACCAGGAGCCGAGCAAAAAAAAAGTTAGAAAGAACGCTTAGAAAAAACGAACTAATAACTAATTCAAAATAATAGCGTGGGGAAAGTAACAGCGCGGACGAAGTAATAGCGCGGACGAAGCAATAGTGCGGATGAATTAATAGCGCGGACAAAGTTATAGCGCGGATGAAGTCACGAGCAGAAACTAGTGCGTATTAAAAGTATACAATTCGTCACAGTCGTGATTGTCGTGTGTGTTTATAATGTAAATTGGTTGTCCATATTAACGTTGTGGACGCATTTGTAACACAATGGAGGGAGCTAATACTAATATGGGTAGAAAGTGTTAAATAAGTATTCAGTGCGTGCTAACAAGTCGTAAGAAACATAATGTTGGTACGAATACTTACGAACTGTCGATGTGTTTGTGCTTCAACGGAACATTCGTCTTATAAAATGTTATGATCAACACGATACACGGGGACACAATTGCATTGGAAGCTCTATACAACTATAGATACACAAAGTAGAGACTACAATACGAGCATAAATAAAACTGTGTATATCTGCCTGCGTGCGAAAATTCAATCAAATGTATCCAATAGTTTAGTCACTATAGCTAGTCAAAGATTGGCAAAACTCATAGTCGGCCCGTCACTGTTATTTCGTTTGTTTAAAAAAATCACTTTTTAAATATCGGTGTTAGGATTTATTTAATAATTACAATTCACCAGAATTGTCAGTGTTTTCATTTATGGTCGTATTGTTTTCTCCACATTGTATACAAACACCTCAATTTATAGATATATTATATACAAACCAATATTACACACAATACATAATATATATTTTTTTGTTATAAGCACTACGTCAAAATAAAATAATTTTCCAAAAATAGATGAGTTTGGTTTTCTTCTATGAACAGAAAAACATTTACGGTCTACACTTGGTCAGGCTATTTGAGGAGTACCTATGCAGATCTGTGTCTGAGATAGGTCTTTTGAGGAAAGAACCACACAGATTTGAGCTATATAGTGTTATATAAATTCAATAGTTTCGTTACTTGTATAAAATGCCTTATTGTAAGTATATTGAATATACCTACTAGTTTCCAATTGATGTTATTGCCACTTAAACAAACATCAACTATAAACTGCCTTTCAGAATGACTCATACCTTTGCAAATGTCATTAAAAAATATGGTGGTAACGCAAACTGAACTTTATTTGTCGGAAATAAAGTTATTTTCCCAAAAAACATCATTATATTGTGAGTTCACAATGACATGTTTGAGAACCAAATTGCGTCGCAGGCTACACGTGTACCTATAGCAGATTCTTAAAATCAAAGAAAGTATGAAAGCGACACTAACCCCAATTCCGAGGGCATGTAAACTGAAAATTGCATGCACTCACTGAGCATGCGAGGTGATCAATCCCACTCAAAACTCAAACTCAAAGTATTTACTTCAAATAAACCAATTACAGGCACTTTTGAATTGTCAAGGGCTTGGTCAGTCAGAGAGATGAAGCTAGTTGCCGATTTCAAAGCAGTAGAGTACCTATAGAGAAGAACGGGCAAGAAACTCCACGGACACTCTTTTAAACAAAATATGGTTACAAAATATTGGTTACATAATTCATAATATTATACATGTGAGAACGATGCAGAACGTTAAAAGCATCCGATATAAAATATGTAAAAAACAATTCAAAAATTAAATTAAAACAAGCCATAGCCGCTAAGAGATGACCAGTCCACTGACAGCGCCCGTTTACGAATGAGATCCTTCTCTGTATGAGAAGAGGCCTTTGTCCTGCAGTGCGTCATTACATTCAGTTACAATATAATTACGAAGGCATTAATAATTATTTGCTCTCAAAAGCTAGGTAAGATAATTAATTAATTACTGGTAAATACTTAACTAGAATTTATGATAAAGTACTCTTTACTGTAGGCTTACAGTTATTAGCTACGTATCTAGTTGCCAAAGCAAATAAAGATTTTGTTAGGTTTTCCCTCTACTTGTAATTATTTAAAAGACATTATTTGTCAAGAGTTTCATGAAGATTTTGAGAATAGCTTTGTACTGTGAGACTTTCCTTCTGCAGTAAGAGAGATTAATGATATCAAAAAATTACGTTATTAAACATAAGAAATAATGGACACAGGATCGAAAATAGGGATTATGACTAAAATTTATTTTTGAGTCCGTCAGCATTATTAAAAAATATTGGACACGTATTTTTTCACATACATTGTGTTAAAATGTGGCACGTCACTTACTTTATACTCACGTCCTTTATAGATTGTATATTGAGGTGTGACGTAGCGCCCCCATTCCCGAACTATAATGTGTTTTATGTAAGTAATTCTTATTAATATGATAAAGAAAAAAAAATACGTGTCTAATATTAATTTGTATTATCCGACTGACGGACTAAATTTATAATTTCTGTTTTTTTTACTCTGGCATCAAGCCTATTGTTTGCCTAGCAGATTTTGAAAACTCAAGACAGATAACTGACGACTTTTTAACGGATGATTTAGGTTTAGGTTTAAGCAATTTATTCTCAAAAAGACAAAAGAGCCACTTACATGAGAACATAAGATATACTATATAACAAAAAACTTAGCTTAGGTAACGGTCACTGATATAGGAGAATTGTCTTAAAACTAGTTTCCTGTTAAATGGGTGTTTTTTTTTTTTTTTATTATACAAATCGTGCTATTTTAATTGGGATACACTACACAAACCCCTGACCGATACGTAACTGTGCGGTGAAATGTGGGTGTACTATAAGTACACCTCTGCCAAGCCCTTTGAGGATTACAGGTGTATTATGTGTAAGTGTGAAATACCGCACGACTCAAATATTTTTACATCGTGACAATTCTGTTTATGAAAATGTTTGTAGAAATAGAAACAATTTGTTTGTTTATAAGGTATACAAATAAGATGTAATTTTTATGAAAAGTATACAGGGTTATTTGTAAAACACCAGAAACCTCTTAAGAGGTCATTGTACTCATCATTATGAACAACTTTTACTATGGGACCAAACCTGAAATCGCGAAAAAAAATTCAGCTGTTCCCTACATTTATGTTCGTATAACTCGTCAAAATGTAAGGAACAGCTGATTTTTTTTAACCCTGTATACTATAGATGATTTACTATCACAGTATCACTCATGTTTATTAAATATTTTCGAAAAACCTATTAATGGTATTCATATGTACACAGACATTTTTGTAAACGATCTTCCCACACACGTTCATATTCAAATGTAAATGAACTTTAACAAACACTTACCGTTTCGATATTTCGTCAGATAATAAAGAAGCAACAGCGTCAATAAGTACACTAAGTAGCAGAAAATAGGTGCCATAACCACACAGATCAACCCTACCATGTCGTGTAGCATTTTAATTAATTAGAAACCACAATACAGAAGTTAAACGAATCACAAAGAAGGTTAAAATCACTTGCTGGCAAACTATAAGAATTTACGCGGTCACTTTCGTTTGAAAAAAGAAGAAAGAAAAATTCAAAATGGTGGGAAATCCTTGCTGTCAGCTTTGACACAAAACAGAGGACTTTTACAGCTTTGTCTTTGCTTCTAAGAAAGTAACTTATCAATTTGTTACGATTTCAAACATTTTACCGCGATTCGTTTAGTATTGCCAAAATACCAGATTAAAAAAAAACATTATACGAAACTAATTTCGCAACCTCGGAATACGCGAATGGCTGAAACACTGAAGATAATGCGTATCTTTGTGTGTTTTTGAAAAGTACACAAAATATTAAAATATTATGTTACACAAGATAGTCGTTGAAGGTTATTGTCTTGCGATCCTTTATCATTTCCATGTTACTCAAGTTTAAGGTTATTTTTCATAACTCATAATAAACGTATTCGTTTTGAAAAGATTCGGATACTTCCTGAAACAATTCCATTATTACAGGAAGTATATGAAGGACCAGTAGTTTATTCTTTCATATACAGGACACTGTACCTATATTATTGAATTCGTGATTCCACTCCACATATATCCAATATTCAAAATGGTAGATAACCCTCCATTTAAAATATTTATTAGCATTGCCATGCAACGTGGCAATGCTGCCAGTCTTCTGGGTACATTTCCGGACGACAGCGATGCGAATGAGTATCTACTTCGACGCCTCGGTGTCCTTTCTGGTTTTGTATTTATTTGTATATAGTTAGATAGTTATTTCATTTAAGTATAAGTAGTATAAGTTGTTATTATGTAGTAAAATAATTTTAATTTAATAAATTAAATAGTTTTATCAAATATTAAATAGTCCTGTAAAAAAATGGATATTTAAAAAAAGGCCCGGCTCTTTTTCTTTTTATTCTACTTTTTTTAATAATAAAACAATCCTCTTAAGTTGAAATGTCAAAAATAAGGCCGGTATAAGTCCAGACGGGGGCCAAAACGGATAATCAAAGATAACCTTGACTACAAAACAAATTGCGTTATACAAAGCATAAAAACATATGTATCAACACTAATAAAAGGTGTTAAAAAATTAACTCTTAGAATTTCATGGGAGCATTGTACGAAAATATGTAAAAATTATGTAAAAAAAAATTGAGCTGTTCCATACATTTATGAATAAAATGTATGGAACAGCTCATATTTTTTTCGCGATTTCAGGGTTCATCCCATAGTAAAAGTTGTTCGTAACGTAGAGTACAATGCTCCCACGAAATTCTTAGAGTTAATCTTTGAACATCTTAAATAATCTCAGGTCGGTCACAGTGTTTCTAAGCTTTTTTGTCAGGGCTTAGCAGCCACCTCTGCCAACCCTTCGAAAGAACAACAGGCTTGATGATAGGTTGTGTTAACCACCACATAGAAGAACACAGTTCTAATACATCCTCGAGGAGGGTGTTTTGTAGGAAGTCGTAGAGTTTAGTAGATATGAAAGGTGAATCAAAATTTATGGTTGTTATTTCCGGACGATAATAAAATATGAATTAAAATTTTATTGTAATAGCGTACCTGGTTCTTTAAAATTCTACTTAACTGCAATGTTTGAGAAAAAAATTATTTTTTAAATTTATTTATTGAATCGGTTACTAATCTATACTTCCTATCAGAGCGTTTGGAACTGATACTCAAAACATTTCCTGTAACAAACATTACACAACCCACACACTATTGATGGGGTCGTTGGAATGATCTACACACTATTTATAACACTATCTGCACCGTTCGTCTCACGACTACTGAGATGTGGGGTCCTGCGTCTAATTCCTGGGTCAGGCAAAAGGTTATTTCCGTTAGGGGTTTCCCAGTATCAGCATGGAGTTTGGAAGTTGGTGGTGTTAAACCTCCTTGCCTAAGTACGTAAAAATTGAGACCTGCACCTGATCACTCTCCGCTGGTGTCGGATTGCCGTGCCACCGGACAGTGAGGGTAAAGGAACATAAGCGGGATTGTCCGAAAGGGCTACCGCTACCCCGGAACATAAACGGCTAAGGAAGGAACATGGATGGGTTTTAGTCAGTAAGAGTCTGACACTCCCTTCCGCTCCACCCAGAGCGGGAGGAGTCATTTGATGACTTCCCAACCACAAAAAAAAACAGGGAGTGCCTCTATGTTTGCACACACGCGTGAGCATCAATTTATCCTGCGTGCTTGGATAATCTCTGTGGCCGAAATTCTATGATTCATAGACCGAGGGGCCAATCCCAACGGAGAGTTCAACATCCCATAGTTAAGAGGCCAAACAACGTAATGGACTCTGTCCCTGCTTCTAATTTTAGTTCACCTTCACAGATCAGTTTCCACGCCAGCACACACCATTATAATACGAGTAGGTATGATGCTAATCACTATATCGTAAAAAACCTATGAATGCTACTACGAAGCTCATAAAAAACCCAACGGATGCTCTGATTGGTGCAACCATCCACTAATCTACACAAGTAATGGATTGAGCTAATAGGTTTAGGACTACTGTTATTGTTTATTAGCTTCCCGAAGGCCTTGTTCATATTGCGAGGTCTGGGCTGCAGGGTCAACTATTTTGGTAAGCGGGATGGTCCGAAAGGGTTACCGCTACCCCGGAACACAAAGGGCTAAGGAAGGAACATGGATGGGTTTTAGTCAGTAACAGTCTGACACTCCCTTCCGCTCCACCCAGAGCGGGAGGAGTCATTTGTCATTTCCCAACCTCAAAAAAAAACTATTTTTAGCTTTTTGACTGTGATTCGTAACCTGATTTCAATATCGGCATATTTTTTTCCTCTTCTCATACTAAGAAGCCATGCCCTTGGAGCACCACGCTTGTTCAAGACGGGTTGGCTATTGAAGGCATATAAATTAACAATAAGTCCGGGTTTTCTCATGCTGTTTTTCTATCACCGATGTCAGTTATGTCCAAGATTAACGTAAAAAGTCTATATTGTGATTTGAATTGAAAAGTCACATTGGTTTTTGGGAGGAATTGAATCTAGAACCTAGTGTATGAAAGGCGAGGCTTTTACCGCTGGGCCTTCGCGATGTCTGCAGCAAGATAATACCGTGTTTAGTGGTTTAACTTTGCCTGAATGACCGGAACGAAAATTATAATAGTATTAAAAAACCGGGAGAAAAAATGAATCAAAAGGACATAGTTAACGAACTAAGTGATTTGAGTAAGTGGGGTAGACAGTGCTTGTTTTTCAATTGTATTATACTTACTTCATTTATTTTAGCATTAGACAAATAACGGTAAAACAACGACAGTTATTGTGTAATATCGTTGAAATTACTGCACTTTAGAGTTGTTTTATTAATGTAAATAGCGAAAAAATTCATTGCTTTTTACTTATCGTAAAATAACGGTGTTGTCTAAAGTTATAATAAATGGAGTGTCGAAGAGGCTTATTAAATTGCAAACTGGTTATTTCATGCTGAATATTATATGATGTTAAAATTCGATACGCTAGTATTGAGTAGTATAGTAGCAAACAGACCGGTACACTAGATAAGTAACACCAACACAGTTCACTGTCCCATACCGAATGTGGACAGACATAAAAGCATTTCATCATCTCGTGCTACTATACTCCACTTACGGGCGCAGGGTTGAGCGATTTACTGCTGCGTAGTATGTCGCGGGTTCGATTCCCGCACGGAACAAATAATTTTACGACCTGCAAATATTTGTTCCGGGTTTGCATGTTTGTCTATTTATAATATGTATGTATTTCCAAAAAAAAAATATATATAAGTAGTTTAAATCAGCCATCTCACACAAAGCAATGTAATCAATTTATCATTTACATTAAAAAAATAACTCTAAAGTGCAGTCATTTCAACAAAATTATACAATAACTGTCGGTATT
Source organism: Hyppa rectilinea (assembly GCA_951799385.1). Taxonomy (NCBI): domain Eukaryota; kingdom Metazoa; phylum Arthropoda; class Insecta; order Lepidoptera; family Noctuidae; genus Hyppa; species Hyppa rectilinea. The sequence continues at coordinate 14,947,951 of OX637324.1, forward strand.
TTGCCGTTGTTTGTCTAATGCTAAAATAAATGGAATAAAGTTCCTCAAATGTAAATCTCACAATTTCTGGACGTTGTTTTGCGTTTAGTGGGGCCTAGACAATGTCACATTTTCATTAACGATAACGAAATTAGATAAATCCTGTATGGAAATGTATGGAATCGGCATGAACTTTCGAAATGTCATGTGATCAATCGTTTTCGATCGCTAAGTGCTAGACAAATTGTGTAACAAAATGTTGACAAAATAGAATGACTAGATACATATTCCCATACAAATGAGTAGAAAAGTGGCGTTCTTAACAATCCGAATCGCTCAGATATCGAATTGATCGACACGGAGCGATTGACACTTGCCTAGGCCCCCTGGTCCTTTGCTCCGAATCTTATGTATAGAAAAATGTTAAGAATGTTTGATTAAATTATTTCCGAGGTCCCAGTCATAAGGAAGGAACATGGGTGGGTTTTAGTCAGTAAGAGTCTGAGACTCCCTTCCGTTCCACCCAGAGCGGGAGAAGTAACTGAGTGATTTCCCACCCTCAAAAAAAAAGGTCCCTGTCATGTCTGTCAATAACAATTCAAACAGGCCATAAAATTGTGATTTCGCAATTTATGGCTCAACTACTGTATGTTGTAAGTTATTTGCATATGAAGGGTTTATGGTGACGATAAGATATCCCGTATCAATTCAGGACAGCACACGCTATTGTGTGAAAACGCACAAGCAATGAAGAAAACAAAGAGCAGTAAATAATATATATCATAAACATCATACGCCAAAGTAATAAATATTTTTGTTTCTAACACGGAAATTAGAATATTTGCAAGATATTTTTATGAGCATTGAAACTCTACCTCAAACTGTCAAATATTCCCAATTGAACATGGACCTTATTCGTTTGTAATAAAGTTGAAAATCTATCAAAGAAATTTGACAGATTGGGGTAGCTTGATGTGCTGGCCTCTGTACATTTTCAATTGTTGGTCCTTTCGTCTCCAAGGACCACATATATGGCAAAAATGTAGGTACAATTACCCAGTAACTGGGTTGTGGAGGTTAGATAGGCTGTCGCACCATGTAAATGTCCATCCAGTTAGACTGGAAGCCAAACCCAACATAGTTAAAAAGGCTATGCAGATGATGATGAATAATGTACAATCAGTACATATTAGAATGATTTCATAAAGAGTAAAAATAAACAAAAGTACTTACATTTCCAAGTTATTTTTGTAGCAGGTATACACCAAGCATATCAGGATAATGAATGATATCGTTAACGGTAACGCGACTAGTTTGAACCCAACACTCCTGAACACGCTCGTCTGAGCTAGAGTATCGATTTCCGTTGAATTTGTTTCCATTTTCAAAAAAAAAAAAGTAACTAACTAGACAATTTATAAGTAAGCAAAATCTAAATTTAAAAATGGAAATTGCCGTGCAGCGAGACAATACTGGCTGAATAATTATTATTAACAAATAAGGAATTCTTAAAAAAACTTTTCCGTTATTTGACGCGTAACAATATTCTGTTATTTTAGGTTACGTTTGTGTTAAACAAGCAAGGTAAGGTTATTACGGTCGCCATTACTTTGCATAACAAACGGCTGTTATCTAGTCATTATCGGCTATTATCTGCGAAAGTTGATTTGAACTAACCATTGTTGCGGGTTCACTCGCTTTCTAGTGACATTGCAATTTGTAATACTTATGGCAGTTATGTATTGCGTAAATGTCTGATGGCTGTATAACTTTTTAGGGTTCCTATCCCCATCATTACCACGTCATACCTTGTTTTCCGGAGAGAGGCAGAATTGTAGCTAAAGTACACCCAAATTTCACCATTCTATGCAAGTCCCGAGTAATATGGCGAGTTATCAATATCGGATGGGCATCATCCGAGCTCCGTGCTGTTACTGAGACGTGTGAATGAGATGATTTAACGAATGTGTTATGTTACTTTATTTGAACAGGTTTTTTTTTTAATTAATTAATGGTTTTTCTATGCACGGATCCCAGTAGGTAGGTACTTAAATTAGAGTAAAAATGAAAGAAAATTAAGCAAAGGAGTTAACTTAAAATTTTGTGAATTTAAGAAAACGTTTTCTACGCTTAAATTAAACGAAATTGGGACATATGATTTCGTGTACGTGTTAAGCCTGCATGGCTTCCCCTACATCCCCTGCAAGTTGAAACAAAGATTTTAAATAGGTACTTAATCTATTTTCAACATGAAGTTCCTTATTTGAAATTAACCCTCGGACCGAACGGCCAGTGTTAAATCTCTCGATCTATTAATTATCTGTGGTCTCTCGTGATTCGAAAGAAGAAAAAAGTTTAGACAAGGAAATACAAACACTATATTTTTTAATATGTTTATTAGGCATTAACTAACATGAAAATCGTGTTACTAATCGTTGTGATAACGTGAGCAAATAGTAGTTATCTCTGTACCACTGTGAGCGGGTTTTCGTTAAGGAATTAGGAGGTTTGCCCTTTTGATTATGTATGTGTTTATTTATCTATTTAATACTCCTAAAAGTGTCTTCCTAGGTATTTAAACTTGGTAAGATTAGTCTACAATTGTTTTTATTTTTCAAACATTCAGCCAAAAAAGTATCGGGAATGGATGATTTGTTTATGGTTCCAAATTCAAATTTTTGTTTTTTTTGTAGTTGTTAGATTGGCACAACTGTTTTCCATTTTGGCGCGGAGTTTGAGTTGCATCTGTTATTTATATTAAATACAGTGTTGGTTTTAGTAATATCATATTATATAAGGTGTTAAAAAATTAACTCTAAGAATTTCGTGGGAGCATTGTACTCATCGTAACGAACAACTTTTACTATGGGATGAACCCTGAAATCGCGAAAAAAATATGAGCTGTTCCATACATTTATGCACACGTAACTCAATAACGAGTCGATCCGTACCATTTTAACTAATCATTTGGGTATGAAACATGTTGCTGCTCGGCTAGTCCCAAAAGATCTGAATTTTCTCCAAAAACTCAATCGCATGAAAGTCGCTGAGGACATGCTAGAACGAGTCAGTTCGGACCCAACATTCATGAAACGCATTGTTACTGGTGACGAGACGTGGGTTTACGAGTTTGACATGCAAACTAGTCAACAAGCTTCGGAGTGGCGCCTTCCAACTGAACCGAAACCGGAAAAACAACGCCAAAGTCGATCAAAAGTCAAAGTCATGTTGACTGTTTTCTTTGACTATCGCGGTGTTGTGCACTCTGAATTCTTACCGGAAGGTCTAACAGTAAATAAAGAATATTATTTGAGCGTTATGCGGCGTTTAAGAGAGCAAATTCGACGAAAAAGGCCAGATTTGTAGAAAGAAAATTCTTGGATTTTGCACCACGACAATGCGCCTTCGCACAAGGCTATCATTGTGAACGAATTTTTGACCAAACACTCAACAAATACCATCCAGCAACCACCATATTCACCAGATATGGCTCCTGCTGACTTTTTTCTTTTTCCTAAACTCAAATTACCACTTCGTGGCACCCGTTTTCAATCGATAGAAGACATAAAGGAGAATTCGCGGCGAGAACTGAACTCAATTCCGGAAGCAGCGTATAAAAAATGTTTTGATGAATGGATTATTCGTTGGCGCAAGTGTATCGTTTCTAAAGGAGCATACTTTGAAGGTGATAAAATAAATTTGGATGAATAACAAAACATTTTGTGTATTATTGATCTTTTCCCGGTACTTTCTTGACAGAGTAGTATAGTTACCGTACTTATGTTACATTCGCATATCAAAAAAGCAGTGATAGCCAAGTGGTGTGACCGCCAAGTCATAGGTCTCGAGTTCGAACCCAAGGCACGCACCTCTGATTTTTCGGATTCATGTGCGTATTGTATAATTATCACTTGCTTAAAATCGGTGAAGGAAAACATCGTGAGGAAACCGGCATGCCCGAGAGATATTTCTCAACAGCATGTGATGCTAAGTCAGAGGCCCATGGGCAGCATTAAAACTCTGACACCAGGTTAGTCACTAACCACACGAAGAAGAAGATTCGCATATCTGCCGAGCCGTTTCCCAACTATGTTGGGGTCGGCTTCCAGTCTAACCGGATGCAGCTGAATACTAGTATTTTACATGGAACGACTGCCTATCGGACCTCCACAACCCAGTAACTGGGCAATACGATACCTCTTGGTAAGACTGGCTATCAGATTTTCGGGCTTCTGACTACCCGTTACGACTGTCAAAGATGCACAAATGACAGCCGGGACCAACGGCTTAACGTGCTTTCCGAGGTTCGGAGGAGTCTCGGTATGTAAAGATGGTCACCCATCCTCGGCCAGCCCTGGCAAGCAAAGCTTAACCTGATGGATCGACTTGTGCGGCTGTTAGTACATAGCCACGAGCTCCACATTCGCATATAAGGTTGCACACAATATCACGCCTGTAATTCCAGAAGGGTAAGGCAGAGATTCACCTTTAATACAACCAAATTTCGTGAGTAATGTTTAAGTTCCATAAAGGTGAAACTCCAGACTCCAGACCGCTACTGAGAGATTCCCGATGGATAACCCAAACAATACATTGCCCGACACAGGAATCAAACCAAGGCCTTCATACGTTGCAAAAGCGCTTGCGACCGCTAGATTAACGACGCACTAATTACCTAGTAGAAAAAGTACAAAATTAAAGTTGTAAACTATGATAAGAAATAAACACGCGAGCAATAAAAACTGAAATAGGAACTTCTTTTTATGTCGCAGATAAAAATAAACCTGGTTATTGAAGAAAAACAAAAAGAAGGGTATGATTTAAATAAATCCACTCAGAGAGCATTATGCTCAGATACTACTTGTATCAAAAGGACCGGTCTCGAGAGGGCTTACTGAAATTACAGATAATAACACAGCGTGACTTTGTCACATGATTCTACTTGACTTTTATCTTAGAGATGATTATCTTCTTCTATCCATATAGAGCGAAAGAAGTCTGTTGGTCCTTCGGCACGCGTTATTGACATTAAGTCTTTAAAATTAAATTTATAATTACAAAGAGCATTTTGCATGTGGTGTTAGCCTGTGCAGTTAGATTTAAGACACAATTACTTGTATGTTCTTATCTGTTTATTATCTGTAACAACAGCTGTTGGTGAACCTTAATTTAAATAAATAAATTAATATTGTTGCCACTTTCAATAAGTCATTATTACCCTATTAAAAAGTCGATCGTTACGTCAGTTTTGATAGCATTTTTTTACATTTCTTACATCGCTGCTTAAAAACAATAATGTAGCAGGATTGTCCGAAAGGGTTACCGCTACTCCGGGACATAAAGGACTAAGGAGGAACATAGATCGGTTTTCGTCAGTAAGAGTCTTACACTCCCTTCCACTGCACACAGAGCGGGGGGGAGTCATTTGACATTCAAAAAAAAAACTATTATTATTTAATTTTTCTATTAGCCTGTCATGTCCTACTGCAGGAGAAAGGAAGGCCTCCCTTTCGTCTTTCCATTTCTCTCTGCCTACATCAAGCCAATCCTTTAGATAGGCGTCCAGTTCATCAAGCCATCTCTTTCTGAGCCTACCGCGTCGCCGGCTTCTGTTGTTCAGAATCCAGTCAGTGGCCACTTTTGCCCAATTCTTTTGTAACATGCGGCAGATGTGGCCTGCCCAGTTCCACTTTAGTTTGGTGGCTGTTGTGTACGTCTGCGATTAGGTTTTGGAACGAAGTACTCGTATACTGTTCCGAATGCGGTCGACGATTTTGACTCCAAGAATATTTTATTCCATTGCTCGCTGGCGGACCCTGAGTGATCTTTAACGATTCATAATTTTTTCCTGTAAATATTTATTTGGATTTTTTAAAGAATGACACGGTTCCACTGAGCCAGTGTCACATAAGTTAGAGAAATCAGGAGTGAAACACAAACGGAGATCTACGGGGTGTAACCGAAAGGGTATGTACATACAAAAGGAAATGCTACAGACCACCAAACTGAACAACTTTTGTTCTTCAACGAAAAAAATCTGCTGTTCTTTACATTTCGACGAGTCACGTGACAAAAAATGTATCGAACAGCTGATTTTTTTTACACGATTTCGGATTTGGTCCCGTATTAAAAGTTGTTCAGTTTGGTGGTCTGTAGCATATCCTTTTGTTTGTTTATACCCTTTCGGTTACACCCTTTATAAAATCCCTGCAGGCAAATCCAAGGAACTACAAGTAACAATGCGGTTACGCCTTTCTCCTTACTTCCTTTAATGTCAACGTTATCTTGTAATCCGAAAATCTCGAGGTTTTCTAGAAGAACGTAATGTAGGTAGTGTTTGCACTCCATTTTCTTTTATCATGACTTTCAATCGACTTGCCGCTTTCTGACTGATTAGTGGAGGCCGCCCGATTTATCAATGATCATGAAATGTAACGTCAGATTTCTCCGTAATTGGAGAATTATTTTGAAGGATTGCATTATTTTTTGTGTCAGTTACATTTTGCAATACGTTTTCTACAATATAAGATAGACTTAGGCTGCACTGGTGGAAACATGCTTTTTGCACTGAAGATTTATTACCCTCATTTACTATGATTGTTTAAAAACTTTAAATAATTACAAAGTATAATTAAATTACTCATGGTAAAGAGAAGGCATTTACTTATGGCCAGACGATATTAGTGAAAACATACAACTGGAGCCGAAGATATGAAGAAAGTTTTTATGTGAAAAATCTTTACCTAATATAGTATTTTGTAGTTACTACTTATAACAATAACTGTAAGATCACGAGAGACTGCGTTAGCACTGCATTAGTGACTCTCAGTCAGTCACGACCAAATAGATGTACATTAGAACGTACATAGATACCTTGAGAACCTTTCATACTTGACCATTCTACACAGACAAACCCATCTTTAAAGCTAGTATGTTACATTGGCGGTACCCTTTGAAGTGCTAGTCTCGAACCGCGGAACTAGCAAACGACCTTCACATTAAATTCTTTACTATGTACGGCTAGATCATAGTATACTCGTAGCCGCGTAATGATATGTCATGTCAAGTGCCTAGATAATGACATAACTACAAATTGAATAGACAAATGGGATGTCGATAAAGATCGTTCGTAGCGTGATGGCTCAGTGGTTAGGGCCGCGGCCTCGCCTTTTATACACGAGGTACTCGGGGTTGTGGGTTCAAATCCGGGCATGTACCAATGTGGCTTTTTCAGTACATAATATGTTCTTTTTTTACCTTGGAAATTACTGTCATCGGTAAAGGGAAACAACATCGTAAGGAAACCAGGACTTACAGTTAATGTAACTATGAGTTGCTCGTGCCTTTTCCGCGTGAGAAGAGGCCTTTACGCTGCAGTGGGTCAGTAATAGGCTGGTATTATTATCTAAAGCAGCCTTTCCCAAAGCCCAAGGCCTAAAAAGAGACCCAGAAAAAATGGTGGCGTTGTGTAGAGGCGTTTTTTTTTTGAGGGTGGGTATTCTACAAATGACTTCTCCCGCTCTGGGTAGAGCTTAAGGGAGTGTCAGACTCTTACTAACTAAAACCCATCCATGTTCCTTCCGGTGCCCTTTATGTTCCGGCGTAGCGGTAACCCTTTCGGACAATCCCGCTTACCCGGCAAGTTGTGTAGAGGCTAAGGAGGCGATTTGTAATTTCATCTTCTATAGTAGTTTTTAAGAAGGTGTAAAAATGGGGGCGCTAAGAATAATTTATTCTCAAAGTGGACAGTAGACAAAATAAGTTTGAGAACCCCTGGTCTAAAGAGGCCGGTACTGTAATGAGACTCGTTTGTTATGGTATTGTATGTACAAGGACGAAAGTGAGCGTAGGGTCGCACCTTAATTAAATTCTAATATTAATAGAGGTTTGGCTTGGCTGTCTTTGCCAACTAACCGCTATGAATGTTTCATAAGTTAATGCCTTATTATGTTATAAAAACTATGGGAATATTCTTTTTTATTTATTTATTTATTTTATTTATTTATTTTTAACTTACACCCACTATCCTTACAGGTCACCCTAATTCAATAGTGGGTGGGTGACTAACCTATCTCAGGTATAAAAACATATCTACTAATACTAGGTACATAAAAAATCTACTTAAAACTAAATTATAACAAAATCTTAACCTATAGCAAATAACAACAACATAGAATAATATTTAAATGTAACTAACATAATGATTGAAATGACTAACATAACATAAATTCTGTACTACACTAAGCTTATTAATCTAAGGTGTCCGGTTCAAAATCTTGTTTTTCATTCTTCAAGGTAAAAGATACTATAATGGATCAAAGGACCAGCCCATCAAAATATTATCTCAGAGGTTTCAACATGTCTGCTGCAGCTGTCGGGTTTAAGCTTTGGCCTATATAAATCATTGATCCATGCATGCAATCCCTCATCCATCTTTGAAGTTAAGCTGCATTTGACTGTTCTATTTCAGCTCCAGAATATGTTTATTTACGGTCGCCTGCGCATCAAGTTATACCAAACATTTCTCCATATAATTTTAAACATTAAAACGTTGACTGTTAAGTTCAGAATCGATTCATCGAAAATTTGACAGATTCAAAGCCGTGTTCGTCTGCTTATTCTGACGTGTAATGTATTTTCTTTGTCTATCATCTTCTTTTATAAATATAATTTGGTAAACTAACATTTTTATTGTTCTCAATTTAGCATAAATTATTAAACTTAATATTTACATACCTAAAACATTATTAATAACTATATATGTACAAGTATATATAACAGGAGAAACAATGCAATGCTGCCAGACTTTTGGGAACTTTTCCTGTTGACAGCGATGTGGACGAATTTTTTGATGCCCTTTGATTTATTTTATTTTTTTCCCTCCTGATAAACTAACTGACTATCTGAGTGACTGACTAACTGGTGATATATCAAAGCACAGACCAAACCGCAATTCTGCACATAGATACCTTACATAATGTAGGCAGCATCCACTAAGGAAATTCCACCCTTAAAGGGGTAATAAGGGTTGTAAGTTTGTATAAAAAATTTGCATATATTTTTTTGTTTTTCTAAACAACCCTCTTTTTTTTTTTTAAGGCTGGGAAATCATCCACTGACTGCTCCCGGTCTGGGTGGAGCGGAAGGGAGTGTCAGACCCTTACTGACTAAAACCCATCCATGTTCCTTCCGCAGCCCTTTATGTTCCGGGGTAGCGGTAACCCTTTCGGACAATCCCGCTTACCCGGCAGGCTTGGCCCTGAGGGGCCCCTTCATATGCTGACATCTCTTTGAGGCGCGCGTGGAACATATACGCGCCGTACGGCACGGGTTTGGTGCTGATCGGACGGTGAGTCACCCATTACTCACCGTCCGCAGGCCCGCGCCTACGGTGGCCGGGAGTCGTCACGTGGCTCCCGACGCCCGGGGCGTTTCCTGCGGCGGCTGGGACGGGAGGACCTTTCTCTCTCCCATCCCGCCACCTCCTTCGCTAAACAACCCCTTAAAGGGGTATGTGGGGTGACAAAGTTGAAAGAATGTATTCTGTGCAGAAATTTATAATATTAGATACTTCATACGTAAAACACTTCTATTTATTCCGGTGTTGCGATATAACCGAACTCTACGCTGAAGAAGTCGCGGGCAAAAGCTAGTTTATCATAAGTGAACGACTTGGTCCCAATAAACGGTAAGCTTATTTTGTACTATGTTGTATTGCCCGCATGGATATCACAAAATATCCCACGGAAACGTACCAACGGAACTAAAAATTCACGTTATAAACTGTGTGCATAACTTTATCTCAATCCGTTCAGCCTTTTTCACGCCAAAAAAGCTTGAAAATTAGCATTTTGGCCACACAAACGTGTATTTTGAAAGATGAGGAAAAAAAGCGACCACACGAACAGTTCCTAACGAGAATACTGTAAAACACACGTTTCTTATATTTTACTTTTATTATTTGTTCTATCTATGGAGGAGCTCGTGGCTAAGGAATTACAGCTGCACAGGTCGATCAGGTTAAGCAACGCTTGCCGGGGTTGGCTGTAGATGGGTGACCATTTTTACATACCTAGACTCCTCCGTGCTTTAGAAAGCACGTTAAGCCGTTGGTCCCGCCTATCATTTGTGCATCTTTGCCAGTCGTTACGGGTAGTAGTCAGATGTCCAAAAATCTGACAGCTAGTCTTACTGGGTATTACCCAGTTACTGGGTTGTGGAGGTCATATAGGCAGCCGCGCTTTTTAAAATACTGGTATTCAGTTGCATCCGGTTAGACTGGAAGCCGACCCTAACATAGTAGACGAAACAGATGGACAGACGGACAGCGAAGCCTTAGTTAAAACGGTCCCGTGGGCATACTTTGCGTATAGAGCCCAAAAAAAAAAGCATTCAATTAATTCAATTCTTAAAATTTAATTTTTGAATTAATTTATTTAACTCTCATCGTCTATCACTACAGCCACTCGAGTAGATCTTCAGGAAAAAAAACTCTGATAAAAAATCGAGTATTATATCATTACTGATCTCGTTGATATAAAAATAGTTCAATATCATTTCTCAACCGAATGTTAAAGTCACGGGACACATGACTAATAGTTGTCATTTAGTTATCATAGGTACGTGCGGAAATATCTGCAATCTGAGAAATGGATAATAATAACTTGAGAGGCCGCTATTTGTGAAAACTAAAAATAACAAGTGTTTTGAGAATAGGCTCTTATATCTAGAATCATATACAGCATGAAACAAAAATGAGTGGTCATATTTAGGGTGTGTACAGACTATAAAATTGAACAAGCGTAGTCAAGTGCGAGTCTATTGTCGATAAAAAAAAAGTTGTCCATGGGACCTTGGATTTGACTTGAATATGCCCTGGCGGCTGAGAGTATGCCATGCTCACTTTAATGTCTCGCTGATGGTGGCGTGTGTGTTGGATCATTTAGCTCCCTTCAAAATGGTTGAGCTGAATGGTGCTAATATATGCGTCATGTTCGTGAACGGGCGCTGTCAGTAGAGACTGGTCATCTCTTAGCGGCTAAGGCTTGTTTTAATTTAATTATTGAATAGTTTTTACATATTTTATATCTGATGCTTTTAACGTTCTGCATCGTTCTCACATGTATAATATTAATATGAACTATGTAACAAATATTTTGTAACCATATTTTGTTTAAAAGAGTGTCCATGGAGTTTCTTGCCCGTTCTTCTCCATAGGTACCTACTCCTTTGGAATGGGCAACTAGCTTCATTTCTCGGACTGACTGACACCTTGACAATTCAAAAGTGCCTGTAATTGGTTTATTTGAAATAAATACTTTGAGTTTGAGTTTGAGTTTGAGTTTGACCAAACCAATAATGGTGCAAATAATTGACTATTTGAAACGGTCAAAAATAAAATATGAAATCTTAAAAACTTCCTTCACCGTACAGAAATTAAATAATATGCGAAGGTATAATTGTAAAATTGCATTTAAAGCTAATAAGTATTCCATGTGATTCTAAAAATCTGTGACGTCATATTGTTTTATTTCATACAAATCACGTACAAATTCCGCGTTTTGACAGTTTATAAAAAGTAATGTTATTGACTACCTACCCTTTCAAATACCCAATTATTCGGCTGTCCCATACATTTGGTTACTGTACTACACCATTAAATATGACCACATATTATTAATTACATTAGATCATCATAATGTCATGGGACTTACATTATCACATATATCTGCCTAGTCTTTTCCAAACTATGTTGGGATCGGCTTCCAGTCTTACCGGCTGCAGCTGAATACCAGTATTTTACATGGCGCGACTGCCTATCTGACCTCCACAACCCAGTCAGTAACTCGGTTATACGATACCCCTTGGTAAGACTGGCTGTCAGATTTTCGGGCTTCTGACGACCCGTAACGACTGTCAAAGATGCACAAATGACAGCCGGGACCAACGGCTTAACGTGCTTTCCGAGACACAGACGAGTCTCGTTATGTAAAGATGGTCACCCATCCACGGCCAACCGCGGCAAGCGTAGCTTAACCCGATAGATCGACCTATGCGGCTGTTAGTACTTAGCCACGAGCTCCTCCGTGGGACTTACATAACTTATAAAATGTATGAATGCTATAAGTACACCTCTGCCTACCGATAAAACAGTCGAAAAGTTATATTTATACAAATATTTTTTATACATAGTCATACATCTATGACTCACAGATCTATGACCATAGATAAACATGATAGTGTATGTCCCCCTACAAGCTGTCGTGCATATTGACACCTTGATCTTAACATTGATGTAAATTATTTTTGTTTATGATAAAATTAAATTATCAATGCTAGACCTATACTGTTTTATGTGCAGGTAACTACTATAATTAGTGATAATTCATTAAATAAATGCCAGCCTCTTCCTACCGACCAGCATAATAATTATCTTGAAGGTGACATACACTAGTATGGTGATCATGATAGTTAGTAAGTATTTTGAGTTATTAGAACTAAATATACCTACATACTGGGTGTAACCGAAAGGGTATATATGTCGTAGGATAATTTGATACTTCGAATCTTCGCGGAAATCCTAGGGGTTTTGCGAAAACGCGGATAATTAGACATAGGCGAAAAATTATCAAATCTTACTGGACAAAGTCAGGATTTTTGCGAAAATACTCGTTACTATAGTAAGATTTGATGTGCTCAACACTGATTGGCTACAATTTTGCTGGCTGACTTCTAATTGGTTCCTAGTTTGCCGATGATTAACTTCAAGTATTGTATCATAGAGTTATGAAGGTTTAGAATAGGTGAGAAAGGAAAATCACTAAATTGATTTTTATAAACTTTTTATTGAAAATTTTAGTATGTATGTTGTTTTCCGCTAAACCAATCTCGAAAGCATTGTTGTTGTTGAGTGGTTGACTAAGACTTTTATGATATATGACACTATGTACATCCGTGTAGCACTTTTATTTACCACTTTATTTAAGTCCAAGTAGGTACACTATTTACGATAAAAAATAAAACACTTCTGCGATTTAACTCAGACACAAACGTAAACAAATAACGTGCGGCAACAAATGATTGACATTTAAGACGTCAACCAATCAGAGACGATCTCTTATTGAACGCGCTGACCCACCAATCAGCGTTCTTATTTCATAACAGCCAGCGTTTCGTTTCGCAATATTGCTATAATAACGAGTATTTTCGCAAAAAGCCTGACTTTGTCCAGTAAGATTTGATAATTTTTCGCCTATGTCTAATTATCCGCGTTTTCGCAAAACCCCTAGGATTTCCGCGAAGATTCGAAGTATCAAATTATCCTACGACATATACATACAAAAGCATATGCTACAGACCACCAAACTGAACAATTTTTACTATGGGACCAATTCCGAAATCGCAAAAACAAATCAGCTGTGTACGTGCATTTTTGGGCACGTGACTCGTCGAAATGTAGAGAACAGCTGATTTTTTTTGGTCGATTTCGGAGTTGGACCACACACCTCAAGTTAATTATTCAAAATGAACATTTGTCCTAAACTTTGAGTATGATAAGTCTAAAGGACCTACTTACATAAGTAGCGTCTTAAGTACGAACCAAGATAACAAACGCGTAAATTATATTATGCTACCCCACATGTGGGTCAATGTCTGATAACAGAGCAATGGGAGATTATAGCAAGTCTAGAATAATAACTGTAATGTGAAACAATTCTGCTTATCTTATATTCGGGATCCATCGTCGGTCAAGTTAAACGATATGGAGATATCTGAGTGGATGACGAAATGGGTGCATGGGCCTTTAAATAGGAGAGTACGAGATCTTTCAAATGTCTGCGAAGTTGGCCTTAGTTAAGCTAGAGCACATGGCAAAAAAGACGATCTTAGTATAATGTGTACAACTTTCGGTAGGAGGGGTTCACATCGGCGTCGAGACCACGACGAAATACCTGGGTCTGGTCCTCGACAGCCGATGGAATTTCGTGGAGCATTTCCGACGTTTGGCCCCCAAGCTGGAACGGACTGGGGCCGCCCTCAAGCGGCTCTTGCCCAATTTGAGGGGGCCAAACGCCTCCTGCCGGAGGCTTTACGCGGGAGTCGTACGGTCCATGGCCCTTTACGGGGCCCCGGTGTGGGCGCGTTCACTGCGGCGGCGAGCCGCCCACTATCTGAACGCGCCCCAAAAGGTGGTAGCCATACGGCTTATCCGGGGGTACCGCACGATCTCGGGCGAGGCGGCAAGCCTCCTTGCCGGACTGCCGCCGTGGGATCTGGAGGCGATAGTCCTCGCGCGCCTGTTCGAGTGGCGCGCGGAGGTACTAAGCCGGGGGGAAACTCCGTTTCCGCAGCAAATTGCGGCGGAGCGGACGGACCTCCGGCGCGATCTCATGGCGGCCTGGAATCAGCGACTGTCGCAACCCAGCGCAGGGCACGCCACGATAGTGGCGGTAAGGCCCCTCTTTGAGGAGTGGCTAGAGAGGCGTCACGGCGCCCTCACCTACCGCCTGACGCAGGTCCTCACCGGACATGGATGTTTCGGGAGGTTCCTGCACATCATCAGGCGGGAGGAAACGCCCAGGTGTCACCACTGCGAGGATCGCCCAGAGGACACGGTAGAGCACACGGTGCAAACCTGCCCCGCATGGGCGGAGCACCGCCGTGTCCTCGTAGAGGCGATCGGTGGCGGCGACCTCTCGCGCCCGGCCCTGGTGCAAGCCATGGTCCGGGGCGAGAGGGAGTGGGAGGCAGTCACCTCCTTCTGCGAAAAAGTTATGCTCGCGAAGGGAGAGAGAAAGGTCCTCCCGTCCCAGCCGCCGCAGGAGACGCCCCGGGCGTCGGGAGCCACGTGACGACTCCCGGCCACCGTAGGCGCGGGCCTGCGGACGGTGAGTAATGGGTGACTCACCGTCCGATCAGCACCAGACCCGTGCCGTACGGCGCGTATATGTTCCACGCGCGCCTCAAAGAGATGTCAGCATATGAAGGGGCCCCTCAGGGCCAAGCCTGCCGGGTAAGCGGGATTGTCCGAAAGGGTTACCGCTACCCCGGAACATAAAGGGCTACGGAAGGAACATGTATGGGTTTTAGTCAGTAAGAGTCTGACACTCCCTTCCGCTCCACCCAGAGCGGGAGCAGTCATTGGATGATTTCCCAGCCTTAAAAAAAAAAAAGTATAATGTGTATAGCGGGATTGTCCGAATGGGTTACCGCTACCCCGGAACATAAAGGACTGCGGAAGGAACATGGATGGGTTTTAGTCAGTAAGAGTCTGACACTCCCTTCCGCTCCGGCTCCCTTCAGCGGGAGGAGTCTTTTGATGATTTCCCATCCTTAAAAAGTGGAGTTAGGTTGTGTATATTAAACTCTATTATGTATCTATTTCATTAAATACTGGGACTTGATCTTTTTAAACGTTACATCTGTTATACAGATACTAAATTCCATTTCTTCTACCATAGCAGGTGAATGCCGTTAGTCGCCTCAATGTATACCGAAGCGAACAGGTTTGTGATCTCTAAGGCGTGTCGGGATAGAATTGAAGATTCTCGAATAACTCGCTTAACCAGTTCGGATACCAACGAGATATTTTTAGACTTTTTTCTATATTAAGACTTAATTACTAAAATACTAAGTCGCTGGCAAGAAACTACTTGTATCGAAAGAAAACCACGCTTGATTTGTTTTGAGATAAAAACTAAAACATAATATTATGTATAAGTGAAAATATCATAACATAATATTATGTACTTATAAGTAGTAATTTATATAATTTTCAATGTTGCCAGCCTTTTGGGAACTTTTACTTTTGACAGCGATGTGGCTGAATTTTTTGATGCTCTTTGTTTATTAGACATATTATTATGAATATTTTGCTTTTAAATGTAAATATGATTAGATTAATCTATACTCATATTATAAAACTCAAGAGTTTGTTTGTTCGAACGCGCTAATCTTAGGAACTAATGGTTGGAATTTAAAAAATATTTTTTTGTTAGGTAGTCCATTTATCGAGTAAGGTTTTAGGCTATATAACGTCACGCTACGACCAATAGGAGCGGAGCATTTAAATCACTCTCTCTCTTAGGTGACGCAGACGAAGTTGCGCGGGTCAGCTAGTATTATTATAACATTATTAGTAGTTACAACATTGCATCATAAATGATAATATTTTGTGGTTTATCTAACTCAAAGTCAAAGTCAAAACATCTATTTCAAATAGGCACAAGAATGGCACTTTTGAACGTCAAAATGAACAAGAAATAGAATTGATTCTAGTCGCCCCTTCCAAAAGGTAGTTTCGTGTGGAGAAGAATGGGCAAGAAACTCCACCGTTACTCTTTTAAAATGTTTCACAATGTTTTGTATACATGTATTATAACATTATATGTGAAGACGATGCACCCAGAATAAAAACAATACACCACAAAAGGTGAAAAGAAAAACGCATGTAGCAGTGGCAAGTAAACTTAATTATGTCATAAGTACATGGTGCTCACATATTTACAAACATTCTAAAACTTAATAATAATTAATTAACTAACTAACTATAACGTTTAATGTAACTGTAGCGAAGGTAACAGACGTAACTAGGTAACGAATAGTTCAACAAAGGTTTTACTTATCAGAAGACTGATAACATTGTTAGAAAACCTTATTACTTAACATTAACATCACGCCTTGTTTCCCTGAGGTTAAGCAGTGGTGTTCCCATAGTAGGCACAGTCACATTTCGCCATTTAATTAAACTGAAAAGGTTTTTGTCATCGAGGGTAAAAGGTTGAGATGAAACTTCTACCAAAGAATACAGGGTATTAAAAGACCCATAGAGTAACGTTTATCTGCGCACTCTGTACTTTAAACTAAATAACATTGAGCTAAAATAATTACTGTTTTTTTTTTCCAAAAATCGCGATTGACGCGAAACCTGCTCTTATGGGTGCTACTGGGTGGGTTGCTTCATCTTATTTCTACTGGATATTAATAATATTACAAATTACTTTTTATGCATTGTTTACATGTTATTAAATGTACCATGTACCACAAATGGGCCAAGGCACTGCTCCTGTAACACAGGTGCTACCTAGCTCAGGAGCCAGGGATTGAAATACGTAAGTGTGTACAGCTGTATTTATGTCAATATACAGTGTGTTAGGTTAAACGAGGGACATACTTTCAGGGGTTATTATACACCTGAAAATGAACTACTTTGACTACGGAACTTAACCTGAAATCACGAATAAAAATCAGCTGTGCAGTACATTTATGTCCACATAATTCGTCAAAATGGCACAGCTGATATCTTTTTTCGTATTTCTTAGTTGTTTCCATGGACAAAGTTGTTGATTTTCATGAGTACTATACAACCTGAAAGTATGTCGCTCGATTAACTTAACACACTGTATCAATGTTGTTATTATTTTATTACAGCTATAAGAGGTGGTTGTCGGTCCCCTGACCCCACGGAACTATTGGGTAATTCGAGGATATGGCAAGGTTGTTGACATCGTAGCCTCGTCTGAACTAGAATGCATGTTTTACAATAGTAAAGGTAAAATATTGTATATTTACTTATGTACTTAGTATGTTTCATAGTTTGGTCATGTTAACAAGATGAATGTGGGGCGACTAACAACAGATATTTACTAGATGTGACTGATGTGAGTACGTACGTATTGGCGACTAGCTTCTGCCAGGGCTTCGCCCGCGTGGGTGTCAGAAATTATCCCATCGGAACATTACTGCCGGGATAAAAAGTATCCCTGCTGCTAATCCGGGACATAAACTTTCTGCGGGCCAATTTTCTTTCAAATCGGTTCAATGGTTTACGCGTGATTGAGTTATGTATGTGTATGTTTGTATTTCTTCATTAATGGAGTTTATTAAACTGCCTTTTTTTTGAGGGACCCTCTCCGCTCTGGGTGGAGCAGAAGGGAGTGTCAGACTCTTACTGACTAAAACCCATCCACGTTCCTCCCTTATCCCTTTATGTTCCGGGGTAGCGGTTACCCTTTCGGACAATCCCGCTGAATTATTAAACTGCCTAGTTGTCTAGAAGTCGCAAGCGCTAAGCATGAGTTTCTGGGTTCGATTCCCGGGTCGGGCAAAGTGTTAAGTATTGGGTTTTTACATCAGGTATCTCTCGGTAGCAGCATGAGGTCTGGATTTATGCTCGATTGACGGCATTAGGGTCAGTAAAAGTCTGACACTCCCTTCCGTTCCACCCAGAACGAGAGGAGTAATTTAAAGATTTACCACCCTCAAAAAAAAAGAATCACCCCTTATTAGACGGGACTCGAACATAACTGACGAATTAAGGTTGTACTCTAGGTACACTTCTGCCCAATGTTATTTTTTTATGTTTCTTTGTTTATCAATAATCAAAGTCACCAAAAATAAATCCAAAGTCACCCGTATGATCTCCAATATGGTTCACTAACCTACTTATACTAATAATAAATAATAATAATAATAATTTTATTGAGGAACAACATTGGAACCATTCTTGTTAGTAAACACCTTATATACTATAACTTATGCACTAGGGTTAGTAACAAAATTTTAATAAGTCATGTACTTACGAGGCATTTCATGCGGACAATGATTTCGCATGAGATGCCTCAGCACAGGAGCTCTCGGATCCTCAGCAACAACTTTCAGGATGCTATTGCTACTCCCTCGAATCCTCCTCACAAGCGATGCCACCTTTTTCCTGATGATCGCATGGAAACCATCCGTATGCGATTGGGCAAACATCCCTGAGGCACTACAGAAACGAGGGAGCTTCAACATCATCCTGAAAACATTGTTGTACTGTACGCGCAAGGCATTTAGCGTCCCCCGTGAGCAGCTGAACCACAGACTTCCCGTGTACAGGCCCTGGCAGTACGCTTTAAACAATGTTATTTTGACCTGATCGGTACAGCGGAAAAATCTGCGCGCCAACATGTTCCCGCGGACCGCCAACGCCCTGCGCTCCCTTTCAACGTCATCATCATCCTTAAGGTCGTCGACAAGTATATGGCCCAGATATTTAAACTTGGTCACCTGTTTTATATTAGCGCCATTCAAGGTAATTGTAGGAATGGTGTCTGGGCACTTACCGGCGGCCCTGAAGACCATGAACTCTGTTTTCCTTATATTATATATAAGACCATGTGATGCGGCGTATTTTTCACACGTCTTCAGCATCTCTCTGATTGACCCCGCAGTCGGGCCCAGCAACACCATATCGTCCGCGTAGCTGATGTTGTTCACACAAACACCCCCCACCCTGCAACCGACACGCATGCCGCTGAGCTCGACTATGAGGTCATTAACATACAAGTTGAAGAGCGTTGGAGAGGACAACCCCCCCTGTCTCACTCCGCACTCCAACCTGTATGACTCTGAGAGGCAGTTTGCCCACCTAACACAATTAGTCTGGTTTGAATACCAGTAACGAAATATTTTCAACAGTTCCGCCGGCACACCCCTGTCCTCCATCTTCCTCCAAAGCACTTCATACGAAACGAGATCGAAAGCTTTGGAGAGATCCAAAAAACAGGCGTATACCGGAGTCTTCCGTTCCGTGTAGTATTGGACAGTGTGCTTAAGAGTTAGAATCGCGCTTTCAGTCGACAGTCCAGGTCTAAACCCAAACTGCGCGTCATGTATGTGTATGTACTTATTCAGACAAGACTCAAGCACACTATCCAACAGTTTCGCTACAGTTGTCGAGACTACGAGACTGAACCTAACCTACATAGAAAAGGATATTAGTGCCTACTAGAAAGATATTATTAGCTACTAGCTTCCGCCCGCGGCTTCGCCCGCATAGTATGTCGACAAATTAACACAAAAACACATTTAAACCTTCCTCTTGAATCACTCTATCTATTAAAAAAAACCGCATCAAAATCCGTTGCGTAGTTTTAAAGATTTAAGCATACAGACAAACAAACAGACAAAAATAGCGACTTTGTTTTATACTGTGAAGTGATTTCCATTGTGTTAATTCTTTGCATTAATTTATGTCACAAAAGTTATTAATAAATATCTACATAATAGCTCGAGCGCATCAATTGATGAAAATGAATGGATTCAAAAAAATTGGGAATGTCATTTCATCATCATTCGGTATAGTTTGGCCAGCGGGATTTCCGAAAGGGTTACCGTTACCCCGGAACATAAGGGTTAGAGGTAACCCTTTTGACGAGACTCTTACTCACCATCCATGTTACTCATCCATGTTAATTTTTTATTTATTTATTTATTTGTTTACCAAAATTCAGACAACAATAAAGTCCATTCACTCAGTCACCTCAAAAAAAAACCTTAATTTGTGTTACTGTCTAAAACCTGTCTTACTTTGTGTGTCTGTCTGTACTGTACTTGTGTATTGCAACTAATGGATTGAGCTCATAGGTTCTAGGACTACTGTTATTGTTCATTAGCTTCCCGAAGGCCTTGTTGCTATTGCGAGGTCTGGGCTGCATCCGGGTAAACTATTTTGGTAAGCGAGATTGTCCGAAAGGGTTATCCTTACCCCGGAAAATAAAGATCTAAGGAAGGAACATGGATGGGTTTTATTTAGTAAGAGTCTGACACTCTGGGTGGAGCGGAAGGAGTCATTTGTGGATTTCCCACCCTCAAAAAAAAAAGGTATAGTTTGACACCTACTTGATACTATTTAATTAATTCCTATCTTCCTTTGGTATTGTTCGTCGAATCGTTGAGCTCTTTAAGTTTTGACTTGAACTGCACTATTAATGACAAATGCGTGCACTGTTTGGACGGACCCACTTAAACTCAGTTCTTAATTTAAAATACCATTTCAGACACCAACCTACATGGTCTTCTCATGATCTGACCAAGATTAGGTCTGGACATTAAAAGAGACTGTGACCTTTGAGTTTGTTTTGACGTTCAAAAGTGCCATTCTTGTGCCTATTTGAAATAAATGTTTTGACTTTTGACTTTGACTTTGTTTCGGCCTTCCTTCTCAGAGTAGTCAGTTAGGAAATGCCGACCTCATCTAGTTTTAAAAATATTATTGACGTGTAATAATTCTCATTTGAATGGTTCGTATTCTGTTTGTGCCCATTGTTTTTTTTTGCAAATAAAATTTTCAGCATGCAGGCAAGGCCTTTGTCGAATATACCTAATGATATACTTGTGTTCAATGGCCTTCTATACTATTTTCACAAGAGATAACACACGACCCTGCATCCGACCAACTTGACAAGCGCGAGATAAATATAGAATAGAACCAAGTTCTTCGTTTCTTTGTCTTCATGTTCAAGTTTAGCTTGTTTTGTTTAGTTTTGGAATTACTTAAAACGCAGGTCAAGGCGACATGCACTCAGGACCAAAATTTAACAATCTACTATGAGCATCATGTCTAAGTTATGAAATGAAAACTTAGTTGATTGTAACCTACTCAAAAAACTGTCTTTTTTGTAATTGTTTGAAATTGGCATCTCGGAGTTGAACCATAGGGTTGTCAACTGCTTAACCGGGCTTGCCCGTGGATGCCACGATAAAATTGTAGCTTCCAGACAGGGTTTAATAAAACTAAGACTAACTTATAAACTAAGCGACTACACGCTCAGGGCACCCCCTGTAGGGTACGGACCCCGGCTTAGGGCGTCACGGCGGGGGAGGACAGCAAGGGACAAGCTGGATCGGGTGTAAAAAACTGTCTCTAGATCCTTGATGTTTTATTGGTTGCAAGCGTTGTTGTACATGAGGTCCCAGGTTCGATTCCCAAATCGGGCAAAGTGTTATTGGGTTTTTTCATTAGGAACTTTATCAGCAGCCCGGGATTTGGATTTGACCCCGGTTGATGGCAATAGGCTCGCCCCCTATTACATGGGATTTAAACAGAACTAGGGACATGTGAGTGTAGGTACACCTCGGCCTAACCCTTCGATGTTTACAGTTATGGTGTAATCATATGTTTGCATAATTAATATGTTTGTGTAAAGACAACTTTATTATTGGCAACACAACTGCATAATCTTAATATTATATTGTTATTTTTGTATATTATTTAGATAATTAATTTAATTTAATAAGTTTATTTATCGTATATTATACTAGGTGTAACCGAAAGGGTATATACATACAAAAGGATATGCTACAGACCACCAAACTGAACAACTTTTTCTATGGGAGCAACTCCGAAGTCGTGAAAAAAAAATCTGCTGTACCCTACATTTCGACGAATCACGTGACCAAAAATGTATAGAACAGCTGATTTTATTTAAAAAAAAATTATGCACGTATTAATAAATTGTCCTTACTATGAAAGCAATTGAAAATTTAGATGTCATTATTGAGAAAACAGTAAATGGTTTTTACTTAAACAAAATCAGTGACCGCAGTAACATAATAGTGGCATTGAAAAGTTATACTATTGCACTTGAAAAAACTTCTCTAAGATTCTAAACAAGTATGCCAGACAGATTGAAGATAAGGATGCTGCCAGTACAGGCACCGATCGAAAAGAGAAAGGCCAAGATACATGTTATGATTGTAATGTTGCAATGCATTAATTAAATGAATTGACAGCAGCCAGACGCAGGACTTTCTAAAGAAGGAACAAGGCTTGAAACTCCTCGAACGATTTTGATTTAACTCTAGGAATCTATACTAATATTATAAAGACGAAAGATTTGTATGAAAGTATGTTTGTAACAAATAAAATACTTTTAAAATACTGGTATTGAGCTGCATCCGGTAAGACTGGAAGCCGACCCCAACATAGTTGGGAAAAGGCTAGGCAGATGATGATGATGTTTGCAACGAATAAAAACAAAAACTACTTAACTTGGCACAAAGATAGATTATAGTCTGGGATAGCATAAAGCTTTTTGTCCCGGAAAAATGTACGGTTCCCGTGGTATAATTTCGTACATATTCATAAAACTCCCAATGCCATTTCATAAAAGTTCACACGAATATTGAAATTCATTGATCATTTTTTAAACACGCAATATTTTGGAACCTTGGTCACTTAAACAGACAGTGAAGATAAAAATGACATTAAGGTGAAACATTACAAAATGCAGCCTTATCTCTTAGACAGATTGCAGCGGGAAACGTTTGAACAGATGAGATCTAGAGATCAGATTACGATAAAAATATTATTATGACACCTCAGGTGTGAATCAAAAGGGCTTCCACGATTGGTAATTATAATGTATGGATCTGACCAGAGCAATTATAATGTATGGATCTGACCAGAGCAATTATAATGTATGGATCTGACCAGAGCAATTATAATGTATGGATCTGACCAGAGCAATTATAATGTATGGATCTGACCAGAGCAATTATAATGTATGGATCTGACCAGAGCAATTATAATGTATGGATCTGACCAGAGCAATTATAATGTATGGATCTGACCAGAGCAATTATAATGTATGGATCTGACCAGAGCAATTAGCCACACTATCATGAAACACTGAATAAACTTCTCTTCTTCTTCTTTTCGTGTGGTTAGTCACTAATCTGGAGAGACATGTCTGAGAGATATTTCGAAACAGCATGTGAAGCTAAGTCAGAGGCCCATGGGCAGCTTAAAAACTCTGACACCAGGTTAGTCACTAACTACACGAATAAACTTCTCTGAAGCTCTGAAGCATCGACTGAGAAATAATAATTAAAAACTAATACGAAAGACACTTTGTACGGTCGCCAGAGCATCAAGTTATACCAAATTATCAAGCTTCAACTGATTTTAAACCTTAAACGTTCGTTTGTTAAATTAAAAATCGATTGCGAAAATTTTACAGTTTGTGGTAACATGATGTGCTTTTTTTTTGAGGTTGGGAAATCATCAAATGACTCCTCCCGCTCTGGGTGGAGCGGAAGGGAGTGTCAGACTCTTACTGACTAAAACCTATCCATGTTCCTTCGTTAGCCCTTTATGTTCCGCGGCTGCGGTAACCCTTTCGGACAATCCCGGTGATCCAGCAAGTATCCCACTGAACCGGCAGGAACTTGATGTGCTAACGACTGTACAGGAATAGTCTTTTGCGAGGTAGACACATGAATAGAATAGTAAATAAAAGGTTAGTGTTAGAATAGATTAGTGTTCTTCCTGTGACCTCAATGTCGAATGTTTGGCGGGACTTTCCGTTTCTAGATTTGTGTAATTACTGCGCTGAGTCTAAAGTAAATATTAACGTTCTCTTAATTCTAATGTTCGTGGTAATGATGACTTTATTTTTATGAAGCTATTATGTAAAGAGTTTTATGGTAATTCGCTTTGATATTTTTCCGCATTTGTTGAAGCAAGTTGGATATACTAAGTTGGCCGTGGATGGGTGACCATCTTTACATTCCGAGTCTCCTCCATGCCTCGGAAAGCACGTTTAGTCGTTGGTCCCGGCTGTCATTTGTGCATCTTTGACAGTCGTTGCAGGTCGTCAGACGCCCTAAAATTAGACAGTCAGTCTACCCAATGGTGTATCGTATTACCCAGTTACCCCGCACTGGGTCGAGCGGTAGTGAGTGTCATACTCTTACTGACTAAAACCCATCCATGTTCCTTCCTTAGCCCTTTATGTTCCGGGGTAGCGGTAACCCTTGCGGACAATCCCGCTTAGGTACCTATAGTACACCTGTAATAGGGAGAGAGCCTATAGCTATCAACAGGGCACAAATCCAGTGTCTGGGCTTCTACGAAACAATTTCCAAGCTATAGATCACAAAATACAAAAGATCTCGCCGAATTTCAACAAAACGCGCGCTTGCGCAGTCCTTGCCACACGCTGAGCTCACTTATCTTACAATTTGCGCAAACGTTGCACGATCTGCGGCAAATATTGTTCCAGCTCACGTCAACTATGTTTAGCTAGTATATGAAATACGTACTTTGTGCATTAGAACGAGAGGTAGTCGTGACGACACGACTCTTAGGCAGGGCGACGGACGTTGCTAGTGCGCGAATCTAAAGACCGATTTTTGTGGGCGTGTTGAGTGGTACAAAAACAAACTAATACTACACAAATACAGGGTAAATGTCACATAGAGTTCAAGTCTTTATATTATGATAATGACGTCAACAATAGTAAATATCGTTCTGAATAGTTGGTCTAAGAACAGTCATAATTTCATTAAAATTACTCATAAATACCAACCTACAACTACTGTGAATGAAATATTAATACTGCTGAGTTTGTGGTTTCGTTTGGGACCAGCCTACTTGCCGTTCAATCTAGGAGGTTGTCGACTGCTTACTTGGACTTGCCTTTGGATGCCTCAACAAATTAAGCCCTCCAGTCAGGGTTTAAAGTTTGCACGCTAAGGGCACCCCCTTAAGCGGGATTGTCCGAAAGGGGTTACCGCTACCCCGGAACATAAAGGGCTACGGAAGGAACATGGATAGGTTTTAGTCAGTAAGAGTCAGACAGTCCCTTCCGCTCCACCCAGAGCGGGAGAAGTCATTGGATGACTTCCCAGCCTGAAAAAGAAAAAAAAAATAGGGCACCCGCTGTAGGGTGCGGACCTCGGCTTAGAGCGTCGTTTCGGGAGGGCAGAAAGAGACAGGATGGATCTGATTAATGATAAGATTCGGTAGTGCAGCACTTTATACACTACCACTTATTTAACTTTCAAATAAAACGTACTTATTTGCTTCCTTTTACCAAGTATGTTGGGTTTGGCTTCCAGTCTAACCGGATGCAGCTGAATACCACTTACCAGTATTTTACGCGGAGCGATTGCCTCTCTGACCTGCACAATAATATACTCCACGGTAATACAATATCTTGGTAAGACTGGCTGTCAGACTTCCGGTCTTCTAACAACCCGTAACGACTGTCAAATTTCGACAAATGACAGCCGGGACCAACGGCGTAACGTGTTTTCCGAGGCACGGAGGACTCTTGGTATGTCAGATGGTCACCCATCCAAAGACCAACCCCGGCAAGCGCAGCTTAAGCTGCTGGATTGCCCCGTGCGGCTGTTAATAATTAGCTACAAGCTCCTCTTCTTCCAATCTTCATACGTGGAGATTAAAAATAACAAAAGATCAAAATTTAAATAAAGAAGCTATATTTGAAACCAGTTACTATGGACCGCACCAAAACTGTCGTGGGTTAAGAATGTTAAATATCTGTTATTCATGTCCAAATTCGAAATGAGTTTAGTTTTATTTTGCAAATAATGTCAACAGTTTTGTAAGAAATTCCTAGAACGTTCTAAACGAGAGCACATCTTTGGTTTGCCAGACTAATGTTAGTAATTAGACAGGGGACTTAAATACCTGAAAACGTTTGCTTACACGTTTAGTCTTAGTGCATGCATCCATTTTGATTTAAGTAACGAAGTAATTTATGAAATTAATCAATTCAGGTGAATCCCATTTTTGCTTGAAAAATTATTTATTGTGTGACTTTACTAATTATTGAACGCGGATTTTTTTTTTCATTATTATGTACCTGGCAGCAATTCATCGAAGACACGAAAATCATCGTTTTGCAGAGATGCGATAATAATTAAGAACCGCGCGTACGGGTTCCATGTTGGGTCCGTCATAAGGTACTCGAAATACTCCGTGAAAATAGTCACATTCTTCCTACTATGAAGTTATAGAACCTACATGTGACTAGCACAGACCACTGACGCAGGACAAAAGGGAGGCCTGTACCAAGCAGGTTTAAATAATAATAAAAAAATAAGTAGGAAATATTTTGAAAAGGATTTGGCTTAAAAAGCCTGTATGTTAATAAATCTTTTGCATAATTTATTTAAACGAATTGAAACTAGTATTTTTAAGAGAAAAGATCTGCTTTTTCGTATCTTTGTTACGCTAACACGATAAAACGGTTAAATGGATTTGGAGGAATGGCACATCGATAAAGGATCACCTGGGTTACATTTCTTTCCATTACTTCAACGTTTCCATGGGACAATTACTTGCCACATCCACGCGGGCGAAGCCACTGGCATCAGCTAGGTTTCCAGTATCACATCAGGTAAGTAATTAAATTCACCATCAAAATATTTAATTTGGAAAAGAAACAGTGGTAATGAAATATCAATATTTTACACAGTTTATTGTTTTCATAGTTTATTCATAAGCATTATCAGATAAAAATTGTATGCCCTGCCCTCTTTTTCCTTGGATCGCCTTCATTGATCTATGGTATAGGTACTTAGTATTGGTTCAGTTCAACCTAGATTATGTCACGATTGTTATTAATTGTAAGGTAACACGATATCTAGGTGATGGTTGCACGACCCGCCACCACTGAGCCACAGAGCCACAAACAAACCCGCTGTGCCGATAAAATTCCTGAACTATGAATTAAATACAGAATGAAATTGAATTCATGGGCATTATTTGAAGGGGTTCTTTATACTCATCATTATGAACAACTTTCACTATCGCAACAAATCTGAAAGCGCGAAAAAAAACAGTTGTTCCCTTCATTTTGCCGAGTTTTGCGTGCATAATGGAGCTGTTTTATTTTTCGCGATTATGATGAGTACAGTGACCCCTTAAAATAATGCCCATGAATTTCAACCTGTATATAGTAAGTATTGTGTTTTGTTTAATAAAATAATTGATTTAAATCATAACAAAAGACATTTATTCAAACTAAGTTGAAAATCATGCATTTATTAAACATCAAAATTACATAAGACAGTTCTTCAAAACCACTTCCTAGTGCTTTAGCTGGGAAGAAAAAGTGGCGCAACAAACTTCCCAGCAGCACACCGCCTGTTCAGTTAGAAGAACTTGATTCTATACAGTAAACGGTATAAGAAGTAATTGACATTGCAATCAACAACACATTAAATGAAATTATTTGCCATATGTTAGCTAACATACGCCAATATACTAAGAAAATATTTATAATAGGTAAAGGACATTAAACTAGATAGCAACCAATAAGAACGAGTTAGTGAGTGTTTTGTGTTAGAAGTATGGCACTTCTTGCAAAAGATTTCTATAAAATCCTTTTATTTAACTTATTGCCTTTGTTTTTTTACGTCTTCTTTAGTTATGAAAATATTAGCTGACATAATAAATATTTAACCTACGACATAAAGTCAAATCAAATCATAGCTAGGGCGGACTGTTCGAGACGCCCCGGGCGTTCGGGAGGCGCATGACGACTCCCGGCCACCGTGGGCGCGGGCCTGCGGGCGGTGAGTAACCGTCCGATCAGGATCAGGCCTGTGCTGGACGGCGCGTACATGTTCCACGCGCGCCTCATAGAGATATCAGCATATGAAGAGGCCCGTCAGGGCCAAGCCTGCCGGGTAAGCGAGATTGTTCGAAAGGGTTACTGCTATCCCGGAAAATAAAGGGCTAAGGAAGGAACATGAATGGGTTGTAAGAGTCTGATACTCTCTTCCGCTCCACCCAGAGTGGAAGGAGTACTTTTATGATTTCCCACCCTTAAAAAAAAGGGCTGTCTGTTCAGAGTAGGCACTATGACATTAAATGCCATCAATAACACCTGAAGGCTCTTGAGTCAGTCACACTGACTAGAACGTCACGTGAATAGGATCTGTTATATAAAAATTGATTATAATTCATAATGGCGCATGGAAATTATCGAAAAAAAAACCTAAAAATTTAATAATACTACAGAAACGAGATTATTGATGCTATTATAATAAAATTAACATATGGTCACATGATTGGGAGATTTTATTTAGATTAGAGAAGATAATTTAAAAAAAGAAGTCAAAAAATAATAATGGATAGATGCCTAATAAATATATAATTACATCACTGTTTAATATTGGAAATTAATATTGGAAACAGAGCCTTAGAAGTTCGTGCCTAAAGATTAGATTTGAACAAGCTCGATATTAAGATTTTTCTGATTGTTTGCTATAAATATTGCCAACATCTATAGCTGATAGTTTTTATTATTAACAATAAATGTTCTTCTTCTTTACATAATTTTACAGTTAAAGTGTTCACAAAATCTGTTCATCAGAAAAAGGACCAAAAAAAAGTTTGTCTAATAAGTTCTTTCAAAAAACAAACCATGTAGAATGCATTTCGTTACGCCAATAATTTCCGTGGAATGCATTATTTACTTCAACAACAATATTCAAATTTAACCTGAAATGTAGAGCAGTGACCTCCCGCCAACTCATGCTTGCTTGAACCCATACAAATGTGCTAAGTACCTAGACTACTTAGTATGAAGGACTCACACTGTCGGCTCGCGAGGGTACAGTAAGCCACTCGAAGTGAACAAAACCATTATAAGGAGGTCTCTAATTCCACTAAAACTCCGTACTACGGTAACCCAACTCATAGTCAACATGTCATCATTAACTTGAGGCTTACTGTACCGTAACAATAGGAATGAGACTGGAATAACAAGTGACACTCTCGATTTCTTGAAGGTTTCTGTAGGCCTAGTACAAACACGCAGCGTTAACGTAACGTAAATTAACTATAACGATTTTGAATTGGGAATACTATGTTCGAATATTGTTTTTTTTTTGAGGGCCTATTTTTATCTGTGGGTTTTAAACAAAATGCTTTAATACGACGCCAAATTAAATTGGCTTGTGAAATTCGACAGACGTGTTTGATGTCATCAAGTCTGTCAACTATACATCATTTTATAACTACTAACTTGCGGTCATGGACCCTAAAAAATATCATCCGTTTTTTTTCTTTTCCCGTGTTTAGATATCGATACCCAGTGAGTCTATGGATTTTCGCTAGCTAATTTTTGAAGATTATCACTGGCTGTTTTCGATTTTTAAATCGTTCGAATTTTAGCGTTCAAACCGCGCGTTCGTACTGGCTGTCTGTTTACGTTGCCTTGGTCACGTATGACTGTCAATCTCAGAAGTCTTAAAAAGGAAATGGTCTGTGAATTTCATTACTCCGCCTTTATTGCAGAGTGTACAAAGTTGTGGCTTAAAATAATGGACGTTTTTTTCTGATTTTATTTTTAATATAATAAAATATTTGCGCATAAAATGTCGTTTTGATTTATCATCTTTACTTTACTGGATATTTTATATTGCGTATATTTCTATACACCGTTGGGTCGTGGAGGTCAGACAGACTATCCATATAAAGTGCTGGTATTCAACCCTGATCCCAAATTTCCCCAATGATGGGTAAAAGGCTAGGTATCATCAGGCATTATCTATTATAGCATTATTTAGTAAAAGTTGAAACTAGTTAGTTAGATAAAACTTGTTAACAAACTAGTTTTATTGATTTTTAGTTTAGATTATAAATTAATATTCTACCTTTAACATTTAAACACGAAAGAATATAGTCACATTGGATTCGCGTAGTAACAAACATAACACCTACAAGTAACTGTGTAAATAACCATGTTTCAATGACTCGTCAAAATTTTGAATAGAAACTTTTTGTGTGTCTGAACTCATCAAACACTGGCTACTTAGAATGAAAAAAAAACAATTTGAATACCACGAACTGCAAAACAGCGTCCTCTATATACTCAAGGTATATTTTATTCAATTTGTACATTACCAGTCGACAGCGGAGCGGAGGAATTTATCGACGCCATATTTTAGTCAGTTAATAGTTTTAAATACTTGTACATAGTGCCTATATTCTTTTTAGTTTTAGTGTTAGATTATATATTGTGTATACCATTTTATAGAATACTAGCTTCTGCCCGCGACTTCGTCCGCGGAAAATTGCGATATACTGTAACTGTTTAGGCAGCGCATAATAATTCTGTTTTCGGAGATATATCTTTCCGACTTGCTAGACGAAAATTGCGATAGCTCGGCTAATATGTATGATATAAATATAATTTATAGCCTATAGCACTCAGGAATAATGTAGCTTTCTATCAGTGAAAAATTTTTTGAAATTGGTTCATTAGTTCCGGAGATTACCCCCTACATACAAACATACAAACTTACAAATTTTACCTCTTTATAATATTAGTATAGATTAAATGAAATCAACCGATGAATATATAGGTATATAATATATATATAATTCGAAGAAACTATGTTTTGAAGTAACATTCCTTTACTAAAGCACCACTTTATAATGAGAACTGAAAAAAATACGAATAATCTTACAATTAATGTTCATCCGATCAGGGAATAAATTGCGTAATAACGTAATACATAAGTAAATATTGACATACGTATACGTATATACATAAGAATGTTTGCATGTATACCAAATGGCTCGTTTAGCGGTACATGCTATACTCTATAGACCTACGCCACTCCTAGTAAAGCTGTATTTAAGCTAATTGGAAGAGTTGAGCACTCATTAATATTAGTTACTTGAACTAATTAGTATTACTTTATGTACATGTACATGTTTACAGGCTTCACGAGTGTAACACCTAGGTCTTTAAATGTGTGAAGCCTTTAGGTGTATTTTTGAGCCGACGAAAAACACGAGGATATTCTCAAATCAACACGTTTATGTTTTCAAGCCTTAATTTGTTCAGCGGGATTGTCCGAAATGGTTACAGCCCCGGAATATAAAGAGCTAAGGTAGGAACATGGATGGGTTTTAGTCAATAAGAGTCTAACACTCCCTTCCGCTCCACTCAGAGCGGGAGCCGCTCATTAGATGATATCCCAAAATAAAATAAAAAGTCTTTTTTTTTTTTGCTGTCAGTGTACACTTGTGTGTTGCTTTTATAATCATATCTTGGTAAACACTTCGGGCTCATGGGGCAGTATTTAAAATAAGTATTATCTATACTTAATATTATATAGTTGAAGATTTTTTTTTGTTTGAACGCGCTAATCTCTGGAACTGCTGGTCCGAATTGAAAAATTCTTTTTGTGTTGGATAGTCCACTTATCGAGGTAGGCTATAGGCTATGTAACATCACGCTACGACCAATAGGTGCCGAGCAGCGAGTGAAACCGCGCGGGAGCAGCTGGAATATAATATATATTATATTATATGATAAATATATTCGGTAAATTTCATTACACCCGGCAAACACAAGACACTGTTACCTTTAGCTGAACACAAGTTAATAAGGACACTTCTAGAGAGTTTTATATAAAAAGAAACACCAAAAACTAGAACTTGTATGAGAGTATTCGAATTCTATTTCCATCGCAGTTGGAACTGGTACGACCAGTTTAGAAGTTTGTTGAGTCTTTGTACACAATGTACGTAGCATAACACACCCTTTTTCTATTATTTCTAAGTGAGTTATACCCGGTTTTTGAAATGAGAATTTGAAATTGGAACTTGGAAAACCATCCTTTAGCTTTACTTTAAGTAAGTAAGTCATCTCTCATCTGCCTAGCCTGGGCGGGAGGAGCCATTTGATGATTTCCCACCATCAAAAAAAAACATTGGTAAATAAACGCTGCTAAAATGCAGTCTATTTCGGATTCACGGAATATTATATTTTTTTACACGGGCGTAACTGCGGTCTCAGCTCATATTATAACACATTAGTATTTAATTCACATTAATTTGTACACATATACACACCACACCCACACACCCTCACGCTACACATACCACATATTTCACACACACTACATCCCGACACCTACACAAACACTCACACACAAACGAACCCACACATACACACACTCGCAAACATATTCCACACCCAGTGCGCTCCCTTACTGTTGTATGAATTATAAAATCGTAATTAGCCTTAAATAAAAATTTTTGCTTATTTCTCACATAATATATCTTAGAATTATTGTAAATTGGAGGAGCGGAACCACCTAATACAAGCAAATCTTTGCTTAAAAGGTGACTCCAAACCTAACATAGTTATGTACTAAAGTGAAGAAATAAACATTTTTATTTTATTTTTATTTATTTATTTTATTTATGTACATGTTTGCCTTGTAAAAACGTAAATATTTGTCTGTCTTGTCATCTGTGATGACTTCCAATATACATGGCAATGGGGTCAGGGCCTGTCGAACCTTAGAGTAAATACCTATATTGATATGTTAAACAGTGAAGAGTGCTTGTGAAGGCAACTTAAATAAATTAAAATATTTGAGAACAGTCATTATGAATTTGGAAGAGTCAAATCATTATGGAATTGTCATATCGGTCTACACTGAATTTTGGGGGCACGTGCCTTGATCCGCACGAATAGATTGAAGGTTAAGCTACG
The DNA here is from genome assembly GCA_951799385.1 of Hyppa rectilinea. Taxonomy (NCBI): domain Eukaryota; kingdom Metazoa; phylum Arthropoda; class Insecta; order Lepidoptera; family Noctuidae; genus Hyppa; species Hyppa rectilinea. The sequence goes on from OX637324.1 coordinate 14,981,031, forward strand.
CTTGCCGCGGTCGTTTCATGGATGGATGACCGTTCATTACAATTCGAGAGTCTCCGTGCTTGTCCCGGTTGTCATTTGTAGATCTTTGACAGTCGTTAAGGGTAGTCAGTAGTCCAAAAAGTTTTACCAAAGAGTATCACGATACCCATTAACTGGGTTCAGTCACTTCAAGTGAAATACCGGTATTCAGCTGCATCAGGTAAGACTAGAAGCCGATTTTATAATTGAGCAGGCAGATGTTGATATAGTTTGTTTAGAACCGCCCATAGACGTAGTTTTATAAATGCAAACGCCTGAGAGCCCTTCTAAACGGACAGAGGATACATTCCTAAATTTTATTTTGATTGCCGCGTTATGGCTCGGACAAAGTTATATTCATTCTGCAATATTCTCACCAAATAAACAAAAGTTAGGTGAAATGAGCTAGAAATGAGCTGTCAATAGTGTCAATCCCAAGCATCAGGAGAATGACAGCTCATTTTAATTTGGCACAAGACTCTAGTAACTCCTCACAAGTGGCGCGTTAATATTCCAAAATCTTGTCGTAACAACCTAACGATTTCGATCATTAATAAAGACTACGTAATTATTTAAATCTATATTTTGTAATAGATCTATAGATTAACATCTAATGTATAAATATACCTGCGTAGTATTGATTCACAAAGTGAAACTAAAGTTAATCACTGAATGTTCAATCACCTCAAGGCACAAGATTCCGTCGAGGCGGTCATCGGCACAGATGGAGTGACAGGCCGACGTGACAATGCACTGAATCATGTGGAAATTGTTTTTGTCCACCACATAAAGATAGAGTTTGACAAGTTGACACATATTCTTTATGTACGTAGAAAAATATGTGTGTATTAGTCAGACAAAACATAATAGATGACGGAGTACGGACGAAAAGACAAAATTATTCTAAAATTCGTTGTCGTTCATTGGTCCCGGCTGTCTTTCGTGGATCTTTGACAGTTGTTACGGGTAGTCAGAAGCCTCAAAGTCTGAAAGCCAGTCTTAGCAAGGGGTATCGTATTACCCAGGTACTGGGTTGGAGGTCTGATAGGCAGTCGCTCCATGTAAAATACTGGTATTCAGCTCCATCTGGTTAGACTGGAAGAAGACCCCAATATAGATGGGAAAAGGCTCGGCAGATTTATTGATAGTGACTTAGCCTTATGGGGTTTATGAATTCTGAGGTAAACAATTGTAATATGTTCTACAGAAGATATTTAGAGTAATTGTGCTATACAACAGTCTCATAAACATTGCCTACACAAAGTTGTACAGAGACATCAAGCTACCCCAATCTGTCAAATTTCTTTGATAGATTTTCAACTTTATTACAAAGCCATATAGTTTATGTTTAATTGGGAATAATTGACAGTTTGGCCTAGCTTGATGTGCTGCCACATGCCACTGTACATTGCCTACGCAATATAATAACTAGTAGGTATTATAAACTCTATTATGTATCTAGCACTATCTGACAATAACCTCTTAGGACTATTATAATGTTATCAAATTTAATACACAATCATAAACAATTTATTTGTTTTGCTACTACCTATACTTATAACCCACACACATAAACTCACCCCTGCTTCCAACGATGGTGACAAACAAAAGAACGTGTCGCCACCTACTGGGATTCCTAAATAGACTAAATACTCCTTTTTCTTCGTTTATGCGAGCCGCATCTGCGTTGCGTACACGCATGCCGGTTGAGAGAAAGTACTATGACCTGACCTTTGAAAAATGTCACTAATGTTGTCACTATAACGTCCTTCTAGTGTAAAAAATATTATATACTATACTAGCTTCTGCCCGCAGCTCCGCCTGCGTGGATGACCGCAAAAAAACCGCATCAAAATCCGTTGAACAAAAAACACAACGGATGTTGATGCAGTTTTTTTAATAGATAAAGTGATTCAAGAGGAAGGTTTATAATATCTATAATAACATGCAATTTCCGTCATCACGCGGGCGAAGCCGCGGGAATAAGCTAGTAAAATATAAGTACATATTGTTTTAGTTCTGAAAGCAACGTAATAGTCTCTTATTACCGTGGTAAAAAGACCACATTTCAGTCACCACCTATTTAAAATTATTATCTGTTAAATTGCACAGAATATGTCGGATATACCATAAATTGCACAGCACGTGTTTTTATTTAGCAATAAACAGCAAAGAAACATTTCATGTCATGTTTTACAAAATATTCCCACAAATCAGTCAGACGAGAGTTATTTAATTAACATGACGCAATAAAATTGAAACCGCTGAGCTACTGAACTTATTAACAGAGGCTCTATGCCGTTAATACCAAGGACGGCTATTATACCATTAAATTATGAAGATAAATGACACGGATTGAGGGCTTGGTCTTGTCAAAAATAATTGAGAACCTATTACTACCTATACAAGAAAAAAACGCTGGCAACTTTTCATGGTACAATTACTGTACGAGAAAGAAGGTATTACTCACGAATGACAAATGATTAATTAAAACATGGATTAATGAATGATGAAGACTATGTCGTCATTTTAGGCATTATGACATAATTTAGGTAAGTAGTATCTGTCTACCGCAATGGGAAAACAGGTAAATATATTAAGGTATGTATTATATCAATACTATGCTGCCAACGGCTTCGTTCGCGTGGATATCAGAAATTATCCAAAGGGAACTTACTAGCAGGATAAAAAGTATCCTATGTGATAATCACTACATAGTATAAAACAAAGTCGCTTTCTCTGTCTCTTTCTGTGTATGCTTAAATCTTTAAATCTACGCAACGGATTTTGATGCAGTTTTTTTTAATAGATAGAGTGATTCAAGAGGAAGGTTTATGTGTTTCATTTGTCGACACATTATGTTGGTGAAGCTGCAGGCGGGAGCTAGTCCAGTTTATAAACTTCTTCTGTGCCAAGTTTCATCCAGATCCGTTTGAGCGTAAAGGACGAACAAACACACAAACTCACACACTCACTCATTATACGTTTATATTATATTAGTGTTATAGTCTTGATTTGTGACCGCTTATTACACGGGAGAGATATTTCTCAACAGCATGTGATGCTAAGTCAGAGGCCCATGGGCAGCATTAAAACTCTGACATCAGATTAGTCACTAACCACACGAAGAAGAAGATTACACGGGAGTTAAATAAAATTGGCTCTGCCTGACTGTTTACGAAATAAAGGCGTGATGTTATGTTATATCAATATAACAATTAATTAGTGCATCAGACTGGTTTACGAGGGGTCAAGACGTCGAACACTATAACTATTAACTGAATCAACTGGAATAATAGCATAGTAGTATGTATAAAATATATATATATGTGTATTAGTTTATAGTTATTATTTTTATACACGTACTATGTTACCTATATGGGCCTTCGTTGCCTGAAATAAAGGATACATAAATAAATAACAGTAGGTACGTGAAGCTAAGTCCGAGGCCCATGGGCAGCATAAAAACTCTGACACCAGGTTAGTCACTAACCACACGAAAAGAAGAAGACTGAAATAATTGTGTAGACACTAGCAGTGTCTATAAACGGGTTTATCGAAAGAGCGGGCTGTATTGAATGCAGTCAATGCATACCTATAGCACTCTGGAATGTGGATGAAGCAAAAAGAGAGAGGCCAGGCGGTGGGTTGGTGCAGGCCAAGTACAATATGGTTGATCACAACAATACAAACGCTGTCAGAATGTCAGCCAGTTAGGTTATAGTACCATAAAGAAGAGCACTCCAATTTCGAACATACTTTTTACAATCTGTTGCTTCATATGTTTGAAAAACTCCGCCGCTCCACATCGTAAATGACGCAATGAATGTTGTCGAATTGTCAAATTTATAGACAATGCGATTGTTTGTGTTTCACGCAATTACTCCACCGAATATCGTACAAACTTTCCTTCAACTACTGAGTGTACGTAAGTCTTTAAAAATGGCGCATTTGTATTCATGGTATTAAACCCGGAAGTCAGTGATCAAGAAAGGAGGCCGTTAACCCCAAGTCTTTATTAAAATATTGGAAATGTCAGTCCTCCGATTATTGTCCAGCGCAAATAGCCATAAAGGCCTAAATAAAAAGTTTGTTTTTGGCCCTAACTTCGCTCGCGTGGAGATTGGAAATTATCCGGGAACGTTCCCCTAGCATACTTCTATTTCCCGGTTAAACTTATAACCGGGTTAAGAAGAATCCTAACTTAACCAAGGTCATGTGTCCCTGTATGCCAAACATCGAAATCTTTAAAAAAAGGTAACAGACACACAGACAAGGAGTTACTTTCGTATTTAATTTTATTTTTATATATCATAGATATCCATGGACAAGCATGGATGGAGCAGTTTTGTTGTCCTTCGGTACGAACTATAACATTTTATAAACTTTTGCTACTAATTGTTTACTTTTAAAATCCATAATCCGTCGATAACATAGATCTAGAATTGAGGTCAGTTAACCGGCACGTGAACTAAAATATTTACAACGATTATCTTTGAATTGTATTTGTTATGAAGTAGTAATTTTAATTTTATTGATTCAATATGATAAGTGAAGTTTGCGATAATATTTATGAAGTGGCATAGATTCGGTTTTGGAATTATTCAATTTTTGATTTTAAAACACGTAAGTAGGTAAGGTTTTTTTTCCAGTCTGGTAATTTTTAAAGTAATATTAAAACTCACCGAAACTTTTGTAAAGCGTCCATGATATCCTCAAGACGATGATCAGAACTAGTATGAACATAGGCAGTAGGCCTATCAGTCTTTTGTCAGCCACGTATGATGGAAACTCCTCCTCTTTAGTTTCCGCCTGTTGGTTCTCCATTTTAAATTAAAAAGTATTCTTCACTTAATTCACACAAAAACTAACAAAAGTTATTTTGTTAAAAAATGTCACACTTATTTTCTATAAAAGTTTTGCAAACTCTATTTTATTTATTCAATTCAACATTCAATTTAAAAATCGAACTCATTTTCCACGAGAGCTCAAAATTATTTTTCAAATTCAGAACGTCACAGAGTACACTTAAAAAAAAATCAACATGAAACTGAAACGTTTTAAAAAAAGTGTTTATTATTTTAAAAGAAAATAAAGTGTATTGTAGAATGTTATGTTAGCGCGCACGTTTGCTTCGCGTCGTTCCTACAGTAAACAGTAACAGGCCGGCGAGCCCCGGCGCGGCGGCGTCTACTACACACACACTATCTGCATTTCATTGATAAAACAGTAGTGACTTCGCCGCAAGAAACCGCCTATTATTAAATACTAGGTTAATTTAATAACAAATCTTTTTTTGCTGTCCGTAATTATTATTATCTCTAGATCTATTAATTATTGGCGTCATTATCGATTGGTGCAAGGAGAAAGATAATGTTTGTGACTTCTAATGCTGTGTTAATAAAGGTTATTATTATTAATTTTATCTGATGTTATTAATAACGGTATGACTTGTCAGCCGATTATGTCAGTTTATAGTTATCATTGCATTGTTCACCAAGTATAAGAACCAATTTCATAAACTTTAAAGAAGTGACAATGACTCTCATAATATGTCATGTCTACAGAAACGGTCCATAATTTACGAGTTTACTAAAACCTTTTAAACGGCCTCAGTTATCAAGCATGTGGTACCTTATTTTAATCTAAACTTTTTGTTTAAGTACCTAGAAGATGCAACTATGCCTTCGCAAATAGAGCTATCTTGACGGCAGAACAGTTTGTGGAGCTGCCTGCTGATCCTGCCCTCTGTGCACCAAAAATGCAGTCGCAGCGACCTCTGTCGTGGAAGTGGCGCAGTATTATGTCAACATAGTTTAAATACGTAGCCAGAAAAAACGCTCAAAAGAAACATACAATGCATGTTTTTTTCATTTCAACTGCCACTAAAATTTAATTACAATATCCATCTCATAAACTATCATAATCTTAAATGGTTATCGTTACTTTCTTCCATACAATAGAATTGCTGCGGGCGATAAGATAAGAAACGTGGAAACGGTATTTCGTGATTGGAAACGTATCATCAGAGCCCACGAGTTGTGGTACTTAATCACATCGGCAATAAACCCTCCAGCATCAGCTGCCTTTTTTTTTTGAGGGTGAGAAATCATCAAATGACTCCTCTCACTCTGGATGGAGCGGAAGGGAGTCTCAGACTTTTACTGACTAAACGCCATCCATGTTCCTTCCTTAGCCCTTTATGTTCCGGGGTAGTTGTAACCAACGTTGATGATTGCCCAACCTCATAAAAAAACCCTAATGTTAGTGGATTGATGAGTTTGGAACATAACTAGAAAAAACAAGAATAAAAACTGTACATTTAACAAAATAAACTTTGTCAGGATAAATAGCGGTTGGGTAGAGAAGAAAATTAATCCAACAAATCAGCGCCCGGATGATATTTTTTATCAGGGATTAAATTAAAATTCTCGTATATTTTGAACTACTATACCAAAATTAACGGGTATAGGAACCTCATTGTATGTTAAGTATGCACATTGTACTACATAACTGATCATCCCGCATCATTAAATTTAATTTAATTTTTGAATTGGTTTTGATAGTTTTTAAATCTTTAATTACGGACGCTTTGTACGTTCTGCATCGTTTTCACATGTATAATTACAACATGAATGATGTAACCCATATTTTGTAACCATATTCTGATTTAGTGTCCTTGGAGTTTCTTGCCCTTTCTTCTCCACAGGTCCTGCTGCTTTAGAATGGGCAACTAGCTTCATCTTTCTGACTGACCGACCCTTTGACAATTCAAAAGTGCCTGTAGTTGGTTTATTTGAAACCAATGCTTTGAGTTTAAGTTTGACATTATTTTCGCAATAGCCGTTCTATGTGGTCGTGGCGCATATTTTAACGAACTTATACGATTTTGTGTTTTTTTTTTCGGGTCTTATTTTACCGCAAATAGACATATTGCTTTTTCTCAATCTGTTAAGGTCATTGCACTATCTTCATTATTATTATTATCATAATTAATTTTATATTAAAGACCTTCGCTTGTAATAACGGAAAGTCTGTAAATAAAGGTTTCCGTGTATGAGAGTAATTTGATATATTGTATTGTACTTAAAGGTACTAGAATGGTGAGAAAATAAACCGGTTGTACGTAACTACTCTACGTCACAATTTTGTATTTGTATCCGGATAAGGTAGGTATAATGAAACTTTTACGAAAACAAATATCATTTTAACTAGTTTGTGCCGAACTACTTTTTACCGAACTAGTTTGTGCCGAACTAGTTTTTACGGAACTAGTTTTTACCGAACTTTTTTTGCCGAACTAGTTTGTGCCGAACTAGTTTCTAACAAACCAGTTTGTGCCGAACTAGTTTGTGCCGAACTAGTTTCTACCAAACTAGTCTGTGCCGAACTAGTTTGTGCCGAACTAGTTTCTACTAAACTAGTTTGTGCGCAACTAGTCAGTGCCAAACTAGTTTGTGCCGAACTAGTCTGTGCCGAACAGTTTTTGACGAACTAGTTTATGCCGTTCTAGTTTTACTGAACTAGTTTGTGCCGAACTAGATTTCACCGAACTAATTTGTGCCGTTCTAGTTTGTGCTGAACTACACACATCAAAAGTGTCTAGGGATCAAGCATTTTTATGCGGATTTCTTGAGATTGAGATGTGGCTTTGTAATAAATTTATGATTTTATAAATTTATATGGATCCTTTTTGGTGCATTTCATAATTTGAAACAGGAACTGTCAATCAAATTCGAGTAAAAGATGAAAATCAGCTGTCAATATTTTCCCTATAAAAACATACAACGCATTGAAGACATTATTAGTGCTACTGTTTCCCTACTACTGATTAAAACCAACGTTATTATGGAGCGGCGACGTCATTTAAGCAGGGAAGAAATGCTCAGAGCCGTGGGAATGATAGAAGCTGGTTCCCGGCAACGTACTGTGGCTTTAGCTCTGAATACAAGTCAGAGTGTTATCAGTCGACTTTGGACACGTTACCGAAGCACTGGTACCGTGGCTGAGCGCCATGAAGGACGGTATCGCTGCACCACACGGAGACAAGACCGATACATTCAAATCTTAACTCGAAGAGCTCCAACAATAACCGCCATGATGTTAGCCGTGAGGCTTCATCACTCTTCAGGGAACTTAATTAGCGACCAAACAGTCAGAAACCGCTTGCATGAAGTGAACCTTCATTCCCGAAGACCGCTACGGGTACCACCTATAGCAATGCACAATCGTAGGATTCGATATCAATGGGCTCTTGAACACAGAAATTGGGCAGAAGAACAATGGCGTTTCGTGTGCTTTTCTGATGAGTCTCGTTTTGGTATGAGACCGGATACAAGACGTATACGACACTGGAGAACCCCTGGACGCCAACAGCGATTAAAATCCTGCCAGGAAGTCCATCCTTATAGTGGTGGAACCATCATGGTATGGGCGGGTATTTGGATCGGCGGAAGAACTGAGTTGATTTGGATCAGAGGCAACCTCAACGCTCAAATTTATGCTGAGACGATTGTATCTGACGTCATCGTTCCTCTACAAGTGCAAATCGGTCCCTTATTTCAGTTAATGCATGATAATGCACGACCGCACACCGCAAGAGTTGTAAGACAGACTCTCGCCGCAGCTAACATCAATGTCCTGCCCTGGCCTGCTCAGTCGCCAGACTTGAACCCGATTGAGCATGCATGGGATATGCTACAGAGAAGAGCTCTGCCGAATATGGAGGGTATCCAGTTGCAAGAAGACCTTTTTTTGTTGTTGCAACGAACAAGGGCGGCCATTCCACAGCGTGATTTGGATGAACTCATTTTGAGTATGCCAAACCGATGTTTTTGTGTTGTTAGTGTTCGCGGTAGAAACACGGATTATTAATTGTTTAAGTTACCCAATAAAATTTTAAAGAAAACTGTTATTTCAGTCTTTTTTTCGAACTTTAATGTTAGTGGTTCAAATGTCAAAAATCCCTTTATTAGGAAAATGGCAAATTTCTTTATTAATGCAAAGGTGACTTGGTTTATCGTTACTGTGACAAACGAAAACACTTTATTTGATGAATCCTTAAAGAAAATTTAAATTAATATCAATCAAGAGAAAAGTTATTGCAAAAATATATGTTGATCCCTAGACACTTTTGATGTGTGTAGTTTCTACCAAACTAGTTTCTACCAAACTCGTTTCTACCAAACTAGTTTCTACCAAACTAGTTTCTACCAAACTAGTTTGTGTCGATCTAGTTTCTACCAAACTAGTTTCTACCAAACAAGTTTCTACCAAACTAACTTGTTCTTAACTAGTTTCTGCCAAACTAGTTTGTGCCGAACTAGTTTCTACCAAACTAGTTTGTGCCGAACTAGTCTGTGCCGAACTAGTTTGTGCCGAACTAGTTTGTGCCTAACCAGTTTGTGCCGGACTATTTTTTACCGAACTAGTTTGTGCCTAACCAGTTTTACCGAACTAGTTTCTACCGAACTAGTTTGTGCCGAACTAGTTTCTACCAAACTAGTTTGTGCCGAACTAGTTTCTACCAGACTAGTTTGTGCCGAACTAGTTTCTACCAAACTAGTTTGTGCCGAACTGGTTTCAACCGAACTAGTTTGTGCCGAACTAGTTTGTGCCAAACTAGTTTGTGCTGAACTAGTTTCTACCAAACTAGTTTCTACCAAACTAGTTTCTACCAAACTAGCTTCTACCAAACTAGTTTGTGCCGAACTAAATTCTACCAAACTAGTTTGTGCCGAACTAAATTCTACCAAACTAGTTTGTGCCGAACTAGTCTGTGCCGAACAGTTTTTGACGAACTAGTTTGTGCCGTTCTAGTTTTACTGAACTAGTTTGTGCTGAACTAATTTCTACCGAACTAGTTTGTGCCAAACTAGTTTCTACCAAACTAGTCTGTGCCGAACTAGATTTCACCGAACTACTACACCGAACTAATTTGTGCCGTTCTAGTTTGTGCTGAACTAGTTTCTACCAAACTAGTTTCTACCAAACTCGTTTCTACCAAACTAGTTTTTACCAAACTAGTTTCTACCAAACTAGTTTGTGTCGATCTAGTTTCTACCAAACTAGTTTCTACCAAACAAGTTTCTACCAAACTAACTTGTTCTTAACTAGTTTCTACCAAACTAGTTTGTGCCGAACTAGTTTGTGCCGAACTAGTTTCTACCAAACTAGTTTGTGCCGAACTAGTCTGTGCCGAACTAGTTTGTGCTGAACTAGTTTGTGCCGAACTAGTCTGTGCCGAACTAGTTTGTGCCGAACTAGTTTCTACTAAACTAGTTTGTGCCGTTCTAGTTTTACCGAACTAGTTTGTGCCGAACTAGTTTCTACCAAACTAATTAGTGCCGAACTAGTTTCTACCAAACTAGTTTGTGCCGAACTAGTTTCTACCAGACTAGTTTGTGCCGAACTAGTTTCTACCAAACTAGTTTGTGCCGAACTAGTTTCTACCGAACTAGTTTGTGACGAACTAGTTTTACCGAACTAGTTTGTGCCGAACTAGTTTCTACCAAACTAATTAGTGCCGAACTAGTTTCTACCAAACTAGTTTGTGCCGAACTAGTTTCTACCAGACTAGTTTGTGCCGAACTAGTTTCTACCAAACTAGTTTGTGCCGAACTAGTTTCTACCGAACTAGTTTGTGACGAACTAGTTTTTACCGAACTATTTTTTGCCAAACAGTTTTTGACGAACTAGTTTGTGCCCAACTAGTTTTTACTGAACTAGATTGTGCCGAACTAGATTTCACCGAACTAGTTTACGCAGAACTAGTTTTTACCGAACTAGTTTGTGCCGAACTAGTTTTTACAGAACTAGTATGTGCCGAACTATTTTTTACCGAACTGGTTTTTATAGAACTGTGCCGAACTAGTTTTTACCGAACTATTTTTTGCCAAACTACGTAGTACAAAATACGTAGCCAAGTCCACTAGAGAACACCTGACTTTCTGCGTGGTGAGATCAAAGGTCATTTGTTAAAAATATTCATTCCTTATCAAACAATGATGTTGTTATCGCAACAGAAACAACGACACTTGGACACAACAAAGGCGCTATCATCTATCTTGCTGTCCCATCGAGTAAACGAGGCAAGGAGGTTAGTTAGGTGGTGACGTCATCTTAGACAATGATAGCAGAATCGATGGTTATTATGTCATTTGCCCAAGGTTTGCGGTTCGATACAGAGGTCAGGTAAAACTCTGTGTAGGCTTTATACGTATGTATATCATGTGCCAAAAACACCTGCAAACATGCAATCGGAACGCAGGGGCGTTGCTTCATGAGATTCCGTAGAGAAGGAAAGGGAAAGGTCCTCCCGTCCCAGCCGCTGCGGGAGAAGCCCCGGGCGTCGGGAGCCGCTTGACGACTCCCGGACACAGTAGGCGCGGGGCTGCGGACGGTGACGGTGGGTAGCTCACCGTCCGATCAGGACCAGGCCCGTTCCGGACGGCGCGTACGTGCGGTGTACGGTTTTTAAAAAGTATTATAGGGCCAAGTTACTGACATTTAATTACCACGTGGCCACGTGCTACACACTCAATTGACACGCGTTTAGTCGCGTCGCTCGAAGCCGCGAAAGAGGCCTCAGCGACTACAGCAATGAAAAAGATAGCAAAAATCTAATAATAGACATAGGTAAGCAGTGCGTAGCCTAATCAATCTTTTTATTATAAGAGAATGTGACATCTATCTACACAGATAGACGCACTGATTTCTAGAATTTCTAGCGAGATTGGAGAGTTTGAGATAGTGAGATTGTAAAGTGGTAAATATGACAATCATCGTGAATCTGTGATTTAAGATAACCGTCGCTGGCGGCTTTCTAAGACACGTACATTGCATGAAGTCGCTTTTTGTTTCTGATTGTGTGACCGCTTAATACTTACTACTTAGACTTACATAATATTATAAGACTTACAGACAAATATTATACCTATAGACAAATATTCGTGCCAAGTTTCAAGTCTATTAATTCAAGGAATAAAATTTTTCATGTAGTTTGTATGAAAAATTTTACCGCTTCAGGGGTATAATTTCCGGGGAAGTTTAAGCGGGATTATCCGAAAGGATTACCTCTACCCCGGAACATAAAGGGCTAAGGAAGGAACATTGACGGGTTTTAGTCAGTAAGAGTCTGACACTCCCTTCCGCTGAACCCAGAGCGGGAGGAGTCATTTGATGATTTCCCAGCCTCAAAAAAAGGTAAGCGAATGTAAAGGAAAAATAATGTATCTGGTACATTTTAATGAACGGTTTTAAGAGCACTTTCTGAAAATATTACAGTTTCTGTAGTTATACATCCGGCCACATGAAAACTACTTTGAAATCTTGTTATTATCTTTTTATTTGACTTTTTTGTAATAGTCGGGTTTGAATTTTTAACTTTCTTATCCAGACAGAATTAGTTCGCGTCTGCAGTGACCTAGAGGTGGGATGGATGGCTTACGAAACATACACCGTGCGTAGCTGTTGAGTAATGTTAGTACCTACCGACGGATTTGTGACGGCTCTGCTTGCGTAACACTGCATATATCAATAGAGCATCTTACTTGGTCTAGAAATGATGGATGCGGCGGTTGCTATAAGCTAAGTGTCCGTATCCTGACCGACGGTAGGTAGACAAGAATACAATGCATTAGTAAATTAAGTATGTACTTGAATAAATGTGGTTTTAGTTTTAAAGAAAGTTTTCCTCTGAATCTTTCCGGTTGTGGCTTACAATTCTTGCCTGATGGCCTGCGGTCGTAACACAATTTACTCTAACTTTGTCGACAAGAAACCGACTGTATTCTTCCAACTAATTTAAGTAAGGATTACTGTACTATAGACTTGGTTTCTTTCGGCTTTTTTTGGTTTCTTCAGAAAAAAATCCACCGAACACGACTGACCATCTCCACCTTCAACTCTTAACGCAAAAATCAGTGCCAGGGCACCTAAACCAGGGCTACTAATAGGGCTAAGAAGGTGGCGCGACGTCTTCCATATGCCACCATGGCAGAACGTGTTGTCGTTGAACCGGCCACACTTGGTGACGGGGTCCGCTAGGCAAGGCGCGATGGAACAGAGGGTCTGATATCCATGAGGATTATCCCAAAGGTGTACTCAACGCCGCACACAGTAATGGATCTCTTGTAACGCGCGATTCACGTGATCACAATGTGTGACGCTTTATTTGTCAAGCATCGACAATCAAGAGTAATGTGTCACAGGACTCAGCTGGTAATGTGATCAGCACTGATGCGTCTCGTGAATAATCGCGTGACGCGTAAAGTGAATGAGATTGAACCCATTGTTGTAATCACATTCGTTACGTGTCGCGTCGGCACTTTAAACATCTAACATATTTTTTACTTTGTAAAATTTTGATGGTTCTGCGATTACCGACTCGCTTCTTATGATGGTTTAAAAACTATGCACAAACCTAGAGTTTGAACTTCATAAATGAATTTGCTTAAAAAAACCGGCCAAGTGCGAGTCGGACACGAGCACCGAGAGTTCCGTACAAACCTGTAGGTATATAAGTAAAAGTTCACCCATCACGACAATCGAGTTATACTTGTGGTACTTTTATATACTTATTGAAAAAAAAATCAAAAATATTTTTTATTATATGATGTAACTACTGATGGATGTTCAAAGCTCCAAAAACCAGTAGACCTGAGTATTAGATATAAATTTCAGTTTGATACCTCCACGCGTTCCTGAGAAAAACGGTCTTGACAGACGGATGGACGGACAACAAGGTGATCCTTTGGGTTCCGTTTTTTCCTTTTGAGGTACGTAACCCTAAAAAGTAACTTAAATAATTTGATAAAATAATTAAATACACATATTATATCCTATTATTTTGGCATTGGTGGCTAAGGTGCTGACATATTAAATATCTAAAAGAATGCAATATTATTTGAAAAATAATTGGGACCCTGGCTGGACTACAGTTTCATTAAATTAACTAATTAAATTGTTTGTTGAAGGTTCTCCTTAATTTTTATCGTTGAATCTGAACGATAAAAATCAGAATGATAAAAATCAGAACGATATTAATGTATTGTTCTTTTATCATAAATTATATTGTTTTGTAAACAAAACTTGTAGACGTGGTCACGAATGTGACTTGTAACGCAATCTAGCAGAGACTGTGAACATTATTTAAACTTTGCTACTAGACACTAGATGGCAGTAAAAGCATTCTGTTATGTGAAAGTGTGCTACTCACCACTAGATGGAACTTTTTATTTCACTAAATAAAGGTACCTACATAGAAATGATACATTAATAGTTTTTCTCCCCTGCCAAATAATACCTACCGCGGATCCGTCAAAACAACAAGAAATCTAATTTAATGAAGTTTTTTGTAAAGTGCAGCGCTATGTTGTTAGAATAAGAGTAAGAATCATTTACTTGCCGAAAATATGTTTTTCAAAATGTAATATAACACGACAATAATAAAATACAGGTATTCATTCAGTAATAACCTGTATCCATTGATCAGTAGGTAATCAGCAAATGTGAATTCGTTGTTTCTAAAAAATCATTTACATAAAGAAAACAGAACACGATGTCAGTTGTTCTGAACGAGACTGAATCGGAAGGCTTTTCAAATGCCTTCCGATTCAGAATATGACTCATAAGGGGCCCGTTAGGGTCGAAACCTGCCGTTAAGCAGGATTGTCCGAAAAGGTTACCCCGGAACATAAAGGGCTAAGGAACATGGATGGGTTTTAGCCAGTAAAAGTCTGACACTCACTTCCGCTCCACCTAGAGCGGTCATTTGATGATTTCTCCCCCTTAAAAAAAAAAGAATATTACTCATTTTTGAGTGGTGATTCGCAGTTATGCAATCAGATGTTGCCGCGTCTAGGTCGGTCTCAGCCACTTCTTAAAGGTCTTCAGTAACCGACAGTCAGGCGCGTCCCACTCTAATCTGCCGTTAGGCGTATCTTTCCCCAAATTCGTCTGCTTCTACGTCCACCAGTCCTTCAACAGACATGGCTGGTGGACGGCCATTTTAGTTTGGGAACAATAACCTACTCTCAAACTCCAGTACGATTTCTTCATTTGTATACTCGAATAAAAGTACGCGTTATTAATGTTACTGACAATAATCTTTGATGAATTGTTATGTAATTGATTGTATGATTATGAATTTATGATAACTATAATATTATGTAATATTTATCTACTATTCATAAATGACTTGGGGCAGGTTATCAAAACCTGCAAATTCTTAATGTTTGCCGATGACCTTAAGATCTACAAGCCAATCATGTCACCAAACGACTCTGTGGCGATGCAACATGACTTGGATCAAATAGTAGATTGGTGCAATAGAAATGGCATGACCTTGAACGCTAAAAAATGCTTTCATATTAAATTTTCAAGAAAGAAAAAGGCTAGCATAACATCTTACAATAAAACTTACCAGGGTCAGTGAAATTCGGGATCTCGGAGTGATAATGGATGAGGGATTAACTTTTAGGCAACATATAGATAGTTGTGTTAAAAAGTCTGCCCAGCTACTAGGTTTTCTAAAAAGGAATACTCAAGGATTTAGATCTGTAAAATCTAAAATCATTCAGTATAATGCCTTAGTGCGCAGCAAGTTGGAATACGCCAGTGTTGTTTGGAATCCGTTTTATGCTATACATTCCCAGCGTCTAGAGAGCATACAGCGGGCTTTCACCAAACACCTCGCCTTTATGGCCCCCGGCATATCTCATAGGTGCCCTTATCAACAACGCCTGACATTCTTCAATATAACTTCTCTGTATCAACGAAGAGTTATGCATAGCCTTTTGTTCCTATACAAGTTAGTCAACGGCCATATTGACTGTAGTGAACTACTATCGCGCATTTATTTGAGTGTCCCGCACAATATTCCGCGGTATCCCCTTACCAGATTGCTCCATCGCCCTTCTACCCGTACCAACATAGGTCGCAACTCCCCACTAGCGAAGATGTGTGATAACCTGAATTCACTTATTAAGTCCATTCCCGAGACAGATATATTTGGTGACTGTAAGGGCGAAATTTAAATCTAGAATCCTGGCTTCCCTACGTGCTATCAATTCTTCTGATTAAGTCAGTTGTCCAAAAAGTTAACTTTGTTTCTTAACTTTGTTTCTATCTGTATTCCCTGGTCTACCACTGTTACGTTTTCCATTTAATTGTATGTATTGTATGTTATTGTTTTTATATCGTGTCTCTTGTAGTACTGCATAAATAATCTGGCGTGCTTTTGTCAATGTTGTGTCTGCCCGTAATTGGCATATATATTAGAATATTACCATAAGACTCAATGTATCTATGTCCATATATGTGCTGTGGGTGAACCTTAATAAATAAATAAATAATATTTACATGCTTAAGAAAAATTTCTGGAGCCGTAAATAGTGTGGATTAACAATTAGTCGTATCGATATCTAGCTAGTCATGGTACAAACAAAATTGTCATCATACCTACTTGTCAAATTGAAATCGATGTCCTTTCACACATATTACAATAATAGTCATTGTTATATGACAATCATCTAATCAGCTCAAAAAGAAAGCTCAGATCATAGTTTTAATACACTTTTAATAGGCACCTAGGCTAAGAGTGTATGTGTGACCTACAAAGGTCAAACTGTAAATATCATTATGAACATACTACGAGCAATATTCAAATTCGTCCAAATAGCACATTTCACAGGGGAGCGGTCATTTTAATTTAGATTTTAATTGATCAGGTATGTTCACAATGAAATGAAAGAAAGAGGTTAAATCTTTCCCAATGTTCCAAGAGGGATAAAAGATTGAGGATCATAAGATCCCAAGAATCTACCGAAGAGCGTCAGGAGAGACTTGATGCTGTTCGAGAACATCAGGCTGCAACTCGCTCCGTGGAAACCTCATCGGATCGCGAAGCACGCCTGCGTTGGCAGCGTATTCATTAGGTCTCTAGAGACCTAATGAATACGCTGCTGAGTGAAGAAGATGCGCGACTGACCGCTGATCGTGAACGTCATGTATTGTCTCAAAATGTTCACGGAAAGAGAATTACGCTTGAGTTCCAAGCGTGTCTACGCATCGACTTCTAGGTTTCTAGAGACAAGTGGTGAACGTGATGCGCGACTGACCGCTGATCGTGAATGAAATGCATTGTCTCGCGAGTCGGTGACGTTCACGGAGAGAATTGCGCTTAAAAAATGGTAAAAAATAAACCCCGTTGTCGCTGGCATAAGCAACAGGATCCGCGTACGAAGTTGCGGGCAGAAGCAAGTCTTCAATAACACACCTTAAATGAATAATTGCATCACGTTGCTCTCAACAGCAAATGGTATGACATACGCGGTGGTCACTATTCATCAAAATGTCATGCTTGTTAAGCAAAAATTCAAGAACCGAAACAATAGTGTTTAATGGAGAGCAGTTACACTACTTTGCAAGCATAGGACGCAAAGGAAACTACGATAAAATGGCGCGCCTCTCCTAATTACTGATTCAATGTTTGTTGTCACATCCTTACGAAAGAGTTTGTATGTACAGACGCCAGCACATCAAGCTATCCCAAACTGTCAAATATTCCCAATTGAACATGAACTTTAATATTTTGGAATAAAGTTGAAAATCTATCAAAGAAAGTCAGAGTAGGATAGCTTGATGTGCTGGCCTCTGTACATAGTTAGGTAAGTATTCGTGTCTATTAGTGAATACTGTATGAAAATCCGTTCGGTAGTTTTTGAGTTAAAGTTTCCTCAAGGAAGTATCCTGGGTCCAACATTATTCATTATTTACGTCAACGATCTGTGTAGATTGAGTCTCCCAGACTGTAATATATATGCGTATGCAGATGACACTGCTATTCTCGTGCAGGGACTTACGTGGGATATAGTCAAAATAAAAGCAGAAATGGTTCTGGCTCAAGTAATGGAGTGGCTCAACTCAAATCTACTGACACTTAACCTACAAAAAACCACCTACATTCCTTTTGCAATACGTCGTAGCACCGCACCGACAAATACCTTTAATTTAACTGCTCACTCATGCTCAAAGTCCTTAGGACCCTGTACATGCCCAACACTCACTAGAACTGACAGTGTAAAGTATTTGGGAGTGCAGATAGACGACGGTTTACGGTGGGATAAACAAATTGATGCCCTCACTACCAGAACGATGCGCCTGATACATATTTTCAAATCTCCCAGACAGTCGGGTAATGCTAACACTTTGAAAATCGTGTACTACGCTCTATGTCAATCGGTCATTGGCTATTGTATCGCTGTTTGGGGCGGTGCAGCAAAGACTATCCTTCTGAGAGTTGAGAGAGCACAGAGAGCGATTTTAAAAGTCATGACTAGGAAACCCTATAGATACCCAACTACTGAACTCTACTCCGATTGCAAAGTCCTTTCGGTTCGTCAACTCTTTGTGCTTAAATCGACTCTTAGAAAACACACCAGTCTTCCTAAGTCCGACCCAAACAAACGAACATTTGTTGTCCCGGGTACTCAGCACAAAACTACTTTCGCTAAACGCCAGTTTTATACCCTAAGTGGGCACATTTACCAAAAAATTCATAAACATATAAAAATTGTAGATTTAAATTCACACACATTAAAAAAAACATTAACAGAGTGGCTACTACAGAAAGACTACACATTCACGGAGTCTTTACTCACTTACATCGCCTAAATGAAAAAACGCACACTTTGAAACATTCTCACACATACATCCACACACACTCACCCTATTCATTCACACATACATACCCACAACAAGCACATAACACATCACACCACTACACATCCCCTCCACATTTTACTCGTACACGCACAACTATTACTGCTGTCAAGTTTAATCGGTAGATCGATACTGTCCACTGCTGTATAAAAATGGTGAATTTATAAGTTAAACACTGTCTCTTAAAATACAGGATAGCCTAGTTTAAGAGGCAGGGTTACATATAATTATGTACAGAATTTTTTGCAACACACTGTAATGCCTAGAATAAGTCTACCCACTAGTTATATCTACTTGTGTACACTTCTGTAACTATTTTGCTAAATAAACTTTATTATTATATTATTATTATTATAGTTAACTGCGTTTAGACAGACAGACAGATGCGGCGGCGGGGACTTTGTCTTATAATATGTAGTAGTGATATTGATGAACCTACATCGGTAGGTATAATGAAACGCAAAAGTTAGATGCACGGTTCTAATTAGTCCCTTTATATGGTGAAGAGCCGGCAAGAAACTCCACGGTTATTCTTTTAATATAAATTTTATTTTTTGGTTTTCAATAATATCTTAAAAAATTATAGTATTAATAGGTTTGGCTGGGCAGTGTGAGCCGGTGTAACAACATAATATTACAAGTCTGCTTAACCCTTCAGAGAATACAACCGTGATGTTTGTTCAAACCAATTTTTTGTGATCTGTTCGTCCGTTTCTAGGACTGGTTTTATTATTACCTAAGGAAATGCTACTCATAATTTTGACAGGCAACAACAACATCTTGAGGAAACCATCATGCCTTAGAGATATTTATCAACAGCATGTGAAGCTAAGTCAGAGGCCCATGGGCAGCATAAAATTCTGACACCAGGTTAGTCACTAAACACACGAAAAGAAGAAGATTTTCACAGCAAACCCTAGAAGACCTTTTTTTATAGATGTCTGCAGTGTACGTACAATAAACAGAGGAGCATTAGCAGAACGTTTAAGTAAGAGTAACGCACGAGATTGAATACCCGGGTCAATCAGACCTACTTCCAAACTCGTTGACTGATTCACAGAAAGGGCTATCCGCACATCTCAACCATGTCACAAAATACATTGCTTGCTCCGTATACTACACAAAAAAACACTCACCAAACATCCGATAGCAATGCAGACACACACAAGTCAAAGTATAGAAAATGATCAGCACTATGAACGGTAGAAACAGCACGGCATACTCCATGTCTTGAACAACGGGTCGCGTCGCGTCAACTAAACGTTGTTGTTGTATTATCACAGCAGATAATGTATCAGTTCAAATTGATAGCTGAATGCAATTAGTCAGATACCGGAGTGACGATGGGGAAAGGATTTGCGAAACACCAACTCCTGGCGTCATGCACGGCATCCTCCATAATGCGTAGAGTTCAATCAAAATAACTTTGACAGCCTTTGGTTTAATGGTCTCGAGCGCTGAGCATGAGGTTCTGGAATCGATTTCTAGGTCGGGTAAAGTATGATTTTTTTTAATGCGGATGTCAATCCGTCACTGTTTATTCAGAATTAAAATGAAAATGTATATAATATCTTAGACGTAATTTGAAGATTTTTAAAGATTAATTATACTGTCGCCGTTTGAAGTTTTCCGCAGCCTTAGCAGCAGCGCCAGCACAGCAAACCGAGGCAGGAAAATGGGATGGCGCGAGACACACGCTTTTTTTTTTAAGGCTGGGTAATCATCCAATGACTGCTCCCGCTCTGGGTGGAGCGGAAGGGAGTGTCAGATTCTTACTGACTAAAACCCATCCATGTTCCTTCCGTAGCCCTTTATGTTCCGGGGTAGCGGTAACCCTTTCGGACAATCCCGCTAAGCGAGACACACGCTACCCCTCCCACACTAAAGGCCAAAATGAAAATAAATAAATGCCGTCCAGTCTGTTGCTATCGTCGCGTACCACGGGATAAGGTTCTAGTGAATCTAGAGCGCCGACGGCCATACATTTTCTTGCCCAGTCTTCTCCACACGAAACTACCCTGTGGAAGGGGTGACTAGAATCAATTCTATTTCTTGTTCATTTTGACGATCAAAAGTGCCTTACTTGTGCCTATTTGAAATAAATGATTTGACTTTGACATTGACGGTGACAAGAGCTCGTCGGATTTGGGCATTTGGTCGGATGGCATTGATGATCACGAGGCGCGCTAAGCGACTCGCACTTTGGCGGCAATACTGGTCGTGGTTTCCGAGGCTGTTGAAAATTTCGCCACAGTGACAGCAATGAGTCGCTGGAAAGTAATAAATGGTTCTGTACTATCAGAGAATCTGCAACTTTGATGGCGAACTTCTGCATATTATATTTTGAGTCTGTCTAGACACCGTTATTTTTTAACGTCATCAGGGTTATAAAGATTATGTTAAATGGAAAGATACTGCGGTGCAATCAATACAATATTACAACAGTCAATGACCCCTCTCGGTCAAATAACAATAACAAATGTGCTCTTGAAAGTCCTGAGGTCCTTTATAGCCAAGAATGAATAGACATTGCCGCGTCTCCGGTGCAAGCCAACCCACGTCGCTGCGTTTGCTGTAGTGTTAAGGTCACAGCTCACCGCCTGCCTCCTGCGGCTAGTATTCTACTACTTCAACTCCGAGGCGTCACCGGATCGCCTCAGTCGAAAGCCCTCCACGCGCAGACGGCGGGTGGACCACTCGGTGACAACTCGCTGCTCGCATGCTTGCCCTGCGTTCACTCCACTGTGAGTTGCGACATGGTTGACCACAGGACATTTATTGGTGATAACGTGGCGTCCAACCGTGGACCACCTGTCGACAATGAGTGGACAAGGCGGTGCGGGGTGGGTGCCGGGTGGCTTTAATGAGCTATGACCTTTAAATTCGACTCTAATTATTTCTGATCCGATCCACTGCTGTCTTCACCCAGCTATGCCCTGAGCTGAGGCCCGCCCACTGGGGGTGCTGTGTTCTTCTTCTTCTTTTCGTGTGGTTAGTGACTAACCTGGTGTCAGAGTTTTAATGCTGCCCAGGGGCCTCTGACTTAGCTTCACATGCTGTTGAGAAATATTTCTCAGGCATGCTGGTTTGCTCAAGATGTTTTCCTTCACCGTTTTATAAGCAAGTGATCATTATACATTACGCACATGAATCCGAAAAGTCAGAGGTGCGTGCCTTGGGTTCGAAGTCAAGACCTAAGACTTGGCAGCCTAACGGTCACACCACTAGGCTATCACTGCTGTGGTGCTGTGTTTATAAGTTTATAATCAGGCTGGAACCCTTAATTTATTACGATATTCAAAGTATAGACCCATAGATATAGACCCGTAAAGCAACCGACCACTCTTAGGTTGACCTGCGAGCTGCCAAACGCAAAAAACCGAGTCAGAATATAATATTTATCTAGAATATCCCACGCCAATACATATTTATCGATAAGGAGATAGGTATAGTATCTGATTGAGACATAAATAACCAATAAATTTAAGATTTTTACATTTTTGTTCATTGGGAACTATCTGTCATGCTATAAATATGAGCATAGCATAGAATATTATTTATTGTTCCTACAATTATTCTAAATATAAAATAAATACTTACTGAATACTTTGAATACATATCGCCCAATCATGGCATCACAGATCTGCAGATATATGAACACTAACAAAAGTACAGCCACCAAGAAACACACAAAAACTGTCTCTTTTATACTCAAAAACATTTTAGATCGAAGGCTAGTTCCCGCCACATATAATTTCAGAACACTTTCGTTTCTATTTTTTTTTTTTAGAATCAAATTCGATCGTGGGTTGTTTCGCGTTCGTTTGTTGTAAACTGACGCTGATCTTGTAGCTCCTTCAAGAGATCATGATTGCGACACGGTGTCATTGATCGATGACACTGTGTTTGTTTGTCGTGTGTGTTTGTGGGTTTAGCTCGGTAGTTGCATTTTGCTGGAAAAAAGAGTGACCGTTCTGTTTTGTTTCATACTTTACTTAAATAATAATACTTTATGAAGGTGTATATGGCCAGTTTTTACATGACTGCAGGCGAAGGAATCATTGTATGCCAGATTGCTAGTTTGTTTGTCTATGTAAATTGGGTGCTTACAGAAAATATTTTAATATACAAGTATTATGGACCATTCGTCTGAACTTTGAAAAACCCTCACGTTAAGGGTATCATGGACAAAGTGGTTAATGGTTAGAATACATGAATTAAAACTTATTACTAATTACGTTTTATTGTAATAGAAAAAATGACTTCTGTGTCGAAACATGTATTCTTGTTGAAAACCAATTTACACAGCTGACTGACTAACCGTAATCTTCCTCTGTCAAATTCACTTGAAACTAAATCTTGTGCGCAACATCATAAAATACTTTTCCCTTTGTCATAACTTAGCAACGTGGCTGTTAATCTGATAAGCCTATCTTGTTTTCCCAAGACTGTTTACCAATATAGCAAGACCTATCATGCCTCCTGGTATGTTTGAATTTGTAGAACAAAATGTGCGGATGCGAATAGGATTATATGGGTCAAGTAATTTTGGTTGAAAGATTATTTAATATTGGATTGATAGAGGTTATTTCGGTAATCTGGTGGTAGCCGGCAGTTAGGTTTATTTTTACGCTGTTCAATGAGTCGAATTTTTGCATCGTTGGTTTAGTGATAGGAAACGCTACTGCTAAACCTCATGCTCCTGAGTTCTGGGTTCAATTCCGATGTCGGGCAAAGTGTTATTGGATTTTTCCTACTGAAAGTTACTAGTAGCACGCCTGAGGAAATAAGGGCGAGGCATATCACTATAACTAATATGGCCGTATTTTTTATTGTGTTTAGAAGCTAGTCTTTTTTAATTTCAAGGGACAGTGTCAGGTATGTAAGCAGTACGTACTTATTTATTATTTTTGAAAAATTATTTGTTTTTTTTTTTAATTTCAACTTGATACGCATTCCTGAGAAAAGGGGTGTTGACAAATAGGAGGACAACGAAGTAATCTTACCAATTTTCTATTTTTTTTCTTTTGAGGTGCGGAAAGCTTTGGGCGCGGTACCCAAAAAAAAATACATTATTGGACAAGCGGTTCTCGGGTTATAAAGCACCTACCGAACAGACAGTCAGACAAAGATAATAAGGATGTGTCAGAGTGTTGAATGTTACCATCACCAAAAATGCTACCCACCCATTATTTTGTTCCACAAAAACTTCTTGAAACTTGTTCCTGTCTCTCATGCTCTGTACCACCGAGTATGTAGTACATGAACTGTTAACTAAAAAAGGTAAGATTTCTTTATTATATTGTGTAACCCTAGAACAGTACCCTTTTTTTGGGTGGGAAATCCATCCCGCTATGGATGGAGTGGAAAGGAGTGTCAGACTCTTACTGACTAAAACCCATCCATGTTCCTTCCTTAGCTTTATGTGCCGGGGTAGCGGTAACCCTTTCGGACAACCCCGCTTACCCGGGAAAACTCAACTCTGGGGTATGAATAAAGATTAGAAAAATAAATTAGCGATTACCAATTTTTTTGTGCTCGAGGCTTCGAATTACATAGTTACAATCATCTAAATATTTGTAAAAGTTATCGATTACTATCTTACTCACCAATGTATTGCATACGTAAGTACAGTTCGATATAGGATATCGAGACTAAACCAAAGTTCCTTAGCTTTAAGCCTATTGTAAGATCTTCACACATTATGGAATGCAAATAAATATATGAATATGAAATCGGATTCATAGAAAGTTGTCTATGTCGTCATCGCTCCCATGAAACATAATTATGAATTTCATGTGAATTCTCTTTTGTAGACTAGTGTTTTATTGCGTGAGTATATTATCTATTAGTTCGTAAGTATTACTGCGATATTTATAAACCAGGGGCTTTAATAGGCAGCAAATACTCTTTTTTACACAAACTGATAAACACGTTGATGATATATAATGCGTGTGCGATCTCCATTTACTCATTACTCCGTATTGCGAAGGTTTGCTTCACACGCCAACTCAATTCCTCCAAACTAATTATGTTTCGGGAAGTTTTTCTGATAAAGCCACAGGCCCGCAGACATGCTGGAGCGTGTGAAATTTTCCACTCAGTTTTTGTTCACATAACTTGATTTTCGATGGCAGGAAGACTTGTTGCAGAATGAACCTTTCATACTGTGTGCATTTTTGACAGTCGTTACGGGTCGTCAGAAGCCCGAAATTCTGACAGCCAGTCTTACCAAGGGGTATCGTATTGCCCAGTTACACTGGGTTGTGGAGGTCAGATAGGCAGTCGTTCCATGTAAAATACTGTTATTCAGCTGGTCTGGAAGCCGACTCTAACATAGTTGGGAAAAGGCTAGGCAGATGATGAAACTCAGCGTTCAATGCGAGACAAACAACCCTTTCAAAGTTTAACTTTAACTTGAACAATCGCGCAGATATTACTCATGATAACAGTATTCTATGTCAGTTTATAAAAATAAGCATTTTAAACAGAAACATACATCTGGAAGCCATCATATTGCCTTATAGAGCACCATAAAAGTAATAGTATGCATGTGTTTTCTTATTGCCTCATCCAGGCATCCAATCTGCAGTTATTGAATGATCAGCATAACGCGTCGACAGCGCCCGAGGCATCACCGTACATTGCTGGCTTGCAGCTGCTCTTTGATATAATTAACACCTGCGATGAATGCGAAACAAACAAAAAGTCGTCACGAACGATGTAATGTCGATAGCGGTTTGCATATTCAATGGGTGAATTCTTGTTGGTGACTTTTGTTTTGATAGGTACATTTTTGGTTTCAATTCGATTATTGATTGAATGTCAAGACATTTTTGAACGCCAGAGTATAAACGCACGCAAGTGCTATCCACGCCAAGCTACAAATTTATTTCTTCTTGTTATTATGAATTTCCCAATATGCAAGGTGTCTTTTAATTTGTTTCATGTCATTAAATACACAACGAGAGCTTTAATTTTTAAGATATCTATATAAACGCTCACAAAAGTAATGATTTCGTTGTTTATTTCGTGTTATAGTGTTGTCTCATATTTGTGTCGTTGGCGTACAGGACATGCGCTTGCTTGTCACGTTTATGTGACAATGGCGTTCAAAAGGTTGACACCATTGCACCCACTTGTTAAACCATCGTTTACCTAGTCTACTATGTCCACCCAAACCCATAGCCCAAAATGTTTTGATTCCCGGCTTTGCAATAGATCTGCAACAGCCGGGATACTCGTCGGTTGGTACCGTGCCTCCTAATCATTTTAAATGGACTAATGGGCCTCTGTGAGTTAGTTTTGTTGGCCCTCGTATGCTTCCAAAATCCGAGATATCCGATCCGAGATACGTCAAAGAAATCTATAAACTAATAATGTTAAGTAAGTCGGTAAGTCGTAAAAGAGCAGTGATAGTCTAGTCTAGTCACGCACCTCTGATATTTTGGATTCATGTGCGTATTGTATAATTATCACTTGCTTGAAGTGAAGGAAAACATCTTGAGGAAACCGGCATGTCTGAGAAATATTTCTCAACAGCATGTGAAGCTAAGTTAGAGGTCCATGAGCAATATAAAAACTCTGACACCAGGTTAGTCACTAACCACACGATGAAGAAGAAGTTAGTTGGTGACAGGGCAATATTATATTCGATATTTGCTCAAATTGGACTGTAAAATATTCTGGATCTTGTTACAGGTTATGGATTAGCTTAATAATCCATAAAACTCTCCGAAGATGTCCCCTAGTTCGGTCTCACGTTTTTAGACGCTTTTCCAAGGTCGGTTAGTATCGAATGCTCCTACATTAACGTGAATGCCAGCTCCCGTCGGTCGCACCGCTCGCCCGCGGCGCGAATTTCTTATTACGAGTACATCTCTCTCGTGGTGCCGAACTGCCGACAGAACTGTTAATGTGGCTTTTACACAACAACATGGTCTGCTGGAGAGATGAAATTACGAAGAAGAGCTCCTTAGTAATAATTTTACTGTCACAATTGAGACAAATCTAAGGACGACACCTCAAGGTAAAATCTATCAAGCATTTTAGGCTTTATAGAATTAGGGTTAACAGCTTGCCAAAGAAATATACATACAAATGTACACTCGAAAAATAAAGGCCTTCAAAAAATCACTGAACGTTCAAAAAAGTTTTTTGTTTTTTCCAAAAAGTTTTTATATTTCTTATATCCTGTATATATTTCCAAAGAAACGATGGATGGATTGTGTGAATGATGATATGGCTAGAAAGGGAGTGACTACCGAGATGACGACTAATAGAGAAGTATGGAAGAAAAAGACATGTTGTGCCGACCCCAAATAAATTGGGATAAGGGCAGGAGAATGATGGATGATGATATCCTGTATTTGTATTCATAATTTATAGGTATGGTAGGTTTAAAACTTCCAGTAAAATTTTTTCATCGTTCTTTCTGAAACACTGAATTTTAGCTCGATATCTACTTACTTTTCAACCGATGCTCTGCTAATATCTGAGTCTCTTCTCTTCTTTTCGTGTGGTTAGTTAGGATGAAGTAAGAAAGGCAGTTCAAAGTATGAAGAATGGAAAGGCCATGGGCCCAGATGATATACCAGTAGAAGTATGGAAGTGTTTAAAAGAAGATGGATGTATGTGGCTGACTTTATTCTTCAATAAGTTGTTGCAAGAAGGAGTGATCCCAAAAGAATGGTGCAATAGTTCGCTAGTGCCCATCTTCAAAAATAAAGGTGATGTACAGGACTGCAACAACTATCGAGGGATAAAGCTCATGTATGAAGGTATGGGAGAAAATAATAGAGAAAAGACTGCGAGAGGAGAGTGAGATTACCCCAAACCAGTTTGGGTTTATGCCAGGGCGAGGAACAATGGACGCCACCTTTGCACTCCGCCAATTGAGCGAGAAGTATAGACGTGCACACAAAAACTTGCACATGGTGTTCATTGATCTAGAGAAAGCGTATGATAGGGTACCTCGGGATGTCGTGTGGTGGGCCTTGAAAGAGAAAGGAGTGCCCGGGAAGTATGTAGAGTTAATTCGTGCTATGTACAGCCAATCTCGTACATACGTTCGGTCGGCTGCTGGCAACACCGACAAGTTCAATGTGGCGGTAGGCTTGCACCAGGGGTCGGCTTTAAGCCCTTACCTCTTCCTTTTGATTATGGATGCTCTAACGGCGGACATACAGGAAGAGACACCATGGTGCATGCTATTTGCCGACGACATCGTTCTTGTCGGTGAAGATGGACCTGAGATCCAGAGCAGACTAGAGAAATGGCAACGGAAACTGGAGATTGTTGGCCTGAAAATCAGTAGAACCAAAACGGAGTACATGTTCTGCGATTTCGGCGGTCTCTCCAGTTCTGGGGTCATAGCGCTTGATGGCGCGCTTCTCCCAGTTTGCTCCGACTTTCGGTATCTCGGTTCACTTGTGCAAAGCGATGGCGAAATAGATCGGACTGTTAAGCATAGAATTAACACTGGGTGGATGAAATGGCGGCAGGTCACGGGGACAATTTGTGACTCCCGCATTCCCCTTAAACTCAAGGGGAAGATTTATAAAAGCATGGTTAGACCAGCCGTCTTGTATGGATCAGAGTGTTGGGCCACAAAAGGAATGAATGAAAGACAATTGCATGCAGCTGAGATGAGAATGCTAAGAGGGATGTGTGGTGTTACCCGAATGGATAGAATACGGAATGAGTATATAAGAGGAAGTCTGAAAGTGACACCGGTGACTGAAAAGTTGTGTGGAAATCGGTTGTCATGGTATGGGCATGTTATGCGGAGGAATGAGGAAAATGTTGTCAGGAAAGTTGTGAGCATGAATGTGGATGGCTATACAAGTAGAGGGAGACCAAAGAAACGATGGATGGATTGTGTGAAAGATGATATGGCTAGGAAGGGAGTAACTACCGAGATGACGACTAATAGAGAAGTATGGAAGAAAGAGACATGTTGCGCCGACCCCAAATAAATTGGGATAAGGGCAGGAGAATGATGATGAGTAACTAACCACACGAAAAGAAGAGAAGTAGTAGTGCGTAGTGTTTAGTAATATCTGAGTGAGAGTTGTGGGTTCTTCTGCATGTTTTCGGATAGTCCTGGTACAGGTGCATCAGGAAACGAGGAGTTTCTGATCCTCAGTGCTATTTTTTTTTTTATTTAGATTTTTACTAATCGTTTTCAATCATGCTCTACTGATACTATTGTGAGGCGTATGCTTTCATTTAGTTTTATTCTGTTACTGGGTTTTTGAATACTAATCATGGCCCGAAGAGTCTACGAAAATACGCAAATAACGTAATTCACACCTTTTTATCAAAATGATTTTCTTTTTTAGAAAGAGGTAAGTATTTATGTTTTATTTTTTATTGGTTTGGGTCGGCAGAACTCTTTCGGAAAAGTACAAGGAACTATAGAACTCACCATTGCGCGTCTAAAACAGTTTAAAAAAAAATAGAAAAAAATATCTGCTAACGGAATCTAGCAGCGCATAATATTTTCATTCGATTATTTTTCAGGTAAAAACGCCAGAATGATTTTTTAAGCACCTATAAGGAACGCTAGATCTCGGCCGCATGCGAATAGAACTCATATATTTTTGCGCTCTGCTGGGAAATGATCTGCTAAGTTCATCCACAAATAAAATAAGATGATCCCTTCTCTCAGATGTGATAACGAGGCGATTCTAATGGGATGATGAAATAAAACCACCCGAATTGTATGTTCGTTATACACTTATTTATTAAAATATACTTTTACATAATATTTGGATAATATCTACAAATGCGATACGCAGTTTTTTTTTTTGAGGGTGGGTAATCATCAAATGTCTCCTCCCGCTCTGGGTTGAGCGGAAGGAAGTGTTAGACTGAATAAAACCCATCCATGTTCCTTTCTTAGCCCTTTATGTTCCGGGGTAGCGGTAACCCTTTCGGATAATCCCGCTTAGCGATGTGCAGTTATAATATTGTTTTATGAATAATTTAATTAAATTCTTTTGTTATATTAATTCTATCGTTTGAAAATTTTGCATGCCGTAAGGCAACATGTATCGTAACCATTACATACATAAAATTACATCTTATATTCAATTTCTAAACGGTACAACTGATTAATATATTTATAATAACATGTTTTTTCAAACGAGGTAAACATTATTTTCTAATATTTTAGTTAATTAAAGGCTTTTACAATTTAAATGTAAGTAAGAACTGTATAGATCTATATCTATAATTTCTGGGTTCCGCGGTACCTCCTGCCTGATTCATGAAACCCATGCAAAAAACCTTTATGTGGTTTATGGTGTCATTTTGGACCTGAGTCCATAATGACACGATATCAGGGACGAATATCAGGGAGAATGACTTCTCCCGCTCTGGGTGGAGCGAAAGGGAGTGTCAGACTCTTACTGACTAAAACTCATCCATGTTCCTTGCTTATGTGCCGGGGTAGAGGTAATCCTTTCGGACAATCCCGCTTACCCGGCAGGCTTGGCCCTAAAGGGCCCCTTCATATGCTGACATCTCTTTGAGGCGCACGTGGAACATGTACGCGCCGTCCGGCACGGGCCTGGTCCTGATCGGGCGGTGAGTCACCTATTACTCACCGTCCGTAGGCCGGCCTACGGTGGCCGGGAGTCACCACGTGACTCCCGACGAGAAAATAGAGGTTTAAGCACATTATAATGTTAAATATTAATAATAACTATGTACAAGTATATAACAGGAGCGAAAAAATAAATCAAAGGGCATCAAAAAATTCGTCCACATCGCTGTCAACAGGAAAAGTTCCCAAAAGAATAATGTAGAATCTTATGAAATTACAATTAATTATTTAAGACTGTTTACTCAGTCTTCGCAGAAACCGCAAACATTCTAACAATATCAACTTTCGTTTAACAACAAACAAGTGCGGAGAACACAAAATGAAGGTGGTGGTTTGGAGCATGCTGCGAGCCGGCGCGACGCGACTTGTGGGCGACAGATGAACAGGTGACGCACGCAGCGCTTGAGGCCATGAAACTAATAAATGACGAACGCTCTCCGCAGACCAGCTCTGACCAGCCAGCACGCTACCAGCACAGCTCCTGGCGCCCTCCCCCTGCGCGCTGCACTCTCGGTATCCTGCACTTCCTCCACGTCAGCCACTGGACGCACTTCGGCTTCTTTCGACACCTTATCCATCCAATTGAACATTCCCCAAGGTAGTTTAGTCGTCTTTTGTACCCCTGACCTTAGCTTTATACGTGGTTTTGTTGTTGTTGTTATTCTTCGTCGCGTTGTAGTTGTTATTCTTCGCCGCGTTGTAGTTGTCATCTTTGGCTGTTTAGTGGTTGTAGTTAATCTCGTCGTGGGCTGTTTAGTGGTTGTTGGTGGCTCTGTAGTGGTACGTATACGTGGTAACACCCACCCAATACTGTGGTTCAGACGATTGCCAAACATTTCAAATTTCATTATAGCCTGTTTATTGAATTCGAATTTAACATACAAATCATAATTCATTAGTTTTCTAGGGAAGAGATCGTCATCTGTGATAACCTGACGTGCTGCGAGCTGGTCATTATCCACCCAATTCACTTTTTTGTCTGGATCCTCTGGTCTTTCGTAGTAAGGAAAGTATCTGAATATTTCTTCAGGTGTGTTCCAATAGTCTATCCCTGTGTTTTCTCTGATGTTGATTTCTTCTTTGAACGACAGTTTAGCTTCTGAACGGTACATACTATGCACCTTTGAAGGAAAAAAACAAAACCGTGTTAATTTTTTGATGATGATTAGAACTGCCTAGTCTAGTTATTCATTTTGTATGTTTTTTTTTATAAGTTAATGGTTTTATGTGTAACAACTTATTTATTTACAAATAATAAATCGTTTATTGTCACAATTAGCATGTTATACATCAAGACGTGTTTGGAGCCTCCCTTTGAACAAACGATGCCTGTATTAGAAGTCTCCGCTCTTCCATAACATTGCCGTATCATAGTTATACTAACTATGAGTTACAATAAAACAATAGTCAGCGTCAGGTTATATGCTGATCGAAATTTATGACGGCTGTAACACGTACGTATTTACACAATCAATAGAATCGTCAACACTACTCTCTAAGTTAGAATTGCCCTCAAATGTCATGGTTTCATGGCATAGTCATTCTGTAGAGTAATATGAACTTAGAGGATTGTATCAGTGATTTTAATGATTACAATTTTGCGCGGCATATTATAGTGGCCAAGTGTGTGGCCAGACAAAGGGGCAGTCTCTCTACCCTCACTCCCATAGTCCGATGGGACGGGAGTCCGCACCACCAGAGAGAGATAAGGCGTTGGGCCACCGGACCACCAATGGTTAGCGTGGTACCACACCGCCAACTTCCAAACTCCGGGTTGTCGCACTTGCTTGACTTCCGGTCGCAGAAAAAGCGCATGTATTTTACCTACCAAGTGTCTAATTACTTCTGTTATCTCCATATTTCTTTGTGTTACAAAAATTACTTTAATTATGATCAAATGTATATGTAAGTGGGAATAGGAGTCTGCTGAAAGTGATTCTCGAATCTCCCTCGTGGGTGGTACTAGGATGCTTGTCTAGTAAGTACGGAACATACATGAACCATCTTCTGATACTTACGGTGAGGCGAACACATGAACACGTCCCATATGCTTGGTCGTACAATGATAACTGAAAACAAAATATATATACAGGGTCAAATTAAATTAGCTAGCGAAACTGTACAGACGTGTTGAGTATTAATTCTGCGGTACCAACCTGACTCAACGCTATATTATAGTGTGATGTATAAGTACCCTTAACGAAGCCGAAAGTCTTGTGTTCTTCCCGTTATTATGATTATTTTATAGTTCTGGGCCATACCTGGGAACCAGTTAGTTGCAGAGATATACATAAATGTCCTAGTTTCGACATTTTTACACGCTTTCTATTAGCTTCACCTGTATGTTTGTAACCGACTACTTTGAGCGCAATTTTGACCCACTTTTAACGGCCAGATTTCGTTCAAACTTTGTAGATTTATCGAGGACCGATGACAATACATTAATTTGATAAAATTATTCCATTTTTCAATTTGCAAAATAAGTTATTTTTTAACTTAAGTATATAATTTTCATCTATAATCGATAAGGCAGGAATTGATGTTAATTTTAAATTGCAACCATTATATTTAACCGATTTATCTAATATTAGGAAATTATCGAATACCAAAGATAATTTTTAATTCAATAAAACAAATAATAGATAAAAAAAAACACGTTTTTATAAGTAAACCAAACTAAGAAGTAGGAAATAAACAATAGGAAGTAAAAAATATCGTTATTTTTAAAAACCGTGGGGTGCTTTTTCTACCACAGCCGACGCTTTAAAAAAAAAATTAAATATTTTTTTTTCTTATTTACAAAATTTATTATCTATTTTTTAGTTCGGTTTTCTATAAAAGGGTGTTTTTAGTTTTTTTTTAAACTATTTTTTATTAAATGTTTTTCTTTAGAAAAACAAGGTTTATAATAATTATCCTTGTTTTTTAATCCTAACTTTAAATACTCCCAAAATATCTGTACCGATGCATGCACCCATAAACACAATGTTTTGCGATCGTTACGTCCCGCACTAGCCTAAACAGATGACGGCTTCGTGAAAGGTCTCGTTACACCCTGTCAAAGTTCAGAGGTGTAGATGACTGCCCAACCTTATATGTTGCAGATCCTACGATCCCATGGCTTGCTTTCAGCTCGAAGTATTCTGAATAAATTAGGTTCGTCGAGCAGGCTTCTTCGTGCTCTTCCCACGTGTCGTTGACTGAAACATATCATCACGTATGTAAACCTCGAAACAGTGATAGCCCAGTGGTGTGCTGAACCAGCTACACATTTGTGAAGTCGGCATTTTCATGCGAGTCACCACCACCAAGCTAATCAAATTCAAAGCATTTTTTCAGGCACTTTTGAATTGTCAACGTAGTCAGAAAGACAAAGCTAGGTGCCAAAAGAATTAATGTCCACCATACTGGGTGTAACCGAAAGGGTATATACATACAAAAGGATATGCTACAGACCACCAAACTGAATAACTTTTACTATGGGACCAACTCCGAAATCGTGAAAAAAAACAGCTGTTCCTTACATTTCGACGAGTCACGTGACCAAAAATGTATAGAACGAATGTTTTTTTTTTCCCAATAAAAGTTTTTCAGTTTGGTGGTCTGTAGCATATGGTTTTGTACGTATATACCCTTTCGGTTACACCCTGTATAATCACTACAATAGTAGGGTCACTTTGTTGTTGTTCAATATATAATTGTTTCTAACAGCATAGAGTACTTACAAGGTATGATCATTAAAATGTTTTTATCATCCAAGGAAGGCTCGATTAAGTGGAACTTCAGGGTATCCCTGTCGAACGGATACCGCTCAAATTCATGATGTGTAGGCATGCTCAGGCGACGAGAACCTTTCATTCTGAAATTGTAGGCAAGGTCTGTGTAGTGCCCCTGGTAGATCCATGAGAATTGAACAAAACTTCTTCGTCGTGTGGTTGTTGATCCGGTCACATTGATTGCTTACGATTTGGCTGGATCGATTACGATTCGGCTGGATCGACTATTAGAAATAAATCATTCGCCATATTCCAATATAAAATCGATTTTCGAATTACAGGACTTCACTAGGAAATGTACCGGAAAAACCGATGTGTTGTTTAAAGTTTAAAAATTTTTAATGAAAGAAAATTAGCCAAAAAATTAAAATCGAAGTCATTTCGGAAAAAATATCCGACCAAAACAAATTAGTGTACCACGTTCGACCATATTTATAAATTACTTGCTGATATAAAGCAGAACACTTACGTATAGAGTTCATGGATTGGAACATTTGGAATTAAGTTGTCCTTGCGCCGATAGCCCTCGTCGAAGTCCTTGTCGAAATCCTCGTCCGAACTGGTGACGGAATTGATCCAGGAGAAGTACGGGAACAAGTCGATGAAGCGAGCGGGAGCCGCGCAGCCGGGGCCGTGGATGCCGAAGCCAATCTGATGATTAGACGCCGTTAAATAAATCGATACATCTCTGTATTCCTTAAGGCGCCTGATCCCTCATCGGGAGAGTTGGCTTGTAATGTCAGGCGGAGCTTTCGTGGTGCTGGCAGTGACAATATATATTTGATTATGTTTTTCGACCAGTGCTTTGCGCTGAGGCCTGATGCGACTCACCTGTACTATGCGATGGTTCATACAAAACGTATAAGAGGGTTTTAGATGAGCGTTGCGTTATGGTAAGGCGATCCTTGATTTGCTATGACGTTAAAAGAGAGGATGTGAGCAGTTACATTGATAATGCTGATGGTATCAAAATTATTGATTAAATATGGCTCACACTACTGGCACATTCTTGTCGTTTCATTTACGTTGTATAACTGACTGTCATTAATCTATACATATAATAAATTTGTAGAAAACTGGTGTCTGTACAATAGAAATATATAAAAAAAAGTAGCAGGGGTTGTTATTATATCGATGCCGAACCCGAAAATATAATTAATTTTTTTTTTGTCTGTTTGTCTGTGTGTTTGTGCACGCTAATATCAGAAACGGCTTATTGGATTTAGATACGGTTTTCACTAACATATTGTAGTAAGCTTCACTTAACATTTAGTGTTTATTTCATGTCAATCGGTTCATAAATAAAAAAGTTATGTCAATTTAAAGAATCACGGCAAACATTTGTTAAGGTATTCTATCAGAGTACGTATACGCATCGCGCCTGCGCGGCTGTGGCTATATAAAGCGCGCTGAGAGCCGCGCCGCTGTTACCCCCGATCCAGCTGTCCCTTGCTGTCCTGCACCAGCGACGCCCTAAGCCGAGGTCCGTATCCCACAGGGGGTGCCCTTAGCGTGTAGTCGCTTAGTTTGTAAGTTTTTAGAAGCCCTGGCTGGAGGCTACAATTGTTTTGTGGCATCCACAGGCAAGTCCGGTTAAGCGGTATACAACCCTATGCTTGAGCTGCGAGATGCCATTATCAAAAAAAAAAAACACGCCGCTGCCATAAGGATTCAGTTATTCGTAGCGAACGCACGTATCCTGGAGAATATAGGCGAATAGTTGCATTCGATAATTGCGATTCACTTGAATACTGACTGTTTGCATATTTCATTTATTTATATTTCAGGGTTTGTAGGTTAGGTTCTTTTTCTAAATTTTCCTTAAAATCTATCTATAATATAATAAAACAGTAAAAAAACTGTGTCTGTACATTGAAAATATTAAAAAATAATGATTGAGGGGGGTTTAGAAACAGTAATAGAGCAAGCATCCAAAAAAAAAATTCGGTTGTTTGTCTGTATGTCTGTTTGTTTGTACACGCTAATCTTCGGAACTACTGGACGGATTTGAATGATTTTTTTTTGTTGTGTAGGTATTAAGTCTGGGCAACAAATAGACTATAATTTATCTTGGAAACTTGAATACCTGATGCAGAACCGCAACTGACCAGCTAAACTATAAGAGATACAAAAATAGTACCGTAGCAAAAATTGTTCCGCGTGATGAGCATTTTCCGCAGAGAGAATAAATTTGAAGATCTGGAACACCTGATGTGGAATTCCAAGAGCCCAGCTACACTATAACACATATCGGAATGACGTCTTAGCAAAAGTGTCTCGGTCTGATGGTTATTTCCTATTGACTTATAGAAATCGAAGATCAGAAACATCTGATGTGGAAATCAAAGCTATCACTAATTTCACTGTATAATTATAAAATAACATAAGCTGGGAGTACTACCACACGGTGAAGGCTGTAAAAGTTTAGGACTGATTTTCGCTGACGATGGTAGAGACGCCAGGACATCATTTTGTAACCTATTGCTTCGTAAACTGAAACGGGAATACGAAAAAAACGAACTTATTAAGGCTAAAGGCAACCCAAAAGCAACATGGAACGCCATTAAAACAATCACGCATACCCGACATGACAGACAACCCGCGCGCCAACTCCTGAAACTCGAAGATAACCCTACTACATCCGCCAACGAGGTCAATAGTTATTTCGTCAATATTGGTAAAAAACTGGCTTCGCAAATCACACCTAACGTCAACATTCCTCTGTCCGAAATACCAACTCGCTACCTAATTCTCTAGTCATCGAAGAAGTAGAACGTATTATCATGTCTCTTAAGGGGGATTGCGCAGTCGGATGGGACGGCATCTCGTCAAAAATCATAAAATTGTGTAAAAACCCATTGATACCGCCCATCACGCACATATGCAACCTCGCGATAAATACAGGCACCTTCCCACGTGCATTCAAGAAGGCCCTAGTTCACCCTATCCATAAGGATGGGAACAGAGACACCGTATCAAATTACCGGCCGATATCAGTGCTCACAACACTTTCAAAAATTTTGGAACGCATCCTAAACAACAATTTACTTAAGTTTTTTAGCAAATACAACATAATAGCAACAAATCAATACGGTTTCCGATCGGGCATTTCCACGGAGGATGCCGTAGCAAACTTTACTGCTCAAGTCACAAAAAAAATGGACTCCAGGACAAAAAGCTTTGCCATCTTTCTGGACCTATCAAAGGCCTTCGATACCGTCTCTGTTCCGATCCTTATACGCAAAATGGAAGCCGCCGCTGGCATACGAGGTAATGCACTAAAAATTTTTCAAGATTTCCTTACCGATCGTAGACAGTGCGTTAAAATCGATTCGGTCATCAGCAGCGAGGAAATTATAAGTTACGGCGTCCGGCAGGGTAGCATTATTTCGCCATCACTATTCCTGTTATACGTAAACGATCTATGCAACCTAAAACTACAATTCTGCGACACGTTTATGTATGCCGACGATACTGTACTTCTCGCCTATGGTGCCGACTGGGAAGCGGCCAAACGCAACGCTGAAGCCTCACTTAGAACAGTAATGGCCTGGCTTTCAGTTAACTTGCTGACCCTTAACATATCCAAGACAAAAGCAATTGCTTTTAGTACCACTATCAAATCCGCACCCCGGTCTGCGGAATCTTCTTTAATTGCACACGTTTGTCAGGATTCATCCTTCCCTTGTACATGTCCCTCTCTTTCGTTGGTATCCAATACCAAATACCTAGGTGTCCACATAGATGAGAGACTGAACTGGCACACGCATTTAGGAATATTAAAAACCCGATTAAGGCGACTTATTTACATTTTCAAAAACCTCCGCGAAGTAGCCGATTCAGACACGATGAGACTAGTATATCTTGCCCTGTGTCAGTCTATTCTCTCCTATTGTATCCCCATTTGGGGTGGCACTGATAAAACCGCAGTGTTGGGCCTCGAAAGAGCGCAAAGGGCTCTATTAAAAGTCATGACCCACAAACCTCGTCGATACCCAACACTGACACTATATAAAGACTGCAATTGCCTCTCTGTAAGGAAACTCTTCATCTTACGCATAATTCTCAAAAAACATGCCTCTATTCCACAAGCTAAAATAGAGCAGTGCGTCGCGGGCATCCCATATGTAAGTATACCCAAACTAAAACAAGCTTCGCGACACGCCAATACCCTTTTTTAGCATCTAAATTATATAACAGCTTGAATAAATTACTAAATATACACACGTTAAACAAATTTAATCTAAAAAGAAAAGTCACTAACTACTTGATAAGTTTAACATACGACGAAACCGAAAAATTACTCACGCGCATTACCTAACACGCTACCGTAGTTACAGCTCCACATATCACCCCCAAATACATACACCCACACGAACATAATATACCCCACACAAACACACACAAACACACACATACACGAACACTCACGCATACTCATGGCAACACCTCTCTCCTTTTATTTTATTTTTTTATTTTTATTTTTCATAGATTTAAATGTATATACGTTTCAGTACCTAGTAGATAACCCTTTTACATTTAATAATATTGCATCCTTGCTGCATATTTTTATAATAATTATCTTTATTTTTGTTAACCTAACTGCTCAAATATGTAACGGCTGACAAGACCCCAAGAAGGAATCACTGGCTCTGAAGATACAGGCTATGCCTAGTTTCGGAGTCAGGGATACTTATACTTTAATTGTCAAATATAAGCCCTAGCTACAGTACCTAACGAAATTGTAATTCAATGTCCAATCACCTCTTTTTAGTCACTACGATGTACACCTTAATATAAGAACAATTGTAATAAGGGTTTGTGAATAAAACATTATTATTATTATCAAGTAACCCTGACTGTCAAATTTTCTCAATTAAAAATGAACCTTATGTCTTTGCAATAAAGTTGAAATACTATCAAAGAAATGTGACAGATTGTGGTAACTTGATGTGCTGGCCTCTGTACTTATATCATTGAAAATTTGACTCTGCTGGCCAAAACTCCCAATTATTTTTTTATTTTACCAAATAAATATGCCTTCTGACTTATGTTATTTGAGTGATTAATTTCCTTTTCTATTTATCTTCGTGACACAGTAGCCTACCCGATAACGCAGGGGAGCAGTCCCTTAGATTTTAATTGATCACTTATATTCACAATAAAACTATAACCATGCCTAGAAAGAGGTCAAATCTTTTCCAATGTTCCAAAAGAGCTAAAAGATTGAAGATCATAAGATCCCAAGAATCTACCAAAGAGCGTCACGAGAGACTTGATGCTGTTCGAAAACATCCGGCTGCAACTCGCTCCGTGGAAACCTCTTCGCATCGCGAAGCACGCCTGCGTTCTCAGCGTATTTACGCATCTACATCCAGGTCTCTAGAGACCAGTGAACAATATGATGCGTGACTGACCGCAGATCGTGCAAGTCATGCATTGTCTCGCGAATCGGAGACGTTCATGGATAGAGAATTACGCTTGAGTTCCAAGCGTATCTACGCATCGACTTCTAGGTCTCTAGAGACAAGTGTCGAACGTGATGCGCGACTGACCGCTGATCGTGATTCAGATCTTCGATTTTGACGACCCCGTTGTCGCTGGCATAAGCAACAGGATACGCGTACGAAGTCGCGGGCAGAAGCTAGTTGGTAATAAAACACAAAAACATGCTTGTATATTTAGAAAAAAAATAATTGGTAATTAATTTAGAACATTTAAGAGTAGAGGGAGAGGCTATTATCATCACCTGGGCACAGATCCAGCACAGATTACTCAGCAGCAACGTAGGGTACGTTGCTGCTGAGTAACATCCTCTGTCCTTATGATAAATCGAATAATACTGGGATCAACCGCAGGGCCTCATGATATAAACATGAATAGGTAAATACCAGCTCGTGGCTAAATACTAACAGCCGCACAGGTCGATCCGTCAGGTTAAGCTATGCTTACCGGGGTTGGCCGTGGATGGGTCACCATCTTTACATACCGAGACTCCTCCGTGCCCCGGAAAGCACGTTGAGCCGTTGGTCTCGGCTGTCATTTGTGCATCTTTGACAGTCGTTACGGGTGGTCAGAAGCCCGAAAATCTGACAGCCATTCTTACCAAGGGGTATAGTATTGCCCAGTTACTGGGTTGTGGAGGTCAGATAGGCAGTCGCTCCATGTAAAATACTGGTATTCAGCTGCATCCGGTTAGACTGGAAGCCGACCCCAACATAGGTGGGAAAAGGCTAGGCAGATGATGAGGTACATACCAGGTTGAAGTATCCAGTCGCGTTAGACACAAGCACCATCCCGTTCTCCCAAACACACGTTGTCACACTGTTCAGCGCGTATCCACACAGATAAGCTGAGGGGCTGAGTAGTTGGGATTGCTGAATTACATGGAAATAAAAGCATTGTAACGTTACATCAAAGAGAAATTCTTATAGTGAAGTATAGAAGATGACATGCAACACTGACTCTAAATGAGTGGAAAAGCAGGACTTGAATGACAATTACAATTAGTTTATAGAAGGGGAAATTAAGGTAACGTGAAAAAGAAGAGGGCAGAGAATGATTGTATTAAAGTGGACCACCTAGACGGTGAGCTGCTTTTGTCTATAAATTAATCGAGCAGCTTTTATAAACTAGGCAAACGAGGTGCAATTTTTTTTTTAAGGGTGGGAAATCATCCTATGACTTCTCCCGCTCTGGGTGGAGCGGAAGGGAGTGTCAGACTCTTACTGACTAAAACCCATTCATGTTCTTTCCTTAGCTCTTTATGTTCCGGGGTAACGGTAACCCTTTCGGACAATCCCGCTTACCAATCGAAGCGTAATGGATTATAGATTTATCCTTTAGGATGTATAATAATACACTTACAATCGTAAACAGAAGGTTGCAAGTGTATTGTTGTGTTGTGTTTTGTGTGTTGTGTAGTTGTGGCGCTGGCCTTTCACATCAATACAGAGAGTAGAAAATCAAAGCCCTATCTCTTTGTGAAACATGAAGGTGCATCTTCACGAGGCACTGCGCTACAAGCATCAGTACCACAACGCACAATGTACCTGTTTAGTATATTTGATATTGCTTACCTCTGTTCTATTATACAATTCTTCACATACTTTATTATCCAAATATTGTATTTCGTAGATAACTTTCTCCAAAATTTCATTGTCTGCAACAAACACGTTTGTTGTGGTTACGTTACCAAGAAATTGAAATTAATATTAAGTACCTACCTTTAATAAATTACTCAGAAGCGCAGACTGGTTGTCAGACTTTTGGTCAAAGTCAAAGTCAAATCATTTATTTCAAATAGGCATAAGAAAGGCACTTTTGACACATACATAAAGCAATGGCAGGTAAATTAATTATGGCATAAGACATAGTCATACACATAGTTAAGCAGTGATAGCCTAGTGCTGTGACCGTTGGACTGCACAGTCACCGAAGTCACAGGTCTCGAGATCGAACCCAAGGCGCACCTCTGAATTTACGGATTCATGTGCGTATTGTATAATTATCACTTGCTTAAAAATCGGTGTAGGAAAACATCGTGAGGAAACCAGCATGTCTGAGAGATGTTTCTCAACAGCATGTGAAGCTAAGTCAGAGCCCCATGGGCAGCATTAAAACTCTGACACCAGGTTAGTTACTAATCACACGAAAAAAGAAAGAAGAAGTACATGGTGCTCACATATTTACAAACATTCTAAAAGTGAATAATAATAAATCAATCAATGTGTTTGGTATCACGATATTTGGTATTACCGGTACTATTGGTATCACGATATAACAGTATCGTGATACCAATAGTACCCGGGTTGATTATGCTATACTGCAATTGCATCCGGTTAGACTGCAAGGCCGACCCAAACGTAGACCCGGGTGCGTACTGTGAAGGCTGGTTGGAAAAGGCGCGGGAAGAGTTACTGGAAGGACTTGGCCTTAGCCCAGCAGTGGGACAGTATATTGTATTGGCAGTATACAGTATGTTATTAACGCGCGGCAAAGCCTTTCCTATACAGATAAAGGGAAAAAAATCACAAAAACAATTTAATATTATTTATCACTACATAGTATAAAACAATGTCGCTATTTTTGTCTGTTTGTTTGTCTGTATGCTTAAATCTTTAAAATTACGTAACGGATTTTGATGCGGTTTTTTGTAATAGGTAGAGTGATTCAAGAGGAAGGTTTATGTGTATAATTTATCGACATATTTTGCGGGCGAAGCCGCGGGCGGAAGCTAGTTTGATTATTTTTAGTATATGCGAAACCTGAATATAGTTTGTTCAAAATGAGGAACTGAATTGATTCCAATAATTTTTACACCATGTTATATTTTTCTCAAAAATATTTAAAAAGGTTACAAGTTGGACACCGAATATTATCTATGAGCGCAAGACGATACTCGAGGCGCGGGCGGCGAGCGCTCCGCGCAGCTTGCGTAGTGACCATGTTTTTGTACCAGGTATCATAACAAGCTCATATCTTTGTGGTTTTTCACAATACAGTTTTGAAATTTTGTACAAACATTCTTTACATAAAAATACTAGACACGTGTTTCGGGTTTCGCATATACTTAAACTAATGTTGTATAATCGAGATACCGACCGTGTGTAAATCCAGTAAGGTAGAGATATTTAGAAGCCCTGAATGTGTCGGCGGTGGGCAGGCACAGCGGAGTCAATGGAACTGGAATTATCATTATTATAGTCAACATGTTTGTTTTTAAAATTGAAGACGAG
This sequence comes from Hyppa rectilinea, assembly GCA_951799385.1. Taxonomy (NCBI): domain Eukaryota; kingdom Metazoa; phylum Arthropoda; class Insecta; order Lepidoptera; family Noctuidae; genus Hyppa; species Hyppa rectilinea. The sequence continues at coordinate 15,023,897 of OX637324.1, forward strand.
ATACACTGTGTTTTATTCGCTAGCTTTCTAAAATACAATAACATAAAATGTGCAGTCAGGGAAACGGACTACTGGCCAAATTGACATTTAACTTTACTTAAATGATCAGTATAGTATTCATTTCATTCTTTAATCTCAACTACTTTTGTTTTTTTTTTTGAGGGTCGTAAATCATCCAATGACTTCTTCCGGTCTGGGTGGAGCGGAAGGGAGTGTCAGACTCTTACTAAAACCCATCCATGTAAGGAACTTAGCCCTTTATGTTCCGGGGTAGCGGTAACCCCTTCGGACAATCCCGTTTAAATCTCACCTACCTGGAGACAGCTCCAGGTAGAAGGTAGAGGACCGCCTCTGCTGGAGAAGCCTCGTGTTTGATTAATGCTCATGCTGTCTTCATTGATGGCTCATTATTGAAGACTATATATATTATACAAAAGCTTCTTCTTTACGGGCGGCGGTTGTATTTCCATTTTGTAAATGATTAGCCGCGTTAGTGTATAGCCCTATGCATTCTAGGCAACGTCAACTTTATTTCCAGGGTTCCACCGCCCCGTAAGCAATGGTGTGGCTGCTCCTAATCTTGTTAATATGTTCCTGGTGGATTATATCAACATGGCAGCCCTCCCTATGAAGGTTCTCTAAGTTCTCGAAAACCAGAAAAAGAAAATCCGTCAGTTGAAATTACCGAATACCAGTTGGGGCGACAAAACTCCAACCGTTCTGTTTTTCTAAACTTCTTCTAAACGAATTTTGATGCGGTTTTCAACATAGGCTAGAAAATGTATTGCAGAACGTTTAGGTTGCTTAAAATCATTGAAGGAAAATATCGTGAAGAAACCAGCATGTCTGAGAGATATTTCTTAACAGTAGGTATGGGAAGCTAAGTCAGAGGCATGGGCAAACTCTGACATCAGGACACACACGAAAATAAGAAGAAGAAGGTTTATGGGTATAATACCTTAATATAATAACTCTACATTTGTTTAGTCGTTGCAACACGACTTCTAGCATCTATTACAGCACAAACTACTCACACTCGTCCACTTCGCCGAGGTTCAGCTCAATAATGGCGATGCTGTTGCGGGAGGGGTACTCGTAGTCAGGATGTGTGACGTAAGAGGTCGGTTTGACGAACCATGGAATGTTCTGAGCTGCCAAGAACATGGCCTTACAATTCGTTCTACAGTAAAAAAGAACGAAAAATGGTTTATTTGTCACAGATCACAGTAAAACAGGAGGCAACATAATAAAAAGCAAACTAAATACAGAACACAATAAGGATATAATATACTAAATATTTATAATCTCCATATTACAGCTAGTAGTGGTAGTCAGTTCTGCAACTTCAGGAGACAGCAGCATTAAGCGGGATTGTCCGAAAGGGTTACCGCTATCCCGGAACATAAAGGGCTAAGGAAGGAACATGGATGGGTTTTAGTCAGTAAGAGTCTGACACTCCCTTCCGCTCCACCTAGAGCGGGAAATAAATAAAAAGTCATCGGAAGATTTCCCAGCCTAAAAAAAAAAAGGAGTCGGTATCATGCAGAGTCTCCAAGAACGTTGCCGTCACATCTGAGAAAGTTGCAGCTGCCATTGCGTAAGCAGGTGGCTGTGCCCTTGAAGACGTAAAAATGGGTAATTTTCGTCGTCTGCCTACTTCTTTGGGTCATGTTTAGGTCCGTGGTCTCCTGGATACGATGCGAGTCGCTCCTTGTAAAATACTGGTATTCAGCTGCATCCGGTTAGACTGGAAGCCGACCCCAACGTAGTTGGGAAAAGGCAAGGCAGATGATGATTTCGTAAAATCTTGATTGAACAGGGTCGTTCGTATTTTACCTGTTTTTCTTGTGGGATGGACCACTGGCTTCATTATTACGACTAACTGACCGACTTGACATATTGCCCACGCTCAAGCGTACGCGATATGTTATGCGATAATTTTGTTCGACTGGAAAGTTTAGTTGTTGCGAATGTAGACGATCTCAATCTTTAGTCGTCAATCAGATAATGTTTCGTTTTATTAAAGTTTCATAACATTGGCAGACTCACTTGAAGATATTTTGTGGTATCTTGACCACGTCACCTGCGTTAGCAAGCGCATATTTGATTTTGATGAGAACGATCCCAGACATGGCTATACGAACTTTGTCCCATTCATCTGAAACGAAATGGAAATGAAGGCTTTGTTGAAAAAAAAGGTACATCATACGAAATATACGTTTCTACAAAAGATCATTTATTCTTGTCACCAATCTACATCGGGCCCGGAACGTTAAAGGCTGATTATACTTATTTATGCACTAGTCAACACCTGATAGGCCCAAACACGTGGGTACTAACTTATATGCACGTGGAGTACTCCGAGCCAGTTGAAGTGGCCACTCTGCCCGAGGTTCCCCTCGCGCACCTGCACCGTGCTCGTCCCGTCGCACTGCCCCGCCGACGCACGGCCTAAACAAAAGTGAAGAACGGGCCAGGAGCGAGTTCAGTTCACGAAATTAATTTTCTGAATCAAACTACACTGACCAGTTCGAGAACGGTCGCTGGTCTGCCGTCATTACTGCATTTCGAGGAATTATGAAAGCTAAACCTTTTACGAAGCTATTCATCTACATGACAGTGACCAGGAATAAGATGAACACACTGTTATTAGGAAATCTATATACAAAAAAGTATCGGGAATGGATGATTTGTTTATGGTTCCAAATTCAAATTTTTGTTTTTTTTGTAGTTGTTAGATTGGCACAACTGTTTTCCATTTTGGCGCGGAGTTTGAGTTGCATCTGTTATTTATATTAAATACAGTGCTGGTTTTAGTAATATCATATATAGTGTGTATTACGAATTTCATAATGGACAAAAATATCGAACAAAGAGTTTGTCTTAAATTTTGCATCGCCAATGGAATTTCGTGTTCGGAGTCACTGAAAATGTTACAGAAGGCTTACGGTGAATCGACTTTATCAAAAACTCGTGCTTATGAGTGGTTCAAAGCATTCAAAAGCGGTCGAGATGTGATGGAAGATTTGCCTCGCTCTGGTAGGCCGTCAACGTCTGCAACTGAAGTTAACATCGCAAAAGTCAAGAAAATAGTGACTGAAAATCCCCATTCAACTCTGAGAGAGATAGCCGCCGAACTTTCTGTATCTCACAAGTCGATCCGTACCATTTTAACTAATCATTTGGGTATGAAACATGTTGCTGCTCGGCTAGTCCCAAAAGATCTGAACTTTCTCCAAAAACTCAATTGCATGAAAGTCGATGAGGACATGCTAGAACGAGTCAGTTCGGACCCAACACTCATGAAACGCATTGTTACTGGTGACAAGACGTGGGTTTACGAGTTTGACATGCAAACTAGTCAACAAGCTTCGGAGTGGCGCCTTCCAACTGAACCGAAACCGAAAAAAAAACGCCAAAGTCGATCAAAAGTCAAAGTCATGTCGACTGTTTTCTTTGACTATCGCGGTGTTGTGCACTCTGAATTCTTACCGGAAGGTCTAACGGTAAATAAAGAATATTATTTAAGCGTTATGCGGCGTTTAAGAGAGCAAATTCGACGAAAAAGGCCAGATTTGTGGAAAGAAAATTCTTGGATTTTGCACCACGACAATGCGCCTTCGCACAAGGCTATCATTGTGAACGAATTTTTGACCAAACACTCAACAAATACCATCCAGCAACCACCATATTCACCAGATATGGCTCCTGCTGACTTTTTTCTTTTTCCTAAACTCAAATTACCACTTCGTGGCACCCGTTTTCAATCGATAGAAGACAAAGGAGAATTCGCGGCGAGAACTGAACTCAATTCCGGAAGCAGCGTTTAAAAAATGTTTTGATGAATGGATTATTCGTTGGCGCAAGTGTATCGTTTCTAAAGGAGCATACTTTGAAGGTGATAAAATAAATTTGGATGAATAACAAAAAATGTTGTGTATTATTGATCTTTTCCCGGTACTTTCTTGACAGAGTAGTACATCTATATATGTATATAAAAGAAAGACGGGTTTGTTCACTTCGTTATAACTCGAGATCTGCTGGACCAATTTTCATGGTTTTTGTTTCGTTGGATTTGTCTGCGCCCTGAATAGCAGAATACATTTTTAATTTATTCTGCTATTCAGGGTAGGTAGGGTAGGTAGGGTAGGTATCACAGTTAAGACAGGACAACGTCTGTCGGGTCAGTTAGTTAATAATAAAACACAATACAGTAAAGTGTTCCATTTTCAGAGAGCCACAAACGGCTCCGGAGTGCAAATTTACAAATAAGGTTACATTACAGTTTGAGGATGATATAGTTTAATATTATTTAATGATAAACAACGAGAGAGTAAAAAAAATAAGAAAATTATAAAAAATCATATTTTCAATTCTGAACAGAAAATAAACAAACAATGGCCTTGTGCTGTATCACAAATAAAAATTACAATTATATATCATGCCCTACTGCTGTGCCCTCCAGACACTACACCCGGGTGGTGAGAGGATCCTCCCTCTTCAACAGAAGAACTTTACCGCCGCGTGCCTCCATCCCCAAAATGTTTTAGTCATATGTTAAACTAGCTGCTCCCGCGTGGTTTCACCCACTGCTCGGCTCCTATTGGTCGTAGCGTGATATTACATAGCGTATAGCCTTCCTAGATAAATGGACTATCCAACTCAAAAAGAATTTTTCAATTCAGACCAGTATTTCCAGAGATTAGCGCGTTCAAACAAACAAACTCTGCAGCTTTTTTATATTAGCATAGATGTTTCGTTTTTTGCCAATACTATACATTATGGAATATTATTATAGAACGACTTACCAAATAGAAGAGTCAATTTAAAAAACAGAAGCGTACGTCGCTCCATAATGGCAGGAATTATTATGAGTCCCCGACCACTTTCAGACCCGAAACTGTGATTATTTATTTAATTACATTTATACTGACCGAGAACAACGCACTCGTTTTCTTCGAAGATTATTTTAACAAACATATTGTCACAAACAATTGACATTGCACACAGACATGGAGTAGTTAACGAGTGGAGAGTTCAATCGTAGAGTTGAACTGGAAGCATCAACGCCTTTTTTCAACACGCTTTAAATTAGCTTCACCTGTATGTTTGCAACTTTTCATGTTGGTATGTTTGTAACCGACTCCTTTGGGCGCGATTTTGACCCATTTTAAATAGATAAATCTACAAAGTTTCGTTCAAACTTTGTAGATTTATCGAGGACCGATGATAATACATTAATTTGATAACATTATTTCATTTTTTGAATTTGTGAAATAAGTTTTTATAAGTATTTATAATTTTGATAAATTATTTTAAAAAGCAACCCACGTTTTAAAAAAAATAAAAATAATTGTTTTTTTCTTTTTTACAAAATTTATTGAGAACAGAACAGGCACAAAATTGATCACAGCGCGTCCTTACGACGAGTTGTCAATTTCCAATTTATTTTGAAGTCCATGTTTCCTCACGATAATTATGTATTGCGAAAGTCACATTGGTATTGGTTGGACCCGGATATATACCCTCAACCCCGTGCATGAGAGGCGAGACCTTAACCACCAGCCCATTGAACTACAGCATGACTACCAACTGCACTCAGGATAATGGCCACTCCGTGTGCTTCATAGTCCGTCTAAGTAGTATGTTTGTTTTAGAGCTATTTAATAGTACGTAGTTAGTAAACATCCCGCGGTCACCGCGTGCTTGAGCTGCGTCACGGAGTTGTCGTGCGATTAAGGGTCTCCCCACATTTATCGACGCGGAATCGGCTTAAGCCGAGACACTACTCGACTTATCACCGATCAGCTGTTGCGACGGATGTTGAAAACGGCTCGTTTCGCCGTCGGCCGGCGTCGCGACGCGTCGTCCGAGCCGAGCCGATGCGAATGGTATTAGTAACGGTGTTAGCCGATTCCGCGTCGATAAATGTGGGGAGACCTTAATTAGGAATTCACATTATTGTGATGTGTCGGGTCGTGACGCCTTCTGACGCAGTGTCAGACAATCAGAACTCTGTGATTTGATAAACAGATTCGTGGTCAAAGGCCCGGTTGATGAGGCAGTTGCCCATTCCAAAGCAGTAGGTACCTGTGGAGAAGAACGGGCAAGAAACTCCACGGACTAGAACAAATATAGTTACAAAATATTGGTTACATCATTCATATCATTTACATACATGTGAGAACGATGCAGATCGTTAAAAGCATTCGATATAAAATATTTAAAAAGAATTAAAACAAGCCGTAGCCGCTAAGAGATGACCAGTCCCTACAGACAGCGCTCGTTCACGAACATGACGCATGGATTAGCACCATTCAGCTCAACCATTTTGAAGGGAGTTAAACTCCACGGACACTCGTGGAGTTTCTTGCCCGCTCTTCTCCATAGGTACCTACTGAATTGGAATGGGCAACTAGCTTCATTTTTCTGACTGACCGACTCTATGACGAATCAAAAGTGCCTGTAATTGGTTTATTTGAAATGAATACTTTGAGTTTGAGTTTGTACTGTCAGCAGCGTAAGTTAATAAATATTTTTTTCTTAACACTTCAATAGTGTCTTCTTGGGATATATTATAATTTGTAGCGATGAAATAAAACTAATACCTAACAGTATCTGTAGCCAATCACAAATAAAAGAATATAAAGCTTCAGTGGGCCTGCGGATGGTGAGTAATGGGTAGCTCATCTTCGTGGGGCATGTTCCACGCGCGCCTCAAAGAGATGTCAGCATTAGCGACAAGGCCCGTCAGGGCCGAAACCTGGTGGGTCAGCGGGATTGCCCGAAAGGGTTACCGCTAACCCGGAACATAAAGGGCTTAGGAAGGAACATGAACGGGATTTCGTCAGTAAGAGTCTGTGTTTGTATTATATCAAAATGTTTAATAGATACTATTTAGTACCTGATTGTCTGAAAGCTTTATGGTAGCAAATAAAAAAACGAGTATTCTTTTCTGAAACATTAGACATGCGTTTTATTCTTTCCTTATTTTTCCTGACAAAGTTTATTCTGTTTATATGTATCTATGTATTAATTCCTGTATTTTATAGTTATTTTCGTGTTATCTATCTGTTGCACCTGCCATGGTTTCTCTCTGCATCATCTAAATGCTGGCTGGTAGAAAATGCCTCAGGCATTAAGTTCGCCCATGTATGGGTATTTTTACTTGTCCGTGAAGTTTTAATAAATAAATTAAATTATTTTTTAATTAAATGGACAAATATTGTCTAAAGTCTGACAGCCAGTCTTACCAAGGGGTATCGTGTTACATAGTTTCTGGGTTGTGGAGGTCAGATAGGGAGTCGCTCCATGTAAAATACTGGTATTCAGCTGCATCCGGTTGGACTGGAAGCCGACCCCAACATAGTTGGGAAAAAGCTTGACAGATTGATTTTGATTTTTGGACAAATATTGAGCACCTTTATTCAACACGGGCAAGGCATTCCATAACCGTACTGCTGAACTGTAACAGATTGGTCGTAGAAGCTGGTGAAATGCATCGACAGATTATGTAGTCTTAAGTTTTCTGATGACCTCAGATATCTATTATGTGTGTCATGATGGAACTTAAATCGTTTTTTTTATAAGAGGGGGTAAGATTGAACAGAAGACTGTAAAGCTGAAACAAGATATGAGAGCTTCGGCGAAGTCGTATGGGAAGCCATTTGAGCTTTGTACGAAATTCAGAAATGGAAACATATGTGCGCAACTCAATATAAATCCTATGTGAACGTTTTGAAGTCGCTCAAGTTTATCTAGCTGTGCCTCAGGGAGTTCGATAACTGACATCAGCGTAGTCAAGGATGAGAAGTAGTAGGGATTCTTTATGCGCAATTTTAGTGGAAGTTAGAAGATAATTCCACAATCGTCTCAGGGACTTGGCTGATGCCAACTTACGTCTTGGAGCTGGGAACGTCAAGAATTATACTTGTGAATCCAAACATAAAGGTTTATTTATTTATTTGTATTAGACATATCTCGGGACCCTGGGGTCTCGGACCTCTGGAAGGCGACGTACGAGGGGCCGAAGCCTACTCGCCCCATGGACAATTATAATTATAAATGATGAGGAGGCACCACAGGACGATTATCCCTGTACGCATTGTGCAAGCGCACCCATTTTTTTTACCCGGGGGGAATATCCTCATGGATGTCCCCCGCCTAGGGGAGGACGGAGGGGTCTGTCAGACTCTTACTGACTAAAAACCACCACGAGTGTTCCCTCTCTCACCGGCGCGGGGGTCGTGGGAACCGATAATACTTCCGCAACCTGGTGCCGGCCCACCACTGCGGGCCTCGTCTCGTTTGGGGGGGAGTGAGGTGTACGACACTCCCCCGCGCCGTCTCGTAGGCGCATGCGTGGAACACTACTCACCGCCGCCTCGGGTCCTGATGTAGTGGGGGGCGATGGACTAACCCCGCGTCCGCCGCCGCTGGACCCATTTAGGGGGGCTGAAAGAGGGCATCGTCTGCCCTCCTCAGACGCCCGGTGCGCCTGCTGCGGGCCGGGTTGAAGGATCCGACCAGTGCACAAGCCGCCTCGTAGGAGATCGTGCGATATCCCTTAATGACTCTGACGACCATAGCTTTCCGTGGCTTACGGCCGCCCTCATCTCTGCCTGTGTCACCTCTGGGACGTCGATGGCGTTCTCCTCCTCCTGAGGTTCTGCGGCTGTGGACATAGCCATCGGTGGCGGAGTGTGCTCTGCTCTCGCCGGGAAGAGGGCTGCGACCACCAGGACAACCCCCGGTCGGTGCAGGACTATTGCAGAAAATGGAAGCAAAATATTTATGGCTATGGGGTTGGATGGCTATAGAGGATGGGGTACAACTATGGAAAAACTATGTCCCCTGCCTGACCAATGTAATATGTAAACACTTATACAGTTAAAAAGTGGAGGGATGACTTACACACTCAATAATGGGCCTCCGGCAAAGGTCACTAGCACAAAGATCCTGAGGTGCTTAGAGAGGTACTACAAGACTTTCAGAACAATCCCAGAGCCCGGAAGATGGGCATGTCCCTATCAGCACTTACTGCAATACTTCCTTCCTCCGGGCAGGTTTGCTCTTGCGACTCTCCATTTAAGCCGGCCAATAAAGGTGAAAATAAGGTAGGAGCTTTGTTCCTCGTCGGTGTTCACTCCAGCCGGCCAATAAAGAAAAGCCAGAGGTGAGGAACAAGAAATCTCCCGGTAGATAGGGTCCGTGGGGTCCCTACTGCTCAACAGCTCGCCACATGCTGCCCTGCGGGTTTCCAGAGCCACGGTAGCCACGCCAGTAATTTTTCAGTGGTGCCTACCCCCACTTAATTCGATGATCAATCAGGACATGTGGTTGTTTATGGGGCGTATTTATTTTATTTTTATGTACACACTGTAAAATACGATGAGGTATTGTAAGGTTCTTCACTTTCTCGCTTACCGGTAGCAGTTACATTTAAGTTAACCTGGGGAAGCTGCGACCAGTTTATCTTGGAAAACATCCTTGAGTTACCAACAACAATGACCTGGGCCTTCGACGGGTTAACCCGCACCCATGTGCCTCACTCCAGTCGCAAATTAAAACCATATGCTATCCATAATCTAAACATCCAACTTGTTGGTATACATATTTGCAAATCACCTGCATAAAGGTGGTAGAAAGAAAAAGATTTTTGGAAATAAAATTTATAGAAATGGCGAAGAATTTATTAATTGTATAATTGTTTATAGTTAAACATGTACTTGATCTATAGACACTTTTGATGTGCGTACATCATACATTATATACTTTACACATACATTATATTCAATAGGGCAATGGGAGCCTCTGTTATTTCAAGTAGGAAATATGTACTATTTAGTTTTAGATTAGACCCTCCTTCAGTACCTACTATGCAATTTTATTGGTGTTACGCATAATGGGTGCAATCTGTGAAATCTTAAAAAAACAAATGGTTTTCTTAAAACCTTTTCTAGGCAATAAGTTTCTCGAATGTCGAGAATGTCAGGGGGCATTTATATTATTTGGTGAGCGTTTCGATTGTAGCCTTTACTAATGAATAAAGAACGCTCTCCTCAGACATACACTGACCAGCCAGCATGCCACCACCACAGCTCTTTGCGTCCCGTCACTGCGTGCTGCACTCTCAGTATCCTGTACTCCCTCCACATCAGCCATTAGACTCGCCTCGGCTTCTTCATTTAACATATATTTATTTACCCAATTGTACATACCCCAATGAGATTTATCCGTCGTTTGTACCTTTAACTTTTGCCTTTTTTGTGTTGTGCTTTTTGGTTTCGTTGTTACTTTTGGTCTATTTGTTGCCCTCTTCATTTTCATCATCAGTTTTGCTTTCATTGTTGTCGGTGTAATGGTTGCTTCAATTGTGCTCGTCGTTGTTGAATCTGACGTTGGAGTCGGATCTGATGTTGGAGTCGAATTTGACGTTGGAGTTGTGCTAGAAATTTCAAGTTCACGGACTTTAGATCCCGGTTCCGCCAATAATTCAAAATTTAATACAGCCCTGTCAGTGAATTGAATTTGAATAAACAAATCAACGTTCAAAACTTGTTTACGGTAAATAGTGTCGTCATTGATAAATGCAGGTTGCATGTGTTCGAGATTTGGTTTCCATTTTCCGGTTGTTTGTTTTGGTTTTGCTGTTCTTTTTATTCCAGTATATGTTGGAAGAAGATGTTCGGGAGTCAGCATAGGTACGCCTTCTTTATAGTTAAACTCTTCTTTGAACGTGAGAACAGCTTCAGAATGTTTCTCACAATCCACCTGAGAAGGAATTATTATATTAGTGATTTGTTTCCTTATTGATGTAATTTGATTTCTAACTATAACATTTAATTTGAATTTATGCGTACCAAACCAATTTTTATATTTTTCTTTGAATATAACAGGAAAATGGTTTTGTGGTAAATATATTCAGATTGTATGTTTTATTGATATTATTATACGAGAACTTAATGCATCTCAATTTCATTGTCTGCTATATTAGTAATAAGTAAAACCTCTGATGTGTCCTATATTTTAAGTGACCTTTTTTTTGCCCGTAATGTACCGATGCTGGATTAAGGCCTCCCGCAAATCAATGTATTTAAAATAGTAGAAAAAATGTGAGAACAGGAGTCGACTCCGAGTGTCACTGCAAAATCCGCTGGAGAGCTACAAGTAACGTTATGGGAACATTGGGCGTATGTAATAAATAAGTAGGTACAAAATATACAAGTCACGATCTTCTGATACCTACACTGATACGAACACAGGCACACACCGGGTTTACCAAGTCGTACAGTGATAACTGAAAACAAAAATACACATATTTAAACTAATGATGGGTTATCGTGAAAGGTAAAAAAGAAAAGCAGAAGAAGTATCTTGACCTGGCTCGCGAGGTTGTTGACATGTGGGGTGTGGATATGGTCACGGGAAGTGTCAACTACCCATTTATAGATTTATATAACGACTAGCTGCAACCCACCGTTTCAACCGCGTAATTTTAGATTTCGTAGGAATATCGGAATAAAAAGTAATAGTTATGTACCTACCAAATTTCATGCTAATCAGTTTATTAGTTTTTCGTGAAGAAGCAACAAACAAATTATGTACATCCTTTTTTTTAGGATGAGAAATGTCAATAACACTCACAGCGTGAGTGTAACTAAAGCCCATCCATGTTCTTTCCTTAACTCTATGTGTTCCGGTAAACCTTCCAAACAATCTCGCTGACCCGGCAGGCATCGGCCCTAACGGGCCTCTTCAAGTACAAATGTTAACAAATAAAATTTCAAAGATTTTTTTTACTTAAATAGTTGCACACGTATTCAGCATGATGTTTCTATGTCAGTTTACTGTCGATGTGTACTCCTAGGGATTTTGTTACTGTAGTTGAATCGACGGTTTGGTCCTTATTTAATTATAATATTTTCTGGCTCTAGTCGCTAGAGATACGAGGACACGGCAGTGCTCCGTCCAAGCGGGGCAGACCTCCACCGTGTCATCCGGGTGATCATCGCAATGGTGACACCCGGGCGCTTCCTCCCACCCGATTGTGTGCGGGAACCTCCCGAACCAGCCGTGACCGGCAGAGACGGCTAGGAGGAGTATGAGAAGGTAGGTGAGGACGCTGCGACGCGGCGCTTCGCCAGGTACTCCTCAAAGAGGGGACTAATCGCCTCTATCGTGACTTGTCCTAAAAGACAAACTTTCTTTTTTTTTTTTTGAATTGGCATCTCGCAGTTCAACCAAAAGGTTGTCTACTGCTTAACCGGGCTTGCCTGTGGCTGCCACAAAAGAATTGTAGCCTCCAGCCAGGGCTTAATAAAGACAAACTTTCACAAAGTAGGATTCGATTAAAGGAGACAGACTAACGATAATAATTACGAACAAATCTTAAATACAATATGTACAACCTAAAATTAAAAAAAAGGAATTCATTGAAGTCAAGCATACCGTGAACAAGGTTCATATTGAACGGAGTTCACGAATATATGGCAGCTGTACTAGTAGTAAATGTTTGGTATAATTTCCAATCACAAACTTTTTAAATCACTCTGACGCCACACAGGTCTGACGCGAACTCCAAATCCAGCCATACATTGATTTTGGGTTTTATTGCTTTGAGATAAGGCTTAAATTTCCCTAAATAAAATATTGTAGTACGTTGGTTTCACGCAGTAATCCTAATTTAGGTTAAATAAAGGATTTTTTTGGGAGAAAATTAACATACATTAATCTATTTCTATCATTATAAATAATGATAGAAATAGATTCAGAAGCCGATTCTGAGCAAAATACTTTCATTTATTCTGTTACACATTATATACTTCAATTCGTTCGGTAAAATGACAAGACACCAATTTGTTAAGGCTCCGACTGCTAACCGCTGCGTAACCTTTTGAACGCCATTGTCACATAAACGTGACAAGCAAGCGCGTGCCCTGTACGCCAACGACATCAATACGTGACAGTGGCAACAACACTATAACACGAAAAAAACAATCAAAACATTACTTTTGTGAGTGTTTACATAGATATCTTAAACATTGAAGCTCTCGTTCGTATTTAATGACATGAAACAAATTAAAAGACTTAATGAATAATGGGAAATTCGTGATAACAAGAAGAAATTCAATTTGTAGCTTGGCGTTGAGGGTACGCGCGTGCGTTTATACTCTGGCGTTCAAAGCGCCTGTATCACTAGAGGCATCGCAGGTGCGTTGGTATCCTAGAGAAAATGTTAACATGGCTGCCATACTAAAAGCAAAACGCAGCAACACTAGTTAGATGCGAAAATAGGTATGGTAATAGTGCTTCCCCGGAAGAGGTGTTCCACGACGACACTATTGCAAGGTTTTGAATATGGAGGCGAACCTGTACTGAACCTGGGAGCTGCGCAGTTCCAATCGTTGGTGAAGGAACTATGCCCAGCAGTGGACGCCTTTCGGCTGAATGGTGCTGATGACTTCAAAATGTATTCGAGTAACTTTCTCCATATATTAAATTACATTTAAATTATAACAGTTGACTGATCTACCTTATAATTAGCAGTTCCCGACTTTCCCGTCGCTTTCAGCTCGAAGTATTCTGTATACATTAGGCGCCTGGGGAATTTGCAGGCCCCCTCGTATTGTTCCCATGTACCGTTGACTGAAAACATATTATAACGTCACGCCCATTCATTCGGACTAGACAGAGGTGTGCCATGGCAAGGTCACTAGGTATAGAATGTCGTTAATAAATATCTGAATTGATCCCTAGCTGCATTGATACATATTTCGGCAATCAATATTATTTTCGACAAACAGTAGGGCCACGAATCTTTAACTTCAAGACCCAGTTATGGTTTTTAACATCTTCCCTTTGCAATGAATTTCTGCTTAAAAATAAAAGTTTGGCGCAATGTGTCACACAAGACATTATAAAAGATTAGTTACTTTACTTTCAAAAAGTATGTTACATACCTTGTATTATTTCGGAAGCTATTCGCTATATAGAATACAAAAGTAAAACAACAAATCTATGTTTATAAAACTGTGATCTGACTGACAGACTGGGTGACGGTTCTCTATTGTGTTCCCTAACTTTTTTATCCATCATCTTGTGACATTTTTTGTCCTAATCATCATTTATCCGTGTCCGTGTAAACCCCATCCATATTATTTCCTTAGCCCTTTATGTTCCGGGGTAGCGGTAACCTTTTTGGACAATCCCGCTTACCTGGCAGGCTTTGGCCCTAACGGGCCCCTTCACATGCCGCCATATCTTTAAAGCGCGCGTGGAACACGTACGCGCCGTCCGGCACGGGCCTGGTCCTGATCGGACGGTAAGCTACCGATTACTCACCGTCCGCAGGCCCGAGCCTACGGTGGCCGGGAGTTGTTACGCGGCTCCCAACGGACGGAGCGTCTCCCGCGGCGGCTGGGATGGGAGGACCTTTCCCTCTGCCATCTCTTCCCACTCCTTCTTACTCCTGACCAAGAAAAGACGCAGAAAATCGCTGTGCCGAAGGTGAAGGACACCGCAGCGCCTTGCTAGCTACTCCTCAAAAAGGGGACTTCAGAACAAACTTATTGTATAATACATATTATATATTTTAGTTTTAGGTTCTATATATTGTATTAAATATTTGTTGTATTTTACAGTATGTACTAGTGATTAAAAATAGAAAAAGAAAAAGAATTCATATTATTATGCCCGTTGATTCTTTGATATGGTCTCACTCATATCAGTTATGACATAAAAAGCACCTTGTATGGGAGTTATGGTAGTAAATACTCCCGCATCCGTTATTCTTATCTAATAGTACTGAGTACTTACAGGGTATAACAAGTAAAGCATTATCCTCTGTGGGCTTGATTATGAAGTACTCCAATGGCTTCGAGTCGAACAGATACGGCTCGTACTCACGTTCGTACACGGTACTCGAAACACGACGAGAACCTTTCATTCTGAAACAATAGGCACAGACTGACGGTAAAGCTACTATATATGTACATCAGGGGAGCGTACTGGGGCCCACACTGTCCCTGGTATAAAACAAAATTGTATTTTTGTTTCATTTGTGTGTCAAAAATTTTCCAGGCGTCCTTTTCTAGAGCCACCTCGATCCAGCCAGTGCAGTACTTGTTTAGATCTTCTCGCCAGGTCTTCCACTTCTTCTCTTAGTTTCTACAATAACGAAAAAAAAAAAACAAAACATACGAAGAAAAGTCGAATTTATTCCTCTTTTTTTGCCCTGCACTGGCTATATTTGACAGTCTTAATTTTTGGGGTTGCTGATGATGTAAAGCAGGAAGACTTACGTGAAAAGTTCATGTATTGGAATGAACTCGTCATCCTCCTTGTGCCTGTACCCAGCGTCCGCCTTGCGCGTGTTCCCAGCATCCTCCTTACGCCTGTGCCCAGCATCTTCCTCATCCGTACTGGTCATGGACTTGATCCAAGAGAAGTACGGGAACAAATCAATGAAGCGTGCAGGGGCCGCGCAGCCGGGGCCGTGGATGCCGAAGCCAATCTGGTGATGACAGTTAGTGAAATGAAGAACATCATACTAAACATTTCGTGAAGGACATGCTATACACACCAGATGGAAATATCCAGACACGTTAGACACAAGCGCCAGCCCGTTGTCCCAGACACACTGTGTCACGTTGCCCGGCGCGTATCCACACACATATGCAGAGGGGATGCGGTTCTGGGACGACAACTGGAAACAGAAGCATTACAACGTCACAGTAAAAGAGAACAGACTAATATTTCAGTTTAGTTACAAGCTGACACGAAAGACTCACCTCTATGAATTAAGATAAAGCCAGATGATGATAGTTAACTAGATTCGATTTATTACCACAAATACAGAAAGGGAAATGTTATACAGAATGAACAAGACATATATAAGGCAAAAACAAAAAAAAACTTTAAAGAAGTGGTGTCTGGTACACTTTTGTTAATTTGGAGTACAGTTTTTTCCAACTAATTAATAACACCGGATCTCGTTTCTAAGAAACTAACTTAAATACACTAATTTGACTCATTGCTAACATCAAAACTATTGTACCTGAATGTTTATTTTAAAAAAAACTGCTTACCCCAGTTCTGTTATAAAATATTTCGCATGCCTGTTTTTCCAAATACTGTATATTGTAAATTACTTTCTCCATTTTTTGATTTTCTGAAAAATATATAGTAATCTTGGTTGTGCTTTTCGAAAGATGAATGAGAACATTGAGTTTACTTTTTTATATTATTATTATTGTTGATATCATTCGCACAATTATTGATCACTCATGAAGTCATGACCGTCGTGGTCGAGTCAAAGAATATTAAAGTTTGAAGGTAAATAATACAATGAATTACTTACCATCCGTAAAACCAGTTAAGTAGAGATATCTAGAAGTGTTGAATGTTTCACCAGTTGGGATGCATATCGGATTCAACGGAACTGTAAGGTAAATTATAATCAACACTTTTGTTCTAAAACACTGACACTGTCAACTCGTCAAGTTTGTCTTAGGTTGCCCGTCATTTACTAGAAGCATCAAGTGCAGGTATCGGTTGAAAGGAACTGATACTTAAGACTTAGCTCTGAACTGACAAAATTTAGATTACCACAGATATGCTGGAAATAAAGATACAGTACAGAACAAGATTGCTCGAGCTGTTAGGTGTATATTGATCAGCAAAATATTTTTTTCGCAAAAATGTAGATATCACGTGCTTTATCGCTGATGATTGATGATTTAAAAGAGTGTCCATGGAGTTTCTTGCTCGTTCTTCTCCTTAAGGACCTACTGCTTTGCAACTAGCTTCAACTTTCTGACTGACCGACCCCTTGAAAATTCAAAAGTGCCGGTAATTGGTTTATTTGATATAAATGCTTTTAGTTTGAGATGGCTCACCAATAAAAATAACAAAAGCAAACGACTCACAGTCGTCAACATTGTCAAGGTTCAGCTCGACGATGGCGATGGTGTTGAGGGTGAAGAACTCGTACTCAGGGTGTATGACGTAGGACTTCGGCTTGGCAAACCACGGAGTGTCCCGAGCCACTAGGAACATGGCCTTGCTGTCCGATCTATAGCAGACGACGTCAGAACAATGCAGGAGCATGAATTTTTGTCTTACCTATTGATTTTGATTACAAACTCAATTTGTGAAAGTAATTCCTCCCGGGTTATAAGTCTTACAAACATCTAGTTCTAGAGCGGTGCAGCTACCTACATTTTGGGGATATCGAAATTGCCACGAATACCGCAATTAATGGGGTCATCTGTTAATGTTAATTTTAGTAATACTCGTCTAGTGGCGACCACTGATCTTTTAATATGTTCTATCTGCGGATAATGCAGTGGACTGCAACATTACCACAACTTATGTTAACATTATGTATTATATATGTTGTAGTTGTTTATTATCCCTTAATAAATAAAATAAAAAATAATCTACGGGTACTATCGAATCGAAAAAAAGAAGAAAATTTTAAATTGTTTCATTTGTATGAATGTAGAAATATTCTTGTCGATGTCGCTTTGCTTTACAGCAGTTGGGGATTATACTGCATAATAATCCTTAGCCTCGCATATTATCAAGTTAACAGTATTAACACTAATGTTCTTACTTCTTCTCACATGCCACTCCGATCCCTAAATCAAAGTGGCATGTGAGAAGAAGACGTAGGAACATCAGAAGCGGTGTGAGGGTGTGATACTTGCTTGAAGACTTGTTGTGGTATCCTGATCACGTCATCTGCGTTAGCGAGTGCATATCTGGCCTTGACGAGAACGATTCCAGTTATGGCTATTCGAATCACGTCCTCATCATCTGTCAGTAAATTGAAAATATCTAAATTGTTTATTTAATTTTTAAAGTGTTCTTAGAGATTAAGCAACTTGGAGCTTCTCCATTGAGAAGAAGGAAGCCTCTAACGAGATGAATGAATCTAGTGAGCTACTGTCCTCCGTTGTTGATGAAATATAGCTGTCTACGAATGTTTTCTTACAAGCACCGCCACTTTGACCGTCGCTGTACTTTCCCGCATCCAGCGGCATCCACGAGGCCATCGGTCCACTTTGTGGGCAGCCTTCCAATGCTACGTCATCCAGTACGCGGTCGTTACTCCAAAACCTTCCAACCCCATCGGCGACGAAAGTCTTTGACCAGTGCGTGTTGACAGTGAAAGAGAAACATCAAAAGTATCTAGTGGTCAAGTTATTTTTAAAATATAACCGATTTCGCAAGTGACAATAAATCAAAAAAGTCTGAGGTTTGGGTTTGTACTCTGAGACTTGGTGGTTTGTCCATCGGTACATAATTTAACAGCAAGATGAGGGTAGGTATACTAACGAAGATGCACGTGGAGTACCCCGAGCCAGTTGAACACAGCGCTCTGTCCGAGGTTCCCGGCCTGCACCTGCGCAGAGGTTGCCCGGTCGCAGAGCTTCGCTGACGAGCGTCCTGAAAAACAATATCATGACCATGGAGAAATAGCAACAATAGGCCATGAGGCTACAAGCTGTACGCATAAATACAAGTACTTTATTTCGTATTTCTAATAGGCTGGCTCCTACCCGCGACTTTGGTTAGGTGGATTTTGCTCTTAAATATTATATCCTATGGCACTCAAATATAATGACACTACCCATTAGTGAAACAACGTTCAGAATCGGATTAGTAGTTATGAAAATTACCTCCTACAATTAAACCTTTATCTTTTTATAATACTAATATTCTGTAACTTTGTAACTTCACATATTATGAAATAATCTGAAAGATTCAATTACAAAGGGAATCTCCATTCATGGCGTAACGTGGACAAGTTGTTTAATAAAAAGTATTTTATCAAATAAATATAATTAATTAATTCAAAAATAAATATTTTTTAATATTTTCAACAAAAAAAACCTCGTCGCAGGAAAGTCTTATGTAAAAAAAGTTGTATTAAAAGTATTGTTATAGTAACATCGATTGCATGCACAAAACATCGCCATTTTTGGTTTGGCTAAGGTTCTGAGTAACCACAAAATAATGATTTGAATTCGGTTTCCATCTATGTATACTAATATTATAAAGAGGAAAGTGTTGTATTAGTCCAGTCAAAATAGACAAAAATAAGTCATAACTTAGCCAAAATTCGCATAGAGCTGAAAATTGGCATAGACGTTAAATACACGATTATAAATAGAATGTCAAAAATCCCCGTCGATCCTACTTCTGCAAAAAAAATATTCAAGGTTAAACGTACAAGATTAAGGTTTTTTCCATTTTTCTTGAAAATGGTAAGGTTTATCGTAAAAATAGGTCAGACAAAAGATGTAGATCGTACAATTTTCTACAAAAATAGTCCCGTCACATTTCTCTTACGACGCACCATTCGGGAGATATTGTGGTTTTAAAAATTAGATAATTCGTATTTTACATAATGTGCACACCTCTTTTATCTGTTCTGTGATGCACACATTTCCGCACCACCTATGAGGTAATATGCTTGGCGCATTTTTTTTAGCGTGGTCGTTCTTTGTTTGTATTTCGATTTTTATTTTCATACAAAGCTTTACTAAGAATATCTAACTGAAACAGAAAAAACATAATTGTTAAACTCCCTTGTTTCTCAGTTAAAATAATTATATCACCATACTTAACTTATTATCTATAGTTGGATTTTTGCCATGTCTTTTAATTCTTGCAATGAAAATTGACAATCATCATTGTTTTCAATGTAAGATTGAAAGCGATGAGATGATTGAGATGTCAGCATTTGAAGGGGCCCGTAAGAGCCGAAGCCTGCCAGGTAAGCGGGATTGTCCGAAAGGGTTACCGCTACCCCGGAACATAACGGGCTAAGGGTTTTTTTTTCACTCCCTTCCGTTTAATCCAGAGCGGGATATGTCATCCCAGTCCCATCCATAAAAAACCACATTATCTCATAGGTGGTGCGAAAATGTGTGCATATTATGTAAAATATGAACTTTCTAATTATTAAAACCGCAATATCTCACGAATAATGACTCATCACGATGATGATCACTTTGTAACAATAGCAACATCTTGTTAAGAACCAACAACACTTCGCCCGATCGAATTTTCTTATACTGATTCCTACTACAGGCAGAAATTAATTCAAATTAATATTACAAGTGGATACTAACAATATAGAACAACCAACTCACCAACGAACATAAACACCACATTTACGAAGAGAAGCATCTGTCCCTCCATTGCTTCAAATATAATCTTTAGAAATTATTTTCTTTGGATTTTATTTTTTTTATTTTTTGGAATAACACGTAGGCATAAAGCGATGGCTACTCACATCTTCTATACCGAGCCACAATCACTTGAAAACTGTTGTTATTTGTTCCAAACAACTGAAATCGATTGTTCATAAACTCAGACTGGTTTTCAAAATGGAGTGTTTGTTTGAACGTGTCGTGACTGGCTCAGAAAACAAGCCATTTTTTTCTTAAATGGGAAATCATCAAATTCCTTCCACTCTGGGGGGAGCGGAAGGGAGTGTCAGACTTTTACAGGCGAAAACCCATCCATGTTCCTTCCTTAGCCCTGTATGTTCCGGGGTTTCGGTAACCCTTTTGGACAATCCCGCTTACTTCTTCTTCAAATGTTGACATCTGTTTGAGGTGCACGTGGAACACGTACGCGCCATCCAGCACGGTCCTGGTCTTGATCGGACCCATTACTCACCGTCTGCAGGCCCGCGCCTACGGTGACCGGGAGTCGTCACGTGGCTGCCGACGCCCGGGGCGTCTCCCGCGGCGACTGGGACGGGAAGATCTTTCCCTCTGCCATGCCGCCGCCTCCCTCTCGTTCCGGACCATGGCTTGCACCAGGGCCGGACGCGAGCGGTTGCCGTTACCGCAACTGGCCTCTTCAAGGACACGGCAGTGCTCCGCCCAAGCGGGGCAGCTCTCCACCGTGTCCTCTGAGTGATCCTCACAGTGGTAACACCCGGGCGTTTCCTCCCGCCTGATTATGTCTAGGAACCTCCCGAAACATCCATGTCCAGTGAGGACCTGCGTCAGGCGGTAGGTGAGGGCGCCGTGACGCTTCGCTAGTCACTCCTCAAAGAGGGTCATACCGCCACTATCGTGGCGTGCGCTGCGCTGGGTTTCGACAGTCGCTGTGTCCAGGCCGCCATGAGGTCGCGCCGGCGGTCCAGCCGCTCCGGCCGCAATTCGCCGCGGAAACAGAGTTTCCCCCCTGTTTAGTATCTCCGTGCGCCACTCGTACAGGCGCGTGAGGACTATCGCCTTTAGATCCCACGGCGGCAGTCTGGCAAGGCCGCCTGCCGCCTTGCCGCCTCGCCCGCGATCATGCGGTACCCCGCATAAGCCTGACGGCTTCTACCTTACGGGGCGCGTGCAGATAGTGGGCGGCTTCCCACCGCAGTGAACGCGCCCATACCCGGGCCCCATACAGGGCTATGGACCGCACGACCCCCGTGTAAAGCCTTCGGTAGGTGGCGTTTGGCCCCCTCAGGTTAGGTAGGAGAAAACCAACCCTTGACTTAAGGACAGCTCCAATGGCGCTTTCTAAAATACAATAAGACAACTTTTTTTATTTAGTAGTAATAGTAATCTTTGCATGTGTTCAGTTATTTTTATTTCGACTTAACCATCGATATAAAAGCATAGACTTAAGTCAAGAAGCTGGACATCCCAAATAAGGAGAGGTGATATTCCACACATGGACAGCTTTTAAGTCTGTACAATGCATAGATCCGTTCCTATATGGAGTACTATCTTTTGCCCGCGGCTTCGCACGCGTTAAATTCGTAGTAAAACAATTCCCCCTTTCCCTATATTTTTTTAAGGTATACAATACTTAGTACATTATTTTGATCTATCTCGTAGAGTTCAGCCAGCGTATTTTGCAATGTAAACGCAAAAAAATGTGTTTATTTACGACATCGCATTAGAAATCTTGAAATTATCAGTGGTTCTCTTATATATTAAGCATGTTATTATACAAATAAAGCTTCCTCTTGAATCACTCTATCTATTAAAACAACAACTGCATCAAAATCCGTTGTGAAGTTTTAAAGATCTAAGTATACATATATACAGACATTAGAACAGACGCGGGAAGCGACTTTACTTTAAACTATGTAGTGATTAGTAACACAATGCCAGCTTCCTGCATTTGACTCGGTGGAACGCGGAGTAAAAGGCTTATAGGTGATGAGACGTTAGTGGTTAGGCTACACAGCCCGGCATCGACTTAGTGTTGCTTGCCTGTCGGTCTTCTACAGACTACTTCTCTACTCTAGTTCAGAGAGTGTGCGCCGAATTCTTACAAAATAAAGAGAAAATATTTTTCAGTTCCTTTTTTGTATCTTTAAAAAATGGTGTTAATTACCATCATCATTACAACAGCAATCGTAAAAAAAATTACTCCATGTGCTACTTACTCCGAAAGAACAGAGTATGCAAATACCTACCTTTGTTTGTGGCAGTCAATAAGTGAATAGATAACATCCCTCGGCCAATAATCCGGTGAGCGATCTCGGTGACAGTTGGCAATGTTGGTGTGATGGGTATGTTGGCGATAAACAATAGTATGTAGCCGAGGTTGGTATAAAACAAAAAGTTGTTTTAAAGCACCTATCTAAAACTACATTTAATTAAAACAACCTTATCAAGTGTTAAAAATAACACTTTAAAACGTATGAATCAAAATCAATGAAAAATATAATTTATAAATGATTGTTTTTTTTTCACACGCTTTATATTAGCTTCACCTGTATGTTTGTTTGTATGTTTGTAACCGACTCCTTTGGGCGTGATTTTGACCCACGAAATCTGGCGTTCAAACTCTGTAGATGTATCGACATATAATAATAATTTTCATCGATAATCGAAAAGGCAGGAATTGGTGTTAATTTTAAATTCTAACCATTCTAATAATTAATCTAAAAATTTCTAATATTAGGAAATTTCCGAATACCAAAGAGAATTTTTAATTCAAGAGAGCAAAAAAAAGTTAAAAAAATAAAAAGAAAAACACGATTTTATAAATAAACCAAACAAAAAAGTAAGAAATAAATAATAGTTAAAAAAAACTATAAAAAGCGTGTTTTATAGTTTTTTTTTCAAACTATTTTTTAATCTCATCAATTAGCGTAATCCCCGCCCTGCTCCGCCGCCGCCCTGCTCGGGTTTAACTACTCGACAATACATCGAGATATTTTTTTAAATCCATTTAATTTTGGTAGTTTTAAACAACAACGCAGTGACAAATACATGAATACTCTATTACGCTACTTTTATGTATAACTTATTTATACCACCACCACTGCTACCACTGTCCTATAACCACCAACATCACATATATAATAATAACACCAGTCTATTACTGTCATACTGAAAGGGCAGGAAACTGCTCACCACGATTCCTTACGACGAGTTGTCGATTTCAAATTTATATTAACTTAAGTCCAGGTTTCCTCACGATGCCTTCATCGATGTCAGTCAGCAAAGTCCAAAATGATGATATGAATTGAGAAAGTCACATTGGTATTGGTTGGACTCGGATTTATACCCACAACCACGCGCATGAGAGGCGAGGCCTTAACCACCGGCCCATTGAACTACAGCATGACTACCAACTGCACTCAGGATAATGGCCACTCCGTGTGCTTCTTAATCCGTCTAAGTAGTATGTTTGTTTTAGAGCTATTACGTAGTTAGTAAACATCCCGCGGTCACCGCGTGCTTGAGCTGCGTCACGGAGTTGTCGTGCGATTAGAATAAACTTTCGAATAGAACAAGAAAAAAATATAAGTAAAACTCGTTATAAAACCAAGCTTTTATATAAAACAGTTCTAAATGAAACTTACGTAAACATGGAACTTCAATGTTTTCTTGAGGCTTATATAAAAGTGTCAGAAGGCCGTTTACGCCTCAAGTTTTCTTTTTTCAAACACAATATTATGTCTTTATAATTATCTTGCTTAGTTGAAGTGTCACTAGCTGACCCGGCAGACGTCGTCCTGCCCTAACTATGATACCTACCTACCTCTCCTACATACCCTACCTAACCTACCTACCCTACCTACCCTACCTACCCTACCTACCCTACCTACCCTACCTACCCTACCTACCCTACCTGCCCTACCTACCCTACCTGCCCTACCTACCCTACCTGCCCTACCTACCCTACCTGCCCTACCTAACCTACCTACCCTACCTGCCCTACCTGCCCTACCTGCCCTACCTGCCCTACCTGCCCTACCTGCCCTACCTGCCCTACCTGCCCTACCTGCCCTACCTGCCCTACCTGCCCTACATGCCCTACCTGCCCTACCTGCCCTACCTGCCCTACCTGCCCTACCTGCCCTACCGACCCTACCTACCCTACCTACCCTACCTTACCTACCTACCCTACCTATGTCCGTCTCCTGGTTTTAAGCTATCTCCTTAATAATTTTCAGCCCAATCGGTTCAGCCGTTTCTGAGTTATAGATAGTGTAACTAACACGACTTTCTTTTATATATAGGTTGGAATTTTGTAATGCCACCTGGAGGAAAAGTACTCTTAATACTGTGGATAGAAAATTTTACTCAAAGAAAACATTCCTTTATTTTTGAATAGAGAGAAAACTGCATTCAAAGATTTTCAAAAATTCGCTTGCTATACCCGGCAATCGAACCGACTAAAATCTGTAGAAATGACACCCTGTACTTTTATTGCATTGATCGGTAGGATCAATTATAAGGAAGATATCTTTTTGAGAAACTTGATAAATTAAATGAAAGGGAAACCATGAAATCTGGACTTATAAATTCAATGAGTCAAGTTAAAGCTCTTTAAGTCAAACATCCATCTGTTTACTTACGTTAGTAATTAATAATTATCATTAAGGTCATTTATCCATCACAATGACGAGTTACTATTAAGATAAGACGATTGAAGTTTGGTACAAACGGTACAATCAGATGGCCTACGAGATCACCAGATCTCACCCATTTAGATTTTTTGTGGGGATATGCGAAGGTAAACGAGTTGAGAGTTGAATTTCAGAATACGATTTATAATATTCACCACAAAACGTTATTAAAGGTTACTAGAAAATGAATTCCTTAAAAGAATACATTTGTGCATCCAAGAAAATGAAGCCTATTTCGAGCAACGAATTAGTTTGTTTACCATTTTTTGTAAATAATTCAAGATTTTATGGGTTTCCTATCAATTAATTTATCAAGTTTGTTAGAGAGATTTCACCCTTATAACTGATCCTAACGATCAATGCAATAAAAGTACAGGTGGTACTTTTTAGAGATTTTAGTCGGTTCGATTCCCGGGCGTGGCAAGCGAATTTTTGGAAATCTTTGAAAGCAGTTTTCTTCCTGTTTAAAAATAAAGGAATGTTTTTTTTGAGTAGAATTTTCTATCTACAGTATTAAGAATACTTTCCCTCCAGGTGGCATTACAAAATTTCACCCTGTATATAGATGATTAAAGCATATTCCTTTACAGACATTTGTTGACAAATAAACACTCAATGAAGGCTATAATCGTAGGTAGATGCACTGAATGGTTTCTTTGTAAATAAGAGGATTGTCTATCGGATCTGTACGACCCGTTATCCGCACTGGTTAGTAAGTGTCGATACTTTTTTAGTGTTGTAGATGATAAAAAAAGCATCGATAGCGATAATATAACATACCTAATATCCTTGGACGCTAAGCAACCTAATGCTTGTGTTATGGATACGAGATGGCTGATAAAGTACTTATAATTATTTACTTATAATTTTTTTTTGTAAATTTATACATATTTTACTACAAGCTGTGCCCTCGACTTCGTCCGTGTAGAATAGTGACAATGTTCGCCGAGATTCTTTAAATTGACATAACTTTTTTATTTATGAACCGATTGACATGAAATAAACACTAAATGTTAAGTGAAGCTTGCTACAGTTTATTAGTGAAACTGCATCTAAATCAAATAAGCCGTTTCTGATATTAGCGTGCACAAACACACAGACAAACCGACAAACAGACAAAAAAATATTTAATTACAATTTCGGGTTCGGCATCGATATAATAACAACCCCTGCCACTTTTTTTAAATATATTTCCATTGTACAGACACCACTTTTCTACAATTTTATCATATGTATGGATTATAATACATAGGTATAATCCTACTTAATAATAATATGATATCCTACTAATATTATAAACGCGAAAGTTTGTGAGGATGGATGTTTGTTCCTTTTTTGGGCCATGACGGCTGAACAGATTTCGATGAATGTTACCAATAATATAGCTTATATATCAGAATAACACATAGGCTACAATTTACATAGACTGCGTGATTTGACCACAATATAATGATAAGTATCATGTAAGTCGGCAAAGTTCCTGCCCTCTGAGAGCTATCTTGGCGTGCGCTGCCTTAACCGTTAGAGTTACACGAAAGTAATACATTGGGACTGTTTGTCTTTTTTTACAATGCACATTTTAGAGTACTCGGTTAATTCTTATTGAACTGAATACGTTTATCACTTTTGGTATTTAATGAAGATAAACTTTGTCGTTTATGTTATATATGTGGGTAAACGGATAAGTATGCGCGCACTTGTACCGTCAGTGGCAGTTCTAATATACGCTCGATTCGAACACACGTCTTTTATTTAGCAGTGGCGACGAGGTAAAAAGAAAAAAAAATCGGTGCAGAACAGAACAGATAATTTGTGTCGTGTAATAGTGGACAATCGTGACAATGTCGGTGGGAAAAATCAAAGACTTTGATGTGAAAACCGGTAACTGGTCAGCATATGTGGATCGCTTAGAAAT
The DNA here is from genome assembly GCA_951799385.1 of Hyppa rectilinea. NCBI lineage: Eukaryota > Metazoa > Arthropoda > Insecta > Lepidoptera > Noctuidae > Hyppa > Hyppa rectilinea. The sequence goes on from OX637324.1 coordinate 15,050,713, forward strand.
GTACTTTGTGGTTAACAAAATAACAGAAGATTTAAAACTACCAACTTTAATCGCGATAATCGGGGAACAGGCGTATGAATTGTTGTCTACATTAGCGAGTCCTAGTAAGCCATCAAGCTTAACATATACGGTCGCGGTGGATTTATTGCGTGCACATCTGCAACCGACACCGTCAATCTTGGCAGAAAGATATAGATTTCGGCAAAGACGGCAAGTGGCAGGCGAATCGATAGCTGACTACGTGGCTGACTTGAAAAAGATGGCTAGATACTGTGAGTTTAAAACGAACTTAGAAGAAAACCTACGGGATCAGTTTGTGTGCGGACTGCGGAGCGATTTTATCCGGCAGAGGTTATTCGCAGAAAATAATCTAGTCTACAACAAAGCGCTACAGTTAGCCAATACCCTGGAGGCAGCCGAGCGGGACGCCGGAGCTGTCGAGGGCTCGCGGGAACCAGTTCCGGACCAGGAACTTAGCGAGAAGATGCACAAGCTAGGAATCAGAAATTGTTCAGCGTGTGGTGGCAATGGACATAGCCCGCACAACTGCAGGTACAAGGATTTTGAATGCAGCTACTGTGGAAAAAAAGGCCATTTACGAAGAGTTTGCATGAAAAAGGAATTCGAACGTACGACATCGGCAAATTCAAACTCCAACGGCACGCGAGGAAGGTCACGCAGAGGTCGCGCGCTCGGTCCGAGTGGCCACAGTGCGGCGGGGGCCGGCGGGAAGCGAAGCAGGGGCGCGGCAGCGGCGGCACGCGGTACGCGCGACCGCGACGCAGCCTGAGACGCTGCCGGTGCAGCGCACTGGCTACGCGAACCAGCATCGGGTGACAGCTCCGGGGAGGAACGGGAAGCGTCGGGTGATGACGAGGAGGCAATGTACCAGATGTCTTTAGCGAAGTATAGACCGGTGTGTATGACAGTTAATATAAACAATAAACCATTAAAAATGGAAGTCGATACAGGGTCGGCGTTATCTTGCATAAGCTACTCAACCTATACTAAATTGTTAAAAGATATACCTCTGGAAACATGTAAATTAAAGTTAAAATTTTACGATGGCTCCGCTATTTATCCGATAGGGTACTTGGAAATAAAGGTTGAGTATAAAAACAAGGTGAAAAAGTTAGATTTATATGTTGTAATAAACAAAGGTAGCACTAGTTTATTAGGGAGACAGTGGTTGTCTGAATTATGTATAGAAATACCTAAGCTAAGTAAGTGTACAGAGATTCATAACATAGTAACAAGTAAAAATAACTTGCTAAATGATTTTATCTCCAGGCATGAGAAACTATTCAACGGCACATTGGGCAAGTATACTGGGGAAGAGGTCAAGCTGTACGTGCGGCCGGAGCGCAGCCGATAAACTGCCGCGCGCGCCCGGCTCCGTACGCGCTGCTCCCGCGGGTAGATGCGGAGTTGGACGCAATGCTGCGTGCCGGCGTCATCGAGCCCGTTGACCGGTCCGACTGGGCCACGCCGTTGGTCATAGCGAGGAAGGCGGACGGCGGGATACGATTGTGCGCGGATTATAAGGTGACACTTAACAAAGCTTTGTTGGTTGATAGGTACCCGGTTCCAAAGGTAGAAGATTTATTTAGTGGCCTGAGTGGTAATCATTATTTTACCAAGCTAGACCTATCACAAGCGTATAATCAATTAGTTTTAAATGAAACGTCTAGAAACTATACTGTCATTAACACACATAGAGGACTGTTTAAATACAACCGATTAGTATATGGTCTCTCTTCGAGTCCTGGAATCTTCCAAAAATTAATGACAAATCTCTTTAAAAATGTCCCCGACGTAATAGTATTTTATGATGATATTTTAATAAAAAGTAAAACGTTGGACTCACATTTAAAAAGTGTAGAACAAGTATTTCGTATTTTGGAAACGAACGGCTTAAAAATTAAAAAAGAAAAATGTGAGTTTATTGCTGACCAAGTGAAGTATTTAGGGTTCATAATAAATAAAAAGGGAGTGCGGGTAAATCCGGCAAAGTTAAAACCAATATTAGATATGCCTCGTCCAACTAATATATCGGAATTAAAATCATTTTTGGGTATGGTGAATTTCTATGGGAATTTTATAAAAAATTTAAATACTCATATTAACCTTCTTTACGACTTACTCAAAAAGGGAAGACACTGGAAATGGACAATGTCACATACAAAGGTTTTTAATAGTATTAAAAAACTTCTGTGTAGTACGGAAGTTTTGACACATTTCGATATGTCATTAGAGAGTATAGTAACATGCGATGCGAGCTCGCGGGGGCTTGTGGCGGTGCTGGCGCAGCGCGCGCCCGGCGGGGCCGACGACGAGCGAGTGGTGGCGTGCGCGTCGCGCGCGCTTACGTCCGCCGAGCAACACTATAGTAACATGCGATGCGAGCTCGCGGGGGCTTGTGGCGGTGCTGGCGCAGCGCGCGCCCGGCGGGGCCGACGACGAGCGAGTGGTGGCGTGCGCGTCGCGCGCGCTTACGTCCGCCGAGCAACACTATAGTAACATGCGATGCGAGCTCGCGGGGGCTTGTGGCGGTGCTGGCGCAGCGCGCGCCCGGCGGGGCCGACGACGAGCGAGTGGTGGCGTGCGCGTCGCGCGCGCTTACGTCCGCCGAGCAACACTATAGTAACATGCGATGCGAGCTCGCGGGGGCTTGTGGCGGTGCTGGCGCAGCGCGCGCCCGGCGGGGCCGACGACGAGCGAGTGGTGGCGTGCGCGTCGCGCGCGCTTACGTCCGCCGAGCAACACTATAGTAACATGCGATGCGAGCTCGCGGGGGCTTGTGGCGGTGCTGGCGCAGCGCGCGCCCGGCGGGGCCGACGACGAGCGAGTGGTGGCGTGCGCGTCGCGCGCGCTTACGTCCGCCGAGCAACACTATAGTAACATGCGATGCGAGCTCGCGGGGGCTTGTGGCGGTGCTGGCGCAGCGCGCGCCCGGCGGGGCCGACGACGAGCGAGTGGTGGCGTGCGCGTCGCGCGCGCTTACGTCCGCCGAGCAACACTATAGTAACATGCGATGCGAGCTCGCGGGGGCTTGTGGCGGTGCTGGCGCAGCGCGCGCCCGGCGGGGCCGACGACGAGCGAGTGGTGGCGTGCGCGTCGCGCGCGCTTACGTCCGCCGAGCAACACTATAGTAACATGCGATGCGAGCTCGCGGGGGCTTGTGGCGGTGCTGGCGCAGCGCGCGCCCGGCGGGGCCGACGACGAGCGAGTGGTGGCGTGCGCGTCGCGCGCGCTTACGTCCGCCGAGCAACACTATAGTAACATGCGATGCGAGCTCGCGGGGGCTTGTGGCGGTGCTGGCGCAGCGCGCGCCCGGCGGGGCCGACGACGAGCGAGTGGTGGCGTGCGCGTCGCGCGCGCTTACGTCCGCCGAGCAACACTATAGTAACATGCGATGCGAGCTCGCGGGGGCTTGTGGCGGTGCTGGCGCAGCGCGCGCCCGGCGGGGCCGACGACGAGCGAGTGGTGGCGTGCGCGTCGCGCGCGCTTACGTCCGCCGAGCAACACTATAGTAACATGCGATGCGAGCTCGCGGGGGCTTGTGGCGGTGCTGGCGCAGCGCGCGCCCGGCGGGGCCGACGACGAGCGAGTGGTGGCGTGCGCGTCGCGCGCGCTTACGTCCGCCGAGCAACACTATAGTAACATGCGATGCGAGCTCGCGGGGGCTTGTGGCGGTGCTGGCGCAGCGCGCGCCCGGCGGGGCCGACGACGAGCGAGTGGTGGCGTGCGCGTCGCGCGCGCTTACGTCCGCCGAGCAACACTATAGTAACATGCGATGCGAGCTCGCGGGGGCTTGTGGCGGTGCTGGCGCAGCGCGCGCCCGGCGGGGCCGACGACGAGCGAGTGGTGGCGTGCGCGTCGCGCGCGCTTACGTCCGCCGAGCAACACTATAGTAACATGCGATGCGAGCTCGCGGGGGCTTGTGGCGGTGCTGGCGCAGCGCGCGCCCGGCGGGGCCGACGACGAGCGAGTGGTGGCGTGCGCGTCGCGCGCGCTTACGTCCGCCGAGCAACACTACAGTCAGATCCATAAAGAAGCTCTCGCGATAATATTTGCAATGGACAAATTTCACCAATATTTGTTTGGGAGAAAGTTCACCTTACGCACGGATCATAAACCGTTGGTAACAATCTTTGGACCGCATGCCGGTATTCCCAACACGGCGGCTAGTAGACTACAGAGATGGGCTATTAAATTATCAGCATATGACTTCAATATAGAGTATATTCGCACGGACAAGAATACAGCGGATGTTTTGTCTAGGTTGATTAGTAAGCACAAGGAGGGAGTTTGTAGAGAAGAATTAGACACCCCAGAACAAACATATTTACATTTCGCCGCAGAAGCGTTACTTTTAGACTCGCATAAATTAAAAAAAGAAACTGTTTCGGATAACATATTAAACAGAGTAGCTAGATATATTAATGACGGATGGCCGGAGGATGTCGAAATGAGGGAACTAAAACCATATGTTAATAGAAAAAATGAGTTATACTTAGAATTAGGATGTGTGATGTGGGGACACAGGGTCATTATTCCAAACTCGTGCAGAGATAAGGTAATTACGGAACTTCATGAGGGTCATATGGGGGTAGTGAAAACAAAGGCGTTAGCTCGGAGCTATGTGTGGTGGCCAGGCATAGACGAGGCTGTAGAAGCAGCGTGTCGTGCCTGCACCATATGCGCCGCGGTAGCTGACGCCCCTCCGGCGCACGCACCGCGCGCCTGGCCATGGCCGGACCGCCCATGGACAAGAATACATATTGATTTTTTGGGGCCGATAGCGGGGCAAACTTATCTTATTGTAGTGGACGCTCACTCAAAATGGATCGAGGCAATTAAAATGAGTAGCACTACAGCAACAGCTGTAATAAAAGAATTGCGGGAAATGTGGGCAATATTTGGTTTGCCAAAACAAGTGGTCAGTGACAATGGTCCACCATTTTTCAGTACTGAGTTCAAACAATTTTTAAGCACAAATGGAATTGAACAAATTTTTTTAGCACCTTATCACCCGGCTTCGAACGGGGCGGCGGAAAACGCCGTTAAAATATGTAAACGCAATATTAAAAAAGCAATTAAGTCTAAAACCGACATACACGCTTCTTTGTGTAGATTCCTACTGGCTTATAGAAATACACCACACTATACAACCGGGGAAAGTCCGGCAAAGATGTGCATAGGGCGCAATTTGCGCATGCGTCTAGATTGCTTAAAACCAGATCAGAAAGAATTAGTAAAGGCTCGCCAGAAGCAGGCGGAAAAGTCAGCCGGGGGAACGGTTAGACAATTCACAACGGGGGACGAGGTCTGGTTTAGAGACTATCGGGGTTACGATAAGTGGACGGCGGGGACAGTAATAGAGAGGACAGGTAGTACTGATTACAAAGTTAGATCTATCAATGGAACCGAAGGACACAGACATGTTGACCAACTAAAGCGTAGAGTGTCAAAAGATGTAACTAAGATAGTAACATTAACACGTAACAATGGTGACAACCACCCTGTACGCGAAAGACCTATTAAACGATTCCGCCCTTCGCTAATTTGTCCAGTAGACAACGACCAACAGTCCGGTACGCCTGTGGGGGGCTCGATCCCGCCCGCACCAGTGGCAGCCGAGGGCGCATCACCAACACCAACAGCAACCCCACTAAAAACGCCTAGCGTGCCCAATGTGCAGGAAATAGATAATCATGGCTCGAACAATAATGTATCCAATGAACCGCCTAATGTTAAGCGTGTACGTAAACCAGTGAGACGATATGGTATCGAGGATTGTTACAAGTAGATATGAAGAAGTTATCAGTTATATTTAATAAAACCTAGAAAATTGTTTGTGTTTGGTTTGTGTCGAATATATGTAACAATCCAATAGTAAGTAAGTTTTAATCATTAGTTACAGCCTTTGTTACTGTGCTAGTAATAAGTATTGTAGAAATTAAGGGTGAAGGTGTTATATATGTGGGTAAACGGATAAGTATGCGCGCACTTGTACCGTCAGTGGCAGTTCTAATATACGCTCGATTCGAACACACGTCTTTTATTTAGCAGTTTACACTAAGCAATTTGGACAAATAGTTTAAAAGTTATCACGATAAGATTGATATGAGTGGGGCGCCATTAAATACACACTATTAGTCGGCGGTGCGCAGAGCGCAGGGAGGACTCCAGAGGGTCCAGGCAATGACGCGCCGTCGCCGAGTCCACGGCGTAGAGACGGCGGAGAGCTGTCAAATGATTTGATCAGAGCTTTTTTTTTGATGCTGTGAAATCATCAAATGTCCTGACGTCCCGCTCTGGGTGGAGCGGAAAGGAGCGTCACTCTTACTGACTATAACCCATCCATGTTCCTTCCTTAGCCCATTATATTCCGGGGTAGCGGTAACCCTTTCAGACAATTCCGCTGACCTGATAGACTTAGGCCCGAACGGGCCCCTTCCTTAATGCTGACATCTCTTTGACGCGCGCGCGGAACACGAACGCGCCGTCCAGCATAGATCCGGTCCTGATCGGAGGGCGGCGGATCGACTCCCGCGGCGGCCGGGACGTGAGGCTCTGTGCCTCAACCATCCCGCCACCCCCTTCGCTAGCATAACTGCTTCATAGAAGACGGTGAGTGCCTCCCACTCCCTCTCTCTCTGGATCATAGATTGAACCAGGGCCAGACGCGAGAGGTGACCGCCGCTGCCGATCGCCGCAAAAGAGAACCTTGCGGAGGTCTGCCCCGTACATGATGGATATATTTTTAGTTTTAGGTTGTATATAGTAAGTAATTAATTTTTCATGTATTTTGCTAGTTGCACAGAATAAAGGACCAGATCGGAATCGAATCGCCGACATCTCTGTTAGTCCCATGCCAGAACAACTTCTTCAGCCAAGAAAGATGAAATTTTATACTTAAATACGAATAGTTTAGCCGAAATATTTAGCTGAGATTTAGACGGGAGATTTTTTTAGCGCATTACGCGAGTGTTAGCGCGTGATGTTTTCCCCCCGCGAGTCGAGTAACTCGAGGCTAAGTACTAACAGCCGCACAGGACGATCCATCAGGTTAAGCTACGTTTGCCAAGGTTTGTTCGTGGATGGGTGACCATCTTTACATATCGAGACTCCTCCGTGTCGTGACTCGTCCGGCTGTCTTTCGTGGATCTTTGACAGTCGTTACGGGTAGTCAGAAGCCTGAAAGTCTGACAGCCAGTCTTACCAAGGGGTATCGTATGACCCAGTTATTGACTGGGTTGTGGAGGTCAGATAGGCAGTCGATTCATGTAGAATACGGTGGACCGTATGCTCTACTATGTCCTCCGGGCGATCCTCGCAATGGTGGCATCCGAGCGTTTTTTCTTGCCTGAGAATGAGCAAGAACCTCCCGATACATCCGGTGAAGACACCCGATGCGCCTCTCTAGCCTCTTCTCAAGAGAGCTAAGCTACCATACCACCGCATTAGACGCTCGTCTGCAACCCGAGCAGAAAGTGATTTATCACAAAATATTACAATGAGTTGAGAATGGTTTAATGTTAATAACTTACTTCTTAATGAAAAAAAAACCAAATGTATTAAGTTTACGCTACCCCACGTTAGACAGGTGGAAACCAAAGTGTTGATATAGGGCGAAGAATTGAATCCTGAAGATACCACAGTATTCTTGGGCTTAACTTTGGATGCTAAGCTTCAGTGGGGCCCACATATAGATAAATTGTCAAAAAAACTAAGCTCCGCAGCATACGCTGTTAGAAAAATTCGTTCTTTAACTGACACAGAGACAGCCCGCTTAGTGTACTTTAGCTATTTTCATAGTGTAATGTCGTACGGTATTTTGTTGTGGGGAAATGCCGCCGATATTCAGACTATCTTTGTTTTGCAGAAAAGAGCTGTTCGATCAATTTATAAATTAAGTCCAAGACACTCTCTCAGAGAGAAATTTAAATAAATAAATGTAATGACTGTACCTTCACAGTTTATTTTTGAAAATCTTTTGTATGCCCATAAAAATATAAAATTGTTTAAAAAATATAGTGATATCCATGATAAGAATACTAGGAACAAACACAAATTTGTTGTACCCACTACAAGGCTCAAAAAAATAGGAGGCTCGTTCAGATGTCAATGTATACGCTTTTATAATAAACTTCCAAGCCACGTTCAAGATCTAAGCCTTAATAAATTCAAATCGTTCGTTAAACGCAAGTTGTGCCAGAATGCTTATTATACTGTCAAAGACTTTATTGAAGACAAAAGGGCTTGGGATTGAGCTGCTCCAATTGTTTACATATTGAATATTCTTTCTCTTCTTTTTTATACCCTAAACTAGTTGATTAGCATTTGAGATTACTCCTGGAGCTGCTGAAGATTCACAAAAACTTTTTGCATTATATAACTTCAACCTCTTAGCAATGTATAATTCCATAGCACGTTTGTGAGTACTATGTACCTACTATAAAGCTACCATTTACTGAGTACGTCTTACATTGACCTGAATGTGCCCTGGCGGCTGAGAGCATGTCATGCTCCCTGTAATGTCTCACTGATGGTGATGCGTATGTTGGACCATTTAGCTCCCATCAAAATGGTTGAGCTGAATGGTGCTAATCCATGTGTCATGTTCATGAACGAGCGCCGTCAGTAGGGACTGGTCACCTCTTAGCTGCCACGGCTGTTTTAAAATTAAAATAATTTTGAATTGTTTTTTTTAAAGTTGTAATTATGGACGCTTTTATTAAGTTCTGCATCGTTCTCACGTGTAATTTCAACATGAATGATGTAACACAGTTTTGTAAACATATTTTGATTTAAAAGAGTGTCCATGGAGTTTCTTGCCCGTTCTTCTCCATAGGTACCTACTGCTTTGGAATGGGCAATTAGCTTCATCTTTCTGACTGACCGACCCCTTGACAATTCAAAAGTGCCTGTAATTGGTTTATTTGAAATAAATGCTTTGAGTTTGAGTTGAGTTTGAGTTTGAATGGTGAATGCGAGACTTTTGAAGGCAATACTTTTTAGCTTAGTTTGCTTCTAGCGAAAAGCAAGGATCATAACGTTGGATTAGCTGTGACTTCCTCTGGAATCGCTACAAAATTGCTAAATGGTGGACCGACCGCACATTCGGTCTTTAACTTAATCTGGCGAGTGAAGAAACCCCAGCGTGCAACATCAGTAAAATCAGCGTGGTATTCTGTACAAACAGTGCAAGCTGATCGTACTGGACGAGTGCACTACCTATGTGACACAAACGCGCAATCGAAGCTCATGATCGCTGTCTACAAGACAGCAATCAAACGGTGTGGTGGTTTTACGTGACCGTTTCGACTGGCCACAGTGTCGTAGAAGAAAAACGACCACGTCAACATTACGAAGGAATTTGTAAAAGACTAACAATGAAAGTCGCAAATTCGTAGATCCAATATTCAGAAAGTTATAAAGGTTTAACCATGGCCGCGCGGTCGGCACAGGGAGAACCGCGCAGCCACGCAATTTTCTTAAATGGCGCTTAGTAGAGCAATGGTATAGGTCCCAATCTTTTTGCTAACCACTGATACGATTTCGAAGAACATGTAGATAGTATAAATAAAGGCCTAATGTTTGGATTTCACGACCTACAGCACTTAAAACCTATAATGCGAGTTAGAAGTAGGGTGACCAAGATTTATGGTACGTCAATCAGACATTTTCAATTTTATTAAGATAAATATGTAAGTACCTTTTATTGTAAAAAGGATTAATGATTGTCTATTAGATTAGTACCTACTTACCTATACGAAAAAATATACTTGCTTACCTCCTTATGGCGTTAACACTGCTATTTTAATAAATCAAGCGTTTGTTTAAAAAACTGATGTACTTATTGTTTTAAATGATGACGCTTAAATAGTCTACTACAGTAGTGCACGCATTTTTGCAAAAGTGTATTGCATGTGTACGTCAGTAAGCTTGCTTTGCGGGTAAGGCATAGATGTCTGTAACCCGTTTTAACTAACTTCACAAAAATGACATTTTGCGCATGCGTTTGTTTGTCTCCATTCTTGCACTAGAGCGAGACGTAACGACACTCAGAACGAAAGAAAGCAGTTCCCGGGTGCGCCCGCGCCCGAACACCAGCCGCGCCAGATTGTGTAGTGCTCGTACTACACAATCTGCAGAATCCTGCACTATCGTGGCTATTTAAAGACATTATCATAATTGCTGCTGGTCATTATCATAAGTAAGTACCTAAGTATTCAAAATGTTTGTTAGATTTCTCACATTATGCTCAAATAAGATTTAAGATGTCATATCAACTTCAAATATCAACATAAGGTCCTGAAAATAAATAATATTCTGAGGCTGCCGTACATGCCCCCTCTCCAGTTTTCTAAATTCTGGTAAAGGTGAGGTCATCCTCGAGGTTGACGTAAAGAACGCCTTCAACTCCGTTTACAGGGACACTTTGTTGGCTGTGGTTAAAAAAAATGACGGGTAAATTATAATGGTTTTTTGTGGCAGTGTTACAGGCATCCTTCAAAAGTATTATATAAAGAAAATGTTTTGGAATCTGCAGTCGGATGCCAACAAGGTGATCTTCTCGGGCTAGTCATTTTCAGTTTGGCTATCCACCCCATTATACAACAGCTAAATTCAAAATGTAATGTATGGTATTTAGATGATGGAACTCTAGGAGGTGACGTAGATACTGTTCTAAAAGATTTACAACTCGTAAAGCATCAGTTCCAATCAATCGGCCTTGACCTTAACTACTCCAAATGTGAAGTTTACGTTTGTAAAAATACTGACAGACAATCGACTTTACAGAAATTTAATTCAATAGCCCCAGGTATCAAAGTTTTGGGAAAAAGTACGTCTTAGGTTCCCCAATTTTAGAAGACAGTTTTTCACCTTCCATTGACGGAAAAATTAAACATTTAATTGATATTTTGGATAGTCTCCCTAAAATTAATGTACATTCGGCATACACCCTCATCAGATACTGCTGTTTCGGTCCAAATTTTATGTATTGCCTCCGCTCTTCCTCCCTATAGGAAGAGCGGACATTTTGGACAAAATCGATCAAATTATTCGACGAACTCTGACATCCGTTTTAAATGTGGCTTTGGACGACCGTGCTTGGCTGCAAGCCACATTACCCATTCGTTTTGGTGGGCTCGGCGTCCGCAAAATTTCTAGTGTAAGCTTACTGGCGTTCCTGTCCTCGGTCCACAACACCAAAGAGGTTAAATCTGAAGTGCCATGTTTGATCGATGCAATGAACGCCTGGAAGATGGCTTGTCCGGATACGGTGCAGCCCGAGAACCCGTCTTCCCAGAGACAGTGGGATGAGCCGCTCTGCAGGTTGGTACGGAATAATCTAATTAATACGTCCACCAATACTGCTGAGCGTGCCCGCCTACTGACTGTGGGAGAGTGGGAGTCGGGCCCCTGGCTTCAGGCGCTACCGTCACCCAACATAGGCACTATGCTGTGTAACACAACTTTCCGGCTCGCTACAAGTCTGCGTCTGGGCTCTCCTTGCGGGGCACCACATCGTTGTCAGTGCGGTGAAGCAGTCGATTCGTATGGTTACTTCACTAGTTACGTCGCGATGACAAATGTCAAAACGGGCCTCTTATTTTTTGACAACTCTAATGCTACTACGATTTAAATTTGTACGTTGTATCTACTTATTTCATTAATTTTTTTTGGCTAGTTAAAATAAGCTTTAACGTAAGAATTATTGCACGATTAAAAGGTAGTACATAAGTATTAAATATATATCCTTCGAAGATCGAAAATAAACCACCCATTTAGCTGTTAAACAATTGAATCGTCAATATGGAGGGACCAACTTATATAATCGATATCTTTAAAACGATATAATTATGTTTCCAGGCAGCCAGAATCAATAATATTAAGGTAGAATTAAGGTATTATAACACTAAGTAGGTAGAACATTCCAGGGAGTAGTCTATCAGTTTGGTCCTGATATCATGATGGAGGGACCAAACATTTTGTTAAAATATTATGTATATGATGAGGTAGCTAAAATGATAGCAAAGATAGGAAATAGAAGATTCATGGTATTATTTTTTTAGATATATATGACATTGGAGGTTTGGTCCCTTCATTTTGATGCACACAGTATAACAACCTTATTGGAAGTTATATGTTCGAGCCGTTTGGAGTTGAAACACACTCTAATTCCCTATAATTCGGTCACTTAATTATCAATTTTGTAGAATAGATTCTAAATTTTACTTCGACAAGTCCTTTAATTTAAATCTAAAATGAATCTCAATCATCAAACATATAACATAGTTTAAAGGAATATAATACTGCAGTAAATAGAACCCGTCAAAACATATCGATCATTACTAACGTATTTTATTCTAATCCTTTCAATTTTTATTGTTTATTACTACCATCCCATTCCAGTAATTATAATTATTATAAGCCACTGTTATCCCACTGCAGGGCAAAGGCCTCACTTTTCCCGATCTACAGCGATTGTAGGCCAATCCTTTAAGAAGGAGTCCAGCTCATCCCGCCATCTCTTCCTGGGCCTGCCGCACAAGTAATCATCTTCCATAATAATAGTATGCGTACTAACCCCTGACATTATAAAAACCGAAAGTAACTTCAACAGTCTGTCCGTTTGTCTATCTGTATGAATGTTGTTTATGTGTGTCTGTGGAAGAATATAAACTACTTTTTACTCAAACACCGTGCGGGCGAAGCCGCGGGCGGAAGCTAGTAATAAAATAAAGACGGTTTGGAAAATTATTGATGATGGAACAAACAGAAATAAAAGACAAAATAATGATCTCAAACTAGAAACTGCACGTGGTTTTATAAGCACCTACAAAGAAGTTGCTCACGAATTTGCAATTTTTTTACCGGTATCCCACTTAATGCTACTGAAACTTTAATTAAATTCTTCGCCCTCGCGTTTTATTGATCGAAGATTAAGAGCAAACGTTTCATCCTGCCCGGTACGGTACGGTATAAATCCAATTACGGTACTAAAAGCTTTCAAACAAAATCAAGATTAAATTAACCGAAGATCGATGGAAAATGTCGATTAAAATGTGTACCTCCATAATAGACTTATTATTTAATTACTGGGTAGATCAACGAGTCTTTCCGGATCTAATGAAATATAGTAAGGTTATACCACTTTTTAAATCCGGGAATAGTAGACACCAATAAATTATTGACTTGTGTCCGAGTTCCCAGTTTTCAGCAAAGTGTTTGAAAAAGTAATGCTTAATCAAATGCTCAATCAATCATTTCAACAACAATCAAAACTTAAACGACCAATTGTATGGCTTCACCAAGGGACATTGTACGACGGATGCAGTGTATCGATAAATATGGGTTTCAATAATGTGACGCGTGTCACATTATTAAAATACATTTATGAAATGCGTAGGAAAAGCCCAAGACGGCATAGGAATATTTTGGGATCTCTCCAAGGCTTTTGATTGCGTTCATCACGAAAACTTACTCTCTAAATCTAGTAATCTTATTTAAATGATAGACAACAGCAAGTTCAAATAAATTGTGTCAATTCTCTTGTTTTAAAGTAAAAATGGGTGTTCCACCAGGCTCTATATTGGGTCGTTTTCTTTTTTAGTACATGCTAATGAACTACCTAATTTGTTAAAAACCCAACCACAGATGATGTTAATAATAATTGCTGACGATACTTCTTTAATTTTTAAGGTAAATAGAGGGGAAAACTCAGATGAAGTGAGCTGTCGTTCCACCTAATGCTGGGATTAACTCTATTGACAGCTCATTTTATAATCACTTCACCAACGTTATTACGGTGAGATTTTTACAGAATGGCACTACAGGCCCGTTCTGAACGGAGCGTTCGTGTTCCACACGTGCGTCAAAGGGATGTCGGCATTAAGAAAGGGGCCCGATAGGGGCGAAGACTGCCAGGTCCGGTCGGGGATTGTCCGAAAGGGTTACCGCTTCCACGGAACATAAAGGGCTATGGAACATGGATGGGTTTTAGTCAGTCAGTCTTTGTTCGTATTATATCAAATGTTTGTTAGATACTAGTTAGTACCCAATTGTCTATAGCCTTGAAAGCTTTATGGTAGCAAATAAAAAACTAGTGTTCTTTTCTGAAACGTCAGACATGCGTTTTATTATAATCTGACACGCCCTTCTGCTGCACCCAGAGCGGTAGGAGTTATTTGATGATGTCCCACCCTCAAAAAAAGGCAGTCTAATGTTACTATCCGGAACATTAACAGCAAAGTGGCTAAGAAGTATATCACGGTTAACCCCAAGACTGCAAGTCGTTTGGAAGCTTTTAAAGTTAAACTCAATAGTAAATTACCGGTGGAGTCTAGTCATGCTGAGCGTACTCATCAATATGATGACTTTTTTAATATGTACTGTAAAGAATTTAATTCCACCTTTATTCCCAAGACTATCTCGGTGAATAGTAGCGCATCTTTTAGTGACTGGGCTACCACTGGTATTCATAGAAGTAGAACACGCCTTTATGAGTTATACAATGAAAGGACTTTTGTAAATACTGCTGAATTTAATTTATATGTTAGAAATTACTCAAAATTATTTAAAAAACGTTTGTTGCGTAGCGAAGTCGCGTTATCTTAGTGCGAAGATTAAAAACAGTAGTAATGTAATTAAAACGACTTGGAACATTATTAATAGTGAAACGGGAAAGTCTAGTAACCGAAATTCTGACTACAGCTTGTCTGTTAATGGCAACATAATTAAATGAGACTTACAAGTCGCCGCGGCCTTTGAAAAGTTCTTTTCGGATATTCCCGTTTCAACTACTAAATCCTTAAACTCATCACCTTCTGTTGCTGAGTCTTTACTTAAGGAACATGTTAATATTTGTGATACGGAATTTCATTTTGAGCATATTACTTGTAGAGACATAATTAAAACCTTTCACACTTTAAATGTAAAAAAGACTGCAGATTTGTGGGGTAATTCTGTAGAAGTTGCTAAATCTGTTATTGACATTGTAGCACCTAATTTAGCGCTCATCTTTAATAATTGTATCGACTGTGGGGAGTTTCCTGACCTAATGAAAAATAGTAAAGTAATACCTTTGTTTAAATCAGGTAGTACATCAGACCTCACTAACTATAGACCTATTTCAATACTACCTACCTTCAGTAAAATATTTGAGAAATTAATTCTAGAGCAATTACAAAGATTTTTTAACAAACATAAATTATTACACACCAAACAGTTCGGGTTTACAAGAGGTCGTTCAACTACCGATGCCGGTGTTGAACTTTTAGGACATATTTACAATGCATGGGAAGATAAATGCGACGCCTTGGGGATTTTTTGTGATTTGTCTAAGGCCTTCGATTGCGTTCTTCATGAAACATTAATCAGGAAACTCCGCCATTACGGGATCCGAAGCACCGCTCTGGATCTTCTTACTTCGTACTTGAGTAATAGAATTCAGAGCGTTGACGTTAATGGAAAAAGATCTCCCGGATCTATAGTAACAATGGGAGTCCCACAGGGCTCGATTCTTGGCCCTTTTTTGTTTCTTATTTATATTAACGATTTGCCTTACCTCATAAAAAATAGTCATGATATAGTGTTATTTGCAGATGACACTTCACTTTTGTTTAAACTTAAACGTCAGCAGCCGGCTACTGACGATGTAAATAGCGCGATCGCAACGGTAGTTCATTGGTTTAATGTTAATAACTTACTTCTTAATGAAAAAAAAACCAAATGTATTAAGTTTACGCTACCCCACGTTAGACAGGTGGAAACCAAAGTGTTGGTAAAGGGCGAAGAATTGAATCCTGAAGATACCACAGTATTCTTGGGCTTAACTTTGGATGCTAAGCTTCAGTGGGGGCCACATATAGATAAATTGTCAAAAAAACTAAGCTCCGCAGCGTACGCTGTTAGAAAAATTCGTACTTTAACTGACACAGAGACAGCCCGCTTAGTGTACTTTAGCTATTTTCATAGTGTAATGTCGTACGGTATTCTGTTGTGGGGAAATGCCGCCGATATTCAGACTATCTTTGTTTTGCAGAAAAGAGCTGTTCGAGCAATTTATAAATTAAGTCCGAGACACTCTCTGAGAGAAAAATTTAAAGAAATAAATGTAATGACTGTACCTTCACAGTTTATTTTTGAAAATCTTTTGTATGCCCATAAAAATATAAAATTGTTTAAAAAATATAGTGATATTCATGATAAGAATACAAGGAACAAACACAAATTTGTTGTACCCACTACAAGGCTCAAAAAAATAGGAGGCTCGTTCAGATGTCAATGTATACGCTTTTATAATAAACTTCCAAGCCACGTTCAAGATCTAAGCCTTAATAAATTCAAATCGTTCGTTAAACGCAAGTTGTGCCAGAATGCTTATTATACTGTCAAAGACTTTATTGAAGACAAAAGGGCTTGGGATTGAGCTGCTACAATTGTTTACATTATTGAATATACTTAACTAATTGTTTAGCATCTGAGATTACTCCTGGAGCTGCTGAAGATTCACAAAAACTTTTTGCATTATATAACTTCAATCTCTTAGCATTGTATAATTGCATAGCACGTTTTTGAGTACTATGTACCTACTATAAAGCTACCATTTACTGAGTACGTCTTACATTGACTTGAATGTGCCCTGGCGGCTGAGAGCATGTCATGCTCCCTGTAATGTCTCGCTGATGGTGGCGGTATTTTGGACCATTTAGCTCCCATCAAAATGGTTGAGCTGAATGGTGCTAATCCATGCGTCATGTTCATGAGCGGGCACCGTCAGTAGGGGCTGGTCACCTCTTAGCTGCCACGGCTGTTTTAATATTTAAATTAATTTTGAATTGTTTTTTTAAATCTTGTAATTATGGACGATTTTATTAAGTTCTGCATCGTTCTCACGTGTATATTTCAACATGAGTGATGTAACCCAGTTTTTGTAAACATATTTTGATTTAAAAGAGTGTCCATGGAGTTTCTTGCCCGTTCTTCTCCATAGGTACCTACTGCTTTGGAATGGGCAACTAGCTTCATCTTTCTGACTGACCGACCCCTTGACAATTCAAAAGTGCCTGTAATTGGTTTATTTGAAATAAATGCTTTGAGTTTGAACATTAACATAATACATACCTGTATACATTATTATTATAGTCATTTATTGAACACAAAACTTAATTACAATCATATACAACTTAATACAATAACAACTTATACATACTTAAAAGACTATCTAACTAACTATCCTACTAATATTATAAATGCGAAAGTTTGTGAGGATGGATGGATGGATGGATCGATGGATGTTTGTTCCTTTTTTGGGCCAAAACGGCTGAACAGATCTCGATGAAACTTTCCAATAATCTAGCTTATATATCAGAATAACACATAGGCTACAATTTACATAGACTTTGCGTGATTTGGCCATAATATAATGATAAGTATCATGTAAGTCGGCAAAATTCCTGCCCTCTGAGAGCTATCTTGGCGTGCGCTGCCTAAACCGTAAGAGTTACACGAAGGTAATGTATTGTGGGACTGTTTGTCTTAAAAAGTTCTATATAAAAGTCCGCGACAGCATATGTCTACCTATTATGTGCAAGCCATTATATACAAAATAGTGAGCCATAAATACATTTCAATTTGATACTTTTTTTACAATGCACATTTTAGAGTACTCAGTTAATTCTTATCGAATTGAATACATATAACACGTTTGGTATTTAATGAAGATAAACTTTGTCTTTTACACTAAGCAATTTGGACGAATATTTAAAAAGTTATCACGATAAAATTGATATGAATAGGGCGCCATTAAATGCACTCTATTAGTCGGCGGTGCGCAGAGCGCAGGGAGGACTCCAGAGGGTCCAGGCAATGACGCGCCATCGCCGAGTCCACGGCGTGAAGGAGAGCTGTCAAAAGATTTGATCAGAGCTTTTTTTTTTTGTTGGAGTGAAATCATCAAATGTCCTGACTTCCCGCTCTAGGTGGAGCGGAAAGGAGCGTCAGTCTGTTACTGACTATAAACCATCCATGTTCCTTCCTTAGCCCATTATATTCCGGAGAAGCACTAACCCTTTCAGACAATTCCGCTGACCTGGTAGGCTTCGGCCCTAACGGGCCCCTTCCTTAATGCTGACATCTCTTTGAGGCGCGCGCGGAACACGATAGCGCCCTCCGGCATGAGTCTGGTCCTGATCGGCCGGCGGCGGAGCGTCTACCGTGACGGCCGGGACGTGAGGCTCTGTGCCTCAACCATCCCGCCACCTAGCATAACTGCTTCGCAGAAAACGGTGACTGCCTCCCACTCCCTCTCGCTCTGGATCATAGATTGAACCTGGGCCATACGCGAGAGGTAGTCGCCGCTGCCGATCGCCGCTACGAGAACATTGCGGTGCTCCACCTAAACGGGGCAGACCTCCACCTTATGCTCCACTATGTCCTCCGGGCGATCCTCACAATGGTGGCACCCGAGCGTTTCTTCTTGCCTGAGAATGTGCAAGAAGCCCCGATACATCCGGTGAAGACACCCGATGAACCTCTGTAGCCACTCCTTAATAGAGCTAAGCTACCATACCACCGTATTAGACGCTCACGGGTGCGAAACTGTGCCACGTCTGCAACCCGAGCAGAAAGAGATTTATCACAAAATATTACAAGAATGGTGAATGCGGACTTTTCACAGGCAATACTTTTTTGCTTTTTTTTTTGCTTAGCGAAAAACACACGGACCATAATGTTGCATCAAGCTGTGACTTCCTCTGGAATCGCTACAATATTGCTAATTGGTGGACTGACGGGACGTTTAGTCTTTAAATTACCTCTTAATCTGGAGAGCGACGAAACCCCAGCGTGCAACATCAGTAAAATCAGCGTGATATCCTGGTTCAACAGTGCAAGCTGATCGTGTGGGACGAGTGCACTACCTATGTCACACAAACACGCAATCGAAGCTCTTGATCGCTGTCTACAAGACAGCAATCAAACGGTGTGGTGGTTTTACTGGTTGCCTCTGTTAGCATCTGCAAACTTACACCCTTCCGGCCAGCCCGAAGTGATCTAAGTGATTGGTGATAGTACAGCGTGGCCAGGTGCTCATTTCAGCATCCGGCGGCGCAAACCTTACTCTTATTCGAGCACTTAATTATCAATTTTGTAAAATAGATTCTAATTATTTTATTAAAACTTTACTATTGACGAGTTCTTTAATTAAAATCCTAAAATGCATCTCAATCATAAAATCATAATAATATAGTTTACACACACAGGAGTAGAATAGTTTGCAGTAAGTAGAACCGTCAAAACATATGGATCATTACTATTATAATCCTTTTAGTTTTAGTTTTTATTGTTTACTGCTACCAAACGACATAATTATAAGCCTTTTTTTTTTTAAAGGCTGGGAAATCATCCAATGACTGCTCCCGCTCTGGGTGGAACGGAAGGGAGTGTCAGACTCTTACTGACTAAAACCCATCCATGTTCCTTACGTAGCCCTTTATGTTCCGGGGTAGCGGTAACCCTTTCGGACAATCCCGCTTACCCGGCAGGCTTGGCCCTGAGGGGCCCCTTCATATGCTGACATCTCTTTGAAGCGCGCGTGGAACATATATACGCGCCGTCCGGTACGGGTCTGGTGCTGATCGGACGGTGAGTCACCTATTACTCACCGTCCGCAGGCCCGCGCCTACGGTGGCCGGGAGTCGTCTCGTGGCTCCCGACGCCTGGGGCGTCTCCCGCGGTGGCTGGGACGGGAGGTCCTTTCTCTCTCCCATCCCGCCACCTCCTTCGCGAGCATTACTTTTTCGCAGAAGGAGGTGACTGTCCCCACTCCCTCTCGCCCCGGACCATGGCTTGCACCAGGGCCGGGTGCGAGAGGTCGCCGCTGCCGATCGCCTTTACGAGGACACGGCGGTGCTCCGCCCAAGCGGGACAGGTTTGCACCGTGTGCTCTACCATGTCCTCTGAGCGATCCTCGCAGTGGTGACACCCGGGCGTTTCCTCCCTCCTGATGATGTGCAGGAACCTCCCGAAACATCCATGTCCGGTGAGGACCTGCGTCAGGCGGTAGGTGAGGGCGCCGTGATGCCTCTCTAGCCACTCCTCAAAGAGGGAGCCATTACCGCCATTATCGTGGCGTGCCCTATAATTATAAGCCTGTGTCATCTTACTGCTGGGCAAAGGCCTCACTTTCCACTTTTCCCGGTTTACAGCGATTGTAGGCCAATCCTTTAAGAAGGAGTCCAGCTCATCTTGCCATCTCTGGGCTTGCCACGCAAGTAATCCTCTTCAATAATAACAGTACGCGTACTAATCCTTACCCATTCAAACGTTCTGACATTATAGAAAACGAAAGTAACTTCAAATTGTCTGTCTGTTTGTCTGTCTGTGTGAATGTATATTTCACGGTTAGTCTGATGTGCCATTTGTGATGTGGATTACTTATTACCAGAACACCGCGCGGGCGAAGCCGCGGGCGGAAGCTAGTATACAAATAAATCCAAAAAAAGGACACTTAGGCGTCGAAGTAATCATCCGCATCGCTGTCGTCCGGAAACGTGTCCAGAAGACTGGTAGCATTGCCACGTTGAATGGCAACAATCAGAACAATCCAGCCATCTGGTCACGTGAAGTGTCGACCAATAGCCGAGAAATTTCCTTAAAAAGGAGTTGCGCACTCGGGCCCCATGGCCCTAATGTTTCGACCCCAAATTGCTCAAAACTAGTTACACATCAGGTTACTGTATTTACGCCACTTGAGGGTCTCAGCAGCGGCCGCATCGGTGGCAGCACAGCCCGCCGTGCTGAGAACATGAGATGGCGCAAAGTTGTCGACCCAGGTTGCGTCCCACACCAGAGGCCTACCCACCTTCCAAGGCAACAACGTCATTCCGTCTATATACATGAAACTTAATACAATAATATAATGTAAATGTGAGAAACATGTATAGTAAATATTATGTAGGAGAGAGATAGATTAGATTATTATTCTTTCCTTATTTCTCCTGACAAAGTTTATTCTCTTTATATGTATGTATGTATCTATGTATTAACTCCTGTATTTATAGCAGGGACCGGCCGGATACTCGTTGAAAGGGTTTATGAAGGGGTTTTTTTAAGCGCTTCAAAAATAAACCCTATGATACATGTTACACCTTCGAACGGGTGTAGTTAACCCGTTACGAACGGGTTACCCTTTCAACACCCTGTAACACTGTAACAGGGTAAGCCATTCCAACTCAAGACTTTGTAATATGCACTGTTTACAATCGATATTAGTTTGAAAATTGCATAACCACGACCGCACGTGACATCGTACCGTGCCCGGCGGTCCGCCAATCTTGCGTGTACCGAGTCCGACTTGCCGAGCGACTTGCAAACATGGAATAATAACTATTATCTATATGATCTTATAGTTCAATTTTGCTCGTCACACATGCTAAACATTGTAATAATATTATTTATTTTTTCGTGTCTATACTGGTTTATTTTCATCATTCGTCATTTGATTCGGAACTCGGACGGAACTACGGAAGTAAAAGCAATTTAGCAGTGTTTATGTTTAAGTGTGTGTTGTAGCTTACCTATTATACCTATTACGTATTCGTAAATCATAATAACTAAATAAAAATAGTAAGGCAATAATGCGCCGCACGGGTGCAAGTATCCCCCCACCTACATGCAGCTCATGTTTAGGTATTAGGTAATCCAGGGTAACACGAAAAAAAGCTTTTCGAGAAGGTAACCTCTTCAAAGCCTTAAGTCATTAAAGAGGTTAACCCTTTCACGTGGTTACCTTAATAAAGGTGTTAACCATTTCGCTGGGTTTCGAGGATGTAACTCGAACAAAAGGTAACACTGCGATATGAGTTACCCCACGTACGGGTTACCCTGTCCAAAGGCTTAACTCTTAAGCGGGGTTGTCCGGTCCCTGATTTATAGTAATTTTCGTGTTATCTATCCTATGTTGCACCTGCTATGTTTTCTCTCTGCATCATATATAGGCTGGCTGGTAGAAAATGCCTCAGGCATTAAATCCATCCTAGTACGGTATTTTTACTTATCCATTGTTTAAATAAATAAAAATACTTTATTTTTTTTAATGGACAAATATTGAGCACGTTTATTTGACACGGGCAAGGCATTTCATAATCGCACTGCTTTAACTGTAAAAGATTTGTCGTAGAAGCTGGTGAAAAACATCGGCATATTATTTAATGTTAAGTTTTCCGATGACTTCAGATATCTATGTGTGTCATGAAGGAACTTGAATCGTTCTTTAAGATAAAAGGGGGTGATAAGATTGAACAGAAGACTGTAAAGCTGAAAAACAAGATATGAGAACTTCGGCGAAGTCGTATGGGAAGCCACTTGAGCTTTGTACAAAATTCAGAAATGGAAACATATTTGCGCAACTCAATATAAATCCTATGTGAACGTTTTGAAGTCGCTCAAGTTTGTCTAACTGTGCCTCAGGGAGTTCAATAACTGACATCAGCGTAGTCAAGGATGGGAAGTAGTAGGGATTGTGCATGCGCAATTTTAGTGGCAGTTGGAAGAAAGTTCCACAATCGTCCCAGGACTTGGCTGATGCTAATATTTTCGCAACTTACGCTGGGAACGTCAAGAATGATACTTGTGAATCGAAACATAAATCGAAACATAAAGGTTTATTTAATAGTATTAGATATATCTCGCGACCCTGGGGTCTCGGACCTTTGGAAGGCGGCGTACGAGGGGCCGAAGCCAACTCGCAGAGGCCCCTAAGACAATTATAATTATTATTATAAAATGATGAGGAGGCACCCACCGACGAATATCCCTGTGCGCACTGTGCAAGTGCACCCAAGGATAACCCCCGATCGGTGCGTTCATTCCCAGTCGTCCCCGCGGGGATTGCCACCGGAGGCAAATGGGAATAAAAATTCCCAGTCACCACCGGCGGTGACTGGGAAGTCATTGCCCCCACTTCACTTTCGCTATACATTGCTTTGTTTCTTGTGAAGAATAAAATAATAACGAAATTTATTCCAAACCTGCATCTATCTAATTGATGATAACATTGAAATAAAATTTCCAAATTAGTTAGACTTTGTTATTTTACCTTTTCACAAAGCTATGCCTATGGGGTTGGATGAATAATTATAATGGATGGGGATCCTAAAACTATGGAAAAACCATGTCCCCTGTCTGACTAATGTAATATGTATACAGTTAAAAAGTGTACGGGTGACTTACACACTCAATAATGGGCCTCCGGAAAAGGTCTCTAGCACAAAGTGTCGTAGCAACAAGGGGGCAACAAGTCCTGAGTACTCCTGAGGTGCTTAAGAGGAGTAGAGAGGTATTACAAGACTTTCAGAACAATCCCAAAGCCCGGCAGATGATCATGTCCCTACAAGCACTTACTGGTATTCCAGCACCAAGTCGCAAGAGCAAACTTTCCCGGAGGAAGGAAGTCAAGCCGGACAATACAGGCGAAAATAAGGTGCGTGCTCTGTTCCTCGTCAGTGTTCACTCCAGCCGGCCAATAAAGGAAAGCCAGAGGTGAGGAACAAGACTGCTCTCGGGAGATAGGGTCCGTGGGGTCCCTACTGCTCAACAGCTCGCCACATGCTGCCCTGCGGGTTTCCAGAGCCACGGTAGCCACGCCAGTAATTTTTCAGTCATGTGTCCACCCCTACTTAATTCGATGATCAATCAGGACATGTGGTTGTTTATGGGGCGTATTTATTTTATTTTTTATGTACACACTGTAAAATACGGTAAGGTATTTTAAGGTTCTTCACTTTCTCGCTTACCGGAATAGCAGTTACATTTAAGTTAACTGGGTAAAGCTGCGGCTAGTTTATCTTAAAAAACATCCTTGAGTTACCAACAACAATGACCTGGGCCTTCGACGTAATAACCCGCAACCCATGTGCCTCACTCCACTCACAAATTGAAACCATATTCTATCCATAACCTAAATCTCCAGCTTGTTGGTATAAAAAAGAAAGAAAAAAGATTTTTGGAAATAAAATTTATAGAAATGGCGAAGAATTTATTAATTGTACAATTGTTTATAGTTAAACATGTACTTTGATCAATAGACACTTTTCATGTGTGTACATCATACATTATATACTTTATATTCAATAGGGCAATGAGAGCCTCTGTTATTTCAGGTAGGAAATATGCACTATTTAGTTTTAGATTAGACCCTCCTTCAGTACCTACTATGCAATTGGTGTTACACATTATGTGTATGTGCAATCTGTGAAATCTTTAAAAACAAATGGTTTTCTTATAACCTTGTCTAAGCAATAAGTTTCTCGAATGTCGAGAATGTCAGGGGGCATTTATATTATTTGGTGAGCGTTTCGATGGTAGCCTTTACTAATAAATAAAGAACACTCTCCTCAGACATACACTGACCAGCCAGCATGCCACCACAGCTCTTTGCGTCCCGTCACTGCGTGCTGCACTCTCAGTATCCTGCACTCCCTCCACATCAGCCATTAGACTCGCCTCGGCTTCTTCATTTAACATATATTTATTTGCCCAATTGTACATACCCCAATGAGATTTTTCCGTCGTTTGTACCTTTAACTTTGGCCTTTTGTGTGTTGTGCTTTTTGGTTTCGTTGTAACTTTTGGTCTATTTCTTGCCCTCTTCACTTTCATCATCAGTTTTGCTTTCTGTGTTGTCGTTGTTGTGGCTGCTTCCGTTGTGCTTGTCGTTGTTGCTTCCGTTGTGCTTGTCGTTGTTGCTTTCGTTGTTGTTGTCGCCAGCGCCCGATCGAGGTAAACCTGTGCCGGTTCCCCCAATAGCTCGAAATGTAATACAGCCCTGTCAGTGAATTGAATTTGAATAAACAAATCAACGTTAATAACTTCTCTACGGTAAGTATTGTCGTCATTGATAAATGCAGGTTGCAAGTTTTCGAGATTTGGTTTCCATTTTCCGGTTGTTTGTTTTGGTTTTGCTGTTCTTTTTATTTCAAAATGTGTTTCAAATAGATGTTCGGGAGTCAGCATAGGTACGCCTTCTTTATAGTTAAACTCTTCTTTGAACGTGAGAACAGCTTCTGAATGTTCGTCACAATCCACCTGAGAAGGAATTATTATATTAGTGTTTTGTTTTCTTTTTGATGTAATTTGTTTTCCTTCTAAATAAAACATTTAATTTGTATTTATACGTACCAAACCAATTTTTTTCTTTGAATATAACAGGAAAATGGTTAAACTAAAAGTTCATAATTTAAATAAATTTATTGTTTTTCATTTACTTTTTTTTATAATATTTTTAAATACATTTTAAAATGGTATAAAAAATGTAAGAACAGGAGTTGACTCCGAGTGTAACTGATAAATTCCCCCCACTAATAACGTTATAAGAAAATTGGGTGTTTGTAATAAATAAGTAGGTACAAAAAATACAATTAACGATCATCTGATCTTCTACCTACACTGATACGAACACAGGCACACACCATGTTCGGCAAGTCGTACAATGATAACTGTAAACAAAAATACACATTTTGAAACTAATATAATGATACCTGAAGGGGAATCAATAGAGATATATGCATGGAAATAACGTAGATTAGAGAATTGTTGTGGTAAGGAGACAATAATCCATGGTTATTTTATTAAACTGGCGAGTGGCCTTATGATTAAATATCAATAGTAATTATTAAAACATTTTCCAGACTTAAATTGTCTAAAGTTTTACGTCTATTTAGGTAAGGTCGAATCCACAATCTCTCTTTCAATTAGTTGCCAATAGTGCAGCCACAAATTGTAGAATAATATTATGTCGACTCTCGTTAATTCAAACCTGCGATAATTCCAACCTCTCTATAATTCAAAGTTATCACGAGTTCCCTACAAAATCACTTTGTATTTCGAACTAAATCAATACATTTTTATACACTTGGTAATTCGAACGAAAAAAAAACATTGCTATATAACAACAAGACGCGTTAATTCGAAATCATCGGCGTCCAACACTCGACAATTCAAAGTTGCAGAGAGAAAGACGCGGAAAGATTGTAAGTACATTTTGCGACAAGTTCGAACTTGTATAAACTCAAACTCAAACTCAAAGTATTTATTTCAAATAAACCAATTACAGGCACTTTTGAATTGTCAAGGTGTCGGTCAGTCAGAGAGATGAAGCTAGTTGCCCATTCCAAAGCAGTAGGTACCTATGGAGAAGAACGGGCAAGAAACTCCATGGACACTCTTTTAAACAAAATATGGTTACAAAATATTGGTTACATAGTTCATATTAATATTATACATGTGAGAACGATGCAGAACGTTAAAAGCATCCGATATAAAATATGTAAAAACTATCCAAAATTAAATTAAAACAAGCCCTAGTCGCTAAGAGATGACTAGTCCCTACTGACAGCGCCCGTCCACGAACATGACGCATATATTAGCACCATTCAGCTCAACCATTTTGAAGGGAGCTAAATGATCCAACACATACGCCACCATCAGCGAGATATTAAAGTGAGCATGGCATACTCTCAGCCGCCAGGGCACATTCAAGTCAATGAAAGACGTACCCAGTAAATGGTCGCTTTATAGTAGGTACATAGTACTCAAATATGTGCCAAGCAATTATACAATATTAAGAGATTGAATTTATACAATGCAAAGATAGTTTTTTTGTTCTTCTCTTCCGCAGCTCCAACAGTTTTTAGCAATTAGTTGGTGCGCCCTTGTGGAGCTGGACTAGCATTGACCCAAGCATTTTTGTCAGCAATGTAATCTCCCAATTTATAATACGCTTGGCTGCATAGTGTGCGTTTTATACAGGATTTAAATTTTGATTCGTTAAGTTCAAGAATGTGGGGAGGTATTTTATTGTAACATTTTAAACAGAACCCCATGAAAGAAGAATCTACTTTTGCCAGCCTGAAACCTGGCTGAACTATTTGGTCCCTATTTCTAGTGAAATAATTGTGTCTTTCACCTCTTTTACTAAAAAGATGCAGATTTTTCCTTACGTACATGATGTTTTCATAGATATATTGACAAGGTACAGTCATGATGTTAATAACCTTAAACCGTTCTCTTAGAGAATCGCGCCTACGGAGATTATATATGGCTCTGATAGCTCTTTTCTGCAGAATAAAAATTGAGTCGACGTCTGCAGCTCGGCCCCAAAGTAAAATACCGTAAGACATGATACTATGAAAATAACTAAAATAGACTAGCCTCGCGGTATCTACATCAGTATATTGACGAATCTTTCTGACAGCATATGCTGCAGAACTTAGCCGTCCTGAAAGAGATGTTAAATGAGGACCCCATTGTAGCCTTGAGTCGAGCGTGATCCCTAGGAAAACAGTTTTATCGACAAATTCTAGTTTCTCTTGATTCAATACTATCTCACAATCACTACTTTTTACATTTGGTAAAGAAAATCTTATGGACTTAGTTTTTTTTCCATTTAATACTAAATTATTTGCAGTGAACCAATTTTGGACCTGCAGTAGGGCGTTATTTACGTCGTCAAAATTTTTAGCACGTCTATCTATTTTAAAAATTAAAGAAGTGTCATCAGCAAATAACACCATTTGTGGTTGATTTTTTAGTAAATGGAGAAGATCATTTATGTATACTAAAAAGAGGAAAGGACCCAATATAGAACCTTGTGGCACACCCATTTTTACTTTTAAACCGAGTGAATTGACGCCTTTTATTTGAACTTGCTGTTGTCTATCGTTTAAATAAGATTTTACCAAACTAAGCGCAAGTTTTCCAAGTCCGTAATGCTCTAGCTTCAACAGCAAGGTTTCGTGATCAACGCAATCAAATGCCTTGGAGAGGTCACAAAAGATTCCGATGGCGTCTTGAGCCTCTCCCCACGCATTGAAAATGTGTTTTAATAAGGTCACACCAGCGTCAGTTGTACAACGTCCTTTGGTGAAACCATACTGTTGATCGTTAAGTATTTTATTAGTGTTAAAATGATTAAGCATTTGATTAAGCATTATCTTTTCAAAGATCTTGCTGAAAACCGGCAACATGGATACGGGTCTATAATTATTGGTGTCTTTACTGTCCCCGGATTTGAAAAGTGGTATTACCTTGCTGTATTTCATTAAATCCGGGAAGATGCCTTGATCCACACATAATTTAAATATGAACGCTAAATAAGGTGCTATCGTCTCAATGATCGAGGTGCAGACTTTACTGGACATTCCCCAAAGATCTTCGGTCAATTTGATTTTAATTTGTTTAAAAGTTTTAATTACTACTATGGGGTTAATATGCTTAAAGTTGAATTCAATCAGGCAGGCTGAAACGTTTGCCTTTACTAAATCAAAAGAGAGGGAAGGCGAGGAATTTAGAGTTTCAGTAGTTTTTAGGGGAATACTGGTAAAGAAATTTACAAATTCTTGAGCTACTTGTTTGCTATCACAAATGGAACCACATGACGTATCCAGTATGTAATCAGAACTATGTCTTTTGCTCCTGTTCGTTTCGTTATTGATAATTTTCCAAACCGTCTTTATTTTATTTTCAGCTGATTTAACCTTGTTGCTAATGTATTTGGATTTAGCTGCTTTACAAGTTTTCTTAAAAATTTTTGAGTAGGTAGCAACATACTTATTGAAAGATTCAGTGTTAATAAAAGGCTTAAGGCCATAAAGCTCGAAAAGTCTTTCCCTACTTTTCCTGAGTCCTTTAGTGGCCCAGTCACTAAATACAAATTTAGGGTTGATAGTTTTAGTTTTTTTCATAAAACAATTATTAAATTCGGTTTGCACTACGGTAAAGAATTCCTTATACAAAATATTAATATTTTTCAAAGATAGTTCCTGATCACTTAACTTACAATTTATTGCGATATTAAATTTATTTAAATTGACAGATGTTATTGGTCTGGATTGTATTAGGATTTTTTGTATTGTTGTATTGGACTCAAAAGTTACAGTTTGACCACTGTGATCAGAAGGGAGATAATTAACTATGGCTTTATCTAAATAGTCGCAGCAACAGAAAACATTATCAATGCATGTAGCAGTAGACATAGTTATTCGGGTTGGTTCAACAAACACATTTGACAAATTAAATGATTTAAACAAATTTAATAATCTACTTCAATTGGAATTATTTTCTAAAATATTAATGTTAAAGTCACCACAGATAACTACTGATTTATTACCAGTAGCAAGTTTTGCCAAAACATCTTCCATGACTGCCTCAAATATTGAGTAGTTTTGATAATTAGGGGGTCTGTAAACGCACACTATAACATGCTTATCCAGCTCAACACAAGACAGCTCAATGCTATGCTCAACCGAAAGTTCAACTATGTCCTCACGAGTTTTTGATTTAATACAACTTTTAATTAGGATTAGTGAACCACCACGCAGCATTGATTTACGGTTAAAGCTACTGGCCAAATTATAATTCTCATACAACATTTCATAATCTTTTAACCAGTGCTCAGTAAAACAAATAATGTCATACATTGTTTTTTCTAAAAACAATTCAATCTCTAATTGTTTGGAAGAAAAACCTTGAATATTTTGATGAAATAATGTCAAGGATTTCTGCTTAGCCCCTTTTTTACAGATATTTTTGGAGCTAGAAGATACCTTTTTGTTATTAAGCGAAACTATACTGTTAGTGGTATCTCCTGTTGTCTTACAAACTAGTTTAAAGAATGTGAGCTAACCACATTAACATTAGTACTATTACTAATTGTGGTGCTAATTAAATATGACTTCGACATACTAATTATGTCTGGGTTAATATTAAAAGCTAATAGCCTAGCTATTTGACGTCTAAAACTAATGGGCAGATACACAGTATCCCTAGTCGACCTTAGTTTCTCAACAAAAATGTTGGTGTCAAAAAATATAAACTTGTCACTATGGTGACTCACTAAGAAGTGCATGTAATTATTTAACATGTGAATTTTGTTGTTCTGCCTGTTTGACAAGTGCTCAAAGTAGGGAAAAGCACACAGAATAATTTTCTTACAATTTAACTTCAATAGTTCAGTGACACTATCAGCAATATCATATGTTTTAATATTAAAACTATTACCTATAAGGACTGTTATAATGGCATTAGGATCATAATTATTACTAGTTATTGAAGACATAATTTTTTTGTATGAAGTCTGAGGCATACAAAAGTTTTGAGAAGAAAGACTCAGGTTGTTGCTAAGTAATTTACCTAACCCTTTTCCAAAACTATCAGAAAACATAATAGAGCTACTACACTCTGTACGACTACAAGGGAGAGAGTTAGCTTCTGTCTGAACAACTTGTACTGAATGTTGTTAACTAACTGGTGAATCCAGATTGATAACAGAGGACCGGGATGGATCCGTTGCCTCAGGCTGGAGAGCCTCATGGTTGGGTACCCTTTGACAGGTACATTGAGTGGTGCTGAGAGTCAGTGGGTCCACTCTGTCTGCCTCATCATTACACATTTCCACTAATTCATTTGCAGCAAGGATGTGTTCCTTTATTTGGTTTTGAGAGCTCACATACTTAATATAAAGTGAGTGTAGTGACTCTTCAAGTACATCAATTTCAGACTGTAATCGATTTGTGTCAATTTGGTAAATATTTTTACTATCTTCTAATTTAATTTGATAGTTATTTAATTTATTTACTAGAAAAACACGCTCTTTCCTTAGTTTAATATTAATTGAACTGTGTTTTTGTTGTTTCTTAAATTTATTGCATCTATTAATTATTCTATTAATTTTTGCATATTTTTTCATTTTATTCTGACTTACTCTATAACTACTATTATTATGTTTTAATATAGAGTCTTCAGTTAGGTCTATTGTTATCATGGAATGAGGGTGGCAGTTACTGTGGGATAATTCATTATATAAGTTAGTTGATTCCTTAGCTTGAGTACATTCTTTATGTTTCTGTAACTTAGTAATTCGTACATTTGCATGAACTAGTTCCTCTTCTAGGTCCCTAACCTTACACAAAGCCTCCTCATAAAGGTTACTGCAGTTGTTGAAACCATCCGTGACCACCCGCAGTTTGTCCCGTTCATCAACAACATCCAAGTATTGTTGATGGAGGCCCACCAGCTCCTGCTTCAAGGTTGTGTTTTTGCGAACGACCTTCTCGACCTCCTTCTCACTTTCATCTATTTCCTGCAGCAGCTGTTGGCATTTGCTGTCTGAGGCCTGAAGTTTTTGAAGAGCCGTTTTCAATTTAAGCTCCAACTCCTGGGCAGCAGCCTTACGGGTTGTCACAGGCATGGTTTCAGGAGTTAGTGCTGGAAGTATAATGAAAGGAACGGTGAGAACTAAAGAGATAAACAAAAAAAAGGAAAGCTAAAAATGAAAGGAAAATGGGAGAAATAGGTTTGACTTTATAGCGAAAAGAGGCTGCTTATTAAGAGTTCTAATTGTAATGCAGCTAATGTGATTTAATTAAGTACAGAGTTGCATTAATTTTATTGTTTTATATTTATGAGTTTACATTTGCATATGTGGGTAGGATACCTAGACTAAAAATAATTTAAATAATATGCTGATTGTCATTGAAAATAACGATCAAAAGCGTGATTTTTATTAAATTTATACGCTATTACAATGACAGTGATTAATCATTTCAATAAATTAAGGTTTCGTTAACCATCATTTACTACACTAATTAACTAAAATCTAGTGCAAAGTGCCAAGTCACGACAAGACGACACTGAAAGACTCGACGAATGTGTTTTTTATTCAAAATAACAATTGTGTGCTACTAAAATAATAAAAATAAACGATACTCCCCGTTTGAATCCACAGGTCGCGAACATCAGCTGTTCGTGTTAGGTTATCGGTAACGGTGGGCAACCAAACACTGACTTTTTCTTAGATTTTTTGCAGGAAAACAATAATCCTGAGTATTTACGAAGTTATTTTGCATTTAGTTAAATAATTACACCTTAATTACACTTAAAATTAAATAAAACTATTTTTAAAATACGGAGCAAAATTTTGACATGTCAGTTGGGCATACTTTTGGGGACAAGCTGCAGACATCGAGTCCATTTTAATTCTGCAGAAAAGAGCCATCAGAGCCATATACACTGTACAATATTGTAAAGGCATGAAGTTCTTAAAACATCCTGTAGGTAAGATCGCACGCAAAAAAGGCACAGCACTGCGGTATTTTTGTCAAAGTTTATTGACTCCCGCGCAAAAATGTGATTCCTACTTGCAATGTTAGTGTGTTAATTCCAATTCTTCAATCATACTTTTAGGACCGTCAGAAACATTGTTCTTAATAAAATGCCCATACTAAGTTGTTTAAGTAGGTATGGTAAGTGCAGATATAATAAATAACAAAGAGGTACGATTTGTTCTTTTTTTTTTGGGCTGGGATATCATCCAATGTATTCTCCGGCTCTGGGTGGAGCGGAAGGTACTGTTGAGCCTTAGAGTAAAACCTTATGTTGTACATGGCTGGTAATTATCTGACGGCATTCGAACCTTTCAAATAATTAAAATATAGATTAGGCTTTTGTACATTCGAGACTTCACGACTGGCAGCGGAGCTAGACAGATGTATTCGTTATAACAAAGTGAAAATATAAGTTTATGTGTGTAAACTGCTAACGCGTTTCCCTTCATAGAATAGAAGCCCTATACACACATTACACGCTCTACCCGGCGCCTCCACCAAATGAAGAGGATAGAAGATAATATATAGAGCCTAATCTATATTTTAATTATTTGAAAGGTTCGAATGCCGTCAGATAATTACCAGCCATGTACAACATAACGTTTTACAATAAAAAATGGCTAATGGCTAATGGTGCCAGCGCATATGTCGGCATCCACCCTTCAAAGTGCGTGATTGTCAAGCTAAAGATGAACAAGGACCGCAAGTCCATCCTTGACCGCAGAGCGAAGGGAAGACTGGCAGCCCTCGGCAAGGACAAGGGCAAGTACACAGAGGAAACTGCCACCGCCATGGAGACCTCGTAAATATAGATTAGGCTTTTGTACATTCGAGACTTCACGACTGGCAGCGGAGCTAGACAGATGTATTCGTTATAACAAAGTGAAAATATAAGTTTATGTGTGTAAACTGCTAACGCGTTTCCCTTCATAGAATAGAAGCCCTATACACACATTACACGCTCTACCACTGAGCCCCCTCAGTAGAGGATCTTCTATCCTCTACAGTACTGTCAGACTCTTACTGACGAAAACCCATCCATGTTCCTTCCGTAGCCCTTTATGTTCCGGGGTAGCGGTAACCCTTTCGGACAATCCCGCTTACCCGGCAGGCTTGGTCCTAAAGGGCCTCTTCATATGCTAACATCTCATTGAGGCGTGGCCTGGTTCCGACCGGACGGTGAGCCACCCATTTCTCACCGCCCACAGGCCCGCGCCTACGGTGGCCGGGAGTCGTCACGTGGCTCCTGACGCCCGGGGTGTCTCCCGCGGTGGCTGGGACTGGAGGACTTTCTGTCTCCCATCCCGCCACCTCCTTTACGAGCATGACTGCTTCGCAGGAGGTGACTGCCTCCCACTCCCCTCGCTTCGGACCATGGCTTTCACCAGGGCAAGACGCGAGGTCGCTGCCAATCGCCTCAACGAGGACACGGCCGTGCTCCGCCCAAGCGGGGCAGGTTTCTTTTCGTCCTCTGGGTGATCCTTGCAGTGGTGACACCCAGGCGTTTCCTTCCGCCTGATTATGAGCTACCTTCCGAAACATCCATGTCCGGTGAGGACCTGCGTCAGGCGGTAGGTGAGGGCGCTGTGGAGGTGGAGGTCCGTCCGTTCCGCCACAATTTGCGGTGGAAACGGAGTTTCCCCCCGTATTAGTATCTCCGCGCTATCACTCATCCAGCGGCGGCAATCCGGCAAGAAGGCTTGCCGCGTCGCCCGAGATCGTGTAACCTACCCTACCTACCCTACCTACCCTACCTACCCTACCTACCCTACCTACCCTACCTACCCTACCTACCCTACCTACCCTACCTACCCTACCTACCCTACCTACCCTACCTACCCTACCTACCCTACCTACCCTACCTACCCTACCTACCCTACCTACCCTACCTACCCTACCTACCCTACCTACCCTACCTACCCTACCTACCCTACCTACCCTACCTACCCTACCTACCCTACCTACCCTACCTACCCTACCTACCCTACCTACCCTACCTACCCTACCTACCCTACCTACCCTACCTACCCTACCTACCCTACCTACCCTACCTACCCTACCTACCCTACCTACCCTACCTACCCTACCTACCCTACCTACCCTACCTACCCTACCTACCCTACCTACCCTACCTACCCTACCTACCCTACCTACCCTACCTACCCTACCTACCCTACCTACCCTACCTACCCTACCTACCCTACCTACCCTACCTACCCTACCTACCCTACCTACCCTACCTACCCTACCTACCCTACCTACCCTACCTACCCTACCTACCCTACCTACCCTACCTACCCTACCTACCCTACCTACCCTACCTACCCTACCTACCCTACCTACCCTACCTACCCTACCTACCCTACCTACCCTACCTACCCTACCTACCCTACCTACCCTACCTACCCTACCTACCCTACCTACCCTACCTACCCTACCTACCCTACCTACCCTACCTACCCTACCTACCCTACCTACCCTACCTACCCTACCTACCCTACCTACCCTACCTACCCTACCTACCCTACCTACCCTACCTACCCTACCTACCCTACCTACCCTACCTACCCTACCTACCCTACCTACCCTACCTACCCTACCTACCCTACCTACCCTACCTACCCTACCTACCCTACCTACCCTACCTACCCTACCTACCTAGGGGTATGAAAAATAGATAGTAGCCGATTCTCGGACCTACTGAATATGCATATACATTTCATAAAAATCGGTCAAGCCGTTTCGGAGGAGTACGGGAACGAACATTGTGACACGAGAATTTTATATATAAGATTTTTACATAGCTACATAGTTTTCATCTTAATAACCGCATTGTTATATTTTTTTCTATCATTATGAACACACGTAGTAAAACTAAAACTGGCATGTCGTGTAAAACTCGTAGTGTCACTTCTCATGCTTCGCCACCTCATTCTCCATCACCTTCGTCATCCTCATTAGTTGTAAATACGTCCGTAGTTTTCTCAACGAAAATTCAGGAAACTTATGATGAAGGGGCGTGCAGTATGCGCTCTGCGCAAACCAGGTCGAGCGCGTCTTCGACGGTGAAAGGGCCATTGCGGAAGCTGTCTACAAGCGCCGTCAATAAGAAAATTTGAAGGCGCTCGCCGAGGCAAAGCAGCAGGCCGAAGAAGCCGCGTATCGCGCCAAGCTCATAAAAAAAAAAACTTGACGCCTCTGCGCAAATATACTAGCGTCCACCACTCTATTGCCCGCTGTTTCAACTGAATTCATGGAAACAACATGGACGAGCTCTCACAGCCTGCACATGTAACGGGCACACAGGCTGCTGCTCGGCATTAGGAGCGCACCGCAACTGCCAGCACGGTTTTGTTCCCCAAGCGTCCGGGTTTGCCGCCAGAGCCACAACCCTCTCGTCGTGGGCCTCGGGGGATAATTTATAATTTATTTATTGATGTCAGATTACAATGATCCATTGGTTAGTAACAATTGGAACTTATAAACTATGTTAGTAAGGTTACAAAAATTCAATCATAAAAATGTCAATCACAAAAACAAAAACACATTTACAAAACACACTTAGGTACAACACACACATTTACTTGACTGTCCCTACCACAATGCTCACCCAGAGCGAGTGTATTGGACACTGGTATTTGTCAGAAATGATCCTCAGACTGCTGTTGCTGCTGCCGCGTACTCTGCCTAACAGTGACGACACATGCTTGCGTCTTATTGCGTAAAAGTCATTCGTACGCGCTTCAGCAAATATCGCCGAAGCACTGCAGAACCGCGGCAACCGCATCAACATTCTGAAGGCATTATTGTATTGTACCCGCAGAGCGCTGTATGCCCTTTGAGTATAATTAATCCACAGGCTGCTCGTGTAGAATGATTGACAATAGGCTTTGAATAATGCTAACTTGACCTTAGCTGAGCAACGAGCAAACCTGCGAACCAACAGCCAGCGCTCTGCGTTCACGTTCAATGTCCTCATTGTCCTTCAGATCATCGGTGACAATGTGCCCTAGATATTTAAATTTTTTCACTCTAGTGAGAGGAGAACCATTCAAGGAAATGTCTGCAGTTTCATGAGGTATTTAATCATCCAGGCCGAAAAACATACACTCACTCTTGGTCGCATTGTACATCAGACCATGTCTCTCAGCATACCGCTCACAAACCTTCAGAAGGTTGCGAAGGGTTCCTATTGATGGGCTTAGCAGCACCACGTCATCGGCATAGCTTATATTATTGACAGCGACCCCATCAATATAACACCCCGCATGCATGCTGCTAAGCTCGCCAATCAGGCTGTCTATATATAGTATACACTAGCTTCTGCCCGCGACTTCGTACGCGTATCCTGTTGCTTATGCCAGCGACAACGGGGTCGTCAAAATCGAAGATCTGAATCACGATCAGCGGTCAGTCGCGCATCACGTTCCCCAAGCTTGGAACTCAAGCGTAATTCTCTATCCATGAACGTCTCCGATTCGCGAGACAAAGCATGACTTGCACGATCAGCGGTCAGTCGCGCATCATATTCTTCACTGGTCTCTAGAGACCTGGATGTAGATGCGTAAATACGCTGAGAACGCAGGCGTGCTTCACGATCCGAAGAGGTTTCCACGGAGCGAGTTGCAGCCGGATGTTTTCGAACAGCATCAAGTCTCTCGTGACGCTCTTTGGTAGATTCTTGGGATCTTATGATCTTCAATCTTTTAGCTCTTTTGGAACATTGGGAAAGATTTGACCTCTTTCTAGGCATGGTTATAGTTTTATTGTCAATATAAGTGATCAATTAAAATCTAAGGGACTGCTCCCCTGCGTTATCGGGTAGGCTTCTGTGTCACGAAGATAAATAGAAAAGGAAATTAAACACTCAAATAACATATGTCCGAAGGCATATTTATTTGGTAAAATAAAAAAATAAATGGGAGTTTTGGCCAGCAGAGTCAAATTTTCAATGATATAAGTACAGAGGCCAGCACATCAAGTTACCACAATCTGTCACATTTCTTTGATAGTATTTCAACTTTATTGCAAAGACATAAGGTTAATTTTTAATTGAGAAAATTTGACAGTTAGGGATAACTTGATGTGCTGGCGTCTGTACCATCGTCAGCGAAAATCAGTCCTAAACTTTTACCGCCTTCACCGCGTGGTAGTACTCCCAGCTTATGTTATTTTATAATTATACAGTGAAATTAGTGATAGCTTTGATTTCCACATCAGATGTTTCTGATCTTCGATTTCTATAAGTCAATAGGAAATAACCATCAGACCGAACAACTTTTGCTAAGACGTCATTCCTATATGTGTTATAGAGTAGCTGGGCTCTTGGAATTCCACAACAGGTGTTCCAGATCATAAATTTTTATACGTCAACAGAGAGTGCTCATCAGGCTGAACAACTTTTGCTAAAAGTCATTCCAATATCTGTTATAGTGTAGCTGGGCTCTTGGAGTTCCACATCAGGTGTTCCAGATCTTCAAATTTATTCTCTCTGCAGAAAATGCTCATCACGCGGAACAATTTTTGCTACGGTACTATTTTTGTATCTCTTATAGTTTAGCTGGTCAGTTGCGGTTCTGCATCAGGTATTCAAGTTTCCAAGATAAATTATCTATAGTCTATTTGTTGCCCAGACTTAATACCTACACAACAAAAAAAAAAAACATTCAAATCCGTCCAGTAGTTCCGAAGATTAGCGTGTACAAACAAACAGACATACAGACCGAATTTTTTTTTTGGATTCGTGCTCTATTACTGTTTCTAAACCAATCATTATTTTTTTATTCATTCAATGTACAGACACAGTTTTTTTACTGTTTTATTATATTATATATAGATTTTAAGGAAAATTTAGAAAAAGAACCTAACCTACAAACCCAAAAATATAAATAAATGAAATATGCAAACAGTCAGTATTCAAGTGAATCGCAATAATCGAATGCAACTATTCGCCTATACTCTCCAGGATTCGTTCGCTACGAATAACTGAATCCTTATGGCAGCGGCGTGTTTTTTTTTTTGATAATGGCATCTCGCAGCTCAACCATAGGGTTGTATACTGCTTAACCGGACTTGCCTGTGGATGCCACAATACAATTGTAGCCTCCAGCAGGGGCTTATAAAAACTTACAAACTAAGCGACTACACGCTAAGGGCACCCCCTGTGGGGTACGGACCTCGGCTTAGGGCGTCGCTGGGAGCCACGTGACGACTCCCGGCCACCGTAGGCGCGGGCCTGCGGACGGTGAGTAATGGGTGACTCACCGTCCGATCAGCACCAGACCCGTGCCGTACGGCGCGTATATGTTCCACGCGCGCCTCAAAGAGATGTCAGCATATGAAGGGGCCCCTCAGGGCCAAGCCTGCCGGGTAAGCGGGATTGTCCGAAAGGGTTACCGCTACCCCGGAACATAAAGGGCTACGGAAGGAACATGGATGGGTTTTAGTCAGTAAGAGTCTGACACTCCCTTCCGCTCCACCCAGAGCGGGAGCAGTCATTGGATGATTTCCCAGCCTTAAAAAAAAAATAAAAAAAAAAAAAGGGCGTCGCTGGGGGAGGACAGCAAGTGACAGCTGGATCGGGGGTAACAGCGGCGCGGCTCTCAGCGCGCTTTATATAGCCACGGACGCGCAGGCGCGATGCGTATACGTACTCTGATAGAATACCTTAACAAATGTTTGCCGTGATTCTTTAAATTGACATAACTTTTTTTTTTATAAACCGATTGACATGAAATAAACACTAAATGTTAAGTGAAGCTTACTACAATATATTAGTGAAAACCGTATCTAAATCCAATAAGCCGTTTCTGATATTAGCGTGCACAAACAGACAGACAAACAGACAAACAGACAAAAAAAAAATTTATTACATTTTCAGGTTCGGCATCGATATAATAACAACCCCTGCTACTTTTTTTTATATATTTCTATTGTACAGACACCACTTTTCTACAAATTTATTATATGTATAGATATAGATTAATAAAATTATTTTTAAATAAAAAACAAAAACCGACTTCAAAACCTTAATAAACACTAAAAACTTAAAAATAATATTAAATTGAATAAGTACAATCAAGAATTATTAACCTAAATAACCTTACCTAAATTTTATCTACACTATATTTTACAATTTAAAAATTTTTGGAGTCGGTGCCAAGCCAAGTGCATCTAATATGACCATAAAATATTTTCCCTTAATTTTTATTACAATAGCTTACGAGAGTAAATTAATTTCATATGATTAGGTACAGATTTTTTTACAAAGCTGTTAAAAATTTTAGTCAGTGCTCGATAGATGGCATTGTACCGTTTTCAAAACAACTCTGTCTTCATCAGTTGATATTCTGTTTTGTGTTGTAATTTTTTTTTCAGTTTGTTTTGTTTTTTTGCTGCTATTGTTCTTTTTTTTTAGGTTAATATTTTGTGAGTGCAGGCTACACATACACAACATACTGTAAAAAAAATAAGATGTAACAATGATAAATTACACCTTTACTGTATTATTGTTACAATTTTAAAGCGC
This sequence comes from Hyppa rectilinea, assembly GCA_951799385.1. NCBI lineage: Eukaryota > Metazoa > Arthropoda > Insecta > Lepidoptera > Noctuidae > Hyppa > Hyppa rectilinea. The sequence goes on from OX637324.1 coordinate 15,090,421, forward strand.
CCTTAAAAGTGAACTGGCGTAATATTATGTTATGGTATGTCGTAAACTATGCATACACAAGCAATCGCAGCAATCGCGAGGCATGTGCTGTCGTTTCTTGAAGATTTCTATCGTCTATGGTTAGTCCATCACCTCCTGACCTGATGATCACGGGATCAAAATGACAAACGCCCTTTCAAACATCATAATAATAAGTTACTAAATCAGTCGATGCCTTCTCCTTACTGTTAAGGAGTTGTACCTTCCATAATCAGCTCAGCTACATGAGGTGATAATTAACATACGCAAGTACTTAAATTACTTCATAAAATTGGCGAAAAACGGTGTGTAAGCCCATAAAATTTGAGGGTTGCCCTCGATTTCTCCAGGATCCAATCATCAGATCTTAACTTGGTGACTATGGGACCACTTCAGAAGTATCTCCTTTCGAACAAAAAAATAATTTTGAAAATCGGTCCACAATTGGCGGAGTAATCGCGTAACAAACAAACAAAAAAACAAAAAACATACCGTCGAATTGATAACCTCCTCCTTTTTTGAAGTCGGTTAAAAAGAGTGGGCGAGGAACTTCCCCCTTGCCTCACGCCGCAGTCCAGCTTGTACTCTTCAGACAAGCTATCCATTTAACAACATTCAGTTGATTGGCATACCAAAATCTAAATATCTCCACTAATTCCGTCGGTACATTTTGTTCACGAAGTTTATCCCACAGGACCTCATAACAAACCAGATCGAATGCTTTGGACAAATCTAAAAAGCAAGCATAAACAGGTGTCCTACGATCCAAATAATACCTAACCGTGTGCTTCATACAGAGAATGGCACTCTCAGTGGAAAGGCCGGGTTGGAAGCCAAATTGCGCGTGATGCAAGTTTAGGGTTTTTCTTAAATGCCTGTTAAGCAGATTATCCAGTACTTTGGCTAAAATTGTTGCTAGGGAGATGTGGCGATAGTTACGCCGAGAAATTAGAAATTAGCTGTATACCTACGTAAATAGTAACTACTTTCTGTCATAGTCAAATACATTTAAAAAGTAGGTGTACAAAAATAAATGACCTATAAATGATATCGAAACAACAATTGTGTTATCACCTATACCAATTCAATACCGGTATTATACTGTAAATTTTGGGATGTTACCTAAATATATTGCACGGCCGCTTTTTTGTAGCTATCCGAACTTGGTCGGGTTATGTAGGTTTTCGATGCTTCGTCAGTATTATAAATTGTTTTTCTTTAATTAGGTACTGAATTTAATGACATGAAATTTTGCATGTGAATAATTGAATGAATAAACTAATTATTGGCATACATTTTACCATGCAAGTCCTTTAGAACGTCGTGATATTTGACTGCTTTGTAAACAGTGATCTATTCATGGTAAATTGTCCTATAACTCTTTAATTACTAACGGAACATCATTGATACTTGGCAACATGTTGCAGTCACTTACAAGGTTTGTATATACGTGAAAATCTAGACCCAAAAGTGCATACTTTAAGAATTAAAGCGTATTTTACGTTTATATTTTTATCTTTTAAGCCCTACGATTTTTTTTAAATCTGTTTTTTAAACAAATATAAACAAATTCAAAACAACGTACGTAAAAATCTACAGCTCTCTATGTAAGCGCTTTATATGAAAACTAGCTAATGGCCAAACGTTCGCGTAGCGGAAACTTGAATTTCTCCGAAGTATATGCATGCACTAATTTTATTCATACATACACAATTACACACAAATACACACTAATTTTTGGACACATCTCTTTTCTTCTAAAGTCTATGGATTAAAAAAAGTTCCGCCAGGACAACGTTCGCCCAGCGGAATCAGTTTTTGGTGAATTTCTCCACAATGGCTGCGTGCACAATTTTTTTTTACCATACACAATTATACGACGTCATACACTAAATATCTGCAAAATTAAAATCTTTAAATTCAACAACATTCCGCTGCGCGAACGCACACGATATATCATATGTTGATATTCACATCCAGGAGCGAGTTGCAGCCTGATGTTCTCGAACAGCATTAAGTCTCTCCTGACGCTTTTTGGTAGATTCTTGGGATCTTATGATCTTCAATCTTTTAGCTCCTTTGGGACAGTGGGAAAGATTTGACCTCTTTCTAGGCACGGTAATAGTTTTATTGTGAAGATACCTTATCAATTAAAATCATAAGTGACTGCTCCCCGGCGTTACCGGGTAGGCTACCGTTTCATGAAGATAAATGGAAATGGAAATTAAACATTAGCCCGTAGGCATATTTATAAAAAATGAATGGAAGTTTTGGCCAGTAGAGTCAAATTTTCAATGATATACCATCGTCATCGAAAATCAGTCCTAAACTGTTACCGCCTTCACTGCGTGGAAGTACTCTCAGCTTATTTTATTTTATTATTTCAGAGAAATTAGTGATAGCTTTGATTTCCACGTCAGATATTTCTCATGTTCGATTTTTATAAGTCAATAGGAAATGATCAAATGACCGGCAGACCGAACAACTTTTGCTAAGACGTCCTTCCTCTATGTGTTATGGTGTAGCTGGGCTCTTGGAGTTCCAGATCTTAAAATTTATTCTCTCAGCTGAAAATGCTCTTCACGTGGAACAATTTTTGCTATGGCACCATTTTTGTATCTTAGTTTAGCTGGTCTGTTGCGGTTCTGCATCAGGTGTTCAAGTTTCCAAGATAAATTATAGCCTATATGTTGCCCAGACTTAATTCCTACACAACAAAAAAAAAACATTCAAATCCGTCCAGTAGTTCCAAAGATTAGCGTGCACAAACACACAGACAAACAGACAAAAAAAAATATAATTTCAATTTTGGGTTCGGCATAGGAACAACCCCTGCTACTTTTTTTAAATCTATTTCCATTGTACAGACACGACTTTTCTACAATTTTATTATATGTATAGAAGATGAAATTAGCCACGGACATTGTATACTAGAGTACTAGAGTACTACTGTAGAGAAATTATCATATAGTCATAGTTTACAAAATGTCGTAGTGGTTACATCTTTTTTGTACCTAAATATTAAAAAGGTTTGATTATTCGGGTTTTCGTTGTTAATTAATATTTTCTAATTTATGTATAAAATGTATAATTATTATTAACAAACAGTATTTAAATGTACTCATATTTTAATCAAAACTCAGTTTTCGCAGTAAAACAGTGACTACCTGGCATTTGTTAAGGTAAATTGCATATTCTGATTTACCTGGTATACAAATTTATGTTCTTAATAGAAAAACGATACTTATACATAGAAGTATTTTTGTTTGATTTAACCACGACATTATTACACTTAGCCGCTAGCGAAACCGGCGAAACTAAACGACACACTATGTCTATTTTGCCGATATGACCACATCAATATTACGGAGCGGAAGATTCGTCGCCTTACAATTTTAAAAGGGTAACGTTTCATCCGCGGATGAAATATTTTGCGTATGAGAAGTCACCTAAGTCCGATTTGTTAAGGGTCCGACTGCTCACCGCTGCTTAAAGACGCCTGTATCACCAGAGGCATCGCAGATGCGTTGGTATCCTAGAGAAAAAAACTTGATAAGTGTCAAGGGACACCCGGATGGAACGTAGTTCCTTTCGATTAATTAGAAGAGAGGTTATAGTGCGTACTTGCTAAAAATACAAAAGCATTTATTATTATCTGTATATAATCTCTACTTACCTAACTCCATCAGCAATATCCGGAACTTGTGCAGAAACACTGTCAGGATTCATTATTATTATTAATTTTTATTATTTATTATTTACAAAAAACCTGTATACACTCAACAAAAATAATCGTCGCGACACCACACTGTTCAATGCGAAATAGAAATGAAAATATCTGGCTTGCTTTCTATAAGAGAGAGAGAGACAGACAGAGAAACATGCGACGCCGCACAGCTTACAATAGCTTACTATAGCAAAAAGTGTCGTGACAACTTTTCGTAAGAATTTTTTCCGTCAAGCCCCCTTTCACAACGCGCGATAAGGAACTACGTCACCAAAACCTACGTCACCGAAACCTACGTCAACAAAACCTACGTCATCAAAACCTACGTCACCAAAACCTCGTCACCGAAACCTTCGTCACCAAAACCTACGTCACCAAAACCTACGTCACCAAAACCTACGTCACCAAAACCTACGTCACCAAAACCTACGTCACCAAAACCTACGTCACCGAAACCTACGTCACCAAAACCTACGTCACCGAAACCTACGTCACCGAAACCTACGTCACCGAAACCTACGTCACCGAAACCTTCGTCACCAAAACCTACGTCACCAAAATCTACGTCACCAAAACTCTGAACACAAAATATCTGGCTTGCTTTCTATAAGAGAGAGAGAGACAGACAGAGAAACATGCGACGCCGCACAGCTTACTATAGCAAAAAGTGTCGTGACAACTTTTCGTAAGAATTTTTTCCGTCTAGCCCTCTTTCACAACGCGCGATAAGGAACTTTGTTCCAATAACATGGCTGCCATACTAAAAGCAAAACGCAGCAACACTACTTAGATGCGAAACTAGGTATGGTAGTAGTGCTTCCCCGGAAGAGGTGTTCCACGACGACACTATTGCAAGATTTTGAATATGGAGGCGAACCTGTACTGAACCTGGGATCTGCGCAGTTCCAATCGTTGGTGAAGGAACTATGCCCAGCAGTGGACGCCTTTCGGCTGAATGGTGCTGATGACTTCAAAATGTATCCGAGTAACTTTCCAACTTGTAACCATATACTACATAACTCGTACATTTACATTATAAATGTGTAACAGATGACTGATCTACCTTATAATTAGCAGTTCCTGACGTTCCTTCCGTCGCTTTCAGCTCAAAGTATTCTTTATACATTAGGCGCTTCGTGAAGTTGCAGGCCCCCTCGTATTGTTCCCATGTGCCGTTGACTGAAAACATATTATAACGTCACGCCCATTCATTCTTCGCAGTGGGCAGAGGTGTGCCATGGCAAGGTCACTAGGTATAGAAAACATCATGTACGCAAGGAAAAATCTGCATCTTTTTAGTAAAAGAGGTGAAAGACACAATTATTTCACTAGAAATAGGGACCAATTAGTTCAACCAGGTTTCAGGCTGGCTAAAGTAGATTCATCTTTCATGGGGTACTGTTTAAAATGTTACAATAAAATACCTCCCCACATTCTTGAACTTAATGAAACAAAATTTAAAACTTGTATAAAACGCACACTATGCAGCCAAGCGTATTATAAATTGGGAGATTACATTGCTGATAAAAATGCTTGGGTCAATGCTAGTCCAGCTCCACAAGGGCGCATCAACTAATTTATTAGACTACTGAAAACTGTTGGAGCTGCGGAAGATCAACAACAACAAAAAAACATCTTTGCATTGTATAAATTCAATCTCTTAATATTGTATAACTGCTTAGCACATATGTGAGTACTATGTACCTACTATAAAGCGACCAGTCTCTGGGTGCGTCTTTCATTGACTTGAATATGCCCTGGCGGCTGAGAGTATGCCATGCTCACTTTAATGTCTCGCTGATGGTGGCGTGTGTGTTGGATCATTTAGCTCCCTTCAAAATGGTTGAGCTGAATGGTGCTAATATATGCGTCATGTTCGTGAACGGGCGCTGTCAGTAGAGACTGGTCATCTCTTAGCGGCTAAGGCTTGTTTTAATTTATTTTTTGGATAGTTTTTACATATTTTATATCGGATGCTTTTAACGTTCTGCATCGTTCTCACATGTATAATATTAATATGAACTATGTAACCAATTTTTTGTAACCATATATTGTTTAAAAGAGTGTCCATGGAGTTTCTTGCCCGTTCTTCTCCATAGGTACCTACTGCTTTGGAATGGGCAACTAGCTTCATCTCTCTGACTGACCGACACCTTGACAATTCAAAAGTGCCTGTAATTGGTTTATTTGAAATAAATACTTTGAGTTTGAGTTTGAGTTTTTTTAATCCATAATTTTGTGATTTTTTTTTTCCATAATTATCATCATTTGTCCGCATGTCAATTTGCCCGAACTTAATGTAACTCATTTGTGATATTTCCTTATTTAAATGTATTTATGTTGAAGTCGCCGGCTACAATTTTTATTTTGTAATTATATTTAATTTGCAAACAGTTTAAAAGTTGATGTAATTTTGTTAGGAATTGATTCGGATCAGATTGGGCGTTCATTCCCAGTCGCCCCCGCGGTGATTGCCACCTGAGGCAAATGGGAATAAAAATTCCCTGTCGCCACCGGCGGTGACTGGGAAGTCATTGCCCCACTTTAGTTTCGCTTTACATTGCTTTGTTTCTTGTGAAGAATAAAATAATAAGGAAATTTATTACAAAACTGCATCTTTTTTTCTGCATTTTATTTGCGTTTAACATTTAGATACGCATGATTTTAAAGGTAAAATAACAGTCTTTTTTTTTAAGGCTGGGAAATCATCCAATGACTGCTCCCGCTCTGGGTGGAGCGGAAGGGAGTGTCAGACTCTTACTGACTAAAACCCATCCATGTTCCTTCCGTAGCCCTTTATGTTCCGAGGTAGCGGTAGCCCTTTCGGACAATCCCGCTTACCCGGCAGGCTTGGCCCTAAGGGGCCCCTTCATATGTTGACATCTCTTTGAGGCGCGCGTGGAACATATACGCGCCGTCCAGCACGGGTCTTGTGCTGATCGGACGGTGAGTCACCCATTACTCGCCGTCCGCAGGCCCGCGCCTACGGTGGCCGGGAGTCGTCACGTGGCTCCCGACGCCTGGGGCGTCTCCCGCGGTGGCAGGGACGGGAGGACCTTTCTCTCTCTCATCTCTTCCCACTCCTTCTTATTCCTGACCATGGATTGAACCATGGACGGGCGCAGAAAATCGCCGTGCCGAAGGTGAAGGACACCACAGCGCCTCGCTAGCCTCTCCTCAAAGAGGGGACTTAAGAACAAACTTATTGTATAACACATACATTTTTTTAGTTTTAGGCTCTATATATTGTATTTAATATTTGTTGTATCCTAAAGTATTTTACAGATTGTACATAAACAATAGTGTTTAAAAACAGAAAAATTAATATAATTCATGTTATTGTGCCCGTTGATTCTTTGATATGGTCTTACTCATATCCTAGAGTTATGACATAAAAAAGCACCTTGTATGGGAGTTGTGGTAGTAAATACTCCCGCATCCGTTATTATTCTTTTATAGTACTGAGTACTTACAGGGAATAACAAATATAGCATTATCCTCTGTGGGCTTGATTATGTAGTGCTCCAAGGGATTCGTGTCGAACAGATACGGCTCGTACTCATTTTCTAACACGTTACTCGAAGCACGACGAGAACCTTTCATTCTGAAACAATAGGCACATAATGACAGTAAAGTTACTATATAATATACATCAGAGTAGCTTACTGGGGCACATACTGTTTTCCTGGTATAAAAGAAAATTGTATTTTTATTATTTATGTGTCAAAAAAATTCCAGGCGTCCTTTTCTAGAGCCACCTCGATCCAGCCTGTGCAGTACGTGTTTAGATCTCGCCACCTCTTCCTCTTCTTCTCTTAGTTTCTACAATAACGAACAAAAAATACACCAAAACAATCGAAGTAAAGTCGAATTTTCGACATATTAACTGTTAAGGTTGCTGATGATATATAGCAAGAAGTCTTACGTGAAAAGTTTATGTATTGGGATGAACTCGTCATCCCCTTTGCGCCTGTACCCAGCATCGTCGTAGTCCTCATCGGTACTGGTGATGGACTTGATCCAGGAGAAGTACGGGAACAAATCGATGAAGCGTGCAGGGGCCGCGCAGCCGGGGCCGTGGATGCCGAAGCCAATCTGATGATGACAGTTAGTGAAATGAAGAACATCATACTAAGCATTTCGTGGTGAAGGACATGCTATACACACCAGATGGAAATATCCAGACACGTTAGACACAAGCGCCAGCCCGTTGTCCCAGACACACTGTGTCAAGTCGCCCGGCGCGTATCCACACACATATGCAGAGGGGATGCGGTTCTGGGATGACAACTGGAAACAGAAGCATTACAACGTCACAGTAAAAGAGAACAGACTAATATTACAGTTTAGATACAAGCTGACACGAAACACTGACGTCTAATAAATTAAGATTAAGACAGATGATGTAGAGATTATAAATGTAAACGACTCAACTTTTTGTTGAATTTATATACTATGTCACCCATGGGCATGTGACCGCCCGTAATTTTCTAAATATTCATGAAAATGGTCAATAATTAACCTTGAAAGGGGTGGTATTATATATTATAATATTTTTCAAAGATGTTTCTAAAAGAGAGTAAGAAAAAAACGAAGCAAAGCCATTTTTTTCTCAAAAAATCAGTGATTGTTTATAAAACACATGTGTAAGTCCAGAAAATCTCATAAGAGCATTTTTTTTAGAAAATGTCTTCACATCCTTTTTTTTTTTAAATAATCAACCATTATTCATTAGAAAACTATATGGATGGTCACAATTCGTTCGACCCGCGCGCCCCTCTCTAGTCTCTAGGCTCTCTATGGATGCGTTCTCTATTAGGCGCGTTCTCTATTAGGCGCGTTTTCTATTAGGCGCGTTCTCTATTAGGCGCGTTCTCTATTAGGCGTGTTCATATGACGAAAGTTAATTAGACTCGAAGAGTTTATTACCACAAATTAATACAGAAAGTAAAATAAAGGAAAATGTAATACAGGAAGAACAAGACATATATAAGGCAAAAAAATAAAAATAAAAGAACTGGTCCACTTTTGTTAATTTGGAGTACAGTTTTTTTCCAGCTAATTAATCACACCCGATCTCGTTTCTTAAAAAAAATACTAAGCCTTATAGCATTTAGGTTAAATGCTAAGAGAAGATTATAGCATAATCGCCCGTAAATTAAAAAACAACTGCTTACCCCAGCTCTGTTATAAAATTCTTCGCATGCCTGTTTTTCCAAATACTGTATGTTGTAAATTACTTTCTCTATTTTTTGATTTTCTGAAAAAAAATACAGTAATATTGGTTGTGCTTTACGAAAGATGAATGAGAAAATTCAGTTTACTTTTGTATACGTATATATTGTCGATATCATGCGACTCGTCGAGGTCGAGTCAAAAGGTATTAAAGTTTGAAGGTAAATAATACAGTGAATTACTTACCATCCGTAAAACCAGTTAAGTAGAGATATCTAGAAGTGTTGAATGTTTCGCCAGTTGGGATGCAAATTGGATTCAACGGAACTGTAAGGTAAATTATAATCAACTCTTTTGTTCTAAAACACTGACACTGTCAACTCGTCAAGTTTGTCTTAGGTTGCCCGTCATTTACTAGAAGCATCAAGTGCAGGTATCGGTTGAAAGGAACTGATTAGTATCAGTTACAGTACGGCTTAGCTCTGAGCAGACAAAATTTACGCTGGAAATAAAGATAAAGTACAGAACTAGACTACACTTTAAATATCACGTGCTTTATCGCTGATGGCTCATCAACAAAGATTACAAAAAATGACTCACAGTCGTCAACATCGTCCAGGTTCAGCTCGACGATGGCGATGGTGTTGAGGGTGGAGTACTCGTACTCAGGGTGTGTGACGTAGGACTCCAGCTTGGCAAACCACGGAGTGTCCCGAGCCACTAGGAACATGGCCTTGCTGTCCGATCTATAACAGACGACGTCAGAACAATGGAGGAGCATGAATGCTTGTCTTATTGAATTTGATTACAAACACAATTTGTGAAAGTAATCCCCCCGGATTATAGATCCTACAAACATCTAGTTCTAGAGCGGTGCAGCTGTGTACAATTTTTGGGGATGTCACAAATTGCCACAAATACCACAATTACCGGGGTCATCTACAGGGGCAAAGTGATTAATAGGAAGTACTATCGAATGGAAAAGAAGAAGAAAATTTTAAATTGTTTCATTTGTATGAATGTAGAAATATTCTTGTCGATGTCGCTTTGCTTTACAGCAGATAAGGATTATACTGCATAATAATCCTTAGCCTCGCATATTATCAAGTTAACAGTATTAACACTAATGTTCTTACTTCTTCTCACATGCCACTCTGATCCCTAAATCAAAGTGGCATGTGAGAAGAAGACGCAGGCACATCAGAAGCGATGTGAGGGTGTGATACTTACTTGAAGACTTGTTGTGGTATCCTGACCACGTCGTCTGCGTTAGCAAGTGCATATCTGGCCTTGACGAGAACGATTCCAGTCATGGCTATTCGAATCTTATCCTCATCATCTGTAAGTGAATTGAAAATATCTAAATTGTTTATTTAATTTTTTAAAGTGTTATTAGAGATTAGGCAACTTGGAGTTTCTCTATTGAGAAGAAGGAAGCCTCTAAAAAGATGAATGAATCTAGTGAGCTACTGTCCTCCGTTGTTGATAAAATATAGCTGTGTACGAATGTTTTCTTACAAGCACCGCCACCTTAACCGGCGCTGTGCTTTTCCGCATCCAGCGGCATCCACGAGGTCATCGGTCCATCTTGTGGGCAGCCTTCCAACGCTACGTCTTCCAGTACGCGGTCGTTACTCCACTAACCTTCCAACCAGTGCGTGTTGCCGGTGAATTCAAAATTGTCAAGAGTATCTAGGGATCAAGGTATTTAAAAAAAAAATATTCTTCTCTGTTTTCGCAAGTGACAATAAATCTTAAAAGTTTGAGGTTTGGGTTTGCACTCGAGACCTAAGACTTGGCAGTCCGTCTGTCAGTACATAATTAAACAGCAAGATGCGGGTAGGTATACTAACGAAGATGCACGTGGAGTACTCCGAGCCAGTTGAAGACAGCGCTCTGTCCGAGGTTCCCGGCCTGCACCTGCGCTGTGGTCGCCCGGTCGCAGTACTCCGCTGACGAGCGTCCTGAAAAACAATATCATGACCATGGATTCAATGGCAACAATATAGGCCATGAGGCTACAAGCTGTACGCATAATGACAAGTATTATATGTTGGAGAAAACACAGCAATGATTATGATGATGCAGTCCTTATGATTCTGTGCAAATATGAGAATATCCTCCTAAATCAGTAGGAATATCGAGAATACCTTTTTATTTCTTGCACCAGAGGGCGCTGTAATTACTTTACCGCCAATTTAACTGTCAAGCGACGCGTCATTGCATTCTTGTCAAGAATGCAATGACGCGTCGCTTGACAGAATCACAAGAATTTCTTGTGATTCTTTCGAAATTTCGAATTAATTTTGATTTCGGAAGTCGGTGTCTTCGGTTTTGTATTTTCTTTTTTATGCCACTGACTTCCGAAATCAAAATTATTTGTCACTTTGTAGTGTTTGTTTTGGAAGTCGGTTTTATTTTTTGTAAAAAAGTTTTTATGACTTGTACTTACAGTTTCACCGCGTGGTACGAGAACACTTATTGGGCAGGGTTGATGCGTGCCCACCTCAAACTCCGAGAATGAGGAGGAGCTGCTTGCCGATGCCCTAGAGCTAGTCGACGATAATTGTTCTCTATCCAAAGCAACATTATCGGCTCGCTTATGGTCCTCATTACCATTACCTACCGACTCCATTTATTGGTAAAATACAATGCTGTGTCTCCTAAAATCACTAAAAACAGACTCACTAACACTTTTAACACTCATGTCACTCGGTTACAATGATTAAAAGGCAATTAATGAATACTTTTAAAAATAAATAAAATTCTTGTTAGAAATTCGAAATTTCGAAAGAATCACAAGAAATTCTTGTGATTCTGTCAAGCGACGCGTCATTGCATTCTTGACAAGAATGCAACAGACAGATGTTTTGGAAGTCGGTTATAGGAAGGAAGCCTCCTTACCGCCACTATCGTGGCGTGCCCTGCGCTGGGTTGCGACAGTCGCTGATTCCAGGCCGCCATGAGATCGCGCCGGAGGTCCGTCTGCTCCGCCGCAATTTGCTGCGGAAACGGAGTTTCTCCCCGGCTTAGTACCTCCGCGCGCCACTCGAACAGGCGCGCGAGGACTATCGCCTCCAGATCCCACGGCGGCAGTCCGGCAAGGAGGCTTGCCGCCTCGCCCGATAATACCACTACCTGGTATGTAAATTACAGTGACAGGAACTTATTAGAACATCGTCCACATACACACATCAAAAGTGTCTAGGGATCAACATATATTTTTGGAATAACTTTTCTCTTGATTGATATTAATTTAAATTTTCTTTAAGGATTCATCAAATAAAGTGTTTTCGTTTGTCACAGTAACGATAAACCAAGTCACCTTTGCATTAATAAAGAAATTTGCCATTTTCCTAATAAAGGGATTTTTGACATTTGAACCACTAACATTAAAGTTCGAAAAAAAGACTGAAATAACAGTTTTCTTTAAAATTTTATTGGGTAACTTAAACAATTAATAATCCGTGTTTCTACCGCGAACACTAACAACACAAGAACATCGGTTTGGCATACTCCAAATGAGTTCATCCAAATCACGCTGTGGAATGGCCGCCCATGTTCGTTGCAACAACAAAAAAAGGTCTTCTTGCAACTGGATACCCTCCATATTCGGCAGAGCTCTTCTCTGTAGCATATCCCATGCATGCTCAATCGGGTTCAAGTCTGGCGACTGAGCAGGCCAGGGCAGGACATTGATGTTAGCTGCGGCGAGAGTCTGTCTTACAACTCTTGCGGTGTGCGGTCGTGCATTATCATGCATTAACTGAAATAAGGGACCGATTTGCACTTGTAGAGGAACGATGACGTCAGATACAATCGTCTCAGCATAAATTTGAGCGTTGAGGTTGCCTCTGATCCAAATCAACTCAGTTCTTCCGCCGATCCAAATACCCGCCCATACCATGATGGTTCCACCACTATAAGGATGGACTTCCTGGCAGGATTTTAATCGCTGTTGGCGTCCAGGGGTTCTCCAGTGTCGTATACGTCTTGTATCCGGTCTCATACCAAAACGAGACTCATCAGAAAAGCACACGAAACGCCATTGTTCTTCTGCCCAATTTCTGTGTTCAAGAGCCCATTGATATCGAATCCTACGATTGTGCATTGCTATAGGTGGTACCCGTAGCGGTCTTCGGGAATGAAGGTTCACTTCATGCAAGCGGTTTCTGACTGTTTGGTCGCTAATTAAGTTCCCTGAAGAGTGATGAAGCCTCACGGCTAACATCATGGCGGTTATTGTTGGAGCTCTTCGAGTTAAGATTTGAATGTATCGGTCTTGTCTCCGTGTGGTGCAGCGATACCGTCCTTCATGGCGCTCAGCCACGGTACCAGTGCTTCGGTAACGTGTCCAAAGTCGACTGATAACACTCTGACTTGTATTCAGAGCTAAAGCCACAGTACGTTGCCGGGAACCAGCTTCTATCATTCCCACGGCTCTGAGCATTTCTTCCCTGCTTAAATGACGTCGCCGCTCCATAATAACGTTGGTTTTAATCAGTAGTAGGGAAACAGTAGCACTAATAATGTCTTCAATGCGTTGTATGTTTTTATAGGGAAAATATTGACAGCTGATTTTCATCTTTTACTCGAATTTGATTGACAGTTCCTGTTTCAAATTATGAAATGCACCAAAAAGGATCCATATAAATTTATAAAATCATAAATTTATTACAAAGCCACATCTCAATCTCAAGAAATCCGCATAAAAATGCTTGATCCCTAGACACTTTTGATGTGTGTATATTAAGCAGGATTTTTTTTTGATTTTTGTTGATTTTTCAAAAACCGCTTATTCGATTTCGATAAAAAATTTATGGGACCATTTGGAAAGTATACCCTTTCCAACAAAACAAGAATTTTTCAAATCGGTTGGCAAGCAAGGGAGTTATGCGCGAACAAACATAAAAAAAAAAATACAAACATCCGAATTGAAAACCTCCTCCCTTTTGAAGTCGGTTAAAAACCGATTCGCACCGATCCTCGTATTGACACTTTAATGTCACAAATGTCGTATATTTTGAATTACTTAGGCCAGTATCCCGTTTTTTATGGTGCAGATGCACGTATAATAGCAATGTAATACCTAGTACTAGTACAGGTACTTATTCGCAACCATGAAAGTAATTCGGAACCATTCATTACATTGCCTACTCAGCCTGAGTCACTGTCTCTCAATTGGGGTTTTTTAAACACTGATGTTGACGATAAGAAGATTATTCCAGCTAGTGATAGAGATAGATTTTTAGAGTTATAAGCCTGAGAGTCAAACTGTTGTAAGTTTGACTCTCAGGCGTGGAAGGGCATTCGGTACAAGCAAGTTTTGCAGGGCTGCTTGGCAACACCAGGATTTACAGGACTTCATAGTAATGATGAATGATGTCATTTTAATAAAAACAAAGACTTTTCGTCAGCGACGTTCTAATGGTGAAGGGTCAAACTAAGCCTAAAGAAAAATTAACCTCAACAGGATTTCAGAGGGCCTGAAATTTGCCACAAAAAAATGGGCTCAATTAGGGGCAAGCCGGTTCATTATAAAGTTAGTAGTAGGTTACCGCTTGCCTCTCAGGAAAAAACCTCCTCTGAAATACCCAACCAAAGCATTTTTAGAATGCCTAGCCACCAAAGTTTCCCCAGAAATGACACAAATGGTCAAGGAAGGCCATCGACTAAGGACCCGGGCTTCTTCTCGAAAATATTCAGAAATCAGATGGGGTCAATTTTCGACCTCAAAGCAGTGTGTAGTAGACTTTCTTCAAGCAAACGACTGGTTAGTGAAGATCAATTTTCACCAGGCTTATTTCCATCTGAGTGTCGCGGAGACTCACAGAAGGTTTTTACGGGGTGTTTACGATGGAGAAATCTTTCAGTTAACAGCACTACCGTTCGGCCTGTCCTCGGCATATCGTGTTTTATCAAAGTTTCATCAAATATTATGAGGTGGCCGCGCGGGTTAAACGGAGATATTATAGACACCGTCCTGAAAGTAGACTTACTTATAATTCCTGGAACAGTTTGGGGTTCAAACACTAGGGCCATGGGGCGCGAGTCCCTACTTTGTAATAATAGCAAAATCTTGTTTTTTCATAAGTTACTGATGTAAAGAACCAACAGCACTTCGCGCGATCGAATTTTCTTATACATAATCCTAGTACAGGCGGAAATTTAATCATATTAATATTATAAGTGGATACTTAAAATATAGAACAACCAACTCACCCACTAACAAAAACATCACATTCACGAAGAGAGGTATTTGTCCCTCCATTGCTTCAAAAATAATCTTTTGAAATTATTAAGTAACACGTAGGCACAAAGCGATGGCTACTCACATCTTCTATACCGAGCCACATTCACTAGATAACTGTCGTTATTTGTTTCAAACAACTGAAATCGATTGTTCGTAAACTCAGAGTGGTTTTCAAAATAGAGTGTTTGTTTGAACGTGTTGTAGTCTGGCTCAGAAAACAAACAGCATTTTCTTTTTAATACGAGAAATCATATATAACTCCTCCCAGAGCTGCTGAGTGCTCCACCTAGAGCGGGAGGAGTTAATATGATTTCGAAGGGAGCGTCAGACTTTTACTGGCTAAAACCCATCCATGTTTTTTTTATGTTCCGAAGTAGCGGTAACCCTCTTGGAAAATCCTGCATACTTCTTCTTCAAATGCTGGCATCGCTTTGAGGCGCGCGTGGAACACGTACTCGCTGTCCGCCACGGGCCTGAACCGGATCGGACGGTGAGCTACCCATTCCTCACCGTCCGCAGGCCCGCGCCTACGGTGGACGGGAGTCGGTAGTGGCACCCAACGCCCGGGGCGTCTCCCGCGGCGGCTGAGACGGGAAGATCTTTCCCTCTGCCATCCCGCCACCTCCTTCGTGAGTATGACTGCTTCGCGGAAGAAGGTGACTGCCTCTCCCTCCCTCTCACTCCGGATCATGGCTTGTACCAGGGCATGACGCGAGAGGTCGCCGTCGCCGCAAATGGCGTCTACGAGGACGCCCAAGCGCGGCAGATCTTCACTGTGTGCTCCACCATTTCCTGTGCGCGATCCTCACAGTGGTAACACCCGGGCGTTTCCTCCCGTTTGATTATGTGCAGGAGTCTCCCGAAACATCCATGTCTAGTGAGGACCTGCGTCAGGCGCTAGGTGAGGGCGCCGTGACGCCTCTCTAGCCACTCCTAAAAGAGGGGTCGTACCGCCACTATCGTGGCGTGCCCTGCGCTGGGTTGCGACAGTCGCTGTGTCCAGACCGCCATGAGATCGCGCCGGAGATCCGTCCGCTTTGCCGCAATTCGCCGCGCAAACGGAGTTTCCCTCCGGTTTAGTACCACGCGCCACTCGTACAGGCGCGCGACCACTATCGCCTCTAGATTCCACGGCAGCAGTCCGTCAAAGTGATTTGCCGCCTCGCCCGATATCGTGCGGTACCCCCGGATAAGCCTGACGGCTACTTCCTACTTTTGGGGCGCGTGCAGGTAGTGGGCGGCTCGCCGCCGCAGTGAACGCGCCCACATCGACCGCAAGACCCACGCGTAAAGCCTCCGGTAGGAGGCACTTGGATCCCTCAGGTTGGACAGGAGAAAACCAACCCTTTACTTAAGTACAGCTCCAGTGGCGCTTTCTAAAATGCAGTGAGTTACCTTTTTTATTTAGTAGTAATTTATAGTAATCTTTGCATGTGTTTAGCTATTTTTATTTCGACTCAACCATCGATATAAAAGCATACACTGCAGTCAAGAAGCTGGACATCCCAAATAAGGAGAGGTGATATTCCACACATGGACAGCTGTTAAGTCTGTACAAAGCACAGATCCCTTCCTATATGGAGTATTAGTAACAATGCCAGCTTCCTGCATTTGACTCCGTGGAACGCGGAGTAAAAGGCTTATAGGTGATGAGACGTTAGTGGATAGGCTACACAGCCCGGCATCGACTTAGTGTTGCTTGCCTGTCGGTCTTCTACAGACTACTTCTCTACTCTAGTTCAGAGAGTACCTATGCGCCAAATTCATACAAAATAATAAGCAAGAATTATTATTTAGTTCCCATCATCATCACAACATAACACATCGTAAAAAATAATTCTCCATATGCTACTTACTCCGAAAGAATAGAGTATGCAAATACCTACCTTTGTTTGTGGCAGTCAATAAGTGAATAGATAACATCCCTCGGCCAATAATCCGGTGAGCGATCTCGGTGACAGTTGGCAATGTTGGTGTGATGGGTATGTTGGCGATAAACAATAGTATATAGCTAGGGTTGGTGTAAAACAACGAAGTTATTTTAAACCACGTATTTAAAACTACATTTTATTAAAACAATGTTTTTATCAGGAGTCCTCATTTGGGCGCGATTTTGACCCACTTTAAACAGCCACATTTCGTTCAAACTTTGTAGATTTATCGAGAACTGATGATAATAATACATTAATTTGTATTCCATTTTTCAATTTGCAAAATAAGGTATTTTTTATTTACATAATTTTCATCTATAATCGATAAGGCAGGAATTGATGTTAATTTTAAATTCCAACCATTATCTTTAACCGATTTATCTAATATTAGGAAATTTTCGAATACCAAAGAGAATTTTTAATTCAAAAAAGCAAATAATAGTCCAAAAAATACAAAACACGCTTTTATAAATAAACCTAGTTTGGTTTATTTATAAAAGCGTGTTTTTTTTTTATTTTTTTCAAACTATTTTTTAATCTCATCAAGTAGCGTAATCCCCGCCCTGCTCCGCCGCCGCCCTGCTCGGGTTTAACTACTCGACAATACATCGAGATATTCCTTAAAATCCATTAATTTCGTAGTTTTAAACAACAAAGACACGAATACCTACTACTATTACGCTACTTTTATGTATAACTTATTTATACCACCACCACTGCTACCACTGTCCTATAACCACCAACATCACATATTTAATAATAACACCAGTCTATTACTGTCATACTGAAAGGGCAGGAAATTGCTCACCACGATTCCTTACGACGAGTTGTCGATTTCAAATTTATATTAACTTAAGTCCAGGTTTCCTCACGATGCCTTCATCGATGTCAGTCAGCAAAGTCCAAAATGATGATATGAATTGAGAAAGTCACATTGGTATTGGTTGGACTCGGATTTATACCCACAACCACGCGCATGAGAGGCGAGGCCTTAACCACCGGCCCATTGAACTACAGCATGACTACCAACTGCACTCAGGATAATGGCCACTCCGTGTGCTTCTTAATCCGTCTAAGTAGTATGTTTGTTTTAGAGCTATTACGTAGTTAGTAAACATCCCGCGGTCACCGCGTGCTTGAGCTGCGTCACGGAGTTGTCGTGCGATTAGAATAAACTTTCGAATAGAACAAGAAAAAAAATATAAGTAAAACTCGTTATAAAACCAAGCTTTTATATAAAACAGTTCTAAATTAAACTTACGTAAGCACAGAACTTCAATGTTTTCTTGAGGCTTATATAAAAGTGTAAGAACGCCGTTTACGCCTTAACTTTTCTTTTTTCAAACACAATTATGTCTTTATATCTTGCTTAGTTGAGGTGTCACTATGATGCCTTCAAAGCTCCATAATCAGACCCTGAACACGACCTAGTGGCACGTGTCAATAAACTTAAACTCAAGGCATTTGTTTCAAATAAACCGATTACAAAACAGGGTCAACACAACAAAAAAGGGTCGGTCTGTTACCAAGCCGAACCCGTTTGTCTTTTTAAAAAAAAAACAATTAAGCTACTGGAACCACTTTATTTCACCACTATCAAAATTCACAGGCACACAAGTTTTTATACAACTTATATTTGAGAATGTCTCTCTTAATTGCTCCCTTAATTTGGGCAACTAGTTTACGCGACAGCGTCCAGAATCTAACTGACTCTATAATGCATATAAATTATGTGCATCAGGTAAAAATGCAACATCAGCCATTTAGTAATGGAAAAATACACGATTAATTAATACAAGCTGACTTAGGCTTTATTGCCTAGTAATAAGGGTTATAACAGCTCCCCCTTTTAAACGAAGCTTTATCTCATTAAGATGAAGCGAAGTGAGATTGAAGATGTAGTAGATATTAAGAGAGACACTTTACAACTTAATTAGATATTATTATTAGAAATATAGAGGTTACATAATTCTTAAAAATTAAAATTGACAACATAATAAATTAATAGTTTTACATTTAAAAGTTTAGGTTTCTATTTGACGGAAATCTGATTTTATTAACCTTACTAGTGGATTTATAATTTGGGTAATGAGTAGGCAAAGACTGAACTGACTTATTGTCTTCTTCAGAGGTTGAAGATACTTCCGTCATCTCAATGCTATTTGAGATTTTGGACTTGCGTTTGGTATTCTGATTATAACATTGATTAAATATTTGCACGCAACATCCAGAATTAGAAACATTTTTGTTCTTAAAATACCTATATAATTTATAAACTAAGTATAAAGATAAACACACAATTAGAATATAAGTAAAAGTAGAATAGTAAGGGCCATATTTAATAAAATGAGATTGTTTTTCCAAATTATTCAGTTCTTGTTCTAAACTATCCATTTGATGATTTGCATATTTGAGAGAATCTAAATTAATTTTACTCAAAGAGATGGGCGACAAATGTGGTAAACTTTTATTAAATAGGTCCTTCTTACAGCAGTCATCAGCTGTTATATCAAAGCTTATATCTAAAGGAGACTTAGTAAGTATAGAATAAGTACTAGTCGGTATCAACTGAACCGTTTTAGAATACCCAATACAATTAGGTGATAGTTTTACAATTCCTGTACCTGTAATTGAATGGTCATTAATGTTTTCATCACATTTAATAGTCAATTTATTTGTATTTGATTGAACATAAATCCATTTGTTATTTCTTAATTTTTGCCAAATATCAATCTGACCATATAATATTTTAGCATTGCATTCAATGTTATCTCAGTTAAGATTTTAGATTCACAATTAGGATTACTTATACATGAGTATATAGTATTTAATTCACAGATAGAAAAGTTACTATTTATAATTTTACATTTATCAAGAGTGTCCAACATAGCATAATGCATCCTGTCATCACTTAATGCAATATAAGAATTAGAAGGCTGAATTAAAGCAAATGTGTTATGTGAGTCATCGTGAGGTGTAGGTAGTGGTATGTTTTTATACGTCATGAACTTATCAGGTGTGATAAAAGGGATCTGTAGTATAAAAATAACATTATTGTTGTAATAATAAGAACTAAATTCGGAGACATCAATAATAGAATGAATATTTTGAATGGATAAGGGAACTGAAAATCTAACCTTTTGCTTACTTGACTACTATGCTTAGTTAATTCTAAATAAAGATTTAAGGGACTTATAACACTAGGATGTAGTACATTAACCTTAGAAAATAAAATAGAATTTAGTGTAGTATCTAGTAGGTTAGTTATAGCAAGTAAAGATCCTTCGATAATGTTAAGAAGGTTGTTTAATTTTGAAGTATATAGTAATAGGTTGTCGGTCTTTGTAATTTGGGAAAGTATTTCATTCATCTGATTAATTTGGGCGTTTAATTTCATCTCATTTTGATTAAGTTTGTAAATAGTAGTATTAAAATTATTTATAGTAGACTTGATAATGTGAATGTTTTCTCTCATTAGATGAAATATTTCTGTTTCACTCTTTTTGCATGATTCAATTGCAGCATCATATTTTCGGGCATCATCCGCGTCTAATGTACCGAAAAAAACTTTAAGATTTCACCTCCGAATTCTAAAGATCGTTTGACTTTACTTGTTAATTGGTTGGAGATGATATGCGATAATGATTGCAATTTGGTAGAACTAGACTGGATTAAAATTTCGATTGGGCTAACCATGTCTTTGCATGTATTTACCTCTTGTGGTTGAATCTTGCTGCACAAATTTAGAGTATCGTGTAACAGAGAATTGATCTTATTAAGATAAGGTTCTAAAGATATTAAATCTACATGTGTGATCACTTTCCAATGATCAGTATAAAAATTAATATTAGTAGTAGGTTCAAAAAAAATAAATCCCGGGGCTATGATAGATTGGGAAGATGTTTGATTCGGTGCGGCTGAGGCATAAAGTGCCCTGGCAGCATATTATTCTGAAAAGAAATATAGTACATAGGTTAAGAAGTAGAAGGCTTAATTTCGTTGGTATGATATTTAATAGCTTTGCGTCCTACTTGTAGGGTTACATTGTGTTTGTTATGAACTTTGATAATTTTATAAGGGCCTTTCCATATAGGCGATAAGGCTTTACGAAGCCTATGATGTTGTTTGAGATAAACCATATCTCCTACCTTGTAAGTAATGTCACGGGAGCTTGCGTCATAGTATTGTTTTGATTTTTCTTTACTGTTTATAATGTTTTGAATGGCTTTTTCGCGACTAAAGCGCATTCTATATTGTAAAGCTCGAATATATTCGTTGTATGTATTACCAGAGCTTTCATATAACGAATTTGGAATGGATGGTTTATAACCATATAATAACTCGTGAGGAGTAAAGTTAGTAGTACTGTGAGGTGTGGTATTATAAGCTAGAATCGCAGTGAATAAGTAACAATGCCAGTCGTTCTGGTTTTCATTAACAAATGATTTTAGGTATTCCTTTAAAGTAGCATGTGAGCGTTCAAGAGCTCCATTGGTTTGTGGATGATACGGAGTAGTAAAAAGGGCCTTGACCTTTAGTATTTCGGTCAATTGTTTAAATAATTCGGATGTAAAACATGTACCTAAATCTGTTAGAATGGTTTTTGGAAAGCCGAAGAGAGACATAAAATGAACAAGATTTCTGGCTATTTCTTCACTAGTAGCCGTAACCATTGGGTAAGCGCTAGTAAATTTAGTTAAGTCATCTTGTAAAGTTAGGATGAATCTAAAGTTTTGATAGCCTGCGTCGGGCAAGGGGCCTACGACGTCAAGGGCCAATCTTACAAATGGTCTAGTAGATGTAGAAGTTATCTCCATCGGAGCTTTGTTTGATTTTCTTAAAGGCTTATTAATTTGGCAAAGTTTGCAATTCTTTACGTATTGTTCGATGTCAGACCGCATGCCTTTCCAATAGTAGGCAGCTTTAATACGCGAGTACATTCGTTGTGACCCTGGGTGACCTGCTATAACAGAGTCGTGGTTTTCTTTTAATATTTTAGGAACTTCTACCGGAGTAGGATAGATTAATTGATTTTTATATGTAAGAGCGGGTGGGCTCGGGGATCTCAAATGATGATCAGACATTTTGTAAACTCTTTTT
Source organism: Hyppa rectilinea (assembly GCA_951799385.1). NCBI lineage: Eukaryota > Metazoa > Arthropoda > Insecta > Lepidoptera > Noctuidae > Hyppa > Hyppa rectilinea. The sequence continues at coordinate 15,112,625 of OX637324.1, forward strand.
ATTTTCCTTCACAACCAACAGTAATTCACACAACTTAGTTTTACGATGCACACAGTTCGAAATACAATTGAATGCTGTGCCGTCTGCGGCTTGAGCTAGCCTATTTATACGCTTAAACGACTATCAATGTCTCACGGCAACGACTTCCGGTGACATTTGATTTTCAATAAAGTTTAGTTTTAATTTAGTAAATAAGCAATGTAAATTCGCACAATAATTGATTTCTAATTAAAAACAATTTAAATAATTTGATTTGTAAAGTTAGATAAATAAGAATTATTTTATGTAAACAAAGTTTTGACTTCCTTTTTAGCCTTAAAAATAATACTTAAATAAAAACAAAGCTTAAAATAATAAATACTTAATTTTGTTAGATTTAATAATGTAATGCAAAATCCCTTTTTTATATATTGCACTGATTCGTGTTTTCGTTACGTCATCAGGCATTTTGACGTTTGTTTTGTTCTGTGGTACGGTCGTTATTTGCCAGCGCTATCACGGCCATACTGACGAGCGGGCCTTGCTAGGCCCAGCGAATCTCTCTGAAAAATACAGAAGAATAAAAAAAAAAATGAAAAACTTTTTAACCAGACTCAGAGGCAGCATCGCTTGGTCTGGTGAAACTGTCAAACTCAGAGGTCGCAGATTGTAGCTTGATCATAAAGATTCAGAGGCTTATCTTTGACTTGGTTTGACTGAATATTATTAACCAACCAACTGAAACCATGACCATGACCAAGGCCTTTGAACACATCCATTCTAAAACTCCAACTCAAAATCAAACTCAGAGGTCGCAGATCGTGGCTTGATCATAAGATTCAGAGACCCGTCTTTGACTTGGCTTGACTGACAATATTATTATTATTATTTTTTTTTATTTTTTATTATTATTATTATTATTATTATTTTTTTTTATTTCTCAAAATTAAACGTTTCATTTAATTTTTTCAATTAACTTTCAGTTTTAAACAATGTTATAAACAGGTTCTCACCTTTTTATTATTTTTATTTATTCTCGCTATCACGGTCTATTCATTCAGTTAAATTAGAATTAGGTACCAATCTCATGTGTTCATGTGTGATTACAGTATTTTTGTTTCGCAGAGATCGAAGGTCTTTTACTTCGTATCTATGATTGTCGAGGACTTTCATTATTTGATAGGGTCCCAGATATTTCGGTCCTAGTTTATTACCCGACCATTGAGTATCTTTACAAAGAACAAAGTCTCCTTCTAGAAAGGGTTTTATTTTGGCGCACTTAGAATCGAAACGTGTTTTATTTTTATCTGCTGTTTCGGCCATTCTGTGCTCTGCGTCTAAACGTATATCATGTTTGTTGATGTTTTCGTTACATAGGGATATCTGTTCAATTGCCGGGGGAGAGCATCTTTTGCCTAGCAGGAGTTCCAAAGGGGAATATCCGGTAGCTTTAGATTTCGTACAATTTAATGCTAGTTGTAATTCACCTATTTTATTTACCCAAACTCTCGACTGCGTTAAAGATATAGCTGTAAGATGATCTTTAAGAGTACGCATTTGTCTTTCAGCTTGACCGTTAGCTCTAGGTGTACCGCGGGCAATAGCATGATGTTCGATACAAAAAGATTTAAAAAACTCTTCGATTTCTGTTCCCATAATAGCCGATTCCCTGTCAGAAATAATTCTACATGGGGTGCCAAAAATATTAATCATTTCGCGAAAACTTTTTAAAATGAGGTTACTACTTTTATCTTTCAATGGATATAGAAGTATAAATTTAGTAAATGCATCAATAGCTACCAGAACATATGCTTTTTTGTTTGTGCCGGTAAGATTGCCCATAAGGTCTACATGTATCGTATGGAAAGGTATGCTAATTTTATCAATGGGGTGCAGTTCCATTTGCTTTTTGCCTGAAGGTTCTTTGCCAATTTTGCATTGTAAACAGTTATCGCAAAATCGACGTACGCGTTTTGTCATGTGTTTGAACCAAAACTGTTCCCGAATTTTATCCAAAGTACGTTCCCACCCCGTATGCAAAAGGTTTTCGTGATATCTATTTATTAACGAACTAACAAGTGATTCAGGGACTACTGTACGAGTTAACGATTCTCCTTTTTGGTTTTGTATAGTTATCATCAAAAGATTCGATCGAATACTAAATTTTCTATCATATTCATCTTTATTCTTTATGGCATCCCGAAGAATGTTGAGTTCTTTGTCTCTCTCTTGCTCAACTATAATCCACGCTGGATCTTTTGTTAAAATATTTATTACCGGATTTCTGCTTAAAAAATCTACGTGGGCCATTTGTTCTCCCTTACGGTAAACAACATCAAAGTCAAAATTTTGTAAGTATGCCCATAGCCTATGGACTCGAGGTGTGAGTTCCTTTTTATGTTTTGAAGCCTTAAGGGCATTGCAGTTAGTTACAACTGTAAATTTGCGCCCATATAAAAAATGTCGAAAGTGTTTTATTGCTCTGACAACAGCCAAAGTCTCCAATTCGTATGAATGGTACCTTGTTTCAGCGTCACTAGTGCGCATACTAAAATATTCAATGACTTTGCGACGATTATTGTCATTCTGAATGAGAATAGCTCCAAGACCTTTGGCGCTAGCATCTGTATGGACTTCTATTGGAAGAGATGGATCAAAAATGCAGAGTATAGGTACAGAGGTTAAAAGTTTGATGACATATTGTCTACTTGTTTCGTGATTGGGAGACCATACAAATGGTACGTCTTTTTTTGTTAAACCATATAGTGGGGCCATTAGTTGGGAAAATTGAGGGATAAAACGCCGAAAATAGCTTGCTAGACCGTTGAATTGCCTAAGTTGCTTAAGTGTTTTGGGTGGTTCTGAAAATTTAAGTGCTGTTAATTTAGCAGGATTAGGCTTCACTTCACCATTTTCTATAATGTTACCGAGATATTCTATGGACGTCTTGAGGAATTTACATTTTGAATGATTTATCGTAAATCCAGCGTCAGACAGTCTGTTTAATACAAGGGCCAGCCTATCTAAACCTTCTTGCTCAGTAGACGAGGGAATTAAAACATCGTCAATATATACTAGTGCAATATTGTCACGATAGTCTCCTAGAGCTGCATTAATGGCACGCTGATAAACTGAAGGTGCATTACTTAGACCGAATGGCATTGATAAGTACTCATACTGGCCGTCCGGCGTAACAAAAGCAGTTTTTTCGATAGATTTTTCTGAAATCAAAATTTGGTGGAAGCCCGATTCCATATCAAGGCTTCAACACAAAGCCGGTCATCACCATTTTTCTTTTTTACAAGCAAAATAGGACTTGCAAAAGGTGAGCAACTATCTCTAATAATACCCTTAGTTTTAAGATCTTCAATAATTGTCTTAACCTTTTCTCTCTCTACAGGAGCTAGTCTGTAGGGCCTTCTTTGTACTATACGATTAGGATCTTTTAATCTTATAGTTAATTTGCCCGTAGTCACTTTTTTATGTTGATTGAAAGTAAATAATAAGGTGTGTTTTTCAAGAATACTTATCAACTGGGACGTATCTTTCAAATCAGTGTCAATATTAGCCAAAGATGATGATATTTCATAATTAAAAATGAAACTTACTCTTTCTATAGACGTTCCTTCGTTTGTAATTGAAATTTTAATCCCCGGTATTTTGATAGAGTCTAGCCCTAAAATTACATCATAATTTAAATCATTAACGACATGTACTTTAACTTCAAAGCTCACACCATTAAATGTCGCTACAGTGTTTATTGATTCACTCGAAGGTATGCTACTGCCCCCAAATCCTCGTAACTGCAAAAGTTCTATTTGGCGTTTACCCCTAATTGACCCAGAAACTTTTTTCTTAATAAGTGAACATTCGGCACCACTATCAATTAAACAAGAAAGAAAGATATCACCTATTTGTACTTGAACTTCGTTAGGCGCCTTTTCCTTCTGGATCGTATTGATTTCTCGGCGTGAAGGTGGTGGCGCAGCTATTGAAGCAGTAGCAGGTACAGATGACTTCCCAGATTGTGCTTCATTTTTCTTTTTATGCCAGCATCGGTCAGATGGATGGCCTGGTTTCTTGCAGATTTCACAAAGTTTGTTCCTGCAATCACGGAAAATGTGCCCTGGTTTGTTACAATTGTAGCATGTTGTAGTTGTTGGAAGGTCAAACCTTGGTTGTTTAGCACGTGGTTCATCTGATATTGCATCGGCGGGTCGTTTACGGTAGTTTGCCAATGTCGCAATCAGTTCAGCTTGCGATCTTGGTGCAGACCTGAGGAGTTCAGCTTGATAAAACTTTGGTCTTATGCCAGATATTACAGCTTCCACCATGAGCTCAGTAGGAGCATTTGGAGAAATCCTTGAAAACAAACGCCAAGACTCGGCAACATATTATTCAGAAAAAGTTTTAGCCTGATTTGAAGTATATTCCCGAAATGTATTGACGTATACAATATACCTAGTTTCGCCACTAAATTGTGCTATGAGTTCTCTTTGGAGAGAATCCCAATCAGCAAGAGAATGAGCATTAGTGTCTGCCCATTGCTTGGCGCGTCCTTGCAAGCATGCCAATCCCTTCATCATAGCAACAAACTGTGAACAACCTCGCATCGTGATTAAAGAGGTAACTTGTTTACACCATTCCTCAATTGTTATTTTATGCTCGTCGGGATCATAATTAGGTAAATAAATTTCACTTAGCTTGTGGGTACTCGTGTTTTGGTTCCGAAAAACCATCCTTTCCAGCAATTTGATCTGGCAGCGAAGTAAACTCAGTTCATCAGAATTTCCAGGTCAAGAGGTCGGCAGGGTAGGCGAGTACGTCGATGGGTCCAGTTCAGGCTCGGGCTCATCCCTTTCTTCTGATGTAAGAGCGGGTGGGCTCGGGGATCTCAAATGATGATCAGACATTTTGTAAACTCTTTTTATTTTCCTTCACAACCAACAGTAATTCACACAACTTAGTTTTACGATGCACACAGTTCGAAATACAATTGAATGCTGTGCCGTCTGCGGCTTGAGCTAGCCTATTTATACGCTTAAACGACTATCAATGTCTCACGGCAACGACTTCCGGTGACATTTGATTTTCAATAAAGTTTAGTTTTAATTTAGTAAATAAGCAATGTAAATTCGCACAATAATTGATTTCTAATTAAAAACAATTTAAATAATTTGATTTGTAAAGTTAGATAAATAAGAATTATTTTATGTAAACAAAGTTTTGACTTCCTTTTTAGCCTTAAAAATAATACTTAAATAAAAACAAAGCTTAAAATAATAAATACTTAATTTTGTTAGATTTAATAATGTAATGCAAAATCCCTTTTTTATATATTGCACTGATTCGTGTTTTCGTTACGTCATCAGGCATTTTGACGTTTGTTTTGTTCTGTGGTACGGTCGTTATTTGCCAGCGCTATCATATATATGTGAACTTTTATATTAGTATCATGGAAAATATACGAAATCATATTATAGATTTTAGTATACGAAAGCTTTGAAAATGGGTCCGTGAAATCTGGTAATGCAAGATTGGTAATATTTTGGCAATCAATTAGTAAGTTTCTAAGCTTAATTAGTAAGATATAAACATCTCTATAATTGGTTTCCTCATAGTGATGTACTTTTGTAAATAGAAAATAGTAGGTTTTATTTTTGTCATTAACACATTGTATTGTAAGTGGCTCGCGTTCGGAATTTAGTAAGTCATCAGAATTATCTAGCTGCGATAATATTTCCTCGCAATGAGGCATAGAGTAGTCAAAGTCTAAAGAGACTGGACAAGCGATTATATTTAACTTAGATGAGTGTAGTCCTTGAATACACTCTTCGATGATGGTATTTGGGACTGGTAATTGATTTGTAAATTGAGCCTTGAAATATTGTTCGTAAGAAAAATTATTTACGTCAATAGCATTGATAGGGCAACGAGACAGCGCATCGGCGTTGGAATTGAGACGGCCTTGTTTATAAACGATTTCATAATCATATTCTTCAAGTTTGAGACGCCAGCGAATGAGTCTACTGCCTGGATCTTTTACATTAAATAGCCACACGAGGGGCCTGTGATCCGTTATTATTTTAAATCTATTACCATACAAATATGGTCGGAAAGTTTTAACAGCGAATATAATAGCTAGTAACTCTTTTTCCGTAGTTGAATAATTGCCTTCAGGCTTATTTAGAGTGCGCGACGCGTAAGCGATCGGTTTATCTTTGCCGACGGGACCTTGAGACAATATTGCGCCGACGGCATAGTTACTTGCATCAGTAGTAACATTAAAAGGTTGTGAGAAATCAGGGTATTGTAGAAGAGGAGCAGTAATTAGTTTTTCCTTTAGGATATCGAATGCATGTTGTTGTTCTGTGTCCCAGTGAAACACAGCATCCTTTTTTAATAGAGATGTCAGCGGTTTAGTTAACTTAGAAAAGTTTTCAATGAAACGGCGATAATATCCTATTAGGCCAAGAAACGACTTAATATTTTTAGGATTTTTAGGAACTGGAAATTGCGATACAGCGCTGACCTTTTCAGGATTCGGAGATACACCTTTATCGGTGATAATATGGCCAATGTAAGTTACTTCGTGCCTCAGGAACTGACACTTGTCCGGTTGGAGTTTTAAATTGTATTCACGAAATTTGTCGAATACTAGTTGTAATTTTTGTATATGATCTTGTAGATTTTGACTATACACTATACAATCGTCCAAATAGATATAGCAATGAAGGCCTTGTAAGCCTGATAATACGGTGTTCATAAGACGCTGAAACGTGGCAGGGGCATTTTTCAGCCCGAAAGGCATTCGGGTAAATTCGTAGTGACCCGACATGTCCGAATTTGTGCTAACTGTGAAACCTGTTTTAGGCGCGTCCTTGGGGCAAGTTTTCAATTGATGAAAGCCACTTGTGAGGTCTAGCATGCTGAAATATTTAGAGTGACCTAATTGGTCTAGAATATCAGTGATCAGAGGCAATGGATAAGATTCGGAAACAGTGACGTCATGAAGACGGCGGTAGTCAATGACTATCCTCCACTTTTGTTTGCCGGAAGCGTCCATTTTTTTCGGGACTACCCAAACTGGGGCGCTACAAGGCGAAGTTGAATGCCGAATAATATTTTGGTCTAACATTTTACGAATTTGGGAATCGACTTCCTCCTTGTGGCATTCAGGGAAACGATATGATTTCACATTAATAGGTGGGGCATCACCTGTGTTAATAGTATGCTCAATAGCATTCGTAAAGGTTAAAGGTTCACCTTCGACATGAAAAATATCTGTGTAGTGGGAGCAACATTCTAATAGAGCCTTTTTCTCTTCATCATTAAGATGCGAGCAACGGATGAGATTTAAAACCTTATTTACGCGATCACTTTTTGAACAAGAAATGTTATTAATATTATAAGAATTTACAAATGAATAATCAAGTTCAAGGGGCGTCGCTGTTGCGCAATAATCTTTTATTTCAATGTCACACTCTGTAGTGTTTAAAATGGTCACGTTTGTTTTCCCATTCGGTTTAATTGAGACGATGCAATTAGCGACATAAACGCCTTCACGTAAGATATGATCTAGTATGAGAGCTTCATTGTTCTGATAAAGTTCGGGAGAGTAATTTGATACAGTGCACTCGATAACTACTTCAGATCGAGCTGGAATATTGTATGAAGGTTGAGTATAAATAATGGGAATGGATTTATTAAATATGGAAATTGATTTTGAGGAGTAATCGATGTTTGTTTTAAAATAACTGCAGAAATCACTACCGATTATTCCATCATAATTGATAAGATTGATGTCATCTTTAGTGACATGAAATTTGTACTTATGTATGTTACCAGATAAGTTAAACTCCATTTGGAAGGTACCTAAAGTTTCAACTGGAGTTTCTGAACTGTTAATGCCCTTTAATTTGACGGTTTCAGAAGATAAAGTTGGAAGATTTTGTAAACAGGACCTTTTAACAATACTAATGGTTGATCCTGTATCAATAAGGAAACATAACTGTTCACGAGCGTGATTCGTATGTAGATAAGTATGAGGTAAAGCTACCTTTTTACAGTAGTCATTAATTTCGTATATAGGTTTAGTATTTGTATAAGATGTTTGTAATTTTTCGGCACATAGGTCACGCTTTGTTTCATCACTAGGCGAAGAAGAACTCAGTTTAATTGACTGAGATGAATATTTGGTAGTGTTCGTCTCTTTCGGATGAGACGCGAAGTTAGTAGAACTCATCACCTTCGGATGAGATGCGAATTTAGGAGAACTCATCTCTTTTGGATGAGATGCGAATTTAGGAGAACTCATCTCTTTCGGATGAGATGCGAATTTAGGAGAACTCATCTCTTTTGGATGAGATGCGAATTTAGGAGAACTCATCTCTTTCGGATGAGATGCGAATTTAGTAGAACTCATCACCTTCGGATGAGATGCGAATTTAGGAGAACTCATCTTTTTTGGATGAGATGCGAATTTAGGAGAACTCATCTCTTTCGGATGAGATGCGAATTTAGTAGAACTCATCACCTTCGGATGAGATGCGAATTTAGGAGAACTCATCTCTTTCGGATGAGATGCGAATTTAGAAAGATTAGTATAAGAATTGGCATAGGTCGTGTCATTTAGAGCTTTGTTTGATTTTGGCCGACACGATACCAAAATCTTGCTTAGTTTAAATTATCGTCATTATTTTTAGCAATAATTTCACACGTGTGTGTAGTTGCGTCATTAGAGTTAGTAGGTGCCGAGTTACGGTCACGTTGTGCATTTTCAGCGGCTTGCCGTTGCTTCATATTATATTGAAGCTTGCGACACTCTTTGATCATGTGGCCAACATTTTTACAATAATTACAAGTTTTAGGGTTATCTTCGAGATTAGTATTAGAGTTAGGAGACGGAACATTTTTGAAAATTTTAGAATCTCTATACTTTTGTTTATTCTTGAAGCATTCTGATGAATTGTGACCTGGCTTGTTGCAAGTAGAACACTGTTTAAGAGATTTTAGATGAGATCTGGATAGATTATATAATTTTTCTTCATCAATAGCATATTGTATAGCTTCATTAAGATTAGAGGGATTTTTGCAACGAACAATAGTAGATATGGAAGGGTTTAACCCTAGCATAAAGGTGTTTAGGGCAAGGTCCTCCATGGCTGCTATTCTGCCAGGCAGTTCCTTGTCGTTTTTGCAACTATAATGTATGTCTGACTGTATACGAGTCAATATTGACTCCACTCATAAAGAATAAATAGTAACATCTTCGTTGGATAATTGTTTACAGTGTTGCAGATCCGATAATAAATGTGTGGCGTGCTTTTTCTCCACGAAAGTAGACTTCAGGAAGGTCTTTAGCTCCGACCACAACGAAAATGACTTAAGGCTGCAAGCAACCTGTGCTTTTATCTTCTAGCTGTGAAATAACAAATTTACATAGCACAGTTTGTTGGTCTAGAGAAGCCAAGGACATGGCATTCTCACAGTTAGTAAGAAATGCGGGCAGGGTTTCCCTGTCACCATTGTAAGGTTTTATAAATTTGGTTAGGAAAGACAGTGTGATTTTGTCAGACATTTCCTTAGATTTGTGTAGTTCTTGTTTAACAGACATAAAAGATTATGATGTGTTGGACAAACTCAAGTTTAACAGTTAAGTAATAATGTTAAAATAATAAGAAATAGAAAAGACAAAACAATTAAAGTCAGTGAAGATAGAAAAGGCAGTGTAGTGTTAAGTATTTAAAATTATAAGTACACCAAATACAGAGACACGAATTCAGGGACACTTTGAATTTGAAAAATAGTAATTCACAAGAAACACTCACAGTAACACGATAACTGCTAACACCTGCATTATCGGGTGTGCGGTGGGAACTCGGAGTCCGGAGTCACGTTGCGCTGTGACGTATCGGAGTTGAACTTTCACACGGTTGGTTGACTGTGGAGTTTCTTGAGTTTGATGGTTGGTGAGTTAGACCTGGAGCTACCGGTGATGTTGATGCCGTCTGGAGCGGAGTTACATTATACAGTGGAGGCTGGCTGTCGTCCAAGTGTCGATGTGGCTGGAGCGGGCTCAAGCCGAAGGGCTGAGGCTGACCGTCGTCCAAGTAGTGATGCAGGCTTGACCTTGGGTCAAGTCTCACTGTCGATCAATTGACGGGGGCTATAGGTTCGAGATACCAGTATCTGTTAGACTCAACGTCGTAAGATTTCGTCTCTGGTATCCCACTTCTGACACCAATTTGTTACCAAGCCGAACCCGAACCGTCTTTTAAAAAAAAAAACAATTAAGCTACTGGAACCACTTTATTTCACCACTATCGAAATTCACAGGCACACAAGTTTTTATACAACTTATATTTGAGAATGTCTCTCTTAATTGCTCCCTTAATTTGGGCAACTAGTTTACGCGACAGCGTCCAGAATCTAACTGACTCTATAATGCATATAAATTAAGTGCATCAGGTAAAACTGCAAAATCAGCCATTTAGTAATGGAAAAATACACGATTAATTAATAGTGGAGTGTAGGAACGGGCAAGATACTCCAAGGACACAAACAAAACATGGAGACAAAATATTGGTTACATCATTCATACTAATACTATACATACACACTATTACCACAGTATAAAAAGATACAGTAGGACGACGCCTTTGATCTCGTGGTAAATGCCGACAACGTGTAGGCATTGTCGCAACCGCTAGAGTTGTCCCAAGTACACAATATTTGTTAATTTATTTTATATCATCATCGTCATTAACATTATTACTTACAATAACTAACACATTTACAAGTTGACGTGACATGACAAACTGGAAAATATTTATATTCAATAATAAAAGTGGGTTATACTTGCAAAACAAAAACGTAAAAACTCATGCTCTGGCTCGAGATACTATCAAGTATTTTCTTTCTATCAAATGAATAATATTTATTTGTTTACTTTTGAAATCGCAAACAGGTTCACTGCGTTAGTTGGTGCGGCATGGGGTCGATTATGTCCGAAACATGATTTGTCCCTGGTGCGTTGCTAGGTCGAAAACACCCGTTCGATTTTCCGTTTTCCGTTCTTATAATTATGTATAATGATTAAAGCATATTCCTTTACAGAAAAGACATTGCCAAGGTTTGGACCAAGTGCTGCGTAGGAGTGTGAGCTAGTCCAGCGGTACTGTAGCATTAACGTGAACTATAAAAAAGTTTTTTTTTTTAAATTTGGCCCCAGGAAAAATTAATAAATCCCAGTTTTGTGATAATGAATTATCATTAATTAAACAACGTTTTTGGGATATTTTTTCACAAAAATATATTTTATACCAAACAGTTACAATAGCATCGTACCGTATTCTGCCGAATTAACACAAAAATCTGTTCTCTTGTTTATCTGTCTCGATCGTTCGCGATCGTATACCTGCGCTTGCGGGGCTCTATTGAATTGAACTTTACTATTTTGTCTGGTCTTCACTTTCAGAGCTTAGTGGGAGAGCTCGATTTTTCTCTCCCTCTGGCTCAATTCTATCCGATACGATAAGATTGCGATGTTAAGTTTACTTTGCATTAAACCCCTTCAGGGTTGATGTGATCTTTCATATCGGTTTGTTTGCTGTTACGAAGCTCATAGCATCATATCTTTTCAAGATGAACATAAAGAGTAGACATTTATCTTCAAAAATCTACCATTGCTATATTGACAAACAATAGTGGAGGTCATAAAAACCTATTGTTGTACATGTTTCACGGGTCGGAGGACAGTTGGTTGTTGCACGCAGACTATGCTTGGTCTGATTTATTGGGTTTGCTAGGCACCAAGACGTGATTAGGTGTCCTTAGGTGTTACTGTAATTATTATTGTATTTTACATGGAGCCACGCCAATCTGACCTCCGCAAACCAGTCAGTAACTGGGTAATACGAAACCCCTTGATAAGACAGGCTGTCAGAATTTCTGGCTTCTGACCCGTAACGACTGCCAAAGATCCACGAATGACAGCCGGGACCAACCGCTTAACGTGCTTTCCAAAGCACAGAGGGGTCTCGATATTTAAAGATAGTCATCAGGTCAGGAGGTGATGGACTAACCATAGACTATAGAAATCTTCAAAAAACGACAGCATTTGCCTCGCGATTGCTGCGACTGTTTGTGTATGCATAGTTTACAACATACCATAACATAACATTACGCCAGTTCGCTTTTAAGGGCGCTTTAAAATTGTAACAATAATGCAGTAAAGGTGTAATTTATCATTGTTACATCTACATTTTTTTTTACAGTTGTAGATGTGTTGTGTATGTGTATAATTGTAATCCTTGTCCAACTGCGACACTAAACATTAAGAAAAACAAAATTAATAATAACAAAAACGTGAAATCGACTTGGCATGGGCATTCCATATAGAACACACTAAGTCAGGATTTAACGAAATACCAACGGGATAGGAAGTACCTAACGGGAAATCCAGTTTCCGCGGGTGGCTGCGGGGCAGAAAGCTAGTGATAAAATATTCTTTTAACTTATCCCTTGCACCAATCTTGAGAGAAACGGTGTTGTAGCTTCATTGAATAACTATAATCAAGAATTATTAACCTAAATAACCTTACCTAACTTTAATCTACACTATAATTATTTTACAATTTAACAGTTTTTGGACTCGGTGCCAATTATGCCCGCACTCACAAAATATTAACCTTAAAAAAAGTACAAGAGCAGCAATAAAAACAAAACAAACTGAAAAAAATAATTACAACACAAAACAGAAGGGAAAATACACACATCAAAAGTGTCTAGGGATCAACATATATTTTTGCAATAACTTTTCTCTTGATTGATATTAATTTAAATTTTCTTTAAGGATTCATCAAATAAAGTGTTTTCGTTTGTCACAGTAACGATAAACCAAGTCACCTTTGCATTAATAAAGAAATTTGCCATTTTCCTAATAAAGGGATTTTTGACATTTGAACCACTAACATTAAAGTTCGAAAAAAAGACTGAAATAACAGTTTTCTTTAAAATTTTATTGGGTAACTTAAACAATTAATAATCCGTGTTTCTACCGCGAACACTAACAACACAAGAACATCGGTTTGGCATACTCAAAATGAGTTCATCCAAATCACGCTGTGGAATGGCCGCCCATGTTCGTTGCAACAACAAAAAAAGGTCTTCTTGCAACTGGATACCCTCCATATTCGGCAGAGCTCTTCTCTGTAGCATATCCCATGCATGCTCAATCGGGTTCAAGTCTGGCGACTGAGCAGGCCAGGGCAGGACATTGATGTTAGCTGCGGCGAGAGTCTGTCTTACAACTCTTGCGGTGTGCGGTCGTGCATTATCATGCATTAACTGAAATAAGGGACCGATTTGCACTTGTAGAGGAACGATGACGTCAGATACAATCGTCTCAGCATAAATTTGAGCGTTGAGGTTGCCTCTGATCCAAATCAACTCAGTTCTTCCGCCGATCCAAATACCCGCCCATACCATGATGGTTCCACCACTATAAGGATGGACTTCCTGGCAGGATTGGAAATGGCAAATTTCTTTATTAATGCAAAGGTGACTTGGTTTATCGTTACTGTGACAAACGAAAACACTTTATTTGATGAATCCTTAAAGAAAATTTAAATTAATATCAATCAAGAGAAAAGTTATTGCAAAAATATATGTTGATCCCTAGACACTTTTGATGTGTGTATTTTATGGTCATATTAGATAGATACACTTGGCTTGGCACCGACTCCAAAAACTGTTAAATTGTAAATATAGTGTAGACTAGCTGACCCAACAGACGTTGTCCTGTCTTAACGATGATACCTACCCTACCTACCCTACCTACCCTACCTACCCTACCTACCCTACCTACCCTACCTACCCTACCTACCCTACCTTCCCTTCCTACCCCACCTACCTACCTACCTACCTACCTACCTACCTACCTACCTACCCTACCTACCTACCCTACCTACCCACCTACCTTTTCTCACCTTTTAAACCTTCCCTGGACTACGACAAACATTTCAACACCAAAATCAGCTAAATCGGCCCAGGCGTTCTCGAGTTTTAGCGAGACTAACGAACAGCAATTGATTTTTATACAGGGTGGGCCAATAATTTTTGCACTTTTAAAACATGAATAGAAATAAAACTACAACTGTTATTTTGTTGATTATATATTTAACGTTTTGAAAATTTAATGAAATTTATTTTTTAAAAATGACATCGTCGAGATGTGCACCGTCTCGTCGTTGGCACTCTAGCAATCGACTACGCAAACTTTGGAAAACTCGCTGACACATGCTGCGGGGGATCGCGGCTATCTCGTCGTGGATGTTTTGTTTTAATTGGGATATATTCGTCGGTTTATTAAGGTAGACTCGACTTTTCAGGTATCCCCATAAGAAAAAATCGCATGGTGTAAGATCCGGGCTTCTCGGAGGCCATGGAATATCACCTCTGCGAGAAATCAATTTATTCGGAAACATTTCATTGACTACCGGTAAAGTCACATTTGACGTGTGGCATGTTGCTCCATCTTGTTGCATCCAGGTCCTGCTGTTGTATCCTTGAAATTCATGCAACTGCGGCGTCAAAAACTCTCGCAACATCTTGACATATTCCGCTGAATTCACAGTTACATTATCTCCTTGATTATTTTCAAAGAAATACGGACCAATTATGCCCTTTGCTGATATGGCAGCCCATACTGTCGTTTTAGGTGAATGAAGTGGCTTTTGGTGTTTAAGGCGAGGGTTTTCCCTGCTCCAATATCGACAATTGTGCTTATTCACGTGCCCGTTGATGTGAAAGTGGGCCTCATCCGTAAAGAATCGTTGTTTTTGTAAAATTGTTTAACACAAAAAGCACGCTGTTGTCCCGTGAAGCGCTCCATCGTGACTAAAATTGCATGTAGCGACGCATAGTTTCCCGCCACCCGCGCACCCCTCCTTCCAACGGTATTCGAGAAATTTAGTGTTGCTATTTGCAAAAATTATTGGCCCACCCTGTATATATAGATTAAGGTTAGGTAAGGTTCATTTTTGTTTAGTAGTAGGAAAAATTGTTCATGCTCTATGGCCTTTTATTAAGTTTTTAAATAAATACTTCAAAACTTTAAAAAATGCCGTCAAGGTAACTAAAGCTTTGTACACTGCCGATTTGTAAACTGTCGATTAAAATGTGTACCTCCATAATAGACTTATTATTTAATTAGTGGGTAGATCAAGGAGTCTTTCCGGATCTAGTGAAATATAGTAAGGTTATACCACTTTTTAAGTCCGGGAATAGTAAAGACACCAATAAATTATTGACTTGTTTCCGAGATCCCAGTTTTCAGCAAGGTGTTTGAAAAAGTAATGCTTAATCAAATGTTCAATCATTTTAGCAACTATAAAAACTTAAACGACCAACTGTATGGCTTCACCAAAGGACATTGTACGACGGATGCCGTGTATCGATAAATATAGCTTTTAATAATGTGACGCGTGTCACATTATTAAAATACATTAATGAACGGCGTGGGAAAAGCCCAAGACGGCATAGGAATATTTTGGGATCTCTCCAAGGCTTGATTGCGTCCATCACGAAACCTTACTAACTCAATTTAGTAGATCTTATTTAAATGATAGACAACAGCAAGTTCAAATAAATTGTGTCAATTCTCTTGTTTTAAACGTAAAAACGGGTGTTCCACAAGGCTCTATATTGGGTTCTTTCCTTAGTGCATGCTAATGAACTACCTAATTTGTTAAAAACCCAACCACAGATGGTGTTAATTGCTGACGATAATTCTTTAATTTTTAAGGTAAATAGAGGTGAAAACTCAGATGAAGTGAGCTGTCGTTCCACTTAGTGCTGGGATTAACTCTATTGTCAGCTCATTTTATACTCACTTCACCCACGTTATTACGGTGAGATTTTTACAGAATGGCACTACAGGCCCGTTCTGAATGGAGCGTTCGTGTTCCACGCGCGCGTCAAAGGGTTGTCGGCATTAAGGAAGGGGCCCGTTAGGGGCGAAGTCTGCCGGGTCTGGTCGGGGATTGTCCGAAAGGGTTACCGCTTCCATGGAACTTAAAGGTCTAAGGAAGGAACATGGATGGGTTTTAGTCAGTCAGTCTTTGTTCGTATTATAATTATCAAATATTTGTTATGTATGGTCGGGTGTCAGATATAATAAAACATCCCAAAATGCGGTGTAAGACTGCCTTTATTATGTTGATACTATGACTTATATATTGGTTACACACATTGAAATAGAGGTTGCATACGTACTACATCACACCTCCCAAGGCAATAAAAAAAAAATATTCCTTTGCATGGATATTTTTTTTTGTTTATATATATAAAACTACGTAATGTGGTTACAAATTTAATGTAAAATTACTGTTTATTATCTATGAGTAATGGTTATGCGTTTGAGTTACTCGCAGGTTTTTTTTTTTTTTTTTTTATATAAGTATATTAATAAACAACTTATAACTAAGATTACAGTTGTTGTATCGCTTGTGTTTACAAACAAGCGAATTCCTTTTTTTTTTTTTTTTTTCAAACTTATACCTAAGATTACAGTTGAGTTCTGTGTTTACAAATAAAACATGTAAGTACTTTTTGTTGGCACCATTCATTCAGGGCATCACGAATGCATATCATTTTACAGCCACGATCGCAACGAAGGTCAGTAACCTAGGTATTGTTGCTAAGTATACAATATATTATGACTTTATGAGTAATACAACTTCGTTCTGTTTTTATGAATAACATCAATTTTTCCATTAATGTTTACCTCTACATTTGGCGACAAATCTCTAATAACAGTGTAGGGACCAGTATAAAGGTTTGAGAGCTTATTACCAGTTTCATTTTTAATCAATATTTTATCATTTGGTTTATATTCTACAGGTCTTACATATTTATCATATCTGTTTTTCCTTTCTAATTTCGAGTTAATCAAGTTTTCCCGTGCTTCTGTTTGTGAAATCTGTAATCTATATTTAAGCTCAAGGGGATAACTGTCATAATTGTATAGTGGTTCTACTGTTCTTAAAAGGTTACTTGGTAAGTTACATTTCTTTCCATACACAAGTTCGAAGGGAGTAAATTTTGTCGATGAATGTACTGTGGTGTTGTATGCAAAGGCCCAAAAAGGTAACCATGAACTCCATGAGTCTGGTCTTTGATTGATGTGCATTCTTAAAAAGGCCCCTAGGGTTTTGTGAGAATTCTCCAGTGCACCAATGCTCTGGTGATGATAGGCTGTTGAGTTCAGTTTGGAAATATTAAGAATTGTACATACCGCTTTGAATGTCTCTGACATAAACTCCGTTCCTCTGTCAGTACCGATTTCCCGAGGCACACCGTGCACGAGGATGAAGTTGTTGACGAACACACGAGCGACTTCAGCTGCTGTTCTATTCACTAGTGGAAAAGCGCATACATATTTTGATAGTTCACATTGAAGTGTTAAAATATACGTGTAGTTATAGTAATCTCTATCAAGAGGCCCTACTATGTCTAAAAATATCTTCTCAAATGATGATTGTGCCGTTGTGGTTATTACCATGGGTTCTTTTACCATAACCGTATACTTTTGTTTTTGACATATAGGGCATTTTTTAACATAGTTATTTATATCCTTTTCGAGACCCGGCCAGTAATAATATTTTTTAATGTTGTTAAACATTCTTTTTGTGCCTGTGTGGCCACTTGTGGGTAATAAGTGAAAGTCATTTAAAATGACTCTCCGATCTTCTAAATTATCTACTTTTTCTATATTATTTAAAATACACAATCGCGGTCCTTCCCATTTAGTATATCTTTTAACCTCATTAGTTATTTTTCCTAAGAATAAGTTATGGGATTTATTTTTCACGAAACATATTTCATGTATATCATTAACTTTACAGAAATCGCACATCGCTCTCACAAATGCGGCTGGCGTCAGTTGTGATCGAGCAGATGGATTTATATACAACATCATTTTTGCTTGATCATATGAAAATATATTATTTCCCTTATATATTCTATTCGTTTTTTGTAGCCTGTTTAGACTTGTTTTATCAATGAATTGCAGCTCTACTGCATTACTAGGCTTGTTAATTGTTCCCACAATCCTTGCTTGATCTTCTTGATCCGGGACACAGTTGTTTGCGGTATCTTCCGGAATATGAGAAGTTTGTTCTAATCGTTTTGTCTGTGCTCGTGTCATTACAAATAAACTTTCGTGCATGTTCTTTAAATCTTTCGATGATATTGGAATTCGAGATAAAGCATCGGCGGCTGCATTTTGTTGACCTTTGACATATTCTATTAAATAGTCATATTCTTCTAAACATAATCTAAATTTGAGCAGTCTACTTGATGGCTCCTTTAAACTAAATAAATATACCAGTGGTTTGTGGTCAGTTACTATTTTGAATGGACGGCCATACAAATAGGGTCTATAATGTTTTACGGCCCATACTATAGCCAGGAGTTCTTTTTCATTAGTCGGGTAATTACGTTCAGCTTTGTTTAAACTCCTACTGGCGTAAGCGACTGGCCGACCATTGCCGTTGGATAAAACCGCTCCTATCGCGTACCCTGACGCATCAGTTTGTACAATAAACTGATTTTTATCTGATAAATCCGGATATTGGAGAACTGGTGGTGTAGACATACATTCTTTAAGTGTCTGAAATGCCTTTTGTGCGTCGCTATTCCAAATGAATTCTACATTTTTTCTACACAAAATATTTAAACTGTTTGCAATTTCAGCAAAATTTGGAATAAATTTGCGATAATAATTCGCTAAGACTACAAAACGCTTTACTTCATTTGTGTTTTGGGGAATTGGATAGTTTTGTATAGCACTAATCTTTTCTGGATCGGGTAGTACACCGTTATCTGTTACGACGTGGCCTAAATAGAGCATTTCCTTTTTAAGAAAGTCGCATTTCATCGGATTTAATTTTAAATTGACACTGCGTAATCTTTCTAGTACTTCGATTAAATTTTTGTTATGATTTGATAAGTCCCGTCCCATTATAATTAAATCGTCCTGATAACATAAACATTTTTCATAATTAAGGCCCGCCATTGCCATTGTCATCATTCGGGCAAATGAGTTCGGGCTTGTCTTAAGACCCATTGGCATTCTAGTCATTTGATATTGACCTGAATGGAAAGCTGTAAATTTCCTACTATCTGGTTCAAGTTCCACGTTATAAAACCCTTGGCTTAAGTCTAAGTGCGTAAAATAAATGCAACCAGATAGCGAGTCTAATATCTCATGAATATTTGGCAGTGGGAATTTATCATTTTGATCACAGTTATTTAACTTTCGGTAATCAATGACTAGACGCCATTTCTTCTCTCCGTTTGATTTCTTTGGTACTAATAGAACGGGACTAGACCATTCGCTATTACAGGGTTCTATTATACCTTGTTCGAGCATGCGGTTAATTTGATTCTGTATTTCCCCTTTTTGTGAATGTGGGAGCCTGTAAGGTTTGCTGTAACTTGGTCTAGTACCGGGTTGTATTGTTATTGAATGTTTATATATAGTTGTCGTAGTGAGTTGGTCTCCTTCGAGATAAAAGATATCGTTATACTTAGCGCATATGTTCCTAATGCTGATTTTTTCCTCCTTATTTAGATGATCTAATTTCAATAAGGGAAGCAGTTTTTTGACTCGTTCTGCATGTTTCTTTGGCTTGTCAAATATACAGATATTATAATCTCTTGCTTTATGTATTTTAGGATTAATGCTATGTACATAAAAATCGTTTTCTGTTGTGTTCAAAATTCTTATTGGTAGCTTTCCGTCCGCGGGGCTTGCTATTGTACTTGCTAAAAATATTCCGTTTCCCATCTGCTCTGCGCAAACTACACAATCTTCTGTTATATCGGTCGTAATGTAATGTGTGCTTTCGGACCTAGCGGGTATAGTTAGCGTCTCGTTATGTTTGGTAATAGGCACACAAATTTCTTTATTGTTATTATACATAACTAAGGAGTAATTTTTGAAGTTAATAATCGAATGATATTTGCTCAAAAAGTCTTGGCCTAAAATGCCACTTGCCTTACAGGGTAAGGATTCAAATACGTAGAATTTATGGCTTAGAATTTGTTCACCTGCTCTTAATTCAAGATAAACAAAACCGATCGCTTCAATTTTTCCACCAATACCATTTACAACAAGTTTTCCTTTTTGGATGGGTTCATTCAACTCAGCAATGTGTTTATATTTTATGGCCGATATGGATGCACCGGTGTCGATTAGCCACGTATATGTAAGATTGTTATGCTTAGAGTGTAATGAAATATGATATATGCTACTACATGACATCATAACGCTTTTATTCACGAAAAAACTCTTCTGAATTATTATTATCATTGTTATTTTCAGATTGATTTTCTCGCGGATTTGAATCTGTCAAAATATGCGTATTTTGTTGCTGTTCCTGGTGAATAGTAGCTTGGTTAAAAAAAATCCTACCTTTAGCTCCACGGTTAAATGTGCCGCGGCCACGAGATCTCCATCCACCGCGACCTGTTTGCGATATTCGATCATCCCTCCGTTCCGCCGGTGGCGTTGATTGTCCTCGTCCTCGTGACATCCCCTGGCCTCTGGTATTCCTATATTGGTAGTAGGTAATTGTTATTACGACGCATAAATAAAATGTCACCTGACGTGGACGGTGTTGAAACTTCCTCATCGATGGCTGCTTGTATGGCATCACTTAAAGATGTAAACTGTCGTGCTGCTATTATTGTGCTTAGTCGACGATTTCTTAATCCGTCGGCAAAACTTTTAATGGCTGATTTTTCGTTAATAGGCTTCAATATATCGAAGCTAGACTCATTGCCCTTTTTTTTTTTAAAAAAAAAAAAAAAAAAAAAAAAAAAAAAAAAAAAAAAAAAAAAAAAGACTCATTGCCTTCTGATTGGGAAATCGTCAAGTCAACAAACAAATCAGTTATTTTCTTACCGTAGTCATCTATAGTAAGATCATTTTGTTTCAAATTGTACAATTTGTGTTGTAGAGCTGTTGCTGATTTTTTTGGTAACAGACATGTTTTCATAGCCTTTACTAACTCATTAACACTGTCATACTTTGCATTAAGTTTAAGTTTAGCAGACTGCGAAAGTCGACTTTTTAAAACAAAATTTATCAATTTAATTTGTCCGTCTACGTCAAGTTCCGTTTCATAGTATTCTACGCCATCAATGAGCTGTTTCGTATTTGTGCCGTCGTCATTTAGAACTGGTAATAAGCTCAAGGCGATTTTTAAATCGAATTTCGCCATATTTTGTTCAATAATTGACTCTTCAGTCGATGAATTATTACACAAATCTAAAATATTGTCATACAGGTTAACAAAATCTTTGTTTAATTTATTAAATTTACATAATTCCTCGTCTTTTAATCCGGTTTTAAGTAGCCTTAAATGGTCTAAGCTCTCATTGAAATTACTCAGCAATTTATCGGCCTCTTTTAGTTTTTTCAAAACAATTTCACCCTTTCGTCTACTTGGTCCTATTTTTATTAAATATATTCTTATCTTACCAAGGTCATTGTATATCTGTAACAATTCGTCATACATAACTGTCCATAATTTTATAGTTCATATACCAAATGCAAGTTCATATCGCGACTATGATTCCACTGTTGCACGCATACACTGCCCATGTTAGAATTACCACACTTTCACATTCATTAGAACACGGAACTCACAAGAACACTAGCCGAATTGTATGATTTGTTACACGCCTCTGTGTTGTCAGGGATTCTTGTTGGAAGCGTGGACCCGACGTTCCTCGCCTGCAGACACGTTACAAGCACCGTCGCGACACCTTCTGGATCGATCCACAGAACGCCTTAAGATGTGTCTCGTTATCTGCTCTCGCGCCCAGGACTCATGACATCTTTTGTAAATTTTAAAGATGGAGTATAGTGCACCGATGAATAATATCGTGCAAATTATTGTTTACACGATACTTATGGCCGATAAATGAAATTTAAATTCCTCTACCGTCGCTGTGTTTTTAGCGGCGCTATTTTGATTGAGAAAAACCTCCTCATTAGTTACTTTTGAGTTGCACATTTTTCAAAGTCACTTTTAATATATTTTTCACTTAAACAGTTGCCACACTGAGCAAAACCGATACTAATCGCGTACATGATTCAAGCCCTGTTTAGTGGCAGGGTCGCCATGTATGGTCGGGTGTCAGATATAATAAAACATCCCAAAATGCGGTGTAAGACTGCCTTTATTATGTTGATACTATGACTTATATATTGGTTACACACATTGAAATAGAGGTTGCATACGTACTACATCACAGTTAGATACTATTTAGTACCTAATTGTCTATAGCCTTGAAAGCTTTATGGTAGCAAATAAAAGACTAGTGTTCTTTTCTGAAACGTCAGACATGCGTTTTATTATAATCTGACACGCCCTTCCGCTGCACCCAGAGCGGGAGGAGTTATTTGATGATGTCCCAGCCTCAAAAAAAGGCAGTCTAATGTAACAATAACATAATACATACCTGTATACATTATTATTACAGTCATTTATTGAACACAAAACTTAATTACAATCATATACAACCTAATACAATAACAACTTACACATACTTAAAAGACTATCTAACTAACTATATAAAAATAAATCCAAAAAAAGGACACTTAGGCGTCGAAGTAATCATCCGCATCGCTGTCGTCCGGGAACGTGTCCAGAAGACTGGCAGCATTGCCACGTTGAATGGCAACAATCAGAACAAACCAGCCATCTGGTCACGTGAAGTGTCGAACAATCGGCGAGAAATTTCCATAAAAAGGAGTTGCGCACTCGGGCCCCATGGCCCTAATGTTTCGACCCCAAATTGCTCAAAACTAGTTACACATCAGGTTACTGTATTTACGCCGCTTGAGGGTCTCAGCAACGGCCGCAGCGGTGGCATAACAGCCCGCCGTGCTGAGAACATGAGATGGCGCAAAGTTGTCGACCCAGGTTGCGTCCCACACCAGAGGCCTACCCACCTTCCAAGGCAACAACGTCATTCCGTCTATATACATGAAACTTAATACAATAATATAATGTAAATGTAATTTAAATACAATACTATTTATATAGTAGAACATAATAATAAATATTATGTAGGAGAGAGATAGATTTATTCTTTCTTTATTTCTCTTGACAAAGTTCATTCTCTTTATATGTATGTATGTATCTATGTAATAATTCCTGTATTTATTGTAATTTTCGTGTTATTTATCCTATGTTGCACCTGCCATGGTTTCTCTCTGCATCATCTAAAGGCTGGCTGGTAGAAAATGCCCCAGGCATTAAGTCCATCCTTGTACGGTATTTTTACTTATCCATTGTTTAAACAAAAAAAAATACTTTATTTTTTTAAATGGACAAATATTGAGCACGTTTTTTCGACACGTGCAAGGCATTTCATAACCATACTGCTTTAACACGTTAAGTGCGAAACGAGGCCTAAATCACCCCGCATGCAACTTCCTTGTGGTGCGGCAAGGAAAAACGTGAACATCTCTGTCGTGCGAAGGGCATAGCTTTAGTTTGGTCCAGTATAGAAAAGAGATAAATGTATATTTGAGACGTGCTAATGGTCCCGGACTCGGTGGTATACCTACCTTGGTACCGGATGTTTTAGGCCTCGTACCGCACTGAATTAATATAATTTTAATGCAGTGCGGGACAAGGCTAAAACGTCCCATATCCACCCGGACCTCGTACCGCACCCAACGCGAGCTTCCCGCGACTAGTGTTGTGCATCACGTCGATAGGAGAGCACGTCCTTTTACATCGCCGAACATGTCTAAACGATGTCGGAAGAAGTTTATTTTAAAAAACCCAGAAACAGAACCAAAACAGGTAAGTTTTAAAAAAGTTTATGAGTGTTACTGATTACTATATTGTTACTGATTTTTTTATGTTAATTCTAGTTCTAATATTGTTATTGTATGTTAATTTTTAAAGCCCGAGGCAGAATACATATGATAGTTTCTTTTCTACTTCTGGTTTTCTTTTTTTTCTATTCTGTGAACCGCATTAAGATTTTCACACAAAAATAGATAAACGTCGTTGCGTCGATATTATTTTTCCCATCACTAATCTTAGCGAAAATTTACCCTATTTCAGTGCGTTACGAGGTGTATAAGATCCCATATTTTGTTTTGCCAATAATTCCTAAACTAGTTATCAGATCCCGGGGCGACGGTAGATTAGGGTTCATCAATTCACTGTCTATATCGATAAGGACCAAATTTTTCAATTTTCTTTGATTTCGCGCCAGAAAATGGTTTTTAGTCTGTTAAAGGAGGTGGGATCTAATAGACCGCGTATCGCCCTAACGTCTGGTCACGGTGCGGGCCGATAAAACCTCGTGCCGCAGGAACGGAAAGTTTGCAAAAATTGGTGCCGCAGCTAACGTGTTAACTGTAAAAGATTTGTCGTAGAAGCTGGTGAAAAACATCGGCATATTATTTAATCTTAAGTTTTCCGATGACTTCAGATATCTATTATGTGTGTCATGAAGGAACTTGAATCGTTCTTTAAGATAAAAGGGGGTGTTAGGATTGAACAGAAGACTGTAAAGCTGAAAAACAAGATATGAGAACTTCGGCGAAGTCGTATGGGAAGCCACTTGAGCTTTGTACGAAATTCAGAAATGGAAACATATTTGCGCAACTCAATATAAATCCTATGTGAACGTTTTGAAGTCGCTCAAGTTTATCTAGCTGTGCCTCAGGGAGTTCAATAACTGACATCAGCGTAGTCAAGGATGGGAAATAGTAGGGATTGTGCATGCGCAATTTTAGTGGCAGTTGGAAGTAAGTTCCACAATCGTCTCAGGACTTGGCTGATGCTAATATTTTCGCAACTTACGTCTTGGAGCTGGGGACGTCAAGAATGATACTTGTGAATCGAAACATAAAGGTTTATTTATTTATTTACTAGCTTCCGCCCGCGGCTTCGCCCGCATGGTGTTTTGGAAAAAGTAGTTTATATTCTTCCACAGACTTCAGTTCATCCACATCATAAACGGCTCAGCAGATTAACCGACGACCGAAAACATACATTCACACAGATAGACAAACGGATAGACGGTTGAAGTTACTTTCGGTTTTTATAATGTCAGGTAAGGATTAGTACGCATACTATTATTATTGAAGAGGATTACTTGCGCGGCAGGCCCAGAAAGAGATGGCAAAATGAGCTGGTCTCCTTAAAGGATTGGCCCACAATCGCTGTAGACCGGGAAAAGTGGAAAGTGAGGCCTTTGCCCTGCAGGGGGATAACAGTGGCTTATAATTATAATGATAATTACTTGATATAGCGGTTTCACATGTCGTTTGGTAGCAATAAACAATAAAAACTGAAAGGATTAGAATAAAGTACGTTAGTAATGATTTATATGTTTTGACGGTTCTACTTACTACAATAAAATACTTCTGTAAACTATGTTAAATGATTTGATGATTGAGATTCATTTTAGGATGTAAATTAAAGGACTTGTCAATAGTAAAGTTTTGATAAACAAAATTTAGAATCTACAAGTACTTTGATCCTAAAATGAATCTCAATCATCAAATCATTTAACATAGTTTACAGAAGTATTTTATTGTAGTAAGTAGAACCGTCAAAACATATCGATCATTACTAACGTACTTTATTCTAATCCTTTCAGTTTTTATTGTTTATTGCTACCAAACGACATGTGAAACCGCTATATCAAGTAATTATCATTATAATTATAAGCCACTGTTATCCCCCTGCAGGGCAAAGGCCTCACTTTCCACTTTTCCCGGTCTACAGCGATTGTGGGCCAATCCTTTAAGGAGACCAGCTCATTTTGCCATCTCTTTCTGGGCCTGCCGCGCAAGTAATCCTCTTCAATAATAATAGTATGCGTACTAATCCTTACCTGACATTATAAAAACCGAAAGTAACTTCAACCGTCTATCCGTTTGTCTATCTGTGTGAATGTATGCTTTCGGTCGTCTTCTTGTTTCGCGCGCGCCTCAAAGAGATGTCAGCATTAAGAAAGGGGTCCGTTAGGGCCAAAGCCTACCAGGTCAGCAGAATTGTCTGAAAGGGTTACCGCTACCCCGGCATATAATGGGCTAAGTAAGGAACATGGATGGGTTATGGTCAGTAAAAGACTGACGCTCCTTTCCGCTCCACCCAGAGCGAAAGGTCAGGACATTTTTTGACATGGTTCACACCATCAAAAAAAAAAACGGTCTGATCAAATCATTTGACAGCTCTCCTTTACGCCGCCGTGGACTCGGCGATGGCGCGTCATTGCCTGGACCCTCTGGAGTCCTCGCTGTGGTCTGCGCACCGCCGACTAATAGTGTGCATTTAATGGCGCCCCACTCATATCAATCTTATCGTGATAACTTTTAAACTATTTGTCCAAATTGCTTAATGTAAAAGACAAAGTTTATCTTCATTAAATACTAAAAGTGATAAACGTATTTAATTCGATAAGAATTAACTGAGTACTCTAAAATGTGCATTGTAAAAAAAGTATCAAATTGAAATGTATTTTTGGCTCACTATTTCGTATATAATGGCTTGCACATGATAGGTAGACATATGCC
The DNA here is from genome assembly GCA_951799385.1 of Hyppa rectilinea. Classification (NCBI taxonomy): domain Eukaryota; kingdom Metazoa; phylum Arthropoda; class Insecta; order Lepidoptera; family Noctuidae; genus Hyppa; species Hyppa rectilinea. The sequence continues at coordinate 15,139,233 of OX637324.1, forward strand.
GTCGCGGACTTTTATATAGAACTTTGTAAGACAAACAATCCCACAATACATTACCTTCGCGTAACTCTAACGGTTTAGGCAGCGCACGCCCAGATAGCTCTCAGAATGCAGGAATTTGGCGACTTACATGATACTTATCCTTATATTATGGCCAAATCACGCAAAGTCTATGTAAAATGTAGCCTATGTGTTATTCTGATGTATAAGCTATATTATTGGTAAATTTTATCGAAATCTGTTCAGCCGTTTTTGCTCAAAGAAGGAACAAACATCCATCCATCCATCCTCACAAACTTTCACATTTATAATATTAGTAGGATTCAATAGGGCATTGAGAGCCTCTGTTATTTCAGGTAGGAAATATGCACTATTTAGTTTTAGATTAGACCCTCCTTCAGTACCTACAATGCAATTGGTGTTACGCACTATGTGTATGTGCAATCTGTGAAATCAAACAAATGGTTTTCTTAAAACCTTGTCTAAGCAATATGTTTCTCGAATGTCGAGAATGTCAGGGGGCATTTATATTATTAGGTGAGCGTTTCGATTGTAGCCTTTACTAATTAATAAAGAACACTCTCCTCAGACATACACTGATCAGCCAGCATGCCACCACCACAGCTCTTTGCGTCCCGTCACTGCGTGCTGCACTCTCAGTATCCTGCACTCCCTCCACATCTGCCATTAGACTCGCCTCGGCTTCTTCATTTAACATATATTTATTTGCCCAATTGTACATACCCCAATGAGATTTTTCCGTCGTTTGTACCTTTAACTTTGGCCTTTTGTGTGTTGTGCTTTTTGGTTTCGTTGTAACTTTTGGTCTATTTCTTGCCCTCTTCACTTTCATCATCAGTTTTGCTTTCTTTGTTGTCGGTGTTCTTGTTGTTATGTTGTGTATTGCTGTCGTTGTTGTGGCTGCTTCCGTTGTGCTTGTCGTTGTTGCTTTCGTTGTTGTTGTCGACAGCGCACGATTGAGGTAAACCTTTTCTGGTTCCCCCAATAGCTCGAAATGTAATACAGCCCTGTCAATGAATTGAATTTGAATAAACAAATCAACGTTCAATACTCTCCTACGGTAAGTATCGTCGTCCTTAATAAATACAGGTTTCAAGTGGTCCCATTTCTCAGTTGTTTGTTTTGGTTTTGCTGTTCTTTTTATTTCAAAATGTTTTTCAAGTAGATGTTCGGGAGTATGCATAGGTACGCCTTCTTTATAGTTAATCTCTTCTTTGAAAGTGAGAACAGCTTCTGAATGTTTCTCACAATCCACCTGAGAAGGAATTATTATATTAGTGTTTTGTTTTCTAAATAAAATATTTAAATTGAATGTATACGTACAAAAACAAATTTTATATTTTTTCTTTGAATATAACAGGAAAATGGTTTTGTGGTAAATATATTCAGATTGAATGTTTTATTGATATTATTATACTAAAAGTTAATAATTTACTTTTTTATACTATTTGAAATACATTTTAAAATGGTTAAAAAATGTAAGAACAGGAGTCGACTCCGAGTGTCACTGATAAACTCCGCCATTTAATAAATAAGTAGGTACAGAAAATACAATTACTGCTCTTCTGATACCTACACTGATACGAACACAAGCACACACCATGTTCACCAAGTCGTACAATGATAACTGTAAACAAAAATACACATTTTGAAACTAATATAATGATTCACAATGATTTGGGTCTCACAAGAAGTAATAAAGATATCTGAAGGGAAATCAATAGACATATAAATGCATGGAAATTATGTAGATTAGAGAATTATTGTGGTAACGAGACAGTAATCCATGGTTATTTTATTAAACTGGCTAGTGGCCTATTTTATGATTGAATATCAATTGCAATTTATTATTAAAACTTATATGTAAATAAAATTCTCCTTTAAACGGCCTAAAAATTATCGGAAACTACTGATAAGATAGACCAGAAATAAAGGGATTTTCTGCAAGAACTATGTTTTCTAAAACAAAGAATTTAGATGAAGGTGATGATGTTTCTTGACGTATTCGTAATAGACGCTTTGGCAATTGTTACAATGAATTCAATTTAGCTCGAAAATCGAATTAAAATTATTAAAATCGACTTTAAAAATGGTGGTTCTGTTAAAGTTACATTTCGTAAAATTCGTGATATTTTCGGACAACAAAATCGTCCTTCTAAGAACGCTATTAAGACTTTGGTCGCTAAATTTGAGTTGACAGGTGCGTTTTTTTTCGAAGATGAGACTGGAAATGCGGATGCAAAGTTCAATGAACTTCGCGCCGATCAGCTGTTGCAGCAGCTATTGAGTATATAAAAAAAAGTTTCTTTGGGAAAGTTGATTGTAATCATGAGTACAATCACTTGTTTAAATATCGGTCACTAATTACCAGTCAGCCTACACAATAATAATAATATAAACATCGTGATTGACCATCTAGGTAATCACGTGGGGGCTTTTTTTTTTTTTTTAAGGCTTGGAAATCATCCAATGACTGCTCCCGCTCTGGGTGGAGCGGAAGGGAGTGTCAGACTCTTACTGACTAAAACCCATCCATGCTCCTTCCGTAGCCCTTTATGTTCCGGGGTAGCGGTAACCCTTTCGGACAATCCCGCTTACCCGGCAGGCTTGGCCCTGAGGGGCCCCTTCATATGCTGACATCTCTTTGAGGCGCGCGTGGAACATATACGCGCCGTACGGCACGGGTCTGGTGCTGATCGGACGATGAGTCACCCATTAGGTACTCACCGCCCGCAGGTCCGCGCCTACGGTGGCCGGGAGTCGTCACGTGGCTCCCGACGCCCGGGGCGTCTCCTGCGGTGGCTGGGACGGGAGGACCTTACTCTCTCCCATCCCGCCACCTCCTTCGCGAGCATAACTTTTTCGTAGAAGGAGGTGACTGCCTCCCACTCCCTCTCGCCCCGGACCATGGCTTGCACCAGGGCCGGGCGCGAGAGGTCGCCGCCGCCGATCGCCTCTACGAGGACACGGCGGTGCTCTGCCCATGCTGGGCAGGTTTGCACCGTGTGCTCTACCGTATCCTCTGGGCGATCCTCGCAGTGGTGACACCCGGGCGTTTCCTCCCGCCTGATGATGTGCAGGAACCTCCCGAAACATCCATGTCCGGTGAGGACCTGCGTCAGGTGGTAGGTGAGGGCGCCGTGACGCCTCTCTAGCCACTCCTCAAAGAGGGGCCTTACCGCCACTATCGTGGCGTGCCCTGCGCTGGGTTGCGACAGTCGCTGATTCCAGGCCGCCATGAGATCGCGCCGGAGGTCCGTCCACTCCGCCGCAATTTGCTGCGGAAACGGAGTTTCCCCCCGGCTTAGTACCTCCGCGCGCCACTCGAACAGGCGCGCGAGGACTATCGCCTCCAGATCCCACGGCGGCAGTCCGGCAAGGAGGCTTGCCGCCTCGCCCGAGATCGTGCGGTACCCCCGGATAAGCCGTATGGCTACCACCTTTTGGGGCGCGTTCAGATAATGGGCGGCTCGCCGCCGCAGTGAACGCGCCCACATCACGTGGGGGCTGGAAACACGACTAAAAAAGTACTGGCGTGGCTAACGTGGCCCTGAAAAGCCGCAGGGCGGCATGTGGCGAGCTGTTGGGCAGTAGCGACCCCACGGGCCCTGTCTTCCGGGAGAAGTCTTGTACTTCACCTCATTTTCGCCTTTATTGGCCGGCTCCAGTGAAGAGTCGCAAGAGCAGACGTGAATGCTCAGAGGAAGGAAGTACTCCAGTAAGTGCTCGTAGGGACATGCATGACCATCTTCCGGGCTCTGGCATTGTTCTGAAAGTCTTGTAATACCTCTCTGGTCTTCTTAAGAACCTCAGGACATGTTGCCCCCTTGCCCGCTTCGACACTTTGTGCTAGTGACCTTTTCCGGAGGCCCATTATTGAGTGTCACCCCCTGCCATTTTAACTGTGTATATTATATTCCATTGGTCAGGCGGGGAACATAATTATTCCATAATTTTAGGTTCCCAATCCACTATAACCATCAAACCCCATAGCCCAAAATGTTTTGTTGTGTGTGAAAAATGCCTCAAAAAAAACTTCAAGCATTACCTCATAATAGTAACTAAAACTTCTACGCAAATTAAAATCAAATTGACCGAAGATCTTTGGGGAATGTCCAGTAAAGATCTCAATGATTAAGACGAAAGCGCTTTACTTAACCTTAATTTTCATTTTATGTATTCGAAAAATAATGTAAGACAACATTCACAATCCGGAAGCAAAGCGAGCGAATAGTTTTTTTCGTCATTGTTGAGAGATGATGCAATTGGTGTTGCTAGGTAATAAAAATGTTTCAAAGTCGAAGTCAAAGTCAAAGTCAAATCATTTATTTCAAATAGGCACAAGTAAGGCACTTTTGAACGTCAAAATGAACAAGAAATAGAATTGATTCTAGTGGCCCCTTCCAAAAGGTAGTTTCGTGTGGAGAAGAATGGGCAAGAAACTCCACCGTTACTCTTTTAAAATGTTTCACAATGTTTTGTATACATAAATTATAACATTATATGTGAAGACGATGCACCCAGAATAAAAACACTACACCACAAAAGGTGAAAAGAAAAACACATATAGTAATGGCAGGTAAACTTAAGTATATAAAAAGTACATGGTGCTCACATATTTACAAACATTCTAAAAGTTAATAATAATAAATCAATTAATGTGTGAGAAGTTATTTCAAACATATTAAAATAGTATTTTACAAATAATAAAATAACCCAAATTTGAATTTGTCTAGACACTAGATTGCCCTGTGGAGCAGGACCACCATGTTTCCAAGCATCCTTATCCTTTATATAATCCTCTAATTTGTAATATGCTTGTTTACAAAGTGTATTTTTAATGTGAGTTTTAAATTTTCTTTCATTTAATTGCAGAATGTCGCAAGGTATTTTGTTGTAACATTTAACACAGAACCCCATCAAAGATGTCTGTACTTTTGATAACCTAAAAAAGGGTTGATCTATTTTATCTTTATTTCTAGTATTAAAGTTATGCCTATCACTTATTTTGTTAAAAAGATGTCGATTTTTTCTTACATACATAATGTTTTCATAAATGAATTGGCAAGGTACCGTCATAATATTAATACTTTTAAATAGTTCCCTAAGCGATTCGCAGCGACGTAGATTGTAAATAGCTCTGATAGCTCGCTTTTGCAAAATAAAAATGGATTCAATGTCAGCAGCCCGACCCCACAGTAAAATGCCATACGACATAATGCTGTGGAAGTAACTAAAGTAGACCAAACGCGCGGTTTCTACATCTGTCAACTGCCTTATCTTTCTAACAGCATATGCGGCCGAGCTTAGCCGTCCCGCAAGAGTTGTTATGTGGGGACCCCATTGTAACTTGTCGTCTAGCGTGATTCCCAGGAAAACCGTCTGCTTAGTAAATTCTAGCTTTTCTCCGTTCAATATGATGTCACAATCGCTACTTTTAACATTAGGTAATTTAAATCTAATGCATTTGTTTTTTTTTTTCATTTAGTACCAAATTATTTACCGTAAACCAATCTTGGACCTGAAGAATAGAGTTATTCACGTCGTCAAGATTTTGTGAGCGTCGATCAATTTTAAAAATTAATGACGTGTCATCTGCAAATAACACCATCTTCGGTTGATTTTGAAGTAATTGGGATAAATCGTTAATGTAAACTAAAAATAGGAATGGACCCAATATCGTTTCCGACCCCAGCGAGTTCACACCATTTACTTGAACTTTAACCTTTCTACCTTTCAGGTATGATCTAAGTAAATCAAGGGCTGTATTTCTAATCCCATAGTGCTCTAGTTTCAGCAGAAGCGTCTCATGTTCTACGCAATCGAACGCCTTAGAGAGATCGCAAAAGATTCCAATGGCATCTTGTGCTTCTTCCCAGGGGTTAAAAATGTTCTTTATTAGGGTGACACCAGCGTCAGTAGTACAACGCCCTTTGGTGAAACCAAACTGTTGTTCATGCAAGATGGAATTTTTATTAAAGTGACGTAACATTTGATTGAGCATCAACTTTTCAAACACTTTACTGAAAACTGGCAGAATTGACACAGGCCTATAATTGTTGGGTTCTTTACTATCACCGGATTTGAACAATGGCACTACTTTACTGTATTTCATAAGATCCGGAAAGACTCCTTGGTCCACACTAGTATTAAATATGAAAGCTAAATAGGGCGCAATGGTTTCGATGATAGAACTACAGACTTTAACAGACATTCCCCAGAGATCCTCTGTTGATTTAGTTTTAAGATCTTTAAAAGCTTTTATGACAGCCTGGGGGTTTGTATGCTGAAATGTGAATTCCCTAGGACATGCCTTTACATTTTTTCTAAGTAAAGCAGCAGAAAGCGCCGCTGAGGAATTTAAAGATGCAGTAGTTTTAAGAGGAATATTAGCAAAAAAGTTTTCAAATTCCTGAGCTATTTCTATATGTGAGTTGATGCAGCCATGAGCAGTCTCTAAATTAAACTCAGTATTACGCTGCTTTTTCCTACCTGTTTCATTATTTATTATTTGCCAGGTAATTTTTATTCTATCATCAGCTGATTTTATTTTGTTGCTTATATAAAGAGCTTTAGCTAATTTGCACACACTTTTAAAAGTTTTAGAATATTTTGCAACATACTGATGAAAGTTTGTATGATTCATATGTTGCTTGAGGCCATAAAGTTCAAAAAGTTTTGCCCTGCTTTTGCGAATACCTGGAGTAGCCCAATCGCTATATAAAATTTGTGAAAATACTTTTAGTTCGTAGTGGAAAAGAGTCATTAAATTGCTTATTTAATAGTAAAAAGAACTCGGTGTAGAACTGACTTGGGTCAGATATGTTATTAAAATTCTGAACACATAAATTACTGGCCAAAGAGTTATTGAATTTGTTTAAATTTGTACATGTAATTGGCCTAAATCTTATTTGAATTTTTTATAAAGGTATATAGGAACAAAATGTTATTGTTTGTCCACTGTGGTCAGATGGCAACTTATTTAAGATGTCTTTGTGTAAGTATTCACAGTTACAAAAAATATTATCTATACAAGTGGCAGAAGAAGCAGTGACTCGGGTTGGTTCCATAAAAACATTGGATAAATCAAATGACCTAAAAAGACTTAGTAATCTGACAGTATTCGAGTTATTTTCTAGTAAATTAATATTAAAATCTCCACATATGATTATTGACTTGCTACGTACTACGTTTCTTTTACACATCTTCCATTACAGAATCAAACACAGATAGATTCTGGTAATTTGGAGGTCTGTACACAAATACTATAACATGCTTATCTAGCTCAACACAGGACAATTCAATAGTGTGTTCAACAGACAGTGTGATGATGTCTTTTCGTTTCTTTGGATTTTATTGAATTTTTAACTAATATTAATGACCCACCATGTATCATTAGTTTTCGGCTGAAATGGCTAACTACGCAATAATTTTCATAATTAATTGATACTACTTGATGATCTTTTAACCAATGTTCTGTTAGACAAATGACATCAAACTTGGTATTTTCCAAAAACAATTCTATTTCCAGTAACTTGGAAGAGCAACCTTGAATATTTTGATTTAATAATTTTAATGTGTGTTGCACTCCATTCTGTTTTTTATTTTTAAGAGTAATATTGTCAGGAGATACCTTTTTATTATTTTGTAGTAATAATAACTGGTTATTAGAGGTGGTAACTTCTGTTGTCCTACTGACTAGTTTAAAGAACTATCCGGAGTATCCTCCACAACTACACCCGAAGAGTCTAGAATGTCCATATGAGATCTAGCAGGAAGAGAATACTCGACCTGAGTGTTCATGGCCTCTAAGGTTGTTGGTACTATAGGTAGATCCTCCTTCGTACAACATGATGAAACATAATTAATCCCTATGTTGTTAGTATAACTAGACAACACAGATTCGTCCCTAATACTAGAATGTGTTATATTAGCTATAACCTCTTTAATATTATATGCTATCAACATAGCAATCTGATGTCTACATTCCCAAGACAGAGACAAAGTTCTCTGAGTTAATTTAAAACCACTAACAAAGTTGTTAGTGTCAAAGTACAATAATTTGTCACTGTGACATAATGTCAGTCTGTGCATTGTATTATTTAATTTATAAATATAATTATTTTCGTCATTTGATAATGTATCACAATAAGGAAAAGCACACAACATCAGCTTTCCTATATTTAAATTTAATAAGGTGTTCACACCATCCACTATGCCCTTTCTAGTAATACCACTGCTGTTACCTAATAGCAAAACCATTGTAGAATAATTATCAAGTTTTGTGATTGCTATTCTTTTAATCATTTGTTTAAAACTTATGTTATGATAGCTATGATTGGTAAAACAATAATATATTTATCGATTCTATGGAATATATATATATATATATATTCTACAGGAAATAGTATATAATCGGATGTAAATTGATTAACATAGAGGAATATAACTGAAATATATAAATTGTTTTAATCTAATCACAGATAAATAAGAATATAATATGGTGCAAATCACTTGATCAGTGACCGTGCTCAAGAAATAAATTTTTTTTTTAACTCAAATAGTATACTAGCAACCGATTTTTGTACCCAATAGAAACGAAATCAAATCATTATTTTGTGGTATCCCAGAACCTTAGCCAAACTAAAAATGGCGGTGTTTTGCGCGTGTAATCCGCAGTACTTATAAATACTTTTAAAACATTTTTTTTTACATAAGATTTTCCAACGTGGTTTTTAAAAATATTCCTTTTAGTATTCATTATATTTATTTTATAAAATACATTTTATTGTACATCTTGTCCACGTTAAGCCGAGAATGGCGATTCCCTTTAATTATGATCCATTGCCTATTCGAGTTCGACCACTAACATGCGGATGCTGTTTTTATATACAGTTCAAGTCGGTCGGTAAAATGATAAGACACCGATTTGTTAAGGTTCTGACTGCTCACCGTCGCTTAAAGACGCCTGTATCACCAGAGGCATCGCAGTTGCGTTGGTATCCTAGAGAAAAAGTTAACATGGCTGCCATACTAAAAGCAAAACGCAGCAACACTACACTGCCCCAGTAACTCGCACTCTGACCGCACTTTATGTTCTCTTGAATTCTAATCCAACAATTGATCTGTTTGCGGATGAATGGACGAAGATTTTACTGGCATGGCAGAAGTTCTGTGTGAGAGATTCATGAAAGTATTGCAAATTGTATTTTTTGTGTTTTATTGAATTTTATATTTTCTTTTCTATTATATGTGCTTTTAATTATTGTAATTGGATAACCGTTTTAATTAACGTTAGGTAGGTATGGCAGTAGTGGTTCCCCAGAAGTGGTGTTCCACGACGAGACTATTGCAAGTTTTTGAATATGGAGGCGAACCTGTACTGAATCTGGGAGCTGCGCAGTTCCAATCGTTGGTGAAGGAACTATGCCCAGCAGTGGACGCCTTTCGGCTGAATGGTGCTGATGACTTCCAAATGTACCTATCCGAGTAACTTTCTCCATATACTATATTACATTTACATTATAACAGATGACTGATCTACCTTATAACTAGCAGTTCCCGACGTTCCTTTCGTCGCTTTCAGCTCGAAGTATTCTTTATACATTAGGCGCCTGGGGAAGTTGCAGCCCCCCTCGTATTGTTCCCATGTGCCGTTGACTGAAAACATATTATAACGTCACGCCCATTCATTCATTGGAGTAGACAGAGGTGTGCCATGGCAGGGTCACTAGGTATAAACTGACGTGAATAACTATCTGATTTGATCACTAGCTGGATTGATATAGTAATATTTCGTCAGTGAATATTATTTTTGTCAAAAATGGGGCCACGAATGTTTTACTTAAAGAACCACTTACTGTACGGTACGGGTCGTTATGTAGTCAGTCTATAAAATAAAAGCTTGGCACAATGTGTGTACAACACATTACAAAAGATTGGTTTTATTACTTTTTAAAAGTCTGTTACATACCTTGCATTATCCCGGGAGCTATTCGCTATTTAGAATACAAAAAAAATATATCACAGTATTATGTAAACAAAAACATATTAGTACCTATATATTGTGATGTAGTTAGTGGCGGGTAAAGTTAAGGAACAATCGGGCATAAATACGGGTAAATACGGTTAAAATACTAGTATTATATTACGAGTATATGTCTAATACAGTGCCAATGAAATACAGACTTGTCGTCTAGCGCACCAGTCTCCCACAGTATATTTAAATTATAATGTACCTATTATTGATACCATGTCAAATGTAACATAATATTGTGGTAAGAAATAAACATTTTATTTATTATTATTTATAATGTTAAACCTCTGAAGGCAACTCATCGTCTATAAACAAGGCCGCGCCGCAACACGGCGCATCGCAAAAAAATCTCCAACATGACTTTCGTAGCTACGCTTTTATAATGTTTGTATGAACCATATCAGACTGCTGGCAGGGTTTTTGTTGTACAATGCGTTGCGCTCCGGCCTTATAGACCAGTGCCGAAGCCTTTGAAAGTGGTAAAAAGTGAAAAAAAATTATAGTAGGGTGAAACCCATTGGAAATGGAAGAGAATATAACAAAAATTATAGGAAAAATAATTTACGGGCGATCTGAGGTCGAGAAGTAGATGGGGGTGCGTTTTCAAGAGTAAAAAACGATTTATCTCGATTTTCGGCAAAACTACAAGTCCTATGGAAAAAAGTTAAATGGCAAAGATGTTGGCAATAAAAAAAAAAGATCAGAAAACTTATAGTCATATAAATTTTGAGCTTATGTGAAAAAACTGTAAATACAAAAGTTGTAGATCTTTTTATTACCTACATAATTGCCATTTCTTCTTTTCTTGTACCAAGTCTTTTACCAAGAATGCAGGGTATGAAACGACGCATCACATAATCGTTATCGACACACTCAATACATCAAACTTAGTAACATTGAACAAATCGCACCTTTAGAATGAAAACGACGTAACTCAAAAAAGTGACTTTTAGGGACATAGCAAAAGAAGTTTTAAAGTTCTTAACACTTCCGTACTATTTGGTCTATTATTTCGTGATTATTAACTCAATTTTTGATTTTTTCCTAAAGTTTTTATTCTAAAGGTGCGAAATATTGGGGTAAAAGTGGAATTGAAGTGTAGAAATATTTTGGAGTTTAAAGTGGAATTAATGTACGGACCGTACAGTTTTGAGAACAAAGGTTTAGTGGGATAAGCCGATTTTCTTAATAAAGGGTGTAACATAATAGCGACTCTATGGAATTGGTTTTATTCATATCTTAGAGTAATAACATAAAAAGCACCTTCTATGGGAGTTGTGGTAGTAAATACTCCCGCGTCCGTTATTCTTCTCTAATAGTACTGAGTACTTACAGGGAATAACAAATAAAGCATTATCCTCTGTGGGCTTGATTATGAAGTGCTCCAATGCACTCGTGTCGAACAGATACGGCTCGTACTCATGTCCGTACACCTTACTCAAAGCACGACGAGTACCTTTCACTCTGAAACAATAGGCATGGAATGTAGTGATGGCATGGTCAATTTTTTTTTATTTGTCTGTCTCCCTGCGGAGCCTTCCCTTAATCTTTCCATGCATCCTTTACTAGGGCCATCTCGATCAAGCCCTTGCGGTACGTAACTAAATCGTCTCGCCACCTCTTCCTCTTCTTCTGTTAGTTTCTACAATAACGAACAAAAAATACACCAAAACAATCGAAGAAAAGTCTAATTTATCCATTTTTGCCCTGCACTGGCTGTCGATAGTGTTAACTGTTTAGGTTGCTGATGATGTAAAGCAGGAAGACTTACGTGAAAAGATCATGTATTGGAATGAACTCGTCATCCTCCTCCTCCTTGCGCGTGTTCCCAGCATCCTCCTTGCGTCTGTGCCCAGCATCCTCCTTGCGCCTGTACCCAGCATCTTCGTAGATATCATCCGGACTGGTCATGGACTTGATCCAGGAGAAGTATGGGAACAAATCGATGAAGCGTGCAGGAGCCGCGCAGCCAGGGCCGTGGATGCCGAAGCCAATCTGATGATGATAGTCTGTGAAATGAAGAACATCAAACTAAACATTTCGTGGTGAAGGACATGCTATACATACCAGATGGAAATATCCTGACACGTTAGACACAAGCGCCATCCCGTTGTCCCAGACACACTGTGTCACGTTGCCCGGCGCGTATCCACACACATATGCAGAGGGGATACGTTTCTGGGATGACAACTGGAAACAGAAGCATTACAACGTCACAGTAAAAGAGAACAGACTAATATTACAGTTTAGATACAAGCTGACACAATACACTGACCTCAAGTGAATTAAGATGCACAAAGATGATGATATTGAAAATAGGGGTAAGCTTATTGGTCATTAAATTAGACTCGATGAGTTTATTACCACAAATACAGAAGGGAAAATAAAGGAAAATGTAATACAGGAAGACAGAACAGTAAATGTACAACATTATTTCAGTACATGCGAAATCTGAATATAATGTTAGTTTGTTCAGAATAACTAACTGAATCGATTCTAAAAATCTATTCACCAAGTTATATTTTTGCCAAAAATATTTAAAAAAGGTTACAAGTTGGACACCGAGCGACACTAAGAACCTATCCGCAATCTTACGCGCAACATAGGCCACGGCAGGTCATAGCGGCGCTAGGCGCGCGCGCTCAGCGGGGCGGGGGTAAACAACCCATTCAGTCGGATGCCATTGGTTGCCACACACGTGTCACGCTCCCGTGTAACTGTCTTTCTCACACTCAAACGTCCAGTACACAGAAATGGTACGTACACTAGCGGTTTGTGGCTATAACGTATCCCTGGCAGTACGGCGGTACGAGGAGCAATTGGGATATATGGCAAGGGATATGTTACTACCACAAAACACTAGTGTACGCGGAACACAATGCTTTCCTCCACACAAAGATCAAGGGACTTCGGTAACCACTTTAATAAATCACTTTTGTACATTTGGAGTACAGGTTTTCCCAGCTAATTAGCACACTGGATCTCGTTTCTAAAGAACAAACTAAAATGCACTAATTTGACTCGTTGCTAACATCAAAACTTTTGTAGCATAATGCGCCAGTTTATTTTTTATTTATAAAAGCTGCTTACCCCAGCTCTGTTATAAAATTCTTCGCATGCCTGTTTCTCCAAATACTGTATGTTGTAAATTACTTTTTCCATTTTTTGATTTTCTGAAAAAAAATAGTAATATTGGTTGTACTTTTAGAAAAAATATTGAGAAAATTCAGTTAACTTTTTTATATATTGTCCATACCTATCATTCGCACGATCATTGATGCACTCATGCATGACCGTCGTGGTCGAGTCAAAGGGTATTAAAGTTTGAAGGTAAATAATACAGAGAATTACTTACCATCCGTAAAACCAGTTAAGTAGAGATACCTAGAAGTGTTGAATGTTTCGCCAGTTGGGATGCAAATCGGATTCAACGGAACTGTAAGGTAAATTATAATCAACCTTTTATTTCTAGTAGACTTTGGCACTGTCATCAACTTCTTCAAGCTATGTCAAAAGTGTGTCTTATGTTCACTTATTATTTTACTCTTTGCTTATGTTGCCCGTCATTAAGTAGGTAGAAGCATCAAAGTGCATGTATCGGTTGAAAGCAAAGAGTAAATAATAAGTGATATAGTGAGATACTAATACGGCTTAGCTCTGAGCAGACAAAATTTACTTTAGATATCACGTGCTTTATCGCTGATGGCTCATCAACAAATATACCGAAAACAAACGACTCACAGTCGTCAACATCGTCAAGGTTCAGCTCGACAAGGGCGATGGTGTTGAGGGTGGAGTACTCGTACTCAGGGTGTGTGACGTAGGACTTCGGCTTAGCAAACCACGGAGTGTTCTGAGCCACTAGGAACATGACTTTGCTGTCCTGTCTAGAACAATGGAGGAGCATGTATGTTTGTCTTATTGAATTTGATTACAAACACAATTTGTGAAAATAATCCCTCCTGGATCATAAATTCTACAGACATCTAGTTCTAGAGCGATGCAGCTATGTACAATTTTGGGGACATCAAAAATGCCAAAAATGCCGCGTGACGTAACGTGACGTGACGTTCATATTAAAGGGGTCATGTACAGGGCCAAAGTGATTTAGTACTATCGATTCGAAAAGAAAATATAATATTCGATGTCGCTCTACTTTACAGCAGTTGGGGGTTAGCATGATAATTATTAGCCTCGCATAGTATTAAGTTATCCGTATTAACACCAATGTTACTTAGGGATCAAAGTGGCATGTGAGAAGAAGACGTAGGCACATAAAAAGCGGTGTGAGGGTGTGATACTTACTTGAAGATTTGTTGTGGTATTCTGACCACGTCGTCTGCGTTAGCGAGTGCATATTTGGCCTTGATGAGAACGATCCCAGTCATGGCTATTTGAATCTTACCCTCTTCATCTGTGAGTTTATTAAAAATATTCTAATTAATTTTATTATGATAAGTGTTTTTGGAGATTGCAACATGGAGTTGGAATCAGAAGCCTATACCCGGCCAACGTAGGCGCGGGCCTGCAGACGGTGAGCAATAGGTAGCTTTCAAGGTTTGGTTTGACATTTTTTTCCGCTCCACCCAAAGTGGAAGAAGTTATTACATGATTTTCGATCGTTAAAAAAAGGCAAAATGGATTTGATCAGTTTCTCCACTGAGCAGAAGGAATCCTCTAACAAGAAGAATGAGTATGTAGTGAGCTACTCTCCTCCCGTTGTTGATAAAATATAGCTGTGTACAAAAGTTTACTTGAGAAAGTGTTTTACTAAAATGAAATCCGAATTCATATCATCATCATCATTCTCATTTCAGCCGAAACGCAACCACTCCTGGTCATGGGCCTTCAAGCCGGTTGCCATTCCAAAACTTTCCGACTCTATCGGCGACGAAAGTTCTTGACCAGTGCGTGTTGCCAGTAAATTCAAGCACATCAAAAGTGTCTAGCGATCATCTTTGCACTCGAGTCTTAAGACTTGGCGGTTCGTCAGTTGGTACATAATTTGACAGCAAGATGCGGGTAGGTATACTAACGAAGATGCACGTGGAGTACCCCGAGCCAGTTGAAAACAGCGCTCTGTCCGAGATTCCCGGCCTGCACCTGCGCTGTGGTCGCCCGGTCGCAACGCTCCGCTGATGAGCGTCCTGAAAAACAATATCATCACCAATGGTAACAATGGGCCATGAAGCCACAAGTTACACGCATAATCGGACTGTGAGAGATTGCAGGAAGACATAGATAGAGTGGTAGAGTGGAGTCATAAAAATAAACTCTATCAACACTGCGAAATGCTAAGTGACATTTTTAATGACATTCACGCGCCCCAAGAGTGTCTCAGGTACGAGATCTAGGTGCACTGCTTACCCTGGATCTAATTTTCCGGGATCATATAGTTAAGATTTGCAAGAAGGCGTACAGAAACCTGAGTTTCGTGCTGAGACAGTCGCAGGGGTTCACAAATATTACTACGCTCAGGGTGCTGTATGATGCCTAGAAGTCACTTGGAACACGGTGCGTTGATTTGCGTTCCTCATGAAGTGAAATACAGTGTCATGCTGGAGCGAGTAAAGAGTAAATTCACAAGACACTTGTATTTCAAACTGTGTGGTTTACCCATTTTACCCGCTGTCGTAACCTACACTGTTGGGGTGGTGGGGTACAAAGAACTCAGAGTGTGCCGGGAATTTACACTCGCGGCGTATGCACTAAAGCTGTGCGTGGCAGACCGGTACGTGTGGAGGCGGCGCCGGCACCACTGCTGGCCGTACGTGCTACCAAAACCAACCTACTGTCAAAAACATCCTCACTCGCACTATCATCTTTTCGTGCAATCTGAGTATTGTTGAATTTCGTTCAATATTATTTAGTTTAAGTCGATTTTTAAGTATTCGTAGTTGATATTTTTTATACCTGTAATAGGTTAGTCACCCATCCACTATTGTATTAGGGTGACCTGTAAGGATAGTGTGGGAAAGTTTAAATAAATAAATAATTATAAGTATATTATATTTGCTTCGAATTCCTAATAGACTAGCTTTTACCCGCGACTAGGTTCATTATTTCTTTTAAATAATATCCTATGACACTCAAGTATAATTTATCTACCCATTAGTGAAAGAATTTCGAGATCGGATCAATTGTTTGGAAGGTTACTTCGTACATTCAAACCTAACACCTATTATACCTACTTATTATACCCCCTTATACCTGTAGCATTATGTAGTCATATGAAAGATGTCTACTGAAAACTTGCCAGACATTCGCTATGCATAATATACTTTAGTCTTTGAAAGTGGACCGAATATTATTTGACAATATTTTGATTAGAACAATACTTCCACCCATTTTGAACATTAGTCATGCTAAAATTGTTATCGGTCTTTTTAACACGCTTTTATTAGCTCGGGTTGTATCTATGTATGTATGTGTGTATGTAACGGAATCTTTGAGCTTAATTTTCACCGGTTTGTAAAAGTCTGATCAACTTGAAACTTTGCACACGTCTCAAGGACCGATGACAATGCAATAATTTGATAATAGTTTCCCATTATCCTTATTTTTACACGTTTTATATTAGCTTCACTTGTATGTTTGTTTGTAACCGACTCATTTGGAAGCGATTTTGACCCACTTTAAACGGCCAGATTTCGTTCAAACTTTGTAGATTTATCGAGGACCGATGACAATACATTAATTTGAACTAAAAAGTAGGAAATAAAAAATAGTTTAAAAAAAACCGTTTAAGATGAAGACTTACAACTCCTGAAACACTAGGGTCATGGGGTGCGAGTCCCTACTTTGTGACTATAGCAAAATCCTTTTTTTTTTAACCTGACGGAAAGATCCAACAACTCGTTGCTCTTATGATTCCAACTTATATCAGGCAAGAACTCTATCAAATGAATATCATAAGCAGATACTAACAATATAAAACAACAACTCACCCATGAACAGAAGCAGCAAATTGACGAAGAGAAGCATTTGTCCCTCGATTGTTTCAGAAATAATCGTTCCAATATATCAAGTTACACGTAGGCATAAAGCGATGGCTAATCACTTCTTTATACCGACCGTGTAATTGCTACAAGACGCTCATCTCTAATTAATGACGATACGTAATTACGTGCCGCATTCACTGGAAAACTGACGTTATTTTCGACAAATAACTGAATTTTTATTGTTCTTAAACACAGAGTAGTTTTCAAATGGAGTGTTTATTTGAACGTGTCGTATACTGGTGCGAAAGACAAGCCCTTGTTTTAAGGATAGCTCAAATGGCGCTTTTTCAAATATAATTAGTAATCTGTTTTTTACTTAGTAGTAATCTTTGCATGTGTTCAGCTATTTTTATTTCGACTCCACCATCGATATACAGCATAGACTGCAGTCAAGAAGCTTGACTGCCCAAGCAGAAGCTGGCTTTTAAGTCTGTTCAAAGCACAAATCCGTTCCTATATGGAGAAGTATTGCAGCAACTTATGAAATAGCTCAGCAAAATGCCAGCTTCCTGCATTTGACTCGGAGGAGCGCAAAGCAAAAAGGCTTATAGGCGATGACACGTTAGTCGTAAGGCTACACAACCTGGCTCATCGACTAAGTGTTGCTTGCTTGTGGGTCTTCTATAGACTACTTCTCTCTCTTCTTCTCTCTCTCTCTTCTCTCTCTCTTCTCTCTCTTTCTTCTTTTTGTCTCCTTTACATCGGAGAGTGTGCGCAGAACTCGTACTAAATAAAGAGCAGGATATTAGTTTTAGTTCTTTCTATGTAATAAAAGGCGGAGTCCCGGTGTCCTGAAACACGGGCTTACAGCTTAGCTACCAGGTACCAGTCTCCCATAATGAGAATATAATATATAAGCATTTTAAAAGATGTATTGTGTAATATTGTGGTGACAAATAAACATATATTATTTTTTATAACTTTTAAAAACCATCATCATCACAATAGTGCAGTCCTAAAAAATGATTACTCCACGTGCAGTTTACTCCGTAAGAACATAAATATTGTAACATAAATACACAAACAAGAGATTTAATATCTCTGTTTATGTATTTATGTTACCGGCCAAACCCGATTTCAGGCAAACTATTTTTGCCTAGGGTAAACTAGTTCTTCCTATACGCGATAGGATTAATTGGTATAACCTAGTCGAAACTAATTTGTCGTAAGCCCGATAAGATAAACCAGTTTTGGCTAGGCCTATCTAATAATACGCACACTCCAGGACAAACTAGTACGACCTAGTCTAAACCATTTTAGCAGAGTCGAAAGTAAGTGAGCGAACATGTCAGGACTTGTACATGCAGGAGTTCCCAGATCACGCCCCGAGCGCCCCGCGCCGCTCCTCGCTCGCCCATACGTCGCGTCGTTTTGAACTCATTTTGCGTCTAGTTGCCAGCGGTGCGTAACGTGTTTAGTTAATGACTGCAGTTTAAAATTAAAGGTTTACGTATTATACTACATTATAAAATTTTCTTCTTTTACAATATTGATAAACCTACGTCGAGTCAACAAGCAGATCAGAAACAATGGAGGGATAAGTTTTTGGCAGAAATTGTACAAAGTAAAAGTAAAAAGTCTTCTCATTATAATGTGTTATCATCGGACCAATATTTGCAACTTGTTGAACAAGTTGAAGATGCAGAAAAATCTGAAAAAAGGCACCATTACAACAACAAAAGAGTGAAACGATTTGCTGTGTTAAAAATCGGGGATGTGAAAAAACTGATTGCGCGGAGTGAAGGTAATACTTATAAACAAAACATTAAATATATATTCCATTGTTCCCACACGTTTTTCACAAAACAATAGTAACCTATGATAGACATTTATTGTTTCCTAAGTTTTCTTGGATTGCTGATACTATTTTCACTGTAAGATTAATTTGTGGATAACGATGCTGGTTGCGTGATAACTTAAGTGTTTTATAAAATACCTGTACCTAAATATTAAGCATTTTTGTGCAATTGTTTGTTACCTTGAAGAAATAAAATAAAATCAAATTAGAAAAGAAATCATAAACCTGTGTTTATCTATGTTTAGTGTCTGTCATCAAATAAAAAAAAGAAGAAAAGAGGATTCCTTTCTAAACCTATTCTTCTTTTGGAAATGAATGGTAGGTCCAAGTAGATCTGATCAATTTTCAGACACAACCCGATGGAAATTTTATATTTATTATGGTTTACCAAGGCCATCTAACAAAATTTGTTCTGCTTGACAATCTAAGAGAGCGACAGAGGTGGATACAATTTGCATGATACGTTTCTAACTATAGGAGCGCCGTGCGTTGTTCAATCTAACAACGGTAGGGAATTTGTCAATAATGTTATACGTGAGCTGGCCAGTCTGCGGCCAGATATCAAAATTCTGAGTTCACAGTTCAACGGAGTCCTGACGTTGACTGTGTGTGGGCATAGTCAAAGTCAGAACTCCGCAGAACGTGCCAATCCAGATATTGAGAATATTATAGTTTCTTGGATGAAGGACAACGTTTCAACGAAATGGTCAGTCCAATTCATAAAAAAACCACACCAACCATTCAGGAATAAAACAATCGCCATACAAGTCATTATTTGGAAAAGAACCCAGAGCCGAGAGAGCAGATGTAAACCAAGGCTCTGAAATATCGTTACGGACGGCAGCTACAAAATATTCAGTTGGATCAGGCCAAGGTCTTGTGAGATGCAGCTGCAACAAAAACTGTTCCACAAACAGATGCCAGTGCAAGAACACAATGATACTCTGCAAGGTAAGTGCCACCAAACCACACCATGCAATAATGGAGGTATAATTATTGCTTCTATAAAAAAAAACACTTATTATTTGAGTATGATTGCTTGTATTACCATTAGGTTTAATCCATTAGGTTTAACGACGAATCATTATCGTTTTAATAAATACGATTTTTCCGACGGAGTATTTTATTCAGTTTATCTATTTATTTTAGGTAGGTATACTATAATGTTTAGACTAGGCCATACCAGTTTACCCTGGGAGTGTGCGTATTTATATCAGGAATAACTGGTTTGGCCTAGTCTATACTGGTTTATCCTATAGGATGAACTTGTTTGGACTAGGCTATACTAGTTAATCATATCGTGTATAGGAAGAACTAATTAAGCCTAGACAAAACTAGTTTGTCCTGAAATCAAATTTAGCCGGTTACATAAAAGATAACGTCAATTGTGAATAATTCATTATTGATGTTATTAATTGTGAATAAATAACATCACTCGTCCAATTATCCGGTGACCAATCTTGGTGACTGTTGGCAATGTTGGTGTGTTCTGTATGCTGGTGAACAACAAACGTATTTTATGAAGTGTTGGGTCCCAGGACGTCTCGTGTCTCGTGTCCCGGGACTTCGAAATTGTCGGGAATTCCTAAACCCTAATTATAAGTCAAGATTACTATAAAACAATGTGTTTAAATAAGTGTTTAAAATTACATTAAATTAAACAATGTTTTAGACAATAAGAAAAAATGTGGTTTTTAAGCTTAATAGCGAATGAATGGAAAAAATGTTTTATAAAAAAAAACTTTTTTTAACAAACAATAAAAGGTACTGAGTGTACTCACCTAGAAGATTGTTAACTGCCTGATCCCTCACTCCCCTATGACATAAAGCTACAACATAACTGGTGCAACGTGGGTGTAATTATAGGCACATCCCTGCCTAACCTGATGGTATAGTAATGCGTTATGTCACGTCTAAGTCATAAGTCGTGCTACTTTTATGCGTATTACTAGGTTTTTCCAAATACAATTTCTTATCCTGAGGAATATGATGTTCCATACATATCTGCCTAAGCTACGGGAAATACAGGCGTGAAGATGGAACCCTAAAACACTACCCACCAACTAAGAAGCTCCAATAACCCGACCTGGTAATCGAATCCGTACCATTTGGAACCTTGTTCAATGTTCAGTGCGAACACTAAGTCGGTGGGAAATGCGCTGATGCGCAGTCCCCAGCTTAACTTGAGCTCTGTTATTTCCATAGCGCAGTGCATTAGTAAACCAAGCTAGTTTGGTCAGTTTGGTCCTAACTAATGTAGATAATAGATGCTCGACCAACTTGCAAAGTACGGAAAGGTTAAGTTACTATGTTTACACGGGGGATGCAAAGAGCGTGTTCCTATTGGGCCCCGAAATAGCTCCCCGGATGCCAAGGGCAGTACCGTCCTGCGTCCGTCTGGAGGCTGAATATTTTGAACCGTAATAGGTAAACACTTCAAATTTTTACAGTGTGGATTAAAATTTAAAAATTGCCCAATAAAGTAGTGTGATGATTTTTACTATAGTAAAAAAATATGAGGAGCTCGTGGCTAATTAATCTCAGTCGCACGGATTGATTCATCAGGTGAAGCTACGCTTGCCAGGGTTGGTCCGTGGATGGGGGACCATCTCAACATATCGAGACTCCTCCGTGCCTCGGAAAGCACGTTAAGCCGTTGGTCCCGGGTGTCAATCGTGCATCTTTGACGGTCGTTACGGGTCGTCAGAAGCCCGAAAATCTGACAGCCAGTCTTACCAAGGGGTATTGTATAGGGCAGATAGGCAGTCACTCCATGTAAAATATTGGTATTCAGCTGCATCCGGGTAGACTGTAAGCTGACACCAACATAGAAAACGGGAAAAGGCTAGGCAGATTGATTAAAAAAAATTTAGTTTAGGGTGACACGGACGGGACGTCCGACTCGCACTTGGCAGGTTTTTTTTGTTTTACTTCGACTCAATTATCATTTTAGATTTTAACGTACTTTTAAAGTTTTTCTTTACTCACAACTATACAAAGGCGGACTCAATACCCCGGGTATTTTTTACCCGCCTGAGGATGGTGCAGAGAAAAATTAGGAGTAACATGGTAGAAAATTAACTTGAAATTATATAATATAATATATTATGCAAAACATATGAATAAGTACAGAAACAAAATATATTTAGTCAAAAGAGATAAAAATACGTTGACGGAGAAAAAATAACCAACTAATCAACTCTGCGTTGACTTTATTGTCGCCTACGGGATATATACTCAATTACAAATCTATACATATAATAAATTTGTAGAAAAGTGGTGTCTGTACAATAGAAATATATAAATAAAAGTAGCAGGCGTTGTTATTATATCGATGCCGAACCCGAAATTGTAATTATTCTTTTTTTGTCTGTTTGTCTGTGTGTTTGTGCACGCTAATATCAGAAACGGCTTATTCGATTTAGATACGGTTTTCACTAATATATTGTAGTAAACTTCACCACACCCCCGTAAGTACCCCACAGGGGGTGCCCTTAGCGTGTAGTCGCTTAGTTTGTAAGTTTTTATACGCCCTGCCTGGAGGCTACAATTCTTTTGTGGCATCCACAGGCAAGTCCGGTTAAGCAGTATACAAAACTTTTTTTTTTTTAAGGCTGGGAAATCATCCAATGACTGCTCCCGCTCTAGGTGGAGCGGAAGGGAGTGTCAGACTCTTACTGACTAAAACCCATCCATGTTCCTTCCGTAGCCCTTTATGTTCCGAGGTAGCGGTAACCCTTTCGGACAATCCCGCTTAATCATACAACCCTATGGTTGAGCTGCGAGATGCCATTATCAAAAAAAAAACACGCCGCTGCCATAAGGATTCAGTTATTCGTAGCGAACGCACATATCCTGGAGAGTATAGGCGAATAGTTGCATTCGATTATTGCGATTCACTTGAATACTGACTGCATATTTCATTTATTTATATTTTAGGATTTGTACGAGTAGGTTAGGTTCTTTTTCTAAATTTTCCTTAAAATCTATCTATAATATAATAAAAAAGTAAAAAAACTATGTCTGTACATTGAATATATTAAAAAATAATGATTGAGGAGGGTTTAGAAACAGTAATAGAGCACGAATCCAAAAAAAAATTCGGTCTGTTTGTTTGTACACGCTAATCTTCGGAACTACTGGACGGATTTGAATGATTTTTTTTGTTGTGTAGGATAATTATAGTCTATTTGTTGGCAACAAATAGACTATAATTTATCTTGGAAACTTGAACACCTGATGCAGAACCGCAACTGACCAGCTAAACTATAAGAGATACAAAAATAGTACCGTAGCAAAAATTGTTCCGCGTGATAAGCATTTTCTGCTGAGAGAATAAATTTGAAGATCTGGAACACCTGATGTGGAACTCCAAGAGCCCAGCTACACTATAACAGATATTGGAATGACGTCTTAGCAAAAGTTGTTCAGCCTGATAAGCACTCTCTGTTGGCGTATAAAAATTTAAGATCTGGAACACCTGTTGTGGAATTCCAAGAGCCCAGCTACACTATAACATATATAGGAATGACGTCTTAGCAAAAGTTGTCCAATCTGATGAGCACTTTCTGTTGACTTATAAAAATCGAAGATCTGGAATACCTGTTGTAGAACTCCAAGAGCCCAGCACACAGCTACACTATAAAACATATAGGAATGACGTCTTAGCAAAAGTATTTCGGTCTGATGGTCATTTCCTATTGACTTATAAAAATCGAAGATCAGAAACATCTGATGTGGAAATCAAAGCTATCACTTATTTCACTGTATAATTATAAAATAACATAAGCTGGGAGTACTTCCACGCGGTGAAGGCGGTAACAGTTTAGGACTGATTTTCGCTGACGATGGTACTTATATAATTGAAAATTTGACTCTGCTGGCCAATACTCCAATTTATTTTTTTATTGTACCAAATAAATATGGCTTCGGAATTATGTTATTTAAGTGTTTAATTTCCTTTTCTATTTATCTTCGTGACACAGTAGCCTACCCGATAACGCAGGGAAGCAGTCCCTTAGATTTTAATTGATCACTTATATCTATCTATACATATAATAAAATTGTAGAAAAGTTGTCTGTACAATGCCCAGCTACACTATAACATATATATGTATATAGGCATGACGTCTTAGCAAAAGTTGTTCGGTCTGATGGGCATTTCCTATTGACTTATAAAAATCGAAGATCAGAAACATCTGATGTGGCAATCAAAGCTATCACTAATTTCACTGTATAATATTATAAAATAACATAAGCTGGGAGTACTTCCACGCGGTGAAGGCGGTAACAGTTTAGGACTGATTTTCGCTGACGATGGTACAGACGCCAGCACATCAAGCTATCCCTAACTGTCAAATTTTCTGAATTAAAAATGAAGCACGCCTGCGTTCTCAGCGTATTTACGCATCTACATCCAGGTCTCTAGAGACCAGTGAAGAATATGATGCGCGACTGACCGCAGATCGTGCAAGTCATGCATTGTCTCGCGAATCGGAGACGTTCACGGATAGAGAATTACGCTTGAGTTCCAAGCGTATCTATGTATCGACTTCTAGGTTTCTAGAGACGAGTGGGGAACGTGATGCGCGACTGACCGCTGATCGTGATTCAGATCTTCGATTTTGACGACTCCGTTGTCGCTGGCATAAGCAACAGGATACGCGTACGAAGTCGCGGGCAGAAACTAGTCATAAATAAGTAATACATTATTTGACAATAAGAAATAAACCACAGATTGCTTCTATAATTTGCTAATTGCTTATATAATGCTAGATGTTCTAGACACTTTCAGTAAAAAACAATATTGTATGTGTATTACTGCGCAAGTCCCAAGTGGAACAAGCCAGGCCGGGTGATCTGTCGGTAATCGAGTCGACGCTGTAGCCTGAAGGCTTGTACTGATACCTGAGATCTACACAGATTATTCCTCGTTGTACCTGCGTTACTGGGGATCGTGCAGGTGTCGCGCAGCGCAGGTAATGTGACCTCACACGGTACAATGTACAAATCCGCCAGACACTTTCCTGAAATATTGACATGCTATAACAGTGCATTGAGCGTGTAGTCTGTGATATATCAGCAGTAGCCCGGAGTCTCTCGCTCTACTAACATAGGACCACATATTTATATAATTTTATCCTATCTGCCTAGCCTTTTCCCAACTATGTTGGGGTCGGCTTCCGAATAAGCGGGATTGTCCGAAAGGGTTACCGCTACCCCGGAACATAAAGGGCTACGGAAGGAACATGGATGGGTTTTAGTCAGTAAGAGTCTGACACTCCCTTCCGCTCCACCCAGAGCGGGAGCAGTCATTGGATGATTTCCCAGCCTTAAAAAAAAAGTCTAACCGGATGCAGCTGAATACCTGTATTTTACATGGAACGATTGCTTAACTGACCTCCACAACCTAGTAACTAGGCGATACGACACCCCTTGGTAAGACTGGCTGTCAGATTTTGGGCTTCTGACGACCCGTAACGACTCTCAAAGATCCACGAATGACAGCTGGGACAGACGGCTTTTACCGAGGCGCGGAGGAGTTTCGATATGTAAAGATGGTCACCCATCCACGGACCAACCCCGGCAAGCGTAGCCTAACCTGAAGGATTGATCCGTGCGGCTGTTATTTCTTAGCCACCAGCTTCACGAGCCAACAAAGGACCGCATAATGTGCGAAATGTTAGTGTACTATAGGTACACCTCTACTATAGGTTCAAACGAGCCTGTAATTGGTTTGGTTTTTCGAAAGGCTTCTTCTTGATCACCCACACCTTTGTGGTGTGACAGTATTTTTCTAAACGCGATGTACCTATATCACAGTGACTGTTTGGATGAGTGTGGTCTGAGTAGGAGTGAAAGGAACTCCTTGGAACAAAGCTTTGCAAAAAATGTGGGTGTATTCTCTTAACCCTTGCAAAATCTCTAAAAATACATTATGTTCATAACACTCATAGAAATACGTTAAATATTTATTACAGGAGTGAGTGCAAGTAATTAGCGTGGCCGCGCCGCCATGTTTGGTGTTAATAATTACCGCAACACTGCACGGAAGACAATCGCCAGTAAATCAACTCGCCTCATTTACATTAGCTCTTTCGCTGCCTTTTTATTGTACAGTGTATTATTGTGCGAAAATTACGTAAAATTGTTTGTTTTGTTGAGTGTTTGAGGGAATATTTGCAAGTGCTTGAGTAGTAAGTACGAGCCTCTTTCGCATAATAATTATGTAAATATTTCTCGATGTCTTCCTTTTCTTACCATCAATGGAACAGAATCAATCAATTTGCATACCTAGCCTTTTCATAAGTGTGTTGGGTCGGCTTCCAGTCTTACCGGATGCAGCTGAATACCAGTATTTTAAATGGGGCCCCTGCCTATCTAACCTCCACAACCTATATAAATGTACTTGTATGTACGACATATGTATATAATTATATTATAATAATTTTCACAACTTTTGTAATAATTAAAAAAAAAGAGACTTTAATTATAAATATAATAATTAAAATAGTTTACTTACCTAGAAAAAGTAAATTATTTGGATTTCAGACTTTCGGGTTTCCGACGTATGTCAAAGAGCCGGGACCAACGGCTTAACGTTTTTTCCGAGGCGCGGAAACTCAATGAAATATACAATGGTTTTGACATATTAAAATGGAACAGATTTACATTTACATTGTAATTATTGCAATAAAGATGTCGACACAACAACATTACACACATATTATTTTAGGTATATGACAGTTCTAAAAGATGACAAGCCCACACTGCCTACTTGTGAGATAGAATGCATAAAAACTAATTAAAACGGAATGTATAATCCGCACTAGCCATTATTTATTTACATACTTCTGCTATAACACTTCAATAAAAACAATAACAAAACAATGTTATTGTTTACAATATATAATAATGTGTGGTGTATATAATTACTATTGTGTCATAGACTCAGTCGCTCTGAGCTGGTTGTGTAGGTAACTTAATAGACCTGCTCAGTGGGTCGTCTTCGCCTTTATTGTTCACCCAGTTTTGTAAAAAATGCGTTTGATTTGGATCTTTGTGATGTTACTGGGTAAGTTATTTTATTAAAAATGGACGACCTCCCAGTGAAACGGTCATCCTCTAATTAAACACTTAATAATTCAAAAATCCTTCTTTAGTGCTCTCACTCGCCCTAGAAAATATAGATCGTAGAGGAATCCTACTACTATTATAAAGGCGAAAGTTTGTAAGTATGGATGTATGGATGTTTGTTACTCTTTCACGTAAAAACTACTGTATAGATTTGGATGAAATTTGACACAGAGATGGTTTATATCCTGGATTAACACATAGGATATTTTTTATCCCGGTAGAACATTCCTGTGGGATAATTTCCGACCTCCACGCGAGCGAAGCCGCGGGCAGAAGCTAGTAATAAATAATTACGATATACACAATGGTCTTACCGTCCAGGTTGCGCTGATCTGCGCTACCCAGCCAACCGCCCCGCCAGGAAGTGGATACAATCATTCTCAGTGCCCTGGGTTGGTGTGCTGATCCATCAAAAAAGTAAGGGCTATCTTATTAAGCGTGTCTTAATGTACTAAGTCCAGCACATCAAGCTACCCCAATCTGTCAAATTTCGTCAATAGCTTTCAACTTTTTTTTTTAATTTTTATTGGTGAAGGACTCGTGCTTGACCACGATCTTACCTGATGGTAAGCGATGATGTGGTCGACGGTGAAGCGCGCTTGCCTAGAAGTAACCTATTCACCTTTATAACAAAATAATAAAGTTCATGCAATTGGGAACATTTGACAGTTTGAGAAATCCTGCTAATAACATGCTGTCGCCTGTACAATCATCGTAGAAAAACGTTGATCACCTCTTGGACGTTGTTATATTACATCACTTGTACACGGTGGGGCAAAAGTAATGTCATAATGTGACCAACTTTAGATTCTAGACGTGTGTATACTAACCAAATGGGTTACCTGGGTTTTAAATACCTTATTAGTTATTTTTTTTTTTAATATGACATTACCTTTGCACCTCTATTTATTACCATTGATTGTGTTTTATGGACCTTTAGCCGCCCGAATGAGTTTATGACAGAGGAGGGTTGTTGGTACACATTTAATTTGTGACTTAAAATGTTACTGTAAATCAAGATGGCGGTTAATTTCGGCCAAAGACTTCTTGTACCGCTTTATTATTTAATAATCTCAACTTGCATTCGTTCAGATTAACAAAGCCATTGTATGCATCACTTCCTATACCTTCATAGTCTACAAAACAAAAGCTTAATTTGATATGTTTATAATTATTCAGACACTAGTTTTGGCTTCATTTCTTTATAATGTGACATAGTTCTAAGTACGGCTTAGATTTCCGAAAGTCGATTACTTGTAATGATGGCTTAAACTTTTAATTACAGCAAAATTGTCTCAAGAATCTATCACAGGAATAACTCTTATCAAAACGAAACTTGGCTTGTCGAATGCGTACGACGTGGCGCACATGGCCAAATCGGCCATCATCGGCATCAGGTACGTGCTGGCTCACATGCAGGTGGACGTCCTCAGCTGCTATCTCTGCACACTCAGGGAAACTTTGGAAGAATTCACTTTAATGTTATTAGGTTGCCAACGGTGATGTTTGTCGTATTAAAACAGACGTTTTCTCACATAAATCCTTTTAGTACAAATAGGCCGCACGTCTGTGTTAACGAAACCAGTAAAAGCACGCATTCTATTCTTCGGGACTTAAAGAGCCTGGCTGGTTAGACTATAACTGACAGCATTCGACCTTTGAAAATGATAGAATAGTTTGGAAGGTTTTTATAAAACAAATGAAGGACTCCGTCAGTAGCCGTGCTGCTTGACGGATGAATTCGTTAAAAGCCTATAATTCTTTAGCTGCTACCCCGTGTGTTTGTATTTTTGTAGGATAGAAATCCCTACAACACATTACACAAGGCTGTACATCTGAGCCAGCACACCCCTCTGAAGGTCCCCCTGACCAGCTCGCTGCACCATGCTCGCTAGACCAGCGAGCTGCGGTCGACTGTACCTTCTATTTTGAATTAATGCATTTATGTGCATTTTTAAAACGAAAAAATAAAGTTTTTTGGAACGATGGATGTGATAAATTGGAACTGTGCATCAATAAATTGAATAATATTGTTTTTATTGTTAATTTATTTAGTTCCCTCTCCTTGTAGGAACACCACGAGGGCCATCTTCCTGGCCCAGGAGGGCGCGGTGCGGTACGCCGCGGTCACCGACTACACCATCCACCCCGAGTTCAACAAGGACACCCTCAGCACCATCGCGCTCGTCCATCTGGAATATGATGAGCAACAATTTGACTGTAATGTTTTCTTCTTCGATTTAGCTTTCACTTTATTTTTTTACAAAAAAGGCCTGATTTGATTTCGGCATCGGTAGAAATGACGAACTTCATAAATTCATTCCCTTTTTGTGCAAAATTTCTTGTTTCTAGACCCCGCAGGTTGGGCTGTGTGTTGTTGTCATGTCTGTCCGAGAATGGATTAATGATTAATTAAAATTTTAAGAACCTGTTTTAGATTGCTTTGCATTCGGGGTAGGTCTTAAGGCCTATCCGCACACAACAGTGCCGGCACAGTGCCGACACGTACCGATCAGTAACGTGTCGATCAGTGTCAGTGAAATATGATATTGTAGCATACATTTTGTACGCCGCTATCCGTACTCGTCAGTGACAGTGACGTTCAGTGATGTCAGTGCTGCGCCGACATTCGCCGTGATCCGACGTGAAATTGTGCAATATTTTGCCTGAGACGGTCGCAGTGTTTCAAGATGGAAGACGAAAAGTTGATTGAATATTTTAATTGAGTATCTTGTTTTCTTAACTTTACAGTTAGTTTAGATAAAAGTATGTCGAAACAATATTTTGACATCCTGAAATACTCAAAACAACATCAACAACAACAACAGATTCACCAACAATAACAACAACAACAACAACTATCAGATGTTTATATAGGGTGGCGAACTCTCCTTCTTCTCTTTTCCTCCACGCGTTATGAACCCATTTCCTACTTCTCACATAAATTTCTTCGTCTTCATCTAATATTAAAGCAATCACTGCTAACTGTGATCTTGAATATCGAGGCATTTTACAAGCACGTAAAACTGCTGCAAGGTACTAAAAATCACTGCACGCGTCGCGTCGCTACTGACATGTATGAATAGCACGTCACGGAACGGTACGGTACGGAACTGTCGGTCACGTGTCGGCGCTGTTGTGTGCGGATAGGCCTTTATTCAGCAGACTAGGATCATAAATATCAGGAACAGAAATGTTATATTTTTTTGATAGATAAGTTAGTCTTTCGCAAAAGAAGGCATACAGACTGTTACAATGCTTAATTTTCTTTAGCAGAAATCATAGTATGTCCATGCCACGGCTGCGCTCCTTATATACTCCTTTTGCTTTGTTAACGTTCATTACATCTGACCACACAAGTACTTTTCCAAACTTTTAAGTAACATTTTTTGGATTTTGTTCCTTCATTTCCCAAATTGTATTTGACTTAAGAAATGATATTTGCGAGCAACTCGACTCCTGTCAATAGGTTGTAAAAACAATTTTACACACTAAATGGAATATTAATATTGTACAACTTAACGAGGCCGGTGTTTCCTGACCCCTCTAAGAAAAAACATAAAAACACAGAGGTTACTGTTTCTATATTAAAGTCCAGACATTATTTTCGTCTCGTGTTTAAGATGGTCTTTTGGGGAGAGAACCAACAAGATTTGAGCAGACCGCTCCAGTCAGTGCACGTGTGTAGTACAGATGCCAGCACATCAAGCTATCCCTAACTGTCAAATTTTCTCAATTAAAAATGAACCTTATGTCTTTGCAATAAAGTTGAAATACTATCAATGAAATTTGACAGATTGTAGTAACTTGATGTGCTGGCCTCTGTACATTCGTGTAGTTCTTATTATACCTGAAGGAGCTCAGCTTCGACATGTCAAAAGCCACAGTGTTGGATTATATCCCCAGGGGCGCTGATGGACTGGCCGCAGGCGTACGAGCAGATGTACCACCAGCAAGGCAATATATACGCTTTTGGATATATAAAAGGTGCGTAACACGTCGTTACTAACATCCGCTACCTATGTATATTTCTTATGGCGAATATACCTAATAGTTGTTTACTAAGTAAAAAATTACGGCAGACATTTAAAAAATCTATACATATAAAACTGAGGGTGCACAATGGGGTATTTGAAAGGGTAGTCAATAACGTTACTTTTTATGAACTGTCAAAACGCGGTATTTGTACGTGATTTGTATGAAATATAACATTTTGACGTCACAGATTTTTAGAGTCAAATGGAATACTTATTAGCATTGAATGCGATTTAACAATTATATCGTCGCATTATATTTAATTTCCGCACGGTGATGGAAGTTTTTATGACGAGCGGGCTTTTTTCCATGTGATTTCATATTTTATTTTTGACCGATTCAAATACTCAATTGGTACACCTCTGCCTAACACTTCGTGCATTACATACGTGATGTTGTGTTAAGTGTGTTTTGTTATCTAACTATGTAACTGTCAGTCATCAAATTTTATTCCACGTCTTTTTATACAGGCCGAAATAAAGTAGTCCTTAGACATCTAGTAGGTATAGTTAGTTAAAATCAAACAGATTCATGATCGTAAATATATTTATATGTCTAAATAGTTATGAACATAAAGTACAGAGTCGAGCACATCAAAATAGTCCAGTCTATCAAATTTATTTGATAGATTTTCAACTTTATTACAAACTAATAATGTTCAAGTTCAATATTGAGTTGTATATGACAGATTGATGTGCTGGCGTCTGAACGTAGTTTACTTGTGTTTTATAGACCATGCAGCATTGGAGCAGGTGATGTACACAATGGAGATGGTCAATCTGCGCAAATGTAATGAATACTACAAGCAGGAAGACGTAAGTGACATTTTCCTTAGCTTTAATTAATGTCATATTGCCTTAGTTAGACAGATCATACGTGAAGACAACTACCGTCAGCACATAACACACACACTCACCTTCGACTTCGCCATTGTCTCGGACGCAGACGGTGCCGGGAGCTCCCGCGCTTACACACACATTCACAGCGTGTTTGTACACTTGGTAACCACAAGTAAAGCGCGAGTCGCGTCGCTTCGTAAAATAAAAATATTGTACTTGAATTTTTCATCATTGAATAATATATTGTAAATTTAATTTAATTTTAATATTAGGCCAAGTTGTACTAGTTTGAAATAAAATATTTGAATTAACGCTTAATCTTTAAAAGGATGAAGTTTGGTAAGCGTTTCATTAGGTCGACAATACAGTAGAACATTTTCCATCGGTCAATCTTGTTTTCAGCTCGACAGTCAGTGGATGTCCCCCACAGAGTACCAATGCTTCCGGAAGAAGTCCAGCACGGAGAAGTGTGTGTTTGAGTCCGGGATGACGCTCGCTGTTCACCACCTGAGGAGATGGAAACTGGTTTGTGGGACTACTTAGGTAGTCTATTTTAGGCGAAAAATTTTCATCAGTGTACAGTCTAACTCCCCGTTGCCTCGTTAGACTAGCGGTCGCTAGCGCGACTGCTAAAGTTTGGGTCCTGGGTTCGATTCTCGGACCGAGCAAAGTGTTTTTGGGTTTCCGCCAGGAATTTCTCAATAGCAGCCCAAAGTAAACATAACTAGAAACGTGGGTGGTTGCTAGGTGTAGTATTAGAGAAGCAGCGTGATGTTAGTTAGTAGATTGGTACTCAGGCTCCTCACTTGTATTAGCTTTTAAACATGCATTGTTGTATGAACAGTCACGAGCAAAATTATGTATACAGTTTACTAATTTCATAAGCGGTTTTCTGCTTAGTTATTAAATGAAATTGAATGTTTTCACACTCAATGCATATTCGGTTTACCGTACATGTCGCATCTCCTCGTTGAAATGGTTATTTTAGAAGAAAACCGCTTCCGAAAATTGCTAGGTGTATACATATTGGTGCTCGTGACTGTACGTGTACTGAATAGTCAGTTTTTCATATAACTATCTTAAGTACATACTAGAGCCCATACATAAACTTAAAAATATACATTAAAATTAACAAATTAATTAATACATTCTGATTGTGAACATTGGCCGTGAGGTATGTAATGTATACGTATGTATATGAAAACTTAAGATGAGATAAATATGATGCCTGTATATCGAATAACTTCGTTCTGTGTCTAGTACAAGTGTGACAGTGTCAAAGTCAAAGTCAAAGTCAAAACATTTATTTCAAATAGGCACAAGAATGGCACTTTTGAACGTCAAAATGAACAAGAAATAGAACTGATTCTAGTCGCCCCTTCCAAAAAGTAGTTTCGTGTGGAGAAGAATGGGCAAGAAACTCCACCGTTACTCTTTTAAAATGTTTCACAATGTTTTGTATACATGTATTATAACATTATATGTGAAGACGATGCACCCAGAATAAAAACAATACATCACAAAAGGTGAAAAGAAAAACACATGTAGCAGTGGCAAGTAAACTTAATTATGTCATAAGTGCATGGTGCTCACATATTTACAAACATTCTAAAAGTTAGTTAGTGTCGTGTGTCGTGTTCCAGCTGGGCATGAGCGTGCTGGGCCCCGGCTGCGCGCTGCCAGCTCGCTTCATCGACTTCGCGCGCTACGTGCCCTGGGTGCAGTTCTACCTGGCTAGAGATGACTCCGAGTGACCAAATCTTTACCTGTCATTAAGCTCAAGAATGGAATTTTTCTTGTCGCAAAGAGAAACCATCGAATGCATTTTTTTATTGCCTGTTAATTAGTTTTTAAACGTTAAATTTTGTTTCTAAACGCTTTTCCATGACATTGACATTATATGGTATTATTTAGGTATCGTTAAGTGTTGAATAGTTTAATTAAGAATATTCAGGGAGGAATGGACATCGACGCACAACCTATAACCACAAATTCCGCAAATGGTTCCACACACATTGTTAGTCGTAAAAATTATCTGCTGTTTCATAGAAAGAAAACTAACCATACGCAGTCAAAATTTTTAAAAGACGAAAATATTCAACGCGTTGTGGTTCAGTTGTGCGTCGATGATTAACAAGTTCATAATCATATTTCAAATGCAATATTGGTAATAATAAAGAAGTTGTTATGATTAATACGTATCTAAACTTATTTAAAAAAAAGTTATGGGTGGTGTCCTGTGGTGGTGGCCTGTGGTGGTGGCTGAGCTGAATGACGTACAATTGGAAAGGCCTATTTCCAGCAATGGACAGCTGTAGGATGTGATGATGATGAATACATTTTTTTTTAATCAATACACAGGATGTGAAGAGCAAAATGCAATATAATTTTACTTTCTAAAGTAGTAAAATTGCAAATAATTTTCAAACTCATACTCCGGAACCCTAAAACTTTAGGCCATCACCATAGACAACGATATAACTGTACTAGGTTCACATATAATATATGCTACACCCTTCGACTTCTGCGCATCCGTTTCCAATTACCGATACGCATCACGGCTGCGGGCCCGGCCATATCGGCGCGGTCTAGATCGCTAACTAAATTGCACATTGTTGCTCGGCCACTTACGAGCTAAGAGCAATACTAATGTATTTGAGGCTTAAATTGTTAAAGAACGTTTTCTTTTGTGGAGAAGTCCATCTTCAGCGCCATTCCAGACGTGACTGCTCTGGTTGTACAGCGCTATTTTGTGTTTTATTCATAATGCAGCTGTTTATAGTTAACACCTCAGACATTTCAAACTGTTCCGACTGGATGCTTCATATCTGTGAGGTTCTCTGCTCAAGACACCATTTCGCTCATCGGCAAGAAGGGTGACTCAAACTCAAAGTATTTATTTCAAATAAACCAATTACAGGCACTTTCGATCTCTCGATCAGTCAGAGAGGTGAAGCTATTTGCCCATTCCAAAGCAATAGGTAGGTACCTATGGAGAAGAACGGGCAAGAAACTCCATGGACACTCTTTTAAACAAAATATGGTTACAAAATATAGGTTACATAATTCATATTATTGTTATTCATGTGAGAACGATGCAGAACGTTAAAAGCATCCGATATAAAATATGTAAAAACAGTTCAAAAATTAAATTAAAACAAGCCATAGCCGCTAAGAGATGACCAGTCCCTACTGACAGCACCCGTTCGCGAACATGACGCATGGATTAGCACCATTCAGCTCAACCATTTTGAAGAGAGCTAAATGATCCAACACAGACGCCACCATCAGCGAGACAATAAAGTGAGCATGGCATACTCTCACGTAATTAAAAACCCTCAAATGAGATAAGTATCTAGGTAAACGCGGCTTATTTTATTATTTTTGCTACAAACCGGCATCACGCTTAGTCTTATAATGTGGGAGCTAAAGAGGTTGTTACTTAATGCTCCAGCACTTTAAAACCATAAAGTCATCATACCCTATAATTTATCTTTTTGAATTTTGTCAAGTTTCTCGCAAATGAGCACTAACCTACGTGGTCCTCACGCGATCTGACCAAGATTATGTTTGGACTTTAAAAGAGGCTGTGCTCTCTGAGTTTTCTTTTGTCTTTCCTCTGAGAGTAGGGTTCTGGTAGAACCATTTCCATATAAATTGCTAAACCGGCAAAGCCACCTAACTATAAATAAGCTAGTTACCCAAACTTTCCAAATCCGGAAAACTATGCCCAACCCTGGGATCGAACCTAGATCTCTATGCTCAGCATTCACATGAACTTAACTCTAAAAAATAAGTTTATTATATTAATATTAAAAGTCTTTTTTCACAAACAAACCTTGAAAATGGTTTTGTGAGACATAGTTTTATGTGCTGTATACTTTACTAATAATGATAATTAACTCTTCTGGACTCGGTTGTATTGTTAAGAGGTTCCTCTCTGTAGCCCAGACCCGGGTAGCTGGGAACCCATAGATACTGTTTTTTATATTTCTGTTGGAACCGGTTCCGGTACTGATGGGTTACTACAATTTCCTTAAGTTTTAAAGTCTATAAAAATTTAATCAAATAAATAAACGATTATGAAAATTGAGATCAATAAGTGAGGCAGTTTACTTCATTACGTTGTATTTTCATGTGACGTCATAAGTGCATACGTACCATTACAGTATCATCGACCATAACAAAGCAGTGACCGTACTTCCCGTGGTTTGGCGTCATTATCCGACATTACGCTGTCAGTGCTAACCTCCGCAGTTTATGTGGGAATGGCGCCCACCATCGACGCGCCACTCATGTTACAATGCATTATATGACCGTGGGCGCAGCGGCCAGTTGATCATCACCGACGGTCTTTAGGGTACAGTGAGGAAAAGGTGTCAACGGAACCCTGTTGCTAGCCTACGCCGACTACCTGTCTGTCACAGGGCTGAATGTGAGCAACTAATGTTGCTATGTTGCTGTTGTTGTTTCCATTGTGGAAATCAAAATGAATGCAGACTATAAAACTTACGCGGGATTGTCCGAAAGGGTTACCGCTACCCCGGAACATAAAGGGGTAAGAAAGGAACATGGATGGGTTTTAGTCAGTAAGAGTATGACACTCCCTTCCGCTCCACTCAGAGCGGGAGGAGTCATTCGATGATTTTCCGGCGTCAAAAAAAAAGACTATAAAAGTATTGACGGTACGGAGGCTCAGTCACTAGTGCGCGGGTTTATATTGAAGGCGCTCCGGTGGGCCTTGTTGCACGAACATGGGTTGAAAGTAATGTAACTCCAGGATAAATAATAAATATGTACTTAGTTATCAGTGTTAGTGTCATTCAAAAGCCAAAATATCCTTGAATCAAATGAATGCGATTGAAAAATAAAAATTGTTTAAATATTTTTTTTCATGTTGTATAAAGCGAAAGCTCTAAGTATTTTTTTTTATTGCCAAGCAAAAAATAGCATATATTTATAAAAGCAAGAACGACTTGCATCAATGTTTCAAATCGAAGTTATAATTTACACACACAGTCAGAAATACATTCTTTTGTCAAATAAAAATATCAATATCGAATTATTCAACTTAAATTACCTTCATAAATTGAGTCAACAAAAAGTTAACCCTCAACAAATAATCGAAAGCTCATTACAAATCAGAAACCGATAAAATCTATTGTAGCCGTTAATTATGATGTCATACATCAACCCTAAAACGCCGGCTATTAAATAATAGTTAGAAAATGAAAGGCGGGTCCGGTGGACCCCGCGGGAGAAGGAGATGATAACTCAAAGAAATGGGTCGTTATTGTCACATTATTCAAAGCCGTCGCCGGAGGAAGTATTACGTGTCACACGGCGAGCGCGATACTTGGGAGAACGGGTGCGCTTCCATTGACACACGATATTATTATTTAGAGATATTTTGTAAATTCACGATACCTATTTAATAGTTATGGGGTCCGAGTGCCCACTACGTTTTTCGAGATATCGCCAAGCGGTTGATCGACTCTCCACGTGACCAGAGGACTGGCCTATATTTTGGTCAAAGAATCAGCATTGCCATACAACGCGGCAATGCTGCCAGCCTTTTGGGAACTTTTCCTGTTGACAGCGATGTGGACGAATTTTTTGATGCTCTTTGATTATTTTACATATTATTTCTGTACATATTATTATGAATATTTAGATTTAAAATGTAAATATTTAATTATCCAATAAAATAAATAAAAATATAGTTATTTGTTTTTTTGGTTATTAAAAGTTATGTCAATTCGTTTTCAAATATTGAATATTTAAAAGCAAAATTAAACCAGTATGTTTAACAATCAACATATACAAAAAAATACTGTCTTATTATTACTGCATAACGTTATACTTACTCTGTATTAATGAAGATCATTTATTTTGATCAAATACTTCCTTTTTCTGCCTGATTTATCATTTCAACGATCAACTTACTAATCGACTTTCGTTAAAAGTGACTTAGGTGACATAATTATCGTATCACTTATTGGCCCTTAAAACCTGACTTTTAGTATATAAGTACCCATAATTTGCGGTCTCTCATTTAGTTTTTAAGATTCTGAGATATCCAACCTCATTTGTGTGTTTTCTTAATGAAGCGTCTGTCAGGTTGTCTACACACCAAAGCCGCGCCGGCCCGGACGGGCTCAGCTCAAAAACTTGCCTGGCTTGCAAGGCATTTAAGCCACTGGGCTAATCCACCAGGCTAAGGCTTGGGGTGTGTAGACACCTTAACCAATTTTGTATCCACACGTTTAATAACTCGGACAACCGTATCTCTAAATTAGGCTTATAAAGTATGTGATAAAGAAGTTGTAATAAATAAATTGTAATTGATGTAAGTAAAGGTTTTGCAGCTTTAACTTTTTTTTTTCTTTCATAACGATTTGCCTGAGAATGGACAGCGCCGTCGAGGCCGGCCCAGGAAGAGGTGGCGAGACGAGCTAGACACATAACGCCAAGGATGGATCAAGATGGCTCAAGAGAAAGATGTTTAAAATAATTTGGAGGAGGCCTGTCAGCAGTGGGACAGTGTAGGTTAAGTGAAACGATTTGCGGTCGTATGGTCAAACCCAATAACCTAAGATGTGAAACCCAAACTAAGTGATTGGACCCCAACTTTCCGAATCGATATCTTCTGTCACCATTAAAAAATCACTTCCGGTTACCGTTCTTCATTTGAATCGGACATGTTTTGTGTGATTATTTCGGGTTCTTCTCAAACGTTCTCAGAGCATGAAGGAGAAGGAGAAGGTATGCAGATTAAATTGACCACGACGGTTACTCAAAAATGGACTTGCGATTTAAGACATAGACTCAACTATACATCCAGGGTCACCATGTTTTCCTTCACCGAAATCAGTAATGTCCATGATAAAGTCAGAAAGTACATATTACTTGCCTCATAACCTCAATTATATTATTAAAATTTATAAACATTAATACTGTAGGAATACTCTTGTAATACACAAAATATCGTGTGACGTCCGTCTATGCGAACAGCTCCAGGATAACAATGGTCCATACTACCTCCATGTAGACCACACGGGATCCTCCGCTCCTTATAATTATGTCTCGCTCATTCAATATAAGCATTATTTGATCCTAATGAATGGATCCTCGATAATATTATTGAGCTTTCTATATTTAAAGGGTTTTTTAATAGGTTTTATTTATTAAGAGCATTCAGTGACTTGGTTGTAGGCGTGACTGGCTGTCTTGAGGGTTGGGTTCAATACTTGAACACAGAAACGGTTCTTGGTAGATAAATCTATTCATCGATTATTGACTAAAAATATACATTTATTAATATAACATCACGGCTGTTGTCCCCGGAGTTAGGTAGAGGTGTATCTATTTATTTATTTATCCTTTATTTCAGCCAACGAAGGCCCATAAAATAGAGTACATGTATAAAAATAATAACTATAAACTAATACATAATTTTACAAAAAAAACTTAAAAACTACTGCATTCGTTGTGACGGCGTCGAGTTACGCTGCGAGGTGTCGCGTAGTCGGCCGCGGAAACGCCGATACAGCACACCTTTCGGCCAAAACTCTTCATTGAGGAAGGTCACCAAATGGTGAGTTGGAACGCGCACCACGAACGACTTGAAATTTGTGTTATGGCGCGCCTCCAACTTCTCCACCCTCAAGGTCCATTTGGTCTTCACCCGTATGTACACCCAAATTTAGACCTTATGTAGATCTTATCTAGATCTTATGTAGTAAGGGGTTACTCTACTGCCATCATGGAAAAAGAAGTTCAGGTTTATGGTCAGTACCACACCCTTGAATATGACCACTCACTTCTGAAACACGTTGTGACCCACAAGCTAAACCTTTATGACAATATTAAGGTATAAAAGGCGCTTGGCTATTGAATTAAAGCTAAAATATTGATCGCGCTTGATGTCAGGATTACAAAGCGCCGCCATATTTCAGTGTAAAGCAAGGCAATGACAATAAAAACAAAAGAGTACAAGTATGTTTCGATCGAGATAAAAGTTTGCGTAGGAGATCATATAGAATTGAAAATATTGAAGTGAATATCGGTTGTGGTGTCTACAGTGTGCACAAAGTAAATCTAATTATATAATATGAGCCTTTGAATAAATTCAAACTATGTGACCGATGGGATTTCCCATCGACAGCATCTCATGAAAAATAAGGGATGAGTTTAAAAAAAATATATGTATATCCAACATCTAAACAAACCACGTACATACTCTGTTGTAAACACTTTTTAACCCCCATAGGAGATAAGTTTCCAAAAAAGAATGACATGACAACAATGACAACTTACTTTTACTTATTAACAGAAATCTAAGTCTATCAACTTCCACGTTTGTCATTACCAAAATGACTAATTTGCATACAAACATTCATCTCCTATTAAAGATTTTAACGAATTTTTAAATATTTGCTTATTGCTCACTTATATAATTCTAAAAACACTCTTGCGCAACATTTAATACTTCTAACCATCTATTAATGGTCTATCCCTAGTAATTTAGACAGTGCGTTGTCCATCAGTGATTGAATTTACTAAAAGATGTCTGCTTTACCTATTCATAAAATACAGATAAAACGAAATGTTTTTAGTAATTTTGCATCAGGTTTGTGGCTTCGAATGGTGGTTTGTGGTATAATGAACAGCTAGCTACGTGTCTCCACTCGCACCAGTGTCACTGCTCTGAAGCTATCACCAGTCTCGGGCACCATGGGCTGTTCTGATGCAGGAGTGCAGGCTGCATTACACGGCACGCCAGTATCGACGATATTTTTCGTCGAGTCTTTGTCGCTGCCGCGGCCGGCGTACCGTATTAGTACACAAACGGCCCATGCCCATGGGCAGCATAAAAACTCTGAAAGCAGGTTAGTCACTAACCACACGATAAGAAAGAAAGAAAGACACAAACGGCTTGGTATGTGACGATAGGAAGAAACCAGAGGGTACGTGGTAGGTAGGGCCCTGGTCCATCCATTCCAAGCACGGTGGGCTGTGCTGGCGCCGCTGCTGTGGCTGATGGCCTGAAGCGGCGCTAGCATATGTAGTAGCTGTAGCCTTTAGCTTGTGAGCCTTTAACGGACCAATACTCGAGTTATGGGATCCGAGTGCGCGTCTCTTTTTCAAGGAAATTTCTCGACGACTGGTCAACACTTTGCGTGAACATAAAAGGCTCGTTCTTAAAAAATAGCAATGCCAATCAACGTGGCAATAAATAAAGTTATAATTTTTTTTATTAATCATCCACTTTACTTTCTCAACATAACTCCTAGAGGCCACCACCCCTATCTTATACTTACCGTGGGCACATGCATTTTCAGGAATAACCATACATTAGAGAGTCCACAAGTGGCCGCCGATAATTCGACTGACATCCATTATAAACGTTTACGGTCCTTTAATGGAGAGCAATCAAAATTAGTGTCAAAGCGCCGTAATGTCGTTAAATACTCGTAAATAAGGTTAGTTATCTGTGTCGATGACAATTTGTCGGATATAAAATGTAGATCGCGCCGCTCTTGATTTTTACGAGTAATTCGACGATTATAAGTTGATACATTGAACCGGTATCCTGATTTACTTTTAATTCCAAAAACGTGTAGGTAAAGGCTTCCAAACATATTTTTAAACATTTTGATTATAGATACATTTAAAATAAGAGAAGAATACTAGCCCAGCGGAAACGGAAACAGGATCCAAGCTAGGTCAAGGCTCCTGAGAGAGGAACCTCCTAACGATATGCACCGTGTCCAAAAGTACCGCTGTCTTCATCAAGCTCTTGATTCAGCTACCTAACGAGAGTCTCCTCAGGAGTTGTCAAAAGAATTTCCATGGAGTTTCTAGCCCGTTCTTCTCCATAGGTATCTACTGCTTTACAATAGGCAACTAGCTTCATCTTTCTTTACAATTCAAAATGGCTATTTTTTTGAACTTGCCGAGCCTTTTTCCAACTACGTTGGGGTCGGAGTCCAGTTTAAACTGATGCAGAAGAATACCAGTATCTTACAGCGAGTGACTGGCTATCTGACCTCCACAACACATTTACTGGGCAATAAGACACCCCCGGTTAGATTGTATGTCAGACTTTCGGGCTTCTGACGACCCGTAACGACTGACGATATCTACGAATACTGTATGGTATACTCAATAAGCAATGAGTGTCCATCAACATATCGACCTCGGCAAGTGCAGCTTATCACTAGCAATCGAATCATGCGACTGTTATTATTTAGAACATAATACAATATTAAGCTGAACGAGTTAACATTCATCAGGTCTTTTTTTATTACAATTCCAAAGGATTCCGTTACCGTCACCTACTCCACGTGGACGCTACCTTTTTTTTTATGAAATAAAAAGTGAGTCCATTACCGCGGGCTCTCGCGGGCTCATAAACATGTCATCGAGCGATTGTGGCGGG
This sequence comes from Hyppa rectilinea, assembly GCA_951799385.1. Taxonomy (NCBI): domain Eukaryota; kingdom Metazoa; phylum Arthropoda; class Insecta; order Lepidoptera; family Noctuidae; genus Hyppa; species Hyppa rectilinea. Next base: position 15,181,540 of record OX637324.1, read on the forward strand.
ACCCGCGCGGGGTGCGGACACTATCGGGACGCTTTATGTTGATTTACGGGTCCGGTTTGTTAGTTTTTTGATGTTGATTTACGTAGATTCGTTGAATCTATGTGCTTTAGGGTTATTTGTAATTGAGTGTATTTGAGTTTTACTGTTATTTGATTGCCTATGAGCGGGTGGAGGACAACACGACATAGTTCGACGTTTGTGTATATAAGTAAATCAAATCCTAAAGAGTTTTCCTATATAACATTTCTTTTTAATTGCTGAATACAGATCAAGGTTACATTAGGACAGTTCTGTAAAAATAAATCTTATCTCATTACTAATTCCAAGTCCAATTTAAAACTGTTCTCATGTACATTGGACCATTTGTGGCCATCATCGTTCAAACTAGTACATTTCTATGTGAAACTATTAATAACTATCGTCGATGACTTTCACACATCCATCATAATGTTCCGAGCACTGCTTGACAGACAGGCACTAGTTACTTTGAGTGGGAAGCTCTGGACTTAACTTGTACACATCATAGGAATGACTTGTCATTTGTTTCGCGCTGGTTTTTCAAAACTCAAACTCCAAGCATTTATCTTGGATTGTCAAGGAGACGGTCAGTCAGAAAGATGAAGCTAGTAGCCCATTCCAGAGCGTAGTAGGTAGCGGTAGCTCTATGAAGAAGAAATGGCAATAAACTGACTATTGAATTCTCTATTCAAAACCTGTCAAGCAGATTGTTGCTTGAATAGAAAATATATAAAACTATCATATTAATTCTTCAGATTAAAGTGTCTTAAACAGGAGAAACACTTGATTAAACTTGACTCGATAAATCGTCAAGATTACAGGACATCACAAAATAAACTCCACATGCACAAATGATTGTAAGTACTAATGTGCAACTTATGTTACGTACATGTAACATCATTATGGCTCGTAACAATTGCAAGATTTATGAGCCGAGCCGAAGATACCCGAACACACCCGATCGTGACCGATTGTTACATGATCGTAAGTGGCCACAATTTGTCATCATCAAGTTGTACCGAGCCTTGCACACGTTGTTTGATAAATGCTTACTTATTTACCACGTAAGTACATTACATGCCCAATGAACCCGTATTTAGCCAACAAATCAAACAAACACCATTAATAAACTTCAAAACCAAAATTCAATCATTATTGTTTTGATTTTCATTAACAACAAATGTTTCCATAAACCACCTCGTGTGGATCGCGTTTCTACACAAAAATGCACCAATAAAAACTGCTAACACCAGAGGTGCGGCACCACACTAGACGCACATTTCACACCACCCACCCGTAATTGATTCTGGCCCACCGGTTATTATTCAGGCGGTGATAACTCTTGATAAATGACGACTGTAATTGTGTATAATGCTTGAGCGAGTATCGTGTTCAATAGCTTTACTCAAATATTTATGGTTTCAGAGCGATTTCGCGATCGTTTTCCCCTATATTTGCATTGAAGAGAGATATATCGCCGTTGTCGCGTTATTGTGACTATTTCTCGGCTTCGTAACATAATGTTAGATTTATGTGGGCCTGTTCGCAAATAACTCAGTTTATTATGTTGGTCAGTTTGTCTGCACGAAGTTAAGTTATAGTAAAGTTAAGTGTTTCTTGTTTATTGGATCACATTTGGTTTCTATAACGCGTCATAACGTAACAGTGGGCCGTGGAAACTTATTACGTAACATTGGTTCTAGGCATTTATTGAAATTCAGCCATTTATACCATACCTACCTGTGACTTTGTCAAAGTCGGTTGGATATCCAAAAAATTAAACCTAAAGGTCCCTTACCGAAAATTGAATTCCTACGAACGAAAAGAGATGAAACTCCATCATTACTCTTTTAAATCTATAAAAATTTAACTGGTTACTTACCTTTCGCGTTAAATTAAAGGTTAATGTGAGAACAATGTAAATGGTCGAGCGGTCGTGAAGAATTATTAGGACTTTACACCTTAGATTTTGGCCCCAAATCTTAAGGTAAAGAAATCGAAGACAGACACTACAGACACTTATAATCAAAGCAATGAATTGGATCGTTACACAGAACATGTACTTGTTCCAAATAAAATATTTTCTAACTCCTAATTAAGATTAATCACACATAAACATCAAGGCAAACCATGGACTCCAAGAAGTGATCCAATATAAAACAGCAATCGTAGAAACAGGTGTCGACTAAGTGGTGTCGAGTGTGGAGGCGACTTCCGTCCGCGTGGGCGTCATCTGGACCAATACGTGACAAATTGTGCGGAAAGCAATGGGCTCCATTCAATATTATATCGTCACTTAACGTTATTAAGTAATTCCGTAATATTGATCATGCTAATAAGTGTCGCCTTGCATCATAACGTCTGGTCTCCCGCTGTTTGGTCGTGGTATAGTGTACTGCAGCCTTTTGTGCTTTTAGAAATAGTGATGATGAGATTTTTTGTTTGAGATTACAAAGCAGAATCAAAAGATCCTAAAAAAACAGACTGCGAAGATGAAAAAAGTTAAGCCAATCGCCGTCGGTAGCCGAGCTGACCGCCCAAGGTTTGCCAGATGTCTGATTTCAACATGAGTGTCCTAACTAAATGGGGTTCAATACTTGTGTTCGGGTCGGCACCATCGATTCGGCAGTATATGTTGAACAGCATAGCCAACCCGTAGCAATCGACTCGTGTCAATCCACAAAGTCCGTTCAGCATCTTTTCTCGTTGAATCATGTTCACATTGACTCGCCACAGTTCGAGGCGTTACCGAATAGATTATAATATCTACATGTATTAAATTTTGCCACCCGACAGTGCTGAATCTTGCCGGCAAGTGTGTAGGACCCCTAAGACTGTCATCATTAAAAAAAACCGGCCAAGTGCGAGTCGGACTCGCACACCGAGGGTTCCGTACAAACCTGTAGGTATATAAGTAAAAGTTCACCCATCACGAGAATCGAGTCATAGTTATGGTATTTTTATATTTTGAAAAAAAAACATTTTTTTTTATTATTATGATGTAATTTACGGTTTTCGCAATTTTTTCTTTATCTGCACTGTAAGACGTTACTTTGTACAAAATTTCAAGATTCTAAGTTCACGGGAAGTACCCTGAAGGTTTTGATTCCCGTGCGAGTTTCAAAAATTTGCGGCACAAACAGCTGTATCTTTTGATTGCTTTGGCTTAGAAGTTTGATTTTTTCACAGCTCCAAGGGACAGTAGACCTGAGTATTAGATATAAATTCAGTTTGATACCTCCACGCGTGCCTGAGAAAAACAGTCTTGACAGACGGACGGACGGACAACAAAGTGATCCTATAAGGGTTCCGTTTTTTCCTTTTGAGGTACGGAACCCTATAAAAGTTAAAAATTCGTTCATGGTGAGCTGATACTGAGGGCCAAAGTCTGCTAGACCATTCACTTGTTCATCATGATCATTGGCTTTAAGCGTTGTGCTCGAACAAGACTCGACAAGGTGTGTTAAGTCTTACCTACGCGTGGCCAGATGAACAATCGCCTCACGATATCTTAATAAGACAGTTCAAATCATAATAGAGGTCTGTTCATAATCTGATTACCATACACTTGTACCGGTGGCAGGTCGCGGGCGACGACGGTAATGGACGCAGAGAAAGTAGAGTTTAGTCATTCGCTTTGAATTTCAAGCGTGTTTATGGCGATTGAATTTTATGTAGAGGATGACTCAATGTGCTCTACTTATTTTGACTCCAATACCTTCACTATGTGATGTAAGCCTGAACCAGTTTCACGTTCCCTTACGACTCGCCTCCTCATCATCTTGCTCTTAACCTAACTAAGTGATTTTTAATTTGTACCAATTTTGTAAGACATTGCTGTCTTACAAATCTTCCGCTATTTCATCCGAGAATTCCTATTTTAACTTTTTTACTCTCCCTACTGGCTCAGAGAGGCATTTGAGAGATCTTTCCCACTGATAAGCGTCACAATATTATGAAACCCGTCACACGAGGTGTCATCTACAATTCAATAGACTTGGTTCATGGTATTTATTTACTGACTTAATATGGTCAAATTATATAAATATGAAAGGATATTTAAGTTGATCGTAGTAACTTGATTATTTAGTACTAGCTCCTGCCCGCGACTTCGTTCGCGAGAATCGTACGACAGCGCAAGTTAACTAACAGCTATACCTTTATAAAACTTATCTGTTAATCATTTGTAGTTTTGGTCTCGGAGGAGCTCGTGGCTAAGTACTAACAGCCGCACAGGTCGATCCATCAGGTTAAGCTACATTTGCCGGGGTTGGCCGTGGATGGGTGCCCATCTTTACATACCGAGACTCCTCCGTGCCTCGGAAAGCACGTTAAGCCGTTGGTCCCGGCTGTCATTTGTGCATCTTTGACAGTCGTTACGGGACGTCAGAAGCCCGAAAATTGGACAGCCAGTCTTACCAAGGGGTATCGTATTGCCCAGTTACTGGCTTGTGGAGGTCAGATAGGCAGTTGCTCCATGTAAAATACTGGTATTCAACTTCATCCGCTTAGACTGAAACGACCCCAACATAGTTGGGAAAAAGCAGGCAGATGATGGTCTCAACACCCAAAATGTAAAGAGAACCAGTACCTTCAGGTGCCGCGGGAGCAAACGACCCACAGTTGTCCGTGTGAGAAGCAGCTCGTCCTGAGCTCGACACCTGCAACATTCAGCAACAATTTCCCATTTCTTGCGAAGTTTTTCGTTTTTAGAGTAAAGGTCTGGTAAAGGCGTAATGACAATCATTGAAAAGATTAACCCTGTAACTGTCTGCCATCTACCTTTTGGTTCATTTTTTTAAAATTTGTATTCACAATAGCGTGATAATTTATAGACTGACCAGACTTAAAAGGATTTGTATCTATCTAGAACTTGAACAAACTCAACCGGTAGTAATTGCGTGATGCTGGAACATACATTCAGATAAAAAGAAAAAAAATCCCGGATTCCGGATTTCCAGAACTCGTTGCAATTGTTGTTTTCAAAAATATTCAATGTACAGTTATAGCTTCTCTACGATTTTATTATAATGTGTAATGTCAGACTGTGAGATTGAAATCCATTCGTGCGGGATCGGGACAACTCGGGTGGAGTCGGGTCCTACTCGCATACAACAATGTGATGAAAACGAAAGTGTATAATTGTAAGCAGAGCGAGTCAGTGAGGCGAGCCAGTTTCACTAGGACGCCATAAATCATTTGTACTATTACTAGGACCACTGCTGGGAGTCAAGTGTGCAGAATTGTTTTGATTTGCAGGCTAGTAGAGTACTGTCAAATGGGTGAATAGGGATGCATAAAAGGGATTCTAACAGTGAAATAATACAGTTTGTGGCCAAACAGAGCTGTAATATGTGAGGGTACTGTATTATATTGAACGATTAAGTGTCGTTGTTGGTTTTTCGTTCCGATTCACCCTTGAATCCCTGTACACCCCATTTGACTATATTAAATGGTCCTCGCTGGTACAGTCAATGTTGTTTGTTAGGCCAAAAGTGCGCTTGAGGGTTGGATTATCGTGAAAATGGGATTTTGATGTGGTACTGCTGAGCATGAGGTTCTGGTTTTCCAGGTTGAATAAAGTGTTATTGGGTTTTCCGAAAGGAATTACTCAGTAGCAGACAGAAGTCTGGCGATAGCAACAGGATGGGTATGTAATGTTACGACTCTGTGTGTTATACTAAGTCGCATTACGGGATTGTACTGGATATTTTTTGTGTAGGGCAAAACTTTTTTTTGAAAAATGGAAGAAAAAATTGGTAAATGTGACTTTTGAAGCACAAAACTATTGTTCCAATTTCAGGCCACTTATTCCTCATTGTCAACTTGCTTATCAATGCTTTTTGCTGTCTGTACATTTGCTTTTGCCCACCACTTTGTGTGCGTTGTATACGTAATTTACAAACCTGTTATCTTGGGTTAACACTGATATGGTAATAGGATATAAGGCAGCAATTTGATAATATAATAATGAGGTGCTAAAGCAGCTATCTACTAATAATGTATGCATGGCAGGGAAAAGCATGTGAAGGATAAAGATAGAAACTTATTGCAATTCTACAAAGAAAGCATCGAGACTATTGGATAACACATTAACAAATGTAATAATGTCTTTCATTTTGATAACTCGACCACATTCTGTGGATTATATTATTAACGAGGACGACATTTTTCAAACATATGAGTCTGCAATAAACAATAGCCATAAGAAGCAGTTTCATACAAAATTCTTGTAAAAATAAAGTGTTATGCTATTGGTGTGCTGCGCTCAAAAGTGAGTCAAAATGTATTGAATAATAATAACAAAAAGTGTGCTCTTTTACGTCGTTTGCTTCTATTATTATTCGCAAGGTTTAATTAAAACGTCGAAAATTACAGCTCTTCAGCAGATTCCATTTGAATGAACTAATACTTAAGTTCTATGCTATTCTGTAAAAATGTCACCGTAAAAACATAGGTGAAGTGAGTTTAAAGTGAGCTGTCAATAGTGTCGATCCCTAGCATTAGGTGGAATCACAGAACAGTTAAAGAGGTTAGAAGGGCCTTGTGGGCGGGACAGGCGCGCCACACATTTGCGCGGGCGCTCCAAACCCAACCGAAATTAGAATCACCGGTCAACAGTCACGCTCTTATTGTGAAAGCGTTCAATTCTCCGCGGAAAAAAAGAATTATGCCGTCTTGCCCAATTAAAACGTGTCGGAAAAGAAGTCAGGAGTGTAATGTGGCCCGAGGAGGGATTTCATTTCACCGGTAACTCCAAAAACCTTAAAATACGAGTGATATTTGTAATTATTACAAAAGTATTATGTAGTTTGTAGACAAAAACGATAAAATCGCATTCAGATGCAAAATTATACATTGCTTGCATTACATTGGTACGATCTTGCACGACGTGAGCGGTCGCGCAATGTATTGCGTTCACTGCGAACGTCGCATGCGTCGATCCAAAGCTTCAATTCTGGGAAATCTATGCGCGTCGATAGTGTTGTTCCAAATTGTAAACAATGTCGATATTAAGATGTGTATACGAATGATTATTGTCAGTAATATAACAATGAAAATAACTTTGTTTATATTAACACCAATTATTGTATAATGTGGATTATTAATTTAGTTTCTTAGTTGGTTTTTCGTCTAAAATCAAATTTACGATGCAAACACTTTTTTTTTTATTTTACAAAAGATCCAGCTACAAGAAAACTATAGTTTGAAACAACTGGTAGAATTTAATGGATACGTACTAAATGTAGCACAATTTATGTTTGCAACATTTTGCAGAAAATGATTATGTAACGCGGGTGAAACCGGCGGGCACAGCTATTATTAATAAATTAACATGCCACAATTAATAAATACTTTTTCACGGAGTAGTTCACAATAAATTAATTAGATTATAGTATGTAATTCGACTTAGCATTCGATATGGACGTGAAATTTAAAATTTCTTTATAGTTTTTTTGCATATTGTAGCGTTGTTTTACGTTTTATGTTATTCAAAATTCTCTTTTTCTTTCTTTCATTATTATGACGTAAAACAGAGCTGCAACTAGCATAAAACTAAAGAAAATTAAAATTTCGCGGCAGTATCGGATGTTCCCCCGTAATTTGACTTTGATTTAAGTTTATTTATATGTAATTAGGAAGTTATTCGTACCGTATCTGCAACTTGAAAAAATGCAAAACTTTAATTAACTAAACTACAGTAATTTTATCGATATGATTAATCGACCTTTTGGTAGCCGTAACATATATGAGAAATAAATTGCTTTTACACGTGTGTGAGTGTACGTCCAGAGCAGTATTTGCGTTAGTGTGACAACCAATAGTAAACACGCGATCTAAGTGCGTGTGGTTTATTTGTGTGTGTAATGCGCGTACGTATTATCTCTTGCTTGTAGTTGAGAGACAAGAGTGGGAGACATGCGGCGACACGCGTTCTAATACAAATCAGGAACTACTTCCATTCTAACTTCTTTATCTGTTCTGTGGGTGGAATGACAGCTCACTCCACGCTCACTGACGACACAGTTGACGCAGTGGTTGATCGGTTGACTGCACGCACGGAACAAATATTTGTACGACCTACAAGTATTTGTTACGGGTCTGGGTGTTTTTCTATCTATAATATGTATTTATTTACAAAAAAATATATATAAGTTGCTTAGCTTGGCTATATGGCGTTGTGTGAAATGTATATTATTATATATATTATATTATACTTCACCTAAGATTTCACGGTGAGATTTTAACAGAATCGAGCCCCGACCGACTGAAGTGATTTTAAAGAAATCATTTTAACTAAGAGAACCTTCAAACACACACTGTCTGTAATTACGACCAGAACGTTACTGTGTGAGGCTGATACAACTTGGATCTGTCGCGCCGATCGTAAAGTATACACATTTACATAATAATAACGTCGCCGACTCCAACAAATATAATAACTTTGATTGTCGCCCTCGGCTAATTTAATAAGGTTATTATTTATTACTTCTATTGTAACAATGTCGCCAGACTGTTGTACTGCTATAATGAGCATGGCTGCGAACTGACCGGCTGGACACAAGTACCTACCTTTAATTGAACTCAAGTACCTACCGGTGAGGCACTTTTGATAAAGTATACACGAATCTTAAATACAATATAAAACCTAAAATTAAAATGATAAAGTTAGTTTGGATCTCATCTTACTAAGTTATGGGGTAGTAAATAAGATGGTACACTGTGCTCTGTTCCAAAACAATTTATTGCTTCTGCCCGCGACTTCGTACGCGGACCCTGTTGCTTATGCCAGCGACAACGGGGTCGCCATTTATGTAATTTTTTCCATTTAAATCTATTATCACACTGAGCTTTAGTTTTATTTTATTCCAACAACCACCAAAACATACAGTCCATTTGTCATCGTCTTCATTTTGGTAACCGCATTATTATATTCCCCACTTGTCTCTAGAGACCTAGAAGTCAATGCGAAATACGCTTGGAACTCAAGCACAATTCTCTATCCGTGAACGTCTCTGATTAGCGAGACAATACATGACGTTCACGATCAGCGGTCAGTCGCGCATCATATTCTTCACTGGTCTCTAGAGACCTAATGAATACGCTGAGAACGCAGGCGTGCTTCGCGACCCGAAGAGGTTTCCACGGAGCGAGTTGCAGCCTTATGTTCTCGAACAGCATCAAGTCTCTCCTGACGCTCTTCGGTAGATTCTTGGGATCTTATGATCCTCAATCTTTCAGCTCTCTTGGAACATTGGGAAAGATTTGACCTCTTTCTAGGCCTGGTCATAGTTTTATTGTGAAGATACCTGATCAATAAAAATCTAAATTAAAATGACTGCTCCCCTGCGTTACCGGGTAGGCTAACATGTCACGAAGATAAATGGAAAAGGAAATTAAACACTCAAACAACATAAGCCCGAAGGCATATTCATACGATTAAATAAAAAAATAAATAGGAGTTTTGGCCAACAGAGTCAAATTTTCAATGATATAGGTACCATCGTCTTCGAAAATCAGTCCTAAACTGTTACCGCCTTCACCACGTGCAGGTACTCCCAGTTTATGTTATTTTATAATTACACAGTAAAATTAGTGATAGCTTTGATTTCCACATCAGATGTTTCTGATCTTCGATTTTTATAAGTCAACAGGAAATGCCCATCAGATTGAAAAACTTTTGCTTAGACGTCTTTCCTATATGTGTTATGTTGTAGCTAGGCTCTTGGAGTTCCACAACAGGTGTTCCAGATCTTCAATTTTTATACGTCAACAAAGAGTGCTCATCAGGCTGAACAACTTTTGCTAAGACGTCATTCCTATATGTGTTATAGTGTAGCTAGTTTATTAAAAATGTAAACAAATGGATAAGACGTGGGTACCTGTCATGTACGTCAATTTATAACTTATCTCGTACTCCATGTCTATTGGTTCTGATTATTTGAATTTTTAGTTTTTAAGCCATAAAGATGATTTTAATTTTTCAATTGAGGTTACTCTGACAATCTCGATTTTAGTCGACGTTTTATCAATAGCACTGTGATAACCGAGCACATTAATATTGTGTAGGTAATATCTATTACTATTGAAAAAATAGTGAGATATAAATTTGAAAATTTCAAAATCCTCCTCCAAAATCCTTTAGTGAGTCGTCGACGTCAGATGCTTCAGGAAATAGGGGCTTATTAAAAAAAAATACATTAAGTAAGCATTCAATAATAATATATCTTAGACTACTTACATACTCTAGGCTTAAAAAAAAAGTCAATCTTGATATGACATTTTCTCATGACTACTAAACGATTCGACTATCCATCTGTTCATCTTAATATTTAATGCAATAAATATAATCAATCATTATTAATTAATTATTCAGATGTAATCTGTCGGTGTGAAGTCGTGAATAAATATTTCACACAATTATTTTAATTATATTATTATACCATATTATTACGTATATAAACAGTTTCAATTTACTTATATGGCCAGACATTTTGTTATAATAATGATGATAAAATTAACACTAATTAGAAGACAGTAGATAATATAATGTTTTGTGTGTCCGGTTTGTTCAATCGCCTATGTAACAGGTATGTATTACGAATAATGACATGTAACTAATTAGAATAATATGCACTACAATCAAAATTGAAGAACTTCCACACAAACTTTCATCCTTTATTTCTATACAGGATGGATTTTTTTTTTTTGATTTAGTCACCCCTAAAACCCCTCGTCACTCGTTACGAAACAACTCGTTAAATCCGAGCGAAACCGCAGAATCCGCTAGCGCCACACTATACGTAAATGAGATCTGTTGGTAGCGCTGCGGTGACAGGTAAGTAATGACAGCTGGGCGCTGACGCAGATGCATATGCATACGTCGGTATAAGGTAGCGACGTGGACCTGAGCGGAGCGATTAGAGGAGCGGCCGGCGAGCGAATTTATTCTCATAAAATAATATGGTTGACTGGTAGAGGATGCCTAAGGCATTAAGTCCGCCTTTGTACCTTTATTGTGTGCGAAAAGTTTAAATAAATAAATATGACCACCGAGACTACTACTACTAAAGAAGCACGGAAAAAAACATTTTGCGCCGACTGCAAATAAATTGGGAAAGAAGGAGAATGATGATGAAGATGAAGTCGTAATACATATAATATGTCGCCTCTGTTGTCGCCAGTTATTTAGGCAGAGAACGTATAGTATATTGTAGTAATGTATTTTGCTAGTTGTGTTTAAATCCCATGTAATAGGGGGCTAGTCTATTGCCATCAACCGAAAGCCGAATCTGCTGGGTCAGACACTAAACGACCAGCAGTCAATCTGAAAGGGGGAAAGCAGAGTCGCACAGCATCGAGCGCGAAGAAAGGCGCTGTGATGGACCACGAACATCAGGTTCCACGCAAGAACACTTGCGATGATGACGGCTTCATCAAGGTGGAGAGAAGGAAGAGGAAGCCTACTTATCGCAACCAGTGCGGGACGGCGCCGGCTGGATGTAACATGCTGCTACGTCCTGCAGTGCCGCCGACGCAGCTGTACGTGTCCCGTTTGCACCACTCTACGCAAGCTGAAGACGTCGTGGAGTACATACGGGTGAAGACCAACTGGACCTTGAGGGTGGAGAAGTTGGAGGCGCTCCATAGCACTAATTTCAAGTCGTTCGTGGTGCGCGTTCCAACTCACCATTTGGTAACCTTCCTCAAGGAAGAGTTTTGGCCGAAAGGTGTGCTGTATCGGCGTTTCCGCGGCCGGCTACGCGACACCTCGCAGCGTAACTCGACGCCGTCACAACGAGTGCAGTAGTTTTTAAGTTTATTTTTAAAATTATGTATTAGTTTATAGTTATTATTTTTATACATGTACTCTATTTTATGGGCCTTCGTTGCCTGAAATAAAGGATAAATAAATAATAATAATAAAGCAAATCCCGACTCTGACCTGTATTAGTGTTAATTTGAAATGGAAAAACAAAATATCAGTTTGCGCGATCAGGTCATCAATCAAGACCTTATGCTGAGCGGTAGCACTTGCGACCAGGCTGCAATTCCAAAACGTCAAAAATCTATATATAAAGTTTTTAAATTAACATCAAATCGCTAATCGTATTTTCTGCTGACGATACCTTTACAATTCGTGTTAGATTAACGATTCAGTCACTTGTAGCAATCAATCAAAGTGTAACAGGTCACCGACCTTTCAACTGACATTACTCTCAAGGCTAAACACCTTTTAAAACTAAAACGTAACGTAAACCCAAACGTAACGTTAACTTTTAACCTCAACGCGGACAGTAATGCGATTAACCTTTTCAGAAGGACGGTGACAAACGTGCGACTTGCCGTGTTTAGTTACATTACGTGCCTTTAAAGTCGATGTATTAACTATGTCTTTATTTTACGTCTGCTATTTTTTCCAATACTTGCGAGACAGTTTCGATTTATGTACAAAATCTGTCTGAGTTGGTTTCAGCCTTTGTTCTCAGAGTAGTCAGAAAGGAAACTCCGACCTCACCTAGTTTTAAAAATATTATTGACGTGTATAAGTGTTTGTGAAAAACCTAATTACATAAAATAAAATTATTCACCATTTAGATGTGTCGTATGTTGTGTGTCAATATTACCTTGGAATTTGGATAAAACTAATTTAAAAATCGCTGAACAATTATGTTCGCATCCATCCAACAATCTTCCCAGTATGGATATTAATCATTGATGTGAAATTATCATCTTAAAAATTCTCAATGTGCATCAAAACCGCTACCTCTCACCTAGCGTGACCTCCCCCTAACCTCAACAAAAACTCCACATTCTAGTAATAAAAAGTGTTTACCTTTTAACGGCGAATTAGCCGAGTGTCGCGTCGAAAGCTATAAACACGTCGGTTTTCATATCTGAGGCAGTAAAGTGCCTGACGGATCGCTACCGGCGCGGGCGCAGTGCAGGGCTGGCAGGCGCTGGGGATTGAGGCTGTTTGACACTAGGGACTACGTCAAGAATTATTCTTCTATTTATTTATTGTTAATGAAATCGGAACAACACCTATTACTTGAATTGTTAACACACTTAAAAAGGTGTGTGTTACATAACGTTGTCAGTGATTCCATTAAATAGAGCTAAATGAACTTTAAAAATAAAGGAGTTAATCGTTTTGCTGATTCTTCATAAAGTGAGATGAGAAATATTCAGCAAAGAAAGTGGAGTAGGTATGTTTAATTATATTACATTATAATAAATAATATTAATGATATTGTGCTTAAAATTATATACACTTCATTGTTCTTCTTCTTCGTGTGGTTAGTGACTAAACTGGTGTCAGAGTTTTAATGCTGCCCATGGGCCTCAGACTTAGCTTCACATGCTGTTGAGAAATATCTCTCAGACATGCCGGTTTCCTCACGATGTTTTCCTTCACCGATTTTAAGCAAGTGATAACTGTACAATACGCACATGAATCCGAAAAATCAGATGTGCGTGCCTTGGGTTCGAACTCGAGACCTATGACTTGGCAGTCCGGCGGTCACCCCACTAGGCTATCACTGCTTTTTCACTTCATTGTAATATTTTATAAATGAAAGTTACCAATTATTTATCGATATATTCTTTGAGTTATTTTAAACCAATATAAAAAGCATGTTCAGGCTACTATAACCTAATTTTCTTATATTATACTATTTCACACAGTTTCTACGTCTCCCATCCAACCATTCTATTGCACCTGCAACAAGTTTCTTATGAAACAAGCTGTACCTTTGTGCTCTTCTTTAAGTATGTTTCTCTTGTTATTGTGTCGTATTTACATAAATAAATAAACATACACTTTTGGTGGTTTATTGAAGCTGTCACTCATAAGAACTGAAAAAAAAATGCAGATTTCGGACAACCCTAACTTTAGAGTAAGGCACAGTGACAATAGTATCCGACCAAAGTAGGGCTGTACCAAGCAACTGCGCGCAAATGTGACAAAATTATTAGTGCCTACAATGTCAGATTGAGTTATTTGTAAGTTAGCCTTACAGTAAAAGATTATGTTCACTGTGGTAGCTAACGTTGAATTTGACAATATAATTCGTAATTTACTTTAACTAATATTATTTTGGTATAATTTGTAATACACAAGCAGGGATACTTTGTGATGCAGGAGAAGTAAACAACAAGCGGAATTATAATTTATTTTATGAGTCCTTAAAGGGTGGTACAATGCATTTCATTTACAGAATTAGAAGAGCCTTTTTAATCGACGACAACAAGCACAGCAAGTTATCATTGAGAGTAGGGGTGTAAGTCCTTGCGGGCGCTTTACTTTGTGTGAATTATTATATGACCACTGCTCTCAAAACACTGAGGGAAAGCATCGTTAGGAAACTGGCATAGCTTACATCGAAAAGTCGGAGACATATGACACTAGCCCGGATTGGGCTCGCGCGGTTACGGCACACTCCCTCTGATAGAGAAGGTTTGTGTTCCAGCAGTGGGAACATTAAGCTGAGTATGCTCAGCTATTTTCAATAAATCAATCGCTTTTCGTGAGTGAATTGCTAAATAAACTTACTTTTTACACAATTTAATATGTTACTGGTCATATTTTATAACGTGATCTCATAGTATAGATATCAACAAAATGACGAAAGAAATGCAGTGGTTTTGATGAATCATACATATTTTGCACTTTTTGATTCAACCGAGTCCAAATAAAGTTCAGTGGCTCCATTACAAAAACACAAGTAGGTACTGGCACAACACGCTCCCAAACCAAGCCGACAGCTCCCGCCAGACGCAGACGCATTAAAATTGCTAATTGTACAGCAATAATAATGTTAGTTGTAAAACCTCGCTGTTATACAAGCGAGCCATAACAATCGCTTACTTATTTTACCTTTAATATTTTATTAATAACAATTAATTCAGAACGTTTCGTTTCCTTATAAATATTTAGTAGTTTGACATTTAAAACTTTTATTATCTTTAATTAATTTGTAGTTTAGTATTTGATGGCTGTAATCCATCAAAATAAAGTCGTTAAAGGATAAATAAATACTTATGTTGTAAATAGTTGAACTTGACTACCGGTGGCAAGACAAAATGTCACAGCACAGTGGTCGGAGTATCTAAGCTCTATACTGTTTACAAGGAAGATGTGCGTGGAGACGCTGCAGGGGACAACATAGGGCGTCGGGAGCCACGTGACGACTCCCGGCCACCGTAGGCGCGGGCCTGCGGACGGTGAGTAATGGGTGACTCACCGTCCGATCAGCACCAGACCCGTGTTGTACGGCGCGTATATGTTCCACGCGCGCCTCAAAGAGATGTCAGCATATGAAGGGGCCCCCCAGGGCCAAGCCTGCCGGGTAAGCGGGATTGTCCGAAAGGGTTACCGCTACCCCGGAACATAAAGGGCTACGGAAGGAACATGGATGGGTTTTAGTCAGTAAGAGTCTGACACTCCCTTCCGCTTCACCCAGAGCGGGAGCAGTCATTGGATGATTTCCCAGCCTTAAAAAAAAAAAAAAAGGGGACAACATAGGAGGACAAATTGGTATGCATAGTGGTGATGTCCATCACTGCCACCTTATTGGTGATGTTCGTCACTCCATCAGAAAAGTCGGGTGCGAAGTACTCGCAATCAGCGTGCATTTAGACCAGATGCATGAACCGAAACGAAGGAAAAAGAAGGCAACACAACTTTGTAAGAATCGTAGAAGACGCTGTTCTGTAGTGTCTGCCTACCCCTCGGGAAGTAGACAGAGTTTAAGTATGTGTGTATAAAGTATTTAGAAAAGGTAACATTTATGTAGTAAAACATCAGTAAGATCACAAAACTATCTACGTCGTTATTACACCCAAAAAAATTTTTAAATACACAGGGCGAAAAAAACGACTGCACTATAGATATCTCTGTTCAGCACAGCCCTATCTCCAGTTGCATCGATGACATCTGTCACTTACTCGTTCCTTTGTTGGGACAGCACTATTAGTTAACTAACTAATTGGTCCAAACGTTCACTTGTCTCGATAACTGGCGTGAAACGAAAAGGACAGTTTTTTGTCCATCGGACAAATGCTTTGAACTTGTCCTTTTTAAAACAAATAAATTGTTGGCGTGGAATTAAAAAGGTGTAAACGACGTAACGCCAATGTGACTTACGTCCTTATGCCCGCATATCGGAACCTTCTTAACACGTTTAGGATAAAAGTTCAAGATAAGATTCTGAGGGATACAGATGCATTGTTCGATTAATAGGTCTTTATAAATCCTTATCTTTTCCATTCACACCCTATTAATCTATAAGCCTAATATGGTCGTTCTATCGTGGCAAACTTTTTTTGTCTTGTCGTATATATTCGTTGTGTCTTCTATAAACGCCTACATCATTATTATTATTTAAAGTCACACTTCGCATTTGTCTGTTTGGCCGCGTTCTTCTAACTACGCAAAAGATTTTGATGCGGTTTTCACTATAATTTAGGAAATTTATTCCGAGTAAGTATACATTATTAATAAACTTGCATATGCCAAGAGCTTCGACCAAAACTTGAGGAGGCTCTCGATAGGCACCTGTACCAAGGGTTTGATCCAAAAACCGGTGCTCCTAGACACAGGACGTATAGTAAGGAAGTTTCACTCTCAGAAGCCCTGACCACCGGTATCTAAGACCCGGTAGGTCCCGATACCGGCGGGCTACTATTTTTTTAATGGTTTTAACAGAAATATTTACATAAATGCAAATTAAATAAAGGAGGTAACTTGCACATCATAAAAAAGTGTTTTGTCAAGTCGTAAAAACCGGGTGAAGTAAGGACTCGCCGCTAGTCGTACTGTAACTGAACTTTTTATCGTTTATTAAACGATAAATATTCGTGCAATCTGATTATTCTTTCAACACAGTTAAATCCGTAATTAGTTGGGTAGATACTGTAAAGTCCAAAGTTAATAAGTAAATTCTAAAGATATTTTAATACATTCAAAATATGAATATATTGCAAAACATTATCAGACCTCCCGCAGAGATACAAAACAGCTGTATATACTACAGCTGAAAAATTACAAATTCAAATAGTCAATTCAAAATAAGTAAAGTAAGTAAAGTCAATTCGCTTTGTAATCTGTTTCCGAGACTGAACAAAACGTAACAACTAACATTACAAATATAGCCAGTCCTCCACAATCATAATATATGATTATCCCACATTATAACATGCTTCCCATGGCGTGCACAAACGGACAGACGGACGCAATGACACAGTAATGACGCGGTAATGAGCGAGCGACGCCGCGGGGCATAACCACGCTTTTTAGGGTTCCATATCTAATCGAAAATACTCAAAAATTAGACATTTATGAATGTCGACCCAAGTTACGAAGTCTCAAAATGAGGAAAGTTTTGGGTAACATATTAAAACATACTTAAACATATTTAAAATTGGAAAAAAATCTTTTGTAGAACACAAACAACTGTTTCATAGAAAACTGCACCACCTGTGCAGTGAATATGCATGGAACTGATTTTTCTTGCAATGACTCCTTGGTTCGGCTCCACCGGCTTCGCTTCGATGTCCCTTCCACCTTGTACAGTGTTTCAAATGTGTAATCGTCCTGACTTACTAAGAATTTTCTTACTTTATTAAATACTAGCTTCTGCCCGCGACTTCGTACGCGGATCCTGTTGCTTATGCCAGCGACAACGGGGTCGTCTAAATCGAAGATCTGAATAACGATCAGTGGTCAGTCACGCATCACGTTCCGCACTTATCTCTAGAGACCTCGAAGTCAATGTGTATATACGCTGAGAGCTCAAGCGTAATTCTCTTTCCGTGAACGTCTCCGACTCG
The DNA here is from genome assembly GCA_951799385.1 of Hyppa rectilinea. Taxonomy (NCBI): domain Eukaryota; kingdom Metazoa; phylum Arthropoda; class Insecta; order Lepidoptera; family Noctuidae; genus Hyppa; species Hyppa rectilinea. The sequence goes on from OX637324.1 coordinate 15,199,393, forward strand.
CAAGACAATGCATGACGTTCACGATCAGCGGTTAGTCGCGCATCATATTCTTCACTGGCCTCTAGAGACCTGGATGTAGATGCGTAAATACGCTGAGAACGCAGGCGTACTTCGCGATCCGAAGAGGTTTCCACGGAGCAAGTTGCAGCCGGATGTTTTCGAAGAACATCAAGTCTCTCATGACGCTCTTTGGTAGATTCTTGGGATCTTATGTTCTTCAATCTTTTAGCTCCTTTGGAACATTGAGAAAGATTTGACCTGTTTCTAGGCATGGTTATAGTTTCATTGTGAAGATATCTAATCAATTAAAATGTAAGTGCCTGTTTCCCTGCGTTATCGGGTAGGCTACCGTGTCACGAAGATAAAATGAAAAAGAAATTAAAAACTCAAATAACATAAGCCCAGAGGCAATTTTCAATGATATACCATCGTCATCGAAAATCAGTCCTAAACTGGTACCGCCTTCACTGTGTGGAAGTACTCCCAGCTTATGTTATTTTATAATTATACAGTGTAATTAGCGATAGCTTTGATTTCCTCATCAGATGTTTCTGATCTTCGATTTTTTTAAGTCAATAAGAAATTACCATCAGACTGAACAACTTTTGCTAAGACGTCATTTCTATATGTGTTATCGTGTAGCTGGGCTCTTGGAGTTGCACATCAGGTGTTCCAGATGTTGAAATTTATTCTCTCAGTAGAAAATGGTTATCACGTGGAACAATTATTGCGATGGTACCATTTTTGTATCTCTTATAGTTTAGGTGGTCTGTTGCGGTTCTGCATCAGCTGTTCAAGTTACTCCAGGATACGTGCGTTCGCTACGAATAACTAAATCCTTATTGCAGCGGCGCGTTTTTTTTTATTTTTGGTATTGGCATCTTGCAGTTCAACCATAGAGTTGTCTACTGCTTAACCGGGCTTGCCTGTGGATGCCACAAAAGAATTGCAGCCTCCAGGCAGGGCTTAAAAAATAAACTTACAAACTAAACGACTACACGCTAAGGCACCCCCTGTGGGGTACGGAACTCAGCTTAGGGCGTCGCTGGGGGAGGACAGCAAGGGACTGCTGGATCGGGGTATTTAAAACTACTGGCTCAGCGGCAACGCGGGTTGGCTCGAGCAAGGGTCGGGGGGGTAGGGATGTGCAGGGTCGTCGCGACGGGCCTCGACGGCGAGGACGGAACGACGGAAATCTGTGCCTGTAAGGTTTCCTAACAGTGCTGGTGGCCAGGTTACTCTCCTGGAGGAGAGTGGTGGCATCATCGGGGGCAATGAGGGTATTCCGTGGACGGCGAACCTTACTGATGCGGGACGGGGTGTATCGGGAGGCGGCCGCAATCAGGGGATTGCGGTGGTCTATAGCAGTGTCAAAGAAACGTTTCGAGAGGCGTTTTATGAACTGCTGAACTGTGGGGCCAGCGGCGCGGCTCTCAGCGCGCTTTATATAGCCACGGACGCGCAGGCGCGAGGCGTGTACGTTCTCTGATAGAATACCTTAACAAATGTTCACCGTGATTCTTTAAATTGACATAACTTTTTTATTTATGAAGCGATTGACATGAAATAAGCACTAAATGTTAAGTGAAGCTTACTACAATATATTAGTGAAAACCGCATCTAAATCAAATAAGCCGTTTCTGATATTAGCGTGCACAAACACACAGACAAACAGACAAACCGACAAACAGACAAAAAAAAAATTAATTACAATTTCGGGTTCGGAATCGATATAATAACAACCCCTGCTACTTTTTTTTTATTTATTTCCATTGTACAGACACGACTTTTCTACAATTTTATTATATGTATAGATAGATATAGGTAGGTACTAATTTTTGATGCTGACAAAATCAATATTGTGCTTGCGTAAAGATTCAACTTTATACATATGTATTTAAACCGCAAATAATAAATAGAAGGTCAGCAGCTACAATATTTTTTGTAAATTATAATATTTCTGTAAATTGTTTCAAAACAACACTTTGACACCGCAAAAATAACTTATGTTTTAATACATACATGAGCTCGGTTTTTCTTATCTGACAACTCAGAGAAAATAGAATGAAACTAATTCAGAGGTCATACAGAACCTTTGGTCTAGGAGCCCGACTCGCACTTATCAGTTTTTTGTAAACCCATGTCAATTAGATCTCATTATGGCTACACTTGATGTAAAATAAATCCGTGCGTGGGCTCAGTTTATTTACGTTGAATATTATTTAAATGTATAGGAAATAGTTTATTTCAGAGTGCCCCAGGCTGCGGCTGTCATCAGGTCTTAAATAAAGGGTTCCTTATTAAGCTGGCATTAGTGCGATTGTAGAGGCGTTGTGTTCGAAGGTTACAATTGCATACATTTCAAATATTATTTTCTCTTCTTCTTCATCTATTCTTTGCGAGAAATTTGTTGAGGATCTATGAAAGGATTAACAAAGGCAAAGGTGAGTGGAAACGCAGGGAGAAGCGCTGGGCGTGCCCAAAGACAGTGGAGATGGTCCTCAGAAAGATGAAGTGTGTATTACTCTCAACTGGGAGGCGTGTATGACCCGCTGTCGTACGTAAACTAAGTATTTAAGGATCTTACCAGGTGGCGTATGCCTAACCCCATTAGAAGAAGTAAGTTTATGTATGATTGCAAGAAAGCCAGCCAGAAGCCATGAAGTTTGGTAGTGAGGCTGACTGCGTTACGCTATCTTACGTTACGCTATCTTACTGTGGTAGGTGCCAAGCTACCGTGGCTTACTTAGAAAACCTTAAACAGAATTCGTACCCAAGTAGGTCGTATTAAAAACGACCTCCACAAGTAGGGGTTCATAGACAGCTCATATCTCCGATGTGTATGCGGCGTCTCCTCCACAAACAATGGCTCACCTCCCATCTTGCACCGCATGCCCCGTCACATGCACGCGTGAGGACCTAATGGCTGCGTCAGTGAAAGGTATTCGCGTTGCTGAATTTTGGGCCAAACTTTAAAATATAAATACACACATCAAAAGTGTCTAGGGATCAACATATATTTTTGCAATAACTTTTCTCTTGATTGATATTAATTTAAATTTTCTTTAAGGATTCATCAAATAAAGTGTTTTCGTTTGTCACAGTAACGATAAACCAAGTCACCTTTGCATTAATAAAGAAATTTGCCATTTTCCTAATAAAGGGATTTTTGACATTTGAACCACTAACATTAAAGTTCGAAAAAAAGACTGAAATAACAGTTTTCTTTAAAATTTTATTGGGTAACTTAAACAATTAATAATCCGTGTTTCTACCGCGAACACTAACAACACAAGAACATCGGTTTGGCATACTCAAAATGAGTTCATCCAAATCACGCTGTGGAATGGCCGCCCATGTTCGTTGCAACAACAAAAAAAGGTCTTCTTGCAACTGGATACCCTCCATATTCGGCAGAGCTCTTCTCTGTAGCATATCCCATGCATGCTCAATCGGGTTCAAGTCTGGCGACTGAGCAGGCCAGGGCAGGACATTGATGTTAGCTGCGGCGAGAGTCTGTCTTACAACTCTTGCGGTGTGCGGTCGTGCATTATCATGCATTAACTGAAATAAGGGACCGATTTGCACTTGTAGAGGAACGATGACGTCAGATACAATCGTCTCAGCATAAATTTGAGCGTTGAGGTTGCCTCTGATCCAAATCAACTCAGTTCTTCCGCCGATCCAAATACCCGCCCATACCATGATGGTTCCACCACTATAAGGATGGACTTCCTGGCAGGATTTTAATCGCTGTTGGCGTCCAGGGGTTCTCCAGTGTCGTATACGTCTTGTATCCGGTCTCATACCAAAACGAGACTCATCAGAAAAGCACACGAAACGCCATTGTTCTTCTGCCCAATTTCTGTGTTCAAGAGCCCATTGATATCGAATCCTACGATTGTGCATTGCTATAGGTGGTACCCGTAGCGGTCTTCGGGAATGAAGGTTCACTTCATGCAAGCGGTTTCTGACTGTTTGGTCGCTAATTAAGTTCCCTGAAGAGTGATGAAGCCTCACGGCTAACATCATGGCGGTTATTGTTGGAGCTCTTCGAGTTAAGATTTGAATGTATCGGTCTTGTCTCCGTGTGGTGCAGCGATACCGTCCTTCATGGCGCTCAGCCACGGTACCAGTGCTTCGGTAACGTGTCCAAAGTCGACTGATAACACCTTTTTTTGTTGTTGCAACGAACATGGGCGGCCATTCCACAGCGTGATTTGGATGAACTCATTTTGAGTATGCCAAACCGATGTTCTTGTGTTGTTAGTGTTCGCGGTAGAAACACGGATTATTAATTGTTTAAGTTACCCAATAAAATTTTAAAGAAAACTGTTATTTCAGTCTTTTTTTCGAACTTTAATGTTAGTGGTTCAAATGTCAAAAATCCCTTTATTAGGAAAATGGCAAATTTCTTTATTAATGCAAAGGTGACTTGGTTTATCGTTACTGTGACAAACGAAAACACTTTATTTGATGAATCCTTAAAGAAAATTTAAATTAATATCAATCAAGAGAAAAGTTATTGCAAAAATATATGTTGATCCCTAGACACTTTTGATGTGTGTATATTTAAGTACTATTTTTGCCATCGACACGCTAAGAAGCAGGTGCTATATCCAAAGTGACTATTATACGCTAATTAATTATAATACCACCCTTTTAAGTGAACATTCAGAAGATCGCGGGCAAGATGTAGATGAGATTCAGGAGACAGAGGACCAGGAGAGCACAGGAGGAGCAAGGAGCCTGTAGCATTAACACAGTGAGCGGATCTACCGGGCTTTGTAGATGCTACCCCTAAGATCGATGAGGCATACAATGTCTTGAAGCATCATCATCTGCCTAGCCTTTTTTCCCAACTATGTTGGGGTTGGCTTCCAGTCTAACCGGATGCAGTTGAATACCAGTATTTTACATGGAGCGGCTGCCTATCTGACCTCCACAACCCAGTAACTGGGCAATATGATACCCCTTGGTTAGACTGGCTGTAAGATTTTCGGGCTTCTGACGACCCTTAACGACTGTCAAAGATGCACAAGTGACAGCCGGGACCTACCTAAGAAGAAGAGGCACGGAGGAGTCTCGGTATGTAAAGATGGTCACCCATCCACGCAAACCCCGGCAAGCGTAGCTTAACCTGGTGGATGGACCTGTGCAGCTGTTAGTACTTAGCCACGAGCTCTGTCTTGAAGCAACAGTAAGTAAAATAAACAAAAACAAAACGAACTGCGTCATATTATTATAGTCAAGCGATATCCATAAATAATTAAACCAACTAATTACAATGACAATTATTCAAGCTTTCTCACTGATAATAAAATACTGGCGGCCGGACATGGAGATAATTATAATACCTATTAAATAAGTCTATTAAATAGTCGAACATGACCTCCACAGTTAATAATAGTAAATAGTAATAAGCTGCTGGAGATAGAAGTTATGATATAAGACTTTTCAAAAAAGTTCCAATCTTAGCAGGTCAAACTCAAACTCAAAGCATTTATTTCAAATAAACCAATTACTTTTGAATTGTCAAGGGGTCCAGCCAAGGCTTGGTTTGGAGTAGCTGTGGAGTACTGTGAAGGAGCTCGTGCGGGGAAGTACTGCTGGCATACCCATGTCCACCGACCTGCATTAGATGTAGTGTGGCGGTGAAGAAACAGGCAGATGAACCTCGCAGCTCTGTCCTGCGGATGACAAGCATCTATGATCCTCTGGTATTACAAATGCCCATAGGTGGCAGTGACCGCGGGCCACCAGGACACTATAAACTTAAATAGGCGGTATGTCACCTGTCGCCTTTCATTTTTATTAAGGTTGTTAAAGGTTACTGAATGATTACATAATACAACACGAACGACACAATAGACTTTAATTGTTATTTCGCCTGGAGGCGTTCGCTGTCCCTTAAAGTGATAATTAGGCCCCGGTGACCACTTTTAGTTGTTTCCCTAAACTGCCGATACCGCAGCTGTGCTATAACATTGTAAAGGAAACCCATTTTATTGGCGCTACAGGACGTTTCACTGGCGCCGGACACTGCAGCACACTCACAATTAAATCAATCGACATTAACGCACTCTGCGAAGTGTACTCGTCGATGTAACGATATTATACGATACGATATGGTATACTGCCATTAACGTTCGATTGATCACTCTTTGTGGCGACCTATACAGTTTCGTCAACGTGGCTGGACTATGCAAACTTAGGAAGTATTAGAATAGAAAGGAAGCGAAGATGAATTATCACACTTTATAAGTTTTAAATTGTAATTGCTTTAAAAAACCTCCGGAGTTGTGAACTACCATCACTAATCTAATCTAATAAGAACTAATATGTAAAAAAAAAAAAAAATACTGACTCCGAAAATAGGTACACAAAAAAATAGAACATTAAGGTCATAAGAATTTTCGGGCGGGTAAGCGGGATTGTCCGAAATGGTTACCACTACCCCGGAACATAAAGGGCTAAGGAAGGAACATGGATGGGTTTTAGTCAGTAACAGTCTGACATTCCTTTCCACTCCACCCAGAGCAGGAGAGGTCAATTTGATGGTTTTGAACCCTCAAAAAAAAGGGTCTTAAGATTTGGAAACGTTTCAGTACCTATTTAATCTCAGGATCCTCATCCTATATCGATTTAGAAAATTAGATTTAGAACATAAAGATCACATATCTAATTCGAGTCGACATGCATCATCGATGCATCAGCTATCGATCAATATGAAAGTCAGTCCGTCAGTCGGTCCTACCGGGTCAGTCTACAACAATACGCCATCGCGAGAGCTCCCTCGCATCCATCACAGTGCCGGTGCTCACGGACGCTCTATTTGTCACAATTTGTCAGATCATTGTACACGAGACCTGGTACAACAGAAGCCGACACGCGATAGGGCTGCCTCGTGGTACAGATACGACTTGACATTGATTAATTTACCATCCGTACTTATATATTATAAACTAGCTTCTGCCCGCGACTTCGTACGCGGACCCTGTTGCTTATGCCAGCGACAACGGGGTCGCCATTTATGTTATTTTTTATCATTTTTCCCATTTAAATCTTTTATCACACTGAGCTTTAGTTTTATTTTATTCCAACAACCACCAAAACATACAGTCCATTTGTCATCGTTTTCATTTTGGTAACCGCATTATTATATTCCTCCTCTAGAGACCTAGAAGTCGATGCGTAGATACGCTTGGAACTCAAGCGTAATTCTCTTTCCGTGAACGTCTCTGACTCGCGAGACAATACATGACGTTCACGATCAGCGGTCAGTCGCGCATCATATTCTTCACTGGTCTCTAGAGACCTAATGAATACGCTGAGAACGCAGGCGTGCTTCGTGACCCGAAGAGGTTTCCACGGAGCGAGTTGCAGCCTTATGTTCTCGAACAACATCAAGTCTCTCCTGACGCTCTTCGGTAGATTCTTGGGATCTTATGATCCTCAATCTTTTAGCTCTCTTGGAACATTGGGAAAGATTTGACCTCTTTCTAGGCCTGGTCATAGTTTTATTGTGAAGATACCTGATCAATAAAAATCTAAATTAAAATGACTGCTCCCCTGCGTTACCGGGTAGGCTAACATGTCACGAAGATAAATGGAAAAGGAAATTAAACACTCAAACAACATAAGCCCGAAGGCATATTCATACGATTAAATAAAAAAATAAATAGGAGTTTTGGCCAGTAGAGTCAAATTTTCAATGATATACCATCGTCATCGAAAATCAGTCCTAAACTGTTACCGCCTTCACCGCGTGCAGGTACTCCCAGTTTATGTTATTTTATAATTACACAGTAAAATTAGTGATAGCTTTGATTTCCACATCAGATGTTTCTGATCTTCGATTTTTATAATTCAACAGGAAATGCCCATCATATTGAACAACAAAGACGTCAAAGACGTCATTCCTATATGTGTTATGTTGTAGCTAGGCTCTTGGAGTTCCACAACAGGTGTTCCAGATCTTCGATTTTTATAAGTCAACAGAGAGTGCTCATCAGATTGAACAACTTGTGCTAAGACGTTATTCCTATATGTGTTATGGTGTAGCCAGGCTCTTGGAGTTCCACAACAGGTGTTCCAGATCTTCAATTTTTATACATCAACAGAGAGTGCTCATCAGGCTGAACAACTTTCGCTAAGACGTCATTCTTATATGTGTTATGGTGTAGCTAGGCTCTTGGAGTTCCACAACAGGTGTTCCAGATCTTCGATTTTTATAAGTCAACAGGAAATGCCCATCAGACCGAACAACTTTTGCTAAGACGTCATTCCTATATAATGTTATAGTGTAGCTAGGCTCTTGGAGTTCCACAACAGGTGTTCCAGATCTTCGATTTTTATAAGTCAACAGGAAATGCCCATCAGACCGAACAACTTTTGCTAAGACGTCATTCCTATATATGTTACAGTGTAGCTGGGCTCTTGGAGTTCCACATCAGGTGTTCCAGATCTTCAAATTTATTCTCTCAGCAGAAAATGCTAATCACGTGAAACAATTTTTGCTAAGGTATCATTTTTGTATCTCTTATAGTTTAGCTGGTCTGTTGCGATTCTGCATCAGGTGTTCAAGTTTCCATGATAAATTATAGCCTATATGTTGCCCAGACTTAATACCTATACAACAAAAAAAAAATCATTCCAATCCGTCCAGCAGTTCCGAAGATTAGCGTGTACAAACAAACAGACAAACAGACAAAATTTTTTTTTTGGATTCATGCTCTATTACTGTTTCTAAACCCCCCTCAATTATTTTTTTTTTAATATATTCAATGTACAGACACAGTTTTTTTACTGTTTTATTATATGTATAGATAGATAATTATTTGTTGGTTTGTATGTCATAGGGTATTCAGAACTACAGATACGAATCCGATAATGTCCGTAGTGCGTTCCCATGGGTTAATGAAGGTGCGTGCAAAAGCTACTAAATAAATACATAAAATTATAAGCCGTCGTACGAGGTAAATCAATTTCTAAGAAAAGTTTACCATAAAAACATACAAAAACCATTTTATAGGTAAATATTTTTAAAATTGCACTTTATATTTATCTTAGCACATCCTTTGTACTTGATAGTATAAATTCCTAATCTACAGCAGTATCTCATGATCAGCTAATCTAATACAAATTACACGCGATAGTACAAATCCTCTCGTACAAGTTCAGTAGCCATGTAAACCTGATCCCTCCTTAACCTCGCACAACTGCGCATGTACCCTTAATGAAGCATTAATAGTCTTAATGAAAGTTTATGTGGAACTACTCAGTAGGCACTATGATCTGTTCCAAAACTATGTGAAGAAAATGTAAATAAATGGAACAGAAAACTCACCATGTGGATGCCATTTATAGTGCCACATATAAATTAAGTGCTTTGATTTTAATAATCGGATACTTAGTGAGTAATTGCGAATTAATTTATCCTGAACCAAGTTAGCTGACACTTTTATGTGGTACTTTTGGAACAGATTATACTAACTACTCAACATCCTTACTCCTTAGGCACAGAACAAGGGGGGTTACGAAGCGCGGTGCGGGCCGCGGAGGGAGGGGGCGTGTTCAGTTACATGGTGTATAACATCGATATATACCGGGTTATTTTTCAATGACCGTCCAAATTTTCGCAGGGTGTTCTACCCATAAATATGAACAACTTTCACTACGGGACCAACACTGATATCACGAAAAAAAAATCAGCTGTTTCATACATTTTAGTCGAGTAGGTATTGATATTTTGTATGAAACAGCTGATTTTTTTTTCGGGATTTCAGAGCTGGTCCCATAGTGAAAGTTGTTCACATTCATGGGTAGAACACCCAGTGAAAATTTGGACGGTCATTGAAAAATGACCCGGTATGTACTACGCACATGGTGTATAATCACATATTGTGATTAGATACTGTCGGAGTATAAAGTAGGGTAATTTAATGTTGACTATTATTGAACCACATAAACAAAGGTCTTAAGAAAAGAGGTCAGTTGTGGTGTTTATAGCGAGTATGATTACTTGCATATAACATGACAAAATAAAGAAGAGGTAGGCTGTTTTAAAAAATCTTAAAATCTCTGGAGCTGAACCACAAACTCTTATAGCAGTATTAATTTAATATTACTTCGGTTAAAATGAAACGGAGCTATACAGGACGTCTATCTCTTTCCCCACATAAGTATTCCTGTTACCTTATATCTAACTAAGTAACCAGTCTCTCACTGCCGGCTATTCGGTTATTTTCTGCATATCGAGGAAAACAGTACTTATCGACATCTTATTAAAGTAAAATTTCTTCAAGTTCAAATAAGGTAAAATCCAATACGATTTACTGCGATATATTTACATAAGATCATGGCAATGAAACACTAACAATCGCTGTATTATAAAGTGGTTGTTTTGCTGTCGGTACACGATATTAGGGAAAGCTGTGGTCTGCGGCTGAAACGGAATCCGTGTGTCGATGCTAACGGTACTCTAGGGACAGGGCTGTGCGGATCATCATAGATTAGAAATTAATTATCTTCTTCAGTTTGGAGATTAATCTCTAGGCATCAGAAAATAAAATGACGGAGGATACAAGTGAGTTTTCTAAATGTCAATTCATTGGATTCGGATGACTTTTTATCATGGTGTGACTGTAGCTGTTATAAATAGAAAGATTTAATGTTAAAACAACTAGACGATTAGAGACAGACAGAGACACCTAGAGTGGATGGTGCAAACGTATTAGAACTGGAGTTTAGAAATTTTTTACTAGCGTTTTCTTAACAACCAATTAAAATATAATCTTGTGAGTCAACAAGAATTAACCGGTAATCAAGACAAATATTATGTTTAATCGCAGTAAGTACAACACGCAGTAATTAATAACTCACAATAAAGTGACAGGCAACCCTAGTTCCCCATCTAAAAGTCAACATTACACATGCTCGCTACAAGTCCCTCGTCGTAGCACCCCTGGCTACAGGATAGCAGACGACAGTGCACATACATTCACGGGTGGACACTCGCGATACATTCCCGATACCCTTTCAATACAGTCCCTGCATGCAAGCAATAATATTAGTGCAATAATGATAGTTATCACGAATCCTGCGCAGTAAGTAGGACAGATCATTAAATACGATACACAGAGACACACTGTCTTCCCACAAATATTAATAGCGTAATTAGAAAACATTTTAAAAGCCAATTATTCCGTGGAGTTTCCTGCAAGCTCTTTTGAAATGGCAAAACTTTTTTGGACACGACAAACTTTAACAGTGCACCTAGATTCATTAATTCCCTGGCGGATAAAGTTCAGTCTAAGCCGAAAGGTTTAGAAACATGTCATATTGAAGTTCGTTGCACGAAGAAAGGGAGCACTTCATCCCCTTAAAGGGTTAGATAGCGGTTAACAATTCGTATGTAAAATAGTAACCTTTGCTGGTAGGAAATCCCATTGTTCACATGTACTTTACGTTTTGTTATTGATAACCTAATAAAGTTCCTTTATATTCAAAATACAGAACGGTTAGGAGGATGAGATATAGAGTACTCCATTGGTGAACATTTTCCTTGCTCTACTCTCCGCTTCCTCTCTTAACTCTGGTGGAAAGCCAGCCTTAGACATCCGTGTGTATGTATTGTATAAATTACCTGGAGGAGCTCCCGTTACCTCTATATATTGTAATTACGCTGCGTGTAGCACAGATTAGATACCTACACACTGAGTTAGCACCCTCCGCCGCGGCAGAGTGGCGCTGTAGGCCAATGTTCAGTGAGGTTAAGGTTACGTTACTGCATTAGCCTAATTTACATTAGTTTGCTCTTCTGTAAAGTGGTTGTATCGTGGGGCTATACATACAGCGTGAATCAGGGAAATTTCCACATTTAACGGGGGGACCAACATCGTAATCGTAAAATAAATCAATTGTCCCACAAAAATAGTTTATGAAATACAGACAGCTCAACAGTCACCTGTTGAACATAGAGTGTTGCGTTAAAACTGAAATCTGAGTTTGGTTCCCAACAAACAACAATATATATTTATTTACTAAATTTTAATATACACATAAAGGAACCTGCTTTACGAGTAAATGATGACTTAACGTCATTATGAAAGACATCTGCATAATTACAATAACTTATTGAATGGATACTAAGTGCATCATTATTTAAACTAGACAATTAGAATAAATAAATTATTGACTTGATCTCTAGTAAATCAATATTGTTTATAGTATTTGTTAAAGGCGCTAGAGAAAATTGTATGTATTCGTTCGTGTCCCCAAGAAAAATCCTCCCTAACAGGAAGGAGTCTTTGAGTATGTCTTGACACTCCAATATAATAGAGCATGGAACACTTACAGCTAAAATGAAAAAATAAAAACACAAAGTTGCGATACTATATTATAATAATGTGGGCATAAACGCTAACGGATAAATTGCATAATTCTTCTGGGTAGTTCTTCGAAATTTGATTCTTCGACTGATTCATATGGTCAAAATTTAATTTCATTTTCAGCTCTGTAACACATGTTCATATGAAAATAGGTATACCAAATAACATATATTTGAATGAGGGACTCGTTTTTATAAAATGATTTTCAAGATATCGACGTTCAAATATTTTGTGCCCAGATGAATCAGAATTTGTTACAGATGAATCAGAAAAAGAAATAAAAATGAAAAACTTTATGTAAATGGGCTCTGTATTAAGAAAATAATCATATTATAACAACAACAATATTCTGTTTTTATGAAAACAATTATCAGTGATCATATCACGGGAAAAAAAATATTTCTTTCATTTTTAATTTCCACAGAGCATACTTGTCTGGATCTTCTCTTATGTTTTCCATCCTTCTACGTTCTGCAAGTCTCTTTTTCTCCTTTTTTTGATCTTGTGCTTGTGGCATTGTTGTGAACTGCAATATTATAATAACAGAAATTAAAAAGAGACTTTGAGTTATGAACAAATAAGTTTTTATGATTGTAAATACGGAAGATTAATGTCAAAAGTGCCATTTAAACAATACTGGTCTTAATTTTATTACATTATTGTTAGTAATAAATACACTGTTAGTTATGATTGTTAATTCTCACACACATATCAAAAGTGTCTTAAGTAGAATAAGTTCATATACTCCTGTGATTTTTGAATTATTAAAAAGGTAAATAATATAATAAATAAGACTAGAACTACTGACTTGTACACGGTCAAAAATTGGAAAAGGAAAATTACGCAACAAAAGCGATCCTTTCGTGCTGGCGAGGGAAAATACTAATTTATTTTATGATTTATATGGGGTTTTCACCATATGAATCAGGCACAGATGAATCAGGATTTCGCCTAAAATCATGCATAACTTATGATACATAGAGACTTAGGTATTGTCATTTTTCTACACGAATCTATAACCCAAAAGCCTCACACGAAACTCATATTAAGTTTTAAACAATAAAATAAATTTTATAAAGTAGGCATTGTAATCAGAATGCCACCGTAACCAAGCACAGATGAATCAGATATTTACCTTCGTAACACCGGGATCTAAGCCAACCAGCCACACATCCACCTTCACGCTCGTTCGTTGCACGACTGGCTTCCCCCCGCGCGGGGATCCAGACTCTCATTACCATTACCCGACCAAGTATGGTCGAGCGCAGCTCATGCCACATAAATCAGTATTATACGCCGGACACTTCTTATTTACTTATTTATAAACACACTAACGTAGTTATAACTAATACACGTTTTTTTTGTAAGGGGAAAATTCTTTTCCTTTCGATATAATTATTATTTATATTGATGTATCAAAGGGAAAATGCGACATTGACCATTTTGTTCCGGAAAATGGCAAACGGACGCGCTATATGAATCAGAAGAGCAGACTTCAAATATTTTTATTTTGTACCTAGACAGCAATTATTTAAAAAATATCATTTGTAAAGCTAAACTGTACAAAAAAATATTACATGCTGTTTTGTTAGTTGGTTAGAGAAATATACCCATAGAAATCGAAAATTTTGTCTCTGAAGAACTACCCTTCTTCTTCTTCGTGTGGTTAGTGACTAACCTGGTGTCAGAGTTTAAATGCTGCCCATGGGCCTCTGACTTAGCACCACATGCTGTTGAGAAATATCTCTCGGGCATGCCGGTTTCCTCGCGATGTTTTCCTTCACCGATTTTAAGCAAGTGATAATTTTACAATACGCACATAAATCCGAAAAATCTGAGGTGCGGTTTGGCCTTGGGTTCGAACTCGAGACCTTTGACTTGGCAGTCCCGGCGGTCACACCACTAGGCTATCACTGCTAAATTGCATTTTAGCACTCACATTTCGAATGATAAACAGAATCTTTCCGAGAGAATATATGCAGTTGTATCTACGAAATATATTTCAAACTGCTATTTTAACCATCAAAGCAACTCTGTACAAAAGTGGTACAACTTTAGGTATATGATGTACCTATATGTAATACGTAATCTATTTAATCATTAAATCATGTATTTTGAACGATAACCCATAACATAACGCAGGTCTATCTGTAATCCTAATAATCATAAAAGCTAAGTAACTTCGGCGCTCATTAAGTCACAGTTAAGTTTCTAAGTACAGAGCGGACCGCCGTACAAAAGACTTCAACGAGATGTCACGCTGGTTGTGTGGATGTCAAAACTTATATTCATTTGTGTTTGTTACATTATTATTTTATTATGTACCAGTTATTTTATTTATTTAATTATGTTTATTATTTTGTTGCATTTTAAGAAGATTATTTTATAACTTGCATTTTTTTTTTTTTTAACTTTTAGTGGTAAAATATCTAGAAGGATGGACAAATGTGGTGTTTTGTTAGATAAAATATAATAATGTAAAAAAAATAAAATGTTAAATAATGTAAAAAAAAAACCGAACAAATGCGAGTCGGACCACGCTCAGGGAAGAATTTTGGTAAAAAAGCGAACAAAAAAAACATGGTCTCCTATGCGATATACGTTTTAGTCAATGCTCCAACTGCAAATTGTAGATTGCTATCGTATAAAAAAGTGACTAAACTACAAATGCACGATTCCACTTGTGCTTTAAGACCAGCTTCTTTCAAATTTCATGATCCTACGTCAATGGGAAATACCCTATAGGTTTTGATTTATTTGCGAGTGTCAAAATTTATATTAATTTCAATTTGATACCTCAGAAGAAGAATATTGTCAGAGGGATAGACAGACGGGCAGCAAAGAGATCCTATAAGGGTTCCGTTTTTGAATTTTGTGGTACGGAACCCTAAAAACGAATTTTGCAAATGTTACACAACAAAACTTATATGACTTGATAGTCAAGCTTGTAAGCACACAACCAATGAGAACGTTAACTTTATTTGATTTTGTTTACTTTAAGTTATTAGTTTAAACTAGCAGAGTATACATAGTAGTATACTTACTTAGGTCTTTGCTAAATCATGTCATAATAACTGATAATAATCTAGGCCCACCCACACAGCAGTAGTGCCGCCACTAAACTATTTAACTTTACCAATAAACTTAACGGTAAAAATACTTTAAAAATCTTTCAAATATTGTATCTAAGTCACACGCAAACCGCCAAACGCAAGGAATCCCTCCTCGAAGTTATGAGATCGTTAGGATTAAGTTATGCTGGGAATGTGTAACAGTCTGGCTGGGGCTAGACCAGGCGCCGCTAACGAAGCAAAAAGTCGCAGCGGGACCACCGCCGAGATGTGTGCTGAGTATTCTATGAGTGTGCCACTAGTTTATACCAAGCTAAGATATATTAAAGGGCTACAATAGCGGTCATTAGAAGTATAGTACTAGACTGCCCTACTGCAGGGCTAAAACTTCTTCTCATACAAAGAAGGCCACGCATGCTCAAGATGGGTTGGCGATTACAAACATATATTATCAACGAATTCAGGTTGCCTCACAATGTTTTCCTTCGCCGATATCAGTAATGTCCAAGATAAACTTAGTAGCGGCCAATGAAGAGTTAGATGACGGCTAATAAAGATGTGTTAAGAAATAAGTAGAGATAGTACCGCGCCATCCACATGTACATATATTGGGATAAGGGCTGGAGAATGAAGATTAAGTAGATCATCAAATGGTGAAAATAAATAAGTAGGATGTTCTGAAGGTCAAAGAATCGTCTTATGAGTGAAGCCCATCAGGTATGAACTTAATTACAACTTCGGCGGCATGTCCCTACAACCTAAAATCTGATACATGTGACTTCCCCAACACGTACTGGGCTAGCTCCGCCTCACAGAGAGGAGGCTCGTATCCCAGCTCAGAACAGTAGGTATAGGCTGGTTATGTTAACACAACAGTGTCGTAATCGTAACACTAATACTAAATCAGCTATTAGATGAGTTAATAAACTAGTATATTTACGAAGCCTGACTCACTGATTATCATGAACAATAGTTGCGTTCATACTTATCCTCCACAAATAGCGCAATTTAATAGTTTCCTATGATCGTAATGTTTATAGACGCACTCGTTTTATAGATGTAACAATATTGACGATGTGACCACTTCCCCGTCCTTTGTTTTGAGGTCATAAGATAACTTGATTGGTCAATATACCATGTTCATTTACTGTTTATGTCTGTCAACTGTCATCACCTTTGTTTCTCAGTCAAAAAACAATACTCGATTGATCTAGTAGTACAGATAAACAATTTTTAACAGAAAAAGGAAAGTATATCTACATACATTCTTATCGAGATTTCTTTTTATATGTGATGACAATGACAAGAACAAATGAGGAACATCATCCTCCTCCATCCCCCTCCTTCATCCTCCATAAATTCTCTACAGAGGATGAATTTTCAAACATTCTACCATAGTCCCTCAATACTCAATCATTCACACTCACTCACTCACTTCACTCTCTTCTTCTTCTTTCTCACTTTCATGACAAAAGGAACTTTTGTGTAAAATTTCATGCTTTTAGACCCAATTGTTCAGGCTGTGCGTTATCAGTGAATTTATGAATTTAATATTTTTATTAAGTGGATAAACAAAACAAAATGTCTCCTTACCATCAATAACATAATAAAACTCTCGTCTATTGCATCGTGCTCCAGCTCGTGTCCTATAATTAGCACTCTATGACACATTGCTCCTAACTGCGGCACTAACATTCAAACTCCTTCGTTAAAATATTTCACATTCTGACACATACAGCCTCCATTCAGTTTCTTTTGCAAAAAAGTGAACTCGCTCAGCTTTCGTAGAAAAGGCTTTAATAAAACCTTCGCCGTACTCGATAATGATAACTACATCACATCAATCAGAAAAACAATCTCAACAATTTTTCCTTGCACAAAGTTCATCACTGTTAAAAATTAAAACAGCAATTTCGAAAATAGAACATGAACAGTAATGGTTATTCTTTTCTAGATGGGATGGTTTCCAGCCAGTTCTATGCAGGCGAAATGCCGGTCCATTCGGCGATGACCGTCAGTGGATGCTGTAGCCGCGTCGCGAACGGACGTCGATCGCGTACCGACTACCTCCGAATTTTGTATCGCGTCGTGTCGTCGCGAGTTCGAACCCCGCGTGTGAAGTGAACTGTGATTTGAGAACTAACAGTTTTTTGAACTATATATTTTTCTACGTACAAATACAAGTTTCAGTATTTTGGTTAAAATTTAAGTTCGAGGTTTTGAGTTACAAAGCTGAAAATCCCGCTGAAAATTTTACACCAGAACTTTCGTAAGTTGTTCTTTTATTTTACTTTTATTTTAAACTGATTTTAATTTTATAGCTGAATTACTAAATAGTGTATGTTAATCACTAGGAATAAGAAAGAATGACCTTTAAACTATATAAACTCCATGAAAACCTGTATCGTCGCACAGTTAACTTTAGTAGATAGAGCAAAAGTAATGAACAACTTTTCCCAATGAGATCATTTTATAATAATACTAGCTTTTGCCCGTGACTGCGTTCACGCGGAAGTTTTAGGGACCCAATGAATTGAAATAACAGCCATATTTTTCTAAAACTTCCCTGTGTAGCTTACTACGTTTGTAGTTTTCGTCTCAGTAACAAAATATTAAGAGATTCAGGACTGGAGAAGTAGGAGCAAGAGACGTACTGTTGGCGGTGTAGGAAAAAACTCGACCTGAGGTGCACACCCGCAGCCATCAGTAGGATTCTTCCATTTCAAATTAATTAATTGACGCCTGTGTTCCTGATTAATAAACACTACCATCACTAGAATAATGTAATATAATATTATAGAATTCCCTTATTTTTGCGCAAAAGTAGCATCAAAGACTCAGGCTTGTAAAGAAAATTGTGAGTTAACAGTTTTTTCAATTAAAATGTTTAAAAGTTTCCTGAATATAGGGATCGTATTGATATATCCCAATATGAAATGGTTGTGTGTATGTGTAATCTGAAAATAACAACATGTCGTCTGTAATCATCGAAGGGCGAGGCAGTGGTGTTAACCCACATTTCGCTAAGTCAATAAGTTGAAAAAAAGTTATTTAGTTTAGTCGCGAGCCTATTGCCATCAACCGGGCACGATCTAGAGTGCAGGTTGCAACTGAGAAACTCTTATTGTAAAATCCCAACAACGCTTAGCCCGATCTGGGAATCAAACCCACGACCGAGAGCACTAGACCAACGAGGCAGTCAAAATCAGTGTAAATCTGAAATAGGACCGAATAATTGAAATCCCAATATTTATCAATGCGATCTATTAGGAATATGATTGTCCTTAAGTAGCCCACTAAACAAGACGCAGGCCCAACGTTGCCCAAGCTAGATAAATCATTCCCAGCACAGAGCATGGGCCACAACTAGATATTAATGTTAATTCCGTCACATTACGCCTCTGCGACTGCGCTCTCTATTGCAAACACTCGGTTCGTATCGATTAGAAATTATTCGATTATATCGTAACTGAGATCCGAATGATTGGCGGGAGTAAAGGACCATTTACACGAAGAGAATATCTTGCCTTAACAAGAACTTGCCTATGAGTGCTTTTTTTTTTAATGCCGTCTCGCGTGTCTAACTGTTATAGATTATCCTGTAGATGCTTTAATGAATTAAAACTTATAAGTAAGGCTATATTATTAGGTACAAGGATGTTATTTACTAGAACGTGAAGTGTAACTTAAAACGCGAACTTCAACTTTCAAAAGGCGCGGCGACCGCGTAACTTGCCTTCTGACACGTGAGGCCAGTTTTTCCCATGATGGCTGAATAGTATAGACTTTTTCACAAGTTAACTGAAGTAGCGAGACGAGAATATGGTCGCCCCGTGTAAACGAGATATTGAAGGAGGTGGGCAATTCGTGGGAAGTGAATATTAATTATTGTAAGTGATCTAGATTTAATTTATTTGTAAGAGTTATTGTAGTTGTCAGCGGTGACAATTTACTAAGTGGTTCTAATATTTTACGTGTCTAGCTTGATGTGCCCGATAACACAACCAACGCAACGTTTAGTCCGCAATCGTGAGTTCATATCATTAGTACACACACAACACACGCGACATTTTTCTTGGCATGAAATCCTAGGTTCGATTCCCAGGTCGGGCAGTGCTATTAAGTTTTTCAATCTAAATTTTTTCGGCAGATGGCAATGACTCGCCCCCTATTACATGGGACTTAAACATGACGTGCGAAATGGGAGTGTACTATAGCTATTTATTTGCCATGTTTACACATAGGACATACATCCAGGGTTCCATTTTGTCCGTCACTAATAGAACTTGCCTGGAAGATGTATAAGTCACTTTTCCTTTGAGTTTTATTATTCATTCATTGGTTTTATACTATCATGACATATTCACTTTAGATCTTGGAAGCATCTAGATTATTCTGTTTTCAATGGTGGTATTTTCTTTTTTTCTCCAAAATCTTTAAACCCTAAGAACCGCTGGGTCTCATCCTCCCAGCTCGAAATTCGCCACCTCACATGTCGTCACATGTATACACACTTCCACTCATACGCCGAGAGCTACAAATATTAGTAGCGATCCAAACTATTGCAACCTGCATGTGTCGAAATACTAATGATGAACAAACAGCGCAAGCGCCGCCCGTCGGCGCACTATCACTAGACACGCTCTTACTGTGAGCATACAGGGTGCTTAGTAACCTATGCATTAAGTCGTGAAGGCCTAATGGTCACGGCTTCGCCTATCATACACGAGGTTGTGGGTTCAGATCCTACCAATGTTCCTTTTTTAAGTTTCATAATTATGTGCTTGCTAAGTTTATCTTAGACATTACTGACATCGGTTACGAAAGGAATCGTAAGGAAATCTAGACTTATTGTTGAGTCAGCAACCTGTCTTGAGCAAGCATGGTAAATGCTCATGTCTTCTGTGTGTGAGAAGAGGCCTTTGCAGTTTAGTGGAATCATTATTAAAGTTTTTTAAATTTCCGTTAAACAAAAAACTACATGTTGAGTAATTGAGTTTCTTGCCAGTTCTTCTCCACCTTCATGTTTGACAAATTAAAAGTTATTGTAATTGGTTTATTTGAGAAAAATGCTTTGAGTTCGTGTTTTTGAGAAATCTATCAACCTCTGGAAGCTATTTTTTTCCTTTTATGATAGCTCATGAACAAATTAATCCTCTGAAAATCTTTTATACTGACCACCCTGTATATTGCACCTATCTACGATGCACAATAGATCATGTTAGATACGCGTCCATCGCTCTGCAGCACCTACAAGAGGTCGACGTGATTGGTAATAACTACCGATTACAAAATCAATTCAAGCTCCGGCTTGTGGTACTTTGATGTACCTGCGCCGGGATGTTATCTTAGACTCCTCATTAAACTCCTTGTTTTTGACAATATTCTAGTTGAGTGAATCAGATGTCGGTCATATGCGTACCATAGAACTTCAACCACTTGATCATTTCAACAAGTAGCTAGCGACGCGGATGAGTATTTCGACGCCAAAGTGTCCTTTTTGTTTTTGTATTTATTTGTATATAGTTAGTTTCCTTTAAGTATGTATAAGTTGTTATTATATTTCGTGAAATTAAAATAGTGGTTAGTGATATTTTCGTTTTAAAGAATGACAAACTTTTATAAACTTCCAAGAATAAGGGATACCTCCCGATGTAGGCAATTATGTAAAAAAAAACCACATATGTTTAAATATAGTAATTTACAGTAGTATCTTTCATCTTATGGGCATTAAATCCTAATATCTGTCTTAGTTCAACGCACATGCGTACGTGCAACAGTTTGGCCATCATTGACGAAAAATAGAAAATCCAGGTGCTACGTACTGACTGGAAAAACATGGGAAAATATATGTAAAGCGCCATCTCAGTTTATTACAAATTAAAATAAAGAAATGCAGCATTTACGACAGTTATCGAATACGGAAAGTGTTGGCGATGCGTTATCTGCAGATCGGAGCGGTCGGTACACTATTAGCATCCACTCACATTCCAACATAATTAAATCTGTCGAATTTCTTAATTATATAACTGCTTGAACCTTGAATCCCCTCACGACACTCTTCATGCTCCAGTAGTCACACGGCCGACTGCTTGGTGTTGCTAGGTTTGATTCCGTGTGCACACAATGTTGATTATGTTTTTGTTTTAGAGTTTTACAGTAGCAACTCGTAGACTTTGTGGCGAGGTGCTGGCAGTAGGGCTATGAAATAGGACTTAAATATAACTTACGAAATCCGAGTGTTACTTGTTACACCTCAGCCTAACCCTTCAGGGAATAGAGGCGTGATGGTAGTTATTGGACTCACAGTACAGGTAAGGCCTGAAGTGATCCGAACTCGCCAGTATGCAGCGAGCAATCTCATTGAATCTCAGTATGAGAAGCCTCTGCCCTGCAGTGGGACAATAGTAGGCTGCCTTTATTATTATTAGTAAAACACCAGACTGTTTCTCATTGTAATACTTTAGTATGGAATATGATAATCTACCTTTTCCCGAGTCGCTCGCGATTCCCTGTCGCGATAAACTATGGAAGTAAAGTCGTGACCGACTCACTAATTCTATTTATGCCCCAGCCTGGCTCCGAACCTGGGACGTTTCGTATCGCGTTTCTCTCGGAATCCGTATCTTTGTTGTGTAGTGGTTTACAAGCTCGGTTTACGATTGATTAAATTTATGTGGGTCTAGTTCGATCCTCGAGCCTGGCTCAAGAGAGCCTGTGTTGTTTTAATCTAGAATATTAATTTCTGTAATATACAATATTAATTCAATTTACGTACATGGATGGATGGATTGTGTGAAAGATGATATGGCTAAAAAGGGAGTGACTACTGAGATGACGACTAATAGAGAAGTATGGAAGAAAAAGACATGTTGCGCCGAGCACAAAATAAATTGGGATAAGGGCAGGAGATTGATGTTTACGTACATGATATACTAAATGATTTGAATTCAATCATTCACTGACTAATAATGCGTAGCCTAGAACTCTTACTCGAAGAGTTTCTAATTAAAGTGACCACTAAGGACGGATTTTTGTAAATCCATCATGAAATATGGAATAAAATTGTGTCGAATCATTTTTGTTGATGGGAAATCCATCGGTCACAACTTGTGAACTTATAACTCGGTATGGTGCCATTAAATATTTCTGTAAATAGTTATTAAACAATTAATACTTTCCTTCTAGAAACACAGAGATTCCCTGTTTAACGAATCGTCAGCCAGATCAATACGTTTGCACCAAACAGTATCAATGAGTGACTTCAGAAGAGATTTAATTTAAATAATTTAAATTATTATTATCAGCTATAACTTTTATTTACCTTATTTACAAAGGCACCGGAAAGTTTGGAAATATAAAAGTTCAATAAGTTGTCAAACCCGAGCTTACCTAATCTGTGATTTCGTACAAAATCGTGAGAAAACACAAGTTCATCTACTAAAATAAATCAATTAATACTGTATCATAATTCCATAGCTAATAAAATACTTGTAACACAAATACAGTTACATATTTAATGTTATCCTTATCTATGCTAATGGGCTATGGTCACTAAACGGATCTAAATATTGCTAATTAATATTTTATAGATCAGCTAAATGTTGCAGATACCTGGCGTTATTTATGTGATTTAATTAATAAACATTTGCATACGTTTTATTGACCATAAATTATTGTAAGACAAAATTATCATCACCTTTTTAAGTTGAAATAATCCTTTGAGTTGATGATGAGTCTTCTTACATCACGGGAACTAGACTTTTCCAGATAGAAAATATCATTTTGTCAGATGCGCTTTATTTATTAAAAAAAAAGATTTACAACACAGAAGGATCTTTTGATTAGAGACGCTGTTGGTACACATTTTTGAGCAATTATTTTGCGAAATATATTGAAAAACAACAATATGGCGGCGTTAGTTTGATGTAGGCCATGCACCAAAAGATCCTTGTACCGTTATATGTATGTACCTATTTTACGTCGCATTAACTTGTATGACAACATAAGTGTCAAACTGACAGCTGTCAAAAGACACTTTTAAGATTTAAAGAACAATTAAATTACCGACAGTATTTTAGGTCTTAGAGCATTTAATACAGGTTGAATGAATGCTTCGCATCGTTGTGAAAATCGCATTAAATTAATTAAACACTCTAACAGCTATAACTAATTAAACAAATTAGAATAAAGTTGATAAGGAAGACGCGTTAGTAACCGGTGTGTAAACTGTAACAGTTAACGACATTAATATTTATAAACTTGAGAGCATGTTCAGAATATCGGAAGTCGATCAATTTGTCGTGAGAATATTATACATGTATACTGCCGAGTCGGTGATACGGAATATTACGTGGCACTGTCAGGAAATGGTTCACCATTAGCCCACAGCAGTCCACTGCTGGGCATAGGCCTCTCCATGGTACAGTATCATATATCTGTTGTTTTTGTTCCGGTGACATGCAAACACTGATAGGATTCAACAGATTTTAATTTTTGATTAAGGTAATACACTGGGTCACGATCAATCCAAAGAAACCTCATTTGATTAAAAAGAGTCAGTGAGGGAATAAACTCACTGTAGAAGTAGTAAGAGTAGTAGTGACAGTCTTTCCCTCGACCCAAGCTGTCAAACATAACGATCCATTCAGTGTTTTAGGTGTGAAAGATACACGAGAGACTTCGCATTTAAAATTAACTTTGGGCTTTCCTTCTTTAGATCGCGTGTCGAATCTCAACCCTACAAGCGGGCTTGTACATCACTAGCTAGACGAGCATCTCTGGAAAGTGGCAGGCCTTCTCTCGCTTTTAAAATAACGGGATTTGGATTTCACTAATTACAGGCCAACATTAATAGGACTGTCTTTTAATTACCATTACTAATACTAAAATGATCTGTCTTTGCGAGTGAACCCAAAGTGTAAAGTTAGTTCACACTAATGATATTCACCGGCCAGTGTTGCCACCTGTAATAATTAATTCCACGTCATAGTCTGTGCTAGTTCGCTCGTAATAAATCGACGTGTTACCATTATGTGCGCAGATTGTAGATTATATTTAATTAATACATCTCCGTTGGACAGAATTGTAATCAAATCTGTGATAGTTTCATTACTTAGTATTTATGGAAATTAAATCAAAACTAAGGTAATGACGTGGGATAGTAATAAAATGGATAGATAGAGTGCTGTGTATTATATAAACACCATTTTAATTGAATTACAATGTGGCCGCATAGTGTATGTATTTAACACCTAAAGGAAATCAGAATAAAAAAAACCACACGGAACCACAATATATTGTACATGTATAATTAACCATTTCCTAAGCATCCAATGTTGCCAGAACGTCAGCAGTTGCTCAGAAGCGTCGGTGTGGCGACACGTGGTGGGGGGGGGGGGGGGGGCAGTGCCCAGCAGTGGACGTATTTCGGCTGAAATGATGATGATGGCATTGATGAAACCTTGTCAAAATTTCCATTTAAAATATATCATCCTTATTCTTTCGCCCTTACCCAATTCATTTAAACATAGCGCAACATGTCTTGATCTTCCACAATTCTATAATAGTGAACAGTCCAGTCATCGTTTCATTTAAAAACCATCATTTCCTTCCAGCAACGCTCATTCCCGTCCAATCACAACTCGAAACAAAGAACTAAGGTCAGTTTTTATCTGTCAGTAGATAGTGCAGACATGTAGATATTATGGTCGTACATGGAACCAGTTCCTCACATAATAGACACAAGCTAACACTCGTCGCTAATGTTCCATTAATTAATTACTTGCTCTTGTCACAACATGCCGCGCAATCAGATCGACAGGGGCGCACCACGCGAGGCATGCGGCTAATGAAAAATATGTTGTATCTTTTTTATAGTGATTTGGTGTTAAGTGGGGTCAAAGTTGTCCAGGGATTGTATTATGGATATTAAGAGATGATTATAGTAGATCTGCTGCGACACTTTTACAGGTCAATTTTAAAAACCGCACGTCAGTAGGTACTGCGTATGAATTAAACATTGAAAATTTAACAGGGCCACGTCTGTTGGGTACCTTAATAAAACTTTTTATGATGTATTAAAATGTACTAAATTAAGGTAGAATATACATGGATTCCTCACAAACTGATTTTAGAACCTACATTCATTGCAAAGAAATATTTATTCATCTATTCCAGCCTCTTTGGGTAACAAATGTTGACTACTTCTGGCTTGAGTGTCACGGGCACTACATGTAACGAATGCTTTCTTGACGTGAGGGAGTTAATGCGATAATTAAAGAATGTGAAGAAATATAGAAAACTGCTGGTTTATTGCTTTTTCCGGTTCGTTGTTAGGAAAACTATTTAGATTACGTAGGTAGGTAAGTTAGGCCATTTCCTACTTTCATTTTAACCGACTTCAAAAAGGAAAAGGTTCTCAGTTCGGCTGATTGTTTTTTTTTTGGTACGGTTCAGCGATGTCGATAAAATTATTTTTTTTTATTCGAAAGAGTATTTTATTGAGTTAGCTTCAATAATTCGTTTGTAACCCACTCAGGGTATGTTGATGATGGTAAGTATATAATATAAAACTTCCTGTCAACATTGTTAACGAAGCTTTTTTTTATTGTGAATTAGGTAATATAAAGCATATAGGTAGCATCTGCTTTTTCAAATCAATCATGAGCACAATCTCAAAGTCGAAAAGCAACAAACACAAATAAACACCAGAAAATATAATAAAAGAGATGACAACATTTTGCCAACTTAGAACCTACGTGAGCTCTTAGTAATAATATTATTTTACTACAGTACAGTAGTTATTTTTACTATAGTCATAACTATACTGAACATAGCTTTGGCAATAAAAAGTCAACGTTAAAGCAAGTTCTGAATCACTCCCACAGTCAATTAAAACTACATAAATTTCCAATGAGTGGTTGTATAACATACATGAATATAAACATAATATGTAAGTACCGCCATTTGCCAAACTTCCAGATCAATTAACAACTACATACTCTGTGCTGTTTACTCTATCATTAATTCTTGGAATTAACCGAAATATAGAACCACTTTGTAAGGGTGACATCACACTGCAGATGTGACGCGACTAGAAGAGATATATCTTAAGTTAATTAATTTACTGTCAAGCAACACACTGCCTGAATGGCTGAGCCTAACAGGATAGGGCATGAGAATTCATTTGGAGGTTCGCCATTTTTAAGTAAGAAAGGTGGAACTTGGTATTTAGACTTAAGATTAAAAGTATAATTTGGTTACATCTCTTTTTTTAAACTCATCCCTTAAGGTAATTAAATAGCGGATGAAAGTTTGAATGGACATTGGTATCGGGCACACAGCCCGTAATGTAATATAATAGTTATTACCAAATTATTGGCAACCAGCTGCTGCCAGCGGCTTCGCCCGCGTGGATGTCGAAAGTTATCCCAAAGGAACGTACTACCGGGGTGATCTTATGTGTTAATCCAGGTCATAAACTACCTCCGTGCCAAGTTTCATCCAGATCCGTTCAGCTGTTCGAGCGTGAAGGACGGAGAAACATACAAACTAACACACACACACTTACTCACAAACTTTCGCCTATATAAAATACTAGCTTCCGCCCGCGGCTTCGCCCGCGCGGTGTTCTGGTAATAAGTAATCCACATCACAAATGGCACATCAGACTAACCGTGAAATATACATTCACACAGACAGACAAACAGACAGACAGACAATTTGAAGTTACTTTCGTTTTCTATAATGTCAGAACGTTTGAATGGGTAAGGATTAGTACGCGTACTGTTATTATTGAAGAGGATTACTTGCGTGGCAAGCCCAGAGATGGCAAGATGAGCTGGACTCCTTCTTAAAGGATTGGCCTACAATCGCTGTAAACCGGGAAAAGTGGAAAGTGAGGCCTTTGCCCAGCAGTAAGATGACACAGGCTTATAATTATAGGGCACGCCACGATAATGGCGGTAATGGCTCCCTCTTTGAGGAGTGGCTAGAGAGGCATCACGGCGCCCTCACCTACCGCCTGACGCAGGTCCTCACCGGACATGGATGTTTCGGGAGGTTCCTGCACATCATCAGGCGGGAGGAAACGCCCGGGTGTCACCACTGCGAGGATCGCTCAGAGGACATGGTAGAGCACACGGTGCAAACCTGTCCCGCTTGGGCGGAGCACCGCCGTGTCCTCGTAAAGGCGATCGGCAGCGGCGACCTCTCGCACCCGGCCCTGGTGCAAGCCATGGTCCGGGGCGAGAGGGAGTGGGGACAGTCACCTCCTTCTGCGAAAAAGTAATGCTCGCGAAGGAGGTGGCGGGATGGGAGAGAGAAAGGACCTCCCGTCCCAGCCACCGCGGGAGACGCCCCAGGCGTCGGGAGCCACGAGACGACTCCCGGCCACCGTAGGCGCGGGCCTGCGGACGGTGAGTAATAGGTGACTCACCGTCCGATCAGCACCAGACCCGTACCGGACGGCGCGTATATATGTTCCACGCGCGCTTCAAAGAGATGTCAGCATATGAAGGGGCCCCTCAGGGCCAAGCCTGCCGGGTAAGCGGGATTGTCCGAAAGGGTTACCGCTACCCCGGAACATAAAGGGCTACGTAAGGAACATGGATGGGTTTTAGTCAGTAAGAGTCTGACACTCCCTTCCGTTCCACCCAGAGCGGGAGCAGTCATTGGATGATTTCCCAGCCTTTAAAAAAAAAAGGCTTATAATTATGTCGTTTGGTAGCAGTAAACAATAAAAACTAAAACTAAAAGGATTATAATAAGGTATAATAGTAATGATCGATATGTTTTGACGGTTCTACTTACTGCAAACTATTCTACTCCTGTGTGTGTAACTATATTATTATGATTTTATGATTGAGATGCATTTTAGGATTTTAATTAAAGAACTCGTCAATAGTAAAGTTTTAATAAAATAATTAGAATCTATTTTACAAAATTGATAATTAAGTGCTCGAATAAGAGTAAGGTGTGCGCCGCCGGATGCTGAAATGAGCACCTGGCCACGCTGTACTATCACCAATCACTTAGATCACTTCGGGCTCGCCGGGAGGGTGTAAGTTTGCAGATGCTAACAGAGGCAACCAGTAAAACCACCACACCGTTTGATTGCTGTCTTGTAGACAGCGATCAAGAGCTTCGATTGCGTAACGTGTTTGTGTGACATAGGTAGTGCACTCGTCCCACACGATCAGCTTGCACTGTTGAACCAGGATATCACGCTGATTTTACTGATGTTGCACGCTGGGGTTTCGTCGCTCTCCAGATTAAGAGGTAATTTAAAGACTAAACGTCCCGTCAGTCCACCAATTAGCAATATTGTAGCGATTCCAGAGGAAGTCACAGCTTGATGCAACATTATGGTCCGTGTGTTTTTCGCTAAGCAAAAAAAAAAACAAAAAAGTATTGCCTGTGAAAAGTCCGCATTCACCATTCTTGTAATATTTTGTGATAAATCTCTTTCTGCTCGGGTTGCAGACGTGGCACAGTTTCGCACCCGTGAGCGTCTAATACGGTGGTATGGTAGCTTAGCTCTATTAAGGAGTGGCTACAGAGGTTCATCGGGTGTCTTCACCGGATGTATCGGGGCTTCTTGCACATTCTCAGGCAAGAAGAAACGCTCGGGTGCCACCATTGTGAGGATCGCCCGGAGGACATAGTGGAGCATAAGGTGGAGGTCTGCCCCGTTTAGGTGGAGCACCGCAATGTTCTCGCAGCGGCGATCGGCAGCGGCGACTACCTCTCGCGTATGGCCCAGGTTCAATCTATGATCCAGAGCGAGAGGGAGTGGGAGGCAGTCACCGTTTTCTGCGAAGCAGTTATGCTAGGTGGCGGGATGGTTGAGGCACAGAGCCTCACGTCCCGGCCGTCACGGTAGACGCTCCGCCGCCGGCCGATCAGGACCAGACTCATGCCGGAGGGCGCTATCGTGTTCCGCGCGCGCCTCAAAGAGATGTCAGCATTAAGGAAGGGGCCCGTTAGGGCCGAAGCCTACCAGGTCAGCGGAATTGTCTGAAAGGGTTAGTGCTTCTCCGGAATATAATGGGCTAAGGAAGGAACATGGATGGTTTCTAGTCAGTAACAGACTGACGCTCCTTTCCGCTCCACCTAGAGCGGGAAGTCAGGATATTTGATGATTTCAATCCGTCAAAAAAAAAAAAGCTCTGATCAAATATTTTGACAGCTTTCCTTTACGCCGTGGACTCGGCGATGGCGCGTCATTGCCTGGACCTTCTGGAGTCCTCCCTGCGCTCTGCGCACCGCCGATTAATAGTGTGCATTTAATGGCGCCCTATTCATATCAATCTTATCGTGATAACTTTTTAAATATTCGTCCAATTTGCTTAGTGTAAAACACAAAGTTTATCTTCATTAAATACCAAACGTGATAAATGTATTCAATTCGATAAGAATTAACTGAGTACTCTAAAGTGCATTGTAAAAAAAGTATCAAATTGAAATGTATTTATGGCTCACTATTTTGTATATAATGGCTTGCACATAATAGGTAGACATATGCTGTCGCGGACTTTTATATAGAACTGTTTAAGACAAACAGTCCCACAATACATTACCTTCGTGTAACTCTTACGGTTTAGGCAGCGCACGCCAAGATAGCTCTCAGAGGGCAGGAATTTTGCCGACTTACATGATACTTAATATCATTATATTATGGCCAAATCACGCAAAGTCTATGTAAATTGTAGCCTATGTGTTATTCTGATATATAAGCTAGATTATTGGAAAGTTTCATCGAGATCTGTTCAGCCGTTTTGGCCCAAAAAAGGAACAAACATCCATCCATCCATCCATCCATCCATCCTCACAAACTTTCGCATTTATAATATTAGTAGGAAGTGTGATTTACTAATTTGTCTCTTCTGTCAGAGTTGTCAATGTCTATCGCTTTCAACCGTCGATCAAAGTCACTGTGCGGAATCACAGCTTGTTACGATTGGCGTAAAAGTAAACGCTTTCACCCAACGCAGCTGTTACTAATTAATTAATTACACGGGTGGTGAGGATGAGGGAGGCATTGTTGTGTATTAAGTTCTATTAGAACTTGTACTAGAAAATCATTTAGCGTTTCTTTGCTCTGGTTCGTCTGCTGTCAACTTGATCAGGATAAAGCAAAATGTATGGTAGTCTTACGATCTATACTTTTAATCTGGCAGAAATTGTACCAGGATGACGAATGGAGTTTGTCCCAGATTGACCGTCAAAATTTTACCACCAGCCTATTATGGTCCCACTGCTGGGCAAAGGCTCATACAGAAAACGAACGACCATTGTCGCATCCTGTAGACGGGTTGGCGATATAAGACTTATATTGAGTAACAATCCAGGTTTCCTCACGATGTTTTCTTTCACAGAAGTCTGTCAACTTTTTGAAAAAGTCACATTGTCAGTGTTTTCTTAATTGAATAAGTTATACTAATACTTGCCTGAATTTGCGATTTCCATAAAGTATTATTTACTTCACCGATACCGAGCAATGGTCTTATGAGGCCCATATTTTGCTAAAACCACAGATCTCAAAGTACCACCACCGAGCTACGTATTCTGTGTCACCGAGCTTTATCCGACCAACACCCGAAAGCGCCGACTCATGTGTCCCATTGTCAATTAGTGTGACCTGACACAAACTAAAGTAAGTAAATGCTTAACCTTTATACAGCGACTAATACGCGCGACATGTTATGTCTGGGCTGCCTTTATTTATATCCGGACAGGACACGTTTGTACCATTCATATAAATCGTGGAATATTATTGGCGAATGTTGAATTATTTAGTAGGTGCGACTAATGTGCGCACTGTGGCTTTATTGAGACAGTTATTGTGTTTATTGAATTAACTTTAGCCTCTGACATAAATCATATAAAGTCAAGAATTTATTATAACATTATTGGATATGGAGATAGATAGATAACACAAACATGCACACTACGGCATTTCTTTACTTCAAATCCTGTTTACGAAACCTCAACAATTGTTAAGTGATTTAAGGAGCAATTAGGTCTCGGTCGACCGATGACATCGACTGTTGAGGTCAACACAATGTGGAACCTGACAGCCTGATCTGGA
Organism: Hyppa rectilinea; assembly: GCA_951799385.1. Classification (NCBI taxonomy): domain Eukaryota; kingdom Metazoa; phylum Arthropoda; class Insecta; order Lepidoptera; family Noctuidae; genus Hyppa; species Hyppa rectilinea. Next base: position 15,230,949 of record OX637324.1, read on the forward strand.
ATCGGCTCAAGCTGCCTGATGGCTGCGAGGCAGAAGTTAACTAGTAATACTATCGCAATCAACATTCGATGAAATACCGACCACCCCAAACAACCCAACCCCGCATTCTTGTTTTCAACCATTATCGAGTGGCACCTTTAGTGATAAAAAAAACTTAGTGAATAACAAAAAGTAATTTTTTTCACCATTGACTGCATCGTTTGTCTAGAGAGGTATTGGGTTCGATTCCCGGGTCGGGCAAGGTATAAGGTGTTATTGGGCTTTTCTATCTGGGATTTCTGAGCAGCAGCCCGGAGTTGTTCCTGGCTAATGGAAATAGGCCCCTATTACATGACACTTAAAAAAAGATATTACATCGTGCTAGTATTTCCCGAAGTTTTCATATTTCGCAAGTTTATGAAAACTTCGGGAAATACTAGCACGATGTAATATCTTTCCACCATTAATAGGTTATCCGTAGAGTGGTATAAAAATGACCTTCGATGAATATTCGCAAATAAAAAAACAAGTGGTTTTACTTCAAAGCGAGCTTTACTAAACTCGTGTCGTGTCACGCAGCACCCTGACGTGCAGGCGGCGGCGGGTCAATATCAAGAGTCACTGCATCTATTGAGATACGATTTACAAGGTACAACGTTTACACAGCTCCCGGTATGGAGGCGGTGACTAACAGCATTGAACTGCTATTAATAGATTATTATTAAAATTCTAGCTTTACCTTTTTATCCGTTTTATAATAACTAAAATAAGACGGCTATTAAATCTGCCTCTGTCAAATACTTAGCTCAAAACATCAATAATTTTGTTAATATAAGAGACACATTTAAATACTAACAGACAGACAAAGCAATGAGAATATCTCGGCTCAAAACTGGACTCTGAAATACCGGCTAAATTATATCAAGATATCGTTCTCACCCTAAACAATAGAACTCTCCACTGACTAATTTATATTGAAGCAAGCTGTCACTAATACCCGCGTCTAACACCTCGACAACAGCCCCACGGGACATTATTAACATCTTAATAAATATTAACGTTGTATTAAATCAGGACATACTGCAAGTAAGATCAGAAGGACCATTCTTCGAACCGTCAAACATTGAATATAATTAAATTTCTTATACGATACACTCCGCAATCAATTGCGCAATTCTTAGCAGTTATGGTCGCCAACACTAACCAGTTTACTGATATAGTTCCGTACCGTTCCAATGAAAGGGTCATTCAATTATTCTAGGATTTTCCATGTGTGATTTTGACCCCACAGTACTCATTATCAGGACGAGAACTGCTCAAACGGACACATTTTTATAGACAAAGATATTTAAAACGGGCGCATTCGTTTTACACAAAGATTTTTTCGAAATTGCAAATATTTATCATATAAACAAATGAGGTTGTAGACAAACAACACAAATACGTCAACTTTTAAAAAGAGACTTGTTGTCGCAGAGTCTTATTTCGGTTTAATGGATCATAACTAATTTCCGGTCGAACACCTCACAATTTTGCGTTGACTTGTCTTTCTCCAATTATTCTGCATTCCGACTCTGCGACAAAGTGCACTGATAAAAAGCTTCGGATAAACTCGTCCTACAGTAATCTCCAAGAGTTCAGCACGAGCCGCGGTGATTGAGGGGCGGTGATACAGCACCATAGTTATGGAGCAGATTAGAGCTGCTCCGTAGTGGGAGCCTGTCGCTTGAGCTAGTAACGATATAGGGACAGTGGGTGGACGATAGAGGGGCTTCATTCATCAATAAATAAATGGGAAATGCGGAATGCTAAATGCGGAAGGCGGAAGGCGGAAGAGACAGTAGGATGTTGTGGTGCACTCTGGAGAGACCCATGTCCAGCGATATAATGCGTACTACCAAGATAAAAAGTATCCTATTAATATCTTAACACAGGTCATGAAACTTTCGTGTACCAAACATGAAAATCCTTTCAGTCGTAGAGATAAACAGACACATTTGTTACTTTCCCATTAATTATAATTCAGTATGAATGCAATAGGAGGCGAGCTCATTACCATCAGTTGGACACAAATCCAGAGTTCAGACTGATACTGAGAAATCCTATTAAATATTTGACAGATCTTTGGGTTGGGATTACCGTCCTCGAAGCTAGGTCTCAATTCTCATGTACTACCGCTACATGAAACAAGCAGTCAAAATGCAAATAACTAGATGCACGATTCCAAAAGGTAATTTCCTTTGGAGAAGAACCAGTCAGAAACTCTACAGTTATTCTTTAAAAAAAAATAATTGGTTTTACAATGTTTTCAAATTAATTACAGTATGTGGGAGGACCGTGGACCTATCAACAACATAAATTGTGTTTGTTCACTTTCTCATGAAATTGTTCAAGTTTGTACTGTTTTCCCACAAATGAACGCATTTATCATTAGGAACAGTACCTGAGCACTGATCGTTGCCCTAACTGTCTCACGCCGATAACGCCCCCAAGCGCACTTACAATTAGCGAGCCAGCGTGATACCGATATCGAGACCGTAAATCTGATACCAATACCAACTTTCTACCCGACGTGATAATCAAGCGATACAATATATAATCTGTGCTGTATTTACTGCGTCGACAGATGGAAACGTTTCAATTTGTGTAAATCTCGCCCGACTGCCGAACGAACGCAAAGTGCTGCGATAACTTGGGCTCATTGGGTAACGGAAGTATCGATAAGTACTTTAAACTTGACATCGATTCGGAGGATTTAACCTAAGATATTGATGTTTCGCCTTCACTCAAATTAAACGAAACTTAATAAGATTTAAAACATTTGTATGGCAGTCCACGGCGAGACATGTAGATCATAGCAAAACGTTATTGTATTATGTCCATTATTGTATCATGTTTTATTTCATATACAAATATTCTAGTCTATACTTCATCTCTTACCATGTACTCAGGTTATACCTCTCTTCTATAAGTAACAAGTCGTGGAAATGAAACTGTGTGGGCTATTGGTATAATATTTAGTCTTTAACATATCAAAACAGAATAATAGTAATTGCTTCTCTCTATTATAATATATAGAAAATGCATAATTAGATATCGATATCCACATTGCAGAAAGCTATCGACTAAAAGGTGTCTAGTGCGAGATCAGCCCTAGTGATATTCATTGTGTAGTATGCACATAAAGCGAGTACACATAATCTATTTGATATCACTCGCTGTCACTATAAAGAGGAATCGATAGATCTGTGAACTTGCCTCTAAATATACTTTACTTCTAGAAATAATAACATTGTCAAAGTTGACTACTAAGCTATGGCTTGCACACAAAATGCGACTTCAGAATTATTCTTATGTCGCAGAAATTCAATAGCAAACAATACAATCGGTAGACAATTTATACCGTATTTTTATCTTGCAAATATCAGTACGTTATCGCTCGTTTTATTAGTATTTTAAATAGAACCGTTGGAGTTTATATTAAATCATCATTTAATTTCAATTTGAAAACTTAAATATATATTTCCATTAAAAATCAACATCGTAAGATCAGCTGTTAAAACAGTTTGGTTTAGGAGTACAGTTCACAGATGTGTTAATGTTATAATTTCACGCCTGCTTTACAAGACTGATTCGACGGGATGCCGTCAGAGCAACGACTGATTAATACAGTAGGTATTAGGATATGGCCTAATAGTCTACTAATTGACTGAATAATCAAGACTTCTGTGTTCATTTCAAACGGTATTAATTCAGTTGGAGTAGGCATAATAAATAAATAAAAATTATAAACTACCACAGACTATAATACGTCTTTAGGTTGATAAGATTTTGCTATCAATTCATTTCAGATCAATTTATTGATGGAAACAATAACTATTGTACTTAAGTCACTGGGACCGCGCTCTCACTCTGATAGAAGTCCCAATCGCCTGAGTGCTCCTATGTACTTATCCCTTACGGCATCCAACGGAGTTTTTTCAGTTTCTTTTTCAAATTCCAACAAAATAAGTATTCGGCGAATTATGTTTCAATTATACTTCTTAGCCCGTATTCTTCTTCGTGTGGTTAGTGACTAACCTGGTGTCAGAGTTTTAATGCTGCCCATGGGCCTCTGTCTTAGCATCACATGCTGTTGAGAAATATCTCTCGGGCATGCCGGTTTCCTCACGATGTTTTCCTTCACCGATTTTAAGCAAGTAACAATTGTACAATACGCACATGAATCCGAAAAATCAGAGGTGCGTGCCTTGGGTTCGAACTCGAGACCTATGACTTGGCAGTCCGGCGGTCACACCACTAGGCTATCACTGCTGCTAAGCCCGTATTGTATCACTAGGACTGACTGACTGGGACTGGGGCCTTCCTTACTTTTGTGTCAGACTCAGAGTAAAAATCATCAGTATTAACATATATTTTTTTCCTTTATTCTACTTCTACGGGGTCGGCGCAGCCTGTCTGGTCACAACTATTTAACGAATATGCTCTATAAAGTTAACCTACATACTCTCCCCACACAGTGACCGCCTGGATTCGAGTTAGTACTCGTATTTATATATATGTAGCAGTTCTGTGAAACTATCAATATCTTGAGTGCGGCGATTGTTTGCGGAAGCCGCGCCCGCCGCGCAGCAAACATGTCGGCGGGTAATAGATGACATAAATATGTAATGATGAGCCTCTCCAGACGAGCCGTGACTCACGGCGCACAGAGTAGGGCGATACAGTAATATCAATTTGTTAGAAAAGTACGAAATATGTAAAGAATCTATATATTTATCTCATAATGCCCACTGCCCAGCGAAAGGCTACCTTCCTCTGTTGCACACAAGTTTGTCCACTGCCACGGTCCTTCTGGCAGGAGTCAAGTTCGACCCTCCATCTTTGTCTTGGTTTGTGACGACGACGTCGTCTTTCAAAAAACAACTTTAGGTTGTAAGAAACCGATTTGAATATCTTGATAGACACTGATTTTTCCTTAGTTTAATATAAACATAAATTCATAGTTATTTGAACTGGCACATTCCAAATCTAGTTAATTAGATTTCTTTAAAATAACTTGTTGAGTCTGCTTTGTAGGCATTTGCCGTAAATCATAAAATATGTCTAGATTTTGAGCGTAAGTATTTTGCGTGTTATTTACTTAATCAAGTATTTTAATTAGCTTATTAGCATCGCTTAATTAATCGATTAAGGTAAAAAGCTAGGCATGATATTGATACCGCGAGAATAAAAAATCAAATTGCCTAGCCATTTCCTATATTCGGGGCCGTCTAACACGGATGCAGCTGAATACCAGTATTTTACATGGAGCGACTGCCTACCTGGCCTCCACAGCCACGTTACTGGGAAACATGACTTTTTGGCTTTTGACTACTTGTTACGTCTGTTAAAGATCTAAAAATGTATGAATTGCAGCCGGGACCAACGGTTTAATTTTGCTTTTCAAGGCACGGAGGAGATACTGCTAAGATCTTGTATTTGGTGTGAGTCATGCATCTCGCTCGTGTCACACGTTACAGTTAGTGCTACTGTGACGGATCTAGTGGCCCAGTCTGTTGTGATGGACCGAGATGGCTTTAAAACTTATTGGAAGTTATAACTATTGAGACCGGCACCAGCAACTGACAAATTTGTGTGGAAAAGGGATCTTTGCCCTGCTGTGTGTCAACACAGGCTAGTTAATGTTAATCGTTTTCTAAGAAAACATCGCAGTGATACTTTTTCAGGGCAATCTAAAGCGAGACAGAGTCGTCGCCAAGTCCTGTTTGATAGTTTAACAATGAAATAATTATTGATACCCAGAAAATAAAATGTTAAAACGCCAACCTATGACACGTAGAATGTATTCTTCAACCGGTCTTCACAGTAACGGAATCTCGAAAGTTACGATAGAATAAAGCAAAATAATAATTATAATAGACACTGATATCTTCATCCAAAAGCGGAAACGGAAAATTTATTGCAACCGTAATTGATTATTAATTTATTAATCAAAAGGTCATGTCCGTACGTAACGCTACATCTACGAACTGATCCAAGATGGCGGACCACCCGTTGTTAGCGACGCTGTGGGACGAATGTTATTTTATATTAATTAAAATATTACTTTATTAATAAGCTATTTAAATGACAAGCTAACTGTGTAAGATTGGCAGAGTGCCTATTTATATTTTTTTTTGATAATCTAAGACTTGCTGTTGCTCATCTGTAAATAAGAATTTTTAAATTTATTATCTCATTAATTCCGTTGATTCCTAGAAAATATTTTCCTTAAACTTTCTGCTGGAAGAATAAAAGCAGCATTGTATTACATATTGTAATAATTAAATCAGTTATCGATCCTTCAGCTACTTTTTCTTTTGTTTTATTTCAGTTTGTAGAAAATTCTCAATCCAATTATTTTCTGTCTAGCCGCAAACTACGTGTCCGAACAAAAAGTAAATATATTTTGTTTGTTCTATTGATATACTGTGCTTCCTCCGCTGTGTCGTGGTAAGTTTCTTCTAATTGGCAATAAAACAGCGCCAATTTGGAAACGTGTCCAAAGTCACCAACTATTGAGTAGCTGCACCGTGGCGCTTCCAATTAATTGTATAGTCATTAAATTTACGAGCAGGGGACACACTTGATTGGCTTTTAATGAAAGCTTATGGGGTGCGTGGGCGCTTGTGAACATGATCGTTATTTGTAGGTATTACAGAAAGTGGTGAGGGGTTCTTGGCTAAGTGGTAACAGTGATCGCATGGGTCAATCGCAGGTTGAGGTCCGCTTGCTGCGAAGTCTAAAAATCTGATAACCAGTCTTACCAAAGGATATCAGGGGAGGTCAGATAGGCAGCAACTCCACGCAAAACACATTTTCAGCTACGGTTAGATTGGAACTCGATCGCAATATAATTGAGAAAAAGCAAGCAGATTGATTTGTTACTACATAGTTCCTAAAGCGCTGCTGTAGTCTGATAAACTATTATATGGCACCCTATCCGGACCCATTCAGGACAAATTTAATCGTCAACTCGGTAGTCGTTTCTCGCCAAATCCACTTTCGCAAATTCCATCCACCGTTTCTTAGACCGGCCTTCATTGCCTGAAATAAAGGTAAATAAATAAATAAAAAAATATACTCAAAAGTTTCCTGACGACCTTTTCCTCACTCCTCCGCATCACATGATACCTTGACAAGCAATTTCCACTTAGCTGTTCAGTCACCAGGCCCACTATTAAACTTCCACTTTACAACTTGTATCAGAAAGGTGTGCTCATATGTAACTTATGTAAGGGTGTGGTATGGAAAAAACAATATCAGCAAAATGGGACAGATGATTATTTTTTGCGAGTACGATATTGGTTCCAAGGAGAAAGTTGTTCAGTTCGATAGTCTGTACCACAACATTTAATAGGTATGACCACACCCGTCTGATACATCCTGTATTATTCTTGTTTTAATTGGCCTGTACATTGTGCACTCATTATTACAATGGCATCTATATCGTGATCCTCAATAACCAATCGCAGTGTCCGCAGGGCGCGTGGGCTGCCCGCTCCCACCTCTCTGCCTACCTCCTAATACGCCGCTATGATTGATGCTAATGTATAGCCCCTGCGCCCACCGCGCCATAAACATGACAACGTGACTGTTACGGTGATATTAATTAATTTACATTTAAATTATATCAATATGGACTGAAAGGAATTGGGTTAAAAGTTTATGATGGATGGCGAAGGATGGCCGTTACAACGAGAAGTGAGCTAATGTCAAGAATATTTTGTGGTGTTTGGTCAGTGAAGGTTAAGTAAGTAAGTAAGTAAGTAAATAATCATTTATTTGTATAGAATGTAGGTGTTTACAATTGGTGTTACAGATATATACAGAATCCTTGTACATTCTGCCTACTTAGGCATACAAACACACAGCTGTTTTTATAACTGGCCACTCAACGCCTATATTGATGAAGGAGACCATTCAAAATAGTTTCCACCCCTCTCCTCTCCTGGTTGAGACAAAGAGGATTCTACCCCACTACTTCTTGATATATTCCCAGTTCTACGAATGTCTTAATGGAACCGGAGTAATTATTGACCAGAAGGTTTCAAAAAAATAGTTGTAATATTGGAGCGATTTCTTAGCAGGGGAAAAATTAAAAAAAAAAATCGTTGTACTAAGACTCACGTTTTTTTTTTTTTAATTTTTCACCTGCTAAGAAATCCGGTTAAGTGGCCCAAGAAACCGGGACAAATTGCATGTTACAATAATTTCACGACACCCTTGGAAAGAAAGAACGTTCAATGTACCAGCTTACAAGTCAGTTGTCTCGGTTAAATAAATGCACAAAGATTTAACTTTTATAAGCATTTAATAGTATCTGGTCAAACAGGAAGATGATCTCAACATGTCCGAAAATATTAGAATAATGACAAAGATGTAATAAAACTAAAAACTAAAAATGCCAACAATAATGTTATTAAAGTCTTGTTCTATGAAATGATGTATATCTTAATGTGCAGGTTGTGCCGGCATGCCGGGCCGCCGGGCCGCCGGGCCGCATGTCGCATGTCGCTAATGAGTGCCCAAAACTTTAATAAGACATGCTTGTTATTCTGTGGTCATCTCCAAATTGCGACATTCTGTGTGTACAATGTTCTAGGGAAAAGCCGGAATGTGCTTACTGGTTCACTTACTTGTATATTTTTATTTTGAAGTAATAACTCATTACCTATCTGTTTTGAGAAATATATAAATTACTAGCTTCTGCCCGCGACTTCGTCCGCGGAAAATTTCTAGTTTTAACATTAAATATATCCTATGATACTCGGCAATACTGTAGGTTCCCATTAGTTAGAGAATTTTTGGAATCGGATCAGAATTTCCAAAGATTACCGAGGTGATCTTTTCTGCTCAACTTAGTCGCCTTTTACGACACCCTTTTTTTTTTTTTTTAAGGCTGGGAAATCATCCAATGACTGCTCCCGCTCTGGGTGGAGCGGAAGGGAGTGTCAGACTCTTACTGACTAAAACCCATCCATGTTCCTTCCGTAGCCCTTTATGTTCCGGGGTAGCGGTAACCCTTTCGGACAATCCCGCTTACCCGGCAGGCTTGGCCCTGAGGGGCCCCTTCATATGCTGACATCTCTTTGAGGCGCGCGTGGAACATATACGCGCCGTACGGCACGGGTCTGGTGCTGATCGGACGGTGAGTCACCCATTACTCACCGCCCGCAGGCCCGCGCCTACAGTGGCCGGGAGTCGTCACGTGGCTCCCGACGCCCGGAGCGTCTCCCGCGGCGGCTGGGACGGGAGGACCTTTCTCTCTCCCATCCCGCCACCTCCTTCGCGAGCGTGACTTTTTCGCAGAAGGAGGTGACTGCCTCCCACTCCCTCTCGCCCCGGACCATGGCTTGCACCAGGGCCGGGTGCGAGAGGTCGCCGCCGTCGATCGGCTCTATGAGGACACGGCGGTGCTCCGCCCAAGCGGGGCAGGTTTGCACCGTATGCTCTACCGTGTCCTCTGGGCGATCCTCGCAATGGTGACACCCGGGCGTTTCCTCCCGCCTGATGATGTGGAACCTCCCGAAACATCCATGCCTGGTGAGGACCTGCGTCAGGCGGTAGGTGAGGGCGCCGTGACGCCTCTCTAGCCACTTCTCAAAGAGGGGTCTTACCGCCACTATCGTGGCGTGCCCTGCGCTGGGTTGCGACAGTCGCTGATTCCAGGCCGCCATGAGGTCGCGCCGGAGGTCCGTCCGCTCCGCCGCAATTTGCTGCGGAAACGGAGTTTCCCCCCGGCTTAGTACCTCCGCGCGCCACTCGTACAGGTGCGCGAGGACTATCGCCTCCAGATCCCACGGCGGCAGTCCGGCAAGGAGGCTTGCCGCCTCGCCTGAGATCGTGCGGTACCCCCGGATAAGCCGTATGGCTACCACCTTTTGGGGCGCGTTCAGATAGTGGGCGGCTCGCCACCGCAGTGAACGCGCCCACACCGGGGCCCCGCATAGGGCCATGGACCGCATGACTCCTGCGTAAAGCCTCCGGCAGGAGGCGTTTGGCCCCTCAAATTGGGCAAGAGCCGCTTGAGGGCGGCCCCAGTCCGTTCCAGCTTGGGGGCCAAACGTCGGAAATGCTCCACGAAATTCCATCGGCTGTCGAGGACCAGACCTAGGTATTTCATCGTGGTCTCGACGCCGATGTGAACCCCTCCTACCGTAAGTTGGGATCCCGATGGTGGCCTATTCCGAGGTCCATGAAAGGACATGGCCTCGGATTTGTGCAATGACACCTCGAGACCCAACTGCCGGATCCTCTCAATGACTGTCGCATCGCGTCGGCCGCCGCCTGATGCGACCTCCCCTGCGCCAGGACCAGCGTGTCGTCAGCGTAGTTTTCGGCCCGCAGCACCCAGTCGTAACCGATGTCCCACAGGAGCGGCTCCAGAACCGATCCCTGTGGGACACTGCACGACATCTCTCGCCGGTTCCATTCCCCATCGCGACCGGGGTAGATGACGGTTTACGACACCCTGCCTTGCATTGTAAAGGTGATAATAATAAAATTATCTTACTACTATAATAAATGTGAAAGTTTGGATGGATGGATGGATGTTTGTTACTCAATCACGCCAAAACGGCTGAACGGATCTGGATGTTTGGCACAGAGATAGATTATAGTCTGGAATAACACATAGGCTAATTTTTATCACGGAAAAACGTACCCGTTCCCGTGGGATAATTTCCAACAACCACGCGGGCGAAGCCGCTGGCAATAGATATTACACTACCTATATACAAAATACAAACCATCATTTAAAAATGTTAACGTTAAAAATATAAAATTTAAGTGAGGAACCTATTTAATTTAAAGCTTCTCTAAAACGATAAAACGTCCGCACAAAGCACGTAGGAAGTAGGAATGATGGTTGAGCTCGGCGAATATATGACCAATTGACATACTGTAGAGGGCAAATCTTATCTCTGTGATGTCCTTGTGATCGTAAAATAATTTTATTTGATAAGAATTGATATTTTGTTGTTTAAATAATCATCCAAACAGAAGTAAGTCGAAAAATACTTTTTTAAAACATAAAACGAAATATAAAAGTTAAAATACAAAAGATAGAAATGTGGTATCGCGGTCTTTTTTGTAGAAATAATTAAGGCGAACCGGGTTGCCATACATTGCTTTCAATTTTAAACAACTGTTTAGGCAGCGCATGCAAATAATTCTGTTTTCGGAGGTATTTCTTTCCGACTTGCTAGACGAAAAATGCAATAGCTCGGCTAATATGTATGATATAAATATAATTTATAGCCTATAGCACTCAGGAATAATGTAGCTTTCTATCAGTGAAAAAATTATTGAAATTGGATCATTAGTTCCGGAGATTACCCCCTACATACAAACTTACAAACATACAAACTTACAAATTTTACCTCTTTATAATATTAAGTATAGATGTAGGTTGTTCGCTCCCAGAAAATTAATGAACTTTGTTTTTTCACTCATTTTCCATCTGACGATATAAAGATAACGACAAGTATATTGCTTTCATGTCAGTTACCTTCAAGAAACTTTTATTTTCTCCCCTAACTTAGCTCGACTCGAGGATCAAGCCTACGTCAGACGAGGCACTCAACTTGTTGATCAGATTTTCTCGAGACTAGTACTTATAGAGCAGAATAACCTGAACAACTTCCAACAATCAATCAATCTGCCTGACTTTACCACGTTGAGGTCGGCTCTAGTCTAATAGGATGCAGCTGAATATCAGTATTTCACATAAAGTGACTGCTATCTGACCTCCACAACCCAGTTACTGGGTATTGCTTGATAAGACTGTTGTCAAACTTTTGGGCTTCTGGCTATCCGCAACGACTGTCAAAGTGTATCTACAAATAATAGCCAGGACCAACGGCTTGACGTGCTTCTCGCGGAACGGAAGGTCTCGGTATGATGTAGAGTGGCAACCATCAAGCGTGAACACAAATGATCCGACTTAAGTTAATGAATCAATTGATTATCTCCCAATATGCCCCAATATGGCTGTGAGCATATAATCCGCATGACGCGAGGTGCGCGGCTCGTCGCATGTAATCGGATTATTGATATATTATGATATCTGGCGGATTAGCTCCACTCATTGCCAAATAGACGATTCGGTGTGCGAGCTTTAGAATAATTGTATCGTTTATTATTCATAACGTTATTAATTCTTTTAGGATGAATCACAGAAAACAGTTTCTAAAAACTCAAACCATTTCAATCAAACAGTTCAGTCAATCGGAAATATAAAGGCAGTTGCCTACTCCAGAGCGCAGTAGCACCCCGTGGACAAGAACGGGCAAAAGTTTCTTCGGGATCTGTTTTAGAGATTTTGCCGTAGTCCTTTATTCGCCTTTAAAAACTCCCACGGATGAAGAAAAACGGCCCAATCTTTTACATCTTATTTCTTTAATTACTTATTTGTGGATCTACAATATTGTTTCATTGTTCAACTAATAAACACAAACCAACATACGCGCCGAGTGCACAATAATAAGCGGTACACACAGCGCATTTGCACAGCATTTCTTATTGTAACACTATTATAATATTAATAAGAAAGTAATTTTTGGCAATATTTGGGATATTACAATCGTCAGCAAAACTTAAGCACCTGTTGAACAGGTCGTTACTACAATAAAGGGTCGCGCGCCATTTCACAGCCGGCTTATTACCATGATACTACGCCCAGATTACGATATACACGCACCTCGCGAGCTTCGCGCTATCTGTCGCAGTTGGCCGAGAGTCGCTGAGTAGGTACACCACAGAGACCGAACTTTGCTGAAGCGACAGGCGCGGCTGCGTGTGTGAAGCTGCGACGGGACAGATCAGCGATGGCAATTTAACGAATTATAATATGTCACCAGAATCACGCCTGTATTACCCAAAGGTATAAAGAAAATGTGTTCACTCCCACATTAGTTATATTTAAATTCAATGTAACTAAAGGCAAGTTTTTTGCCATTAACGGGACACACATTTACATAGATTTGACGAATATTTTCCTTATGGAAAATCTTACAAATGTCCACCACTCGAAATTACCCCGAACAGCCAGCAGTCACGCTAAGCTAGCATCCCAGTGAAAAAATTGAAATCTTGGTCTCTGTGTTATATGTACTCTGTGACGAAAGCAACTAAGCTTGTATGCGACATAAATAGTAACTCTAGTGCTATCCGCTGTACAAGTGTACACAAGGTCACCGTCCCAGTTTCAGCAAATTAATTATTACGCTAGATAATGTGCTATTATTTCCATAGAAGCAAATGTTATCTGAATTATTGCTGGCTAAATAAGCTTGGTATCTTGAGGAAATATTTTGTGCCAGACTAAGGAAACAGGCGACTGTAGTAATGGCTCCACTTTCCCCTCATAAACACCGACTGTGATTTGATTGTGAGTGAAGTGCGTGACGGATGCTATTAATTAACGTAACTTGATTCTAGTACACTAATAAATCACCGCGCCTCGTACAACTAGTCGCTGGTGTGCTGGTCGCGAGCGCGGCAGCTGAGCATAGCCTTAGGTTGGGCAAAGTGTTTACTTGAAGTTTTTCCATTTTATATTTCCATGCCGATTTCGGTTGTGCTCCTAAGTGGCTAATAATAGCCTGTCCTGTCTGTACAGGTGCGCACTCAATGCACTGCAGCGCGGACATGTCTGAACACCATTTTGGTAATGGTATTGTATGTTGAAGGGTGGTTTCCTCTGGAGGTTGTCTTTCTATTAGGAATGTTTCAGTGTTCGCCGTGTGGCTTGAGAGCACTCCCTCCCGTCACGGGAAATTTAAACGTAACTGACATATAATCCAAATGTGGGATTATGGTCTAATAAAATTAAAATAGTTACAAAAAGATATATTGCATCAAAACCAACGACGTTCCGCTCAGAAATGGTTATTATCTCGGCAATGGTATCGGATACGAGTTTGATATTTAATGGCTGCCATAAATGTTATTTTTTGTAATGAAGTGAGCGGCCGCTCGTAAATAATATGAAACTACGTCGTAAACAAATCATCGACGCGATACTCTGTCATAATCCAATCACATACTGTAGGCTGCTCGCAGACTCGCGACTGAGGGCGCGCGCGGACAGGCGCGACGCGTCTCTTCAAGAACTATATTTATATGAAAGCCTCATGGGACATTTTCAACCTGAATCGCGGCAAACCATCGCGTGGCGCCTGTATGCGGGATATGTGGGAGCCCTAATACATATAGCCAGATTATACACGTAGCCGTGGCTGACGCATGTCTAAATAAGTCAATCAATCTGCCGAGCCTTTTCCCAACTATGTTGGGGTCGGCTTGCAGTCTAACCGGATGCAGCTGAATACCAGAATTTTACAAGAGCGACTGCCTATCTAAACTCCACAACCCAGCCAGTAACTGGGTAATACGATACCCCTTGGTAAGACTGACTGTCAGACTTTCAAGCTTCTCACTACCAACGGCTAGCGGGCTTAACGTTCTTTCCGAGGCACGGAGGAGTCTCGATGTGTAAAGATGTTCACCCATCCACGGACTAACCCCGGTAAATGTAGCTTAACCTGATGGATTGATCCGTGCGGCTGTTATTACTTAGCCACGAGTATAAATAAGTAATAGGTACAAAATATGTTGCACTATCCCAGATCAAGAATCTAGCCCATCACATGAACTACTTGAAGCGATTGTAACTAGAAATATTAGTTGAGTCGTGTTAGTTAGAGATGCTTACGATAATCCCAGCAGTGATGGAAGACTGAGCTGATGCTAATGAATGGGCTTCACTTATCATTTTGAGTAGATCTTGCTGTTAAATTAACTAGACCTAACTGCTCTAGTTAATACAGCTGGTTAGCAATGAACTACAACAGAAAGTGTTATCTCCCATTATTGCCTGTTCTGACTTTTTCGATTAATAGATGGCGACCCGACACTCTTTGTTTTACGACTTGAAATAACTTCAAAATGTATTTATTATAATATGTAAGTTTAATAATAATACATATATCTACAGCCGCAAAGTGTTAACAAAATTATCTACAAAAACATAATCTTACAGGAAAGCATTTGAACACGAAACTGTAATAATTGAGTACTTATGTTTGTAAACCAATAAATGATTTGAATTAATACAAGAACCAATCTATCTTCTCTATTTTATGAAATGCAATACGTTCTCTGTACTTCGCACGTTACCTCACGCCTTCTGAAATACATTCACTGAATGATGGTGAAAACCGCTCTAAAATACATTGCGTAGTTTAGAAGAACAAAATGGTTACTCAGACACGAAGTGCAACTTTGATTATATGTAGAAGATGCAGGTCATTCTACTACAAAAAGATGAACATCACCAAAAATTATGATGTTGTCTATGTTACGATCATGTGTGTGTCGTTGTGTTCAAAAGTCGCCAGTTTGTAACCTGCCCAATAGATCAATACAATCAATACGAATCAAAGTCGTTTTTGCGTTAACGGTGACATTAACGGTAACGCAAGCAGACATATCGAGTTTATTAATAAAAAATACATACATTTACACAAAAAACATCTCACAAGATATGAATATGACATACATACCAAATGTGACATGTGAACATCGAATGTTGACGTTTGGTAATTGAAGTGTGCGATGACTAATGTCAAACAACATCATAATATTATGATGATGATGTTTATGATTTGTCAATCACAGCTAGTTTGTTCAAGTGGGTCTATTGTGGACTTCCCACGGTAGCTGAGGGCAACGGCGAGGGAACCTTAGCAGCGATGTAATACGTTCATTAACAAACTCGTGGTTTAGTGATAACAGCCGCACAGGTCGATCCATCAGGTTAATCTACGCTTGCCGGGGTTGACCGTGGATGGGTGACCATCTTTAAATACCAAGACTCCTCCGTGCCTCGGAAAGCACGTTAAGCCTTTGGTCCCTGCGGTCATTCGTGCATCTTTGATAATCGTTACGGGTCGTAGAAGCCCGAAAATCTGACAGCCAGTCTTACCAAGGGGTATCGTATTACCCAGTTACTGGGGTGTGGAGGCAGATAGGCAGTCGCTCCATGCAAAATACTGGTATTCAGCTGCATTCTGTTAGACTGGAAGCCGACACCAGCATAGTTGAAAGATTGATTTGACATTATCTCCGACATTTTGAAGTCCCATGTAAAAGGGGTTAAAAGGGCTATTAAGGGGCCTATCGGCTATCAACAACTACATAACTAACATAACATCGCGTTATCCACAAAGGGTTATACAAGGTGTATCATATACACCCACATTCCGCCAAGTTATGTCTAAGTGCCATGTAATAGGTAGCGGGCCTCGGTGGGATTGCAAGAACAACGTAGTAAAGTGCTTAGTTACTACAGAGATGTATTAAGTCCATACAAATTTTGCCAGCTATCTTGAAGCCTCATAAAAAAGGGGTTAAAAGAGGCCTTATTTCCATTAACCGAGAGCAAAACCACAGTCAAAGCTAAAATTAAATCGGTAATTCCAGAAACCCCATAACAAAACGAGATGGCGCCACTGGCTGCGCTGTCCATATTACACAAAGTCAGTTTCTATTCTCGTTAAAACCTCGGATCTTCTCCCATTATTACAACCGACCAATTAGAATCCAGTAAAATGTTAATACTCCTGAAATTGGCTCCGACTTCATACGTGAATATATGTATATCTAATTATGTAAGACATAACCTTCCCGAGTTTATTAGTGTAAAGGTATAATTAATAGCCCCTGTAGAAATGCCAACCTGTCTTTAAAGCTAATAAAATTAAATGCATTAAATTTTACCGAAGAAATACCTTGCTTTTGCGGCTTTCGACTCACTGAATAAAAACAACATCACGCCTGTTTCCTCCGAAGGGGTTTGGTGTACCCACATTTTCCCGGTTATCTTTAAAAACCCACGTAATAGAGAGACTACTTTACTCACAAAGAGGCTCCAGGCCGTGTGCGATGAATTTTCTTATTGGCAAAAATAATACACTGCCATACGAAATGAAATGTTTATTCCTGTAAGTAGATCTTTTCGCCGGCACTTCATAGATGATACCTGAGAAGAAATGCCGAAACAAACTCAGAAGTCATGTCTCTTTTATACTTTAATCCTCTTTTTAGGGAATTAATTTTTGGAAATTCTTGCTTAGTGCTCACGTTCATTGCCAAAACTGCTTCCAGCAAATTATTAGACTGTGCGTTGTCTGTGAATGAGTGAATTATATTTTTTATTAAGTACAGAAAATGTCATGAAACAAAAGTTACGAATATTTTTTATGAATTCACCATTATTATGAATTACCATAATTATGAATTTCATGTACAGACGCCAGCACATCGAGCTATCCCTAACTGTCAAATTTTCTCAATTAAAAATGAACCTTATGTCTTTGCAATAAAGTTGAAATACTATCAAAGAAATTTGACAGATTGTGGTAACTTGATGTGCTGGCCTCTGTACATACAAATACAGACTCAATCCAAAAACTTGTAATAATAGTGTGGCAGCCAAGCTCTCTCATAAATTATAATTTATTAGTGTTAACGATAGTTAGTTATATTCGCTGTGTAGCCTGCTCGATACTCGTCCATCACACTTTTTTAATTTAATAACTAACTAATTTGACCACCTGACAGATCCATAAAGTCTGTATATTTTTTCTAAGAACCATAGACACGTAATTACTATATTTTATTTGAATTCATCGAACGTGCTTCGAGTTTTGACAACTTTATTAGTGCCTTTGCTTACGGTTGAGTAATTGAGATGTGATTAATATCGGAGAAGAGATATTATCTAATAGAAAAAGGTAATTGCGTATATTGAATTTGTTCAGTATATTCCTATTGCAGCCAGACATCATCATCATTCTAAATGTGGTGCCGTTCCACAAACGATGGGACACTTAATTTCGTGTCCTGTGTGTCCTGCCGTATGCACGTTATAGGAACTGATGGACGCTAGTGATGGCGCTAAACACGTAGCAGAATTCTGGGCCGAGGAGATATAGATTGCCATCGACACGCTAAGAAGAAGATCATCATTCTCCTACCCTTATCCCAATTTATTAGTGGTCGGCGCAACATGTCTTTTTCTTCCATACTTCTCTATTAGTCGTCATCTCGGTAGTCACTCAGCATTGCAGCCAGACATGCACATGTTTAATTCAAACGAATCTCTTTAACGATGACGTTCTGAAAAGCCTACCCCTTACTACAATTTTTCAGTGAGAGTCCTTTAAGGACCATGTCTGCTGCAGTATAGTTTATTTTAATAGGTCCTGTGCGGGTTTCACCTGCGCGATCGAAGCGTTCAACCAGTGCAAGGATTTCTCTATACAAACACATGATTTATAATTGTAAAACTGTAAAGTGTTAAAGGTAAATCTATACTAATATTATAAAGAGGTAAAATATTCGAAACGAATGATCCGATTCCAAAAATTGCCACTTTGGGAACCCAAAGTATGCGGACTGTTATACGGGTTCCTGGACACAGGTTTAAAAAAAACAATATTTCTAGATTAATAGAAGAATTTAAAACACTTTATTTAGACTTTGGGAACTACCGATTTGACGGTCGAGCTCGGGCTGGCGGTCCCACTAGGAGTCAGGCAGCGCTATCTTAAAATGATGACATGGCAATTAAATCTAAGTATTTAAATAGTATTGATTATTAAGGGTTGCTCCCAACATCGGGTATCCGAAACAGGACGAAGTCGCGCGGTTAGGAAATCACACACGAGATTCCTATACAAGTTGACCTTCCTTTGTCAATTATTAACTTCTAGGCCGAATTCAAGAATCATACTCAGTCGTAAAATTCGATTTAAAACTAGATTCCAGTTGAGATTAGCGTGAAATGCATGATAGAAGTTCATAACTATGCTTCATTCGACATATAGACCCGCGCATAGAATAATATTATCACTCGGCGGTCGTATCGTAATCTGCGTTTTCTCAGTAGTAGCACGAAGTCGGTCTGCGTTGTTGTCTGGTGATGGCAAGAGGGTCGCCACATTACGTGGGACTGCAACGTAACTGGTGAACTGCGGTTGCACACCTCTGCCAAGCCCTTCGGTGAATATGGGCGTGATGTTATGCGTAATCGTACATTTCAAAGATAATTGTATTTTAAATAACGTTGACTACCTAATTTATTTCTAACAGTCATGGTTACACAACAACAACAGTCGCACGGATCGATCCACCAGGTTAAGCTACGCTTGCCGGGGTTGGTCTGTTGATGGGTGACCATCTTAAATTCCGAGACTCCTCCGTGCCTCGGAAAGCACGTTAAGCCGTTGGTCCCGGCTATCATTCGTGGATCTTTGACAGCCGTTACGGGTAGTCAGAAGCCCAAAAGCCAGTGACAGCCAGTCCTACCAAGGGGTATCGTTTTACCCAGTTAGTGACTGGGTTGTGAGGTCAGATAGGTAGTCGCTCCATGTAAAATACTGGTATTAAGCTGCATCCGGTTAGACCGGAAGCCGACCCCAACATTGTTGGGAAATAGCTAGGCACATTGATTGAGCCATGGCTAAACTTTTTGGCACGGGTTGATTCCGTTTTCTTATACTAAATAGTCATGGCACGCCAGAATGGTTCTGTCGAACTGAAGGACTATAATTGTCACTGATTGTTTCCTGATCGAGCGCTGACGCATGTTACCGTTAGCCAATTGCAAAAAGTGGAGACACACGTCGAGTGAGTGCAATCACCTCTGTGGCAGAAGGTCAAGGTTTGTGCTCAGGTGGACACAAAAAACTTTTCTTTTGTGTAAACCAATTGATTATTGTTATTGAAATGACAATTTCTTTTTTCTAAGAATTCATATGTTGTTCAGCTTAACTGGCTGTAAAACAGGTAAAGATTGACTCTCATAACACCATCTTACCGATGTTCCAACAGACTACATGTTACAATCGACCCCATTTCTCTACAAATTAGTGACTTACTCAAAAAATGTCTATCAGTACGTAGAAGTACTAATGTGAGAACTATACTTTATAGCAGGCCTATTGCAAAAGGGATAATAAATATGTGCTAGATCAGGTAGACATATGGGACTCATTGACGTAACGGCTGTAATAAACTGTGTTAATATTAGGTTAATTAGTGGCGCTACGAGAGTGATATAATAATAAATTAGCAGCGAGATAATATCTGAAATCTTGTAATTAGCTAGTACACGGGCCGTCATTGATTATAGGTAAAGTTTCTAATCATCTCTAGTTTGTCTACTTATGTCAATACTACAGAAATTAGGTAGACGACTATCTCTATCCGTAAAATGACAGTTTTTATAGGGTTGGTCCTTAGAGCATTTAAATGCTCTAAGGGACGGTCCTTTAAATGCTCTAAGGGACGGTCCTTTAAATGCTCTAAGGGACGGTCCTTTAAATGCTCTAAGGGACGGTCCGATCACAACCTCGTTACGTAAGCAGCCCAGTATTAAGGTCGCGTTCACACCAAAGCGGATAGTCAACTGCTGACTGTGAGATGCAACTTCAGCCGCCCACCGACCGACGGTCCTTTGTTATTCATTCACTTTCAGTTGGCGGCCGGTGGTGTGAACACGGCCTAAGGGCTCAGGTTGAGAAGGAAGGAAGGAGAGTGCTCGTGAAGGAATCCTTAGTCACTTAATAGCTGATGATTTATATTTCAGATTTATGTCGCATGACACTTACATTTATCGCGTCTGTAATTTCCGAAGGGTAAGGCAGAGTTGTACTTAACCCCATGCAATAGCGGGCGAGCCCATTGCCATCAACCGGGCACAATTCCAGACTCCTGGCTGTCACTAAGAAATGCCTACCTATTAATATTGTGGTACCTACCCCACACACATGCGAATACAAGTACATGCTATGTGTGACAGTAACAGGAAGTTATTATGACATCCGCATAAAATAAATGGAAAAAAACATGATATTGAAACAAAAACAACCCCCGGCAAAGTTAATAAAATATCTATGGGGCCACCGCGGTAAAAGCTTCATCTACCAAACGACAAAAGAGTTTTGAAGTCGTTTAAAAACCCAATAACACTTTGGCCGACCTTTGAAGGTAGCTCCGGACCTCACGCCTAGCAGTAGCGCTAGCGACTACCAGACCTACAGGACACACAAACGTTTCTCTTTATTACCACTATCTCTGTTTCCGTACATACAGCTGACTAACATAACAAAACAGTATATCTGAGAGCAGCGCGTATATAACGCTGTGTCTCCCACACATCGTGCTCTCCATATAACCTGACATTTCGAGTTTTTCTTCGAATCGCGATGGAACTGAAATAAATCATACAAACTGTCGTGTATCATGTACTCTTTGAATATAGAACTGGTATCATGCACGGCAGTGGAATGCCAAGTTCGCGTAGAAGTTACTCCTGAACTAAATAACCTGATTGACATTCGTTTTCTGTTGATACAATGATTCTTTACATTTTAAAGGTACTTTTACAGATTTAAAGTACGAAAAGCTGCTCACAACAAAGCACTTGTATTGACTTCAAGGAGCATTCACTTACTTTCTTGTCACCCGACTATATACCGACAAGAAGGGTTATAAATAAGGCTTCCGCGCGAATTTTGGAGGCAGTTTTTCACTAACCAATCAGCGCCTAAAGTAAAGCGCCCTTCATGTCATTTCGTGTTACAATGTGCAATATTCACAGAGAAAGCTTTTAGATGTTGAAGATGTCTGTTCTGCTAAGAACTTGGCACCCTCACTTATACTGTCAGGAGGAGCGTCGCGTCCAGTTTCTCAGTTTTTGCGCCGTTTAATAACTGCATGCGACGTCGTTATTAATAGAGATATCTGTACGAGGCTCGCGGCTGTTTGCTCACCATTATCACATGGAGGCGCTGTGTTCGTTTAAAGTTAATTTCTTGCAGCCTTAAGCGAAGTATTCACTGGGCGACAATAACAGAATTGTTAACTTCACTTGTGAAAACAAAACACTAAAGTATGTAAAAATTGTAAAGGATTCTCCCAGAATAGTAGAATATCGAAACCATATTTATATTGTGAAATTGTAGATAGACTGACTATTATTGAATGCGAATGTGGAAATCAGTTTTTTTGTTTGTTACTCTTTCACTCTAAAACGGCAAAACAGATTTGGATGTAATTAGGCACATGAGTAGACCACGGAGGTAGTTCACGGTGCACCATGAGTTGACCTGGCTCAGGACATGGGATACTATTGACTCCGGTAGTACGGTCCCGTTTAAAAAGTCAACGTGTGTAAACTTCAGTTTTTAACTAGCTTTTCAGAAGCGAAAGCGATCGCCCAAGTGTCTTCGCTCTGCAACTCTACATAATATCGTACTACTTTATTGCTGTTCTTTGTGTTGTTGGCACTGCAGCACCACTCCTGAATTCTCTGTAGGCCTATCCAGAGTAATAGATACAGCCACATTCAACTAGTATCGCTCAGGTTTAGGTCAGCTATAGTTATTATTGGCATTACGAATTTGACAGTCGTCACAGTAGGAGCCTACGTCGCCGCGTCGCCCAGTGAACACACAGCTTTAATGAAGCCCGTCGTCCTGTGCGCGCACTTATCAGCGTCCCATCCACCGTGCGACATATTTATATTATTTATCTTTCAAGTTAATTCGCGCTTAATTACTTGCGTCGCATGCCCCTACAGCGTAGGCAGACATTTACCATTATGTATAGGACAGGCAGCCACTAACCGCAGAGTTATGGACCAAATAAATGATAACATTTACCTGTAAACTCCAATGTATACACTCATAAAATTTACTATGTAAATAATGTGCGATAATAATAAATTGTTTGAACACGACCTCACCGTAACTCAAGCGACTTTATAAGCATTTTAGAGAAATAATCATAAATAATGTTATTATTAAAATTGCATTATTATAATAGAAACATGCTTTCGAGCAATATATTGAATGCAATTAGCTTATACGAGCAGTGAGTTTTGCATTAGGCGTTGGGCCACAAAAACAGCGGCCCAAGCGGATTAGCTCAATAATACTGTCAGTTTTTGTTTGATTTATGTTCGTGTCTGATATTGGATGAATGCAAAGTCAATTTAGTTGCGGTGCAAGGTAACAGCTTTAATACCAAGGCGAGCAATTATTTTGTTTATGGTTTTTTTATGCCCGTCCGTTCGATTTAAAAATTATCATACTTTTTATTAGCTTATCCCTATAAAAACAAGTTCTTCGTTTTTTTTATTTAAAACTTACATATCTTACTATCAGATAGGATCCAAACTTCCATCCAAATTCCTGACCTGCCACATAATTCCTGTAATAAGTGGTTTCTCTTTTTTTGCGGGCTTTAGGAATTAAACAAGCTCCAAACTAATTTCTTGCATATGATTGAGAGAAGAATATGATTGCACCATGTTCAAACAAAATGTAGTAGCCAGCTTTCGATAACATCACTAGGTACGCTTATGATTGTATTGAACATGAGCTTTATAAACCACTTTCGTGCTAACGACTGTTTCTGTTGTGTGATTATTAGAGAATTGTTTTGTTTTTTATTCGAACTAACGCACCTATCTTTTGATATGCACGTTATTCTATGAGAAATAAATAGTTTTTTTCTTTGTTTTCTATCTGCCCGCTCTTCACTTGCACCACACACCAGTCGGTGATCACAGCGCACATAATTACCCGCCGGCTGTGATTCAGACATCTCAAGCTATACTACCGAGCGCCGCCGGCATCAGGAGCTAATCATATAGGAAGCTGAGATCGTCTAGACTTTCGGTACTCCTAGACGTAGGCAGCTCTACCTGGCAGCCAGACATCATGGGGGCTGCTGCGGTACAATTTTAAAAGGTCAACGTTATAATTATGATCATTACAGATAGAGAAAGATATGACATAGAACTTGCAGACTTACATACATAGATAAACACTCACGCCTTCTTCCCATGTCGGTAGGAGACACAATAGAACCCATAGACTGGTACAATCCTAATGTAGTCCTTTGCATAGACTTTTTAAGTGGTTTAAATCACAATACTGCATACCGCATCCCCACATGAGAACAAACCGACTGTTTTCTCGTCGGTTAAAGTATTATCAAGCGCGCAGCAGAGTTTTGAGAAAATCTAGAATTTCTTTTCTTTCTCTACTTTAGAGAAAAAAGTAGTTTCATTTATCTCCATATTCAAAGTCATTTTTGAGTAACTCGTGTTGAATTCGTTTCGAGCACACGCAAACTTAACTCCGCGTTCTAGAAGCAGCCAGAGACACAAAAACTAAAATAATCACACGTGTGTGTGTCTGACGGGCAGGTTGATACCATTGGACACGCCTGTTGAGGCTGATCGACAATTATTACATTACACGGATCAGGCCGAGTCGTGGGTAGCCATGACTGTATTGTTCTAGACTTGTTTTAAATTATTGATACGGCTCATATCAAGTTGTCGGACCTCGATGATTATATGGTCAAGGAAAAACATCGTGAGGAAACCTGCACATTTACTGCTTAACAAGCAATCGGAATGATGAAGACCTGCATTTTAACAATTCAACAATATTGAAAAGATTTTGTGATATTATCAAAGGGAAGGATCATTCTTAATAAGTGCCATGTGTACTATGGAGGGCAGTCGCCTACAGTCACTGTTGATATGGTGATCAATCGAATTTATAATCAAGTAATTTATTCAGATTAAACGTCAAAGTTACAAAAGACGTCCGCCCTTCACCCATTCTTGGTGCTTAAGCTAGGAAGAAGTGTCGCAATGAGCTCCCCGCAGTACAGCTGCTCAGTACCTTGTTCCTTTTCATTACGAGAAGATGCCTGCCCTCCAGTTGTAGAGTACAACAGAAAACAACTCTGCGTACAAGTAACTGCACACCGCAAATAAATAAATGGCTCTAATAAGTCTTCATTGTCAGTTTGCATGTAGGGCGCCAGCCTTAACATTCGAAGACTCGAAGACAATGACAACTGATGACAAGCCAATCACAACGTGCATGTGAGTGAAATAATTTATGTGGTCTAGTAGTGTGGTCTGACCGGACTGGACACGCGTTGAACAAAAATAACTGAGTTTACTACTCCTCAGTAATTCAACTTCGAGAAACTTTACAACGCAGTATCCTTAGATTTATGTGAGCCTGGTACTTTCGTCTCGTCTCAGACTACAGTTCTGCCGCGAACCGATAGGCAATTTAGACTCCAGTGTCAGTTAGTCACTGGAGGGATTATCTATGATAGGTGTCGGGACTGGAACCAACGTATCAGCTAATCAGGGGAGCAGTGGAGGTGCGGAGTGGCTGAGCAAGTGGGGGACACTTCCACTGGCGAGGAAATTTGGAGATAAATATTTATTTATTTAAGAACAATCAACAAAGCATATGGAAAAAGTACATGCTAAAATGACCATAATATTAATCTTACTTTTGATAGTGTTGCCTTAAGGTGAATCCTCCAACCAGCCCGCGAAATTCAAATTTTCTTAAGTTTTAATGTAATAAAGGTTCCGGAATGACTTTGACCTTGTAAAAAGTCATTTTTACACCTTTATGAGCTCGGAGGGTTGTATTAATGATTTTGATGATTATAATTCTGTAACTACATACGTCTTACAGCCGCGAATCAAATGTTCATCAACATACAACCTATCACTGGCCTGCAAATTGCAAAAAACTTAAGAAAATTTGAATTTCGCGGGCTACCCTGGAACATCAACCTTAATTAAAGGCTGCCACGGCATGCTTTAAACAAAGGAGTAGGAAATGTAGTTATAAGACCGTTACAACCGTTACGAAATATTTAACAAAACCTCATATTATTTAATGGGTTTAGTATTAGTAGCAAGGTCGACTGCCGAGCGCAATCAATAAAATTAGGACTTTAAATTGATAAATAGCTCGAGTTTGAAAATAAGCCAGATTGAAATAAAAAAACTTGAGAGGTGTCAAGGGGCACCCGGATGGAACGAAGTTCCTTTCGATTAATTAGTGAAGGAATTGTAATTTCGTAAGAATTTTTTCCGTCTAGCCCCCTTTCACAACGCGCGATAAGGAACTCGAATTAAATTACACTCGTATAGGTAGGTAGGTATGTAAGTATCTAATTAATTAGTTCATCCGACACCACAGTCACGAAAACAAACAATGCCGCGACGGCGACGCCGCGCGCCGCATGCCGCCGCCCTGCGTTCAAGATACATAAACATAAATAAAAATACATACGCGATTTTACGCGAAAGATAAATAGGTTAGGTACACAACTACACAAATAAAAACACGAAAAGCGAATTCAGACTTTATTATTAACAGTAAACGGTAAAATTTAGAAATACCA
Organism: Hyppa rectilinea; assembly: GCA_951799385.1. Taxonomy (NCBI): domain Eukaryota; kingdom Metazoa; phylum Arthropoda; class Insecta; order Lepidoptera; family Noctuidae; genus Hyppa; species Hyppa rectilinea. The sequence continues at coordinate 15,257,286 of OX637324.1, forward strand.
AACTAGGTACCTAAATACGTAGTTTACTAAAATTATTCTGAGAAACCTATTGTCTCGTGTCGGACCCGACTTTACAAAGATGCACAACCGAATTACGCGGTTAACTTAATAAAAATAAGGTCTTAATTCGGTCCAATATTTTCATAGAGAAAAGCTCGTCCAAATAATAATGTACTCTATTCGACCGACGAAACGATTCATTTTTCTGTTCGAATTTCTTGCCTTTGTAGAAGCCGCCAGCATTACCGCAAAAAATGTTTTACAAAAAGTGTCGTGACAACTTTTCGTAAGATTTTTTTCCGTCTAGCCCCCTTTCACAACGCGCGATAAGGAACTTCGTTCCAATATTAATAACGATTGTTGCGTAATGTGACTTGATGGGTGAACCGTATGTTACAACACTCGCACCTGTTACTGTTGTGTTGCCTCGCATCTTTAGCAGTGCCTACCTATATGTGTTGAACTATTTCGGTCCCTAGATCGGCTGCAACCAAGGCAGAGACCAAAACGCGGACATAATAATGTAGTCTGCATTTCGTCGCATGCGGCCGGTTCGCAGTAAACTCATTAGGTCAGCGGTCGCGCACTAAAAGCGTTCAGTTCCGGAGTGTTATATCGAGAGCAGTGGTGTTGTTCCTATGCCTAGTGTTGCCCCGCGATCGAAGAGAGTCGCGCTGGGATACATATAGACCGCGCGGAAAGTGGCCACGTGCTGCTGTGTTTATATATTTCCGTGATCCGTGAAATGCAGTAGTTTAAAGCTATAAATTCTTTAAGGCATTGTATAGCGTCGTCTCCGACGCTATACATGTGTGACAATATTCTTCTTAACCCAGACGTGTCGTATTATTTACTCCCGCGTATCATTTTTTCGTTGCATTCTAACTAGCTTCAACTTTCTGACTAATTGACCGACTCTATGACAATTCAAAAGTGGTCATAAATGGTTTGAGTTTGATTCAGTACATGTGTTGCAGCTTTTCCGAGAAAATTGATGCGCTTTACTCAGTTTTATTGAGACCATTTTATTAAATACCAAAATAGGTCTTACTTATCTATTTTAAGTAATAGGGTTTAGGTTGATGTGCTGCCGTCTGTACCTACCATATTTATCTCGGCCCGAAATAGGTTCAGCCATTACATTAAACACACATAAACCACAACACACACAATAATAATATCGACATACCTGAACCTCTAAAGCGTTATAATCGTAAAACATGGAACATTGAGCAGTGTGAAGCACATCCGCATTATATTGGAAGGCCGTACTCATAAAACTGTTCCTATGGTAATGTCCTGTGTGTTCCAACTTTCCTCTCTGCAGCGGACCGGACGCGGGGACTGAGCAGCTAATGTGCGCCGTTGTAAGGTATGCTAATCAGAGGCAAACATTCAGTTTGTTGTTCTTTAGACCTCGCGAGTTCTGGCATCATAATATATTGAGCATTCATAGTAGAAGTTACTTTACATCGGAAAGACATACCTTCAGAAAATGTATGTTTTTTTTAAATCTTTAATCATTCATGGACTGTTAGAAAACGCACAGTCCCCAGCGCTAGGTATAGATGCATGCAGCAGCAATGAACTGAATCTGTGGAAATGTCGGATGGTACGTGTCAGTGGGCAATAATGATACAAAGGTACTCTTTGTCCTGATATAAGATATGAGAAAGGTTTTTACACGACAAAAACGTAAATCTGATATAAAAAATAGGAGTAGTTTTATGAAACACTATTGGTTGTGGCTTGTGACCCGCTTCCCGCAAGTTGCTACGTCCCAAGGGCTTTCTCTTCTCATTTTTTTTGTTATAATTTATGTATTTATACTTCTTTGTTCAAATGAAATATATAGCGCAAGCATAACTGTTCTAAGTTTCCAAAGTAATAAACAACAGACTAACTATATATTATTTTGGCATGCGTCCGTTGTAGATTTACAACGTTTAGATCACCGTATTGAATGTCACGGTGAATGACAATCGACACCACAGTACTGGAGATCGGATCGAACTGATTGATACACGTCACGGTAACGATCGCTTCCCGGCGGTAACGTCCAACCACCGGCGGTAAAGTGTAACAACCGCCGGTAAAACACACGGTAACAAACGAGCAGGAATTTACAATATCGCACACCTGAGGACTTAGGGCGCACACACTTGGACAACTTGTTTTTCGTTTGCAATAGAATACCTTCCTACAGTGAAACGGCGGTAATTCATTTTTAACCGACTTCAAAAAAGGAGGAGGTTATCAATTCGACGGTATGTTTTTTTTTTGTTTGTTTTACGCGATTACTCCGCCAATTGTGGACCGATTTTCAAAATTCTTTTTTTGTTCGAAAGGAGATACTTCTGAAGTGGTCCCATAGTCACCAAGTTAGGATCTGATGATTGGATCCTGGAGAAATCGAGGGCAACCCTCAAATTTTATGGGCCAATCTTATGAAGTAATTTAAGTACTTGCGTATGGTAATTATTACCTCATGTAGCTGAGCTGATGATGGAAGGTACAACTCCTTAACTGTAAGGTGTAGGCATCGACTGATTTAGTAACTTATTACTATGATGTTTGAAAGGGCGTTTGCCATTTTGGTCTCGTGATCATCAGGTCAGGAGGTGATGGACTAACCATAGACGATAGAAATCTTCAAAAAACGACAGCACATGCATAGTTGTGTTTGTGTATGCATAGTTTACGACGTACCATAACATAACATTACGCCAGTTCACTTTTAAGGGCGCTTTAAAATTGTAACAATAATACAGTAAATGTGTAATTTATCACATCTACATTTTTTTTACAGTTGTAGATATGTTGTGTATGTGTAACTTGTCCCTTGAACCAATCTTGAGAGAAACGGTTTTGTAGCTTCATTATTTTAAGAAACGGCACAACACGGCATAAAAATCGTTCTTCCAATTTTGGAAAATTAGTTAGCTGCTGAGGTATAGTCGCGACTTTCATTTCATTCCAGAAAGCTGCTGGTGAAATTTTTCATTTCCTTATATTGTTTTGACAGCGAGAGCATGTTACGATTTTACCCAGACGCACCAATTTTCGGGTATTAACGTACTGTAAGCTTTATAACAAATAGCACATGGCATGTCAGCGAAAATGTTAATAGTCTGTTCAAAATCGTTTACTGTTGATACCTCCCTACGATTACGACTAGCTTGTCGCATAATATCTAATCGAGTCGCTCTGGATTCGGCAGATTCATTGGATAGACGCTCGTATTGCACGTATAGACGACGGTAACTATTTTTAGTGTTTATTAGGTTTTTGAAGTCGGTTTTTGTTTTTATTGAAAAATAATTTTATGTGAGTTTTCATTCATCATTAAAAACATTTAGGAGAGCAAGATATCTATATCCAACAACACAATACACACAATGAATTTCATCATAACCGGTCATCATTGGTTGCAGCGCATATCTTCTTCCAAATTGCCAGTCCTTCTCTAAGTAGTCACACCTTTTTTCAGACACAATCATAATCAAAACTGACCTCACGACTAAAACAAATCATTCAAAAGTAAAGAATTTAGCACTGCTCTACTGAATTCCTTATTTTTAAATATTTCTTGTCTGCAAAGTATCCAATCCTTTTCTCTACATCCCCAAACTGGCACAACCAAGTGATAAACTAGGAGTCATCAGTGTACTAGAGCTTTTACGGTCAGTTATAAAGTCTAACGAGCGACACATCTCACAGTATACGGCAGTAAGTCAACTTGTCAAGTATAAATTGATCGCCCACTACACATCAGCGAGTAGCTATACTGCCACAGTATACATACCTACTGCCACCACAGTACCACTGGTGTGGGCTAGCGGTTGATGACTTATTTATAGCGGGATTGATAATTGAGATAACAATTGAATGGCTAATATTGACATTACAGGTAAATTAAGTTCTCCTACACGCATTAGCGTAGAACTATCCCAAGGTTATCTTTTAAAGATCGCTTTTAGCAATAAGACCCCTTCTACTACTTAATGTATACCGGTGGTTCATATGGTGGGGATCACCCATACTTATCCAGTTTTGTTTGAGTCCTATGTAATGGGGGCCGAGACTGTTTATGATTTGGGCGCATATTTGAAATATCAAATATGTGCAACATTGTTTCGTTACTCCTTACTACCGTTCGTAATAATTCTCTTATTATACGAATATATATTTCAAATCAAAAACATTTATTGAAATAACGCTGAGTTTGAACGTCAAATTAATTATAGGAGAAATAAAGAGAAAACGAATTAGCCCGCACTGGGCCCACGTGGTCGGTTATGGCCTAGTCCTTCTCACGGAGATGAGGCCCGTGTCCCAGCAGTAGGAACGCTGTTGGGTTTTTTATGTTATACACACATCAAAAGTGTCTAGGGATCAACATATATTTTTGCAATAACTTTTCTCTTGATTGATATTAATTTAAATTTTCTTTAAGGATTCATCAAATAAAGTGTTTTCGTTTGTCACAGTAACGATAAACCAAGTCACCTTTGCATTAATAAAGAAATTTGCCATTTTCCTAATAAAGGGATTTTTGACATTTGAACCACTAACATTAAAGTTCGAAAAAAAGACTGAAATAACAGTTTTCTTTAAAATTTTATTGGGTAACTTAAACAATTAATAATCCGTGTTTCTACCGCGAACACTAACAACACAAGAACATCGGTTTGGCATACTCAAAATGAGTTCATCCAAATCACGCTGTGGAATGGCCGCCCATGTTCGTTGCAACAACAAAAAAAGGTCTTCTTGCAACTGGATACCCTCCATATTCGGCAGAGCTCTTCTCTGTAGCATATCCCATGCATGCTCAATCGGGTTCAAGTCTGGCGACACGGAGACAAGACCGATACATTCAAATCTTAACTCGAAGAGCTCCAACAATAACCGCCATAATGTTAGCCGTGAGGCTTCATCACTCTTCAGGGAACTTAAGTAGCGACCAAACAGTCAGAAACCGCTTGCATGAAGTGAACCTTCATTCCCGAAGACCGCTACGGGTACCACCTATAGCAATGCACAATCGTAGGATTCGATATCAATGGGCTCTTGAACACAGAAATTGGGCAGAAGAACAATGGCGTTTCGTGTGCTTTTCTGATGAGTCTCGTTTTGGTATGAGACCGGATACAAGACGTATACGACACTGGAGAACCCCTGGACGCCAACAGCGATTAAAATCCTGCCAGGAAGTCCATCCTTATAGTGGTGGAACCATCATGGTATGGGCGGGTATTTGGATCGGCGGAAGAACTGAGTTGATTTGGATCAGAGGCAACCTCAACGCTCAAATTTATGCTGAGACGATTGTATCTGACGTCATCGTTCCTCTACAAGTGCAAATCGGTCCCTTATTTCAGTTAATGCATGATAATGCACGACCGCACACCGCAAGAGTTGTAAGACAGACTCTCGCCGCAGCTAACATCAATGTCCTGCCCTGGCCTGCTCAGTCGCCAGACTTGAACCCGATTGAGCATGCATGGGATATGCTACAGAGAAGAGCTCTGCCGAATATGGAGGGTATCCAGTTGCAAGAAGACCTTTTTTTGTTGTTGCAACGAACATGGGCGGCCATTCCACAGCGTGATTTGGATGAACTCATTTTGAGTATGCCAAACCGATGTTCTTGTGTTGTTAGTGTTCGCGGTAGAAACACGGATTATTAATTGTTTAAGTTACCCAATAAAATTTTAAAGAAAACTGTTATTTCAGTCTTTTTTTCGAACTTTAATGTTAGTGGTTCAAATGTCAAAAATCCCTTTATTAGGAAAATGGCAAATTTCTTTATTAATGCAAAGGTGACTTGGTTTATCGTTACTGTGACAAACGAAAACACTTTATTTGATGAATCCTTAAAGAAAATTTAAATTAATATCAATCAAGAGAAAAGTTATTGCAAAAATATATGTTGATCCCTAGACACTTTTGATGTGTGTACATTAATTACCAACGTTAAAGCCGCAGTACAATATTAGTTTCAGCTGATTAACAAGCAGGTTTACCAATCACACGACACACCTAATCCTAATCCCGCTGGCACCCGCGCAGTCCAATGGCATCTGATTTTAACTCTAATCTCTAACTCTGTACAACAGTAAACCAACCACAGATAATATTATCAAAGCATAGTCACCTCACCTCTTCAATAGTAAACTACTGAATGTGATTAGTCAAGCACACTTTGTCACAGTTCAGAGCAAAATCAAGGAATTCGATTGAGTTCAATGTTCGGACAATGACAACAATCGCACTGGGAAACTAGAATTACTCAAAGGCTTCACCAACGTTTTTTATAATTTTGTTTAAATTATCTCTGGCTTTTACTGGCTCGTTGGTTTAAAAGTTCCAAGCGTGACACTGAGCATAGAGTCCTGACTTTGATACCCGACAGGTTTTCCTATTTCCCAATTACTCAATTTCACACTGTAGTCTGAATTTGTGCCCAGTCGACGAATAACAAAATGTTAGAAAACTATTAGTTCATCTGTGCCCATTCTTTCTGGGACTACGAGTGTGATTTTATATAGGTTATTTTACATTCAACTCAGCCCATGCAACAAACTAACATACTTTTCCTACCACTATGTAATAGTTTCATAGAACTATTGCAGAGGTCGGGTCAGAGAGCGGCCACCGTGCGATGAGTCAGCACTTCTCGATCGGAAACTAATTCGTTTCGATAACGTACTGTATGTAACGACTATGTAGCACGGCAGCATTCGGTGAGAATGTTTAGTTGTTCACTAATTCGTCTGTCAAGAAAATTTAAATTTGCGCATTCACGCTTGATCTTTTCGACCTACTGCCAATTACATTTACATTCATCTTTTGTCAAACATGGCCAGCCCAATAATATTAGTATTCTACGTATAGTTTCAACGAATTCGTCCGCTGTCGCGGCCCGTGTATCTCGCAGACAATCTATCATTCATTCATCAGCTGAATGGGAGCACACGGAAGAAGCCATTAATTGGTGGAAGCTAACGCCAGCTCAATGATAGCCAGTTATAGCCACAATTGAGCCGCGGGTAATGCGCTAAGTGGTTAATCTCCTTGAGCGGTGAGCGCCCTCATTGTTCTGCGGATGGACAATCGGAGTAGCTGGGGCTAGGGCCTGTCCACACTGGAGCTCCACGCATTCACATCATGCTTTTGTTAAGTATTATTTGTATGGTTATCACTAACACATTTGATGAGACAGCGATAACTGTTGGTGGGTTGTGAGGAATGACAAGAAAAGGGACAGAATTAGGACGGAAACATTTAAGATCGACCAAGGAGTATGGAATAAGGGCAAGCAGGAGAAGACGTACTCAAGCGCTTTGTGCTTATAAATTCAAACCTAGGTTTTTATGTGTACAATTCCGCAGGAACTTTACTTGGTACAGTATCGAAGAAAAAGGAAAGAAAGTGCGTTTGTGGCGGCAAACGTGAGGCAAAAAGAGAATACGAAATATGCGTCACACTCACGTAAAACGGCGAACAATAACACATCGCTGTCCACTGCTGGACATAGGACTCTCCCAGACTGCGCCACCACAACACCTTGTCCTCCGCTTTTCACATTCTGTCCGTCCAAGGCACCATTTTAAGGATGTCGGTCCATCTAGCCGAGGGGACCACACAACGCTTGACGATACGCGGCGTCCACTGCAGGACTCATTTGCTCCAACTGTATATAAGCTCTATTAATGTAAAAATTTAAAGTTCTATCCTAGCAAAGTTTACGAGCGCGCCTATTTATTGTTAACATCGTAAAATAGTTGTTCTCAAGTGTGTATAGTCCCTTATCATTCGCAGTTTTAGACATCATTGTCAGTAGTGTCATGTGTGGATTAAGATGTTATGAATGAATGAGTAACAGCGGCATGATTCAGACATTCATATTCCATATTTAGATCTAGGATGCACAACAATCAAGTGTGTTCGTGCTGTGAATATGACTGACACCTTCAGGAAACGGGCTGTATGCTTAGGTAGGTACTGAAAGTATTGCAATTCAGATTAACCAAATACTGAATCATTATCGATAATCAATAGTTCATTTACTTTCACACGAATTGTTAACAAAGAGGAGGCTTTGTTTGCGTTCATATTTAAGTACCCGATCATCATAATAACCTATCGATTAATTTGAAGGATAATTAAATTAGACGGAGAATTCAGACAATGCCATAGATTCCGCATATCCAGTAAATAGTGTTAGAGAATGGACAGCAGTTTCAATAAGATGCTTCGTGCAACACCTGTGGCTACAGTATTACAGCTGCAAAGGAGAAACCCATTTCTGGGCCTAGCCGTTACACGAATCAAATATGTACCAAAACAATCTACTATTCTGCCTAATTAACCCATTTAAATCTTAGCTTCAATTACAATGGCCAAGTGTAAAAAAAGTACATTTCTATTTTTTTGCTTTAAGCAACCTTTGTAAACCGTTACAGCACTTATTTCATTATTCGTCACTTACTTTGCAAACACTGGCATTAAACAATAGAGCGTACCCTAAGAATGTAATCGATTTAGCGGATATCGATCATTACAAATATAATTAAATAATACTCCTTTATTTTAGTATAATTGCTTTTTATATATTGAAATCATTGTAAAATATTAAATTCAGGAATGTAATTATTTTTTAACGTAAGCACGATTAAAAAATTATTAAAGGAAATAAATAATCGAAAAAATCGATTGCAACGCGGATTGCACATGGATTGCACTAGTAAACGACAAATGTCAATGTCAACGTCTGTCAATTGTCATTGTTATAATTAGTGTCATTCCCTTTTCGTATCTTTGCGCAAGTGAATGTGTTTTTCGAATTCTCGAGATTTATTACAATATTAAACCTCTGCTGCTCGAATACTGGACTCCGAAATTGATTGCCTTCTGACTGACCCTCGCTTGAATATTGGACACCGTAGTCTGCCATTCCTGCTGACCTTTGCTGGAATACTGGATCTGGATATTGCTCTTCTGACGACTGGTTAATACGGTAATGAGTTTGTGCATTAATTGTGGAATAGCAACGGACCGCTGGGCGAAGATTGGAAGATGAAGTGATTCTTTCAATTGTACAGGAATGGGTCGCGCCTCAATCGGTTAGCATGCGATAATTCTAAAACGTAACATTTTTGTAAGCATTTAATATCACCAATCTGCACTAAACCTGCAAAGTTAATAATAAACGGCCTATTCCTTCTCTCAGAGAGGAGTCCTGTGTTCTTGCAGTGGGAATGTAATGAAGCCGCTTATGTTTACCTAAATGTGCAACTCAGATGCTTATTGCTAAATGCTAGTGCTAAAACTAATAGTCAAATGATAAATGTTTGCTTCAGGTAAATGAAAATGACTGTCTGTCAAGTTTGCTGGAATCATGTCAATGCTGTATCTCTTGATGGAAATAGACCAAAAAAGAGTGAACAGACGCCTATAGGACACCGACGACTGTGTATTCACTGTGGACGTTCTCTTCGTTCGTTTGGCACCAGGGTAGTCAGTTACCTCCTGTACAATTCCTAGATACTGTATTATTTTACATATTATGATAATCCTAACGAAGAAGGTGATTAATAAAACCCTATCTCAATAATACGGTTTTTTATTTAAATAAACCTTTGCAACAATTTGCAATCTCAGTTTACTCTAATTTGAGATAGCATCAAACATTTTTGCTTTATTAAACATTTTGGTTGCATTATTAAACATTGTATTTACTACCAGGGGAGTAAATACAATGTTTAATAATGCAACCCATTAGTGATGTAAGTGGGCCTTATCTAGCAGACATAATTTTTAGCTGAGGTTTTCAGTAATATTAATCTGAATTCACCGCTTTTTATGTAAGTAGGTACCTAAACCTCATCTTGATAGGTTGCAAGCGCTACAGCTCGGCGCATGAGCATTCCATATTTATGTAGAAAACAGCCTCAAAAAAGATTTATTTTAATTTAAATATCGCGGTGGCTGAGCGATTGGTGTGTAGCATGTAGCGGGTTCGATTCCCGCACGGAATAAATATTTGTATTGACTACATGTAGTTGTTCCGGATCTGGGTGTTTATGTATGTGAGTTTAAATGTTTGTAAACACACCCACGACACAGGAGAAATTCCTAGTGTAGGGCAGTTAAAAATTATAAAGAATAACCTAACATGTAAACATTGTCTGATTTTACCAATTTGGCCATTGCTGAGAGACGTGAAAATTGGGCTCGTGAAATCTTCCTAGGTGCTCTAATTTATGGCAAAATGCCAGCTCTGTAACGCCAGGCCCAAGTTTCAATGGAGTTTGGGTTTCTCCTTTAGTTAGCAGGTGAACAGATAGCTCTGGGATTCTTCTTCTTCGTATCACTGGCACGACTGTATTTCAGAGTTTGTTGGCCCAAACTTCGCCACTCCCCACAGCATCGTCAGTGGCAGCGCAAAGACCACTTAAGCTGCATGTTTCGGGCCACAGAAGGCAGAATAGGAGCTGCAGCATGGTTTGGAATATACCACATCCACACCCCGCTGCAGTATACCTAGCTCCACATCCACACCCCGCTGCAGTATACCTAGCTCCACATCCACACCCCGCTGCAGTATACCTAGCTCCACATCCACACCCCGCTGCAGTATACCTAGCTCCACATCCACACCCCGCTGCAGTATACCTAGCTCCACATCCACACCCCGCTGCAGTATACCTAGCTCCACATCCACACCCCGCTGCAGTATACCTAGCTCCACATCCACACCCCGCTGCAGTATACCTAGCTCCACATCCACACCCCGCTGCAGTATACCTAGCTCCACATCCACACCCCGCTGCAGTACTGCTGAATATACCTAGCTCCACATCCACACCCCGCTGCAGTACTGCTGAATATACCTAGCTCCACATCCACACCCCGCTGCAGTACTGCTGAATATACCTAGCTCCACATCCACACCCCGCTGCAGTACTGCTGAATATACCTAGCTCCACATCCACACCCCGCTGCAGTACTGCTGAATATACCTAGCTCCACATCCACACCCCGCTGCAGTACTGCTGAATATACCTAGCTCCACATCCACACCCCGCTGCAGTACTGCTGAATATACCTAGCTCCACATCCACACCCCGCTGCAGTACTGCTGAATATACCTAGCTCCACATCCACACCCCGCTGCAGTACTGCTGAATATACCTAGCTCCACATCCACACCCCGCTGCAGTACTGCTGAATATACCTAGCTCCACATCCACACCCCGCTGCAGTACTGCTGATTTTGTGCTTACATGCCTTTTCTCGAAAAATTAACAATCCGCCAGGAAATACGTTATATCAAACTACTTTATTAGAAATGAATCACCTCTCTATTAATTAAACTTATGCAAAGAGAAAGCATAAAGCTCATAAAGCTAATCTGAGAATAATGAGTCGTAAAGAGCAATCAGCGACAGCCCGACAAACTATCGTCCGGTTGTCATGTGCGCGGATCACCGGCGGGTGGCGGGCCGGTGTCGTTACACGCTCGTGTAGGGCTGGCGTGTTCGAAGTCACAATGTTCATGTAAAAATGTACGGCAGTCGTGAAGGAGGATGTTTGCAAAGCGATGCGATGCGGATATTCTACATTTTTTAAAACATGAAAATACCTGAAATTAGGTATTTGAAAGGGTAGTCAATAACGTTACTTTTTATGAACTGTCAAAACGCGGCATTTGTACGTGATTTGTATGAAATATAACAATGTGACGTCACAGATTTTTAGAATCAAATGGAATACTTATTAGCATTAAATGGAATTTAAGAATTATATCTTCGCATTATATTTCATTTCTGTACGGTTATGGAAGTTTTTATGACGAGCGATCTTTTTCCATGTGATTTCATATTTTATTGTTGACCGATTCAAATAGTCAATTAAGGCTTTGTTGTTTCTTTCGTTTTACAGAGAAACGTAATTACGTCTTTGTTTAATTTTTAACAATTAACCAAGAGTGAAATTATTATAATGGTATTATAGTTTAGTAACCTTCTGGTTTAATCTCGTGTTGCTTTGGTTTTGTGAGACAAGAGCTGCCAGGAACTACTAGAATAAATGAATCTGCCTTATTAAGAAACACTTTTAAATCCGTTTTAATCTGTTACAATCCAACTTCAATACCGATTCCACCCGATCGCCGCCACCCCTGAGCGTGGCCTCAGACGCAGCCGCTCGGAATGAGTGTCCGTTCCACAAATATTATGTTTGTATGTAACGCGAGAGAGGATTCACTGATTATGAGAGATATGTGACTCGACTGAGAGCCTGCTTGTTTGTATTTGTACTATTTTTAACCGACTTCAAAAAAAGGAGGAGGTTCTCAATTCGGTTGTATTTTTTTTTTTATTATTATTATTTTTTTTTATGTTTGTTACCTCAGAACTCCGTTGTTTATGGATGGATTTGCAAATTTTTTTTTAAACTTTAAAGGATATGCTTCCAGATTGGTCCCATTTTTTTCAAAATCCAGTTCTGATGATGGGATCCATGAGGAATCGAGGGAACTCCTCAAATATTATAGGCAACTATATAGTAATTTTAATATTTTCATCGAGAAATCAAGCGTTTACAGTCAAAGGTAACATTTGATGAAGTGGAACTGGTGAAGAAGATCAGATATGGCTAACGGAACTTGACACTCGCATAGATATCACAATCAAGATAGTTAAGCAACTATGACAATACAAATAAACATACAATCCTGAATAGTTTTGTTGAAAATTTTATCATTGAACTTATCTGGTGATGATGATGGAGCCGGAAGACAGGCACCGGAACTCCGTAATTAATCAATGTATTCTAGCCGTGTTTGGGCTTATTAGAATTGTCATGAAATGCACTTTGGCTATAAGGTACTATCGAACTGATCTGATGATGGAGCCGGAAGGTGCAAGGTTGGCATGAGAACTTCAAAATAAAACAATGTATCCTAGCAGTATTTGGGTTTATTAGAACTGTCATAAGATACATTCTGAATGAAAGGTGCCATTGAAAATTTAGTTCTCAATGTGTCCACAAAATAACTTCTGAAATATTAAAGGCATTTTTACATACCAGGTAGTGGTATTAAAATTGGGGGGGGGGGGGGTTGCATAGGTACCACAACTAAAAAGTGAAAAATAAAAACTTTTTTACAAAAAATAAAACCGACTTCCAAAAAAAACACTACAAAGTGAAAAATAATTTTGATTTCGGAAGTCGGTGGCAAAAAATGAAAATACAAAACCGAAAACACCGACTTCCGAAATCAAAATTATTTTTCACTTTGTAGTGTTTTTTTTTGTAGAACTCATTAAGGAGAAGTTCTACAAGTATTTTAATTATTTCAGATTTAAATAAGGAATTATATTGCATGAATTATAACCACGCCCTGTTTTAACACGTTTTTATCATCTTGTTTTTTCAATGTTTATAACCTATAAAGATGTTCAAGTAAGAAAGTAGAACTTTTCCAGTTAAAAGTTACCTTGGTGCTTACCCTTCCTAATCCCCCTTTTTTTTTTTTTTTTTAAGGCTGGGAAATCATCCAATGACTGCTCCCGCTCTGGGTGGAGCGGAAGGGAGTGTCAGACTCTTACTGACTAAAACCCATCCATGTTCCTTCCGTAGCCCTTTATGTTCCGGGGTAGCGGTAACCCTTTCGGACAATCCCGCTTAGGACAATCCCGCTTATTCCTAATCCCCCTGGGACTAGGGAAAACAACTTATGGTTAAAGCACAAACTTATTTGATAAGCAGCTTGATATTAAAAGTTATATGATGTTTATAAAATAAAGTTTTAAGACAACGTAAAATCGGTTTCTAACAACATACTTTCTGAACTCCACCAGATAATATGGCTTAGCTTTCATAGTTAGTGAGTGATCCAGCAGCACCGGCATAAACTGCAGCAACTAGCAGTACTTAATACCCAGCTCAGCTCAATATACTGCGCTCGGTGACACGTCGAGCTGGAGTTACGACTGACAGACATCTGGTGCCGGAGCCGAGGACTGTCACTGAAGCCGACCTGGTTTACTTTAATTCCTGTATCTACACCTTTTCCCACTACAGTCAACGCAATAATCTGGAACAAATGCAAGGGTCACTGAAAATGAAAGTGTTTGCGTGAAAGTGAAATGGTCACTGAGCGACATTTTGTGGGAAGTGCTATATAGGGTCGGAAAACATTACGATACAAGCTGTCATCCGCTATCTAACCCCTTTAGGGGGTTAATTTTCAAATCCTTCCTTAGTGCTCACCTGCGTTATGTGAGGAACTCTTGTGCTAAAATTTCGACCTCCTAGACCCAGCGGTTTAGCTGTGCGTTGTCTGTAAAATAGCAAAATAATATTTAAATTAGTTTAATTCAGGCTTAACACGTATTACACAAAATAAAATAAACATTACACCTACAGTATATGAATGAATTTAAGATTTTGATGAAATAGATTACTAACCGATAAAGATAGATAACAATAGAGCTAACCTTTACTAACTTCCCCTTAACTCATTTCAGTGCGATTCCCGCGGTCACGGAATACATGTCATAATATGTCGTCCGCCGCCGGCCGGGCCCAGCTTCCGAACTATAATGATCTCACTGACAATTACGTACCAAATACTATTCATAATAATTTAAGGTTTATTACAATAAGTGGTAGATTTTTCGCACAGCTTCTATTAAAAAGCTTAATTATACTAAAAAGACGTAGTTTCTACAATTTACTCTAAAATATTTCGTCAAAATCCGATTCCTTCATATCATTGGAAATTCAGGCGCGATTATTTAAAGGACAAAAACCTACGTTCACTATCCCATACAGTGTAACGAAATAATGTTATGATCAGTAAAGTGTGGCGTTACGCGAATGGATAGAATAAGAAGTTACTGAAAAGTTGTCATCAGTTGTCATGTGATGAGTTTTGAGTGTGAATGTGGATGGCTAGGATCAAAGAAACGATGGATAGTCTGTGGGAAAGATAGTATGTCTAGGATGACGACTAAAAGAGAACTACGTAAGCATAAACATGCGCCGACCTCAAATCAATTGACTTAAGGGCAAGAGAATGATTGCAATGTGAACCGGCCAACTCACGGCACAGAATGTTGAAAAATAATACGTAAGTAATGAATATATTACTCGATGCGTATGGTATGCATCATGGGGCCCATAAACACCTCATTTGTTTCACCATCGATTTAATTTCCATCGTTAACGACGAGACGACATTCTTGTGGTTTTAACTACACATCGTAGTTGTCGACTGTGACCCGCCGCCGCACCGCACCGCACCGCGCACCGCACCGCACCGCACCACGCATCGCGGCCTGCAGCGATGTCCGATGTTTCATAATTAAACATAGCTTGATTCATGGTAATGGCCTGCACTGGAATATGTTTGAGCATTCTCATGGCATGTTTGTTAATTTTTCTGAAATAACTTTGGGTTGAAACTATTTTTTATTTGACATCAATTGTTTTATGTCATTGTGCATTGGGCTCGTGTTGTGGATGTTAGGTCAAATCAAGATTATGTATTTAAATATCGAATAAATTGTCTCTGGTATTTAATGTGAGTAGGTATGTAACCCATATAATATGTATTTCCATATCTTTTACTTAAGGTGAAAGATATGGAAAGTAAGTAGTTTATTTTGCAATTTGCTACGAATTTTGCAGAATTATCTCCACAAGTCATCAACACAACACGCTGAATGTTCGTACCGAAATTCTTAATTTTTGCCCAAAGACATCCCATCGCAGTGACAAAACTATCAAAGAATACTCGCTCAGCGTCGCTCTCTTCGCGGCAGAACACTCACGGAAACTCACGCTTGGTACATACGCATAACAGCGAGTGATCACTCTTCGCACCCTCGCCGCTCAGCAACTCGCTTTTAGACGCTAGCTCTACTCGCTGCACGTTAGTCGCCGGCGGGCAAGTGCCCCCGACAGAAAGTTGAAACTAGTTGCCCGTTTAAACGCATCTGAAGGTGTCTGAAGCATGTATAAATTATATTTAAAGACGAAAGTAATACAGGTTATCTGATTGATGGCTGATTACAAAGTATTCATGGCGTGAATAATCCTCAAATAGATGGCCCATCTCTTCGTAATAATGCTAATCCAGCATCCCATCTCACAGTACCTCACTGACTTACTGGCCACATCTCGCGGAGGTCAGCCGATAATCTTCACTCACACCTCTTTCTGATTGAATTATAAAGCAAGGTCTTTATAAGTAAATGAAGTAACAAATTAAATAAGTTGTTGATATACGTGACAGCTCGTGATAGTGTTGGGTGATGACGGATAAAGTGTCGATACTTTGATACTTCGGTAAGAATTGAACTTGAAGGTTTGTGGTAATATTGATTGGAAAGGAACTGTCTTTAATTGATATTCAATTGAGTTCTGTAATACTACATTAGAGCAATAGTTTCTGATACAAGATTGATAATAATATGTACTAATTCATTCAACTTTATATCGCATCTTCTCTGACACAATATAAACAGAACAATTAAGCAATTTCTATTATTATAATCAGATTAGTAATCGGTAGAATTACACAATTGGATCAGAGACTATCAAGTTATCGATATGGTAACACTGAGCGGTCGAAAACTGTGGCGAGCTACATAACGGACCAGACAATCGGAAAAAGTAGAATTACATAACTACTTATGTTAACACGAAGAGATGAAGTTACACAAAGACTATTTCATTTTATCGATATTAAAATCTATCGAGTGCTGCGCAACACTAATCGAATACGAAGTAGGTAGTGAAGAGGTTTGAAAGTGCAGTAAATATTGTACATGTTATGTAGTGCTTAATTGAAATCTCTCGCTGGGACAGATGCGCAAATATACGACGAGAGCTCGTAATACTATATTGTTAACGCGCGGATTAAAGTTATTTATGGGCGTAAGAGCGTTTCTTATTAACACGAGTGCTTCCGAGACGCGTAAACGATCGAATAGTTTTATTAACCGACTTCTAAAAAAGGAGGAGGTTCTCAATTCGACCGTATATGTATATATATTTTTTTTATGTTTGTTCGCGCATAGCTCCGTTGCTTGCCAACCGATTTGGAAAATTCTTTTTTTGTTGGAAAGGGTATACTTTCCAAATGGTCGCATACAATTTTTATCGAAATCGGATAAGCGGTTTTTGAAAAATCAACAAAAATCTAAAAAAAATCCTACTTAATAATATATAATTATGTAGACGATGTTCTAATAAGTTCCTGTCATTGTAATTTACATACCAGGTAGTGGTATGTAAAGGAGATTGTTCTACGCCCATACATTGTTCGCCCTGGAGCCAACAGCATAGAAAAAATCATTTTCTATTTGTAAACTGCCCTTAGTAACCCATAAGAAGAATGTTTCTTGACGGACACTTTAGAGAAAAGATTTATTTAAAGAAAAGGAACAGATTTTGAGGTTATTTTTAATGAAAGAAAACTTAAGTAATTCCTTCTAAAATCGCTATTTCTGGTTTCAACAAAGCATTAAACTTCAAATACAGTAAAATATTACCGTAAATACAGTTGTATTATGCCTTTCTAAGTACAGTTATTATTTATTGGTTAAAGTTTACTTTAAGCGAAGTCCGTTGTCAAAATGCTAAGGTGTCGTTTAAGCAAATCACAGAATCAGTTATTCGAAGCCAGGTCACGTTGAAAGCAATCCAAATTGTAGTCCGTTAAACAGAAACAAAATCAAAAACGCCAAAAGAAATCGCCAAATAGGTACCTACCTATTTGGCGATTTCTTTTGGCGTTTTTGATTTTGTTTCTGTTTGAATACCTATTCACAACAACACAACACAGCCACAGGCACCGACTGACGTAGTGACGTAGAGGTGCTCTCTTGAAGATCAATCATTGTATATCGATTATCAATGACCACCTATTTAATCTGTGGTTTTAATTTAGTAGACCAAAATGACAGATCAATATGTCAAATATAAATTAATTGGTTCCGTTTCAAACATAAACACGTTGTTGCTATGATTCTACTCCAATTAAATTATCGCCAAATAGGTACCTACCTATTTGGCGATTTCTTTTGGCGTTTTTGATTTTGTTTCTGTTTGAATACCTATTCACAACAACACAACACAGCCACAGGCACCGACTGACGTAGTGACGTAGAGGTGCTCTCTTGAAGATCAATCATTGTATATCGATTATCAATGACCACCTATTTAATCTGTGGTTTTAATTTAGTAGACCAAAATGACAGATCAATATGTCAAATATAAATTAATTTGTTCCGTTTCAAACATAAACACGTTGTTGCTATGATTCTACTCCAATTAAATTAATGCTAAAATAAAATATTTTGTTCCCAACGAACAATGTGTAACGTTTTAGTTTGCGACATTTAAAAGTAGAGTTTAAGCACTTAAAAAGTAAAAATATGGCTATTGAAGTCGTGAAATGGTTATGAGAACAATTCACTAGAGTTGCGTCGTAAATGACATTTCAATTGTTAAATGAGAGATTTTCTGACAAGTGAAAAAACATAGTTCAATAGATGGCGTGGGTAAAAAAATACGTCTTTGTTTTACTGGCTACTGATAACAAAAATAAGATCCGTAAATAAGAAAGCTTATTTGATGTCAAAAACCTGAGACAGTGACGTATTTTTTACCAACGCCTCTTTAGAACTAATATTTTCTCACTTGTGAGAAAATCCCTCATTCGACTAGTACCTAAGTACATTTTGTGAGTTTGTTTTGTTCATATTTTCATCATAATCGTGCTAGGCCATATTCATCATAAGTTCCATTAAAATGTTCACGGAACTAATTCCATGAAAAAAATATGCATGAAAAACTTTTATGTTGCACATTTTCAATGTTTTGGAAGTGATAAATATCGAACATCCATTATTTATCACTAGATATTATGGACATCGTCGTCGATATCGATATTTATGTAATATGAGCGAGAGCGACACTGTCAAATCTTTTGTGACATTCACATTGACAATTCCTTGAAAGATGGCGAGTTCAGTTGGTAATAAAATCAATGAGGACACTTTTAAAAACCTATTAAGAATTAAACAGTGTCCGCTAGAATTTATTATTTTTAAAAAGCATATTAAAATATAATTAAAATTAACGTACACGTCAAATGTTTGTTGGTTATAGGGCGGTCTAGAACAATCTCCTTTGGGGGGGGGAGGTACCACAACTAAAAAGTTAAAAATAAAAACTTTTTTACAAAAAATAAAACCGACTTCCCAAACTGATAATTCAGAAAGTTTTGAGAGGGTGTGATGTGGATGGGTAGGTTAGTACTCTAGTCGCCACGGTTTTTTTATGGCAGAAGGAATCCTACAACACAAACCCAGGAGGCCACGTCCAGCCGCCAGCGACCAGTGGAGCAGCGCGGCGCGATACTGCCGTGTCACTTCATTACCGATGGCAGTCACTTCCGCAATCATTCGATTGAGGCGACTCGTAAAACAACGAGTTTTCACTCGGCAATTAAAACTTGTTCGATTACTGCTCGGCTATTAAGTTAACGATAAACTTTTATTGGGAAGACTTCATCAACGTCCAATCGGTGTAAATCTCTTACTTCTGACACTACCTTGAAACGATCCGCTGTTCACTTCGCACCACATAAACATGTTACGAATGGTTCTTGTTCTCGAGTACCCATTTATTTTTATGTTTTGATGTTATTATCCCAATTCCAT
This sequence comes from Hyppa rectilinea, assembly GCA_951799385.1. Lineage (NCBI taxonomy): Eukaryota > Metazoa > Arthropoda > Insecta > Lepidoptera > Noctuidae > Hyppa > Hyppa rectilinea. Next base: position 15,277,037 of record OX637324.1, read on the forward strand.
TTTTTTTTTGCGGTTGGCGCATCAATATTATTTTTTCTTCCGTATTAGTTTTCTATCAGTCGACACCCTCGGCAGTCACCCTTCGTTTTAGCCATATAATTATCATCTTTCACACAGTCCACCCATCGCTTCTTTGGTCTTCCCTGTCCCACTCTTATAGCTATTCACATTTATTAAACTTTTAAGTTTTACATGACTGTGTCATTTATTTGCACGCACTGCTATATCTTCAAAACATTCTTCAGATCAGATCTTCCATAACGGAGGTCACAGCCCACACAATACTAGGCTTTCATAAAAGTATAGCAGACACACTTTACGCATATATCCCGCATATATTTTACGTACTCAGTACCTGTACGTAGACGCACGGTTGACATAAACTGGGCTTTCTTAATAGCATTCCCGTGTCGGGCGCGAGTAATGAGTAATAACGAATGCTGCAGTGCCAGTGTAGCAGTGTACCAGGGGCGCAGGGCACGCAGGAGATGGGCGCTTTATGAAGGCGGGGTAGGTGGTCGCTCATAAATGAGGAATATCATTGGTTGTAGAATCACTGCGCATTGTCTGGGAGTCGTGTGTGGTCTGTAGATAAGGCCTCACTAGGCTTGTTACCCGTGCTTAGTGTATTTACTCGGTTTTGAAGGAAGGTGGAATAATAGGTTTCAGCTCTCTGGTAACAAATTTAATGAACAGGGTACAGGTAATTTTGCAGTAACAACCAGTGATGTGCACGGAAGCGCAATGTTGAACTTATTGTTTGTAACTAACAGCAGAACTGTGGTGCTGACTGTTCCTTTGTTGATACCATTCAACATTTTGCTTTCAAAGACGAAAGATTATCTTTACCATTTCAGGATTTATACAGCTAAATCTCGCTGTGTAGTGAGGATCCCCAGTGTAAATGACACATGGAAAATTATATCTTTTTTTTTTCATTTTGCGATAGTTATCATCCGAGAATCCGGTGCGAGCCACAACAAACGAACTACGAGTCGTTCAACGTTTCGAAGACGGCGATTGTGAGACAGTAACGCCGCACTTACAGATAACAAGCGCATCAGACGCCTCCCATACTCACGTGAGCAGGGCTTGTGTATGCTTTACGACCAAATGGCATGAACATTAATTATTTGCTTACACGGAATACTACTCTACGAGTATGTTCAATAAAAATAACAAAGCGGTGTAAATAAAGTACAAACGTAAACTTTATTTGTAAATAGTTGGTGTTGGCGACCTGATCACCTGACTGACACACAAGGATAACTTCAGATCGAGGAAGCTGTATCACCTGACTGGCGGAGCTTAAGCTTCTGACATGCGAAGCTCACGACATTGACAGATAAAAGTTCTTCTGACTTTGAATAACAATACTAACTTGGTGATGACTAACAAAGCTGTAACACTTGACGTGCGGAGCTCATCTTTAAGAAGACGAAACTCTTAATGTTGACAGTTGATAAAACAATTTACTACGAAGCTAAAAAAAATGCCTAAGGTAGCACTCCCTATTAAAGCTTGGGCTCTTTTCAAATATACGATGACGAGGTTCGTGGACCATCCAGGACCTCTTAAAGAGACACGCCCTACACCAACCACTTACAGTACTGCTTTGAGAAATATAGTACGTATTTGTCCAAGCGCCCAGTTTAATATTTATAAATGTCTCATAACGTGACCGCCAATAGCCACACCGACTGTAAACCTCGCGATTAAACTCACCTCACAGACACTGTGGAGCGAGCCTGTGACATGCACCTCACAGGGAAATAAAACTATACTACAATTATTTATTCTGCAACAGGCGACCCGCCCCTACTTAGCATGGTTTAACGAGTTGACAAGCATAGAGATGTATTTTTTACGTCTAAGTTTATTGGTAGTGTAGGTATTTTGTATATATTATAAACCTTCCGGACTATATTCTCTAAATGATAGTGGAAACCGTATCAAAATTATTTGTATTGTACAGAAAAACAACGCGGTCACTCAAACAGACAAGAAATACAACTTTAAGTAATAATGAACGTACGAGTATGTAGATGACAGGTAGTTCGCGGCTCTCGGGCATTTATTGCGGGAAATCGAATCATAGAAAGAGGATCACACACAACGAATGATAGAGAACGACGCTCTACAATGCCGAGCTTTTTCTAAAATCTCGGCAGAACGGATTAAGATAAGATTTTGACATTCAAAGAGATTATAATCTGCATTAACACATAGGATAGTTTAGATCCCGGTAGAACGTTCCCGCAGGATATTTTTCAAAATCAACGCGGGCAAAGCCGCGGTAAAAGCTAATACGAAATACGGCTACGGCTCCCTATTTATCCTTTTTCTATCTTCAGTGGTCTCTATAGGTTTTCCGTTTGACACTAACACTAGTGTCAAACGGGAAACCTCCTGATAGATACACATCTATCAATATAATTAATTCTAAGTCCTGAGCTAAGCAATAACTTAGCGATATCTGGCACTAAAGAGCCTGCTTTATGCGCGCCACCTCGAGTCTCTCAAGTCGAACTCGTGTCGTTCAGCAGCACTGTCGGATGGCGTATCATAAACACTTATTAATGAGGAAATATTTGAAATTAATGAGCTGAAACCACGCACACGCAATATGAGGAATAAATGTATAAAGGTTTTATATTATTTACGATAATATTCAATTCATTATTCAAATATTAATAACTATAAATCGTGCATGATTGACGCAGCATATCCACTGTATATTGCATACTGCTACTGTTTTACATAAATACAATAAGTCAAATGTGGTAATTACTTTTAATATTAATGATACTGCAGCGCTGGCGAGCAAATTGTAATATAATTAAACCTTCACACTTATGCTGCAGAATAAAACTAAATCCTACAACATTCTGATAAGATTGAGTTTATAATGACAATAAATTGGCGCGAATGCAATTTAACAAAATGTCTAATGATCAACGTAATGAGAGAATGATTTACGATCGCAAAGAGATCGTATCGACTTGTCATCGCACCATTTGTTACGAGCTAATACACGTCCAGTAGATAGATGTGCTGCCCAGGCGCACGGCAGGCGCTACACAATCGTAAGCTCGACAACCTAGAAAACAATTGTAATAATTCGATCGTTCAGACAGAATCCACGAAGGAAACAGTCACACGCAGCGATTTGTAAAAAAAGTAAAGTGCAAAGTCAGATTGTGATCAAAAAGCAAAAAGTTAAGAACAACTCATGACCAAGCGATCTTGGTACCTACAACTCTCTACCAAACTTAATCTTGCGGAGACTGAGTTTGGCAGTGAGTTTTTAAACAACTAGACTAACTAGAAGTACTAAAATGTTTGACAAAAAAAAAATACTACCGTTACTAAACTACTACTTTACTAAAATATTAAGTTCACATCCTAGTTTTAGGCGAGTTTTAATTTGTAGTCGTTCCGCTGTACCAGAGCAACACAACACACAACACACGACAGCAACCCGTTACAAAACACAATACGGATTCTTACTCGTACCTAAAAAGTTCTATTACTCTAATCTGCAGTTCAAAGGAATTGAGTGGTGCTCATGACAAACTAATAACAGCCGCTTTTTTTTTTTTTGAGAATGGCATCTCGCAGTTCAACCAAAGGGTTGTCTACTGCCTAACCGGGCTTGCCTGTGGCTGCCACAAAAGAATTGAAGCCTCCAGCCAGGGCTTAATAAAAACTAAACCTAACTTACAAAACTAAGCGACTACACGCTAAGGGCACCCCCTGCGGGGTTCGGACCTCGGCTTAGGGCGTCGCTGGGGGGGGACAGCAAGGGACAGCTGGATCGGGGGTTTTTAAAACTACTGGCTCAGCGGCAACGCGGGCTGGCTCGAGCAAGGGTCGGGGGGATGATAGTGGACAGGGTCGTCGCGACGGGCCTCGACGGCGAGGACGGAACGACGGAAATTTGTGTGCTAATCTAATAGTGCTAATAGCCGGGTTGCTCTCCTGGAGGAGAGTGGTGGCATCGTCGGGGGCAATGAGGGTATGCCGTGGACGGCGAACCTTACTGATGCGGGACGGGGTGTATCGGGAGGCGGCCGCAATCAGGGGGTTGCGGTGCTTAATGGCAGTGTCAAAGAAACGCTTCGAGAGGCGTTTCATGAACTGCTGAACTGTGGGGAGTTTAAAGTTTACATGGAGGTCCATGTTACGGACGTAAAAGGGAGCTCCTGAGACCCTACGGAGGAACCGGTTTTGGAGTGTCTGCATTCGATGCAGATACTTGGGTTTGGCGTGCGCGAAGACGACGCAAGCGTAAGTCATAATGGGACGAATTACAGCCTTAATAACAGCCGCGCGAGTCGATTGAAAGTTAAGCTAACCATGCCGCGATCGATTAGTAGATGGATGACCATCCAGTACTAAACAATACCCTGCCGTGTCTCGGAAAGCCCCTGAAGTCGCTGGTAGAAGCTTTCATTAATAGATGTTTGAGTCGTAATGGGTAGTCAGGAGCCCAGAAGTTGGATAACCAGTCTTACTGCACCCAGTGACTGGGTTGTGGAGATCAAATAGGCAGTCGCTCCATATAGAATACCAGTATTTAGCTGCATTCGGTTAGACATAGTTGGGACAAGGCAGGCAGACTGAAAGCGACTGAAGCTACACTAGACTTACTGACAACTTAGTATTGATATGGAAAACCGCTCGTATCTACGGAGTGCTGTATTAATTCTATGTTACAATTTATTGTTCACAAGCATTGTCAAGCATAAGTAAAGCGCAGTAAATTACGACCGCGAACATTGTGTATTCGAGTAGGTATCGGTAATTATTGTGATTTATGTGTAAGACAAGTGATTACATTCATGTTATGTATCTGTAGTATTGACACGTGCCCTTGCGGCGGTGTGTGGGCGGAAGCCGGCCGTCGATAATTGTGGGATACTCTTAGCTTGGCAATATACTCTTTATTTAATTACAACCCACCCCTGCCTCACACGGTTGTGTACTACATAATATGTTTGTGTAAGTTTAAAATTAATTGAGTAAACACACAAAACTTCCGGATAAATTCTCTTATTCTTTTACTTATTTATAATATGTTAATGTAAACAAGGTGTAACCGAAAGGGTTTAAACATACAAAAGCATATGCTACAGACTACCAAACTCAACAACTTTTACTATGAGACCAACTCCGAAATTGCAAAAGTTGTTCAGGTTGATGGTCTGTAGCATATCATTTTCCATGTATATACCCGGTTTCCATAAACATTTCGGTCACACCCAGTAGATACATAAGTGTCAAATACTTTAGAAACCTAGAGTACAGTAACTTGAATGCATCGTTAACCGCATCTCCTCTTACCATCTGACCGGCTATCAAACGGTGGTATGTTGCGAACTGACAAAACAGCTACTGAAATAATAATGGCCACTAAAATCTATTCGTCTTATATCCTAAAAGCAGTCAGTTGTGTGAGCGCTTGGCTCGCATGTCTGCATCTCATCCGCGCGTGATATACGACGCGGCGGTCAGTTTAGTCGCAGTCGGAAGTGTCGCACGACTAGACGCAAACGCAGCTAGTCGTAAACTGACGTAACGCTCTCGTAAAACATAAGAACAGGGACACCATCAGTTTGTGGAGACCAAACGCTTTACCGATATCAGTCAAACGGTTAGTCTCCAGGATAGATTTTATTAGAAGAGAGTGAACCGGTCTACAAGAATAAGGCCTATGGCGTTTCCATAAGGATGACTTATGTAAAAAATGACGTGACTGGAGAGGGTACGATAGAGATGTTTGGAAGAAGAAAATAGGTTACGCCGTTCACAAATATTGTGACAAGAGCAGAACGGTGATGAAGTTTCCCATTTCAGTCAAGAATTAAATGAACCCAATCATTCTTAGGAACCATGTTTTAATAGACCCTAGGGGAAAAGGACACTAGAACATAAACGGTTATATTCAATCGGGACATATTACAGAATCCCATCGCCTGGTGGCACGGTACGGAACAGTACAACGCTCCGAAGCGAAGCTAACGCGTTCAGCGATGCTCCACATACTCCACAATACGCGAATATCGTCGTAGCGCAGCCACTGAAGCCAGCTGTCGATGCCGGGTCAGTACAGTGAAGAGATGCAGTAGGACCACTACTGAACAATCCATTCGAGGATTGAGGAACAACAAATTAAACAAATTCGTTTGTTTTCTATAGACTGTGAAAGATTTCGTCTCAGAGTACGATGGATCACTGCGTAGCACGGCTGCGTTGCATCGACTCTACAAAACTATGGGGTAAAACCATTTAAACGATAGATAGATTATCGGTAAGAACTATTGAAATAGAGAGTGAGGGGAAGGTACCTACTGAGATAGCGGTTAACCAGAGGTATAAGCAAGAAAGCGTACCCACAAATAAATTGCAATATTGTGTTAGCAAGGCTCGATGATGATGATGATTCTTATTTAGTAGTGCTAAGTCAGAGGCCCATGGGCAGCATAAAACTCTGACACCAGGTTAGTCATTAACCACACGAAGAAAAAGAAGAATTTAGTAGTGGTTATGAAGTGGATATTCTGCGTGTAGTCTGCGTTGCGGTCCACAGCACGCGCCGGGACGCGGACGCAGCGCGCACCACATCAATACGTCGGCGCGACGCTCGTGCAGTAACACCACTGACCTATATTATTTACATTATTCTGACCGCTCATCCGCTCATAAACAAATTATCGTTAAATCCATGTTATGCGGCATTCTCGAAATTGAATTTATTGGCATTAAATTGTGAGCTATCGTAAATATCGGATCTCACAACGTAAACCCTACGTGAAATATGTTTTTTTCAGTTTTCTAGAGTTGAAGGTAGAAAAGTGACCTATGTATTTTATTTGTAAATGACGCGACGGTCAGTGGGTAGTCCGATTTCCATAAACATTTAATGAAGACCAGTAGGTACCCTATATTACGCTGCTTTATTGCTATAATTAAGGATCTAATAACACGTCTGAAGTACCTCCTCCCACAGTTCTCGTCAATACCTCTTATTCAGTGAAACCACTGACAACAAACATTGTGCAACCTGCCGGCGCCGCGCTAAGTGATGCGCAAACGCCGCTCTGCCAGTGTGGCACGATACACTCACGACTTGCCCACACAGCTGATGCACTGACATTGAATACTAGAATCAAAAATATTTGTTTACAAGACGAACAAGAACTTGTGCAGATCACTTTAACAATCATCCTAAAATACATAAAACAAAGTTATTAGTGACGCTGACTGGCTGGCGTTGGTGCCTCGCCGGGGCGCGGCAGACGTACGTTTAGTTCTTTCCTTCTCTCTTCCTTGGAATCGCAATACAATACTGAGTTGAAAATGCAGTGCGCGCAAAATAATCGCCCGTGCGAACCGAGGAAAGGCTCTTGGACTGGCAGCTGGACTCTGGAGCGCAATGCCCAATTGCACAGTTGTCTAATTTGTACAATCACTTCTTGTAGATCTAGGTTCTGCTTCAACTACTGTAAGTTCTTTTATTTGTTTTCCTCAAAAGGTCATATCTCTCAGATGTCCTACTTCAACTTAAGTTAATGATATTTCACAATTATTTAGTGTCAGAAGAAAATGACTCTACACATCTGTACATGCTATCACATTTTAATATGAACCTAAAACGTGAATTATTATTGAATCTAATTGAAAATTTAAAATAACCATTCTCTCAAACAAGTAATCTATATTATATAAAAGAAAGTGGTGTTAGTTACACTATTTATAACTCAAGAACGGCTGGACCGATTTGGCTGAAAATTGGTGAGGAGGTAGCTTAGAACCAGGAGACGGACATAGGTAGGGTAGGTAGGGAAGGTAGCGTTGGTGCGTAGGTAGGTAGGGTAGTTAGGGTAGGTAGGGCAGGTAGGGTAGGTAGGGCAGGTAGGGTAGGTAGGGTAGGTAGGGTAGGTAGGGTAGGTAGGGTAGGTAGGGTAGGTAGGGTAGGTAGGGTAGGTAGGGTAGGTAGGGTAGGTAGGGTAGGTAGGGTAGGTAGGGTAGGTAGGGTAGGTAGGGTAGGTAGGGTAGGTAGGGTAGGTAGGGTAGGTAGGGTAGGTAGGGTAGGTAGGGTAGGTAGGGTAGGTAGGGTAGGTAGGGTAGGTAGGGTAGGTAGGGTAGGTAGGGTAGGTAGGGTAGGTAGGGTAGGTAGGGTAGGTAGGGTAGGTAGGGTAGGTAGGGTAGGTAGGGTAGGTAGGGTAGGTAGGGTAGGTAGGGTAGGTAGGGTAGGTAGGGTAGGTAGGGTAGGTAGGGTAGGTAGGGTAGGTAGGGTAGGTAGGGTAGGTAGGGTAGGTAGGGTAGGTAGGGTAGGTAGGGTAGGTAGGGTAGGTAGGGTAGGTAGGGTAGGTAGGGTAGGTAGGGTAGGTAGGGTAGGTAGGGTAGGTAGGGTAGGTAGGGTAGGTAGGGTAGGTAGGGTAGGTAGGGTAGGTAGGGTAGGTAGGGTAGGTAGGGTAGGTAGGGTAGGTAGGGTAGGTATCATAAATAAGACAGGACAACGTTTGTCGGGTCAGCTAGTTTAATATAAATGAACTGTTTATCAAATGGTCACACCGCGTCAATTCGCCGTATTGCAGCCATTAAATACAACTGTCAATGACTGGCCAATTGAAGTTGGCAGTCAACCGACACGATAACAACTTAACATACAATTAATAATTAATTTCCCTAATTTTGCCTAAACAAAGCCTTTACAAAATCCATTTACACATAAATAATAAAAGCACTTACAGTACCAATGTGAACTAGCCTTAAGTTCCCTATATCTGTGTATTACCTGCTTGTAATGCAACACATGCGCCGCTCATGTTTGAGATATGTATGTAGGGAAACGACGCGCTGTAATGACACCAGCACGAGACGGCGTGACCTGCGACCAAGTAATGATTGAGGGGCTTCGAGCTAACGAAACATTCGCTAATAGTGTTGTTAATAATGCATTGTCGCAAAAAATATTATGAATTAATACCTGCACCATTCTAAAGATTACCTACGATCAAACTGTTGAAGTCTCTTGTTTATTTGACCCCGTTTCATTTCATATGAAACATATTGACATTAACAAAATCGTCGTGTCCATTTGTGTGTACGCTACGTTTCACTAATACCAATTATTTTTTTCCAGATAAAATTGCGAAACCGGACGCTGACTGCACATTGCGCAAAATTCACAAAACAAAATAATGTAAACTCGAAACAAAACCGTTCAAAATAACAATGTGCCATTAAGTGTGGAGCCCAGTGGTCATAAACAAGGCGGGGCTGGACAAAACAAGTGACAATGAAAATGTGTTTAAAAAGATAAAAATGGCACAAATAATTAGGATGTGAAACATGTTGGAATGCGTGCGCGGCGCGAGCACTGCGGTACGCGCGCCGACCGAGCGAGCGCCCCCAGCGCGCACGCGCAGCGCCGCGCGGTGCGTGTGGCTGCTCGGGCTGCTGCACTGTGCCAGGTGAGCGTACCCGACTGCGAGACACACAAGTCTGGATTATGTTTTTCACGACCGATGTTTGTATGTGGCATCCTTTATTCCCTTGAAGCTACCTAACAACTGGATACAGGTCTGTATCGTTAATTATAATAATAGTAATGTCTTTCATTTAAATGATAAATAGTAGGTACCATGTCTATGTCAGTTATCAATATAAAGGCATTAGGAGACGATTACAAAAATATAATAAACTAGAAGCTTGAAGAACAAAAACCCGACTGCAACTGAAAAGTCCAATGTAGTTGTGGGTGGGACCTAGGGACACCAGATCTGAAAATGAACCAAAATAGTGAGCTTTGTTTTAAACATTTTTGACGCACTTTTTTTTTGTCTTGCTGTTGTGATTATCAAAACATTTAGTAAATTTGCCAAAAGACGATTCTTACGAAATTTGCATTGCAAATTACTAAAGTTAATTACTAACTAAAACGTTTAGTAAATTATTATTAATTTTATCTGCATAGGTGCTTGTTTATTAACGTTGTGCACTTCTATAAATAGCCAAGCACTAGGTTTATAACATAACATAATTATCACGACTGTATTCCCCGAAAGGTTAGGCAGGGGTATCCCTGTAGCACACACACATTTCGCCTATAATTAAGCTTCGTCTGATAGGGGGTTGGCTTACTGCCATCAACCGGCCCCAAATTTAATAACAGATGGAAAAACCGAATTAAACTGTCCGACCCGGGAATCGAATCCAAGACCTCATGCTCAGTACTAGCTCATGCGACCACTGGACCAACGAGGTAGTTAGTTAGTCGGCATTTAGGTTATTTCAACATTATTGAATTAAAAAATATTTTCTGCGAACTTTGGGAAATATGGCACCAAAATGGCTAGTATTTAGGCGCTACACTTACTGCAGCCAGTAGGAAATGCTCCGCATGCCGCGCGCTCGTTACACGCGAGCTATAATGTGTAGCGCTAGTGTTTACTACTGAAGTGAACTGTTCGGACGCATTTAGTTCACTCGTATAATTACCAAAAACGCACTCAACCACATGTGCATATCGTGCAGTACTTAACAATATACAATTTCGAGCAAGGATGACAAGTAACGCGTCTTTTGGTTGCGAGAAAATGATAATTATATTAATTTTATTGGAAAAGGTTTCGTCGCATTTTAACGGTCTTCACCTGAATTTGATATTACGATTGACGTTTAAAAAAAGCTCTGTATCCTTACAGTCGTTGTGTTTGAAGAACCTCAACATAAACAGCAGTGGTGTTCTGTATAAATCTCACCGTGAAAGTAGGTGAAGTGAGTTTATAGTGAGCTGTCCATCCCTAGAATGAGGTAGAACGACAGCTCACCTCACCACCGCGTCACCTATGTTATCACGGTGAGGTTTTTACAAAATCGATCGACAGTTATGATCGTGACTAACTGTCAATTATTTCGAAAAAATCTTACGACCAACACATAGAAATCACCCAAATAACGGCGCATGCCTTAATTGCAGATTCTTTCCTTATTAAGTGTGAACCAGTTGGACCGGTCCAAAAACAAATAAAATCCGATGTCATCCCGTGTCCGCTGGAACTGCTTCGATAAAGCTCAGTTTTATCGCGGATGTGTTCGCGAGGTATACATTGACACTACAACACTTCTTATTGCAAATGTTATCACCACCTTCGAGCGCTAAAAGGGCAAAATCTGAGTTTTATGCATCGTTTAAAATATTTTTGTTTCATATAAACATCGTTGATACGCACAATTATTCTGTAATAGGTAGACAAATAACAGAAGTATAATTAGATACGCTGTAAATGCTTATTTTCAAAAGAAGGCATACCTCCCTTCGTATTTACAAACCCGCGCTCCGAATCAACAAGCCCTGAAAGTAAATGGTCCCAATAGCAAATCGACGAACATTCCTACAATGATTATCCAATCGATTAATTACATTTTATCTCACCTATGAAACTTGTTTTAAAAACCATTAGCAGTCTATAACAAAGAACAAACTATCGAAATTAATATATTCATCATTCTAATCGGATGCTAATGTATTCGGGCACTTATCAAAGTTATCAAAACAGTAGTTACGGCAAATTGCTTAAAATCTAACAGCCGGTAGACACGCTACTAAATAACATCTCATCGGAATGCACGGCTTAATAAACCCCAAATCGTCATAGTCATAGAACAACGACGGTTTTGATAATTTTATATTTTTATATTTTGTCTTATAATGACATTATAAGTCGTGCTTTATAAGCCAATAACATTTTTTTACAAATATTATTTAAAACCACCCAGATACAGAGTTGGAATATTGACGGATTAGATTTTTAAACACAGTAAAATGACGTATTATAAATTTCGCCAGTGTACTGCGTTGAACCCTGCCCCCCGCTCCCCGCACGCGCGCGGCCTATGATTAGTACCGCCGATGTTCTAGGTGAGGTCACGCGTGTCAACATCTTGTTTCATCTCTCATTTTATTTCATGTTATTTGTATATTCAATATTCAGAACAGAGTTTATTTATTAAATTAAAGTTAATGATGTCGTCGAAAAGGTCCCTAAAGATATTAGCCTTATTAAACACCGTGAATAAAAATGTAAACAACCAACAAGTTGACGAATTTTCTGCAAATGAGATCGAAGAACAGTTTTCTCATACAACAGGTAAGTTATTATTGCCTCTTTAAATATTTTATTTCGAATTTTATACGCTATTTTAGGTGACATTTGATTTTTTATTAAATTTCCGCTGTACAACGACGGTGAGTCAAATCCGTCGTTGTTCGTGGAAATCTGAAGTAGCCAGTTAGTGTATCACGATTTACTAGTGAATACTAATTTTATTACTTCTCTATCTTGTGCAGCGTTTTTGATAATTAACGCACTCAGTTTATTTTTCGGTGTCGAAAATTAGAATCCAACATTGTTCTACGTACTTATAATGAACGCATGATACAAACCGTCATTTTTTTACGGATAAGCGCACGTCGGATGTGCACAACTGCCGTTATTCTTTGTGCAGATTTTCTTATACGTCGTTATTTTATTATTATTTTACAATTTCAATGAAATTTTTATCATTTCATTTTATTTAATCAGTTTACACTTTTGGAACATAATTATTTCAAAATATGAAATTTTATTTTACAGTTGAAGAACACCGTTTTTCGCCATTACTACCAGGAGCTGATGCAATGCTATCGTCTGAAGAAATGCAAGGTGTGTGGGCTGACGTATTTTCAAGAAATGATTATCAGGAAGACTCGGTCATGGTTACTGATCTCCAAGACAAATCCCCTGTAACGACACCCTTGCAAGTACATGATGTTATTACTGAAGATGCCTTTATGCCTACAGACCCTATGACTCCCGAAAATATCAGTAATTGCCCACAATCACTGCATTCTCAACATGATCAAGAGTCTCCAATGCCATTGACTCCCATTTTCAGTAATTTACTAGATCAACCTACACCTTCTACAGTTAGTCATAATAATATTGAAGAGCCTGAGCTGCAATCGGCAGTACAAGATACGCCAGTCCCATCCCCTGTTAATAGACATGCAAAATGTGATGACCCTTTTTGCTGCTTACACGAACCTGATGAGTATGCCTGTCCATCATCAGTAGATACTCTGGGTACGAACTCTAATCAGCCGTCTCCAGAACCCAGTGCCTTGCTTAGGAATAGAGGGAAAAAAAGAGTTCGTAACAGTGAAAATTGGGGGGATATAAAGAGAAAAAGACTGAAAAATCAAGGGAAGACTTATTGTTCAAAGAGAGGGCGTACTGTTGATGCAAAAACCATGGGTCTGCCTTGTCAATGTAAATTTAAATGTGCCAGTAAACTTTCAGAAAAAGAGCGACTTGTTGTATTTACAAAGTTTTGGGAATTAGGTGTAAGAGAGCAGCAATGGTTGTATGTTGCTAACTACACCACGAAACAACACAAAGCTAGGACATTCCGGCGGGAACTAAAACACCAAAGAGAGTTTACATATAAATATTTCTTACCAAAGAAAAACAATGACAATGTTGGTTATGAAAAAATTAATGTTTGCAAAACTATGTTTTTAAATACCCTGGGCATCAGTGAACGACTGACAAGAACCGCATGGATAAAGTATGATGGTAGCACGGCTATAGAACAAGACTTGAGAGGGCGTCATAGTAATCACAGAAAACTGATTACTGACGAAATGCTACTATCTGTGTGTGCTCACGTTAATTCGTTTGTGCCAGTTCAGTCGCACTACTGTCGAAAGTCGTCAAAAAGACTGTACTTAGATGGAAGTCTGAGTATTGCTCGAATGTTTAAAATGTATAAGGAGTGGCCTGACCTGGAGAAATATCCAAACAAAGCTACAACTCTTCGACAGTACCGAGATATTGTAAACAGAAAGTTTAATCTTACTTTTCATATCCCAAAAAAAGACACTTGTGACCAATGCCATATATTTAAACAAATTGATAACCCTTCAGAAGAAATCAAAACAGACTATAAAAAACATCAAGCAAACAAAAATATTGCAAGGGAGCTAAAAAACAATGACAAGGTAGAAGCTATACAGTCCAATGGAACCATTTTATGCGCGACATTTGATTTTCAAAAGGTCCTAACCTGTCCCCATGGTCAAATGAGCGTACTTTATTACAAACGCAAACTATCTTGTTATAATTTTACAATTTATAACATGGCTTCTAAAGAGGGCTACTGTTATGTATGGGATGAGAACGTTGCAAAACGTGGTGCAAATGAGGTTGCTAGTTGCCTTTACGAATTTATCAAAGATTTTTCAGGAAAGGGATTTAAAGATTTCAGGTTTTGGTGGGACAACTGCGGCGGTCAAAACAAAAACCGAATTATATTTGCACTATATACACATGCAGCAAGGGAGTTTGGTGTCTCCATAACTCATCGGTTTTTAGAAAAAGGCCATACCCAAAACGAGGGTGATTGTGTTCATTCTGTCATAGAAAGAGCTGGGGAACACAAACTTATTTACACTCCAGAAGAGTGGAAGATTTTGATAAGATGGGCAAAATCTGAAAACCCATACGAAGTGCGAGATGTATCTCAGGATATGGTTTATGATTTTAAAGACCTACTAAAAAATAAGAATTGGACTAAAAATACGGTGAATGAAAAAGTCTCATGGGCAAAAATTAAGGAGATATATGTTCAAGAAAGCCACCCCAATAAAATACAATACAAGTATAGTTTAGACGATGAATACATGATTTTGATAACACGTAAAGAGACAAGAAACCGTGCATTTATTCTTAAAAAAGCATATTTTGAACCGATCGCCATTTCTAAAGACAAATATAAAGATCTAATGAATCTGTGCGAGACTGGGATTATACCCATCAAGTATCACGAATATTTCAAAGCTCTGACACATGGCCATACTACCGTATCTGAAACTGATGATGATTCTGAATAAAACTGCATAATTAAAAGAAAAGGTACTCAAATATTTTAAGAGTAACGTTTGAGACTGATTATATTACAATATTTTAAGAGTAAGGTTTGATACTGATTATACTATACTGATATTAATAAGCAATAATGTTCCTCATTCTATTTTTTTTTTAAACTAACTACTGTTTGGTTAGGATTTTTCTTTGGTTACTTACTGATTTTTAAAACGATTGATCTCTTATTTTTAGTGTCACAAAGTTGATTTTTGTGTTTTTAAAGTTTATCTGATTATACAATATGTTTAAAATAAGTGAATAAATGTAAGCCAAATTATAATAATATATATTTTTCATTTACTAACCTACCAATTTGAAAACCGTCACTTAATTTTGTTTGAGATTTCCTAAAACATCGACGGAAGTTACTTTGCGTCATGTGAAATAAGAAGAAAATCCGCAAAATAACGACGTATGATAACATACGACTCATGAGTGTTCATAGAACAATGACGCATGTGATATTTTATAAAATTGAGTAATATTAGGAATCTAACTTGTAGGACATATTATAAATATACAGAAACAGAACAACATATATGTAAATTTCAAGCAGATCACATTAGTGGTTTCTAAAATATTCCCTAAAACCCAATTGATAAACAGTTTTGTGGCGTATTGTAAAGTTACTGTTTTGCAGAACCGTCTTTGTTCTACGACTATGACGAAATCATCTCAAACGTACATCAACTTTTAATAAGCCAGCGAGAAGAGATTGATCGAAGAAATACAAAAGAAATCGATCCAACAAAAGGTTGCACCAACAATACCACCGGACCCCGTAATTACAGATAATAAATCCGCAAATTGTGGATCGAACCAATTTTAAGTTCACAAAAACTGACAAAAAACAAACATGATCAAATCTTGGTGAACATCAAACCTATTAAGTCTGAACATTGACGGGAGCAGTAATGTATTTGTCAACGTACTGTTTTTTTTATCAAATTAACGTGAACGTGTGCGTTGGCCCAAAATTGTGGGTTGAAGACTCGAGAGCCGGGAGCGGCCAATTATGATGTTTTTGTTGTCTGTAATGGGTGCTTGTTAAAAGTCATTCGTGCGTGTACCTGCTGCCAGCGCCTCGCTGCACCGTTGTATGTATGATTCACTGCGATCCCTATCTAATTTCCATATTTTAATGTTAACTACCCTTCGGAAATTACATTCTTTGCCCACATCCTTCTAACCACACCCAAGATAGCATCTTAAGAATTTGCATGCCTGTCAAACTGCACCACAGCTCGCTCAACAACTATGTCGAAAAAGCTATCGATCTCAGACATTTGCGTTTTATGAGCCATTACAAGACACTTGTTCAATTTCTTCTATTCACATAGAATGCTCAGAGAACTTTAACAGCTCCACAAAAGATCATTCTTGTGATGTAACTCGACGCTGACGGCGAAACCCATCATTACTGCCAATGCTTTTAACTAAACCACATAAGGGCAGTCTGAAATCATCTTTATGTTCCGCAAGTGAATAAAACTAGACTCTACCCCGTTGAACTAGAACTTAAAATGTATTGTTACTAGACGTGATTATGACAGTCGATCATTTCCGATTTTGAATTTATCAGCCCCGCCCATTCGCCCACGAGTCCGTATACGCCTTTTCATACAAAACGGTCGAGTTAACGTTTAGCTGTGTAGGTTTTCGTTGGGGCGTCATAACGCAAACGTGCCGTGGTGGATGAGGACGACTCGGAACTGCATCATAAAATAAATATAGAAGTCAAATTAATCAAATGATAACTAGCAAAACGCTACAATAAATTGTATTGCTAGAAATAGACCTTCTGGATCTTTTTATTCTGTGCACAATGGGTCAGTTTCCAGCATAGCATTGCGCGGACGGCGGACAGCGCCGCCGCCGCAGAGGTGTGTGACGCAACCTTGTTAGCGCGTATTATTACAATACATTCATTATAATAGACTTTTTATAGCAACAACGGTATATTATTTGAATCGAGTTTAAATTAGATGATGGCGCCCAACGATTAGCTGCATTCCGAGAACAGTTCTTAGTAATATTTAAGCGAACAAATATTTTCCTCTATAATTTGTCTGGACCATCAATAGCTGTTATTTGCTATGATTCTGAGAAATATGCTTTCGAAGAAATGATCGATTTCTATGTAAATCTAGCTAGAGGACCTCGTGACCAAATAAGTACGGATCGATCCATCAGGTTAAGCTACGCTTGCCGGGGTCGATCCGTGGATGGGTGATCTTTACAAATCGAGACTCCTCCGTGCCTCGAAAAGCACTCTATGCGGTTGGTCCCGGCTGTCATTCGTATATCTTTGACAGTAATTACGGGAAGTCAGAAGCCTGAAAGTCTGACAGCGAGTCTTACCAAGGGGTAACGTATTACCCAGTTACTGACTGGGTTGTGGAGGTCAGATAGGCAGTCGCTCCATGTAAAATTCTGGTATTCAGCTGCATCCGGTTAGACCGGACAGGCAGATTTATTTTAAATCTAACGATGGAGTACTTTGTTACAGTTCATAAATGTACCCAAATCAGAAAGCGAAGTACTTAAAACACGATCAAAGAGGAGGTGGCTGGTGAGCACACTGTAGAGGTGAAAATTTAAGAGTATACGCGATTCAGCATCACCTATCGACTGGAGCCGAGCCGAGATATTCAGCGTCACCGGGCCCTGCGTGCCAGCTCAGTTGCCTTCTCAGTTCAGAGCGCTAAGTGCGTGTAAAGAAGTTTTCACTTCAAGAATAAATCAAAGCTATCTTCCAACCAGACTATCGACATCGATAACAAACGATCAGACCGAACGCACGAGCAGGATAAAATAAAACAGTCGCGGCCAATTTCTATGAACAACAAAAAACTCGGCGTCGGTCAAATGGCGAGAGATAAGGATGCTGCTAGCTCACTGCGGACGTCTATAAATCTGCGAGCCCTTCCGAGAACACGACACTCAATCTAATAGCCTTCGATTTTAACAAATTGCTAACCGGACATAAATCATCGGAAAATGTCGTGAGTGCTATTTTATGAACATTTTACTACTTATCATTATCATCCTGACTTTATCCCAATTTATTTCTGGCGGCCGCCACGTGTGTTTGTCTTCGATACTTCTGTATTAGTCGTTATCTCGGCAGTCACCTCCTTCAGCCATATCATATCCTCACCTTGCACACAGTCCATCCATCGTTTCTTTGTTCCCCCTACTCTTATAATCCACATTCACTCAAAACTTCCCTGACGTCATTTTCTCCACACCTTCTGTATATAAACATTTACTACAACTGTGTTGTAATCTTACTTTATGCAAATTATTTGGTTGTAACTTGTATATTTTTGATATTTAAAAATAAAATTTATATACCGGTAAAAATAAGGATGCAATAAAACGAATGGCATCCGTAGTGACCGTAGTGGCAACTCCTTTGTCCACGTTGTGACCGCTGCACCGCACGGTACCTGGCGAAGTGTTGAGATGCTATCGTCACCGGAACGCCACTGTGTAGTTAGGCCCGGTACACGCGGCCGATTATTTTTCGCGGCAAGAATTGAAAATCCAAGTGAGATAATTTTATGCACTTGATATGCGCTCTGTTGCATTTGAAGAATCCTCTCGGCTTAATGTAGAGAGTTGAAAATCCAATGCGCCATTAAAAAATTCCTTAACCTAGGGTTACACAAAGTTTATTGATATAATAAAAGGCTAAAGTACATTGAAATATTTTTTGCGCATTATTGAGTGCGTTAAGAAAGACTTGTTGTCGGTAGAAGTACGGTTACTGTGCCACAGAGATACATCATGGAACCAGATGGTTTTTTAGGTTGTTAATAATAAGAGTTTTTAATCTAATAAGTCTACAGCCATTGATGATAATTACAACACACTACTACTACATCCTGAAATAGTTGACATACTACTCTGTCAAGAAAGTACCGGGAAAAGATCAATAATACACAAAATGTCTGTTATTCATCCAAATTTATTTTATCACCTTCAAAGTATGCTCCTTTAGAAACGATACACTTGCGCCAACGAATAATCCATTCATCAAAACATTTTTTAAACGCTGCTTCCGGAATTGAGTTCAGTTCTCGCCGCGAATTCTCCTTTTTCGGTTTCGGTTCAGTTGGAAGGCGCCACTCCGAAGCTTGTTGACTAGTTTGCATGTCAAACTCGTAAACCCACGTCTCGTCACAAGTAACAATGCGTTTCATGAATGTTGGGTCCGAACTGACTCGTTCTAGCATGTCCTCAGCGACTTTCATGCGATTGAGTTTTTGGAGAAAATTCAGATCTTTTGGGACTAGCCGAGCAGCAACATGTTTCATACCCAAATGATTAGTTAAAATGGTACGGATCGACTCGTGAGATACAGAAAGTTTGGCGGCTATCTCTCTCAGAGTTGAATGGGGATTTTCAGTCACTATTTTCTTCACTTTTGCGATGTTAACTTCAGTTGCAGACGTTGACGGCCTACCAGAGCGAGGCAAATCTTCCATCACATCTCGACCGCTTTTGAACGCTTTGAACCACTCATAAGCACGAGTTTTTGATAAAGTCCTTCTGTAACATTTTCAGTGACTCCGAACACGAAATTCCATTGGCGATGCAAAATTTAAGACAAACTCTTTGTTCGATATTTTTGTCCATTATGAAATTCGCAATACACACTATATATGATATTACTAAAACCAGCACTGTATTTAATATAAATAACAGATGCAAATCAAACTCCGCGCCAAAATGGAAAACAGTTGTGCCAATCTAACAACTACAAAAAAACCAAAAATTTGAATTTGGAACCATAAACAAAGCATCCATTCCCGATACTTTTTTGACTGAATGTATGTATCACTGAAGATGGAAGGCTTCATTCTCGTGTGTTGATCGAAACGCCTCGCCATTAAGCCGTTTACTTTTATTGTCATTGGATACTGAGACTGAACTAAGCTGATAGCCATTTATATTCGACTGATTTTAAGTATGTCCACCTCTCCATAAAACCAGATCACCTCACATTACTCTTGAACACAATAATATCGTTTAACACAGGTTAACTGTCGCGGCATGCAACACGTGGCCGGCTGAACATCTCACTGCGGACGACTCCTCGCCCGTTACAAACAAATTAACTGCCTTTAATAGCCGACGAGCCTTCGAGCTTAGGGCGACGTCACACTTGACGTGAGGACAAGCTATGTGAACATACATTACCGGAAGAAAATTAAAACAGATCATAGTTTGAAAAAAAAAGAGGGCTTTTGTTAAAAGAATATTATTGGCCCATAGTAAACCAAAGAAAGTTCAGAAGTTGTCTATGTTGATTAGATAGCAGCAAAGAATTTTTTTCCAAACAAATACATTATGTGCTCAACACACAAGTTTATAGAAAACACTTTATCTATACTAAAGCTACGTTTTCCTAGAAGAGCGGAGGCCGCCACATAGCGGCCGAAGTGACGGCTGTCATGAAAATTATAGCACCGGTTCGACTTTACGGTGCCAAAAACGATTTCTAGGGAAACACTCCAACTTACATTCATAAATAACATTTCAGTGCTAAAACTCCGTGCGTTGAAATTATTCGTCGATTATTAAAAACAAACTAAGCTGTTCTATACATTTTCACTTCGTAGGTATTACACTTTTGTTCTCGCTTCGCTTTCAGTGTAGCACTAGCGTTACACTAATACGGCGTTAAATGTTAACGAAGTGGCGTGTAATGTAGTAATTTATTAAAGTTTAACGTTGTTATGTTGGTAATGTCTTCGTAATAATGTTCGTAACAGTGTCGGTAATAGTGGCGAGATAATTCTCCGGCGCCTTGTTAGTGTTAGTGGCCCATCGTGTACACGACACCATTGTATGGCCGCAGCTGTCTTAGCTCAGTGTACCTCGAACTTCATTGAAGTGACATGCCGACCATTTATTGAAAGTAGTATTCGTTTTGTATTTTTAGTTCCTCAGTCTCGAAGAGGTCAGCTAGTTCTAGAGTTGCCAACTTCAAGTTTTATTTAAAAAATAAAACCATAATGTATTTTTTTATGGTGCTCAAGGGATAGCGGTGCCGAGCTTGGGACCGACGCTTTCTCCGTTTTGTAGCTTTAATGTTAATTTAAATTTATTTTTAAAACAATTATTTACAAACTACTACTGATCAGTAAATCAATACTCAATCATTGATTGCTTCCACAATGTGAACTTAAATGGTAGGTTATAGTAAAGTATGAACTGTAAGTAGAGTGGAGTAGCGTGCACTGGAGTGGAGTATGAGTTGGGAGGGGGCTTCTATTTGACTGCTTAGTGTTGATATACTTAAAATGTAATGTTGAAAATACTATATTTCGTAAAAACCCAGGCAGTAATGAATTTTTCGTACAATTCATTAAGTAAATCAATGGCGAAATTACACTATATTTTGAGGGCGCAATAGTGATGAAACTATTAACAGGTAGGTACTGTTACTGACACGAGTGCCGTAACGATTTTTTTTGTGAATGTCAACTAGCAGGCCCGGACAGCCAGGACTGGCTCGTGGGTGCCTCAATAAAACGTGGCCTCCAGTCAGGAATGGTTGAACGCTACGGAAACTGTACTTTTATAGTCACACTGACTTAATGTTTCAATTTATTCGCGCGTTCTCACAATTTGATATGTAATTGACATAAGAGGGATTTCTCATTTTACGGATATGACCAGTGTACTTGTAGCGAGCATTGTGGGCGCACATTCTTAAAGAATAATGTGTTACACGAGTAGCCTGCAGGCATATCTGCACATACTGGTGTGGAAGGACATTTTAGAGTTATTTATTTAGTGTAAATCTGTCCCTATTGTCAACTTTGACCATTCGGTCGATTGTCAACTTTGACCATTCGGTCGATTCTGTAAAACTCTCACCGTGAAAACATAGGTGCAGTGAGCTGTAGTTCCAACCGATGCTAGGGATGCCACTACTGACAGCTGACTTTAAACATAGGTGCAGTGAGCTGTAGTTCCAACCGATGCTAGGGATGCCACTACTGACAGCTGACTTTAAACATAGGTGCAGTGAGCTGTAGTTCCAACCAATGCTAGGGATGCCACTACTGACAGCTGACTTTAAACATAGGTGAAGTGAGCTGTAGTTCCAACCGATGCTAGGGATGCCACTACTGACAGCTGACTTTAAACATAGGTGAAGTGAGCTGTAGTTCAAACCGATGCTAGGGATGCCACTACTGACAGCTGACTTTAAACATAGGTGAAGTGAGCTGTAGTTCCAACCGATGCTAGGGATGCCACTACTGACAGCTGACTTTAAACATAGGTGAAGTGAGCTGTAGTTCCAACCGATGCTAGGGATGCCACTACTGACAGCTGACTTTAAACATAGGTGAAGTGAGCTGTAGTTCCAACCGATGCTAGGGATGCCACTACTGACAGCTGACTTTAAACATAGGTGAAGTGAGCTGTAGTTCCAACCAATGCTAGGGATGCCACTACTGACAGCTGACTTTAAACATAGGTGAAGTGAGCTGTAGTTCCAACCAATGCTAGGGATGCCACTACTGACAGCTGACTTTAAACATAGGTGCAGTGAGCTGTAGTTCCAACCGATGCTAGGGATGCCACTACTGACAGCTGACTTTAAACATAGGTGCAGTGAGCTGTAGTTCCAACCGATGCTAGGGATGCCACTACTGACAGCTGACTTTAAACATAGGTGAAGTGAGCTGTAGTTCCAACCGATGCTAGGGATGCCACTACTGACAGCTGACTTTAAACATAGGTGAAGTGAGCTGTAGTTCCAACCAATGCTAGGGATGCCACTACTGACAGCTGACTTTAAACATAGGTGCAGTGAGCTGTAGTTCCAACCGATGCTAGGGATGCCACTACTGACAGCTGACTTTAAACATAGGTGAAGTGAGCTGTAGTTCCAACCAATGCTAGGGATGCCACTACTGACAGCTGACTTTAAACATAGGTGCAGTGAGCTGTAGTTCCAACCGATGCTAGGGATGCCACTACTGACAGCTGACTTTAAACATAGGTGAAGTGAGCTGTAGTTCCAACCGATGCTAGGGATGCCACTACTGACAGCTGACTTTAAACATAGGTGAAGTGAGCTGTAGTTCCAACCAATGCTAGGGATGCCACTACTGACAGCTGACTTTAAACATAGGTGAAGTGAGCTGTAGTTCCAACCGATGCTAGGGATGCCACTACTGACAGCTGACTTTAAACATAGGTGAAGTGAGCTGTAGTTCCAACCGATGCTAGGGATGCCACTACTGACAGCTGACTTTAAACATAGGTGAAGTGAGCTGTAGTTCCAACCAATGCTAGGGATGCCACTACTGACAGCTGACTTTAAACATAGGTGAAGTGAGCTGTAGTTCCAACCAATGCTAGGGATGCCACTACTGACAGCTGACTTTAAACATAGGTGAAGTGAGCTGTAGTTCCAACCAATGCTAGGGATGCCACTACTGACAGCTGACTTTAAACATAGGTGCAGTGAGCTGTAGTTCCAACCGATGCTAGGGATGCCACTACTGACAGCTGACTTTAAACATAGGTGCAGTGAGCTGTAGTTCCAACCGATGCTAGGGATGCCACTACTGACAGCTGACTTTAAACATAGGTACAGTGAGCTGTAGTTCCAACCAATGCTAGGGATGCCACTACTGACAGCTGACTTTAAACATAGGTGAAGTGAGCTGTAGTTCCAACCGATGCTAGGGATGCCACTACTGACAGCTGACTTTAAACATAGGTGAAGTGAGCTGTAGTTCCAACCAATGCTAGGGATGCCACTACTGACAGCTGACTTTGAACATAGGTGAAGTGAGCTGTAGTTCCAACCGATGCTAGGGATGCCACTACTGACAGCTGACTTTAAACATAGGTGAAGTGAGCTGTAGTTCCAACCAATGCTAGGGATGCCACTACTGACAGCTGACTTTAAACATAGGTGAAGTGAGCTGTAGTTCCAACCGATGCTAGGGATGCCACTACTGACAGCTGACTTTAAACATAGGTGAAGTGAGCTGTAGTTCCAACCGATGCTAGGGATGCCACTACTGACAGCTGACTTTAAACATAGGTGAAGTGAGCTGTAGTTCCAACCAATGCTAGGGATGCCACTACTGACAGCTGACTTTAAACATAGGTGAAATGAGCTGTAGTTCCAACCAATGCTAGGGATGCCACTACTGACAGCTGACTTTAAACATAGGTGAAGTGAGCTGTAGTTCCAACCAATGCTAGGGATGCCACTACTGACAGCTGACTTTAAACATAGGTGAAGTGAGCTGTAGTTCCAACCAATGCTAGGGATGCCACTACTGACAGCTGACTTTAAACATAGGTGAAGTGAGCTGTAGTTCCAACCGATGCTAGGGATGCCACTACTGACAGCTGACTTTAAACATAGGTGAAGTGAGCTGTAGTTCCAACCGATGCTAGGGATGCCACTACTGACAGCTGACTTTAAACATAGGTGAAGTGAGCTGTAGTTCCAACCAATGCTAGGGATGCCACTACTGACAGCTGACTTTAAACATAGGTGAAGTGAGCTGATGTTCCAACCAATGCTAGGGATGCCACTACTGACAGCTGACTTTAAACATAGGTGAACTGAGCTGTAGTTCCAACCAATGCTAGGGATGCCACTACTGACAGCTGACTTTAAACATAGGTGAAGTGAGCTGCAGTTCCAACCGATGCTAGGGATGCCACTACTGACAGCTGACTTTAAACATAGGTGAAGTGAGCTGTAGTTCCAACCGATGCTAGGGATGCCACTACTGACAGCTGACTTTAAACATAGGTGAAGTGAGCTGCAGTTCCAACCGATGCTAGGGATGCCACTACTGACAGCTGACTTTAAACATAGGTGAAGTGAGCTGTAGTTCCAACCAATGCTAGGGATGCCACTACTGACAGCTGACTTTAAACATAGGTGAAGTGAGCTGCAGTTCCAACCGATGCTAGGGATGCCACTACTGACAGCTGACTTTAAACATAGGTGAAGTGAGCTGTAGTTCCAACCGATGCTAGGGATGCCACTACTGACAGCTGACTTTAAACATAGGTGAAGTGAGCTGTAGTTCCAACCAATGCTAGGGATGCCACTACTGACAGCTGACTTTAAACATAGGTGCAGTGAGCTGTAGTTCCAACCGATGCTAGGGATGCCACTACTGACAGCTGACTTTAAACATAGGTGCAGTGAGCTGTAGTTCCAACCGATGCTAGGGATGCCACTACTGACAGCTGACTTTAAACATAGGTGAAGTGAGCTGTAGTTCCAACCGATGCTAGGGATGCCACTACTGACAGCTGACTTTAAACATAGGTGAAGTGAGCTGTAGTTCCAACCAATGCTAGGGATGCCACTACTGACAGCTGACTTTAAACATAGGTGAAGTGAGCTGTAGTTCCAACCAATGCTAGGGATGCCACTACTGACAGCTGACTTTAAACATAGGTGAAGTGAGCTGTAGTTCCAACCAATGCTAGGGATGCCACTACTGACAGCTGACTTTAAACATAGGTGCAGTGAGCTGTAGTTCCAACCGATGCTAGGGATGCCACTACTGACAGCTGACTTTAAACATAGGTGAAGTGAGCTGTAGTTCCAACCGATGCTAGGGATGCCACTACTGACAGCTGACTTTAAACATAGGTGAAGTGAGCTGTAGTTCCAACCAATGCTAGGGATGCCACTACTGACAGCTGACTTTAAACATAGGTGAAGTGAGCTGTAGTTCCAACCAATGCTAGGGATGCCACTACTGACAGCTGACTTTAAACATAGGTGAAGTGAGCTGTAGTTCCAACCAATGCTAGGGATGCCACTACTGACAGCTGACTTTAAACATAGGTGAAGTGAGCTGCAGTTCCAACCGATGCTAGGGATGCCACTACTGACAGCTGACTTTAAACATAGGTGAAGTGAGCTGTAGTTCCAACCGATGCTAGGGATGCCACTACTGACAGCTGACTTTAAACATAGGTGAAGTGAGCTGCAGTTCCAACCGATGCTAGGGATGCCACTACTGACAGCTGACTTTAAACATAGGTGAAGTGAGCTGTAGTTCCAACCAATGCTAGGGATGCCACTACTGACAGCTGACTTTAAACATAGGTGAAGTGAGCTGCAGTTCCAACCGATGCTAGGGATGCCACTACTGACAGCTGACTTTAAACATAGGTGAAGTGAGCTGTAGTTCCAACCGATGCTAGGGATGCCACTACTGACAGCTGACTTTAAACATAGGTGAAGTGAGCTGTAGTTCCAACCGATGCTAGGGATGCCACTACTGACAGCTGACTTTAAACATAGGTGAAGTGAGCTGTAGTTCCAACCGATGCTA
This sequence comes from Hyppa rectilinea, assembly GCA_951799385.1. Classification (NCBI taxonomy): domain Eukaryota; kingdom Metazoa; phylum Arthropoda; class Insecta; order Lepidoptera; family Noctuidae; genus Hyppa; species Hyppa rectilinea. The sequence goes on from OX637324.1 coordinate 15,303,375, forward strand.
GGGATGCCACTACTGACAGCTGACTTTAAACATAGGTGAAGTGAGCTGTAGTTCCAACCGATGCTAGGGATGCCACTTCTGACAGCTGACTTTAAACATAGGTGAAGTGAGCTGTAGTTCCAACCGATGCTAGGGATGCCACTACTGACAGCTGACTTTAAACATAGGTGAAGTGAGCTGTAGTGCCAACCGTTGCTAGGGATGCCACTACTGACAGCTGACTTTAAACTCACTTCCCCTACGTTTTTACGGTGATATTATTTTACTGAATAGCACTACTGCTGCGATTGTTTACCTACTTAACATAATTGTAGAGGTGGGACATAATTGATCAATCACTGGCCAACAACAAACTCAAGTAAATACAATGTCTCAATTTAATATACCTACTAATTCAATAAATAGGAGATTCAGCTAAGATTCCCTGACTACTGAGTTAAATAAAAATAATCAAACACCACATAACATACATAACATATTATCTCGCCTGTAATCCTCGCGAGGTAAGGCACAGGTGTACCACTCGGTACCCAGTAGATATAATCGGTACACCCATATTCCCACCATATTTCGCTGGTGAATTGTATGTGTGTTTAAATCGGTTATATTATAAGGGGCGACCTATTGCGTTCAACCAGCCACAAATCCAGACTCCCTACCGAACTCCGAAAGCGATACACCGCTTCTTGCTGGGTAAGAGTTGGCGTGGCCGTGCACCGCGGTGTAACGATACGAGATACGTTTGTAACATTTGTCTTCTTTCATCTATATTATATTACATTGTTCAAAATTCTTGTCCTTAGTAAAATAGAATAATTGCATGTTGTGTTTACCTGTAATTGGGTGTGCAGTAGAACTAAGGTCAATTGCTATGTATTTTCTATGTATGTATCGCTGTAACATCTGTTGGTAAACCATAATAAATAAATAAAAAAATAAACATTATTGTACAACCTAACCTAACCCTCTGAGCAATACGGGCATTCTATTCGATTGTACAATAATGTTACAAACGTATCTCGTATCGTTACACCGCGGTGCACGGCCACGGCACCTTTTATCCAGCAAGAAGCGGTGTATCGCTTGCATGGCAGCGTATGAAGACATTCATTATGAGATTATACCGCGTTACTCATCATTAGGGCTGCCTCCGCCGCCTGCCATCCAGTTGCGCCAGTTTATGACTTCTTTAGCTTTGTTGGCGTGTTCTTGCTCCGGTGTGGGCTTGGACAGCTTTTGTCGGCTGTGGAGGGAGTCTCAATGCCCTATCCAATAGTGTTTCACGAAAGCTAATGAAATGACTGATGACACTTGACCCATCGCAGTCGTGATACATCGGCTAATAGCAGGGATTGCCATTTATGACAATGTCAACAAACAATAAAATATTATACCTAAGTATATATTTAGATACACTTGAAAAATATTACATACAACATGCATCTAATACTGACATAAATAAATCAGATACAAGAATGTAAGGGAGCTCATCGGGCATCACAAAATTCGTCCCCATCGCGGTTGATGGGGGTAAGTCCAAAAGCTGACAACGTTGCCACCTTGGATGGCAATGCTGCTTCTTTAACCTATAAATTAGCCGGCCCTGTGGTCACATGAAAAGCCGACCAACTGTTGGGCGATGTCTCGTAATACTCGAGGAGCACTCGGCTCCACGGCCCGGGCGTTTCAACCCCCACCTAATAAGGAAGTTATATTTGCGCTGTTCGACGTTTTTCGCACCTGCAGCAGCCGCCGTTAATGGTATGGGGTGAGGGTGTCGACATCCCACATCAAAGGCTTTCCCAAAAGTCCATGGCCATATATGATCATATTCAATATGTCCTGCCAACCCTAATTGACTCAATATTGATCGTCCACTTAAGAGAATGAAGTGTAACGCGTACACTGTATGCCAACCGTAGTGACACAGCGACAGGTGTCACCGTGACGTATGTGGTACACTGGCGACCAGACACGTCGTTGATATTACACTGCCGAGCAATTCATATACAGTGTACGGTCGCTTCCCACTGCTCTGAATCGGTGGGATGCTTGGCGCTTAGTCCTACTTCTAAGCGCCAAGCATCCCACCGATTCAGGCGACGGGCTACTGAGAGTTTGTTTGTAGCATACATAGACCTAAACAAGGAATGTAATACAATCACCACATTGTTGAGCCTGTATCTAGTCTCCTATAATTTGTCATTAACCGGTTAGAAAGCCTAATTAGTAATTACCAAGTTACTACAGACTGCTATGGAAAAATTTAAAAACTCTGTTCCCGACTCGGAGTTGGAAACTGAGGCTCTCATATAATATTATAGTCACAGCCGCAGCTATCAGTACAAGTAATCTGACGATGTTATCTTGAGCTCATCATTGGCGAGCTATGAGGCTACTTTTCTCTGCCTCCCTGTGTGGTCGCAACCAATACTTGTTACTGACATTGCATTTGATTTTGCTTCAAATCAAGAGGAATTAAAGAGCTCACACTAATCTCATGTATAGCAAATAGGAATCTCTTGCTACAAAGCTGGGTTCAGACCAAACGATAAGGAGCTGCAACTGCAACGCGCAACTTTTCGAATACAACAAATGCTGATGTAATTTTTCAACGGCTAAAATGGAGAACTGAATTTTCAAACATTTTCATTAATGTTCTTTCGTTTTATAGGTAAGAAGGTTTAGGGCACGCGTTGCTTGTCAATTAATGAATTTAAGATTTTTACTAAGTAAATAGAAATGGCGATTCTGGCCGAATTATTTTTTATGATTAAATGCTGTGAATCTTTTCTCTTATCATAAATCCACCTCTTGTAAAGGCACCTGTATCCATGAGAAGATCGCGGCCGTGTGTCCTCAGGCTTAGCCTTGGCATCGTATAATATTCCTATGGCAGTACAATAACGTCCAACTAATAGCGGTCGGTTCGTAAAGCTGTCATCATCATTATGTGCTTAATGCGATTATTGCATTAGCGCGCCTATTGACGGGTGGCGGCGCGCGGCGGCGCGTGGGGATGGATGTGTTTCACAGCAAACTGTTCTGAAATTAAACGAAGCACAGATACGAACGATACAATTTATATGAGGATCATACTTTTCTAAAGGGTTACCTAAGTTACCATCACTACATAGTATAAAGCAAAGTCGCTTCTCGCGTCTGTCCTAATGTCTGTATGTATGTATGCTTAGATCTTTAAAACTACACAACGGATTTTGATGCAGTTTTTTTTAATAGATAGAGTTACTCAAGAAGAAGGTTTAGGTGTATAATTTATTAAGGTTTTCGGACGAAGTCGCGGGCAGGAAGCTAGTACATAATAAAGGCTTTCTCAGATAGGCGCGATGCGACGCTGCGACACGTTTCTGGTTTCACAATATCCATATCGTTTTCATAGAAATTGTTCTATAAGAGTCGCGTCGCGCCAGTATACGGTAACCTTAAGCCTTCGGAACCGCGTGCGAGTTTTATCGCCCACTGCATATTATACGCTCGTTCGTACCTGGGATAAGAATCATGCATTTAATAAGACAAACAGTGAGTACCCCCGCCGGTGTCAAGCGATCCTTACATATCAACTCAGGCGAGTGAGACCCTGCCATACCTACTGGCAGGCGCCACTAGGTACGGCAGGGTTCCAGTTCACCACAATTGGACATCGTCTGAGAAGGGTGTCGTTAGTATAGTTGGGCTCCATCATCAAGGACTCGTACGAAAAACTATTAATTTTCTCTCCCAGCAATATGTTCTGAGGAGATAGAAGGAAAGACGAATTTGCGATGCGTAAAAAAATGGGCATCTTATCTGCCGTGCCTTGACTAAGATAATCCTAATAATATATAGATAAAGATAAGTTATTCACTACCATGTCCTCTCCCCACAGTACATAGTCACATTATGAAGCCACTTTATTCACCATAACTTATGTCACCTGCCGCCATCAGCTCACATTAATATAACCATCAGTTACCCGCGACGTGGAAACTCTATCACAGTAGGTGAGTATTATTGTGTGCAATGGACGCCGCTGACGACTGTATTATTATAATGTCGGTCATGCGCATGTCGCCGAGTAATGGCGGACATAAATAGTAGTGTTTATTATAGATTCGCAGTTTATGAATATTTATTGTTTAGCTGATTCACAAATACTGTCGGTTCGCGGAAGGTGTCTGCACCCAGCTGTGTAACGTGCGTTATATTTGTCAGGTTATTGCAGGCTGTGTGTGGGCCTCGCGTTGGATCCGCGCTCGTAGCATTATATCGGTAAGGAAGCTGCTGCTGTTCCTCTTGACGTAAGCCTTAGAAGACCATTTGGCCACTTTCACTAAACAATATCTAAGGTTGCTCCCTGAGTGCATTTTCTCAACTATGTCGGCGTCGGCTTACAGTCTAACCGGACGAAGCTGACAGCCAGTACCTATTTTACAGAGAGCGAATGCTGACCTGTTACCCAGTAACTGAGTTCTGACTTCCAGAACCCCTACTGGGTATCACGATACTCCTTGATACGACAGGTTGTCGGACTTACATTATTTCCATAACGATTGTTAAAAATCTACGAATGACGGAGACGGGCAGATCCGTAGAAAGGTCTCGGTATACGGATACTCACCCATCTAGAAACTGACCGCAGCAAGTGTAGCTTAACCTTCGCTCGACCCGTACTGCTGTTATCATTTAGTCACGATCATTTTCTTAATTACTCTACGATGCTTAAAAGCTAAAGCGCATTTCGAACCTTGGAAATTTGTTAATGCACACTGACTGACATGAGCTGATATTGTAGGTATGTACCGCCGCGGTACGTAGGTAGCTGACGTGGAAGAACCATGCCCACATTACCCACGTAATGATATTGAGTCAAACCAACAAACAAAACATTTTCAATGACTTTCATCCCAATAGCTCTGTACAAAGACATCAGTCTGCGGCGGCGGTGGCACGCTCGCTGAGCGCACTCAATGCGAGCAAGGGATGCGTCCCATTAACAAGACCATTGTTTCCTTCGTCATTTGATTGAATTGTAAGTGCGTTATGAATGGAAATGTCACTGTGACCTGAATGGTTATGAGTTTATGACTAAATCATATTGCTACTGACAGTCGATGAGCATAATGTATCGATAATCATCTCTGAAATGAAAATACGTCTTTGTCCCGGTGCCTGCCCAGTGATTTGAAAACGATGATTCATACCTGGTAGAGTTATGTCAATTTTTAGATCACTTAAGCACTAGGTAACAATTCATTTCAGTTGACGTTTGATAATAATTTATATAACTAGGTACCTATAGTATTTTAAACATAACTAAAATAATTTGATAAATTCCCGATGAACGCGCGCAGACCGCCCGCGACTAGATTGTCGCCACAGTGAAAGAGATCCGTAACATTCTGCTCACTATACAAAAACTAATATGTGTGGTAGACTAATGTGAATCTCTAACTGAATTATAACATAGATAGTTGTGGATAAAACTGTCAATTAGTGCTCATCGTTAAAACATGCCAGTACCTCTTGAAGGGTTAGGCAGAGCTACACCTATAGTACCTACATCCTCATTTTTACAGGTTATTTATTTTTTATTTATTTATTTGGTCCACCAACAATTGTTTACACTTGGATCTTGCTTGAGAAACATACATTTAAAACTTTACACAGTATAACAATTACTTAAAGGTAAACACCACTTAACAAAAAAATAGCTGTTATATTCCATGTACTACAGAGGGGCGAACCTACAGCCATTAAGCCTATTTTTTATTAAGCGGGTACAAAATAGTTCGAGCTGCTACTCTACTGCTAAATCCTGATGGAAAAATCCAATTACACTTTGCCTGACCTGGGAATCGAACGTAGGACCTCATGCTCAGCAGTAGCGCTTGGGATCACTAGTTCAACGAGGCAAGCCTATCTCTGCAAATCACAATTTAAGTTCATTCATAGTATTGACAATGAGCCACGGTCTGCGACACATCATTATTGTCTCCGTTGTGTAGCGCTCTGACGTACTATGTCATGCTGATGAATCACTGATGCAGCCAATTAGGAACCTGCATTATTTGATCATAATTCAGTGGTTGTTTGTCGCTATTTGTATCCGATGCATAGGTAGGTAATTTACGCAAGGCATTATTTTTAAACGTTCAATTTAGGAAATTGGTTAAGTATCGTGACTGTAGAGCACAGTAATTAGTATACCAACCTAATAAATAATTCCATTTATGCAATCGTTGACTAAGAAATCTGTATAAACCGTAATCCTAAAAGTGACCAGCAAGAGAAAGTTCTAATGAAACCATTCATTATATTAAACCTACGTAAACGCTTTAAATAAGAGAAAATTAAAGTAATGCTCGTAAATAATAGTTAGCTCGTAGCGCGGCGCTCGGCTACACGACCACCACGGGCCCACCGCGAGGCGTTGCGGCTACACGTTGTACACAGCAGTCGTCATGTCAACGTGGTGATGAGAGCGCACCTGTTGGTAACGTATACAATGGAGTAGTTATTACATTACATATGTAGATATAATGCTAAAGACATGTGATACATTGAGTTTAGCTCTAGCCGCTCTGAGGCGAATCAAGTCTGAAGTGCTGCACGAGAGATCCGAATATATAAAAATGTGGCATCAAGGTGCAAAGTCTAAGTCGAATTGACACGTATAAGGCACTTTTAAACACAAAATTTACAAAAAAACAAAATTAATTCAAATGGTAAAGTACGGGCAAGAAACTCCACCGTTACTCTTATAATGTTATAGATATTCTGTATGCATTTATAACACATTATCTATACATATAATAAATTTGTAGAAAAGTGGTGTCTGTACAATAGAAATATATAAAAAAAAAGTAGCAGGGGTTGTTATTATATCGATGCCGAACCCGAATTTGTAATTAATTTTTTTTTTGTCTGTTTGTCAGTGTGTTTGTGCACGCTAATATCAGAAACGGCTTATTAGATTTAGATACGGTTTTCACTAATATATTGTAGTAAGCTTCACTTAACATTTAGTGTTTATTTCATGTCAACCGTTCCAAAATTAAAAAAGTTATGTCAATTTAAAGAATCACGGCAAACATTTGTTAAGGTATTCTATCAGAGTAAGTTTTTATAAGCCCTGGCTGGAGGCTACAATTCTTTTGTGGTATCTACAGGCAAGTCCGGTTAAGCAGTATACAACCCTATGGTTGAGCTGCGAGATGCCATTATCAAACAAAAAAAACACGCCGCTGCCATAAGGATTCAGTTATTCGTAGCGAACGCACGTATCCTGGAGAGTATAGGCGAATAGTTGCATTCGATTATTGCGATTCACTTGAATACTGACTGTTTGCATATTTCATTTATTTATATTTCAGGGTTTGTAGGTTAGGTTCTTTTTCTAAATTTTCCTTAAAATCTATCTATAATATAATAAAACAGTAAAAAAACTGTGTCTGTACATTGGATATATTAAAAAAATAATGATTGAGAGGGGTTTAGAAACAGAAAAAAAGCACATATCCAAAAAAAAAACGGTCTGTTTGTCTGTTTGTTTGTACACGCTAATCTTCGGAACTACTGGACGGATTTGAATGTTTTTTTTTGTTGTGTAGGTATTAAGTCTGGGCAACAATTAGACTATAATTTATCTTGGAAACTTGAACACCTGATGCAGAACCGCAACTGACCAGCTAAACTATAAGTGATACAAAAATAGTACCGTAGCAAAAATTGTTCCGCGTGATGAGCATTTTCTGCTGAGAGAATAAATTTGAAGATCTGGAACACCTGATGTGGAACTCCAAGAGCCCAGCTACACTATAACAGATATTGGAATGACGTCTTAGCAAAAGTTGTTCAGCCTGATGAGCACTCTCTGTTGACATATAAAAATTTGAAGATCTGGAACACCTGATGTGGAACTCCAAGAGCCCAGCTACACTATAACAGATATTGGAATGACGTCTTAGCAAAAGTTGTTCAGCCTGATGAGCACTCTCTGTTGACATATAAAAATTTGAAGATCTGGAACACCTGATGTGGAACTCCAAGAGCCCAGCTACACTATAACAGATATTGGAATGACGTCTTAGCAAAAGTTGTCCAATCTGATGAGCACTTTCTGTTGACTTATAAAAATCGAAGATCTGGAAAACCTGTTGTAGAACTCCAAGAGCCCAGCTACACTATAACACATATAGGAATGACGTCTTAGCAAAAGTTGTTCGGTCTGATGGTCATTTCCTATTGACTTATAAAAATCGAAGATCAGAAACATCTGATGTGGAAATCAAAGCTATCACTAATTTCACTGTATAATTATAAAATAACATAAGCTGGAAGTACTTCCACGCGGTGAAGGCGGTAACAGTTTAGGACTGATTTTCGCTAACTGACAAATTTTCTCAATTAAAAATGAACCTTATAACTTTGCAATAAAGTTGAAATACTATCAAAGAAATTTGTCAGATTGTGGTAACTTGATGTGCTGGCCTCTGTACTTATATCATTGAAAATTTGACTCTGCTGGCCAAAACTCCTATTTATTTTTTTATTTTACCCTTTTCTATATATCTTCGTGACACAGTAGCCTACCCGATAACGCAGGGGAGCAGTCCCTTATATTTTAATTGATCACTTATATTCACAACTAGCTTCTGCCCGCGACTTCGTACGCGTATCCTGTTGCTTATGCTAGCGACAACGGGGTCGTCAAAATCGAAGATCTGAATCACGATCAGCGGTCAGTCGCGCATCACGTTCCCCACTTGTCTCTAGAGACCTAGAAGACGATGCGTAGATACGTTTGGAACTCAAGCGTAATTCTCTATCCATGAACGTCTCCGATTCTTGAAAGCTTGAAAATGGTCCCTAGTATAAGCTGTTTAAAGGAAAGCCCCTCTGTCGTATCAACTCTGTATATGTTATAGTGTAGCTGGGCTCTTGGAATTCCACAACAGGTGTTCCAGATCTTAAAAAATTTTTATATGTCAACAGAGAGTGCTCATCAGGCTGAACAACTTTTGCTAAGACGTCATTCCAATATCTGTTATAGTGTAGCTGGGCTCTTGGAGTTCCACATCAGGTGTTCCAGATCTTCAAATTTTTATATGTCAACAGAGAGTGCTCATCAGGCTGAACAACTTTTGCTAAGACGTCATTCCAATATCTGTTATAGTGTAGCTGGGCTCTTGGAGTTCCACATCAGGTGTTCCAGATCTTCAAATTTATTCTCTCAGCAGAAAATGCTCATCACGCGGAACAATTTTTGCTACGGTACTATTTTTGTATCACTTATAGTTTAGCTGGTCAGTTGCGGTTCTGCATCAGGTGTTCAAGTTTCCAAGATAAATTATAGTCTAATTGTTGCCCAGACTTAATACCTACACAACAAAAAAAAACATTCAAATCCGTCCAGTAGTTCCGAAGATTAGCGTGTACAAACAAACAGACAAACAGACCGATTTTTTTTTTGGATTTGTGCTCTATTACCTACTGTTTCTAAACCCCTCTCAATCATTATTTTTTTAATATATCCAATGTACAGACACAGTTTTTTTACTTTTTTATTATATTATAGATAGATTTTAAGGAAAATTTAGAAAAAGAACCTAACCTACAAACCCTAAAATATAAATAAATGAAATATGCAAACAGTCAGTATTCAAGTGAATCGCAATAATCGAATGCAACTATTCACCTATACTCTCCAGGATACGTGCGTTCGCTACGAATAACTGAATCCTTATGGCAGCGGCGTGTTTTTTTTGTTTGATAATGGCATCTCGCAGCTCAACCATAGGGTTGTATACTGCTTAACCGGACTTGCCTGTAGATACCACAAAAGAATTGTAGCCTCCAGCCAGGGCTTATAAAAACTTACTCTGATAGAATACCTTAACAAATGTTTGCCGTGATTCTTTAAATTGACATAACTTTTTTAATTTTGGAACGGTTGACATGAAATAAACACTAAATGTTAAGTGAAGCTTACTACAATATATTAGTGAAAACCGTATCTAAATCTAATAAGCCGTTTCTGATATTAGCGTGCACAAACACACTGACAAACAGACAAAAAAAAATTAATTACAATTTCGGGTTCGGCATCGATATAATAACAACCCCTGCTACTTTTTTTTTATATATTTCTATTGTACAGACACCACTTTTCTACAAATTTATTATATGTACAGATAGATAAAACTATAACCATGCCTAGAAAGAGGTCAAATCTTTCCCAATGTTCCAAAAGAGCTAAAAGATTGAAGATCATAAGATCCCAAGGATCTACCAAAGAGCGTCACGAGAGACTTGATGCTGTTTAAAAACATCCGGCTGCAACTCGCTCCGTGGAAACCTCTTCGGATCGCGAAGCACGCCTGCGTTCTCAGCGTATTTACGCAACTAAATCCGACTGACCGCAGATCGTGCAAGTCATGCATTGTCTCGCGAATCGGAGACGTTCATGGATAGAGAATTACGCTTGAGTTCCTAGCGTATCTACGCATCGAGTTCTAGGTCTCTAGAGACAAGTGGGGAACGTGATACGCGACTGACCGCTGATCGTGCAAGTCATACATTGTCTCGCGAATCGGAGACGTTCACGGATAGAGAATTACGCTTGAGTTCCAAGCGTATCTACGCATCGAGTTCTAGGTCTCTAGAGACAAGTGGGGAACGTGATACGCGACTGACCGCAGATCGTGCAAGTCACACATTGTCTCGCGAATCGGAGACGTTCATGGATAGAGAATTACGCTTGAGTTCCAAACGTATCTACGCATCGACTTCTAGGTCTCTAGAGACAAGTGGGGAACGTGATGCGCGACTGACCGCTGATCGTGATTCAGATCTTCGATTTTGACGACCCCGTTGTCGCTAGCATAAGCAACAGGATACGCGTACGAAGTCGCGGGCAGAAGCTAGTACTACCTATACTATATTTTATAATAGACTAATATAGTTATATTAGTCTATTATAAAAAGTCCATCCATAAAAGTCAGTCCATAAAAGTAGGACAAACTTAAAAATTGAATAAAAAACTGTAAAATGTAAAGTACGGGAAATTTCATCGGATGCACAGCTTGTTATTTAATAACACGCCTGAACCTCTACAATAGATTTAACATGCAGTCTAAAATACTGAGATGAAGTTAAGAGTGCCAGCTCCGACCAGTTGCATCACAAACAAACCATTGGTTTAGATAAAGAATTCCTCATAAATCGTCCCTTGTGAGCTATCCCAATATCTCTAAGACGGCACGAGACGGGCTCGATACGACCGCACGACGCGCGTAAATCACTCGCGGCATGTTAATGTCCCGATTATTGTAAATATATCGTCCTAACGATAATATATCGATATTGAACGAGCGGCCGCACATCAACCGCAGAGACCTTACGTAACGTTTTAATAAGAATTTTGAAAAAAAAGGTAAACCTAGGGCCAGGCTCTAGTAGGTTTTAGAAGATGTTGGAAATAGTCCTTACTGTAGGCGGCGAGACGTAATGGCGCAGGCAATAACATAATTCAAACATCAGATAACTTGTAATGATTACACACTTTTAGAGTGTTACTTTGTATTCCAGAGAAATATAATCCTGGTTCAGACAGATTTTCATCACAGACTTTCAATCGGCCTTTGTGGAATCAATAAAAACTTTCTGTTTAAGCCCCACAAAGTTTAAGGTCTGGTATTATTAAAAGTGACGAGTACCGGCTCGGTCACTTTTACGAAACTTTTTCTTACTCTGCCCGTACAGATTGTCCACCTGGACCACATGCCAGGGCGGGCTGTATGCAATGGGCAGCGAGTTTAACATTCCAATAGCTCGTACATTACAGGCTGACATCATTATTACGTCGACGTGCACGTAACTACGGTCGGAGTTATGATATACAAATGATTTTAGTTGAACTGGAAGCCGCCTCCAACACTAGAAAATAAACTGTGATGTCTTAACATCAAACCTATATTCCCAGAAGTCAAATGCAGGTGCTCTTTGGACATTAAATATTATCTTTTGATAGTTTTAAGTGTTTTTGTTGTAATGCGAATACTCACATTCTTCTTTCTTTTCTTTATGATGTCTCACCCACATTTAGCTTGTTATGATTTTCTTGGGGGCTATCAACCAGGCACAAAGCCAGACTTCAGGTTGTAACCCCTGGTAGTCACAAAACCCACTAGACCATCAATTAGCCAGATATGTACAACAACAACAACCTAACCATCCTCTAATGTCCCCACTGCTGGGACACGCGCCTGCCCTCGGTGACGGAGGTACACAACAAGCAGTTCCGTCGGTGTACCTACCAGGGACACAGAGCAGCGCAGTGGTAGTGGTACCAGCAATAACCAGTTGGAAGGTAATATCTAATGTAATATGATATCCGAATCTGTGTTACGCGCTACTGTTTCACTGTGACATTACTATCTGCGGCTGCGGCTGGGTGTCGAATTACTGGCGCGCTCTACTTGCAGCGGGCGGAGCTCGGCTGTGAGGTTACAGTAATACAATTATACTTTACGCACGCTAGTTTTTATTTCCTGTAGAGTAGACCTGAAATCTGTACCTACCTGGTCGTACGATGACTGCTGAAGATATGGAGTCCGGAGTTTGATTCTTCAGTTCCCGAGTCTGGGATAGTGGTATTTCGTCTTTCCAAAAGCATTATTTTAGATAGCAGGTGGAGTCACCGTTATGCCCGGTTGATGGCAATACGCTCGCCGTCTATAGGTGCTTTGCAGGAGCTTAACACGTTAAATGGGTATATGAAACTCTTCAGCATTAGGCTCGGTGCAATATCTACAGGCGATAACGCATCTCTTCCTACTCCTGCGAAGAAAACAATCGTGACGTCATGGTTATGGATTTTAATGGGGCTTAATGGGTGACGTTGCGTATATTTGCATTTCTCTATCTGTATCCTAAAACTTAATTTAGTGTTTCTCCTTGTCCTGTTTATTGGCACTGCTCTATCATGAAGCCACTCCACATAGCTCCACACCGCGCCATGCTCTATGCCTGGTACGTGAGCAGTACATATGTATATGCTGCGTGAACCATGTCTGTTTGTTTCAATACTTCCCATATTAATGGCATTTTTTAATACATATTTAAATAATTAAGTACACCTAATGTTTATGATAGACATTGCTTTTTAATTTATTTTTCTCAATATACATCGGTACAAGGTACAATGGACCGTATGAACATTTTTCGCTATAATTTACATAATATTCTATTATGAGATTTAGATTTGTCTCAAGATACTGATTTATTGCTCTTTCCTCTTGAACCTACAATAATGAAAGTCTATAATATTAATAAGCAATCTAATAATTCACGTTCACCATTTCGTTTTACTACGCGAGCCTTCATCAAATTATGTAAATGTGATAACATCATTATATGCCCTTAACTCACGGACAGAGCCGACCAGAGCCGAGCTTACACGAAGCGACATTCTTCCACCGCCCCGCCACGCTAGCACGGAACTAATCACACGGTAATGTTAGCGTTTTATGGAGAACAAATTATTGGATAAACATTAGTAAAAGTAAACGCACAGTTGAGGGCAGAAACACCAGTACTGACGAGAAGGGAAAGCGACGGACGGACAGGAATCCATAGAGCAGAAGTGTGCGGACTGTGGAGCATGTATGGACTTCTCTGAACATCAGGATCTGAATAAACATAACGACAAAATATTGTTTTAGCACAACCTGTGAACTTATATTAGGGGGCGTCCATAAATTACGTGTGATATTTTAGGGGGGGAGGGGGTCGAGTCAAATCTCATCTAATCTTACGTTGGAGAGAGGGAGGTCTCGGCAAATAACACGCAATTTTTTTTCTGATTGAATCAAAAAAAAAATACTATTTTGGTCCATTTAATCCAGATTGTACATGCTTAAGATTTAATCTTAAGCGTAATCATAATACGATTAAGATCATTCACATTTTTTTTTTCTTTTTACAATAAAATCCAACGCGTTTACGTAAGAAACCCACATTTTGAAAAATCTCACGTGAGATTGGGGGACGGGGGAGGGGGTTGAATAAAATCTCACGACATCTCACCAGGGGGGGAGGGAGGGACAGAAAATTAAAAAAAACACCTCACGTAATTTATGGACGCCGCCTTACGTACCAGAAGAAGGTCTTACGTAAAACTTCTTCTATACTGTTGGCATTGTTGGCGAGACTGTTCGACTACACCAGATCATGCTTTGAACTCTAGATAACAACAATAAGTGTGTTTGTAGTGTTACTTCTGTGTCTCGTACTGACATAGTGACGAAGGCGTACGTCGCGTCGGCGACACAAAGCGACACGCACGCCGCCACACATATGGGACACAGTCACTTGGGGACACACCGCCGCTATGTATATACGGCTGGCTGCCAGCCCTATCACGCTGGGTCTCATAGTTCATTTGTACTCTGAAGTTGACTGAAAAGTCATGTTTAGAAGACTGATCACTGAAGACTTGAACACAATTTTGTTTGGAACCCCCATAATCGTCATCAGCCTATAACAGTCAACTGCTGGATAAAATTCATGCCTATTTCGCTCGATTCTCTCGTCCAGCTGCTACCATCCACCCTGAAAAGATCGCTGCCCCAGCTAACCTGAGGGCATTTATTAGGGATGTATTGTTAGATAAAGTTTCCGCCTGTATGTCACAGGGGACACTCTCACACAGTTTGATTGCCAGCAAATTAACATGTATATCCTGATAGTGACACAACTGTCCCCGTTACACCTGCCTGTTCTATATACTATATAAGGTATCTGCCACACATACGCACACAATGTATACTACTGCAAGAACTCGTGAATATACATAGCTTGTCACATACCTTGCTGAATCCCCAACTGTACTTAGTAATTTTTTTGCAAATAAAGATCATGAACTCCAAAAACAAACTTCCGCAATCGCTCCTCACCTCTAAAGGCCAATCCACAATCGCTATCTTCACCGGTGGCGCCGCCTAGCGGGCGATGTAAACAACTGAGCTACAACTGGTACCGTTGTACAAGTTGTAGTACAAGCGCTGGCGGTGACAAACGAGCCAAGATTGTACAGTGCATAGCTCACCCACTGCCCGCACTCCGAGAGAGTTACGTGGGAACTGGATTATGAGACGATAGCAGTTGTATCCAAATGGAGTTGGACACATGAAACAAATCGTAGTCACTGATATTGGGCACATGAAGTTCAGACCCGGCCGGAAAATGTTACATTGAAGTTCCATTAACACGGCGTTGATCAGTGCGATATTTAACTGTATATTCATAATAGTACCAGTGGGATGTTGACGTGTGATCACAACTTCTAATCGTAAAATACCTTACCGGGGAGCGCCACCTGAATAGTGAATAACCTCGGAGGTTTTGAAAATGTTCGTGTGGATATCTGTGTGACAGTCGCTATAGCGAAATGCCATCAACCTTCTAGTGCAGCGCTCTGACACACAAGTGCTGTGGCGACCGCGACGTTCAGATAATTACCTGCTAATGTTATAGTGCGGCGGAAATGGATTGTTACAAATCCAGTCCAGGCACAATTAATTTCTATGTCACCATTTGTTTTCAATGCTGGCTCTATCAATACCCATAAACCGCATTTGTGTAGTTTTTTCCCCGTGTTCATAGTTTCATAGAAAACACTATAATTTATGAGGTGTCCGCTGTCCGCGCCGTGCCCGCGCGGCTGGTCATTATAAAGTGAAAACTAATAAAGGCGTGCGCTAACGAGCGCCGCCGACCAGTACGTACACAGTACACAGTCCACAGGTACACAGGTATACAGGCACTCGATAATTGGCCAGCTTATGAACTAGTGGACAAAGAAGTAGGCCAGGAGTCTGACACTACCACATTCAACAATGATGCTTAACAATTAGTCAAACGTTAGGCCCTCAGGCTGAGCAGTTATGTTTGCTACACAATGGATGGATAACAGTGAAGAAGGATTATGTTGTTCTATATAGTTTTATGTTGTATTTAATTCCAGTATTAAATTACTGTCCAGAGAGAGAGCTTGTAAAAATATTTCAATTAGAAAAAAAGTTTCTTGAAAAACGGAGAACATATTATCCAGCCTTGTGGAACACCATTTACATAATTTGGTTGTTAAAGATAACGTATCGATACAATTAGCGGGCTCCTGCACCAAGTGATCCCTAGCGAGTGTAGCGCGCGAATGGGCAGAATAAGGCACCAATTAATTGGGCCCACCGTGCGTGGGACGCGGGAGTGATACTGTTTCTATACACTTTGCTCATTCATCGTTCAATGCATGTATGTATATTATACTAGTTATTATTTATAGTTTGGTAGAAGGATTTGAATTGCCCTTTGCAGCTGTTGGTTAGTTTAGACCACATTAAGTATATGTCGACAAATTATACACATAAACCTTCCTCTTAAATCACTCTATCTATTAAAAAAACCGCATCAAAATCCGTTGCGTAGTTTTAAAGATTTAAGCATACATAGGGATATAGGTACAGAGAAACCGACTTTGTTTTATACTATGTAGTGATGGTGGTTTACAGAATAGGTTCAGAGCCATATTTTACCAGCAGACATGCAAAAGCTAATCTGTCATTTTGCCGTTTCATCGTTTTTTCCATTTGTACGTTGGTCATGCTTCACGTACTGGTGTTGACGCTTTATCAAATCAAGATAGTCTTTTCTATCATAATATGGCCTTGTCAAAATTATAGAAAATTATTTTTCTGCATTTATCCTCGTCTCTACCAGCTGAGTTCTCAAATCAGGCTCAAACTTGTAATGCTGTAATGTGTAACCGTTTATATTAAAAAGAAAACTTAAAACTTCAAGTTCTCTTACTTGCTCAGTCGTGATGAATTATCTTGAATTCCAAATCAAATTAATTTTTCTTCAAATGATGTTCAGTCGCTTGAGTGAGATTTGAAGTGAACTTCCAGAACTCCACTACCGCTGCGTTTTTAAAATCGTCGCCTTTTTCACTGGGAACCTTCATAATAACACAAAACTGGAACATTTGTAATGGTAACGTGACTACTGCCCGAAAGCCCAACGTGTTTCATATTCGACGCCGGCTCGTTTTCAATTTATGCGCAATAATAGTGGCCATCAATTAGCAGGCTCGGCGCTAATTACGAAGCTCATAGATAACTGTTATCAGTGCGTGGGAGAACCGCAACTATAGCCGGAACACATTCCTGGGCCACGCCACAGGAGAGGTAGAAGGATCAGGTTCGCGGGGTGAAAAGAACCACATTTCTGTAAATGTACCTAATCGATAGTAAAAATAGTGCTTAAAGTGATGCCTACAATGTTCCCCTGCTGGGGGGCCTCTACTATATCAGATGGAGTGGGTTCGTTGCAGGCTGGTGAACGTCTTGTCTTCGAATAGGCTTTCAGATAAGCCAGTTCACAGTATTTTTTTTCATTTAAAAAGCAATCATTAAACAATTTAAGTACACAAAAAATCGATGCTGTCTGGATTCGAGCCAACGACCAACGACTTGTAGGTCGCAATCATTAAACAATTTAAGTACACAAAAAATCGATGCTGTCTGGATTCGAGCCAACGACCAACGACTTGTAGGTCGCAATCATTAAACAATTTAAGTACACAAAAAATCGATGCTGTCTGGATTCGAGCCAACGACCAACGACTTGTAGGTCGCAATCATTAAACAATTTAAGTACACAAAAAATCGATGCTGTCTGGATTCGAGCCAACGACCAACGACTTGTAGGTCGCAATCATTAAACAATTTAAGTACACAAAAAATCGATGCTGTCTGGATTCGAGCCAACGACCAACGACTTGTAGGTCGCAATCATTAAACAATTTAAGTACACAAAAAATCGATGCTGTCTGGATTCGAGCCAACGACCAACGACTTGTAGGTCGCAATCATTAAACAATTTAAGTACACAAAAAATCGATGCTGTCTGGATTCGAGCCAACGACCAACGACTTGTAGGTCGCAATCATTAAACAATTTAAGTACACAAAAAATCGATGCTGTCTGGATTCGAGCCAACGACCAACGACTTGTAGGTCGCAATCATTAAACAATTTAAGTACACAAAAAATCGATGCTGTCTGGATTCGAGCCAACGACCAACGACTTGTAGGTCGCAATCATTAAACAATTTAAGTACACAAAAAATCGATGCTGTCTGGATTCGAGCCAACGACCAACGACTTGTAGGTCGCAATCATTAAACAATTTAAGTACACAAAAAATCGATGCTGTCTGGATTCGAGCCAACGACCAACGACTTGTAGGTCGCAATCATCAAACAATTTAAGTACACAAAAAATCGATGCTGTCTGGATTCGAGCCAACGACCAACGACTTGTAGGTCGCAATCATTAAACAATTTAAGTACACAAAAAATCGATGCTGTCTGGATTCGAGCCAACGACCAACGACTTGTAGGTCGCAATCATTAAACAATTTAAGTACACAAAAAATCGATGCTGTCTGGATTCGAGCCAACGACCAACGACTTGTAGGTCGCAATCATTAAACAATTTAAGTACACAAAAAATCGATGCTGTCTGGATTCGAGCCAACGACCAACGACTTGTAGGTCGCAATCATTAAACAATTTAAGTAATCATTAAACAATTTAAGTACACAAAAAATCGATGCTGTCTGGATTCGAGCCAACGACCAACGACTTGTAGGTCGCAATCATTAAACAATTTAAGTACACAAAAAATCGATGCTGTCTGGATTCGAGCCAACGACCAACGACTTGTAGGTCGCAATCATCAAACAATTTAAGTACACAAAAAATCGATGCTGTCTGGATTCGAGCCAACGACCAACGACTTGTAGTCGACGTAGAGGTCGACAGTCTTCTTCTTCTTCTTCGTGTGGTTAGAGACTAACCTGGTGTCAGAGTTTCAATGCTGCCCATGGGCCTCTGACTTAGCTTCACATGCTGTTGAGAAATATCTCTCAGGCATACCGGTTTCCTCACGATGTTTTCCTTCACCGATTTTAAGCAAGTGACAATTATACAATACGCACATGAATCCGAAAAATCAGAGGTGCGTGCCTGGGGTTCGATCTCGAGACCTATGACTTGGCAGTCTACCGGTCACAACACTAGGCTATCACTGCTTATGTCACTGTATGATGTCGACAGTGTTCAGCTATGATTGCTCTTAGGTGTTAAAATAACAGTGTGCACTCTTAAACACAGTCACACACACAGTCGGGCACAGTACAATACATAGCAGAAAACTAAAGAAACAATGGATGAACTGTGTGAGAGATCTATTATGATCTGGGTAGAAAGTGGGTGGCTACCGAGATGAGTAATTATGGAAGTGAAAGACCTGTAACCGACCTTCAATAAACTGGCACAAGAGCAAAAGAATGATGATAATTCTTTAACACGTTCCGTGACCATCTGCGCTTTGTGCACACTGATCCTTCTGCCGCTCCCGCTACACGCCCGGTACTACCGCCGGCTTGCGACACTGGCGCCTGTCATACATCAGAAACCAAATCCACCTGGGTTACAGCACCAGCGTTACAACAACTATGTTCATTACCAGACAGTGGTATTGAGCTGTGGATTTATGAGCGTCATGTGTTGTGTCGAGCCCGCGAGTGAGCCATGTGGATTAGTCACGACGTATGGTAGTGCTGGCTACGACCTTGTAAATCGAGCCCAACACCCCACGCTCGGCAGATTACGATCCACATCTGAGATCATCGTGAACAACTGAGGAAAGTTTAACGAGTTGCATAAACATGGGGGCAGTACCTGTTTGTGATTACAGACGTAGCTAGACCTTTTTTTGTTAAGTATTGGAAATAAAATGATCCCTCCAAATGGCTCCACCCGCTCTGGTTAGAGCCGAAGGGACTGTCAGACTCTTACTGTCGTAAACCCATCCATGTTCCTTCCTTAGCCCTTTGTGTTCTGGAGCAGCGTTAATCTTTTCCGACAATCCTGCTGAATTAAGTAGACCTGAGGCGGTATCCTATTATTATTTGCTTATTCTTTATATTTATTGTATGCCTTACTGTGTCCACGAACTTAATTTTGATGCTTAATTTTGTCGCGAGGCGGCGCGGCGTGGGTAACACCGGTGTCGCGATTAATCGCGCGATTGTCACAAGTTATGTCTCCCTGTCCGTTTGTCGAGCGATTTTTGTGTCGATACCGAACTTGAGTAGTAGCTACAACTGTAGTCGTTTATCTTCATAATTATCAATATGTCAGGCGCTGACTAATGTAGTTACAAGGGCCAGCGCACTGAGACACCAGAACATTGTGAAACACTGGCCTCAGCTGGATGAAGTAAACGGTCATAAATATAGGAATTGAAAACCACTATCTCGACTACACATCAGCTATTAGTTAGTCCGTCAAGATTGTATGCAGGTTTTTGAATCGGTCACATTCTCAATGTAACCGACTGTTTCCTTCAGGTAAGACTTCAGCTAAGTTGTCCCGGTGACGTCTGCACAGAATAGTTCGGCTCGAGGATAATGAAGATGATGAGGACTAGGGAGTATTCTTACACAGTACTATTGCGTCTTGTTTA
Source organism: Hyppa rectilinea (assembly GCA_951799385.1). Classification (NCBI taxonomy): domain Eukaryota; kingdom Metazoa; phylum Arthropoda; class Insecta; order Lepidoptera; family Noctuidae; genus Hyppa; species Hyppa rectilinea. The sequence goes on from OX637324.1 coordinate 15,323,969, forward strand.
TTTTGGCCAGAGAACAACAAAATTTATAGTGACGAACACTATAAATAATTACACCTAGTCACACCTATTGTAATAAACAAGACATCTTATTTTATTTCCGCTTTCCTGGGAATTTCCTATGAGAGAATCCAATCAAACTTAGCCCCGATGATGATCACAGAGCGCTAACATGGGAAGCGCCTGCGGCCGACAGACTGGACGAAGCAGTTTGATCGCATAATAATGTAAGTCATAAATAACATAATCCGCAGTGGCTTGTGGCAGGAATGAGTTTAGAAAGTATTCCCGTGGTGTACGGGTATCGATGTAATTATGATACACGCGATCGGACGCGTCGCCGCCGTGTCAACAAAACCGCAGCACTGGACTGTTTGAACTTAGGGTTGTGTTGCAAAGTCTAATTCAAATTTAGAAGACACTTTCAAACGTCAAAATGTACCATAAAATTCTAGTTGCCCCTTCGATAAGGTAGTTTCGTACAAAGAAGACTGGGCGAGAAAGTCCATAGTTACTCTTTTACACCGTTTTGTATATATTCATTTTATTTATTTTTTTGTGATGATGATGTTCATAGAATAAAAGGTTTAGTATACGACAGTAAATAAAATCACTTATTTCTGGCTATCAGAAACCGCGTGTAGGTGGTCACATGTCACACAGCACAATGGTCTCACGTCATAAGACGTGAATTTCAATACGTCAGCTGTTTGATACTATGCAATTCTGTCGATACAAATTAATTAGTCTTAATTAATAGTTCAGACAATGGGCTATAAAATTTTATTGCACATTTACTATCGATGAATGCGTGTATTGTTATTTTCACAATTTATTTGACTGAAAACCGAAATACGGCACAAAACATAAATTCCATTCACACCAATGAAACCACGAACCAATGAAATTGATCAGCGCATGTCAACCGCGTTCGATAGCTGTCAATGTCAATATTCCCTAAGAATGATGACACTGGCAGTGTAGCTATTCATTAATGTCTTCCCACTGAATTGAGACAGAGGTCAAATAAAACTGAACCTGAAAATAGTAAGAGAAAAAATGCTTTCAACAGGACCAGTATATTGTACCTACGTCACGATCACTTAAAAATATCATGTTCATAGAATACAGTCTGAAGATCCTCCTCCTCCCTTATAAGAAAACAAAACGTGAACGAGACATTCATATTGTAATGCGAACCGGCCCTAATAATAGAGCGCACTGCACCTCCCACGACTTGAGCCTAGGTGCGCGCGTCGCGTCGCATCGTGGACACCACTCATTAAACGACTCCAATCCGAGCCATGTTAATGAGTGGCTCGAATTCATATGCAAATGAAACGGTTCGTAATTTTTACTTTATTGATGTAAAAGTCAATAAAATTCTGATGAAGTATGTTACTAATGAGAGAACGGATGATAATTTAACATTCTGTTAATGAATGCGAGCTGAATGTGGCTTTCATTAGTCGATACATTCCGAGGATATTTACTGTTATCATTGAGATCGGCCGTTGTGTGTGCTGTGCTATAACAAAACATATTATCGTCACGCCCGTGGTCCCGAAGTGTTACACAGAGATGCACCTATAGTACACCCATAATTCGCCAGTTATGATGATTAAAGTCACAAACGAGCACAAATCTATACTTCGGAATGCTACTGAGAAATGCGTGATGGAAAAACCTAATAATACTGCCCCACCCGGGAATCGAACGCAGCCTCATGCTCAGCAGTAGCGCTAGCGACCTCTAGACCAACATGGCAGGCTTGTTACGCTGACGTAGAAAAATTGATTTGTAAGGGACTTGCTAATAAACAGTGTTCAAAAATTCTTTAAGCCTTGGATAAACGTTACATAATAATCGAAAGCCATCCGAAGTAATACAACAGTCTACCAGCGCGCCAATATTATCGTCCATCAAATCGATTCCAAAAACGAGCGTCGCTCAATCTGTGTGCGCTAATTAAAATAGTTTCCTCCAGACATACGTTCTAATTAGACCTAATAAGGAAAGCTAACCACATTCAGTCAGACTCCGTAATTATATGGGACATGCGCGGACGACCGCATGACGCAGTCTACCTACTTAGGTACATGCACAGGTTTATTTCCTAACTTTTTCGGTCCAGTTCTCATTTACAGAATCGTCTAATACTATTTAATTGATCTTAATTTAGTATTTAACAAACACTCAAATCTTTATCTATGTTCCGATTTGTTTTTCATAAGCTCCTCCCATGTCGACGTCTGCAAACACGCCCACGCTGGTCGACCGTATAACGCTAGGCTGTGGCGCAGCGCGATGTTTCATTAGCAATCATTTATTAATTCTCGATTTCACTCAGTGCCTGCCAATCAATGTTACTTTCCCACAGCGACGGACGTCTCTCATGTCTCAACCTCTCAAGTCGTACACCACCCCACATTGCTGATACACTAATGAACTACACACCCACTCTATTAAAACCTCTATTTTTATGCAGTAGAGGTGCATTTCCTGCGTGTGTTTCGTGTGGTGGTGTGGCAGGTCGTCTGTTTCATTAATACGTCGTCGGTAATACGCGGCAGCAATTATCGCGTTGGCGCGACACCGGGTGCTAATTCCCGCGGCGCCCACGCGGTCTGGCCGCCCCGCGCCGCCGCGCCGCGCCAGTGCGAACAATGCCTTATTAATCACGCGCTCAAATACACTGCGCCGTGAATGCTGTGATAATTTGTGATGGCAATACACATGTATAGTGTACACACACAGTTTGTTAGAAAACTTGTTAATTCCTGTGATTGCTTTGAAAGTGAAATGTTCCGGGTGACGGCGACGGGAATTAACGTCGAGTAACTGTATTAATTATAATGATTAACGGTGACATGTGAATATTAGTCACAGTGGATGCTATATGTGTATGGCGCTAATTTGAAACACTATTTCGAGCTCAGGACATATTTAGAGCTAGCGAAAATGTATTGAAATAACGTCGAATGCCGCATCAATTTTACTTAAACTACATCTTTTTCGAAAACTAGATACAGCCAAGTAACAGAAGACTACTGAGTCTCTTTGTCACTATTCATTTTAAATAATCATAAATGTAATTAAGAGTATTTTTAGGTACGTAAATATTATGTGTATCTATAGAATTGAATAAACTCTTAGTTACTTAGTAAGTTACTGGCATCATCATCGTCGCGCAGCAGAAAGACGTCCACGGGCCGTAACATGTCGCCCACTAACTGGTCCTGTACCGGCCCCACACACACACATTCGGTCCACAAGAGCTTCAACGAACCTATATCATTACACTACACAAGTACTCACAGTAACGCCGTGCTAATGTCACGCTCACATTCACATTCTCTGTGTTTGATGGACAGGAAGCGTGTTTGTTTGCTTGCAATGCTATGTAATGGCGGCGTCTGTGCGGAACCACGGTCCGGCGCCCGCGCGGCCTGTGTGCGTGCCGCCTATTACAGTCTATTCCGAGAGTATAATCTGATGAACCAAAATTATTTTCATAATTTTGGCTCATCAGATTATACCTTTTACAAAAAAAACCGACTTCAGAAAAATTACTTTAATTTCGAAAGTCTTTGATGATTGACCTTAGTTTTTTAGACATTAGTCGATCATATATATTTTTATTACAAAAACAATAATTATAACGGTTGTAATCGGTGGTGAAATAGACAGCCGTGACGAGTGACTCTGTGGCTGAGGGTATTGCACACATTGCAGATATTTCGGATAGGAATACGGTTTGATTACTATGTTTATCCTAGGAAAAGAAGCATTCTGCTTAGTAGGTATGTTATTCCTTTTGACGTAATTTTCTGGACACATTTTGCCACATTGTTAAGTCCCATGTAATAGTTTAGTGGTTGCGAACCTGTCGCTATCAACTGGTCACAAATCGGGCTGCTATAATACAAATATATCCATGTCAAACATAAAAAAATAAAAGTCACTATGTCTTGGTGTAGTAGTGTTAGAAATGATCTCGCTGCGTCAGCTCATTCCAAGCTCGGCAGCAGCGCTTGCACCGCGGCAGTCCTTAACCTCTTGTACCTGTTTGTCTGTTCCAGACTAGCGGTGTGCGGCGGGTCGCTGGGCGCGGCGCTGGTGTGTGCGCGCGCGCCGGGCCTCACGGAGCGCCAGCGCGCCATGTGCCGCCAGTCGCCCGCCGCCGTCGCTGCCATAGGAGACGGACTCAGGTAACCACCAACCCACTCAGAATCGTCTTTTTCGCGCAACATGTCTTTTTCTTTCTTACTTTCACTTAGTCTATCCATCGTGGCCATCGTTGCTTTAGTCTTCCCCTGCTCTTGTAGCCATCCACATGTATACTCAAAAATCTTCAAAAGTATAATCACTTTTTCACATCAATAATATTTTAAAAACTAAATGATGTCGGAGTTTCCTACCCGGCTACAACAAGAAGACACGACAAGACAAGGACAAGAAACGCCGAAACAAGCTCGGAGGTCACGGTATGTTTTAAACCCCAGACAGCCCTGGATTTACCCTAGGGGCAGTCGGGGCGAGTGCCCAGGGCGGAAAATTTTTTGGGGCGGCAAAATTTTGAAAGTGCAAAAAGTTTTTTTTGTCTTATCGATTGCTCAATACAAATTAAATAATTTTATGAATTAATAATTTTCTGTTTAATTGATAATTCAAGAAATTCAATTCATCTATTACCTATTTGTGAATTATAATTTTGGCACTTTTATTAAAAATTAATAGAGTCTGGCAAATGAAAATAGACACTCGAATTATTTGAACCTCCTCCTATTGTATTTGATTATCGATGTTTCAGCAACCAATGATCGCACAGAAAGTTAAAGGTGGGATTCAAGAACATATTATTTTTTGAAAATTTAAACACTCTTGCAACAAAAATGTAGAAAAAGCTCTGATTTTTTTTTAAATTATGAGCTTTTCAGAGCAAAAAAGCGTGATTCTTTAATTTTTTTTTCAAATTCGATCGAGTCAAACAAAAAACGTCTGCCTGGACTAATTTGGGTCTCAGGGTATTTGTGGATTCCGGCCCATAGTGCTACTCGACGAGGTCGGCAAACTCTTCGAGAGAATTATTGCGGACCGCCTCGTTGGGCACCTTGGAATAACGGGGCCGGACCTTGCGGACTGCCAGTTTGGCATCCGCAAGGGGCGCTCGACGGTGGACGCCAACATGCGCGTTAGAGCCCTCACGACGGGGGACGCGGTGTCCCAGGGTAGGGTCGTCGTGGCGGTGCCACTCGACATCGCCAACGCTTTCAACACCCTGCCCTGGAGTTGCATTGGGGAAGCACTCCGGTATCACCGGGTGCCGACCTACCTCCGTCGAATAGTCTGGGCGTACTTGACGGATAGGGCCGTCATCTACCCGTCACACGGTGCAAACCTGCCCCGCTTGGTCGGAGCACCGCCGTGTCCTCGTAGAGGCGATCGGCGGCGGCGACCTCTCGCGCCCGGCCCTGGTGCAAGCCATGGTCCGGGGCGAGAGGGAGTGGGAGGCAGTCACCTCCTTCTGCGAAAAAGTCATGCTCGCGAAGGAGGTGGCGGGATGGGAGAGAGAAAGGTCCTCCCGTCCCAGCCGCCGCGGGAGACGCCCCGGGCGTCGGGAGCCGCGTGACGACTCCCGGCCACCGTAGGCGCGGGCCTGCGGACGGTGAGTAATGGGTGACTCACCGTCCGATCAAAGTCAAAGTCAAGTCAAAGTCAAAGTCAAAACATTTATTTCAAATAGGCACAAGAATGGCACTTTTGAACGTCAAAATGAACAAGAAATAGAACTGATTCTAGTCGCCCCTTCCAAAAAGTAGTTTCGTGTGGAGAAGAATGGGCAAGAAACTCCACCGTTACTCTTTTATAATGTTTCACAATGTTTTGTATACATGTATTATAACATTATATGTGAAGACGATCAGCACCAGGCCCGTGCCGGAAGGCGCGTATATGTTCCACACGCGCCTCAAAGAGATGTCAGCATATGAAGGGGCCCCTCACGGCCAAGCCTGCCGGGTAAGCGGGGTTGTCCGAAAGGGTTACCCCTACCCCGGAACATAAAGGGCTAAGGAAGGAACATGGATGGGTTTTAGTCGGTAAGAGTCTGACACTCCCTTCCGCTCCACCCAGAGCGGGAGCAGTCATTGGATGATTTCCCAGCCTTATAAAAAAAAAAAGGGTATTTGTGGATATATTGAACTATAAAAGGCACACTTAATATTATTGGTTGCCTTAATATTTTCGATCCAGCGCTTGATTTTCTAAAAAACCACCAAAAGCCCTTTTTTGTTGCACTTTCAAATCAATGTGGCAAAAAGAACATTTTTGTTTTTTTAAAAGCAATGGCTAGTCTTTAAATAAATTCATTCAAGTTCTTAAAACCCACCTTTAACTTTCTGTATGATCATTGGTGGCTGAGATATCGATAATCAAAGACAAAAGGTTCCTTTTCCATTTGAAGATCGATATCTCAGCGAGAGGTGGACGTATCAAGGTGTATAAAAAAAACCAAATAAACAAAGTATCCGAACCTTATAGTGGTTCAGAAAAAAAAATACCACGCCCGAAAAAAATTAAAATAGTGTTTTTTTTTGTTTCTAAGATTATTCAAAAACCGCTGACGCTACAAAATTTTAAGTTATTCAAACGTTGTTAGACACTTGTAAAATTTCCTTTTTTTATTTCCTGTACGACCATTTCTCTCGTAATTAAGGCCTGTTGAAAATTCGGATTTTTGGGCAATTTTGACCTTAATTTTTTCCAGTAGTGTATAAGTTAAAGTAAAATTCCAGTATAGGGGCGGATTTTTTTCCGGTGCCCAGGGGCGGCATTATGGTTAAATCCGGCCCTGACCCCAGACATAATCTTAGTCACATCTTGTGAGGTCCACGTGTCCACGTAGGATACTATCTGAAACTAGAACCGCTTCTTATATTAGCATATTGTGTGACCTTTCCAAATCCGTTGAAGTTGTTGATAACAATATGCTGAATATTTAAAGTAGAGCGAGACGAAGGAAGTGTAGAGCTTGTAAACAAGAACTATTGCAAAAAGAAGAAAAAATCAATGAGAAGAAATCAATGTAAGCGAAAATCAATTTAAGCTAAGAATTCGTTTAAATAAAGTGGATGACAGAAATAAGCACCTACTATTCGTAGCATGGCGTAAAGATTACACCTCTCGATAAACCGATTCGCGATTTATTGGCCACTTACACAATTAATGGGAATTAATTCACGACTAGTTAATTTTCTCCATAAAATCAAGTTATTGGTCTACCGATCATCAATTCACTACAGATTTCAGATGAATGTAAAGATGTTTTACATTAAATGAGCCCTTAAACTCTTGTCAAATTATTGTACCTGTGTACGTGTATAAAATATCCTTGGACCTTCAAAGCTCCTATAATCAGCATAAAGTTACAGCGTATCTTGGTCGGAGCATCGTTATTGTAGTCTCAACAGGTATTCATCAATTATCGAGTCGTAACTGGACAACGTGACCTTAGGTACCACCTTAGGACCATGCCACATGTAGAGCGAAACGTGGGAGAGAAGAATATCTAGACGACATTTTTGAGAAAGAACACCTTATTATAGAACAAATTATAAATTGATATAAATAATGTCATATTTAAACTTAACAGCTTTAACAACGCTAAAAACAAAGTACCTTTTGTTTTTAGCGTTGTTAAAGCTGGGTTAAAAAACTTAGATTGTGAATGCCATGAAAAGCTAGCGCATTGAAAGTGTTCAGCAGGAACTCATGAGAAAAGAAAAGAAAATCAAGCGCAACCATGTTTGAATCAACAGCTAAAGTTTTGTTGGTTGTGTGCACCTTCGTCCCGCATTGGCGTGCCCTTCGTGTCGCTGTATGAGTGGATCTCTCCACGTATTGACAGCCAGTAACTTCACAAATCATTATTATTATTATTAAATCCATGGCGATAGAGAGACTAATATTTATAGAAACATTTACATTTTACTTATGAGGTGGAAGTTTGCATTACAAGCTGGGAAACCCATCTGGTCACAAGTTACAATGAATACGAGAATAGTGTACTGTAGTTTGCAAAAGGTCTGTCTGATCCATGATCACTATATGGGTTTACTGATACAATGACGGAACGAGCTTGTTGTCAGCAACCAGATCCAGAATTTGGACTTATTTGAAGAAATTTTCAATTAAATGTACCTGTATGCAGATTATTATTAATATGTGTCGTGTCCACAGGATGGCGTACGCGGAGTGTCGACTACAGCTGGCGGGGCGGCGCTGGAACTGCTCCGGTGTCGGCGATGGACACCACTTCGGACACGTTATGCCCATCGGTAAAATCATCGTCATTATCATTTAGCCGAATGAAAGATCCTGCTGTAGTTTGGCCTACTCCAGGCCAGCGGTTTCCCGCGATCATAGCAAGGTACACAGTCTAACTATCCAATGAAGACAAGACTTCAACTACTGACAGTTAAATCACGCCTTATGAAATAAACGCATGATATGTAGAATCAAACTGCAAAATAAACTGATAGAAAAATAATAGGATGTAGACACAAATGTATAGAACGCGAAAAATATTTATGATACGAGACCACTCAAATGCTTCCGTAAGATTGAAGGCTATACTATTATTTGAATGCAGATAATAAAGCTAGGCTTGAACAGTTCTGTTTATAGTAATACTCGTAAGTAAATCGAGCAGAAACAAAAGCTTGGTGACGTCATCGCGGCCATTCTTCTTATTTGGAAGCATCCAAACACAGAGCCGATTAACGTCGGAGCTTAGCGTAACTAAGTATTATTAGAGATCATATATTATACATTGATGATTTTTCAACAGATAATATATTATTATCAATCCACATGGAGGGTGTAGGAAAGATACCGTTAAAGAATTTTAGTATCTAGTTTATAAACATGTATTAGGTAGGTAGGTATAAGGCTAATATTGAACGACAAAATGGGGTTAGTGGACAAACGTCATCAATATTGATATGATTATCTAATTACAAGATGATAGAGAAAGTTTATCGTCCACAATTCAACATCGTACAAATCAGTAGGCACCAGAGACCATAGATAACTTTAATGTTCAACCTCTCGCGAGTATCCGCTGGTGTCTGGTACACCACTGTTACTGCCGTGCTATATCGTGTAGCGAGACAAATTAATGATCTGTTGGATACGCTAATACTAGTAAACTATTAGATTAATGACCGCCGATCGACGCACGATTACATATTATTATACAAGCTGCATTATCGTACAATCGCAACGAGGACTGATTAGCTACAACTTGATTAATAGTTTCCTATGAACTCTCATAAATAAATAAGCTTCATACGATAAATGATAAGAGAGATGCCGAGTTCGGTTATTCACGTTTAAGAAAAGCCGGATTTTTATTGTTAAACTACGGTAGGTACGCTGAGACAACCCTTGCTGGATTACAATGACCACTTCAGCGGCTTCCATAGGTGTGGTTTTCATTTTCTTTTAGCGTCAGTGTTCTTGCCAGTGACGTGAAACACTGGACTAATAATCAATTTTCATAAACGCTCACTGTTATAGGGTTGCGTTACTAGCAAACAATTTGGTGTTTTGTTTTAAAATTGTTGTCTTTTGTTTTACGTTCCATGACATAAGGTGAATAACTGTTTGTGATATTGAAAGAGGTTGATAGTCTAACAAATTTGCCTTTCAATTAATGATATCCACAATCCATTACATAGAAGCAAGTATAGTATCACGCTCAAAAATCATTCTCTAAAGTCAGCTATGGTAATCTGGTAACATCCAGCCTATCTTCTTCTTCTTCGTGTGGTTAGTGACCAGCCTGTGTCATTTATCGATATATCCCTCGAATTTAGCCACCATTATCATTATCAAACGAAGCTTGTTAACATATTTCTCTCATAAATCTAAACATAAAACAAAGTTGATTTTAATGTCTTTGTGACCGCTTAGACCTTTCAAACGATTTGAATGCGCCACCGTCAAAGTAGTTCTTCCGGAAGATTTAAGTGTGTACTACTTTAATATTTAACTTAGTTATACTATAATAATCATTGCAGTCGTGCGAAGCAAAGGCGGCTCTCTAGGTACAAGTCAGTTGCTTATTAGCAAGCACAAGGTTGATAGTAAATTAAATATAGGAAGAACAAACTGGCGTGCATTAGCTTCAGGTCCGTGGCGTCGTGCGGGTCGCCTCCCACCTCTCCAGTGCATGCACAGCCTGTCGTCAATGATGTATCTGCAACTATTCGCAACTCTGCATTACTAGTTATCACAACGGACACCTGATGTGCTTGGTTTGCTACGGGTCAAATAGATTTGTTACCTCTTCGAACTTCTTCATCGGTTACGTTTAGGTCTATGTTACCTCAAGAAACTGACACACAACTAGTTAGTTAGTAGTAGTAGTAGTAGTTAGTTAGTATCTTCTCGTATCATTTATTTTATGGTGTACATAATAAAGAATATTCTAGTTTTTTTCTATTCTACCGGCCATTTTGCTAATATTCTGGATATTACTTAGGTTCGGCGGCAATTTTTTTCTTCGTATGTTCTCCCGTCAGACGTTACACTACCATTCACTCCCTTTACATTCATAGCTATCATTCCACACACAACATTCACTTTTTTCTTTCTCTTCCTCTCCATTCATCAAGATTTCATCACTCTCTTAGTCAGTTGCGTTTCATGTAAGATCTTATAGCCAAACCAGCCAGCTAACTTCCGAACTGGTAGAATGACTGATGGAAATGAATACTGAGACAGCGACCTCATTTATTGGAGTGGTCGTAAAGGTGAACTTCCAATCGGTAAAGCCAGAACAAGATCAAGAAAGCATGAGCAATGTGAACCAAACTACTTTTTACAAGCTTTTTTGTCATTAACAAATGGTAGCTGCATGTTGTAATAGCTGGGTTTTTGTCTGCGCCTCGTCTGGCCTGGCTGCGAGGCGAATGGCCGCCACATGAATATTAATGCAGTAATTGGCCGCCACCAAACAATCATATTTATATCGAAAACTCGAGATCGGTATCTTGAAATATTGCCATTTAAATGTCCAAACGTGAGATAAGCAATGAATAGATTTAGAACTGACTATGCTAATGTCGAGGCTCCGGCCGGGAAATTAATTGATTTTATTACTTTACAATGTGTCCTTTGTAAATTTTAACTACCGAAACATTTAAAATAAACAGACAGACGAATCATTAATGTTTTATTACGATAACAAGGATTAACCAGTAATATTCGTTATTGAAATTTTAATACGTTAATTGGATATGATATATCAGTTTATTGAGTTGATTATGATGAGTATGATATTCTTGAGTTGTTTACGACAGACGCACCCAAATAATTATATATTAATAACACATTTAATATTAATTAAATGTGAATGTTTCACTAATCAATCAGTGGAGGACAAGCCAATAATACACAGCCTTTCACTGCAGCTGCAGAATATATTGATACATTAAATGAAGTTACATCAAAATACTGTTCATGCATAAAACTTGAGAATCTGATCAGGCATGTCGGACATAATCGTGGATGGATATAATCGAAAAGCGTACCTACATACCTCAACCTCAACAGTCTAACTTTCAGAAAGTACACCCCCTAAGGCTCAAAAAATAGGAGGCTCGTTCAGATGTCAATGTATACGCTTTTATAATAAACTTCCAAGCCACGTTCAAGATCTAAGCCTTAATAAATTCAAATCGTTCGTTAAACGCAAGTTGTGCCACAATGCTTATTATACTGTCAAAGACTTTATTGAAGACAAAAGGGCTTGGGATTGAGCTACTCCAATTGTTTACATATTGAATATTCTTTCTCTTCTTTTTTATATCCTAAACTAGTTGATTAGCATCTGAGATTACTCCTGGAGCTGCTGAAGATTCACAAAAACTTTTTGCATTATATAACTTCAACCTCTTAGCAATGTATAATTCCATAGCACGTTTGTGAGTACTATGTACCTACTATAAAGCTACCATTTACTGAGTACGTCTTACATTGACCTGAATGTGCCCTGGCGGCTGAGAGCATGTCATGCTCCCTGTAATGTCTCACTGATGGTGATGCGTATGTTGGATCATTTAGCTCCCATCAAAATGGTTGAGCTGAATGGTGCTAATCCATGTGTCATGTTCATGAACGAGCGCCGTCAGTAGGGACTGGTCACCTCTTAGCTGCCACGGCTGTTTTAAAATTAAAATAATTTTGAATTGTTTTTTTAAAACTTGTAATTATGGACGCTTTTATTAAGTTCTGCATCGTTCTCACGTGTAATTTCAACATGAATGATGTAACACAGTTTTTGTAAACATATTTTGATTTAAAAGAGTGTCCATGGAGTTTCTTGCCCGTTCTTCTCCATAGGTACCTACTGCTTTGGAATGGGCAACTAGCTTCATCTTTCTGACTGACCGACCCCTTGACAATTCAAAAGTGCCTGTAATTGGTTTATTTGAAATAAATGCTTTGAGTTTGAGTTTGAGTTAAGACAATGAAAGAACCAGCCACGGCGGCATTGAACTTCACAGTAACGCCAATGTCGATAATAATATTTAATGAAACCGTGGAGAAATAGACGGAGTAGAGACTTAAACATCTACAGTTCATATTTCAATTATCGGGTAAATACAGCAGCTTCACTATGTGCTATTGTTTTGTAGGATCATTACACGTTTGTCAATCATTTAACCAAAAGAACATCACGTCTGTATACCACGAAGGGCTAAAGATGTGTACCCACAGTGCACGGCGCGGCCAGTGTGTCAGTGTAAAGATGTGTACCCACAGTGCACAGCGCGGCCAGTGTGTCAGTGTAAAACAAACGAATTCAACAAAGATTTATGTCAAGTGTGATCAATTCTTCTTTGTATGAGAAGAGGCCATTGCCTTTATTCTATCCAACAAAACCAACAATTAGGTATAATGCTCAACTGAGAGGTACCCATGCCTTTAATTCCAATACATCCATTACTTAAAGACAGTTAAGTACTCGGTCATTTCCCTGTTCTGTCTCCGTTTAGACATCACATCTGCCTGTGAACCTGTCCCGCCTGGCGCCTGCAGCGGCGCGTGGACCTGTGTCTACACTGTGGCACGCATATCACAAGCTTAGCCTTAGCTTGGATGCCTGATCTATGAATGTAAAACAATTATTGTCTTGTTTAATTCATATATCGCCTTTTATTGTAGCTTGAAAACTTGGAAATAAAGTGCCATCTATTCAAAGGCGTCGTATCTATACACGGAGCACATATCGAGGCTCGCGCACGTTAGCGCAGCTCGGCCCTTGTGTCGCGTGGTGTCCGTCGTCTGTTGATATGTCACAAATGTGGACACAGCCTATCCAAGCGTCACCCGACAATCAGACACCGCGCTCAATGTTCCTCTAATTGCTGTGCAGTTGTACATTAATAGCGCTCGTAATAATACCGAGCCTGTCAGTTAGTGGACGCTGTGCACAGCGGTGCAGTAACGGTGACGGACTAGGAAAGAGATCGCAGTAAATAATTGTTGGATGGTGGATGGATAAATCTTTTATTTGTGGTAACACAAAAGAAATACAAATACACAATTAAATGATAAACACTAATTACATTAATATAAACTTAAAAATATATTCCCAATTTAACAAGCAATAGTAACTGTACCTTAACCCTTAAATGTTTGCCGACAGTAAGAAAAGCGCCTATGCCTTCTTCTCGTGCCTAATGAGCCTGGCGCCAGCACCTCGTACGGTCGATGTTCCGAGCGGGTGCACAGCAGCTGAGTATTTGTACACATTCAAAGCATGACGTAACCAGGACCTCTTCCTATACTCAATTAATACGTGTTATCTAACACGTACTCCTACTAATTGACTGCTAGGCGTGTCGTGAGGTGTTGTCAGTAGATACAGCGTGACGCCGAAGCGTGTTGCGCGTGTAAGACGCTGATAACCGGTGATAAGCGGCGCGGCAAGCGCGACCTGCTCCAATGTGTTGCTTCGATAACGAGCAAGATTTATATGTTGAGGAAATGTAGACATTACTGTGAGAAACATTTTGAGAACAAGAAACACTGATAAACAATACGTCCCAAAAATTGTTACTTGCATCGAACTTGGAAACTTCCATCGAGGGTAAAAGATATGAGAGAAGGACCAACCAATTTTACCAAATGCCTCTATATACCGACGACCTACTGCTTGTAACACACTTTAGAACAGACGAAGATTGCACAGTTGTACAAAGGGATATAGGCGCCGTCTTTGATTGGAGTATTGTGAACAAGCTATATTTCAATACCAAAAAGTGCTACGTCAGAACGTACGGTAAACAATGATGAATGACGAAATGTTGCAACATAAGAGACTTGGGAGAGACTTTCGATCACGTGATATCGTACTTTTAGAGCACGTTCCTCCCTTGTGAACGCCGTTCAGAGCCACTATCCGGCGGCCGGTGACGTGACGTCGTAATCTGTGTAACCGGGTTTTGATTGCTGAAGAGGAACTTACTACATCCATGGGCAATTCTCGAAAAAAGATTTATTTGTGAATGTTCAATTCTCATTTCTAATCTATATTTTTTTAGTTCAATGAGATCACTTCATTGACCGCGTCACTAATTCCGTCTTATGTGCCCGAACACGAGTTGCTTGGCAGCTTCGCCCAGATTAAATCAACTCCATACCCCACTGTGATCCACTCAATATGGGTGTTTCTTGTTCCCAAGTTGCTTTCATTAGCAATATCTAAGGTATTGCGCGAGAGTACAAGAGTACTCATTTAGTTTCTTGATCCCTTGTGGTTATTGCTCTCAAAAAGGTATAATTTCTAATTTCTCTGTTTCCATCAGCAATGAATGCTTCCAAAGGCGTTTATAGCGCGGCTGCTGTAATTGGTTGCGCTAAAACTTGCGATTAGTATGCAGTAGCTATCAGTGCATTTGCTGCGTGTCACACTTCAGAATAAGTTACCGGCTGACGAACAGACGCCCTCGTTTACTGACCGACAGGCTTGATAGGCGGGAGTGACGGCTTGATAGTTTGACCATCCTACTCGGCAGAAAGCTTTCGGTGAATGACTTCATTTGAAAATATTGAAATTTGGGTATAGTACCTAGAGTCCATGACTGTACCCGCCGTTCCGGTCAGGTGGACTATATAGCCCATGAACATAATATTATTACACGTGAATCGTCATGAGCTCTAACTGTACTGATGGACAGAGTCGGTGTTAATTATAGCACCGCGAGCAACCCATATACCTAACCATATACTTTGGTCCGGGCCTTAACATTTGACATTAACACTACCCAATACACTTCACGCGTTAAATAAACATTTAATCATTCAGTATTTATACGAGCGCGCAGTGATTCCTGACCCTCCAGTTAATCCTCGATCGTGTCGGCGGCTCTCGTCGCTAATGTTATTCATATATTCAGCGGTGGTAATGGTAAAATTTGAGGCTCGCTATGGTCACATCGCTGACGCTCGACACTCGACACATTTGCTCAACCTTTTGATGGACGCGCTGTGGCCCAGAGGGAAGGTTTTGTTGAGTGTGATGTGCCAGGGCCGGATTTGAGGTTAGCAAGGCGCATTATTATTTTGTGCTGTAATTTAAGTTGGGAGTTATTATTAGTAGGATTTGATCGGATTAGGTTTAATTTATTTAAAAGGTTTACCAACTGCTTTAAACAGTTTGTATGATGATTGGCGACTGTGCAAACCAAGGTTATGACCAATACTTAAGATTTATATTTTTTTAAACTTGAATAATGAAGCAAAAACAAAATTATGGGAGGATTTTACTGCGTGACTCGACAAATGAATGTTTTGGCTTCTTTCTTTCCTAACAATAACATTTGTTTTGGCTGCAGCGACGAAGGAGGCGGCGTTCACATACGCGATCACATCGGCCGGCGTGACGCACGCGCTGAGCGCGGCGTGCGCGCGCGGCGACCTGCCCGCCTGCCAGTGCACCACCAACCGGTACGTACCGTGCTCGCTGCTCACTGCCGAACATGGAACACCTTCTCATATAATGCAGCATGGATCTAAGTGCCTGTCGACACCTTCCTTTTACAAACAGCGCCGCGCCATCACATTCATTCCAATTCATATCGCACTACTAAGAAAGCAGCAAATAAATAAATAATTTTGTATTTTTCTACAAAACGTGACATCGTAAAATTCTTGAACATTTCTGTTGTTTAATAAATATGTACCATCCTCAGCACTTTTTTATTCGTTTTTGCGAAATGACCAATCGAATATTGTGAGCAAAAATGATGTAACTAATCCTATCATAACCCACTGTCAGGCGGCGCGGCGCGTCGACATCGGAGCAATTCGAGTGGGGCGGGTGCGGCGAGGGCGCGTACGGCGCGCGGCTGGCGCGGCGCTTCCTGGACGCGCGCGAGCTGGAGCGCGACGACCGCGCGCTCATGAACCTGCACAACAACCGCGTGGGCCGGAAGGTGAGCGAGGTACTCACACATGTACCGCATGCTTCCGCTGCCACCCGCCAGCACTCTGCACGAGCCGGCCGTTCACGTAGCACATCCAGCTGGTGGCCCTCCGCGGCGGATCACGGCGACACTCACGTCGGCCACTGCGGATGGCCTCATGTGTGACAGAGGTCATGCTCTACAAAACCGAATGTTTTCGAAAACTCGATGTCTCATATTTTTGGCCGTAACCGAATGCTAGCGCATGTGCTTTTCTGCTTGCTGTAGAATTTTAGAACATGTATAATTGTATATCCGACATGTATAGTTTGTTACTTTTTGTGAAAATTGAATCAAAAGAGAATCAGTGGACGCGGTATGGCTCCCGCCAAGACACGCCAAAATAAACAAGGGCATTACTTAAATTTCTCGAAGCATTTTGTCAGATTATACTAGAAAGAACTATTTAATAAAATACGTCGATTTCGTCACTAGCTGACTCACTCATCAACCTGAGGCACACAAACAACAAAAAATAAGATAACCTCGAATCCTCCTCGAACCCCCTTAAAGGAAGGAGCAAGTGTCTGTGTTGCAGATAATAGTTACCTACAAAAAGATTTTTTTCATTCTAAATGAAATACCACCACAAACATTTAATGTAAAGTAGGGTGCCAAGACTCACGAAACGCTTTCATTGTTATCAGATTTAAAGTAGAGTCAAGCTCCTAAGTCTACAAGGCCTATATAATACTACAGAACTGGCATTGCTCCAAATGTATGGCTTGGTCGTACCATTGTGTGTTGACCGACCGCGGTGTGTGGCGTGGTCTGATGTGACGTCAGAAACACATAACATCAAACACCATTTCTTACCCTTATTTTACGGAAGCGTTACGTGAGTACAAGCAACGTAATTTACGTCTCGTTGTCTTATTCTGTGAGGGTTGTAGTTCGGCTAGTTTCGCAGATATTTTCACAAAAAATGATTCCCTTCTCATTAGCATGTCGATCTTACTTAAAGTTTCCTTGCATGTCAAATAGAACAACTAACTTAGCAATATGGACGATTGCTAGTTATAGTTATATGTAGCAAATATCGCAGCTCTAAGTTACAAGTCGTACTATGAGGTTTGTGATTGTGGTGGGCCCTGGCCAAGGCCGGATTAATGACGTCGTTAAGTAACAAGCTGCAGGCTCCCGTTTTTGAAGGTGCGCCTCACTATAAACATAATAATGATTGCAAGCGGTTCCGCAGCCGCGTCTGCGCAGCTGTGAAAAATTCAGCAGTCGCCGCCCACCGCGTGTACTGACATTAACTTGAGTACTTAAGAACAGGAGACATGTTTGTTATTTATTGTACTTGTATTGAAACGTTGCTTATAGGCATGTCTGGCAGAAGCAAACAAATATTTTACTAAGTGAGTCTCAAACTTATGTACCTACTCGAAATGTTTCCCAACATGCTGTTAGCTCGTAGAAATGCTGGAACTTAACATTAAAACTAAGACTATGATCACAGCAGTGTATAAATGTGCGTGTAAGAGGTAGTAGCGAACAGATTACAGTTAGCTAAACCGTTTAAGTTGGTATCTAGCATCGAATGCAAGCTCACATGATTACAAGCAAAACAGTCAGTTCATCTGTCCATCTAATCTATGACATCGTTCCGGTCCGGAGAGCCGCCGGCGACCGGCACGACACCGGCCATTACAGTATCTGTAGATCGGGAGTGTGTACAATTACGTATTGTGCGCAATGAGCGGGTGCCGCGCGCAGGTCCCGCGGCGCCGCCGGCTGCACGCACTCATTTACGTTTAAACTGTGAATTTGTAACACTTGTATAAATTACCAGTACTTATGGTAAATGATTTCTCTTTCTGAACACCACTGGTAAATTCGCAGAAAATTTATCTTTTCCTCAAACACGTAGTATTTTTTTGTAAAACAGTCCATCTATTTATTTGATGTATTGATCAAAAACACTTCTCTTAGTGCTGATGAGTCATGGCAGTAATGTGCGAGATAATATTTCAAAAGATGCAAATCATCTCCACTAATATTATATTTAAATGCGTTTCGCTGATTGCACCCATTTATCCCAGGTAAAACATAATGACACACATAACAATACGTTCCAGGCTCCTGGCGATCCTTCCCACAGAACGTATAATTGTATCGCATAACGTTGTGAGCGCGTCTCATTACGAGCCTACAATCATACAACTATTAGCATGTTTACGAGGTAACTGCGGAATGACCGGCGAGTGTCTTTTGTTTCTCTTTTGGTAAAGCCCGGTGCGGGCGGCGGCCGACAGCAATCTCAATAATGTGCACCCGCCGTCGCAGCACACGTTATTACAATAATGCGTGTTCTCAGTTTATGATTATTGATTTCGTGTTAATAACTTGGCTAATCTTCAAGCACCGTGTCGAGTAAATAAGAATAAGTAAACTGTGGGAAACGTTCTGACAACCGACAAGCCACCCTTCGGCAACGTGTCTGTTGTCTCTTGTACTGTCAATGTGAATAATGTCTCGTGATATAATTAGTTTTCTGCCGACCATTACAGATAGCGTCTGAATGGTCTTGTGCTTCCGGTAATTTAAACGTATTGATTATTTTACTTGTTTAGGTGACGAGTTTTGTAAGATTTCTCTTTGTGATGTATTCGCTATTCGATAATTCTGACAATACGTTAAAACGTTACGTCTGCCATCACCTTCACATGTTTACTGTCACACATATCTTGTTCGATGCGTCGTAAACTGTGTAATATATCGTCCGTCAAGCTTCGTGAACTATGTAAAGTAATACGTGAGATATTATCAGGAGCTCGTTAACCTGGGATGTCGCTTTTATGGAACGGTTTTGGCACAAATTGCGTAACAACACAATTTATTTATTTATTCAGCTCTAATTAACGCGGTAATAAATCAATTGTAATAATTAAAGACGGTGTTACAAGCACATGAAAAATAAAATATAAAAAATAATACTTAACAATACTTTCATGAATCCCTCTCACAGCACCTCTGACATGCCAATAAAATCTTCGTCAATTCGACAAGACACAGCCAGGGGAGTCCGGCCCTGTACTCTCTGTATGTTGCGTAAAATGCCAATAGGT
The DNA here is from genome assembly GCA_951799385.1 of Hyppa rectilinea. Classification (NCBI taxonomy): domain Eukaryota; kingdom Metazoa; phylum Arthropoda; class Insecta; order Lepidoptera; family Noctuidae; genus Hyppa; species Hyppa rectilinea. The sequence goes on from OX637324.1 coordinate 15,343,578, forward strand.
ACCTACTATTGCAAATTGTTTCATTAATATGTTTTGAAATGATATTATTTAATTTTATGTAAATAAAAATTGCAACGTAACCGTATGCCAAGTTGCTCCTCGGACTGTGGGGTCGCCATTTAAGGGAAGTCGCGACCTACACTTGGCCCCACGTGTTCCTTTGTAATATTTTACATAATTATGTAGGTATTACTGCGAGAGAGAATTTAATAAAACACGCGTTTACTCGTTTCTGTCAGTGGATACTTCGATCAAATCAATGTTACCTAAATAATAATAAATATTCTATCTGGATAATTATTTTAAGTAAAATTATCAAAATATTTTGATTATAATAATAATATATCATTTATTTCAGGTAGCAAAGACCCATGACATAAATACCTTACAAACTATCACATATTTATAAAAACCACAAAAAAACAATCGTACATGAAGTGACGGCGTCGTGGTGTCGCGTAGCTTGCCGCGGAATCGCCGATACACGACACCTTTCGGCCAAAACTCTTCGTTGAGACGGTCTCTATATCATGAGTCGGAGCTCGCACCACAAACGACTTCGTGTTGTGGCGCGACTCTCCTTAAGGTCCAGCTGGTCTTCGCTCGTACATACTCCATGACCTCCTCAACCTTCGTGGTGTGATGTAACCGGGACACAAAGAGCTGCGTCGTAGGTGTTGCCGAACACAGCATATACTATCTCTACTTTCACGAAGCTATCCTTGTCACACATGTCTGTGGCTGGGCCTATCTGTTTGAACCCCTAATAATTAGGTGTTACGTATTTTAAGTCCTACATGTTTTGCTGCTTAAGACGACGTGCAAAAATAAAAGTAACGTGTTACAGGGGTATGTTGACAGAAGAGCGCCGCGCTGTTAGTAAATATTTATGAATTGGTTCCGGTTTCGAGCCTCAAGGGCTTTGTACAAGTATCGTTTCAAAGTCAAAGTCAAATCATTGATTTCAAATAGGCACAAGAAAGGCACTTTTGAACGTCAAAAATGAACAAGAAATAGAATTGATTCTAGTCGCCCCTTCCAAAGATTGTTTCGTGTGGAGAAGAATGGGCAAGAAACTCCACCGTTACTCTTTTAAAATATTTCACAATGTTTTGTATACATGTATCATAATATTATATGTGAAGACGATGCACCCAGAATAAAAACAATAAACCACAAAAGGTGAAAAGAAAAACACATGTAGCAGTGGCAAGTAAACTAAATCATAATAACTTAGTCATAAGTACATGGTGCTCACATATTTACAAACATTCTAAAAGTTAAAAATAATATTAATCAATGTGTGAGATTTAGAATTCCAATATAATAAAATAATATGGTACAAATTATAAATTATTACCTAATTTACTTAGCAACCAGTTTGATTTTGTCTAGACACTAGATTGTCCTGTGGAGCAGGACCAGCATGTTTCCAAGCATCCTTATCTTTGATATAATCCTCTAATTTTTAATAAGCTTGTTTACAAAGTGTACTTTTAATATTAGTTTTAAATTTTCTTTCATTTAATTGCAGTATGTCACAAGGTATGTTGTTGTAACATTTAACACCCCATAAAAGATGTATGTACTTTTGACAATCGAAAAAATGGTTGAATTATTTTATCTTTATTTCTAGTATTAAAATTATGCCTATCACTTATTTTGTTAAAAAGATGTATATTTTTTCTTACATACTACTGTGTCAAGAAAGTACCGGGAAAAGATCAATAATACAAAAATGTCTGTTATTCATCCAAATTTATTTTATCACCTTCAAAGTATGCTCCTTTAGAAACGATACACTTGCCCCAACGAATAATCCATTCATCAAAATATTTTTTAAACGCTGCTTCCGGAATTGAGTTCAGTTCTCGCCGCGAATTCTCCTTTATGTCTTCTATCGATTGAAAACGGGTGCCACGAAGTGGTAATTTGAGTTTAGGAAAAAGAAAAAAGTCAGCAGGAGCCATATCTGGTGAATATGGTGGTTGCTGGATGGTATTTGTTGAGTGTTTGGTCAAAAATTCGTTCACAATGATAGCCTTGTGCGAAGGCGCATTGTCGTGGTGCAAAATCCAAGAATTTTCTTTCCACAAATCTGGCCTTTTTCGTCGAATTTGCTCTCTTAAACGCCGCATAACGCTCAAATAATATTCTTTATTTACCGTTAGACCTTCCGGTAAGAATTCAGAGTGCACAACACCGCGATAGTCAAAGAAAACAGTCAACATGACTTTGACTTTTGATCGACTTTGGCGTGGTTTTTTCGGTTTCGGTTCAGTTGGAAGGCGCCACTCCGAAGCTTGTTGACTAGTTTGCATGTCAAACTCGTAAACCCACGTCTCGTCACCAGTAACAATGCGTTTCATGAATGTTGGGTCCGAACTGACTCGTTCTAGCATGTCCTCAGCGACTTTCATGCGATTGAGTTTTTGGAGAAAATTCAGATCTTTTGGGACTAGCCGAGCAGCAACATGTTTCATACCCAAATGATTAGTTAAAATGGTACGGATCGACTCGTGAGATACAGAAAGTTCGGCGGCTATCTCTCTCAGAGTTGAATGGGGATTTTCAGTCACTATTTTCTTCACTTTTGCGATGTTAACTTCAGTTGCAGACGTTGACGGCCTACCAGAGCGAGGCAAATCTTCCATCACATCTCGACCACTTTTGAACGCTTTGAACCACTCATAAGCACGAGTTTTTGATAAAGTCGATTCACCGTAAGCCTTCTGTAACATTTTCAGTGACTCCGAACACGAAATTCCATTGGCGATGCTAAATTTAAGACAAACTCTTTGTTCGATATTTTTGTCCATTATGAAATTCGCAATACACACTTTATATGATATTACTAAAACCAGCACTGTATTTAATATAAATAACAGATGCAACTCAAACTCCGCGCCAAAATGGATAACAGTTGTGCCAATCTAACAACTACAAAAAAACAAAAATTTGAATTTGGAACCATAAACAAATCATCCATTCCCGATACTTTTTTGACTGAATGTACATAATATTTTCATAAATGAATTGGCAAGGTACCGTCATAATATTAATCCGTTTAAATAGTTCCCAAAGCGATTCGCGACGACGAAGATTGTAAATAGCTCTGATCGCTCGCTTTTGCAAAATAAAAATGGTGAATCCATTATGTCAGCAGCCCGACCCCACAGTAAAATGCCATACGACATAATGCTGTGGAAGTAACTAAAATAGACCAAACGCGCGGTTTCTACGTCTGTTAACTGCCGTATCTTTCTAACAGCATAAGCGGCCGAGCTTAGCCGTCCCGCAAGAGTTGTTATGTGGGGACCCCATTGCAACTTGTCGTCTAGCGTGATTCCCAGGAAAACCGTCTGCTTAATAAATTCCAGCTTTTCTCCGTTCAATATGATGTCGCTACTTTTAACATTAGGTAATGTAAATCTAATGCATTTGGTTTTTTTTTTCATTTAGTACCAAATTATTTACCGTAAATCAATCTTGGACCTGAAGAATAGAGTTATTCACGTCGTCAAGATTTTGTGAGCGTCGATTAATTTTAAAGATAAATGATGTGTCATCTGCAAATAACACCATCTTCGGTTGATTTTGAAGTAATTGGGGTAAATCGATAATGTAAACTAAAAAGAGGAATGGACCCAATATCGCACCTTTTTTTTTTTTTTTTTTTAAGGCTGGGAAATCATCCTATGACTTCTCCCGCTCTGGGTGGAGCGGAAGGGAGTGTCAGACTCTTACTGACTAAAACCCATCCATGTTCCTTCCGTAGCCCTTTATGTTCCGGGGTAGCGGTAACCCTTTCGGACAATCCCGCTTACCCGGCAGGCTTGGCCCTGAGGGGCCCCTTCATATGCTGAATATATACATCTCTTTGAGGCGCGCGTGGAACATATACGCGCCGTCCGGCACGGGTCTGGTGCTGATCGGACGGTGAGTCACCCATTACTCACCGTCCGCAGGCTCGCGCCTACGGTGGCCGGGAGTCGTCACGTGGCTCCCGACGCCCGGGGCGTCTCCTGCGGCGGCTGGGACGGGAGGACCTTTCTCTCTCCCATCCCGCCACCTCCTTCGCGAGCATAACTTTTTCGCAGAAGGAGGTGACTGCCTCCCACTCCCTCTCACCCCGGACCATGGCTTGCACCAGAGCCGGGCGCGAGAGGTCGCCGCCGCCGATCGCCTCTACGAGGACACGGCGGTGCTCTGCCCATGCGGGGCAGGTTTGCACCGTGTGCTCTACCGTGTCCTCTGGGCGATCCTCGCAGTGGTGACACCCGGGCGTTTCCTCCCGCCTGATGATGTGCAGGAACCTCCCGAAACATCCATGTCCGGTGAGGACCTGCGTCAGGCGGTAGGTGAGGGCGCCGTGACGCCTCTCTAGCCACTCCTCAAAGAGGGGCCTTACCGCCACTATCGTGGCGTGCCCTGCGCTGGGTTGCGACAGTCGCTGCTTCCAGGCCGCCATGAGATCGCGCCGGAGGTCCATCCGCTCCGCCGCAATTTGCTGCGGAAACGGAGTTTCCCCCCGGCTTAGTACCTCCGCGCGCCACTCGAACAGGCGCGCGAGGACTATCGCCTCCAGATCCCACGGCGGCAGTCCGGCAAGGAGGCTTGCCGCCTCGCCCGAGATCGTGCGGTACCCCCGGATTAGCCGAATGGCTGCCACCTTTTGGGGCGCGTTCAGATAGTGAGCGGCTCGTCGCCGCAATGAACGCGCCCACACCGGGGCCCCGTATAGGGCCATGGACCGCACGACTCCCGCGTAAAGCCTCCGGCAGGAGGCGTTTGGCCCCCTCAAATTGGGCAAGAGCCGCTTGAAGGCGGCCCCAGTCCGTTCCAGCTTGGGGGCCAAACGTCGGAAATGCTCCACGAAATTCCATCGGCTGTCGAGGACCAGACCCAGGTATTTCATCGTGGTCTCGACGCCGATGTGAACCCCTCCTACCGTAAGTTGGGATCCCGATGGTGGCCTATTCCGAGGCCCATGAAAGTACATGGCCTCGGACTTGTGCAATGCCACCTCGAGACCCAACTGCCGGATCCTCTCAACGACTATCGCAACCCCGCGTGTCATCGCGTCGGCCGCCGCCTGATGCGACCTCCCCTGCGCCAGGACCAGCGTGTCGTCAGCGTAGCAAACTACGCTGACGCCGTCAGGGAGGTCGGCCCGCAGCACCCAGTCGTAACCGATGTCCCACAGGAACGGCCCCAGAACCGATCCCTGCGGGACACCGCACGACATCTCTCGCCGGTTCCATTCCCCATCGCGACCGGGGTAGATGACGGCTCTGTCCGTCAAGTACGCCCCGACTATTCGACGGAGGTAGGTCGGCACCCGGTGATACCGGAGTGCTTCCCTAATGCAACTCCAGGGCAGGGTGTTAAAGGCGTTGGCGATGTCGAGTGACACCGCCACGACGACCCTACCCTGGGACACCGCGTCCCCTGTCGTGAGGGCTCTAACGCGCATGATGGCGTCCACCGTCGAGCGCCCCTTGCGGAAGCCAAACTGGCAGTCCGCAAGGTCCGGCCCCGTCCTTCCAAGGTGCCCGACGAGGCGGCCCGCAATAATTCTCTCGAAGAGTTTGCCGACCTCGTCGAGCAGCACTATGGGCCGGAATGCAGACGGAGAGTCCGCAGGGCGCCCTGGCTTCTGTATGAGGACCAGCTTCCCCGTCTTCCAACGGAGCGGAAACTGGCCTCTCTCCATGCATGCGCTTAAGAGCGCCTCCAGTCGGGGCCCGAGAGCCCCTGAGGCCAGGACCCAGGCTTTACCAGGCAAGCCGTCGGGTCCTGGGGCGGTATTCTTGGCCTTGAGTCTTCCTACCGCCGCTCTCAGATCTACCTCGGTCACTTCGGGGATGTCGTCGTCGTCCTCGTGGTCCACTTCGGGCGGAGCCATAGGCGGGGGAGTGTGCTCCCCGCGTGAACAATATCGAACCTTGAGGAACGCCCATTGTCATTTCTGACCCCAGCGAGTTCACACCATTTACTTGAACTTTAACCTTTCTATCTTTCAGATATGATCTAAGTAAATCAAGGGCTGTATTTCTAATCCCATAGTGCTCTACTTTCAGCAGAAGCGTCTCATGTTCTACGCAATCGAACGCCTTAGAGAGATCGCAAAAGATTCCCTTGACTTTAATGAAATGTTTCGTTGGTATAGACAGTGAAGGAGCTAGTCCGCCGCGAGTGCAAGTGCCACGGCGTGTCGGGCTCGTGCGCCGTGCGCACGTGCTGGCGCGCGCTGCCGCCCTTCCGCGCCGCCGCCGCCGCGCTGCGCGAGCGCTACGAGCGCGCCAAGCTGGTCGCGCCGCACCCGCAGCGCCACGCACGCGACCGCCCGCTGCGCCAGGCGCATCTAGTTCTTGTGAGGAGGTAAGGAACTCAACTCATTCTAATGTTTCTATTCCCTAAAGCTCCAGTGTTGGCCTCGAGCGATGCGTTTTGAGTCAAGCCACAAGCGCCCGCGTCACGATGCCGTCCGTCAGTCCGCAAGTCACGTTGCGGTGACTCGTGTCATTCTATATTTCTCTAATCTTCTTTCATTTATTTTCTCCGCATTCGCTGCCACAAGACGCGTGTCGCTTGGAGTGCTGCTCTGCAGCTCGGAGTGAAGCTGCATCCATGTTTGTGACATTTCCACAGATTGGATACCGTGCCGTGACGAATACTCGTGGCAAAGAGTGTAATTATCATGTTATAGGCCTCACGCGGTCTGATGACACACAGACAATGTCACGATTGCCGAACACGTTAAACGTAGCCAGTAGCATTGTCTATTGAAGAGTCTCAAAGTGGACGCAGCTTTGTTTCGTCAACATACGAAAACTAAACACACTGATTATTATCATTATGTAGTAACGTTTGGTGTGTTACGAACAGACAGAAGCAGAACCCGGGCGTTGTGCGGCTGCCGCGCAAGTCCGACCTGGTGTTCCTGGAGCCCTCGCCGTCGTACTGCGAGCGCGACGACGCCTCCGGCTCGCTGGGCACGCACTCGCGGACCTGCAACAGGACTTCCAGAGGTACCTACTTCATTTAGTTTTCTATGATGTTACAATGAGCAGTATTCACTCCACTCTCTGTCATCTCTAGATATACAACTACTGATGGCAACTTGGACGAGATGTCCGTCTTCAGTGAAAATGTCATTAAGTTATGTTCTACTTTGATTTTTCGACTAAAAATATGTAGTGTATAAGCTGTATTCTAATGTATACCTATACCTATGTATGTTACACGTGTACTTAAATATCAATAATTACTAATAAACGAGGCAGTTGTCAACCAGCAGTCAGAGCAATTACTTCTCCTCTATACCCAACCTTTACATGGCGACCCTGCCATGTTTGGTCATGGGGTGTCGGGTCGCGAGGCAGCCGCACTTCGTGGGTGGTACAGACTCTCGTTCTAAGTGTACGTTGCGTTATTGAATTTTGTTCGAGAACCTTCATAAAAAAGTTTTACAATGTGCAATTCTAATACTCCAAAACGAGAAGAAGTTATAATAAACCAGAATGTCATTGGATCGTCTAATGTGGCTACTGCCGACCAGCTACAATTTCATCTTTCTGCAATAAGCATCGTTATGATGATAATTCTGGGTTTGTTGTTGATATTGGCAGCCTATTTCCTGTACAAGTGCTACAAGAACTGCCATCATACGTGGATTAATGACCAGATACTTCGTCAAACTTTGAGAAATTCCTTTTCTCGTCGTGGTCGTCGAGGAACTGCAGAAGGAAATAGATTTTCGGCGTTCAATACCAGGTGTACGTCGTGTTCAAACAGTTCCGGGCCATCACTTCCTAAAGAAGAGTTCGTGCTTAAACCGAATGTGTGATATCGTAAGAATAACGTAAAAGTGAAGTGATAAAAGTGCGTTCTGTGCGTGAAAGTGAATGGAAACCGGCGAAAATGCGTTGAACTATGGTAACCCGATGTATGTAACCTTTTATTAGTTATTAAGTATGCTAGTTATTTCATTTTAATATGACAAATTATGGCTCATGAGCTCAGCTCAGCTTATGAAAAATTGAAAAAAATTAAAGAAAATTTATATAAACTAAGTTTAGAAAGGAGGACGCCAGAGCGTTTGCAAGAAAAGCTGACTGAAGCAACTATTGTGTTTAGAAGTTACTCTGTTTTACTTCCAAGCATTACGAGACAAATAGATGATAAGAAATTTAGTGGTGAAAATTTGTCATTGATTAAATCGCATTGTGATAAAATAGCAGAGTTGTATTCTCAAATACAAGAGTTTTGTAATAAGTTACATATACGTGAAACTGTTAAGGGTAGTTGTGAACAATTTGGCTTAACATCAAATCTCGAATCTAAAATGGAGTTTAATTTAAAAGTAGCCCTGAGTTTGTTACCAGTTTTGAACAATGAGGAATCGACGACTCGTCAATTAATTGATGGTATAGATTACTATAGCTCTACCTTAGAAACCGAACAGTGTAAATTAAGTTTAGTAAACTTTGTCTTAAAAAGTCGTCTCTCGCAACAAGCGAAATTAAGACTTAAGTCCGATTATCCATCTATTGAAGCATTACTAACTGATATGCGTATGATTCTTCTGCCTAAGAAGAGTTCCGTCGCCTTGCAAAGTAAACTTCAAACTTTGCGACAAGATCAAAAGTCGATTAATGATTACGGTAAGGAGTTGACTGAGCTATTTATGGATTTATCTATAGCGCAAGCCGAAGGCAAAACCGAAAATCTCAAGATTTTACAGCCACTAAACGAAAAACAAGCAATTAAACGTTTTGCCGACGGATTACGTAATAGAAGACTCAGTACGATAATAGCTGCACAAAAGTTTGAATCCTTAAAGGACGCTGTACAAACAGCTATAGATGAAGAGACCATTGCAATGCCGTCTCAGTCTGAAAATGTATTATCTTTTAATAGGAACCGTAATAATTACTATCAAGGTCAGCGTTATCGAGGTTTTTCTAGAGGCACCCGCCAGTTTCGAGGTGCCTCCACGTCTAATAATTTTAGTAGGCCTACCGTCCATCGTGGTACGACTTTCTACCGAGGCCGTGGTCGTCCGTACCAGAACTATAGTCGTGGACAGCCTAAACAGAATCGAGGTACGTACTATCATTCTAATAACAGGAACAACAACCCTAGAGGTTATCAACGGAACGTGCAACGTAGTGATGCAAACATTCACGTTGTAAACGAGGACGAACCCACAAAAACTAATTCAAATGGGGAGCAGAGCAAGTTTTTTCGTGAATAATGGGTTTGTATTTGCAAATAATAGTCATTGTTGCATAGAATTATACGTAGGTAAACATAACTACTTATTTTTAGTTGACACCGGCGCATCAATTTGTGCCATTAAATATAAACATGTTATTGAATTAAACATACCAATCCATAAAGAGAGCATTAACATAAGCGGAATTGGTGGTACAATAGAAGCAATAGGATATGTTTATTTAACTCTAAGCGATTGTTATGATAGAGGACATTTGTTTAATCATAAGTTTTATGTTTTTAAATCGTTACCGTGTATGGCACATGCTATTTTAGGACAGGATTATCTTACGAAATACAATGCTATATTAGACATTAGTTGTAAAACTTTAACATTAAATAATAACAACAGTAATGAGAAAGTAATTTTGCCTTTAAAATCGAAAAGGTCAACGTTTAATTATAATTTCACTTTGCCGCCAAGGACCGAATCAATTCATTACATACCTACTCACATTACCGAAGAGTGTCTTGTTTGCTCATCAGAATTACAAGAAGGAATATTCATTGCTAGCGTATTAGTTAAACCCGTAAATGGTATGATACCTATTTTAATCCTAAATACAAATGAAAGTGAGGTTCACCTTAATACTATTAAACCAACTTTACATAAAATTAGTGACTATAATTTGTGTACGTTTGAACAGTATACGAATTTGAACGCAGACCGTGTTAAAATATTGTTTAGCTTACTAAATTTAAATCATTTGAACGACGAAGAGCAAATCACGATTGAAAATATCTGTGCGAAATTTTCTGATATATTTTTATTGCCAGGTGATAAGCTAACGACAACAAACATTTACAAACATCAAATTAATTTACAACCCCATGCTCAACCAGTCTTTAGTAAACCGTACAGAATACCACATTCGCAAAAACATGAAGTAAATAAGCAGATTAGTAACATGTTACGGGAAGGTATAATCGAACCATGTCAATCAGAATGGTCAAGTCCATTGTTATTGGTCCCTAAAAAGGTAGACAATACAGGCAATAAGAATTGGCGCTTGGTAATTGATTATAGGAAATTAAATAACATTATACAAGATGACAAATTTCCTCTACCTAATATAACTGAAATTTTGGATTCCCTTTCAGGATCTATATACTTTTCTACTCTTGACCTTTCCAATGGGTATTACCAATGTGACCTTGATCCCGAAAGTCGGAAATATACAGCATTCTGTTCTGGACAATATAAAGTTCCGGGTAGCGTGGATAAAAGTACTGCTTCCGTATCAGGACAATACCAGATGACGAGAATGCCAATGGGATTAAAAACAAGCCCTAATGCCTTTTCAAAAATGATGACTGTTGCAATGTCGGGTTTGACCTACGAAAAGTGCTTAGTATACTTAGATGACCTTATTATTTTTGGAAATTCATTACAAAACCATAACAAAAATCTCATAGATGTTTTTAATAGATTGCGTCAGGTCAATTTAAAGTTAAATCCTCATAAATGTAACTTTCTTAAAAAGGACATATTATATTTAGGACATGTTATATCGAGCGAAGGTGTTTTACCTGATCCTGAGAAAATACGTGCTTTAAGTAACTGGCCAGTTCCGAAAAATATTGAAGAAGTAATTAGATTTGTCGCGTTTACCAACTATTACAGAAAATTCATTAAAAACTTTGCCAATATAGCGTATCCCTTAACACAGCTAAATAAGAAAAATGCATTATTCATATGGGATCAAAAATGTCAAACCGCTTTTTGCACTTTAAAGTCAATAATTTCGAGCCCACCTATACTTGAGTACCCTAACTTTACTAGCAATTGTAAGTTCATACTACAAACCGACGCTTCCAAATATACATTGGGCGCAGTTTTATGTAATGACAATAGGAAACCAATAGCATTCGCGAGTAGAAATTTAAATAAAGCCGAAATTAACTATGCTACTGTGGAGAAAGAACTGTTAGCGATAGTATGGGCAGTTAAACATTTTCACCCCTATTTATATGGCCGTACATTTGTAATTGAAACCGACCATAAGCCACTAGTTTACTTATTTGGCATGCGAGACCCATCTAGTCGCCTTATGAAGTTCAGACTTCTACTTGAGGAATATGATTTTATCGTAGACTATATCAAAGGATCCACAAATATTCCAGCTGATTCAATGTCACGATTACCTATCACATCAACGGACTTAAAAAATATGCATGAAAGCATAATCACAGTAATGACACGTTCGCAACATAAAAAAGAGCTCGAGTCGCAACATAGAAAAGAGCTCGAGTCGCAACATTCCCCAAGTGCTATGGGTTCTACTGACGATTGGCCTGCGCAACCAAGAGTCGTGGAGATCCATAGTAGGTCGAGGATGTCTATAGAACAAAAATTTATAGAATATGATGAGTTAAATAACCTACGTAGGGCAAATGAGATAGAAATAGAAAATAACGTATTTTGTTATTCGTCATCGAGAATGACTTTATTTATAAATCCAGTTTCCCAATCACAATTGACGCCAGCCGCATTTGTGAGGGAACTGAAATATTTTTGTGAAAAAATTAACGTGCACGAATTAAATTTTATAAGAAGACAAAATTACGATGAATTTATTAAAAAAATAATTACGGAAATTAAGTCGTATAGGAACTGGACTGGACCGCGATTGTGTATTTTAAATGACGTAAGAATTATTCAAAACAAAGACGACCGAAAAGTAATATTGAATGATTTTCATCTTCTACCAACAAGTGGCCACGCTGGTATAAGAAGAATGTATAATAACATCAAGAAATATTATTTTTGGCCAGGTCTTGAAAGAGACGTAAAAGAATTTATTAAGAAATGTGACAAGTGTCAAAAACAAAAACATAGTTCTCATTATGTTAAGGAGCCGTTGGTTGTTACAACGACAGCCAATTCGGCGATGGAAAAAGTTTTCCTAGACGTAGTAGGACCCTTAGATCGCGATGATTATAATAATTCATATATTTTAACTATTCAGTGCGAGTTAAGTAAATATGTAGAAGCCTATCCAATGAAATCTAAAAGTTCTGAGGAAATAGCGAAAACCTTTGTTAATAATTTTATACTTAGATTTGGTATTCCCGCTAGAGTAGCTACTGATAGAGGAACTGAATTTATGTCATCTATTTTTAAAGAGACATGTAATCTTCTTAATGTAACGACTTTAAACTCAACTGCATACCATCATGAAACAATAGGTTCTCTAGAAAATACTCATAAAAGTTTGGGTAATTTTCTAAGAATTCAAACGAATAACCATTCGAGTTCATGGAGTACATGGTTACCCTTTTGGTGTTTTGCCTACAATACTTCAGTTCACACCGCAACTAAATTTACGCCTTTCGAACTAGTATTCGGAAAAAGATGTAATATACCATCCAATTTAAGACAAAAATCAGTAGACCCTCTTTATAACTATGATAATTATCCCTTAGAATTGAAATACAGATTGCAGACATCGCAAAAAGAAGCGTATGATAATTTAGTTGAAAGTAAATCATTAAGAAAACAAAGGCATGATCTAAAGTGTAATCCAATTACGTATAAACAAAATGACTTGGTACTTGTGAAAAACGAGACTGGAACCAAACTACAAAGTATTTATAATGGACCATATTTAGTTATCAAAGATGTTTCGCCAAATGTTGAAATATTGAAAGACAATGGGAAAATTGATTTAGTTCATAAGAATAGGACTAAGCTATATTATTCATAATATTTTCTTGTTAATTTTAGCATATTAAGCTTTGTACTCTTTTACTTACATACTAATATACAATTTGATAGAAATAAGCAAAACTGTAAGCATACTGTACTAAAATGTTTATTAAATATTACTCATGTTATATCATAAAACAAAATAATACTTTCATATTATTTTATTTTATTTCCTTTCGGGGAAGGTGTAGTGTATAAGCTGTATTCTAATGTATACCTATACCTATGTATGTTACACGTGTACTTAAATATCAATAATTACTAATAAACGAGGCAGTTGTCAACCAGCAGTCAGAGCAATTACTTCTCCTCTATACCCAACCTTTACAAATACCTATAGTTAAATAGTGTGACACTGTTATTTATACGAGTTGTAATGGGCCTGCCTGTCCCGCAGGCGAGGACGGCTGCTCGTCGCTGTGCTGCGGGCGCGGGTACAGCACGGTGCGGCGCGTGCTGGAGACCAAGTGCCGCTGCCGCTTCCACTGGTGCTGCCGCGTGTCCTGCGACACCTGCGTCGAGCGCTCCGAGACGCACGTCTGCAACTGATCCTACACGCAGCCAGTGATTCGGTCTTCTTTCAAAAGTTTCTGTTCGGGCTGTTACGCGATTATGGCATTATACATACCCTCGTTATGTCATCACGAGATTGATCGAGGCGTTGTTGCCATAGACAGGTTGTTACCATTCTAGAACCGTATTTGCGGTACAAGCGCTAAGCTGTCAGGACTCAATGTAATATATTCGCAAGATCAGGAATTTGATTAGTTCGCACGTGTGTATCTTGCTTTATTTTACGACGCACTATTAGGTAATGGACATGCAAATAGTGTTTATAATTAATTAAGTTATTTATAGAACTGACGAGATTGTGAATATTTGTGATAACAGCATAATAATAATATTGTTTAATCAACTAAGTATGGATGGAGTGTGCAGTTTGTGACGGAGAAATTGTTTTACAATTTCTAAAATGTTTGGAAAATGTATTTTGATGTAATTGCCTTTGTAAACTATTATAATATGCATCAGATCAATAAATATTTCTTGTAAATTGTTATTTATAACCACCGATATTTTCTCACATTCCCATCACACAACTACTGTCTAACAAAAATTGGGTGTACACGTCGGAAACTGAACGGTTGGTGCGAGTAGTGCGATTACCTGCACGTCAGCAGCAGTACCTGCGCTACGACCACCTCCAGAGCATACACGTACGGCTGACTGTATGTACCTGTGCAACACATTATGTTGCTACGAACAATAACATGCTCATTCCCTGTTGGCTCCCCGCGGCGTGTACACTCTTTAACCAATCGTAAGTGGTTGACTTACTATAGAATTATGTACTTATCGAATGGTTACTAACTCCAGTCGCTTTAATACTCCATTGTTAATGTAGATATATATATTATATAAATATCAAATGAATGTACAACATGTGTATAATAGAATACATCAGTAGAATTTCCCAAAAGGCATATTTAAATATAATAGCATCATCATCATATTCTTCGTTGGTGCACGTCATTTTCGGGCTAACTCACGGAGCCATATTATGCTGCGTCCTTAAAGTGTGACATTTTGACATGAATGACAAACCGCCTGGCCAAACTAATGTCGATCTGCGACCCAAAGCCCAACCATAAAACATTGAACGTCACGTCCCGCACAACGCGACCACGCAACGCCTCAAATGAAGCGTGCCGACTGCCGGGTGACGTCGCTCAGTGCGGAGTGTTGTTTGTTGAAATGTCACAAATGCGTGCTCAGCACAGTGTTGATACTTGTGGGATTCTATTGAGTGTGGTCGTGTGTGGTTGTCAGCGGAGGGTTGATGAGCACTTACTGTTAGTACCGACGGCTTAAATACGTGTTAGCTGTAAGCATTGTTTGTGGAGATGTAAGCGAGAACATTCCGATAGACCTAACTTAACTTATTCACTCCGGCGACTTGGCGAATAAACGTTTTACCACCAAACATGCCTTATCATTTGTATCACTGGGTACCTACATAACCTACCGTTATCCTGAATTACGTTAGGGAATGGAGCTATCTAACAACATCATGGGCGACGAATACGTGGTAGCAGCATTCTAGAGAGTATACAGGCACGGGATCTTTTTTTAGCAGCCGGCTATCAATGTGGTAAGTACCACTTAAAATAGTCGGTATATTATAGTCGTTTACACGGTGACGGAACGAGAGACGATGTCCAACGTTCAGGGATTTTAACGTCCCGCTAGTAATAAAGTACCAATGGCACGACACACGCCTGAATATAATATAAAATCACGCCCATATTCTTCGAAGGGTTAGACGGGGCACACTCACGTTTCGCGAGTATTTTTTGTGTTCCATATATTATTAGAGGGCGAGCTTTTTGATATTAACCGGGCACAAATGGAAAACCATATATTATTAGCTATGCGTAAAAGTTGTTGACGTGTTGTCAATGTGCTCAGTTGAGGAGCTCGTAGGTCCCACCCACGTAACGCCCCGCCCGCCCCGCCACACCGAGCAGTGTGGAGTCTCCTGCCGAGTTGTGCGGCCATAGCACATTGTTAAACTTATAATTGACACGAACTCTGTTCTTGAAGTTTTGAGTATTGTGGATAATATTCTGAGTACATGGTCTCCGTGAAGCTAAATGTGACATTCGTACACATAAACCTTCCCGAATAAATTCTCTAAATGATGGTGAGCTGTTGTAGTGATTACTCAGACACACACGAAAAGTAACCCACATTTATAATACGTTTGTATAGACGAAACGGAAACATAAAACGGTGAAGGGAAACATCGCGAGGAAACAAGAATCTCCTAGACCCAAAATTCGAAGACATGTGACATGTACCAACCCGCACTGGGCCCGCGAGGTAGGAGAGGCCTGCGGTCCAGCAGTGGGCGCTATGTAGCTTGAATAATCTATAAGTGTATAGGTATAGATAATATGCTAGCGTGAAAATACTTCCATACCCTATCCATAGATTTCATTCGATTAATAATAAGAAGTAATGGAAAGTTCAAACCCACATCACACAGACAGACAGGTCTACCTACACTCTCCCATACAACATAATATACATTTTATACCTTAAAAAAGCTTTTGACACCGTTTCTGTTCCCACCCTTGTGACCAAACTAGACAAACTAGGAATAACGAGAACTCCTCTCAATTTTTTTAAAGATTACCTTACAAACAGGAAACAGAGCGTAAAGATTAGTGGGTATATTAGTGATGAGGCTGATGTGTCCTTTGGTGTATCCCAAGGTAGTGTTCTGGGTCCCACAGTTTTTCTAACCTATATTAATCTTTGTAACCTAAAAGTTGAAAAACCAAATATATTTTCCTACGCCGCTGACACTGCTGTTGTCTTTCATAAGCACAGCGGGACTGATGTTAAAATTAAGGCAGAGATACGAGTAGGCATGTTCCAAATTGCGACCTGGCTCGACAACAACCTTCGCACGTTTACGAATACTGCAAAAACCAACTACATAAGCTTCTCCATCTATGAAATCTCACAACCAGATGGACTGGAAAGCTATAAATAATACTTGCAATTGTCCCATAATTATAATTAATAAAGTTTCGGAAACAAAATATTTAGGTGTAATTATTGACCAATAATTATTATGGTACTCTCATATTGAACATGTTACTGGACGGATAAGGAAACTAGGGTGGATTTTTAAAACTCTAAGACATTTACGGCAATAAATTTAATTAAGAAATCAGGCTCTCACAGAAATTTGCTAAATGAAATACATCTCTATTGCACAATCTGTTATAGCCTACTGTATCCCAATATGGGGCAGTGCAGCAACATCACATTATATACATGTTGAACGAGGACAGCGTGCCGTAATAAATATAATGTACTTCAAAAGGATCTCATACCCCACTGAAAGACTCTATCAGGATAGTGGGCTGCTTTCAGTTAGAAAATTATACATCTTAAATACCGATCTAAAAAACCATAAGAATCTACCATAGATAAAAATAAACTAACAAGAAGACGTAAAGATCTCATCGCACAGGTTCCGCAAACTAATACTAAATTTGCTGCCATTCAGTACCTACAGTAAACTATCATTCAACTTTACAACCGAATTGATAAAAAGTTACACAATAAACAATTGCACGAGTGTAAAAAAAACTAATAATTAAATATTTTGCGAGGATATAATTTTACAATTATATCCTCGCAAAATATTTAATTTCTGTACTGTGATGGAAGTTTTTAAGGTGAGCGGTATTATTTAATATTTTATTTTAGACCGTGTCATGCATTTTCAGTGGACTGGCAGTATAGAAAATTATTAAATAGAAAGGTTCGAATTTTAAAAACTCTTTCCATGCTAGAGAGCAAAAATCGATTTTCGGCTCAGATTTCGAATGACAAACAGACTCTTTCCGAGCCTGTGAGGTGAAATAATAATTAATTGGATAAAGACACTAAACTACGGAGACACTGAAGAACTATTGCAACTTACAAAATGATACATGCACACACCCACAGATGCATGCACATACACACACGCACGCGCACCCCCACACGTGGCCCACACACACACCGGCCCACACACACACCGGCCCACACACACACCAGGCCCACACACACACCACGCACACACACACGCGCTCGCGCACACATACACACACACGCGCTCTGCACACACATGTACACTCACACCCTGACACACTGTTTATATCTAAGGTACTGAAAAAATTGTATACTACTCTGTCAAGAAAATACCGGGAAAAGATCAATAATACACAAAATGTCTGTTAGTCATCCAAATTTATTTTATCACCTTCAAAGTATGCTCCTTTAGAAACGATACACTTGCGCCACCGAATAATCCATTCATCAAAACATTTTTTAAACGCTGCTTCCGGAATTGAGTTCAGTTCTCGCCGCGAATTCTCCTTTATGTCTTCTATCGATTGAAAACGGGTGCCACGAAGTGGTAATTTGAGTTTAGGAAAAAGAAAAAAGTCAGCAGGAGCCATATCTGGTGAATATGGTGGTTGCTGGATGGTATTTGTTGAGTGTTTGGTCAAAAATTCGTTCACAATGATAGCCTTGTGCGAAGGCGCATTGTCGTGGTGCAAAATCCAAGAATTTTCTTTCCACAAATCTGGCCTTTTTCGTCGAATTTGCTCTCTTAAACGCCGCATAATGCTCAAATAATATTCTTTATTTACCGTTAGACCTTCTGGTAAGAATTCAGAGGGCACAACACCGCGATAGTCAAAGAAAACAGTCAACATGACTTTGACTTTTGATCGACTTTGGCGTGGTTTTTTCGGTTTCGGTTCAGTTGGAAGGCGCCACTCCGAAGCTTGTTGACTAGTTTGCATGTCAAACTCGTAAACCCACGTCTCGTCACCAGTAACAATGCGTTTCATGAATGTTGGGTCCGAACTGACTCGTTCTAGCATGTCCTCAGCGACTTTCATGCGATTGAGTTTTTGGAGAAAATTCAGATCTTTTGGGACTAGCCGAGCAGCAACATGTTTCATACCCAAATGATTAGTTAAAATGGTACGGATCGACTCGTGAGATACAGAAAGTTCGGCGGCTATCTCTCTCAGAGTTGAATGGGGATTTTCAGTCACTATTTTCTTCACTTTTGCGATGTTAACTTCAGTTGCAGACGTTGACGGCCTACCAGAGCGAGGCAAATCTTCCATCACATCTCGACCGCTTTTGAACGCTTTGAACCACTCATAAGCACGAGTTTTTGATAAAGTCGATTCACCGTAAGCCTTCTGTAACATTTTCAGTGACTCCGAACACGAAATTCCATTGGCGATGCAAAATTTAAGACAAACTCTTTGTTCGATATTTTTGTCCATTATGAAATTCGCAATACACACTATATATGATATTACTAAAACCAGCACTGTATTTAATATAAATAACAGATGCAACTCAAACTCCGCGACAAAATGGAAAACAGTTGTGCCAATCTAACAACTACAAAAAAACAAAAATTTGAATTTGGAACCATAAACAAATCATCCATTCCCGATACTTTTTTGACTGAATGTACAGCTGTGGAAGATCGGAGTCTCTTACTTGCTTAACAGGAGGCTCCAATCACCAACCAATGTAAAACTTTGTGGTTCAAAATAAATTTGATTTGATTACATTTTGATTTATGAAACGGCTTGAAAAGGGGGCTTTTGTTTGTATGAAAAATCGTATTCCTTTAGTTAATAAACTTGAATCTTGGCACAAAAACTTATCTTAGCAAGTTATAGTTTGTCATTTTTTTATTTAACCGCCTAAAGGGAGATTGGGACGTGTCAAAGTTTGTATGGAGGAATTTTAACGCTCGAGCTTATTAACTCGAAACTCTGTATTTATACCAGAAACCAAAACTAAAGCATAACGTTTAAATGCCGAAATCTACCCTAAGGGGGTGAAAAGGGTAGTCCATTTTACAAGGGAGGGTTTTACTGTTGCAGAGGAAAGTTTAATATCCCCGTAGACGAAGGCGCGGGCGAAGTTCTAATACTGCATTATTTATTACCGTTTTCATCTCCATAGAAAACTACCAATTGTAACCTAGCTTCTGATGTTTCATAAGTGTTCGCGTAGGTATGTGCGGAATAAAATGTTTTGACTTTGAATGCAAAAGTATCCAATAACATTCTGAACGCTAGTAGTTCTCGTTTTCGTTGAAAGACTACATTTCTACTGTCTGTTGAGTATAATATTAGAACTTAGTAGAATAAAGTGAGGGCTATCACCACAATGAACCACTTTGTAAGCTCTCTCAGAGGAATAAATTTTAGTCACACGTGCAGGTAAATTACTGAAAATGCGTGTTCCACACAAAAGCGGTGCAAACACGTTGTTTGGGCTGATTTCAGCAACTCTCGCCGTGGCTATAAATTAGCGTGGAACATCCAAAATTCGCAAACACTGCGGGTTGGCGACGTGTCGTGAACGAGCCCCGCGCGGTCCGCGCGCGTGCCGTGTGTGGCGCCGGACAGCGCGCATTGCTCATGTGAACACTTGTCTCATGTGAATTACTGATATCGTAACATTACACAACACTGGGAACACAGAAGGATGCCTACACTGAAAATAAAGAGGGATTTTTCAGTTGAAAGTCCTTTTTTTAAACGATTTTTGAAAGAGAGTAGAGGACGCGATCGTCTTTTGAAGGTAATTTTTACGGAAATAAAATAGTCTTTGACTCGCTAACTTACAATGCATAAGGTCTAGAGACACATCCGGGAAATACCTAAATTCATAAGTAAGTACCGACTATACTTCACCAAATAATCGAAAAAGATTTTCACCTCGGTGCTGCAGTGTAGTAGTCGCAAGCGCTACTGCTGAACGTGTCTGCGTCCGAGGAAAGATATTGAGTTCCCATCAGGAATTTCATTTCTCAGTGGTACTGGTATCCGGAGTATTTCGGACTTCGGATTCTGTGCCCGGTTGTTGGCAATAGTTTCGCCCCCTATTCACTTAGGACTTTATTATAATTGCGTAAGTCGGCACTATCCAACCACGGGCTAGGTATTTCGGGAGGTAGAGTCATAGGTGATTTTGTCTCTGTAAGTAGGTATTTTTACAAATACTTTTGCACTCAATAATAATTATATAGTATATTATTTAGATGAGGTCGGCGTTTCCTATCTGACTACTCTGAGAAGAAAGGCCGAAACGAACTCAGATGTCACAGGTTTATGTAATAACGTAATCGTGGTCAGATCATGTGAAGACGGATGCCGATCGTCTCATTACTGCACTTTGAGAAGACTAAACCTTCTGCAGTGATGTAGACATAGTACTGTAGCCGCTCTGGTCAGTGGCCAGCTACAATCTGTCGCATCACTCGATTTATACCCATTAACAACACACGCGCCATACTCAACTATTATACGGCCTGCCTGCCTAGCTTTTTCTCAAACATTATACCTCCCTCTCATTTTACCCTGGGTTTTATCTTTTAATAAAGTTGTAGGTCACGATACAAACCCCTGCTGAACGGTACCGTCAGTGGATCGTCTTAGGAGCGGAGTTAAATTAACAGCTTGCTTAACATCATAAATTGTTTGTAGACAAGCCAAACATCTTATGCATAATTAATTAATGTACCCCGTTGTGCAGCTGTTGACTGGTAAAATACGTAAATATATTTTCCCCGTATTTGAACGAAGACGGTGGGAGAGAGCTCCCCGAAAAAAAAATGGAAATTTGATAATTTTGTCGATAGGTCAAAAAAGAGTAATTTATTCAAATTATGCTAAAAATCAGCACTTTTAACACGCTTTATATTAGCTTCACTTGTATGTTTGTTTGTATGTTTGTAAGCGACTTCTTTGGCCGCGATTTTAACCCAATTTAAACGCCATTATTTGGTTCAAACTTTGTAGATTTATCGAGGACCGATGACAATACATTAATTCGATAAAATTATTCCATTTTCAATTTGCAAAATAAGTTTTTTGGAACGAAGTTCCTTATCGCGCGTTGTGAAAGGGGGCTAGACGGAAAAAATTCTTACGAAAAGTTGTCACGACACTTTTTGTAAAACATTTTTTGCGGTAATGCTGGCGGCTTCTACAAAGGCAAGCAATTCGAACAGAAAAATGAATCGTTTCGTCGGTCGAATAGAGTTCATTATTATTTGGACGAGCTTTTCTCTATGAAAATATTGGACCGAATTAAGACCTTATTTTTATTAAGTTAACCGCGTAATTCGGTTGTGCATCTTTGTAAAGTCGGGTCCGACACGAGACAATAGGTTTCTCAGAATAATTTTAGTAAACTGCGTATTTAGGTACCTAGTTTGGTATTTCTACATTTTACCGTTTACTGTTAATAAATAAAGTCTGAATTCGCTTTTCGTGTTTTTATTTGTGTAGTTGTGTACCTAACCTATTTATCTTTCGCGTAAAATCGCGTATGTATTTTTATTTATGTTTATGTATCTTGAACGCAGGGCGGCGGCATGCGGCGCGCGGCGTCGCCGTCGCGGCATTGTTTGTTTTCGTGACTATGGTGTCCGATGAACTAATTAATTAGATACTTACATACCTACCTACCTATACGAGTGTAATTTAATTCGAGTTCCTTATCGCGCGTTGTGAAAGGGGGCTAGACGGAAAAAATTCTTACGAAATTACAATTCCTTCACTAATTAATCGAAAGGAACTTCGTTCCATCCGAGTGTCCCTTGACACCTCCCAAGTTTTTTTTTTTTATTCATATAATTTTCATCTACAATCGGTAACGCAGGAATTGATGATAATTTTAAATTCCAACCATTATCTTTAAACGATTTATCTTATAAAATTTTCGAATGACAAAGAGATTTTTTTTATTCAATAAAGCAAATAACAGTTAAAAAAAATAAAAAAACGCTTATAAAAATAAACCAAACTAAAAAGTAGGAAATAAAAATAATAGTTTAAAAATATAAAAAACACGCTTTTCAAAACCGAACTAAAAAATATAAAATATATTTTGTAAATAAGAACAATATCTAATTTATTTTATTAAAAGCGTGGGGTGCAGGGTGGTGTTGAATATTGTTTTGAAAAGCACACCACGCTTTAAAAAAAAATTAAAAGCGTGGGCGATACCTACTATCTGCTATCCTTTTTAATCCTAGAGTTTAAAAAAATGGTACACAGGTGAACTAAGTCTATTTCATTACCTCCAGGCACTTGGGCTGTAATATTATGCAAATGTAAAAGTGTGTGTGTGTGTGTATTTAATAAATCATATAATAAGTTCAGTGCTAGAATTTTGAAGTCTCTGAAGTTTTTCAAGAGCATCCCATGTTGGTTTTCAACTCCGATCAAGATAATCCTGTCGTACGGCAGTCAATAAACACAAAATAAGTAACCTGTAAAATACAAAACGTTTCTTTAATGTATAGACTTTTCCACTAAAGCTCCATTGTAGAGAAGTAGAAGTCACCCTTTTCCTTAGCCCATCTTCGAACTTTGAACTCCGCCCCTAAGACGACCCACTGACCTAATACTTATGTTGCACTTTAAGTCGCATACATTTTTATCTAGTCAGTTTTAACCCCATTTATCTATGTGGCAATTAACAAATATAAACAAATCAACTACAATAATTAATAGAAGTAAACAAATAATCGAACTACATATTGATATTCATTAAAATAATTACATATTAGTATAACTATAATAATTACAATTATTGTTTAAAGCTAGTGACTGGATGCTTCTTTTATCCAATGTTAATATGTTGCCGTGCCCTAACCGGGTTTCATGTTGGAACTTATTTACTTCTGTAACACCTACATATGTACACATGAATGCAATAAAGAATTTGAGTTTGAGTTTGAGTTTAACACGTCATCTAATGATCGTACCGCACTTTGACAGGAACAAAGTCAAAAGGGAATCGTTTTTTCCGATTAATAATAAATGTTCATTGTTTCTTTCTTTTCGTGTGGTTAGTTACTAACCTGGTGTCAGAGTATTTATGCTGCCCATGGGCCTCTAACGTCATTAGTGAAGGACGGAACGGTTGACGTGTGTCGGGCATGCCACCGTCCAGGTGCGTCCATCAGACATATTAATATCTCTGGTTGTTCTCGTTTAGCTAACGGCGAGTACTTGCACAGGCATAACCAAGTGGCCAGGATTATTCACCAGCAACTTGCTTTGAAATATAAACTTGTGGACTCTGTGGTACCGTATTACAAGTATGTGTATTACTGTTGTTGAGTATGACCATGTCACGTTGTACTGAGATACTATCATTACTGTCAGGACTATGGTCGCCAATAAGCCTGATAAAGTGGTGATAGAAGAATAGCGCGCCGCGCTGTGATAGTCGATGTTACCATTCTACACGACTAGAACCTCGTGAAAGCTGAGAAAGAGAAACAAATAAAATATCTGGACTTAGCACACGAGGTTATTGACATTTGGAATATGAGCTCGGCTATAATTGTACTGTTTGTCGTAACAAAAGCCTCGACCAACATCTTTCGAGGCTCTCGTTAGGCGGTTGGATCAAGAGCCAGACTCAGCAGCTGAGGACTCGCATTGTGAGGAGGTTCCTGTCTGTACAGCCCTAACCACTGGCAGCTTGGACCCTACTCCCGACGTCGACGGACCATTACTTTTTATATTTTTAAATGTTTTTTTTCGTTTTTTATGAAAATAATTAAAAATGAAATAAGGATGTAAATGAATAACGGAATAGTAATCTTCATTATTTATATCGTGCTACTATACTGTAACAATTTAACAAAATGTTCGACACAACCTTTCCTGTATTTGGAAAGAGCTAACTCCTGCAACTATAATATTCTAAGGGGAAAAAAATCATCGCAGTAGCGCCATCTAACGACACATTTGTAATAATTTACTACTGCTATTCGGCAACAGATAGCGCCAGCTACACTAGTGATCGTTTTATTATATTACATTAAATTCATTAAAATATTTTGTAAACAATCATTACGCAAAAGTGTATGTAATAATTAAATAAAGTAATAATAAAAGAAAAAATAATAATTTTACAAAAATAACTTTTGATGCACTTATTCTGTGTATAACGTATCGCAAAATGTTACTGCTGTCACCTGTCAAGCTGTGCTGAATGAATGTCACGGTAACGTCAGACATTGTCTGTTTGTGTTTTGGTTTCATTCTATGTTTGTAATTTACTTTGATTAATAATCAAAGGTCATTTATTAATTGCTTGTTATACAAACTGCACAATGCCGAAACCGACATGTGTGCAATGTAGCAGCAACGACTCTTTACTGTGGCGCACTGCCGAAAACGGACAGATTTGTAACGAGTGTCATCTTTCAAACGCAGCCAGTAAAGAGGCTAAAAGTGACGCCAGCATCAAAGCAGAGCCTGACGACAAGAGAGATGACAAGGACGACGCAGACAGCAAGAACGGGAGGAGCGAGGGGGAAGCTACACCCGCTAAAGCTACAGGAAAGGGCACGAGGAAGAGTACTCGTTCAACTAGGTATAAAGCAAAAACACCTGCCCCCGCGCCTTCGAAGGGCCCTGCGGCGCGCGGTCGTGGCCGGCGCAGCATATTCAAGCGCCAGCCCCTGAAGGCCCCGACAGCTACAGCCACAGTAGTGACGAGCGACTCCATCTTCTACAAAGGCAACTACATGCAGGTGGGCGATATCGTGTCAATGACGGACATTGACGGCGGCACTTTCTACGCGCAGATCCGGGGCTTCATGACCGACCAATACTGCGAGAAGAGTGCTGTGCTCACGTGGCTCCTGCCCACCAAGGCAAGCCCGCCGCCCGAGCAGTGCTTTGATCCCGCCACTTACATCATAGGTAATAATCTCAACATTTAGAATGGTCTAAAAGGCTTCGGCGAGTTGGCTATGAGCCCTCCTATGCCTTCCAAAAGTCTGGGATCCCAGGGCCCCAAGAAATGTCAAGACTGATAAATAATGACTTAACTTGTTCTCACTTTTATTTTTTTCACATTTTCATAGCCAATACTTAATATTATGTTGGTTTATAATACTTATATATTTATATATTTATGTTGTATATTTATTTTAGCCAATCATCTTTTCATCTATTGCTAAATGCAACCTTTAGTTTGATTGTTTTTTTAATTTTGGTCGTATAATAAAAACTCGAACATGGATTTCATGGCACGATTACGAAATTAAACTTTAACTGTACACGAAATATTGTGTTCAAAAATGCTACTATAATGTGTAAGAAGTCTGTTTTTAAGATGCTGTTTAATAAATTAAGTAACTATGTGGTCACAGGTCCTGAAGAGGAGCTACCTCGTAAACTGGATGTGATGGAGTTTGTGATGCACGCCCCGTCCGACTACTACAAGGCCAGCAACAGTCCGTACCCACTCATAGACAATGAGCTCAATAACTACAGCGGGTACATCTGGACCAGTCTTGAGCCCAAGGAGAAGACATAGACTTACCAATTAACGTTATTGATATAGTATAGTATATTGATTAGTAATAAATTTATTCTTGTATATTAAGTATTATTATTTTTTAATTTATTGTGTATCTCATCTTTATCTTCTTATATTCGCCTCTGCTTTCACAACTCGAACACGTTCGTTGTACCTGACTGCTAAGGAAGGATTTTGTTTTTCGCGCGTATCTTATATTATATTTGTTTATTTTATATTAATTTATTATCCCGTATCTTCCAAACAGCTGTTTTCGGTGCTTCCGACAATGAAGGTATTATTATATTCGTCTTTAAAATCCAATTGTCCTTAAATAGCTGTTTGAAAAACAACAAGAGTACAACAACGGCGGATTTTTGGCGCGAAATATGCAACTTATTACTATTTCGCGCCAAAAATCGCCCCTGTTAAAAAAGCCTATCGAGAAGAGTATCAAAATAAAGGAAATTAAAAGCAGATTACAAAAATATATAAATCAATGTGCTTTGCTTTTTCCCAACAATGTCAGGGTCGGCTTCCAGTCTAACCGGATGCAGCTGATTACCTATATTTTACATGGAGCGACTGCCTATCTGATCTCCACAACCCAATCAGTAACTTGGTAACTTGCTAACTTGCCACTAGTCTTTGCTTGCCACTGATGCCGCGTTATATGTGGCAACCTACTGGGCTCATTCAATTTATTACCTGCAATACAAAAATACCATCGACACGAAAAGAAGAAGTAACTTGGTAATTAGGTAGGTACGATACCCCTTGGTAAGACTAGCTGTCAGACTTTCGGGCTTTTTATAAAAAAAATCTCACTTTTTGCTTATAACTTCTATAATTTTTAATTTCGGGCAAAAAGTTGTATTAGGTACATATTTGTAGGCAAAACAATTTGCTACAAATTATGTCTTTGCAATTTTTTTGTAAGGCGCATTGTTTCCGAGATATCGCGAAAAAAGTGTTTTCACCCTTTTTCCAAGATGGCGGCCGGGGGACAAGGGTGGCGACCCCACAAACTTGAGGTTAAGCTTCTATTGACCCCCCAAACATGTCCCAAAAATAAAATTGCGTTCTCTAAGAAATGCAATATTCGGTCCTTAAATTGTAACATTTCAATGGACTAAACGTGCTTATCATGCTTTCCGAGGCACGGAGGAGTCTCGAAATGTAAAAATCGTCGTCCATCTACGGACTAACCCCGGCAAGCATAGCTTAACCTGATGGATCGATCCGTGCGACTGTTATTACTTAGTCATGAGCTCCATAAATATATAAACATAAGATTTAATTAGGAATAATACATTTTTCATGGCGTATAAATGTGGGCCATGTTTGTGTCGGTCCTCGTAAATGGTGTTTTTACCTACGTTTTTAATTTATCTTTTTGCTTTATACACATACTTACTATTAGCGTATCTAAAAATACTTAAAATAGGTATTAAAAATAACTGTGTACAAGTTTATAAAACGGGAGGGAAAAAATAAATAAATCAAAGGGCATCAAAAATAAGTAAATCAAATTTGTCCACCTCGATGTCGACAGGAAAATTTTCCAAATTGGCCTTCGGGTAATAAACAAAGCAAAGTCTATTTCGGATTTACTAGCATGCAGAACCCAATTGCAAATTAATTATAATTGCAATTGCAATTTATTATTTTTATTTTATTTATGCAATAAATTCTTTATAATAATAAAGAATTTGTTCTAAACCGAAAGAAAATTATTAGGTTCTGCTTGCTGATAAACTTAATGTGGGTATTTAACTTTAGACTTTCAGCTCATTAACGCTAGCTAAGTAGTATTAGTTGAATTAATGTAATTCAGAAATATGTTTTGTGTGTTCATTTAGTTTCTCTAGGGCAGCACTGCAGTCTGCAGTAAACACATTAATACGCTGGAAAAAACATCGTATCGAAAGTTCTTCTTCCTAAATAATATCAATAAACGTACTTAATAATAAAAAATTGTCTTAATTAATTCTTGTCCCTTTTTGTTTATATATGCACTCATCGAAAGGAAACTAATAATTTCTGGTCATGGATAGCCTTAGAGCATTTATTGCTAAGCTTAAATGCTCTAAGTTGCTAAGTGGATAGCGCAGTTGTCAAGAAACTAAACGAAGTGCTGTCAAAAATAGTGATTTGAAAACATGCTAGTGACTTTGGTGACGGCTAGGTACCATGTAAAAAATGTAGGTACTCTGTGGTGACACCTGCTGTCTGTCAAATGTTTAAAATGTTATCCTGTGGCTGTGGTTGGTTAGTCGATCAGTCTTATTAGTAGGTATATTACTCTTTGGTTAGTCCGGTCAGGTCTGTGCTCTCATCGTCTTCGTCATTCGTCTTGACTTTTGCGGCTATCGGCGATTAAACATCTGAAATATCTGCATTATTTTACAATGAGTCGCAAAGAAGCTTTGTCGTCGTTCATCCAGCAGATTCACGGGCGCCCCGTCGTCGTCAAACTGAATAGCGGCGTCGACTACAGAGGTTACAATCATTTGTTTATTTACTTTAATACTTCACCTTGAGCGGCTTGAGCCTCCGCGCTCTTCGTCATGACATCAGATACACGCAGTTACCTTTATTGGTCGTCTACAGACACAAGGAAGCTGTGTGGAATGAGATAATCGTGAAATGACAATGTTTGTTTGTAAGACATAGTTTTATAGGTTAGATTTAGTGTTATTGACGATGATGCAAACGAGACTTGAGTGGTGGCATGTAGCATCTTATACATAATATATTATGTAAAGATTAAACTAAAACGAATTACGTCGCCGTTTAAATTTCGTATTTCGCCATTCAAGTTGGACTTATACTATACCTACTTATATTTCCTTAGTTAAATTTAAATTCTTCATGGTTCCAGGAGTATTGGCATGTCTGGACGGCTACATGAACATAGCACTCGAACAGACTGAAGAGTATGTGAACGGACAGCTTAAAAATAAATATGGAGATGCATTCATCCGCGGTAACAATGTGCTCTACATCAGTACGCAGAAGAGACGGATATAGGTAACTTAATAAGTATTGTGATAATATAGGGTTAAAATGAAATAAATGTTTTGTAATCTCAAATATTTCAGTAGTTATATTTCAGAACATTTTCCACCAAATTTACTTCTAAGTAGTAATACAACAAGGTAAATGGATTGACTCATAAAAAACTACATTAAGTTTTGTGGAGTATACAATAAATTATGGCCTGCAGCAAGTCAACTATGTATAGTAAAACTTCACATCTCCATACATCTGAGAAAAAAAACAATATAAAATAAAAGTCAATGCAGTTGAATAGGAACTATTCAAAACGTGTATAGTTTCTAGTATTATAGAGCAACCTGTCATAGATATAGGCACAAGAGGTAACCAAAAGTTAGATTAGCAATCTCATAGTCAAACAAAAACAAACTTTTCATTCATGTAATAATTTAAAAATTAAATAACATTACTTAAAATTAAAGCAAATGCAAGAATCACATGAAATGTAGATTAAAACAAAATTAGATTAAACATTGTGAACAATATTTTTATAAAATTTAAATTAAAAATAGGGGTAATAGTATGTATGTGTGTGTTTGAATATGGTGGATTGCAGTAAAACTTAAAGTCGTGTGTCAGTAGCCATATCTTTACCTCCTTTTTGTTTCATGAGTTGTAGGGGATTTATGTTTGGGGTTTTGTTAAACTTATTGTACAGAAAAATGGCAACATATAGAGATATACAGTATGAATGATTCATTAATGGAATGTTCCTAGTGTGTTGTGTAGCTAGTAGGTAGGTATCAACAGCTTACCTGAACATTTCGGGGCACATCGGCTGGACCTTTTCCGTTGCCCAGATCTGCAATAAGCCTCTCTCCTCTGTACCCATAGTTTATAGCGTACTGTTCACGTCCACTCTTGGCATGCTCTGGATGAAAGGTAGCATCTATTCGATAGTTCAGAATGCTTCTGTTAAACAGTGGTGCCCAGAAACTTGAGTAGATAGCCCCACTGTCACAACAAGAGAATAGTGCTAGCAGAGTCAGCAGAACTGTCAACTGTGGGGCACACATGATTAGTCAGCCGCTTTACATAGTACACTGAAGGGAACTTGTCAACTTAGCTCTGTATACAGTTGACTATACTTAGTATGTGTGTGCAAACAAGTGTTTAATGAGCTAACACGCTCAAGGATGCTGTTTAAGTTGCGAGTTATGTTTGATTATATGTTATGGAGATGATAATGTATGTTATGGCTGACACCTGTACATGAAAAAGGAAATAATGTGAATCGAATTCGATAACTCACGCGACGCAGCCGCGCTTCATATCACTAATAAATAACTGTAGTAGGTATGTAGGTTCGAAATGGTTATGTGTTATTTGTGAATATCATTTAGAGCAGCCTTTCCCAAAGTGGGTGGGTGGTTATAACCACCTTCTAGATCATTCACTGACTTGTAGATCCCAACCACCTTCTAGATCACCTAGAAGCTTGATATTTGGCATGAAGCTAATCTTGAATTACACCCCAACTGAAATAATTGCATTTTGTAAATCAAAATTGTCTGTTAAAATTTAAGAACATAAGTACCTATTAGTAGCAAATATTGTGGTAGTACACTTGGCACCCATATAGATTTCAATTCTTCTGTCGGTGAAGTAGTCAACGCATCATATTCCCAAAATATTGAACTTGGCTCTTATTTCAATGTACTTTTTCGATGATATTTATTAATTTTGCAACTTAAATTAATCTTTTACTTAATGCGAACAAAACTAAATATCGTAAGTAGTTACGGGGAAACAGGGATGGATATAAATATATACCTACATGTCAAATGCATAACCTTCCTTTTTTGGCTTTGTCGCAGTAGGGTAAAAAAAGGCAACACGTGCTCATTTATGGGCCCTTGCCAGTCCTTTACAAGCAAATCCACAGAAATATACTGACTCTGCCTTCTCTTATTTAAGAAAGTATTTTGTATGTTCGCAAAAATGAGGGCTTCAAAGTCAAAATATGTATTGGGAACTAAGTGTACAACGTTGGTGTTATGTTACTGCTCAAAATAAGCGATTTCCATAATATAAATGATGTACCTACATACACGCAGTAGACATGTTATTGTGACACCCAAATTAAGATTTACCTACAAAAACAAGCGAGGCATTTCTTATAAACTAATTCGGTTACTGAACTTAGCGATGGAAAGTTCAAAACCCGCATTAAACGTGATCTTATTAAAAACTCATAATATACGTTAGACAAGCTCGGCGATGATTCCTTCTGCGCACGGGGCTGCCCTGGTACAATGAACGTCATCATTTGTCTTAACTGCTTCTGCTTCTGCTTTTGTCTTCTGCTTTTGCATCTTAATGTTTAATGTCTAATAATCGTCTCATGATTATTAAATAAATAATGTATTTATTGTACGGTCGCCAGCGCATCATGTTTTACTAAACTGTCAAATCCAAACCATTTGAACCTTAAAACGTTGACTGTTAAGTTTAAAATGGATTGAGAAAATTTGACAGTTGGTGGTAACTTGATTTGCTGGCGACTGTACCGTAACCAACCAGGTTTATGGGAAATAAAATATTTTGATTGATTAGTCAACTGTTGTATTTTAGTACTACTAATAGTTTTGTGGATGTGGTTCCAAACAGCACCCTGTTTTGTAGTGCTTCCTAAACTCTTAAATCACCAAGGTTACGCACATAAGTTCTACCAAATACAAGTTTTATGTCTCGCTCTTTATTATGAAAATGAGATTGAATGGCCTCTATCTAATAATATATAAGTAGGTATATACATCTCAGGCAGCCTCCCTGTCTGTATGGGTATCATTACGTTGTGGACACGGACAGCGCTGCTGTAGATATTGAACAATTCCAATTCTGAGCTAGTATGTCTAGTAGATGCCCTCGAGCGGCGAGTAGGACTTGTACTGGTAGAGCTCGGGCCCGCCGTAGCCGTACAGCAGCTTGCCCTTGCCGTTCTCGTCGTAGTACGGGTAGCGGTAGTTGGGCCTGCAACATACAACGAACTCTGAATGTGCACACTAGGTATGTTCCAGTGTTATGAACATCTCGGGTAGATTTGGGCATGTTTAATTTGTTCAGTTTTTTATAAATATGTATGTTAGTCTGTAAGGTATTTATGTTATGGGTCTTTGTTACCTGAAATAAATGATATATTATTATTATTATTAAAGCAAAAGCGACATGGTAGCCCGCGTAATTTGCAGCTTTTAAGTTTAAGATTATAATGTTGCTGCATTTTTTAATTTCACGGACCATCTTAGGGGATCCCCTTAATGACAAAGCCTCGCTCTTTGTGAAATTACGTGAGCTAACGAAATCACGAAACATTTGTGTAGGCGTGAATACGCACCATGCGAAGTTCCTAAAAATTTAAAGAAAGATGTCGCTCATTCCCAATGGAAATACAAACATCATTTCACATTTGCACAACGAGGCGTGAAGGTGTTCGAACAATATGTTTTCCATAGTTTTTCATAAAATGATCAATTAATTAATTGAAGGTGTTGTACCTCTCAAAGTACTGAAAGTTGGGTGCTCGGGGCTGCGGAATGGTACCGTCTGCGGCCATCAGCGTGGACAGCACCACCGCCACCTGGAAACGTTATCACATCATCATGTCTCCTGTTACTCTACAATTCAACTTTGCGTGTTTTCTCCATGCATACAAAATACGTTCCCTATGAACTCGGAATCGGCAAACGTAAGGTAGGACGCCCTCAGGCTACGTGGGGCGGCTAGTCGCAGTAGTCGCAGCCGGATGGGAGTTGCCGACAATCGAGCTGTATGGCGTGCAACTGGAGAGGCATAAGTCCAGCAGTGGACTGCTCTAGGCAGATGATGATGATGATTTAAAGAAACAGAAAAACAAGCATCATTTTGCAGTCGGGTTTTTTAAATCGGTGGATCTGTGAAGAAAGCACGCTTAGGTACTTGCTAATCGCAGCGCTGTTTTTTGTTTCTTTCAATAATCCGCATAGCTAGCAGTCAAAGGCATTAAAAGGTATCCTTCAGACACACAGTAACTTTCTCATCTTGGTATACTAGTATCTATGGTGACTATTCAATATTATCAGAGAAGTCGAAATAGTCCCGCCACTAGATGGCAGAACCATTTCGACTTCTCGAGCGGTAGTTGCATCGGAGAGGGAAAGTATAACAATGTCATGTCAATGACCCACACTGAGTCACCTGTCGGCTGGCACGGAGCTACAGATTGAGGTGAGCGGGTCACCCCGTGGCCCCGATCAGGATCCCCTAATAGGAGCAGTTTAAATTATTGTGAATTCAGATTTATCTCATCTCTCAAAGGGACAACTGATCATATAATATATTTTGCCTCAATACCTATATTAATATGACAAAGCGTCTAAGTATTTTACAGTCACCTGCACGTCCTCGGTAATAATACACTTTGAGAGCTCTCTTATTTCGTAGCCGTAAGGGATGTGCTTCCTAGTGGTGTTTATAATAGGCTGTCTAGGTAGTGCCGTGCAGTTGGCCGCACAATAAAGTACCTGTTATTAAACACCCACCAACACGCGGCTGAGGAAGCGATAAGTAATTATGTCACTAAAACCTTATAAACGATCGTCCTTGGGTTACATGGACACATTACGCACGCAGTTTCACAACACGAACTTACACAACACAAAATACAATATCAAACATTACTGAAGTAGGTACTAACCATCGCCAGAATATACCGGAAGCACTGCATGTTCTCGCAACACTTTGTTCACCACACTAAAGTTTGTCTTCCCGCCGAAACGCGAACAATTTTCTAAAAGGTTTTGTCTGTGTACTACAAAGTACTGTGGTTTACTCCGTAAAGCGTTGTGTCCGTGCGTGGCCTACTGTCTACATTACAGCACTAACGTTGGATGGTCGCTCGTGACGGGCGGAGTGGAAGGGAAAGCACGAACTCCCCGCCACCTCTCTGCCTACATGCCAACGACCACATCAAAAACTTTTGTGTTACAGATAGGTGTGGAACCTACAAAATACCGGCCAAGTGCGTATCGGACCACGCCCAACGAAGGTCCCCTTAGTTGGTATAATACTATACTACCCCAACTGCAAAAGTACTTATTATATAGAACCATTTTCAGAAGAGGACGAATGGTCAATTTTCAACTATATTCTTTAAAACCCCTAAATTTAAAATGTATTTATTTACATTGACGCGCGTGCTTGGGTCACGGTATAACTTGTTGCGCAGGCGACCGTACATCCCCGCCGGCCGCCGCCGCGGCGCGTCACGAGTGAAAGTATTAGTACCGCTACCACCGTTACTTCGATACTTGCTTCCGAACAGTCTCGAACTCGCAAGTTTTTGTCACCCAAGGTGGCTACACATCAGCGATGCCGTTGATTTCGGAGGGACGTCTCGATTTATAGCCCAAAATTAAATATCTCGCGCGAGACGGACTCAGTCCCGCTCTAAGAGAATTACATTTTCAGAGAAATATAAATTAGTAATTCGTAAGTATTATAGGTTTATGTTCTAAGTAATGTATTGCTTTAGTTATTTATAGAAGGTGACTGGTAGTCTGTCCCGCGCGGGACAGACTCAGTCCCGCTCTAAGGGAATTACATTTTCAGAGAAATATAAATTAGTAATTCGTAAGTATTATAGGTTTATGTTCTAAGTAATGTATTACTTTAGTTATTTTTTAGTTTTTTTTAGATGATGTATGTCTCAATAATATCAGTTACGCGGACGACATGGTGCTGCTGAGTGCTTCTGTATGTGGGCTTTCAAAACTGTTGGGCATCTGTGAAAACTACGCTCACAGCCATGGCCTGATTTATAATGTGAAAAAAGTGAATGCATGGTCTTTCAGGCCAGAGGAAAATGTCCGGAATCAATACCTGCCATAAAATTATGTGGAACACCACTGAAGAGGGTAGAACATTTTAAATATCTTGGACATATGATGTCCTCTGATCTGAAGGATGATGCAGACATAGAGCGAGAACGCAGGGCGTTGTCTGTAAGGGCGAATATGATGGCACGCAGGTGTGCTCGTTGTACCACTGAAGTGAAAACAACATTGTTCAGAGCATATTGTACATCTTTCTACACGAGCAGCCTGTGGGTCTCATACACGCGCGGGCAGTACAACGCCTTGCGCGTGCAATATAACAATGCATTCAGGGCTGCTGATGGGGCTGCCCCGATTCTGTAGCGCATCAGGTATGTTCGCCGAGTCGCAAGTAGACTGTTTTTATACCACTATGCGAAAACGATGCACATCCCTGGTGCGTAGGGTTCGAGCTAGCTCCAGCGGTATCCTGAGGGCATTCGCGCACAGGTTCGATTGCCAGTACCTGAACCATTGCTGTAAAGCTGCGTCTACGCTAAGAGAGCCGAGCACGAGCGGAGCACGAGCCGAACACGATTCAAAATGGTTAGCAAATCTAAATTTTGTTGATTGGATCTCATTTTATATAGATGTAGATCCCCATCGTCTTAACCTTTTTCTATTTTTGCTGACCACCGCTATAATAATCGCTGCAACAGTAGCGACTGCTGCAATATTATTAATATCGTCCATATTCGCCAAGAGCCGCGAGCTCACTGCGGAAAACTACGTTCTAGGACAGTGATCGTTGGGATGCCCGGCAGAAAACCTCCACGTGTGCCCGGGGACTGGAGTTCCTTTCTGGACACGTCCGGGGGGAAGGCCAGTCTTTGGGCCGGTGCATCCTGGGGTGCGGGCAGCGACTTCCTATTGGGGCTATTTCCCAGTGGGTTCTCGCTGTCCGCATGCTAATGTTCTGCCAGGAGGATCGCTCCACACCTGCCGCTCTGAGTAGCAGAGCGGCAACTGTGGTGGAGTCAGAGCGGGCCCGGTGTGCACTTACCCTGCCGCCGGGCAGGCAGGAGGGGTAACCCTCCTGTCACCGCTAGAATCTCGTAGCCCCGGAGACAGTTACGGTCATGTCTCTGACTGTTGAAGGGGGTCGAGGGTCTTGGCTTAACCGCCTGGACCGCGAGGAAGATTAACCTCTATAAAA
The DNA here is from genome assembly GCA_951799385.1 of Hyppa rectilinea. Lineage (NCBI taxonomy): Eukaryota > Metazoa > Arthropoda > Insecta > Lepidoptera > Noctuidae > Hyppa > Hyppa rectilinea. The sequence continues at coordinate 15,379,585 of OX637324.1, forward strand.
AATTCCCCAAACCCCTAAGCGGCGGCGCACCGTGTGAGGGGTTGTAAGCTTGACTGATGGGTAGCTTGGTTCAGTCGCTAGTGCGGACCTCTATTTTTGAGCAAGTACAGAATGATAATTACTCGTGGGAACAATATGGAAAAATTTATTACAAAAAAACCCAAAACCAAACCCAACGAAGAGGAGAGGAGTGGTGCTGGATCGGAGTCCGATCCTGCATCTGGTGGCGCGAGCACGGGAGGCTCAGGGGGCTCTCGTCGCGCCAGGGAGTTGGCCGCTGCCGCGAGGAACCGCAGGTTCTTCGCCAAGCGGCCAAGGTCAGAGGATGGCCAGGGGTCGTCCTCTGAAGAAGAGCTGGTCTCAGCTCGAAAGATCCCCACCAGCAAGCGGGGAGGGGTCAGAGAGCGAGGCGTGGGGAGGGGGCTCACCGCCCGGGAGGCCACTGAATTGGAAGAAGGTCCCCCAAGGGACGTGGAGACCGGTCCAGAGGTCGCCTTGGGGCCCTCTAGTGACGAGGCGGGTGCGGCTGGTGGCGGTCCCAAGGCGGACCGCAGAGAAGAGTTTGCGGCGGTAGTGGAGGCGGCTATCCGTGACGTGTCCCTGAAGAGGGTTCGGGCTTCACGAAGCAAGGCCATCGTGTCAGCTACGGCCTCTATCATGGCGGCGGCCAAGGAGGCCGGGTGCGCTGGGCCTCCGGCCAGCGAGGTGGCCGATCTGCGGGCGGAGGTGGCACGCCTTTCGGCCGCCATGGAATCCCTCCAGGAGGAGAACGGGAGGCTCCGTGCAGACCTGGCCGGCCTGAAGGCCGTCGACAGCCACAAAGCCCCCCGGGAGGTGAGCCGCCCGCCACCACCGCCGCTGCAGCAACAACAACAGCGGCAGCAGGGCCCAGGCCGGCCCGAGCCGGAGGAGAACCGGGTCCTGGACCTGGTACGCCAGGAACTCGCCGCCTTCCAGGCGCGGTTCCAGGAGCGGTTCTCCATAGTGGAGGGAATCGTCCTGCGTCCCCCCTTGGCGTCAGGAAGGGTGGCATCGGGCCCGAAGCCGGCCTCGTATGCGGCCGCTGCGGCGGCTTCCGCCCCAAAACCCGGGCCGTCGGGCGCAGCCCCGGCGCCGGCAAAACCGGCACCGTCCGGTAAAGTTCCGGCGCCGGCAAAACCGGCATCGTCCGGCAAAGCTTCTGCGCCGGCCCGGAAGGCCGCTAAGGGCAAGAAGTCTCCACCGGCGCAGGTGGACAGGGTCCCAGAGCCCTCTCCCCGGCGCCCGGAGCCTCCCGCGACCGATGCCGAGTGGCAGGTGGTCGGGGAGAAGAAAAAGGCGGCCAAGGCAGCGCGGCGCAAACAGAAGAAGCGGCGCCGCAAGGAGAGAGCCGTCGCGGCGAGACTCCGCGCCCCAAAGACCGCGGCTGTGGTCATTACGCTCGTCACGTACCGCGACGTGCTCACAAAAGCGAGGGCGACGGTGGACCTCCAGGAGCTGGGAATCACCGGGGGCCTCCGGCATAGAGTGACGGCAACCGGCGCTCGCATGCTGGAGATCCCCGGTGCGTCGAGTGGCCCCACCGCTGACGCCCTAGCTGAGAAGCTAAGGGCGTCCCTCAACGCGGAGGAGGCTCGGGTCTCCAGGCCCGTGAAATGCGCAGACATGCGTATCATGGGCCTGGATGACTCCGTCACGGAGGGAGAGGTAGTGGCCGCCGTCGTCAGGACGGGTGGGTGTCTGGCCGAACAAGTAAAGGCAGGCACCATACGCCCCGACTTCACGGGTATGCGAACCATGACGGTAAGCTGCCCCGTGACGGCGGCCAGCAAAATTGTGGAGGGCCGAAGACTCCTGGTTGGCTGGGTGAGCGCGCAGGTCAAACTGCTGGAGCCCAGACCTCTGAGGTGCTACCGTTGCCTCGTCGGGCACCACGTCGGTGTCCAATGCACCTCGGAGGTGGACCGCAGCACTCTGTGCTTCCGCTGCGGTCAGCCCGGTCACACGGCCGGCTCCTGCAACGCCGCGCCGCACTGCGTCGCATGTGCGGCTGCTGGCAAGCCGGCCGATCACCGGGCGGGGAGCAAGTCCTGCGCCCCACCTGCTGCAACCAGGAGAAGAGGCAGGCCCTCCATCGCCGTCGCCACCCCCACCGTCGCCACCGTTGCCGCCGCTGCCGCTACTGCTGCCGCCGCCGCCGCCACTGCCACTGCTGGGGGCCCCTCGCAGGGAACCCAGGGGGGGATTAATATGGAGGAGTGATGGCCCCTCTCCGCCTCCTCCAGGCGAACATCAACCACTGCGCCTGTGCTCAGGACCTCTTGCTCCAGAGCATGGCGCAGTGGTCGATCAATATCGCCGTGGTCGCTGAGCCGTACTTTGTCCCGCCCAGGGATAACTGGGTGGAGGACCTGAGCGGCTCAGTGGCCATAACTTCGTCGGCCGCCGCCGGCACCCCGTCCCTCGAGGGTGTCTCGAAGGGACAGGGGTGCGTCGCAGCACGGTTCGGAGAGATTGTGGTAGTGGGAGTGTACTACTCTCCGAACCGAACTCTCGCCGAGTTCCACAACTCTCTCACAGAGTTGAGTGTCGTCGTCTCCAGAAGCCATCCCTTCCCCGTGCTAGTGCTCGGGGACTTCAACGCCAAAAGCCTGGCCTGGGGTTCCCGCTACACGGATGTGCGGGGTAGGATGGTGGAGGACTGGGCTCTGGAAGCAGGCCTAGCCGTCCTCAATCGGGGTTCTGTTCCCACGTGCGTGCGGATGCGGGGTGAGTCCGTTGTGGACATCTCGTTCGCTAGCCCCGCTCTGTCACAGTGCGTCCTTGACTGGCGCGTAGTAGAGGAGGTGGAGACCTACTCCGATCACCGGTATATCCGGTTCGACGTCTCTACCCAGACCTCAAGCGCGCCGGTCCGACTGGCCCCGAGTGGTCCGCGGTGGGCGCTGAAGCAGCTGGACCGGGAGCTCCTCCTGGAAGCCTCGATCGTGCAGGCCTGGGCGTCGTCACCGGTCAGGCCTGCCGACATCAACGACGAGGCAGAGTGGTTCCGGGAGGCCATGTCCGAGATTTGCGACGTGGCAATGCCCCGAGTTCGGCCAGGATGCGCCCGACGTCAGGTGTACTGGTGGTCGCAAGAGGTGGATGACCTTCGCAAGGCGTGCGTGGAGGTGCGCCACCTGTACACCAGGCACCGCAGGCTCCGCATCCGCCCTCCGGATGCGGCAGCCACGGAGGCGGAGCTGTACGAGGGGTACAGAGCGGCGAAGACCGCCCTCCAAGAGGCTGTCCAGCGGGCCAAGGACTCGGCCCGCGAGGAGATGGTGGGGACTCTGGACAGAGATCCATGGGGGCGCCCATATAAAATGGTGCGGAACAAGCTCCGCACCTGGGCCCCCCACTGACGCAGAGTCTCCGCCCTCAGCTGGTGGAGGAGGTGGTGAGCGCTCTGTTCCCTTCACGGGGGGAGCATACTCCCCCGCCTATGGCTCCGCCCGAAGCGGACCACGAGGACGACGACGACATCCCCGAAGTGACCGAGGTAGATCTGAGAGCGGCGGTTGGAAGGCTCAAGGCCAAGAATACCGCCCCAGGACCCGACGGCTTGCCGGGTAAAGCCTGGGTCCTGGCCTCAGGGGCTCTCGGGCCCCGACTGGAGGCGCTCTTAAGCGCATGCATGGAGAGAGGCCAGTTTCCGCTCCGTTGGAAGACGGGGAAGCTGGTCCTCATACAGAAGCCAGGGCGCCCTGCGGACTCTCCGTCCGCATTCCGGCCCATAGTGCTGCTCGACGAGGTCGGCAAACTCTTCGAGAGAATCATTGCGGGCCGCCTCGTCGGGCACCTTGGAAGGACGGGGCCGGACCTTGCGGACTGCCAGTTTGGCTTCCGCAAGGGGCGCTCGACGGTGGACGCCATCATGCGCGTTAGAGCCCTCACGACGGGGGACGCGGTGTCCCAGGGTAGGTTCGTCGTGGCGGTGTCACTCGACATCGCCAACGCCTTCAACACCCTGCCCTGGAGTTGCATTGGGGAAGCACTCCGGTATCACCGGGTGCCGACCTACCTCCGTCGAATAGTCGGGGCGTACTTGACGGACAGAGCCGTCATCTACCCTGGTCGCGATGGGGAATGGAACCGGCGAGAGATGTCGTGCGGTGTCCCGCAGGGATCGGTTCTGGGGCCGTTCCTGTGGGACATCGGTTACGACTGGGTGCTGCGGGCCGACCTCCCTGACGGCGTCAGCGTAGTTTGCTACGCTGACGACACGCTGGTCCTGGCGCAGGGAAGGTCGCATCAGGCGGCGGCCGACGCGATGACACGCGGGGTTGCGATAGTCGTTGAGAGGATCCGGCAGTTGGGTCTCGAGGTGGCACTGCACAAGTCCGAGGCCATGTCCTTTCATGGGCCTCGGAATAGGCCACCATCGGGATCCCAACTTACGGTAGGAGGGGTTCACATCGGCGTCGAGACCACGATGAAATACCTGGGTCTGGTCCTCGACAGCCGATGGAATTTCGTGGAGCATTTCCAACGTTTGGCCCCCAAGCTGGAACGGACTGGGGCCGCCTTCAAGCGGCTCTTGCCCAATCTGAGGGGGCCAAACGCCTCCTGCCGGAGGCTTTACGCGGGAGTCGTGCGGTCCATGGCCCTATACGGGGCCCCGGTGTGGGCGCGTTCATTGCGGCGACGAGCCGCTCACTATCTGAACGCGCCCCAAAAGGTGGTAGCCATTCGGCTAATCCGGGGGTACCGCACGATCTCGGGCGAGGCGGCAAGCCTCCTTGCCGGACTGCCGCCGTGGGATCTGGAGGCGATAGTCCTCGCGCGCCTGTTCGAGTGGCGCGTGGAGGTACTAAGCCGGGGGGAAACTCCGTTTCCGCAGCAAATTGCGGCGGAGCGGACGGACCTCCGGCGCGATCTCATGGCGGCCTGGAATCAGCGACTGTCGCAACCCAGCGCAGGGCACGCTACGATAGTGGCGGTAAGGCCCCTCTTTGAGGAGTGGCTAGAGAGGCGTCACGGCGCCCTCACCTACCGCCTGACGCAGGTCCTCATCGGACATGGATGTTTCGGGAGGTTCCTGCACATCATCAGGCGGGAGGAAACGCCCGGGTGTCACCACTGCGAGGATCGCCCAGAGGACACGGTAGAGCACACGGTGCAAACCTGCCCCGCTTGGGCGGAGCACCGCCGTGTCCTCGTAGAGGCGATCGGCGGCGGCGACCTCTCACGCCCGGCCTTGGTGCAAGCCATGGTCCGGGGCGAGAGGGAGTGGGAGGCAGTCACCTCCTTCTGCGAAAAAGTCATGCTCGCGAAGGAGGTGGCGGGATGGGAGAGAGAAAGGTCCTCCCGTCCCAGCCGCCGCAGGAGACGCCCCGGGCGTCGGGAGCCACGTGACGACTCCCGGCCACCGTAGGCGCGGGCCTGCGGGCGGTGAGTAGTGGGTGACTCACCGTCCGATCAGCACCAGACCCGTGCCGTACGGCGCGTATATGTTCCACGCGCGCCTCAAAGAGATGTCAGCACATGAAGGGGCCCCTCAGGGCCAAGCCTGCCGGGTAAGCGGGATTGTCCGAAAGGGTTACCGCTACCCCGGATCATAAAGGGCTACGGAAGGAACATGGATGGGTTTTAGTCAGTAAGAGTCTGACACTCCCTTCCGCTCCACCCAGAGCGGGAGCAGTCATTGGATGATTTCCCAGCCTTAAAAAAAAAAAAAAAAAAGGACAGTGATCGTTGTAGGTTCGTTGTACGTCCACACTTGACGCCGCGAATGACGAAGCCGAGAACGGCTCCGCTTGTGCTTCGCTCGTGCTCGGTTCGTCTAGCGTAGACCCGCCTTATGGTTCACATATTGCGCAATCGAAGTATTTAATAATTATGTTTTGTTTTTTTTTTTTTTTTTTTTTTTATTGTATGTGTATTTTTGTTTTTTTTTATATAAGGTGACTGGTAATTAGTGATATTTAAGCACGTGATTGTAATAATGATTACAATCAACTTTCCCAAATAAACTTATTTTGTATACTCAATAGCTGCTAACAGCTGATCGGCGCGAAGGTCATTGAACTTTGCGCGCGCCAGTTGTATTGTTATTGTGATCAAAATTAAACTATTGAGTATATAAAAAGTTTCTTTGGGAAAGTTGATTGTAATCATGAGTACAATCACGTGTTTAAATATCGGTCACTAATTAATTACCAGTCATCTTATATAACTGCCTATATCGGTAAACCTGTTACCAGACTGTTGTTATTAGTAAAATAACGATGAAAATACATTTTCTTTGTCTGTCTATCATCATTATCATCATCTGTTACGGCAAAATCTGTTTGTATAATGGGCCAGTTCTGCTTAATCGTTCAGGAAATACAGGCGTGTTGTTGTTTTAAATTAGTTAAAAAAAAAAGAGCATGAGTTTCTCGTCGAAAGCGGATGTCCCGCTTTCGACGAGAAACTCCTGCTCTTTTTTTTACTCAAAAGGTTTCAAAATCCCGCTTTGCCCGGTGACACACTGTGGCTTGCGTTCTAGCCTAAGCACGTACACTCGTCAGTCGTAGTGTGGAGCTGAGCTTTGTAACTATTCGTTGATTACGTCCCACCCTGTTCAACAGTTGTGCAACCGCCTGTTATGAGTCAAGGCTTTTACTCGTTAACTAATTACTGCAACTTCTATGTAATTACCATTTGTTTTTGTTAAACGTTAATGTATTAATTAGTACTGGAATGTCGACACATGCGCAAAGGTTTTTGATACAAGCTAATAGCTGTATAAGAAGTATTGGGAAGAACAGTAGAAAACAGTAAGACCATATGTAGAATAGAATTCATTTATTTATCACAATCGCTGAATAACAAAATTGTAAAATGTTTCACCAACTAGTGACTACTGAGTTGTGACGTCACTAAACATTAAAGCAACCTGTTAGATCGGTATCGTACGACTAGCGACGTCGCAAATGCAACATATCGTGGGTGTACTGATAATAATAACAGCAGCCGAGGTGCGACTAAAGTCGCCGCATGCGCCTGTTTGCTCTAAATGTAACTAATGACTAGAATGTACCTATTCTTACGTACAGTGAATTTGTCCTCGTCTGCCTTAACGCCACAAGCCTACAAAGACAAATGCACTTTACACATGAGTGTACTACTTTTCGTTTTATATGCTCGCTATGTACAACGTGATGCTTAACAACAATCAATATTTTACATTCTTTAACATTATTTATAATTATAAAATGCAATAAACATAACAGTAACTAACTTTACAGCGATCGTTTACAAACCAATCATTTAAAGCATAAGTGTGTTTTATTTACTCTAAAGACTAAAAATCCCTATAGGGTACATGCATGAGGAATATCATCGTCGAGATGCTAGTCTACCTACGAGGAGTATTTATGTACAGGTCTACTAACTAAATAATATCTACAGAGCGAGGCTCGGCCTCCACTATTCGATGACGTCAGTCAATATATTCTTTTAGAACGAAGCTGACTATATCCAGCACGAAAACACTTTTTAAGGATTCCTTTATTAAAAACTACCTCTTTCTCGAAAAACATTCATCAATCGTATAAAAACGTACGCTAATAGTCTTTGTACCGAGAAAAAGTGTAGCATCTTCACTTTATCAGTTCGATCGATGCGTCAGTTTGGCTGTGGTTCGGTATGGGTCATGCGTCAGGTGGGCACGGCGCCGGCCAGCTGCGCGCGCTGCGACGCGTAGTCCAGCACGCGCTGCGCCACGCCGCGCGGCCGCGTCAGCCGGGCGGCGGCCTGCTCGAACTTGTGCTGGTTGCGTCTGCGGACCACACCTACGTTACATGACTGGGCTCATCCCAGCGGCACAAACTAATATTGACCAAAACAGGTGGCACTGGGTCTTTTTATCGACCTAAACACAGCTTTTGACACCGTTGGCCACGCAATATTCCTACAAAAGCTCAGCAATATGGGTATTTCTGGAGTGGCGCTCAAAATTATGCAATCACACTTAATAAGTTTCAAATAGTAAAAGTCGAGGAATGGAAATACCAAAGTAACCACATAGCACTGGCTAATTCGGCGTGCCCCAGGGATCGGTTCTTGGACCACTATTCTTTCTCTATCATTTCTATCAATTTCTTACACGAAATTTAACTACACGGACACATTTCTCTTTATGCTGACGATGCCTATCTGGTTTACCTGCGGTACTTCCGATTGTTAACCGAAGCATTTAAACGCGTTATCTATGTGATTCCAACAAAACCTTCTTACAATAAATGCTGCTAAGACAACCACTCAAACTAAAAAAACCGGTTGCGTATGTGGTAGCACATACGATCAAAATGAAAATCCAAGATGACAGCTGCGACAATTTTCAAATTGTTAAGGTTTTCTTACATGGCTAGTCATTTATAATGTCAGTCAATATAAACTGTCGGCAATACCGCTGTACATGCAGTGTATGTACATACCGGATGTAGGCGTGCGTGTCGACGACGAGGTTGTCGAGCTTGTCGGTGTTGATCTCGTCCATGGCGCACTCCTCCATGAGCGGCGGGTTGAACCGGTAGTAGTGGCCGGCCGGCAGCAGGTCGTTCATTACCAGGTGCACACCTGACACATTACACTCATTTGTACAACAAACATACAAAAGGTATTAGAGTATAAACTCAAAGATCCAATATAAAAAAGATCTTCAAGTTCACCAACAGCGGCGATGTGTGAATGTACGAAAGAAGCCGAAGCAAAGTCTGGTTTAACTTAGTAACTTTCCTATTCTATCCACTGTGCAAGTCGTCTGCGTACATACCGCGGCCCGTGCCCAAGGACACGACCGTGCCGCGCCGCACGGACACTACCAGGGGCCCAGCACTGTGCAGGACGCCTGCGGTCGGTACATACCTTCAGTGTCGGTGGCAGAGTCGAGTATCTTGTTGAACTTGTCCTTCCAGCTCGTGGACTGCGGCGCGCTGCCGCCGGCCTGCATGGCGCGCGACATGAGCCGGTAGTCCGTGTGCGCGGCCAGCGCGCGGCCCGTGCCCACGGACACGACCGTGCCGCGCCGCACGGACACTACCAGGGGCCCAGCACTGTGCAGGACGCCTGCGGTCGGTACATACCTTCAGTGTCGGTGGCAGAGTCGAGTATCTTGTTGAACTTGTCCTTCCAGCTCGTGGACTGCGGCGCGCTGCCGCCGGCCTGCATGGCGCGCGACATGAGCCGGTAGTCCGTGTGCGCGGCCAGCGCGCGGCCCGTGCCCACGGACACGACCGTGCCGCGCCGCACGGACACTACCAGGGGCCCAGCACTGTGCAGGACGCCTGCGGTCGGTACATACCTTCAGTGTCGGTGGCAGAGTCGAGTATCTTGTTGAACTTGTCCTTCCAGCTCGTGGACTGCGGCGCGCTGCCGCCGGCCTGCATGGCGCGCGACATGAGCCGGTAGTCCGTGTGCGCGGCCAGCGCGCGGCCCGTGCCCACGGACACGACCGTGCCGCGCCGCACGGACACTACCAGGGGCCCAGCACTGTGCAGGACGCCTGCGGTCGGTACATACCTTCAGTGTCGGTGGCAGAGTCGAGTATCTTGTTGAACTTGTCCTTCCAGCTCGTGGACTGCGGCGCGCTGCCGCCGGCCTGCATGGCGCGCGACATGAGCCGGTAGTCCGTGTGCGCGGCCAGCGCGCGGCCCGTGCCCACGGACACGACCGTGCCGCGCTGCATGGCTCGCGCCCCGAACAGCAGCCGCGCCTCGTGCACGCCCACGCCGCACGGGTTGTTCACCATGATGCCGCCGTCCTGCGGCATACGCGCGACTGTCATTTGGCGAACGACTCTCGACAAGTAAGTCGTTTTCATCAGCGCCACAACGGTATTCTAGCTCGTATACATTAAAGTCAGAGGACTAGATTGTTGAGCAAATTGACAAAGGGTGATCGTAATTGTAATTTGAATTTTAAATCGATGTCGAATCAGGTGTGTTTGTATAACATACCTGGTGCAGCAGTCCGTCGAGACGGAACTCGTCGAAGTAGGTGGGCGCGGCGGCAGAGGCGCGCACGGCGTGCCACAGGCGCGCGCGCGACGTGCCCGGGAACACCGAGCGCGTGCGCCAGCCCACCGAGTAGCTGCGGAACAGGAACGGCGTCAGCCGCGCGCCCGAGTTCACCACGCACGACACCACCGCCATCTGCGGGGACATAAGGTGAGCTCCTCGGTATTACTGTGCGCCTGGTACCTAACGGAACAAGAACGGCGTCAGTCGCGCGCCCGAATTCACCACCACGACACCACCGCCAGCTGCGGGCACATAAGGTGAGCTCCTCGGTATTACTGAGCGCCAGGTACCCGGCACGCAGACAAACCAGTTTTAGTACTATGGCACAGAGCTTTTTGAATAATAATAATAATAAATGAATGAGACGAATACAGAATTAATTAGACACGTCATGCACACGTATGAATTATAGGTGCCTGCCTACGAACGACTGATTGTCGAAAAACCCTGAGAGACGTTATTATATATTTTTGGTTTTAAGTATAAATATTGAGTTTCGAGTCTTTCGAGAATAATGATTGATGATGATGATACATATCTTCGAAACTGCATTTTTGGACCACATATTCTAGGAATTTTGTATTATTTTTACATACAGAGTCGCATTCAGACACAAACATCTTTAAGTGCTAGAGACATCCTAACAACTAAAATAACAAATAATCATTATAAAAATAATAATTTATAAGCATATTATTTAAAAAATTATAATAATCGTAAAAAGAACACTAAGTAGTTCTTTTTCTTTGCTACGGCGGCTTTACAAATAAATACCACCACCACCGCTTGGCTTGTTTACATAAACCAGGACATCAAGTAACCTCACATTTAAAGTCAGGAGCGATCAAATCAGGTGATCCGGCCAGTGCAAATCGCTCGAGAGATTAGACGACATGCTTCCTTTAGAATATCACCCAATTTGGCCTTGGTTTTTTTGGAGGGGTACTTGGAAGTCCCGGTTTGGACTTGATGGAAAAATTCTAATTCATTAAATAAACATACTCCACAAGCAAAAAAATGCCGGAAAACAACATCGCGTGATTTGTTGCCCGACCTTGTGACCTTGTGAGATAACAGTTATGGTAAGAACAAGAAAAGTACCAGCCGTGCATCGATTGGAGCGGGCCTTACCTTGGGCGCGTTATTCCTGTTGCACTGCGTGAGCGTGCAGTCGCGCAGGTTGTCCTGCAGCATCTTCTCCCACGCGTTCGTGTCGTAGTACGAGTGCGTCCACATCAGGCGCGCGCCGCCGCCTGCGCGCACACGCGACAGTGTTACAAGTTTTATAGATAGACGTAAACGATATCGCGCAAGACAAAGACCAAGATGGAGTGACCAACTTGACCCCTACCGAAAGGCAGTGGACAGACGTGTGTGCAAAAGGGAAATGGCCTTAGCCCAGCATTTATTTATTACCTAGGAGCGAGGTGTTGCCGAACATTTCACGCGACAGCGTGTAGTACATGTGGCGCGCCGTGTCCAGCGTGCCCACGCCGGAGCCGATGACGGCGGCGATGATGGCGCCCGTGCTCACGCCCACGATGTAGTCGAACAGCTGGTCCACGCGCCGCCCCGTGAGCCGCTCCAGGTGGCGCAGCACCTCGATGGCGATGATGCCGCGGATGCCGCCGCCGTCGATGGACAGCACGTTGGCGCCCGGCCCGCGCGGCGGCCCGCACCAGCCCACCAGCGCCAGCGCCTCCTTGACCGCGCCGTCGATCTGGCGCGCCAGCGGCGCAGACTCGTCCAGCGCGTTCTGCACCCGCAGCAGCGCGCGCACCGCTCCCTCCTGGCGACACACGTACGGAACATTCGGTCTCAGTTGCTCATGTAAGTGGAAAACTTCACTTTATCGCAATGTCACAAAGCGGACTTTCTCGAGACCCTAACGACTCGTTTAAGACGACGTGGATGTGGCAAAGTTTAGATTCACGAAATTTAATAAACTGTCGTGCTATCGACACGAAGAGGAATAAAGCTATCACGCAAAGTTTCCTCTCGCCAAAGGACAATCTGTAGTTACTATGGAAGCAGGTAATGGGCTTGGGTTTGATAATCGACTGTGCTGGTGACGCCCACGGCCGGCCGAGTTTGGGGGATGACCACTGACATCATAATGTTTAGTAATTGTCAATTCATAGGACTTTACAAAAATACAGTCATGGCTTGAATCAATAAGTTTTTAATAAGCTAAGCAGTATTTTTCTTGACTTGACAAAAGTGACGTCAACGTGGTATGAATGGCACATTAACAGCCAGTGCACTCGGTGCTTGCGCACCCGCTAGGCTACTACTACAACAATAAACGCGCGTTAGTTTACAAATACGTGGTGATGCGAACAATAATTTATACAGTTATGTCAGTTGCGACTCGGAAGTATTTCGCAAGTTTACCGCCTATATTATTTAACCACTGATAAACAACGATCACTCAAACTCAAACTCAAATTATTTATTTCAAATAAACCAATTACAGGCACTTTTGAATTGTCAAGGTGTCGGTCAGTCAGAGAGATGAAGCTAGTTGCCCATTCCAAAGCAGTAGCTACCTATGGAGAAGAACGGGCAAGAAACTCCATGGACACTCTTTTAAACAAAATATTACGGAAACTCACTCACTTTATGGAAAAACGTGGTCGTGTCGTGTGACGGCGCGCGGCAGTTTATTATTACGAGTTTCAAGAATTGACTATAGATAGTGATACTGATAACATATTTTATTTTGGACCAACTCCGAAATCGTGAAAAAAAATCAGCTTACTCCGAAATCGTGAAAAAAAAATTCAGCTTCCCTACATTTCGACGAGTCACGTGACCAAAAATGTATAGAACAGCTGTTTTTTTTTGCGATTTCGGAGTTGGGCCCATAGTAAACGTTGTTCAGATTGGTGGTCTGTAGCATATGCTGTGGTATGGTCGCAGGTATATTGTCAAAGCCGTGATATTACAATTTCACTAGTGGTATTATAATTAAACGGTAGATAGTCGATCGCCTTCATTTCTTACAATTTAACGGCAGGGTTTTAGTGACATTATAATGTTACGCGGACACTTTAGAGATATTATAATAAATCTAGGTATATCATGAATGAAGTTGGCAGTGGGAGACGTCGAGCGTTCTGATTGTTCAATTCTTTTTCATTCGCCATTTGCAAAACAATAATAGCAAGGAAACGGACCAATCAGAAAGGGCCCCATAATCTAACGACTAGTGAAATTGTCAAAATATCATTGCCTTACAATAATAATATCTCTCTAGTGTCCCCGTGACATTACAATGTCACTAAAACCCTGCCGTTAAATTGTAAGAAATGAAGTCGATTGACAATCTACCGTCCGTTTAATTATAATACCACTAGTGAAATTGTAATATCACGGCTTTGACAATATACCTGCGACATATATGTATAGGTACCCTTTCGGTTACATCCTGTATATTCGTGGGGTGCAATTGCCTGAAAGTGCCGCGAAGTTTATAATGTAAGTATATATCGTAGATACATGGCTGTGTCATGTGTGGAACACAGGCGTACCTCTTACTGTAGGTCCATACAATAATAAGACAAAGCTTTGACGCAAAACGCGAAGTAAATGTGTCTCTTGGTTAAAGTACCAGTCGAATGCGATGTGGATGAATTTTTCGACACCAATTTTTAGTTTAATAATAGTTTCTTATTAATGAATTAGGTAGACACCTATTACTGTTTAATTTGTTTGTCAGTGACGTCTTGTTCTCCTTTTTAGTTAGCGTTTTTGTCGTCATGATTTTTGATACTGTAGTGCAAGTACCTTGATGGCATAGTCGCGGGCCTCGGGGTAGCAGTGCAGGTGCTCGACGAGGCTCTCGGCCCGCGTCAGCACGCTCTCCGCGCTCTCGGCCGCGACCACCGCACTGATGACGTACGCCGTGCGCGAGTGGATCGACGACTGCACAAACAACATACAACAACTACATCAAAATTTGCCTGTTTTAGTCTTACTTCCCGGAATCAGAAGTGAGTCCAAAGGCAAAGGAGATAATATTCACGTTCCATACAACGTTCGGCCAAAAAACCAAAGTGCCAACGAAAACAATGTGTCCCACCTGTTGAGGAAGTCAGTTCGAGTATTTTTCACTGTCGCACACACAAGTCTCTACAACCATTCAGTCAGTCGATTTTTTGGGATGAAAATAGTACCTACCTATTTTTTATCTAAAATGGAGAAAAGAATGTGTATTCAGTCGTGAAAGTATTGGAAACCAGAAGAGTTATTTTTGGACGTAGGTATAGAGAAAAACATTACACTGAAATCGCGGAGATTTTTGTTGCTGGGAAATTGTTTGGGATCTTATAAGGTAGGTAATCTGCAGATATTCACTATATTATTCTGCATACTTTTCTCACAGTAAGATTATTTCTAACTGATCTTACTAGACGAAAAGGGACGCGGTTTGTTTGAGTGGGCGAACGAGCTATCATAATATTTTGTGCCTATTTAATCAGTGGCACGCAGATATCTCGTTTAATTTCCAGGCAAATTTAGTGTTATTGCTTTTGGTACATCTTGTATAGGTCGCTGTCAACAAAAACCCAGATCGATGGACCTGTGTCCCGCGTGTGACGGTTGAGGATTATCTTCATCAATAAGTACAGCATTTGGCACGACATCTTCAGCTTGTTGGTTTGCTGTTCTGTTTTTCAAATATTCGTATAATTTTCTTAAAAGCTAAGATAAATTATATTACTTTTATAAGTAACAGGTGACTACGTGGTGGTTAGGTATGTCGTAAAAGTATTTCTGCAAAACATTTCCGGATTATTCACAATCGCACGATATGCACAACAACCTCAAGGCCTTTCAAAAAGTGCGTCGTACGTTCTGTCAATGTTTATCTCGATTGGAATTTCCCGAAATAATACAAGTGATGGGCGTGTCCCCCACGACGCAGATCTAGCTCGTATTTTAGACCAAACGAAAACACTGCACATGAGTGTATTTAATGCAGCGCAAAAAATATTGTGTAGGTATCTATTTTCTCACGTATTGCTTGTATTGCCTAAATGTAAAAAGTAGGTATACAAGGTACGCTCTCTGGCAGCAGCGGTAGATGCAAAAACATGTTTGTTCTCAGTTTACTTCTCACACACGTGCTAAGCAATGTTTGTTGGTACTACAACATTTTTATTTAAACTACAATTCGTGTGGTTCATCAATCATCGTTGAATTTTTTGTTTCTGAGCAGTTGCAAGAAGTAATAAGTGATCAATTAGCTATTAGTAATTTGGCTCTTCTTGTAAATTTGTCATGCAGCACGCATGCTTGCTTGCTCATTCACGTAGACAATTTTCTTGTTCTTTTAACGAAAGCAATAAGTATGTACTTATGTAAGCGCTGTGCTGCTGCCCCGCGCCACTGTGTCATCGCCGACCCTGACGTAAGCGAGCCATTTCTCTCGTTTATTTATAACTTCGTGAGTTAGACAAATGCGCGTGAACAACATCATTACCTATGTACTCAAGTACGCCACTGTACACTGTAGCTAAAATCACTTGGCGAATTTTGTGAGTGATTAGATAACAGTTGACACAGTTTATTGCGATGAATAACAGATGAGTACAGAAGGATCACGCGTGGCCCGCCTCCAATCAATGCTTTGCTATGACTTTCCTTTGTGATGGATGCACTAGTCTGCGGGACACGAACTGTTTATAATATATTCAAATCACAAGTGCTATTACTGTCATTCTGCTAAACAATACTTTTCCCTGACTTAATGATAATTGTGACTGTGAACTTTGCTTAAGAGTCGAGCTTCTGTAGTTATTTGTGGTGTGGTTAGTGGTACATCGCACCCACGGATCACGTACCAACTTATGTATGCCGCATGGCGTTATCATTTCTCTGAACTATCACTTGGTGTTCATCCCACCAGCGCCCGGCTCACATTACTTAATAACATGCTACTTTAACACTGATAACGAACAATCTGAGGCACAAATAACGTGGCAACACCGTCTACTGTTTGTTTAGTTGTTCTGTGTCAGTTTCTGTTTACAATAACATGATTGCTAATTCGTCTATTTTTAGTGCCTACCAGTTTGGGTGGAAACCGGAAAACAATGTATTAGCCGATCTATTGATTGTTGTTGTGCAGTATGTTATAAATACTGTAATGTTATGAATATGACAGAACTCCTGCTACAACTTGCACTTAACACAACACATAACATAATTACATAACTATATTATTAATACTATAATTCCACAATGTTGAAGAAAGCAAAAGAACATTTTGCATGTAAGTGTTGATGTAAACAAAGTAATTTATCACCAAAAGATTTGTCAACAAAAGAATAGTGTATATAGGCTCTAATATTGTACAAGTGAGATGCCAGTATACTACTATCTTAGTGCTCGAGTGTGAAGGTGTTGTACAAACCTTAGACACAGTGTGCTTCTGCTCCTTCCAAGTGGGCTCAGAGATTTTACCGAGCTGGATGTCCTTCTTGAGGCGCAGCCCTTGCCACAGGCTCTCTATGCTGAGCTCCTTAATCTCAGATCCCACTCCAGGTGCTGCTACTTCTTTGGGCTTGCTTTCTGTCAGCTCTTTGGTCACCACCTTAGTGTTTGTTTCTTCAATAGCTGTAGAGTTTAGTTTGTTGTCAGGTGACGCCGTCTTGTCTACTTGTGTGACGGGTGACAGACGCAGTGCAACCACCTTCTCAAGCCGTCGTATTAAATCTATGACAACAGAAATTATTTTTTTATTGAAATGTATTTTCTCAGTTCTTTATTGAATACTATAATGTTGATAATACATTGATAGGCTTAAAATTAATGTATCAATATTATGGACCAGGTGGGGCACAGCATAGTAGGAGAGAGGAGAATTTAATGACTGTGAGAAATTTAATTTGAAATTTCTGCTTCTCTCTT
This sequence comes from Hyppa rectilinea, assembly GCA_951799385.1. NCBI lineage: Eukaryota > Metazoa > Arthropoda > Insecta > Lepidoptera > Noctuidae > Hyppa > Hyppa rectilinea. The sequence goes on from OX637324.1 coordinate 15,396,531, forward strand.
TTATTTGGTACTCCCAGTTTTATTGTTTACTAGCTTCTGCCCGCGACTTCGTCTGCGGAAAATTGCGGTATACTGTAAATGTTTAGGCAGCACATGCAAATAATTCTGTTTTCGGAGGTATTTCTTTCCGACTTGCTAGACGAAAATTGCGATAGCTCGGCTAATATGTATGATATAAATATAATTTATAGCCTATAGCACTCAGGAATAATGTAGCTTTCTATCAGTGAAACATTTTTTGAAATTGGATCATTAGTTCCGGAGATTACCCCCTACATACAAACTTACAAATTTTACCTCTTTATAATATAAAGTATAGATATAACTGTACTTTCTATGCCTTAAATGAAGTCATTGGATACATAAATAAAGTAGGTTTTAAGAAACAAGCCAAATATTATTTCAGTCTATGTCTGAATCATGTCAGTGTGTCAACATTCTCACATGAACCCTGCACAGAGGAAATGTATGGTAAACAATCACTATGCTTGAACAGAGAGCCAAATACAACATGTAAGTAATGTGAAATGGATGTGATGAATGTGAAGTCAGTGTAGTGGTACGTACTGTCCCACTGCTCGGGCGACGCCGGCTTGATCTTCTGCACCAGCTTGTCCACCTCAGCATTCAGGTTGCTGAGCGACAGGTAGTGCCGGATCACGCGCCACTGACCGCCCAGCGACGACATCTCAGCGACTCGATGCGAGCTGGCGCAACGATACCAGTGCCTTCTAGAACTGTCGCGGGCTCTTTGCACACACCCTTTATAATATGTTCAATGCAGTATTTGTCACAGCTCTTTCTTTGTTAACAACTATTATTTTGTTGTTTTACTTAGAAGATTTCCAATCACTTCTGAATGTACATTTTTATTCAGCTATTTGCCACCTGCTCACACCACGCTACTATACGATAATGAGTAATTTTTGCGCAAAACCTTGGCGCCGCGAGGTAAAATTCGCAATAATATAAATAAATAAATCAATGACAGGTTTTCGTGACGTCAAATCGGACCATCTTTGACATGACACAGAACAAATTTACTCTAGCAGTGCTACCAACTTTATCAAATCAAAACAAATCTAAAAACGTTTCGTTTCGCGTTGATATTTTAATATATTTATTTAACTTCTATAACTAAGTTGAAACCACAGATGGGCTCAACACAATTATTTAAAAGGCACTGTTCAATTAATTTTTCAATAATTGTCTTTCTCATTGAATCACAAATGTTAAGAAAATAATTTATGCCAAATTTTAACTGTACAAGTGTAATGAAACGTAGAAATAGTGTTGAACAAACGTGCACTAATCACTGTTATCAGTTTCACTTCACTCACTTCCTGGTTACTGTTCTATAAAAAGATTGCAACTGTTTTTTCTTTCTGAACTTTTATTAATGTTTCTTGGTCAGTGGCTCGTCTTGGGGGTTTTTACAATAAAGAATCCACTCTTTGTGGAGAGGTTGTGATCGAGTAACTTTCAAATGTACACTGAATTATTGTAAACAACGCTTGCTAATTATATAGCAGTTTTATCAAAACATGTTTTGTTAATATTTAAATTACGTCGAATGCTCTCAGCTGGTGTCGAGGCCGTGACGACGTTGGCGCGGGCGGAGGGCGTGCTGCGCGCTATCTCGCCACAATCGCTACACCTCTCACGCGACCCAATCACCGTCTAGGCACAATTTGTAAACAAAATATCGTATGATCGAGTTTTGTAACCGGGCCAAGTAATTCCGTGTCAAAACAATGAGTGTACGGCAATGTGGCGATAGTTCAAAATAATCTAATCAATCTAATAAATATTAAAAAGTGTCATACATTCGTAACTTTACGTGATCTAAATTTATTATGTTCCCGTGTAAATGACAAACGCACGAATATTTGTGTGTTTTATTATAAATTCGAGGTGCCATGCCTAGATTTTTTTTGTATAGCCTGCTATGTTGTGCGCAGGTATTAGCGCAAATCTTACTATTACAAACTTTCGACGGCAGTGTGTAAATGTGAGTTCAATATTACGATATCTATATTTTATTGCTATTGGTCGTCACCGTGATGTTACATAGCCTATAGCCTTCCTCGATAAATAGACTACCCAACACAAAAATGTTTTTGCAGACCAGTAGTTCCAGAGATTATTGCGTTCGCACAAACAAACTATTCAGCTTTATATTATTACCTTCAACCATTACTTGCACCTATAATAAAATCTTAGTTTTAGTTTTAGGCACTTTAATTGTATGGAAAACTTATTACTGTTGGCTACATGTACACTTTTTGTAAACGTTTTATTTGAAATAAATTAATTATTATTATTATTAGTATAGATTAATGATCTTCACCATTCACTAAATAATCAACCACAAATCTGCCCTCGTAATAGCAAATGCAGTAATCGACATTTTTTCGATTTCTCGTTTTTCTCAAAAATGTAATCTGGAGGCTTTCAGCTACACGTAGAATTTTTTTTTTTTTTTTTTGGTACAGGAACATGATGAAACAACAAGGAAAAATGCAGCATTTTCTCTGAAATTGTCTGATATTGTTAGTATGAATGCAGCAATGATCATAAGCCAGATTAAAATGCAGTAATAACGTATTTCGTACCAAGTTAGAATGCAGCATTCGTCTAAATACTAGTAAGAAACGCAGTTCTCGCATTTTGGCTGCATTTTATTTTAGTACATTGGAATATTTAGTTATTCATCGTTTTCTAAGGTGAAATGCAGTATTGGTTTATACTGCAATTTAACCTAGTATTAAAAAACAAAATAATGTAAAATTGCTGCGTTGTTATAGCGTATACTGCGTTTTACATTAGCGCCTCAGTCTGTGCTCGTCACTCGTGATGGTGGAACTTATGAGATACATAGAATATCTCCAAAATTAAATACCCTGTATTTTTTTCATCCTACTTGTCCTCTTAGGAGAATGTAAAAAAACAAATTTAATACAAATATTAAATTTGTTTTTTTACATTAAAATAATTTCTGTACTGTGATGGAAGTTTTTAAGGTGACCGGTATTATTTCTATGTGATTTAATATTTTATTTTAGACCGTGTCATGCATTTTCAGTGGACTGGCAGCTGTATAGAAAATTATTAAATAGAAAGGTTCGAATTTTAAAAACTCTTTCTCTGATTTGACTTTCACTCTTTCATCTGAGCGCAAAATTGCATTTTAGGCTCAGATTTCGAATGACAAACAGACTCTTTCCGAGCCTGTGAGGTGAAAAATATTTTTTTCTGCTGATTTAAAGAAAGTGATAATGCTACCAAGGACCGACATGTTCAAATCAGTTACTTTTTGTCCGAGGATTATAGCATTTAATGAAAGTTTCGTGCCTTTAGGGTCTACGAAGTCTCCATATCTACAGCCCTTCGTAGCAGTTTGGCATGAAGGTACTTCAGGCAGGAAACAAGAAGACATCATCAGCGCTTATAAAGCGTTTTTTCTCAGCAAACGTGACTGTTCCGATATAGTTGGCCGATATAGTTTGTGGACAGATAATTGTTCAAGTCTGAACAAGAATTGGACTTTTTTAACATTTCTTGTGCAGATTGTTAACAGTTCTGAAATATTTGCCGAAAATATCACAATCAAATAATATATTTAGAACCTGGACATACTTTTATGTCAGCTGACAACTTTCACCACCAAGTCGAAAACCAATTCAAAAAGCAGGAAAGGTCTATGATTTTTCTGATTTCATTGATTGTGTGCAGTAGGCTAATTCAGGGAAAGTTACAGTAAAAGCTATGGAAGTTCCAGATTTCTGAAAATATGGATCATTCATCTCAATATAGACTTAAAAAGAGCACAAATAGAGTATATTTCACAGATATTGTTATTGCGGCGGTACGCAAAAATGAAAGTAAGTTGTTTGTGAAGACGGAGTATGATGGAACGCTACATGAAATTGAGCTCCTCAAAGTAAAATACTTGAAGTCATTGTCAATTCCTGATCCCAACAAAAAATCTTTTCCAAGGGGTCATCTAACGACAGAAAATCAGTTTTTATTTTTACATTTTCAAAATAATTCCCCAAAATAGATTTCCGTTTTGGCAAAACCTCCACATCAATGATTCTTCGGCTGATCTTGTGAATAATTTGTAAGTAGGAGACTTTGATGAAACATGAAACAAATGCTGTGATTTATTAATTAGATTTAGTTACTACTAAAAGACTGTTTATTAAGTACTTAACTAAATATGATTTTTGTTTCCTACGGAAGCAATGTTCCGTTTAAATAATTTAATGCGAAAGCGTATGAAGAATGATCTCATTTATTTTATGGTATTAAATCACATGTTATACCTAAACATGATGATTATTAGTAATAGGTATTTCTAAAAACATGTTTTATTATTTTAGTTAAACAACGTACATACATTTTTAGGACTCCATGTCGCAACATAAAGACTGTTTAAATCACTACATAGCATAAAACAAAGTCGCTTCCCGCGTCCTAATGTCAGTCTGTATATGCTTAGATCTTTAAAACTACACAACGGATTTTGATGCAGTTTTTTTAATAGATAGAGTGATTCGAGAGGAAGGTTTATGTGTATAATATGTCGACATATTATGCGGGCGAAGCCGCGGGCGGAAGCTAGTTTTATTATAAATTAAAAGATTTTCATAATACCCGTGTCTTTCCTTTTTTTTCCTATTTTATTTATGTAAAAACTAGGACAAGATTTATTTACACTGCATTACGTCTATTATTTTAGTTGTCTTCCATTTTTAACTTTGCTAGTGCTAAATGCAGTTAATGTATTTCCTAGAAACAAATGCAGTAACAAACGCGAGTACTGCATTTTACCGCACTACTTTGATATATTTGTAAATAGGCGACCCAAGGTTTAAATGCCGTATTCAAGTTTGTAAAGACCTACAGTAGAAAAAATAATGTCAAAATCAAACTAAATAATAATTTGTATTTTTTGTACTTGTTCTATAACAAAACATATGAGTTTTTTAATCAGTTTTAGTAGAGATTCAGAAAAAACACTTAACCGCATTTTTCTCGAAACCGCCATTTTGCAAGTACTGCATTTGCTATTACAAGGGCAGAAATGGTGATATTTGCTGACGATACTTCTTTAGTTTTTAAGCTAGCTAGACGTAAGTACAAAAAATTTTGACTACGTAATAATGGTTGCTGGCTTCGATCAATAATAGAACAATTTTACCTGAAAATAAAATTGATATTAAGCATACTTACCTTTCTCTAAGCCATAAATTGGAGATAGGCGTATCCGGTTCCTGTGCGGTGAAGCGCTAAAAGCCCCGCAGCGTCATATCCGCCCCAATCCAGCAGGTAGTGGGGGTACGTTTGCACGATGCATGACGATATCCATGAACCTCATTGCGGCTCAATTTAAGGTGATTGATAAGGGTATCAATCACATACATTTCTAATTAAGAATAGCAGACAGAAATATAAATTGGCTTAGAGAAAGGTAAGTATGATTAATATCAATTTTATTTTCAGGTAAAATTGTTCTTGACTGTACCTTTCTCTAAGCCATAAATTGAGAAGTGTTTGTTATCGACTGCTGGATTGGGATTAAATTAGAACGCCAATGTGATCAAAAAAAGTTATATTTATTCATTTTAAACTTTTGATGATTCAACTTAAATAAATCAACAGAATTAGTTCTATGAACTTAATTTTATAAAATTAGACATTACAATTAAGTAAATCATCTTATCGTTTGAAACAATGTCAACGAAGTTTTTTTGGCCAAGTATGAACAGAGAGCTTGGTTTGTGGGCGAAATCATGCATCGGTTGCCAGCGCGGGAAAGTTCACCGACACGTTATCAGTCCACTTGGGGAATTTCAAAAATCGTCGCGCTTCGAACACGTTCACGTTGACATCGTGGGACCACTGCCACCGTCTAACGAATACAGATACTTAGTAACAATGATCGACCGCTGCACTAAATGGCTGGAGGCAATACCTATTCGTGACGTCACCGCCGACACTGTTGCTAAGGCGATTTACGACGGATGGTTATCGCGATTTGGCTGTCCGTTACGAGTAACTACGGATCAAGGAAGACAGTTCGAGTCGTCGATATTCAACGCACTGATGAAGAAGTTTGGCGTCACCAGGATTCGAACTACTGCATACCACCCGCAAGCAAATGGTCAAGTAGAACGCTGGCATCGTACGTTGAAGGCCGCGCTCATGGCGAGAGGCGCCAGCGCACACTGGAGCGAGGAATTACCGACCGTGCTGCTTGGGCTACGGTGAAACCGGCCATCATTGCCCGCATTTCCACGTATTTTTGAGATTTTGCAAAAAAATTTCACCAGTACTCGTAATAAATTCGACCATGGTAGCAATTACTGTTAAAGGTCTAAAATCACAAAATAAAGTGTTTCTAACTTTAACAGAATCCAAGAAAAAGGCGCCTAAATAGCCGGGCAAAATTATACGCACAACCGTCCAACATTGCTCAACCTTAATTTCTCTAAAATTATCAGTTCTAAAGCTTGGGTAATAGGGTATGTTTTAGTGAATTATGCAAAGTTGCCATCCTTCGTGTTCAATATGTCAAAAACATATTACTTTTTATTTTACTGAGATGGGCAATATTACACTACACACCAGGGACTTTTTCATACATAGTAAAACAGTGGATTAGGGTTGATACATATTAATGTGATAAATAATAATCTGTTCAAATATAAACTCTTTTATTACCAATAATCAGTCAAGTTTTTTCTGCTGATCTCGAAGACATCCTATTTTTTTTTACATTTTCAACCGCGAGCTGTAACATCTCTTCTGAATAATTTTTATAGGGCCGAGACCCGAGGACTCTGCGATTTCTTTTCGTAGGCTTTCCCATACTGCAACCAAACAAACTAAATGTAGGTACCTAGTTTATATTTGTCAACTGAGTGCTGATGGGTGCCAACCCTAACATTATTTTTGTAGTGGGCAATGTTGTCACTCTTATGTTCGCGCAAATTCGGGAATCATTGCCCACTCCATTATCTTCAAGATTTTATGTTGTAAAGGTCTCAAAGTAGCATTAAAATGAAGCGCGATATTTATAATTACTCTGATATTAAAATAACTTACCTGAGAGATGTAGTACGCTGACAGTAAGTAAAAACATAACACAACATTTTGGCACCACCTCACACTAGTCCTCCTTTCAACATGTCTCGCTGACAACTGAGTGAAGTTAGCACCGTTGCTAATATTTAATTTTGCCAGAAAAATGTTTAAATTTACCCTAAAAATTAGATAATGTTGTCAGCTAAATACACTTATTTACAAATCATTATTTTAGTTATTTTTCGTGTTCGGGCAAACATATCCGCTAAGGGCAATGATGGCCGGTTTTACCGGTACAGCGCTTCGTGAAGACACACAAGTCACTCCCGGCCCGACTTCCACCATTTTGGCGCCAAAACCCACGCCTGTGGTTCGCGCAATTTGAAGCCGCTGTTGCTGCCAGCAAGATAAGTGCGGAGCAGAAATTCAACTTCGTCGTCCCACTACTCGGCAACAGCGACCTGGAGCAGATCGTAGACATCATCTTACATCCTCCGACCACCGGCAAGTACAGCACGCTCAAGGACAGACTCATCTCAACGTACCAAGAGTCAGATCACCGGCAGTTACAGAAGCTACTCAGCGGCCTCGAACTCGGCGATCACAAGCCGAGCCAGCTGCTGCGTAAAATGCGAGACCTCAGTGGCAAGCTACTTTCGGATGAAGCGCTGAAAGTTATGTGGCTCAACCAGCTGCCCGCTCAAGTTCGCGCCGTGATCTCCGTCAACACCGAATCATCGCTCGAAGTGCTAGCTGCGATGGCAGACAAAATGATGGAACATTTCGAACCCGTTACAGTCGCCGCAGTCTCCACAGCAAACCCTTCGATAACAAGTCCAGCAGTCAATTCAGAGGTACAGTTAAACGCAATTACTAGCCTGCAAATCAACATGCTTACGAAACAAATAGAGAAGTTGTCACTCGAAGTCGCTGAACTCCGCAACCATCAACATTCGTCGTATCGCCGTTCCCGCCAAAACTCCGCGCATCGTAGCCACCCACGCTCGTATTCAAGACCGCGTAGGTACTGATAACGCCCGCAAGCCCGGCGATTCCGACTGGCTGTGCCGCTATCACTACCGATTCGGCAACGGGGCACGGAAATGCGAATCACCGTGTTCCTTCGCAGCGAAGCGGGAAAACTAGAACGTACATCGATAGTGGCGGGCGTCGATGTAAACCAAACAAGCCGCCGCCTATGTGTGATCGACATCAACAATAGAGAGAAATTTCTTGTCGACACGGGAGCCGACATATCGGTATTAGCCGCTCGAAACCAAAAATATTCGAAGCCGGCGGAAAATGCAGGCTACAAACTTTTCGCGGCAAACGGAACAGAGATTCGTACCTACGGAGAGCGCACACTCGAGCTCAACCTAGGCTTACGAAGAAGTTTTAAGTGAACTTTCGTCGTCGCCAACGTGAAGACTTCGTTACTGGGTGCCGACTTCCTAGTACATCATAAACTGTTAGTCGACTTGCACCAAAGAAAACTCATCGACCGTGTAACTGAGCTCAGTGTAAACGCCGTAAAAATAAACAGCAAAGAAGAATCAATCTACTTTATCAATCGCGACCACACTCATCACGACCTGCTGAAGAAATATCCAGACGTAATTCGACCAATGTCACTCAAAACTCCAGCCAAGCATGACGTCACACATCACATCGAAACAACTGGGCCGCCGATCTACTCACGGCCGCGCCCTCTACCGCCCGACAAATATAAGGCGGCAAAACTTGAATTCGAGCGCATGATCGAGATGGGAATATGCAAGCCGTCAAACAGTCCGTGGGTGAGTCCGCTTCACATTGTTAAAAAGAAAGACGGCTCACTTCGAGTATGTGGCGATTACAGAAGACTCAACGCCCTCACCGTTCCCGACCGATACCCCATTCCACGAATTCAAGATTTCACATACCAACTCAGCGGCAAGAAAATATTCTCAAAACTCGACTTAAAAATGGCATATTTCTGGATACCTATCGCAAAACAAGATGCTCAAAAAACAGCAATAATAACACCGTTCGGACTCTTCGAATTCACCTGCATGACGTTTGGTTTAAGAAACGCTGGTCAAACGTTTCAACGTTTCATGCACGAGGTTCTACGAGGATTAGATGAAAACGTATTCTGTTTCGTCGACGATCTGCTCGTCCACTCCAGAAATAAGGAAGAACACCGCCGCCACTTAGAACTAGTACTCGAACGCCTAAATACCTACGGCGTCAGTCTTAACATCGACAAGTGCGAGTTTGACAAGGAAAACATCGAGTTCCTCGGATATCAAGTGACGTCAGAAGGAATCAAACCCACTCAAGAACGAATTCAAGCCATTGTAAACTATCCGAAACCACAAACAGTTCAAGAACTAAGAAGATTTTTAGGAATGATAAACTTCTACCGAGGTAAACACCTCATCAAGCCGGGTACCAACACGAATTAAATAAATATCTACACAACAGTAAGAAGAAAGACAAAACTCCGATACAATGGTCTCAAGTAGCAGAACAAGCCTTTGAGAAATGCCGACAAAGCATACTCGAGGCAACGACACTGACTCACCCGATACCTAACGCGCCGCTATGTTTATTTACCGACGCATCGAATACTAGCATCGGCGCCGTTCTACAACAAAAAGTGGACAACTTGTGGAGACCACTGGCATTCTACTCGAAAACTATGAGTGTGACGCAGCGACGTTACAGCGTGTACGATCGCGAATTATTAGCAATGTACACCGCAGTGCAACACCTACGACGACTGATAGAGGGCAGTGACCTAACAATATTCACCGATCACAAACCACTAACTTACGCGCTGACAAGAACCCCGAGTAGTAGTGATACACCACGAAGAGAACGCCAGCTACACTACATCAGTCAGTTCTGTGCAAAGATTCAATACATTCACGGTGATAAGAACGAAGCAGCCGATGCCTTATCACGCATCGAAGAAATCGACTTTTCACACACTACGATCGACTATAACCAACTTGCTCAAGATCAACAAAATGATGAAGAACTGAAGAGCTGCATGTCTAACCCAAATCTTAAGTTCGCACCTATCACCTTGCCCGGAGGTCAACGACCCATCATATGCGAAACATCAACTGGCAACGTTCGTCCATACCTACCAGCGACTTATCGTTTATCAGCATTCAAAGCGCAACACGAACTAAGTCACCCTGGTGTGCGAACAACAAGAAAAATAATGTCAACGAAGTTTTTTTGGCCAAGTATGAACAGAGAGCTTGGTTTGTGGGCGAAATCATGCATCGGTTGCCAGCGCGGGAAAGTTCACCGACACGTTATCAGTCCACTTGGGGAATTTCAAAAATCGTCGCGCTTCGAACACGTTCACGTTGACATCGTGGGACCACTGCCACCGTCTAACGAATACAGATACTTAGTAACAATGATCGACCGCTGCACTAAATGGCCGGAGGCAATACCTATTCGTGACGTCACCGCCGACACTGTTGCTAAGGCGATTTACGACGGATGGTTATCGCGATTTGGCTGTCCGTTACGAGTAACTACGGATCAAGGAAGACAGTTCAAGTCGTCGATATTCAACGCACTGATGAAGAAGTTTGGCGTCACCAGGATTCGAACTACTGCATACCACCCGCAAGCAAATGGTCAAGTAGAACGCTGGCATCGTACGTTGAAGGCCGCGCTCATGGCGAAAGGCGCCAGCGCACACTGGAGCGAGGAATTACCGACCGTGCTGCTTGGGCTACGTACAGCGCTTCGTGAAGACACACAAGTCAGCCCGGCCCTGATGACCTACGGATCGACACTGAGAATACCGTCAGATTTTTTCGCGCCTACACAGCCGAAAACTGAAGACGCAGAATTCGTCCGCCAGCTGACCGAAACAATGGCATCACTCGCGCCAAGCAGCAAGTCACGTGTCAACAACAGGAGCACGTTTATATACAAGGACCTAGCGACATGTACTCATGTTTTTGTGCGCAATGATACCGTGCGAAGTCCATTGACCCCTCCTTACGACGGCCCGTTCAAAGTGATTCAACGTGAAAGCAAACATTTTACCATACAGATGCCACTCCGAACTGCAGTTGTCTCAATAGACAGACTTAAGCCAGCACTCCTACTCAACGAAGAAGAGTTTACCACTACAACATGCGCGCAACAACAAGCACCGCGCTCTAAGAGCTCAACCGACTTAACTACGAGTGTTGAGCCGCGGTCATCGACCCCCAGCGCACCGCGCGATACATATGTGACACGATCCGGCCGCGCGGTGAAACACAACACAACGTACGCTTCGCTTAGGGGGGAGTGATGTAGTGACGCAGTACCTGTCACATGATCACCAGTTACCATATATTATTATACCACCATACATACCTCCGAACCAGTTACCTTGAACCACCTTTTACCACATACCACCGAACCAGTACCTTACCACGTTTTGACAATCCCGCAAGAAACAGTGAGAGTGAAGCAATCATCATGATAAAGAAATATAAATGTAAACACCGATGCGGCACGAGCGTCATCACAACGCCGCGCCGCACACGTTCGCCGGTTTACTTCGGATGCAGCGGTTTGTAAGCGCAAGCAGAGCAAGCAGAAAGCACCAGCACCCTCCGCGTCTTCACTGCACACGTCGGGACCTCGCAGATGAACACATGACGCTGACGCCACACGCGTCCCGTGGATCGGCAGGCAGTCTTCTCTCGACGGCGGCACCTGGGGGAAAAGGACCGCGCTCGACGCGCGACTCCTATTTTTGCTTTCGCGGCTTCGCGGCAAAAATAGTGTCGTGTGCAAAACAGCGCCCCGCGCCCCGCGCGCTTGCCGCCCTTCGGCGCGCCGCTATTGGTCAAAAATGATTGGACAGTGAAACTTGTTATTGTATATATGGTAGTGTATTTGAGAAATTAAAGCAGTCTGTTAAAGTCAGTTATTCAATTCCTTGTGACGAGTTATTATTCCAAGTACCTACCTATCAACCCTGTGCGTGCCCAACCACTAAAAGATTATTGATTTGATTTGAACTACTCGATTCATTTGTAGGCGTCTCCTTGATTTCTTTTTTATAATATTTGTGAAATGTTGAAGCAGAACGCCAATTTCCAGTCTCCAAAATATGATCAATGGGAATATTATTAGACCAACTAGCAGAGGCTACGGCCGATCGCACACTACCTGGACTAGTGTTAATTCCAGCTTGTTTTAACAATGACTTAATCCAGCCCCCTATGATGGTGCGAGTAGCTGGTTTGGGTTCACCACATGTGCTAATAAATAAGCTCTCAAAGTCTCAATATTACCTCTTCGACCATTAGAGTACTCTATCAATTTGTCAATCCAATATATTGGGTCAATGTTACAGTTTGACTCGCATTTAAGTAAACGCCAACCAGATTGCCTGTAAGTAATATTATCAGTTTTGGACCCAAAAATTGGCCAAAACACTATAGAATCATCACTCCTTACAAAGTTTTCTTTACTTATGCTCAATAATGTAAGGTCATGGACCCTGCGGCCGGAACACAATAAAAGGAGAATTGCAGTTCTTTTAGATATTTCGAATAATGACATTTTGGAGGGAATTTTGTCAATTAGGAATCTATGTAATTAAAACATTAATATCCCAAATAGGACTTTTAGCTTTGGCTGGCTGTTTTAGTGCTATACCCTTTAATATTTGCTTAATAATAATTTGAGAACCTAATGGTAAGCCACTAGATGGACGACAAAAGGTAGATACCACAGACTTATGTAATGCAATTGTACTATAGGCAAATTTAAATTTAAGATGCAAATCAGCTAGAAATCGAGCCACATCTTCAGCGGATGGAACCATAGTGCTCACATTATTGTCACGTGACCATCTACACCATCTTAACCATGCCGGTTTATAAGTATTCAAGGTCGATTTCCTCCAACTACCTTCTAAAATTTCTATCTGATCTTTCTGCCAAGATTCTAATAACGATGACCACCCTGTATTAACCACACCTTCAAATTCAATTGATGAACTTGTGGAGGCGGTCGATTGGTTGTTGTGTCTATCAAGACTTTGTTCAAATCCCTCACCTGGTACGGAGGGTGCAAGGAGCGAGCCACCAGATCTGCTCTCCAAAAGACCTTCTCCCAATCGGGCGTTATCACCAGATACATACCGGTTGCCTGGTTCAGGTGCGCTAATACTCTGGGTATTAGACACGGTGGTGGAAATACCCATGCCATCCTGTAGTGCCAAGGGCGACTGAAGGCATTGTGAAAAACAGCCGCCTGATCTAAATCCAGACTCACATACCTGGGTACTACATGAGCAGTTTGAGACGCAAAAAGATCTATTTCGGGAACTCCGAAGTGTTGAAAAATTCTCCCAGTAGCCCAGGGTAGCAAATGCCATTCTGTCGGGGCAGATTTCCTTGAAAGACGATCTGCTACGTATAGTTGTATCGGCCGGGGAGGTGATATACCGACATATGTATCCGATAACGATCTATTTCGTCTAAGACTTCGTATGTCAGGTTTAGGAGGGGCTGTGAATGTGTGCCGCCTTTGTTGCGCAGGTATGAAACTACAGTTCGGTTGTCGCTCTGAATTAAAAAGCCTGTATCGCTCATTAGGCGACCTTTTACCTGAATTACTCGCAAAATTGCCAACATCTCTAAGAAATTGCTGTGAGCGTCTCTTTCCTGTACTGACCAACTGCCACATAGGGTCTCGTTGTTGAGCTGCGCACCCCACCCTGTCTTGGCAGAGTCCGTCGTAAGGAAATAAGTTGGAGGTGAACCGTGAAGTTGAGACGTCATGTTGTGACTCTGTAACCACCATTGCAGGTTCGGAATTACCTTGACGGGCATTTGTGTTCGACCTTTCACATTTTTTCGCAATAGGGAATTGCTGAAGGTCAGCATTGCACGAGAATTCAAACGCCCTCGCGGGACTACGAAGCTGGCAAAATTCCAAAGTCCTAGTATACTCTGGACTTCTTTTAAACTTACCTTGGTGGCTTTTGCCATTTTCGATGTTCTCGACAGCAGTAAGCGAACCTTTCCTGGTGGAAGTAATTTGACATTTTGCCAAGGATCCCATAATATCCCCAGATATTCGATTGACTGTTGAGGAGTCAGTACAGACTTCTGAAAGTTGATTACGAAGCCAAGGGACTGCAATACTCTTACCGTTAAGTTCATGTGACTTTGCAGAGTTTCTCGATTCTGATTCGCTAAAAGAAAATCGTCGAGAAATACTAGCAAGCGCACTCCTTGGTCTCTTAGGATCTGCGCGATCCAATTCGTCAGGCTGGCAAAAACCTTCGGAGCAGTTGCCAAACCGAAGGGCAGGCAGGTCATTTGCCACAGTTGGTCCGATACTATTAATCTGAGGAAACGTCTGTGTCCTGGCGCGATTGGCAGGTGAAAATATGCATTTTCCAGGTCTATTTTCACTAACCAATCCTGTGGTTGGAGGAAGTCGGGGACTTTGTACATGTTCACCAATCGAAATTTGTCTATTTTGACATAGTTGTTTAGTAATTTTAAATTGAAGACCGGTCGAGGCGAAGCCGTCGCGTCCTTTTTTGGTACAAGAAAAACTGTTGAGACAAAGCTTGGAGTCAAGGAAGCTTTTTCTAACACATTTAGATCTACTAGCTTCTTTAATTGGATTAAGATTTCTTTTGAATTTACTGTGTGAAATCTTCTGGGAATCCTCAAGGGATGAATGAGTGGTGGCTTGCTTAAAAAGGAGATCCGATAGCCTGATATTATCTTTAGTATATACATAGGTGCCCCCAACTTCCTCCAGATACTTACCCGATGTTTGATTCCCCCGGCTTGAAAACGTTGATGATATTCAATCGACTCGTTTATCACGCCGACCCAGGGCACGTTTCTTACTGTATCGTGTATCTTCGGTATGACGAAAAAGTGGAGGGGCGATAGTTTGCACTGTTGCGCACAGGCACTATATATTTCCTACCACCTTGTGTGTCCCTTCTTTGGACAGAAGGTTTATACGATCGACCCTGCGATGATAATGTAACGGGTGCGGCCTGAAAAATTTTTCCCTGTTTTCCTACATAATCTGAAAACTTCGCATCGTCAAATAAATGATGCGCAGACGGGGGTATTTTTCTTAACGATTCCTTAAAACAACTTTCCTTAACTGAATTTAAAATACCGTCACGACGTTGTTGCACTATATCAGCCCGTTTGCCACATATCATTTGTAATAAATCTGATTGTATTTTTTGGTAATCCCCGTCAGCAAAAATTTCATTAATTTTCGAAGTAATCTCTTCAGTGGTCGTTGGGTTTTTTAATTCGGATACCCATGAAATAAATTTGCATAAGCCCTTTTGAAATGCTTCGTTTTGCAAAATAACAGCATGTGACATAGCAGCTAAGGAATTTTCAACGACCGCTAACGAACGATTACGTTCAAAATTTTTCAAAACATCATTACTTTCGAGCTCTACAAAACCTGGGGTAGAATTATAAAGTTTTTGTACTTCATAATAACGTACTTGAGCCCAGTCAGGCGAATTAAAATGTTGCAATTTGTTAAGCAATTCTAGATGTGTATTATCTGTCTGTAATGTCTGCGACTTGAGGGTAGTTTGCATTTTAAAATCAATCCCTTTTTCTTCGTATAATTCATTATCCAGTTCAGTAGGGCTCGGAATATATAGAATAGACTCAGTGTCAGACATGCACGGCAGAGTGTTATTTTTAACAATAAAATCTTGCAAAGAGGATACTTTTTCAGTAAGTTTTTTAAAAGCATCCTCCAATTTACTTAGCTTTGTATGGCGGCGCCGCTCCCTTCGCCTACGATGTCTCCTTTTACGCGCCGTGGAAGAAGAATCGCTGCTGCTGCTCGAACCACTAGATTGCGACCGAGCACGTGGGGCATTGTCCATACTAACGTTATTAATATTTTCGTCCATCGAGTTCATTTTTATCACTAACTAATTTTATAAAAAAAAAAAAGTAGGACACACTTTTAAAAGTAACGAGTTACTTTTAAGCGCGACTACACCGTTCGGAAATCCGAACGCCAATGAGGTTCATGGATATCGTCATGCATCGTGCAAACGTACCCCCACTACCTGCTGGATTGGGGCGGATATGACGCTGCGGGGCTTTTAGCGCTTCACCGCACAGGAACCGGATACGCCTATCTCCAATTTATGGCTTAGAGGAAGGTACAGTCAAGCTTAATACACTAGATACAGGATCAGGAACAAAAATAAGTCGCTGAAGTGGCCACGTTTACACACACATAAACATTTACATTTGTGACTACAAAATAAAGAAAAACGTTTTATAATATTAACAACTTCAGTTTATTATAAACCTTAACACTCTAGTATAAAGTTTGATTACGATTGCAAAATATTTTTATTTAAGTCCTTCTATTATCCGAGAAAGTAAAAGCAATAAATTCAAAATGTCGCTTGAAAATAAATAGTCATTTTTATAATAAGGACAAAAATATTTATTGTAAGATTAAACTTACACCTTCAGCAATAAGGTTAAAAACATTTTGTTGACAATTTCGTGCTTACTCTATTTTGAAACTAGACATAATTTTTGGTAAATGCTCAGAACACAGTAATTATTGAAAGACGTAGAGTTGCAGAATAATAATACCTATATTTTTTTAGACGAATGTTCGTTTTCTATGATGGCAAATATTTTAGACCGTAGTAAAAAAGTAGTAGAACTAAATTAGCATAATAGTTATTTTATAGACATTAGTTACAATTGTCTGCTGATTGGCTCATTGATACCAACCCGCAAAAATGGATGTGTCTTCTTATGTGCGCGATTTAGAAGTTATAAAAAATATTTGTATTAAATCAAATTATTTTTTGAAATGAAAACTTCTTTAGCGGCGTTCTGCACTTTTTTTGTGATGGGTAAAAAATTTTAAATCAAA
Organism: Hyppa rectilinea; assembly: GCA_951799385.1. NCBI lineage: Eukaryota > Metazoa > Arthropoda > Insecta > Lepidoptera > Noctuidae > Hyppa > Hyppa rectilinea. Next base: position 15,413,565 of record OX637324.1, read on the forward strand.
AATGCATAACGATAATTCAAGTTTTCACTTCTCCGGCCACTACCGGCATGCAACCCGTTGATTTTTTTTACTTATTATTTTATTTGTCTGATTTTTCCTGGTCAAGTTTCGCGACAATAGATACCCATTCTGCATTGTGAAATGGGTTGGTAGGAAATCTACAAACAAAAACAACAAATAAAATAATAATACTACTCCATGCATTCCCTGTTCCAGAACAGTCAATGTTTTTTTTTTTTTTTTTTTTATTTATTTAATGAAATTACAATACAGCGGTGTTACTTAAGTCTAAAACTCGCCAAACTTTTACGTTTGATGGCGAGAGGCGCTCTTATACAATTAAAACAATTTACCACCTTACGTACACACAAAATTGTAGAATTGTAACGTTTATTAAACAGGGCCCAGGGCCCTGTTTAATAAACGTTACAATTCTACAATTTTGTAAATAAGTGACATATTTGTGAAGTTTTATGACAAGTGCTGTTTAATAAAACATACAATTATGTAAGAATTTTACAATTAAAACCTTACAAATTTTAACATTACAATTGCTGTTTAATAAACGTTTACATAATTATGTAGAAAACGCCTGTAGATTTCGATGACAATATTGCATGATCTTTAGATTTGCAATAGTAAGTTACAAATTACATAAAATGTAAGTTTTTGTTGAAGATTCTTGAATCAAGGGGAGATTTAAGAAATCTTAGAAACTTTAAACTTCATATTACATATTCGCAGCATCGGGCAATAGCTAGTTAGAACTAGCTATTGCCCGATTCTGCGAAATGAAGAAGTCTACTATACTAATTTATTAGTGTGTGGCAAAATCACCAAACTACTGGGCGAGCTTACACAATAAGTAAGCCACATAGAATTGCCCGTGTGTATACATTTTTTTTCAAGTCTTTTCCCGCAAGTTTTAATGTTCTAAACTAGTGCCATGCTAGTGCAGTACGGCACTTGATTACAATAATCTGTGACGTCACATTTTTATATTTCATACATAATTAGCTCGTAAGTATGCACAAATGCCGCGTTTTGACAATTATTAAAAAAAGTAACGTTTTTGAGTATCCTGTGGCGTGTGTGTTGGATCATCTAGCTCCCTTCAAACATTGGTTGAGCTGAATGGTGCTAATCCATGCGTCATGTTCGTGAATGGGCGTCGTCAGTAGGGACAGGCCATACCTTAGATGCCACGGCTCTTTTAAAATTTAATTTAATTTTGAATTGTTTCTTTAAATATTTTAATATGACGCTTTTTTATGTTCTGCATCGTTCTCACGTGTATATTTCAACATTAATGATTTAACCCAGTTTTTGTAAACATATTTTGATTTAAAAGAGTGTCCATGGAGTTCCTTGCCCGTTCTTCTCGATAGGTACCTACTGCTTTGGAATGGGCCACTAGCTTCATCTTTCTGACTGACAGTGCCAAAAGTGCCTGTTTTTTGTTTATTTGAAAAAAAATGCTTTGAGTTTGAGTTTAATAAATATGTATTAATAAAAAAATCATTCAAACAATTGTATTAATGACTGCAGTACTCCAACCCCTTCCTGTTCAAATACGTCCTCCCCGTCACTACTGGCAACTTCGTCATCACGTTCACTATTTTGTCCTGAGTAGGGAGTATAATGCTGCGATCCTTAACGTTTTTCAATATTGTGCAAAACTATGCTTGATAATATAATTCTGCTTGCAATAATTGGCTGTACTCTTAAATGTTTGAGACATGGAAATTTTTCTTTTATTATACCCAGTGCATTTTCGATAATTCTTCGTGTTGATTTAAAAGCACGTAAATATCTTTCCAGTGCTAACGTTCTCGGTATTTGTACCGGAATTTTAGGTGTCATTAGCCACTTTGTTAGGCCATAGCCACTGTCTCCCAGTATTATGGCATTTGGAAATGGTCTCCATCCATTTCCCCATTCTCGTGCTAGCGAAGAGCACCTAAGTACCCTAGCATCATGGACAGACCCTGGCCATCTTGCACTTGCGTAAAATATTTCCAAATTTGGTCCACATACTATCATAATATTAATGGAATGATCTCCGTTTCTGTCTACATATGCAGCTTCATTCTGGCGAGGAGCATCCATCTTGATTAGCGAACCATCTACAATGCCTGCTATTTTAGGTATATTATGTTTCATGAACAATCTAGGAATATCGAGACAATTAGTTGGCCAGCGGACTTCTTCTCCAAATGCAACACCCCGGTCACAATCACATACATCATCCAATTACAAACCACAAATCTAGACACATTTTTTATGCAGTTATGTATGGTCCCTTTAGTTACACCATGTGCGTCTGCTAAAACATGGTATTGTGAGCCACAGCCCATCCAATGCAATGCACAGAAAATTTGCTGAGTGGGAGTAAGGGCTGCATTTCTCTTAAAATCGTATTTAAGATTGTGACTGATGTGATTGTGAGACCCGAAACTTTTCGTTGAACGTAAAATCCATCACATCAAAAGTAAAATTTATCCTCTTGCGGAAAACACGCCGTTGCCGTACACTCATAAATTCATCATCACTACTGTCCGAATCCGTATCCGAAACGCACTTCACTAAACAATCTTTTCTTAAATTTAGAGGATATATGGTGTATAACTCGCTCCACCCTGACAACTCCGCTAGAGGAGGTAGCGCTATCATAATCAAAGAAAATATTAGTCATTACGAGCAGTGCAAGTATGAAGAACCAGATATCCAAGCTGTGGTAATATCTGTGAAAACCAAATTTTGTCATGTGTCTATAGCTGCTGTATACTGTCCTCCAAGGCACATGATAAGAAAAGAGCAGTATTTACATTTCTTTGAAATGTTAGGTCAAAGATTCATCCTAGGCGGTGATTTTAATGCCAAGCACACGCAATGGGGATCGAGACTTACAACAACAAAAGGAAGGCAGCTTTTAAGTGCAGTTAAAGAAACACATTGTGAAGTTATGAGCACAGGGAAACCAACATACTGGCCCTCTGACCTCCAGAAAATACCAGATCTTATAGACTTTTTTATATGCAAAAACATATCCGTTAATTACGTTGCTGTGGAGGAAGGTTTTCATATGAACTCTGACCACTCCTCGATAGTACTAAGACTTAGTCAAAAAATTTTACTAAAAGAAAGCCAGATATCCCTGGTTAATAAGTCAACAGACTGGGAAAGTTTTAAACTTGATCTAGATAATATTATCGACCTAAGAACTCCGATAAAAACGCAAGATCAGCTTGACTCAGAAGTAAACAAATATGTTATTGATATCCAACAATGTGCGTGGAACAATACACCACAAATAAAACGCAAATATAAGGGTTATATCTATCAAGGAAATTGTGGATTTACTATCTGAGAAAAGAAAACAAAGAAAGCAGTGGCAGCAAACAAGGTGTCCACGGGAAAAACCATTATTAAATAATCTGACTAAGCGATTAAAGAGAAAAATAATACAATTCGAGGATGAATCCCTAAACACCAACCTTCTGCAGTTAACCAATGACAAATCAACGGATTACAACGGACTCTTTGGAAAGTGACAAGGAACCTAAAAAGGCCAACTAAACAAATACCGCCTATTAGAAATACTGACGGAAAATGGGCTATAAGTAATGACCAAAAAGCGTTAAGGTTTGCTCAACACTTACAAAATACTTTTCAACCCAATGATAACTGTACAGATATACTTGAGTGTGAAAAGTTAGTGCAAAATCAAGAAATTAAGCTTGTGACTCCTAAAGAAGTTATGAGAGAAATTCAAAATAATATTAGTTCAAAAAAATCGCCGGGCTATAACCTCATAACAGGTGAAATTCTTAAACACCTCCCGCGCAAAGCCATAGTAAAGCTGACCAAAATTATCAATGCTGCGTTTACTCTGAAATATGTACCTGATCTGTGGAAGGTAGCTGAAGTAATTATGATTGCGAAGCCTGGGAAACCGCCCCATGAAGCGTCATCATATAGACCTATTTCCTTGTTGCCAGTGTTATCAAAACTATTTGAAAAACTATTGCTAAAACGATTAAAACCAATAATAGAAGAAAAAGATCTTATCCCAAATCATCAATTTGGTTTCAGAGAAAAACACTCTACAGTAGACCAGGTACACAGAATAACAAACGTCATTGAAAAAACGCTCGAAAACAAGGAAGTCTGCGCCACCGTATTCTTAGATGTCGCGCAAGCTTTTGACAAAGTTTGGCATGATGGCCTAATATTCAAACTTAGATGTATGTTGCCTCCAGAATTTGCAGATATTCTGGAGTCGTATTTAACTAATAGAATGTTTAGAATAAGACAAGAAGATGCATATTCCGAGCTAAAAGCGATAAAAGCTGGGGTACCTCAAGGAAGTGTGCTAGGCCCAATCTTATACTTGTTGTACACATGTGACATCCCAGAGCTAGATAACAACACCATTGCGACCTTTGCTGATGATACTGCTATTATGGCTACTGGATCGAATCACAAAGAAGCAGTAGAAAAAGTTCAACTTGCTGTGAACAAAGTTTATGACTGGACACAAAAATGGAAGATCAAACTGAATGAGTCAAAATCAATTCACGTTGACTTCACAAACAAACAGTGTGACTACCACCCAATCTACATAAACGGTACGCAAGTGCCTTATTCTAATACAGCCAAATATCTTGGCATAACCCTCGACGCTAAGTTGCGATGGAAAGCTCATGTCAAAAAGAAAAGACAGGAACTCGACATACACTATAAAAGTATGTATTGGTTACTCGAAAGGAAATCCTGTTTATCAATACATAATAAGATTATACTCTATAAGCATATTCTGATGCCAATTTGGACGTATGGTATCCAACTCTGGGGCTGTACTAAACAGAGCAACCTCAAAATAATACAACAATTCCAGAATAAAGTACTCAGAGATGCTGTAAAAGCACCTTGGTACATCAGAAATGACGACCTCCACCGTGACCTTAAAATAGAACTCGTCACCACCATCATTCAAAAATTTGCTGCAGCCCACGAACACAGACTTCACCGACATGTGAATGTTGAGGCAATTCAGCTGTTAGACAACACGGACCTAGTGCGTAGACTAAAGAGAAGTAAACCTTTTGAGTTAGTGTAGTGTTGTAAGTTAGTGTATAATAGTGATCATTGCTGTGCTATGCATATAACACATGAACAAAGTGTTTTTATCAATACCAGTCTCTAAGAAAGTGCTATGGACTTGTATAAAAGTGCTAAAGGACGCTATTCTTAGTTTTAACAAAACCTTTACCGTATAATAATAAGTTAGAGTTAAATTGCTTATTAGTCTTTTAGGCTAGATTGTAATCATTTATTAAGAAATCTTTTCTTAATAATAAGGAAAAAAAAAAAAACTACTGTCACTACTTTCACTAGTAGTTGTTAGAACCATTTTTTATCCCAATACAATTAAATTTTACTTATTATATTGAGCAAAACACAATATTACTAGAATTGTAACAAAATTGTCAAATCCTGACACAAGACGAGTCCACCTGTCAGAATTTTTCTACAATTTACATAATATGTATTTTTTTAATTACAATTGTGCGTTCAATAAAACAGTTTACCTTACAAATATGTAAATTGTCACTTGTAAAGAGAAAATCTTTATTAAACAGAAATATGTAAAATTGTATGTACATACAATTTTACAATTTTGTCAGTTTTCCGTCATGGTAAATTTATAAGTTGAATTCTTTATTAAACAGAAACTTATAGATACAATAAACATATTATCACATTTATTAAACACGGCCCGGAATCTTTCTACAATATACAAAATATGTATATTTTTAATTATAATTATGCGTTAATTCGTTCAATTAAACAGTTTTCCTAACAAATATGTAACTTTTCACCTGTAAGGAGAAAATGTTTATTAAACAGAGTAAAATTGTAAGTACAATTTTACAATTCTGTCAGTTTTTCACCATGGTAAATGTGTGATAAATGAAACGGGTGAACGTTATAATAAAATAATATAATCTCAGCTTGACAACTATTTGGATTACATTACAAATTTAATGGTTGGCCGCGTGGCCTACAATGTTCTTCCCGGTACCGGGTACCGGGGTCGTTTGGAGGTGATGAAAAAAGGAACGCTCTGCGTGGGCGCTCGTCTTTTATAGACGCCGCCGCGCCGGCGATGACGAAACGGGGAGCGTGGCTACGTTCCGTTCTCCGCACCCTCCGTTGGTACACTTGCGCGTGTACATCTTCCCAGCCTTGAAGGAGTCAGCCTTCAACAGGTCCTTCTTCACCCGGCAGCCTGACGATGTAGTGGATAGCTCTGCGGACTGTTCCTTTGGATGTGTAGATGTCTACCACCCGGCAAGTGTTGTCTGCGCCCATGTGTAGACGTGTAATGCGGCCTAGCCGCCAGCGTTGCGGAGGCAGATTCTGGTCCCTTATGAGCACCATCTCCCCAACATTCGGCCCGGCAGACCCAATTTTCCATTTGGATCGCTGCTGGAGTTCTGCTATAAATTCTTGAGACCATCTTTTCCAGAACTCAAGGCGTAGCTTGCAGATGAGGTTGTACTTCGGTCTGGAGTCTTCAGCTGCAAAAGAGGGCACCGACGTCAGTGGCCGTCCGATAAGGAAGTGCCCGGGGGTCAAAGGGTTCAAATCAAAGGGATCAGAAGATAAAGGGGAGAGAGGGCGAGAATTTAGGATCGCCTCTATCTGAGTGAATAGAGTTGACAACTCCTCAAAAGTAAGAGAAACATTAGCGGCTGTTCTTTTTAAATGATATTTGGCCGCCTTTACGCCTGCCTCCCAGAGTCCACCAAAGTGCGGTGAATAAGCTGGACTAAATTTAAATAAAATGCCTTCGTTAGCCGTATAGTCAATGACCGAGTCACGACTGGAGCGTAGCACCTTACCTAGTTCATTGTTTGCCCCCACGAAGTTAGTGCCATTGTCGCACCAAATCTCATAGGGCTTACCTCTGCGCGACACGAATCGTCGTAAACATAAAATAAATGCAGATGTAGTGAGGTCACTCACCAGCTCTAGGTGCACAGCTCTGGTACTTAAGCAAACAAATATACAGAGGTAACATTTACTTATTCGATTACCTCTTCCCCTTTTACTAGAGATTTGAAATGGTCCTGCGAAGTCGGTACCGGTAGAGTGGAAAGGGAAAGTAGGTCGCATCCTCGCTGATGGTAAGTTGCCCATTATAGGCTGTATAGTCTTACCACGAAATCTAGTGCATACAACGCATTGTTTATATACTTTGCGCGCTAAGGCCCTCCCACCTACAGGCCAGTACCTTTCTCTTACGGAGGCTAATAATAATTGTGGACCTGCATGAAATAAGCGATGGTGTTCACTTTGCATTAATAAAAGGGTGAATCTATGTTTACAATCTAATATGATAGGATGCTTTTTATTGTAATCAAAGCTTGAATTGTCAAGACGACCTCCTACTCTTAGTAGACCTTCAGAGTCATGAAAAGGATTTAAATTGAATATTTTAGATTTTTTAGGTATTCCTTGACCTCTTTTAATAGATTTTAATTCTGTATCAAATGATTCGAGTTGACATATTTTACATAGAAAGGTATGAGATTTATTTATTTCGTTAGTTTGTAGTGGACCATATAATTTGGTTTTATTCCTACAATTATATAAAAACCGCAATACATAAGCTAACACGCGACTTAAATGATTATACTTTGAATAATTACTAAAATTAATGATAGATTTATGACTGTCGTCGTGAGCTATATTTGTTTGTACATGAACCTTTAGTTCAGGTAAGTCCACTGACTTATGAGGTTGCTGTGGCCAAGCAGATGATCCATCCTTTAAGAAGGAGGGTCCTTCCCACCACAAGGGTTCAACCTGCAGACGCTGAGGATCTACACCTCTGGAAGCAAGATCTGCAGGGTTATGGTGAGTGGGAACATGCCGCCACGAAAAGCCCTGTGTCAACTCATTAATTTCTATTACTCGATTGGCTACAAATGCTTTTAAAAGGTTTGGTTGTGAATTTATCCAACCAAGTACTACAGTTGAGTCGGTCCATATAACCTTTTGTGTTATCTTATGACATCTAATGGACTGGATTACCTTTGTGGTCAACCTAGCACCAAGTAATGCGCCACACAATTCAAGGCGAGGTATTGTCATAGCCTTCAGAGGTGCAACCCTAGCCTTTGCACACAGCAATTTAACATCTACAATATTTTTATTACTAATTGACCGTAGATAGACACAAGCTCCATATGCTTCCTGAGAAGCATCTACGAAACAATGTAATTCAACTGACATGGGAATATCGCATAGTACATACCTAGGCAAACTAATTTTAGACAGATTATTAATATTTTCTGCTATCTTAACCCACTTCTTTTCAATGTGGGGTGGCACAGGGTCATCCCAGCCTAATTTTTCATTCCATAATTGCTGTAAAATAATTTTAGCTCTAATTATGCATGCACATAGCAGCCCTAATGGATCAAATATTTTACAAGTTAATGATATGATAACCCGTTTAGTAAGTTTCTTAGACATATCCATATCAACAGTGAAATGTAAAGTATCTGGTGACGGTGACCAGTTTAATCCTAAAACTGTGGAATATTTACTCAGATCAAGTGATTTAGATGTAGTCTCTGTTTGCAACGCTTGGGGGCAGTTTGTGCGTATTTTATGAAGAGGGAAACAAGCTGATGATAATATATTAGTGATGTCATCATATATTTCTTTAATTTCTTTTTCTGATTGACATCCTGTTTTTAAATCATCCATATAAATATCATATTTTAAAATATTAGAAATTATGGGGTTAGAACATTCATGAGCTAGTTGAATTAGACACCTGGTGCTCAAGAAAGGTGCAGATGCTGTCCCATAGGTGACAGTGTTTAGCTGCAAGACCTTAATTGGCTGTGAGCAATCATCTCTCCACAAAATTAGTTGCAAATGTCTCTGAGAAGGATCAATTTCTATTTGCCTGTACATTTTTTGTATGTCCCCTGTTAAAACATACTTGTAAGTTCTAAACCTTAATAAAATAGACAACAAGTCATCTTGTAGAACTGGACCAACATACTGAATTTCATTTAATGATTTTCCTGAAGTAGTTTTGGCAGAGGCATCAAAAACAACGCGTAATTTTGTGGTTTCACTGTGCTCTCGCAACACCGCATGATGTGGCAAATAATATCCAAATGAAGGACGTTTAATCTCATTTAAATGCCCTAACTCTTTATACTCTTCAATGAATGCAGTGTAACTTAGTTTGAGCTGAGTATTTTTATGTAATTTCTTCTCCAAGTTAAGGAAACGTTTTTTCGCTAAGTAATATGAATCGCCTAGTGCCTGTTCAGGAATCTCCTTGAATGGCATTTTAACAGAAAATCTACCACTGGGAAGACGTTTCATATTTTCTAAAAAATGTTGTTCACACAATTTATCTTGGAGTGAAGTGTTATCAACACAATTAATTTCTTCAATTTCCCAAAACTTTTTTAGGTCATTATGAATTTCTTTTGTGAAGTTACATGTCAAGTGACTACTAAGGCTACATTCTCCTAAACGTCCACTGACTAACCATCCAAATTGTGAATTTTGTAGGATAGGTTTACCTACACCTAGTGAAATACGCTTAGTCCCTACAATGTTCCAAAAAACATCTGCCCCTAATAGCATATCTATGTTAGAGGGATAATTGAACTTTGGGTCTGCAAGCACAATATTTTCTGGTAAATTCAGTTCCTGAATGTTAACAGGTGCACTCGGCAATGTTCCTGTAATTTGTGGAACTACAAGACAGTTTATTTCTAAATTAAATGAATTTAGTCTTGATTTTATTATTATATTGCAGCGCTCGGATATATTAAAAGAAACATTATTAATACCTGAAATCCGTAGCGGTTCAATAGTTTTAGTGGACAGACCTAACTTTCCTTTCAGGTTTTCTGTCACAAAAGAGGATTGAGATCCTGTATCTAATAGAACTCTTACACAGTAAGTTTCATTAGTATGTTCATTAAATACTTTTACAACAGCGGTACACAATAAAACCTGGCTGATGGATACCGCAGACAGTGATACCGGTTGTTGTTGAGTTGACGTAGAAGGTGCAGCAGTAGTATTTTCAGAACTGCTGTTGCTATTAGTTTTATTTACATGTACTAAACTATTATGTTTGTGTTTACAAAATTTACATAAACCCTTCATACGACAACGAAACGAGTTGTGGCCCTCACGCAGGCAATTTAAGCATAACTTTAATTTATTAACCTCCTTAAGCCTATCTTGAACATTCATATTATTAAATTTGAGACATTTTTGGATTCTATGACCCTGCTCGCTACAAATTAAACATAAAAGTTCACTTAAGTTTTCAACTGAAGAGACAAAGGCTTTTGATTTATTTTGGTTAAATTTATTAATATTCCCTTTGTCACTTTGTTGTGATGTGACTGATGTTGTTTCTAAAACATCAGCACGACTACGAACAAAATTAAAAAAATCACTTAGTGTTGGTAAGTCAGGTAAGATATTCCTGTATTCCTCCCAACGTACAACCATACTGGTATCTAACTTCCCAGTTATTATAAATATTAATAGAGCATCCCATTGGTCAGTTGCTAGACCTAAATTGTTGAGCGCTCTTAAATTTTTTGAAATAATATCAATGAGATTTCTCAATTCCTTAACAGAGTCTTTATTAACATTGCCAATGCTACAAAGCGCCTTTAAGTGATTATTAACCAAGAGTTTTTTATTATTATACCTATCATTAAGTAATTGCCATGCAACACTGTAATTCTCAGAGGTAAACTCCAAGGATCTGATAACTTCAACAGCACCACCCTCTAGTGAAGACCTCAGATAGTGATATTTATTTATATTTGGTATAGACTCATTACTGTGTATTAATGAATAGAAGGTATCTCTGAATTCTAACCATTTTAAATAGGAACCATTAAATGTTGGCAATTTAATTGTGGGCAATCTTATTGACTGTAAGCCATTTTGTAGGCAATTTGAATGGGAGCCTTTGTTACTACATGCATCACCAAACTTTTCTTTGTCTGACCCTTGCCTTTCTAAAATGTCCTCAATGACTGACATTATTGAAATAAACTTTCGATTCAATGGACTCTCTTAATGTGAGTTGTTCCTCAGTGTCACAATCCTCACAAGTGTCCTCAATTATTGTTTGAACGTCGTTAAATTGACTAAATAATTCTTGACAATTTTCTAAACGTCTACCTAACTCTTTTAAATTAACGCTACTTAAAGTAGATTCTAGGTTTTTCATATCCTGTACATAATCATTTAATTTAGTTAAACGCCCTCTGATATTACCGCGTTTCCGAATTAGTTCACTGAATTTGCACGCATCCTTGTCCATGATTGCACTAAATATACTACACTAACCGAGTACAAACAATGAAATAAGCAATAAATGTGCATCAAACCAAACGCCCGGTTAGGCGTACACTCCAGTCGCAGCTCGCAGCCACGCGTTGTTACGGCAGGCACGCCGCACAGGCAGAGGCACACAAGATGGCCGCTCTGCTATTCTGCGACCGCGCCGCGGTCCGCGGAGCCCTGCTCGCCACGTGGTCGGACGGACGCTAGGAGGCAGCGCGCAGACGCAGCCCGCAGATTTCCTGGAAGTGTTCGGCAAATCTATTTGAAGCAAGAATGCAGTGCAAGGCTTAAGCTTTGTTATTGGTGCATGAAACACGGAATTGGGTATTTAGTACCGGAATATAAACACTAGATGTATAATAAGCGTTCAAAATTATATGCCTTCACTCACAGCGCACGGCACAGCACAGAGGCACGTGTATTATTTTATAACCCATGCGGGCATGCGGGACCTATTGTATGGTCGCCATAAATATATATGCTTAAAATATACTCCTCATATTAGTCTGGAGTTACGACCAAATTATTTAGATACACAACTCACGAGATTTTAAATTTACCACAATGCAATAAAATTCTGTTTGCAAGCTGCCCCTAACCTCGAGGAATACACTCTACGAGGAGGACGCTCTAAACACACAAACAAAGCGGCGGAAATTGGGGACGGAAATATAAAATAGGAACGAGCTCACTTCCCTTCGGCAGACCTCCTGACGCGATGCCCGCTGTATCCAGGTAGATCTTCGACAGCCGTGGTTGTGTAGCCTCCTCGTGTTCCCAGCAATGTCGCCTGATGCACGCGGTTGCGATTCCCGATGGGCAGCGGCGGCGCCGGCGGTTTAGCGCCTGCACGGCGCGCGCACGTGGTCGGTTCGAAGAATCCGGAACACGCTACCGAGTCGCAGTTTTCTCGTAGTTGTGGTTGCAGATTTCTTTTTGCTCACGGTCGCCAAATGTGTGATAAATGAAACGGGTGAACGTTATAATAAAATAATATAATCTCAGCTTGACAACTATTTGGATTACATTACAAATTTAATGGTTGGCCGCGTGGCCTACAATGTTCTTCCCGGTACCGGGTACCGGGGTCGTTTGGAGGTGATGAAAAAAGGAACGCTCTGCGTGGGCGCTCGTCTTTTATAGACGCCGCCGCGCCGGCGATGACGAAACGGGGAGCGTGGCTACGTTCCGTTCTCCGCACCCTCCGTTGGTACACTTGCGCGTGTACAGTAAATTTGTAGATATGTAACTTGTAAAATACAATTACAATTTACAATTTGTAACGTTTATTAAACAGGGCCCATAGGACGTCAAACTACTACAAACCCAAATTTTCTCCTTCGATTTTGAGTTTAACCATCAACATTTTAAGGTTTAAAATCATTTGTAGAAATTCGACAGCCTGGTACAACCCGATGTGCTGCTGTCTATACATACTTACTACCTACTTATATATTATATTGTTATGGTTTAATCTTATACAATGTTTTAGTTCTGTTTGCTATCCTGTATAATGTTTTTTAATTTTGTCTTAAGTAATCCCTTACCAATTTTTACTTTTTCTCTTAATAAATCTATTTTGTTAAACACTTTAGGTACTAAATACTTAGTTGTTCTCTTACCATAATAATTTGTTATCTGCGGTTGAACCAGTTTGTTCTCTCTAACCCTACGTGTGTTGTACTTGTTTTTAACATTAACTTTGTATTTATCATTGTAATAATGTTCCAGGCCTACCAGATAATCTACTTTTTTATCTATAGGTATGATTTTACAGATGGGGAATAACTTATCATACTCTTTGTAGCACTTATCTTTAACATTTTTACTAACCAGAAACTTTATCAGTCTAATTTGTATATCTTTAATATCTCTAATATGTAATAAAAAATATGTAATAAAGGTTCGCCCGTACACAAGAAGTCCATAGCTTATTAACGAATCGGCAAGTGCAAAATACACCATTCTTAACGTCTGTCTGTTCAATACATTTTTTAAGTGGTAAAACTTACTTAGCACTGATCTTAGCCTATTGCAAATGTCATTTACATGTAATCTCCAATTAAAGTTCTTATCTAAATATTTAAATTTATCAACATAATCCAATTTTGCACATTTACAATTACATTTATCTCTATGCAAACATTCGTATGTATGTCCTATAACTGTGAGATATTCATTATTTACAGATTTAGCAATTAGATTATATGGTGAGTGTATATGCATACATTTAGTTTTTGAAAAAATTAAAATAATTCCATTGTCGTGTGCCCATTTGCTAATGTTTTCAAAGTCATCTTGAATACACTTTTGTGCCTCAGTTATATCTTTGGAGGCATAAACAAGACACATATCATCAGCGTACATGAACACCTCACATTTATTTACGACATTTGACACACTGTTCACATGCATTACATAACCTACAGGGCCGTACACAGATCCAGTAGGCACACCCAGGTCGACATCTACCTCTTTCCCAGCCACACGGGAGATCATTGTGCATATTTTTCTATTAGTGAGGTAGTTTTTAAACCAATTATTTGCGGGACCGCGTATTCCGCATTCGTCCATTGCCTGTAATAAGATATCATGGTCTAAAGTGTCAAACGCTTTTTTATAATCAATGAACAGTGCTATAATTTGTTTGCCAGAATCTAAGCAATTATTCATATAATCTGAAAATTCCACCAGGGCAGAGACAGTGTTGCGCCCTCTCCGGAAACCGTGCTGAGTGTCACACAATATGTTGTGTTGTTCTAAGAACGCGCTAATCTGTCCTACAATATTTTTTTCGGTTATTTTATCTATAACAGATAATATTGCGATAGGCCTATAATTACCATATTCTAAATGACTTCCTGATTTATATATAGGACGTATAATTGCATTTTTTAACTGGTCTGGATAAATACCGTTAGATAAGGACATATTCACGAACGCAGCTAAAACAGGGCTTATTTGCTTACATACATATACAATGTCTTGCACCCGTATACCATCTGAACCGGGTGCTTTTTCACAGGACAATGTTCTTATGACCTTTTCTACCTGCGACGAGGTCACCTTGTTGTATCTATAGCTTACCTCGCTCGGTTTTACATATTTATTTCTGTCTAAAAACTTCAAGTTACATACATGTTTAATTCCCTTTATTTCTTCCGTAAACGTTTTAGAAAAGTTTGTACAAATCTGTTCTATACAATCTGTTTTCCCTAAATGCCTTAAAATAACATCGTCCAAGCTAGTTTTGTTTCGACCCAACCAAATGTTTATATTTGACCATATTTTCCTATAATCTCCATTACATTTTAAAATTTGTTCCTGTCTATATTTATTTCTTGCCATATTTATTAATTAACTAGCTTCTGCCCGCGACTTCGTACGCGGATCCTGTTGCTTATGCCAGCGACAACGGGGTCGTCTAAATCGAAGATCTGAATCACGATCAGTGGTCAGTCACGCATCACGTTCCGCACTTATCTCTAGAGACCTCGAAGTCAATGTGATACGCTGAGAACTCAAGCGTAATTCTCTTTCCGTGAACGTCTCCGACTCGCAAGACAATGCATGACGTTCACGATCAGCGGTTAGTCGCGCATCATATTCTTCACTGGCCTCTAGAGACCTGGATGTAGATGCGTAAATACGCTGAGAACGCAGGCGTACTTCGCGATCCGAAGAGGTTTCCACGGAGCAAGTTGCAGCCGGATG
This sequence comes from Hyppa rectilinea, assembly GCA_951799385.1. Classification (NCBI taxonomy): domain Eukaryota; kingdom Metazoa; phylum Arthropoda; class Insecta; order Lepidoptera; family Noctuidae; genus Hyppa; species Hyppa rectilinea. The sequence goes on from OX637324.1 coordinate 15,428,706, forward strand.
TTTTCGAAGAACATCAAGTCTCTCATGACGCTCTTTGGTAGATTCTTGGGATCTTATGTTCTTCAATCTTTTAGCTCCTTTGGAACATTGACAAAGTTTTGACCTGTTTCTAGGCATGGTTATAGTTTCATTGTGAAGATATCTAATCAATTAAAATCTAAGTGCCTGTTTCCCTGCGTTATCGGGTAAGCTACCGTGTCACGAAGATAAAATGAAAAAGAAATTCAAAACTCAAATAACATAAGCCCAGAGGCAATTTTCAATGATATACCATCGTCATCGAAAATCAGTCCTAAACTGTTACCGCCTTCACTGTGTGGAAGTACTCCCAGCTTATGTTATTTTATAATTATACAGTGTAATTAGCGATAGCTTTGATTTCCTCATCAGATGTTTCTGATCTTCGATTTTTTTAAGTCAATAAGAAATTACCATCAGACTGAACAACTTTTGCTAAGACGTCATTTCTATATGTGTTATCGTGTAGCTGGGCTCTTGGAGTTGCACATCAGGTGTTCCAGATGTTGAAATTTATTCTCTCAGTAGAAAATGGTTATCACGTGGAACAATTATTGCGATGGTACCATTTTTGTATCTCTTATAGTTTTAGTTATTCGTAGCGAACGCACGTATCCTGGAGTAACTTGAATAGCTGATGCAGAACCGCAACAGACCATGTTGCGGTTCTGCATCAGCTATTCAAGTTACTCCAGGATACGTGCGTTCGCTACGAATAACTAAATCCTTATTGCAGCGGCGCGTTTTTTTTTATTTTTGGTATTGGCATCTTGCAGTTCAACCATAGAGTTGTCTACTGCTTAACCGGGCTTGCCTGTGGATGCCACAAAAGAATTGCAGCCTCCAGGCAGGGCTTAAAAAATAAACTTACAAACTAAACGACTACACGCTAAGGCACCCCCTGTGGGGTACGGAACTCAGCTTAGGGCGTCGCTGGGGGAGGACAGCAAGGGACAGCTGGATCGGGGTATTCAAAACTACTGGTTCAGCGGCAACGCGGGTTGGCTCGAGCAAGGGTCGGGGGGGTAGGGATGTGCAGGGTCGTCGCGACGGGCCTCGACGGCGAGGACGGAACGACGGAAATCTGTGCCTGTAAGGTTTCCTAACAGTGCTGGTGGCCAGGTTACTCTCCTGGAGGAGAGTGGTGGCATCATCGGGGGCAATGAGGGTATTCCGTGGACGGCGAACCTTACTGATGCGGGACGGGGTGTATCGGGAGGCGGCCGCAATCAGGGGATTGCGGTGGTCTATAGCAGTGTCAAAGAAACGTTTCGAGAGGCGTTTTATGAACTGCTGAACTGTGGGGCCAGCGGCGCGGCTCTCAGCGCGCTTTATATAGCCATGGACGCACAGGCGCGAGGCGTGTACGTTCTCTGATAGAATACCTTAACAAATGTTCACCGTGATTCTTTAAATTGACCTAACTTTTTTATTTATGAAGCGATTGACATGAAATAAGCACTAAATGTTAAGTGAAGCTTACTACAATATATTAGTAAAAACCGCATCTAAATCGAATAAGCCGTTTCTGATATTAGCGTGCACAAACACACAGACAAACAGACAAACCGACAAACAGACAAACAGACACAAAAAAAATTAATTACAATTTCGGGTTCGGAATCGATATAATAACAACCCCTGCTACTTTTTTTTTTATTTCCATTGTACAGACACGACTTTTCTACAATTTTATTATATGTATAGATTTACTTTATTTCTATATTTTGTATAGTCTGTAGTGACGCAGTACCTGTCACATGATTACCAGTTACCATATATTATTATACCACCATACATACCTCCGAACCAGTTACCTTGAACCACCTTTTACCTCATACCACCGAACCAGTACCTTACCACGTTTTGACAACCCCGCAAGAAACAGTGAGAGTGAAGCAACCATCATGATAAAGAAATATAAATGTAAACACCGATGCGGCACGAGCGTCATCACAACGCCGCGCCGCACACGTTCGCCGGTTTACTTCGGAAGGAGCTGTTTGTAAGCGCAAGCAGAGCAAGCAGAAAGCACCAGCAGTACCAGCACCCTCCGCGTCTTCACTGCACACGTCGGGACCTCGCAGATGGACACATGACGCTGACGACACACGCGTCCCGCGGATCGGCAGGCAGTCTTCTCTCGACGGCGGCACCTGGGGGAAAAGGACCGCGCTCGACGCGCGACTCCTATTTATGCTTTCGCGGCTTCGCGGCAAAAATAGTGTCGTGTGCAAAACAGCGCCCCGCGCCCCGCGCGCTTGCCGCCCTTCGGCGCGTCGCTATTGGTCAAAAATGATTGGACAGTAAAACTTGTTATTGTATATAAAGTAGTGTATTTTAGAAATTAAATCAGTCTGTAAAAGTCAGTTATTCAATTCTTTGTGACGAGTTATTATTTCCAAGTACCTATCAACCCTGTGCGTGCCCAACCACTAAAAGTCTAATCGCTTGCTCATATTCTTTGGATCCGCTTTCCAAACTCTAAATAAATAATTCCTTCGCAATAACATTTTGTATAAATACCTATCTATCCATGGTTGCCTTATTACTTTCTTTTTATCTGTGCTAATTTGAAATGTACTTTCCTTGTAAATGCGATCAAATACACTACACATCGTCTGATACAATAATACCGGACACGTTATTGTTATTAACTGGGCCCATTCATATTCATCTAGCTTTTGCTTAACAATTTTATCACTTAGCACTTCGCGCATACTATTGTTCTTGATATTGTCATTCACACATTGATTTCCACTTCCACTCACACATAAGTTCAGCATTAACCCGATTCCATGATGATCGGCGATTCGTGACTCAAGCACATACGCGCACGCGTCATGCTCGCTCCGTCCCGCTCGCACCCAGATATGATCCAAGCACGATACCTCAAGCCGGCCGTCCGCGATCGCCTCACGCGTTATCTCTTCGCTTGTTACATAAGTTGCAATAGTTGGCGTGTGGTCGCAAACATTGGTCAAACAATCATATTATTTGCTAAACGATGTCATAATTACTATTTAAATGTTTTTATTTTATGAAAAACACATACATAATCATATAAATTATTTTAAAAAAAATATTCCTTCCAAAATCTTGGTGTTACGGTGGTTGTTTACACAATTTTTAAACACGCGCTGTGGCATCTTGACGTCTTAACGTTGGCTATGTTTGGACCATACTAATTTGAAATAAGAGCACAAAATTATTTGTGCTCTTATTTTTCGGGCCGTTTTTGAAGCGCTAATCGGGAATCTAGTGTATTATTGATCGAAGGTTGCTGGTTAAAAATTGGTTCACTGGTAATAATTTAGTATTACTTAAATGGAAAAAAAACTAAGTGCATAAGATTTTCTATAGGTATCTATGAAAACATCATGTACCTACGTAAGGAAAAATCTACATTTTATTTCACGAGAATTATGAACCTATTAATTAGTTCAACCAGGTTTCAAGCTGGCTAAAGTACCTAGACTCATCTTTCATGGGGTACTGCTTAAAATAATACAATAAAAAACATAAGTATGTTAGCAGTATAGTTAGTTAGTTTAGTTTTAGTATTTTATATTGTATTGATTTTTAGCGTTAAGAATTCTATAGTATAGTGACGAGTGGAATAGTTAATTTGAGTCACTATCTTTGTGAATTAAAAAAAAAACTACTCGCTTGTGAAGTGACTATTATGACAACCTTTTTTCAACGGGATTGTCAGTAAGGGTTACCGCTGCCCCGGAACACAAAGGGCTAAGGGAGGACCATGGATGGGTTTTAGTCAGTAAGAGGCTGACATTCCTTTCCGCTCCACATAGAGCGGAAGGAGTCATTTGTATAGTATAGTTACATACTTTAGCTTAGGCTTTAACTCGTGTTTTTACTTCATACCTATTACCACACTTATAGTGATTTTTACTGTACGTCTTTTTGTTCTCGATCTCCACAAAGAGTTTTTGTGGATACAATCGGTACAATGAATATTTTTGTGAAAAAAAAATACTATTTAAGATTACATTTATTATGATAAATCAATCACCAAAATGATTGACAATTTCGTCAAATAACATATTTTCACTACATATTTTGCGTATTCAAATGTTTTATTTTCTAGGCTGTATACCGGTTTTGCCTTGCCAGTGCCTTTATTTACACTGCTGACTACATATAAAAAATAAAACAAACGGGCGATGCGGTCAATTGCGGTCCATCCAGTCACGCGTCGCGACTCGCGCCTTTTTAGGAAAGTAATGTTGCCGGTTGCGCCCAAAGAAAGAGCACTTATTATATTACTCTTTGAGAAAGAGTAAAGTAACTATGGTTGCGCCGCACGCGCCCGCTTCTCTCGTAACAAAAATAGTCCATTGATAAGTCCATTCAACAATGGGGTTGGATAAGGTATACTTTTCACACTTTCTGACAACACACATTCACACGTTTCAGCGACAGAGGAATTATTACCTTATCATGATAAGGTAATAATTCCTCTGTCGCTGAAACGTGTACTAATATAGGTAATCTATATCTATACTTATAATAAATTTGTAGAAAAGTGGTGTCTGTACAATGGAAATAAATAAAAAAAAATGTGACAGGGGTTGTTATTATATCGAAGCCGAACCCAAAATTGTAATTAATTTTTTTTTGTCTGTTATCTGTGTATTTGTGCACGCTAATATCAGAAACGGCTAATTCGATTTAGTTGCAGTTTTTCTAAGCTTCACTTAACATTTAGTGTTTATTTGACTACTCTCTAGAGCCTCGATTCTAAGCGGACGTGTTTTGTGTTAACTGTCATGAATTAGCTCGAAATAATTACAAATTAAATATTACTCAATATAATGATTTGTGGACTCAGTGTTAATGAGTAAAGTGTGTCGCGCGTATAAATTGTGCAACTAACAACTTTTTCAACAACAGTGCACGATGAACTAATTAATTTTATTTACAATAATAGTGTTTTTCTGGGTTAGTGATGTCTAACCAAGGGTTTAGCCCTTTTGGTCGTAGCCAACTTTTGCGGCGAAGTCCCCCGCCTACTCCAACAACCTCTGACCAGAACCCCCAAGATGAAATAGAACCCCCAGCATCCACGGAGGATAACTTACTGGCTGATGTCATCGCTACGCCGGCGATACAGAAATGGTTAGGATACATAGAGACCAAGAATTGAGAATTGAGAATTGAGAATTGACCATCTTAAATGAAGTTTGCTCTACAGTTGCCGAAGGAAAAATGAAATCTGACCAGAAGCTCCGCGTCACCAATCTATGTCGAAAAGTCGCACATGGGACATCTCAAATGGCTGTCCTATACCAATCCCTGAAACAAAAATCCCTTCAGGCTTACAGCACTATCCAGTTCCTTCAAGAACAGCAGGTCGTTGCAAACACCCTGCACCAGTTCAAAGAGGTCGTCGACAAAAAGATAATGCAACCGGAAGCTTCTTCTTATGCCAATATGGTGAAAAAGGGTACCGATAAGTTTATTCGCCCAGCAAATTTAAGTTCTGTTGCCATCTATCCTACCGATAAGAATAATTCTAGTGACGATACAAAAACACTTGTACAAAAAATTATCTCGCCGGAGGAACTGAAACTTCGGGTCCGTAGCCTAAAGAAAATTAGGAATGGAGGCGTTATTATTAGCACAGATAGCAAAGACGACATTGCTAAATTAAAAAGTTCAGAGAAACTGGTTTCGTCGGGCCTTAAAATCGAAGAACCATCAAAACGCCGCCCCAGGATAGCAATAATTGGTGTCCCCGTAGCTCTAAGTGAAAAAGAGGTGTTTGATTGCATTTATGAGCAAAACCTGTCTGAGAAATTGCCGAAAACAACTCGAGAGGCCTTTCTAGACACGATAAAAATGAGCCATAAGTCCGGAAAGAAAGATCGCCCAACATGTAATTATATACTCGAAGTCCCTCCCAGCACCAGGAAAATACTCGTGAACCAAGGCCGCATTTTTATAAATTGGACATCATGCCCAGTTAGAGATTTTACTTTGGTGACCAGGTGCTTCAATTGCCAGCAGTTTGGTCACGCAGCCAAGTTTTGCCGCGAAACATCTCCAACATGTAACCTCTGTGGAGAGACGGGACACTCGTTCAAAGATTGCGGCAACAAAACTTCTTCTCCTCAGTGTGCAACGTGCAAACGGTTCAAGCGAAAACATGATCACCCAACTGGTGACGTGAATTGCCCAGCACGAAAATTCGCTGAGGACAATTATATAAATTCAATAGACTATGAAGGCGCCTAAGAGCGCAATCGAATAATTTGTGAATTCGCACATAAAAAGTAGATAAGTTAGTTTTTAGTATCATGACTAATCAGCTTATCAGTGATCTAGACAGTTTTTCAGTGTCCGAAGCAATAATTTGTAATCCTGAGGAGTGCAAAAATCTATTTGACACTGGTAAGAAAAGGTTAACAGTGCTTACACAAAACATTCGAAGTATAAACCGAAATTTTAACGGCTTTGAAGTGCTGTTACAGAGTCTTGAAATAAGCTGTGATATTATTGTGTTAACAGAATGTTGGCTCTCCGAACAAACAACGAATATTCCATTACTAGATGGCTACAACTCACACAAAACCAATAGCCACATTAATCAAAATAGTGGATTAGTTGTATACATTAAAAATAATTTAGAAACAGTAGTAGAAGAACCCTTAATTCAAGACTGTAATTGCTTGATAATTAAAACTTCACCCGATACAGTATTTATGGCTATTTATAGACCTCCATCTCAAAATATTGACAGATTCCTAGACTCGCCTAACATAAACCTTGGAAAAATATCATCTTTTAAAAATATTATACTTTTAGGTGACATTAACATCAACATTGCTTCCGGGAAAATTGATACTAATACACATAACTATCTGAACATCTGCACATTCCATGGACTTCTACCTGCTCATTATTATCCAACGCACCAGAGCGGCTCATTTCTTGACCATATCATTATAAAGTCAAAAGCGCCGTCCATAACACTGGTTAATACGTCACTTACTGACCATCAAGCTGTATTACTAACAGTAGGATATTATTGGGCATTCTACCCCACCTGCCGTTCCTACGGCTCACTCCGTTCGCCTTCGTCACTCTCGGTGTGTTAGAATGCCCAATAACATCCTACTAGTTAGAGATAGCGCATTACCACAAAGGTTCAACGCACACTCAGTTTATGCGACCAGATTGTTCCATCGGCTCACTCCGTTCGCCTCCGTCTCTCTCGGTGTGGTATTATACCCAATAATATAAATGAAATCCATGTAGGATACATAGGAGTGCAGTAAAATACTAGTTCAGCCGATGGAACTAGTTATATATGTCAATGTAATACATTAATCGACTCATTATTAATATAGCCGTTTCAAGCAGTCGTCATGAAATTTGTAAAACAACCACAATCGTTACATGTAAACAAACTTTGTGTTAATTCTCAGGAGACTGGTTTTCGTCATGGAGAATTATTACCTAAATCGGTACGATGCATTATTTGCGGACCGTCAAATTGTGGAAAAACTAATTTATTAATTGGTCTTCTTATACACGAGAATGGTTTAAGATTTCAAAATGTTTATGTTTATTCGAAAACCTTGCAACAACCCAAGTACGTTTTTTTAGAAAAAGTCTTGCAACGAGTACCAAGCGTTTCATTTCAGAAATATCATGAAAATGAGCAAGTACTGAGTGTTCAAACTGCAAAACCGAATTCTGTAATTGTATTTGATGATGTTGCTTGTGAAAATCAAAGTAGTATACGTGATTATTTTGCTATGGGGAGACACAAGTCCATCGATTGTTTTTATCTAAATCAGACGTATAGTAAAATCCCTAAGCAGTTAGTAAGAGACAACGCAAACCTAATCGTACTTTTTAAACAAGATGAAAGAAATATGAGACATGTTTATGAAGAACACGTCAACACTGACATGACATGGAATGAATTTCGTGAAATGTGTTCAAAAATATGGAGTGTACCGTTCAATTATGTTGTAATTAATAAAGATTGTTCCAAAAACAAAGGATGTTATAGAAATAAATTTGACACGTTTGTAGTCTTTGACTAAGAACACGAATGCATATAAAAGGCTTATTACCTGCCAAACATTATTATTCACCTTACGACGCTAAATCAATTACGACCTATTTTACCAATATGGAAAAATCATTGAAACGACAAATTGTTGATGCGGCAGAAGCTGTAAAGATAAAAGTACGAAAAATGAGAGATACTGAGATTAACAATAAACAAGCACTGGAATCTGTTTTCAAACCTGTTACAGATCCTCTCAACCTAATTGCTAATGCTAGTAAACAAACTGCTCTCCTGGGTGCTAGTGATGATTTTGTTGATGTTCCGTTTACTAACGAAACTATGCCGAAAGAAGGAACTGGTAGCGCAAAAAGTAATGATAATAATAGCGATGAAGACAAATATGAATCCGATATCAACAGTGACTCTTCTTATGGATCAGTAGTTGAAGGGAATCAAGATTATGATACATCATCCTGGTCAGTATCTTCAGAAGCGTTGGTAGATATTCCATTTGGGGTTAGAGCAGACCGCGGGAAACTGATGTTAGGTTCTGTTTGCATAACGATCAACGATCAATACATTACCGTGGCTGAACGTAAATATCGAAATACACCTGGTTTAAAACAGTTGTTGCTTAAGAAAGATGTAGACTTAAACTTGGTTACAGATAATGATATGCAAAATTATAAGTCGATGTTACTTGATACAAATGCACATCGTCGAGACTACGATCCAAGTAAACCAATAAAAAGTAATAAAGGGCAAAAATATATGCAAATTATTAAACCTCTTTTTAAACTGAAGAATACAGTTCAGGGAAAGGGTCTACCATTAATAAAAAAGTGGAGAAAAAACGTAGATTTAGTGTACTGGGATAATCCTAATGAATTAGTAGAAAGATTGAAATTATTAATTGCATCTAGAGATGCTGGCAACACTGGATTAGATAATGAAATTATATCTATCATTGAAGAATTGCGTGAAAGTAAAATTATAAATAAATAAATATTTAAAAATGTGTTTATTTTACTATCAGCCTCTCGATACAATACACCTTAAACATGAACGTAGACAAATTCGGACACTACATACACAAAAGAATGCGTTTATCAGAGTTATTTGAGTTTAATGAGAATGCATTGTTAAAATCAGAAAACGGAGATTACGATATCAAAACATCAAGACTGAGAGGAATTAGATCTCCAGTAGAAGCTGATGATGCTGTGAACAAGGATTACGTAGATCAATTGAATGCTAACACGATAAAAGAATTAAAGAATCTGGGTGTGAACAAGGATTATGTAGATGGATTGAATGCTAATATGTTTAAAGAAGTTAATAATCTGATTGCTACCTTGCGTTCTCAAGTCATAAAAGATGCAAAGGGTACAGTTCAAGCTACTTTAAAAGCAAGGTTACCAGAGGTTTCAACTCATTTGCAAGATAAGTTTTATACTAAAGCAGAGGTAGATAAATTACTTCAAAAAACTCCGTAATGGTAAAACAGCAGATTGTAAATGAAATACACAAAGCGGCACGAAGAAATTACCTTCGACGTTCTGTTATTCTGAAAGGAATCCACGACTTATGGCAAGCAGATTTGATGGACATGCAAAACCTGAAAAAGTATAACAAAGGTTACAATTTCATCTTAGTGGTGATTGACTGCTTCTCAAAGTATGCCTGGGCTGAACCGTTAAAATCAAAAAATAAATTTGATGTTACTCGTGCATTCGAACATATATTGCTTAGTAGTCGTAATAATCCTGTGAACTTACAAACTGATATGGGAACTGAATTTTATAACATCACTTTTCAAACGCTTATGAAAAAGCACAACATTAACCATTACTCATCGTTTTCTACTAAAAAAGCATCAATTGTAGAGAGACTGATTAGAACTGTAAAAAATAAATTATATAAATATTTTAGTCTCAATGGAAACTATAAGTGGTTAGGTCTGCCATTGGAAGATACATTGAAGAGATATAACAACACAAAACATCGTACTATTCAATTTAAACCGGTTGACGTGAATAAAAATAATGAACAAGTAATCAAAGAAAATATTAAAAAAAATAACAAACTTGATTTAGTTCAGTGGAAGCCTAAATTCAAAGTTGGTGATTGTGTTCGTATAAGTAAATACAAACATAATTTTGAGAAAGGTTACACTCCTAATTGGTCAACTGAATTATTTATTATAAAAAATATAAATAAAACCTTACCAGTTACTTATCACATAGAAGATCAACGGAAGCAAAACATATTAGGAGCTTTTTACGAACAAGAACTACAAAAATCGAATTATCCTGATGTTTATTTGATAGAAAAGGTTTTGAGAAAGAAAGGAAATAAATTGTATGTTAAATGGTTAGGTCTAAACAGCGCAGAAAATAGTTGGATTGAAAAAGCTGCAATAATGAAATAATATTATTATATAACCATTTTTCATCTGAAATCCTATCATTATTATTTGAGTAATGCAAGGAGGTGGACTAGTTAACAGCATAATAAATAATCTACCATTCGAAGTTCATTTACCAGGATACAATTATTGCGGACCAGGAACCAAACTTCAGAAACGCTTAGCGCGAGGTGACCGAGGTGTAAATAAGCTAGACGAAGCTTGCATGCAACACGATATTGCGTATACAAACTATACAGACTTATCAAATCGTCACAAAGCCGATTTACAACTACTTAACATGGCTAAACAAAGACTTAAATCAAAAGATGCAGGGAAAGGTGAAAAACTAAGCTCTTGGATAGTGAACAAAGTTATGAAAGCGAAACTAAAGTCTGGATCTGGTATTAAAACATTTAAAAGCTTAGTTTCAAAAATCAAATCAAAAATTAAGAAACTTAAACACAAAGATAATAAGACTTTAATTAAAGCAGCTTACTTAACCGCAAAAAAGTTATTTCCAAACATTCATCATCGAATTCGAGTACCCCGAGTAATACCTATACCAAAGACTGGAGGAGTTTTACCTTTAATTCCAATTTTCGCTGGGTTATCAGCTTTAGGAACTTTAGCTGGTGGTGCAGCTGGCATTGCAAAAACCGTTAATGATTACAAAGCAAGCAAACAAAATTTGCAAGAAACAGAACGACATAATAAAGCTATGGAGGCTTTAGTGTTGGGCAAGGGTTTATACATTAAGCCATATAAAAGTGGTAAAGGATTGTTTGTAACATCTTCAAAAAACTGAAAAATATGCTACCCAATCGTCCTCTAACAAATGTAGACATCCGAAAGTTTTCAAGTGACATCCCATATTTTCGTGGGGTCTACATGAAGGATCGACTTCCTCGGAAGTCGAAATGTATTGAATGTGGTATCGTTAACTTAGACGATTGTAAGAACGAAGGAACGCATTGGGTAGCTTATGCTAAAGTACACAATTACTGTGAATACTTTGATAGCTATGGAAATTTAAAACCTCCAATGGAATTGATGCAATATTTTAAAAATTGTAATGTGTTTTATAACTACACAAGATATCAAAAATTTAACGCAGTCAATTGTGGTCATTTATGTTTAAATTATTTGTGGACTTTTTGGAATAAAAATGTATTATAAAATAAATGCTTTTCTTTCATTTCAATCATTTGCAAGATGTCACTCACTTTGTCGATAACTGGAGACTCGTCAGTGTTAACTACATACTATCCTAATACATTGCAACTAGATGGAGAGTATGAGTGTGCGTTATTGCACTTTTCAACATTTAATTCTATTCCAAACATTGATAAAAGTAATAATAAGTTCTATTATGGTTTTAATGAAGTTATTGAAATACCGGAAGGCACTTATGAATTGCAAGATATCTGCGATTATTTAAAATCCGAAATAAAACATGCAGCGATCAAACTACGGTGTAATAATAATACTTTAAAAACTACAATATTCTGTACAAAAGACATTAATTTTATCAATGAAGACTCTTTTAGTAGACTGTTAGGATTTAACAAACAAATCTTGAAAGCAAATAAATGGCATGTGTCACAGTCTCCAGTCAACATTCTACCTACGACCGTAGTCAGGATTGAATGTGATATTGTAAGCGGTTCATATGTAAACGGTGAACCAAGTCATATTATTCACGAATTTGCACTTAATGTGCCACCTGGATACAGGATCATAGAAATCCCGAAAAACGCAATATACTTTCCAATCAATCAAAACAACATAAGCTGCATACATATCAGACTGTTAGATATAAACAAACGATTAATCAATTTACGTGGTGAAGAAGTGCAGGTATATCTGCATCTTAGAAGAAAAAAATGATTGACTACAATAAAAATGTGTCTCAACAAGTAAAGAATATCAGTTCTGCTCGAGCTAGCTCTCAAATAAGACCTCTCTTTAAGAAGAAAATAAAATTAACTAAGGACAATAAAGCATTCCTTAGAGCGATCGGATTATTAAAATGAATATCTTAGATGTTTTATCCGCTCCAACATACGATAATACTATAGAAGGAATCGAATTTCATTCCTACAAGCCCTATGTAACGAGTTTCAACAGGAACGATGAAATCCGCATACCTATCAACCAACAGGACTTGTACATATTACCGTCAGCTAGCACCCTATATTTGGAAGGAACTGTTATCGTTAGCAAAAAAGATACGAAGGACAAAGCTACTAGTATCAATTTCACGAACAATGCTCTACTCTACTTGTTCCAAGACATTAGGTATGAGCTAAATGGAGTGGAGATTGATAAAATAAAAAATGCAGGTATAACAACAACCATGAAATCACTCATTTCAATGAACGAAAGTGAATCAAAAATGTCAAATGCCTGGGGCTGGAATATTGATGGCATAAAAAATATACATGGAGGGAGATTTTCTGCTTCTATACCACTTCGTAACCTCCTCGGTTTTGCTGAAGATTTTAAAAAAGTCGTGATAAATAGTAGACATGAACTGATTTTGTTACGTAGTAATACTAATTTGAACGCTGTAAAACTTAATACTGGCGAAGTTGTGGATGATGTTCAGATTAACAAAATCATATGGCGCGTACCGCATGTTAAAGTATCAGACAAAGAAAAAATTGGTTTGTTAAAAGTATTAGAAAAAGATCGCCCTCTTCAAATGATATACAGAAATTGGGATCTGTACGAATATCCAGCTTTGCCTAAAACTACAAAACATACCTGGTCCATCAAAACTTCATCTCAAATAGAAAAACCAAGATACATTATTATTGGGCTACAGACAAATAGAAAAAACAATGCAAGTTCCGACATGTCTCAATTCGATCACTGTCATATTCGAGACGTTAGAGTGTATCTTAATTCAACGTATTTTCCATACGAAAGCTTAAATGTGAGTTTTGCTAATAACAGAATCGCTTTATTATACGAGCAATACACCAGATTTCAACAGTCGTATTACGGACGTCGCTCGGAGCCCATACTAAGTGAGAAACAATTTAGAGATTTAGCACCGCTGTTTGTAGTCGATTGCTCTAGACAAGCGGATAATCTAAAGACAGGGCCGGTTGTGGATGTGAGAGTGGAAATTGAGAGTGATACAGAGATACCAGATCAAACATCAGCATATTGTCTCATTCTCAACGATTGCATTGTTGAATACAAACCATTAAGCAATATTGTAAAGAAGCTATCATGAAGCCGGATACCGTCATAGTGGAAATCCAAGGATTTAAAGATTCGACCAATTATTTTATTGTGAAAGAAGTGGCCATCGTAAGTCAGGAGCATACACAAACGTTCTTGGTAAAACCACCATATTCATTCCATTACCTAACCCAAGAAGAAAAAAAGCAGGTGAGGTGGTTAGAAAGAAATAGAGGAATTTACTGGAGTGAGGGCTACGTAGACTATAAAGAATTTCGTCGCGTGATTATACCCTATTTAGAAAATAAAAAAATTATGACGAAGGGATTAGAAAAAATTCAGTGGATCAAAGACTTATGTGATAACTGTGAAGTGATAGATATAGGTGAAAAAGGATGTCCTAATTTTTCAAGATTGACAAAGAAATATTGTAAAAATATTAATGAATTTAATTGTGTAAATCATAGACTGAATTGTGCTTTGAATAATGCTATATGTATTAAGAAATGGTATTTTGACAATAACATGTCTGTATTTAATTTATTTTGGTAATAAAAAATATTTTAACCTACTTGTGTTTATTTTATTTAAACATCACTCTACTAATAACTAACTATGATTCACCCATATGAAGCTCTAAATTAGATGTAGCAAAATAAGTCATGTAAATAAATTTAATTTCAAGTACCTAATAATTTAATACAATATTTTTATAACAATTAATGAGAACTGGGAACGAATAGTAAGCTAAACATTATTTTACTACAGTTAATTTGAAGTTCAAGCAATGTAATGTATAATAAAACATACGTAATTTAAATTAGAAATATATTTTTATTTATTCTTTATATTATTTACAAATATGTAATGATTTCTTAATACATTTTCTTAATTCTATTTACCTAGTTGCTACATGAATTACAACAAAAACTTATAATACCTATTTGATAATTCTTTTATTAATACATTCATCATTTACCTACTTATTTACAAAATTGATATTAATACGTAAAACATTTATTTATCTATTTACAAATTTGTGATGCATAATTATTTTATTTATACATTTATCATTTATTTACCAATTATAAATTATAATATTTAATTATTTCATATTTTTAACCTAAACATAATTTATGTATTATTTATTTCAACATTAATTACAATAAAATTTAAAACTTATTCTACACAATAACTTATGAACTATTTTTAAATACAGAAAAATAAGAAAAATAACTTGCCCTAATAGCAATTACTTACTTAAAAAACATACGTAATTTAAATTAGAAATATATTTTTTATTTATTCTTTATATTATTTACAAATATGTAATGATTTCTTAATACATTTTCTTAATTCTATTTACCTAGTTGCTACATGAATTACAACAAAAACTTATAATACCTATTTGATAATTCTTTTATTAATAGATTCATTATTTACCTACTTATTTACAAAATTGATATTAATACGTAAAACATTTATTTATCTATTTACAAATTTGTGATGCATAATTATTATTCTACAATAAGAAAGAAAATTATTTTATTTATACATTTATCATTTATTTACCAATTATAAATTATAATATTTAATTATTTCATCTTTCTAACCTAAACATACTTTATGTATTATTTATTTCAACATTACTTACAATAAAATTTAAAACTTATTCTACACAATAACTTATAAACTATTTTTAAATACAGAAAAATAAGAAAAATAACTTGCCATAACTAATACCAATTACTTACTTAATAATATCACTAATAATAGTCATCGCAGAGTTTCTTGGATATTTTGTTAATTAACGACATTGTCTCGTCCATAACATTGTCGACTGGTTCACTGACTACATACTGCGCACTTATCACTATCACCTCCTCATTGTCACTTGCAGGTTCTTGATTTTCACTGATGTCCAAAACTTTCACTTGTATAAGTCGTAAACCTTTTTTCTTTTCATTGTTTACGACGTACGATTGACACGCAGACTGCTCAGGTGATTTTCGTTTTTGGCACTCCCGTCTTGCTCTAGGCTTCTTATTGGCAGACCCGTGTGCTTCTGGGATATGCCAACTTAAACTCGGAGTCGGGAAACCTTGGCCGTATTGGGAGAAGACCATATCAGGCGAATCTGACATTATTGAAGATCTGAAACAAACAAAATAGCCATTAATATTATTTAATTGTATAACAAAAAAGGAAATAAAAGATACACAGAACAGAATATACTTACGAGTTATTTGCTTTGAACCGATGTGACCACTCCAACAAGTGACTGCGTAATGTAATGACATTGTTTATGATGGATGAATGTTCTAGTGTAACCAGAGCCTGTACAATATATTGCGAATCAATTTCATGTTGAATTCGACAAGTTTGAACCTGTATCCTTGTGGACAGCGCTTACCTCCTCACGAGCGCGAACACCTGATAAGTGTCGTATTTCTCAATGCCGCGCGCCGGCGCCGGGCGCACGCTTATTCATCAGGAATTGTATACATTTTTATAATAATACATAAGTATATTATTTTACTTAGTACTTGCTTTATTACTGCTAACCAATTTCAAGTTTCAACAAGTTGAAACATGCTTGTAATTGGACAGCACATTGAATGCAAGCAGAATGTCTGATCGGGTTGTCAATGGGTATAGAAATTAAACACATATTTGAATGGAATAGTACCTAAATTTTATTTGTATATACAAAGAAAACTTAATCCTAATTATGGATACAATTATCTTAAAATTAAGGATCAATAATAATTTGATTGGTAGTACATATCTAATATTTCTTAACATATATTTAGACAGTTACATTTTTACAATCAATAAAATACATGATATAGTAAAAGTGATTTAGTTAAATTATAATAGTGGATTACATTAACATAGTTGTATTACCCCAGGCCAAAGTAGAGACCTTATCAGCGCATAGCAACCGTTTATCGTCATTACTTGAAAGTGCTACTTTATTTACATCCTGGGTAAATATTTCATGTTTTATAGACCTAAATAGTACATTTTTTTTGCGAATGACATCGCAATTGTACAAAACATTTTTATAATCTAACATGTTTAAATTTGCTGTGACATTTTTTCTTGTGCCTTTTGCTTTTTTTATTGTTTTATTTAAAGTTTTAATACAATACAATTTTGAGCGCAGTCCTACGAACTCTTGGATAATTTTACCACCCATTTCATCCTTAAACAGACCTGGAATCTTCTTATTAATAATTGGCAGGTTAAATTCGTTGTTTAAATCGTAATTGCTTGTGTCAAAATATTTTAGAAAACGGACCTTGAAATCTTTATACACGTCATTACTCTGCACATCATAAACAAGACTATCTGTGTCAGTATAGCACAATTCAATTCGGTTACCATAAAAAGGTTTTATAATAGAATAGTGGAAATCATACATGTGAGTCTTAGATAATTCTAATACTGTAAACCCTATGTATATCGGTTTATTAAGAATAATACGCGAAGGTTTCATTTGAATTGCTACTAGATCATCAGAAAATATAGAGGCGGTATGAAAATATGGGCTGGCTATTAATTTTTCAGCACAAGTAGTCTTTTTTGTTTTATTGCTTAAGTCACACCACTTGTTTACTAACTTCACATCTATTCGATTTTCATTATTTTCTAACGTCTTTCCAAAAATACTATTGTTTAATAATTTGAAAAAATCTTGTTCAAACGTTGACTTTGCTGTTTGTCGTAACTGAGTATTAATATCAATATATTGCTTTAAAAAACAACTTTGCTTAAATGTAATAGCACGGTGAATTTTTCTCAATACTAAACCATGCTGCAAGCATTTTTTTAAATGTACATAGTGAATAACATAGTGATATTTATCATACAAATTGGGTATTAGTTTTCTGTTCTTACCACCCGGTGGTAAACATTTTTCTGGACAAAATGGAAAGTCATTGTGTTCAATGTGCAAATTCTTTGGATATATTAGATCTACTTCAAGAATGTAACCATTTTCCGCAGTATCACTGATGTCAGTTAAGTTTAATTTTAAAAGTTCTATTTCTTGTTTATTCATTAATCTAAAGTCAGAATAGGGTAGCGATTGACACATACTATAGCCGTATAAATTGTTACAGTCTAAATAAATGATAAACGAATCTGGATGGGATGGATCGTAGGTGTCTAAATATTTATTATTGGCTTTAATGTGCCTTTTGGAACACATACAAACACCACCACGAATACCTTTTTGTATCATTCTAAAAATTTCAACATCACTTATCAATTCTAATTGAACTCCGGTTTTTAAAAGCATTGCATCAAAAGATAAACTTGGTGCTGTTAGATAAAATGCGGGATCCAGATTATAGTGTCGTTTACAAGTTTTACGAAAATTTTCAAATACATCTGTTAGCAAAAGAACGTCGGTTTTAAGATATAAATCTGTATACATACCCATATTTTGGATATTAAATACAGACCAAACGGAGCAAGCATGTGCATAATCTTCGTCGGAAATGGGTTTATTACTCAAAGAGTTATAAAAGCATTTTTTAGAAGGCAAACACGTATCTTCATAACGTTCCCATTGACACATATAGTCGTATGGATATATGCCTTTACGGGTAAGTAGGTCAAATTCGTTTTGGTCAGGAAAATAAGATTTTAATTGTTGAAACTCTTGTTTTTTCATTGTACTGACCAACTTTTCTATGCTGGTTCCTAAAAACTTAAAAGAATCTACAAACCGGACCTGTATGCTTTCCTCGGAGGAAATCGGAATAAACTTTGTAAATGAAATATAGTTTTCTTTTGTTTTAGGTATTACTTTAATAGATCCAGGAGCTTCACCTAATTCTTTTATGAAAAGGTGACAATCATAACCAGATAAATTATGAAAAAACACAGGCAAAAATTTAGGTAATTTAAATTGTAAGTTACAATAGCTGTGAGCTGCACCGCGATATTTACCTGTTAAATGACAATGATCACGAACTCTATCACCGAATAAGAAGTGCTCGCAAATGTGACATGTTATCGCGTTTTCAAAGTCGCGAGCATTATCGTAGGTGTAAATCATAGGAACATATTTTTTTAAAATATTATGAATTTTTTGCGCATCTTTATAGATAGACTTTACAAAATTTGGTACACAATCCGAACCGCGATATGAAACGTAACGATTGTAGCGTTCATCTATCGCACACGTAATATGATAACCGTAAGCTACGGGCACGTGTCGCTGACGTGTAACAGTGCTCGCTTTAGTTGGATCAGGGTCACAAGATTCGTACCGTTCAAGCATTGTTTCAAAATCCGCGTATATAACAAATGGTACAATTTGCTTTCTATTATAATTTTTAAACTGTATAAAGGAACCCTTTGGAGGTAGTTCAGTGGCAATACCCCCACAACTATGCGAACTAAGATCATCATTTGAATTAAAAAACATTAAACAATTATCACAAAAGTAAAGTTTACCGTGGTGTTTTGATATTTGACTCTTAACAAGTCGTGGCAAGTCCTTAATTAAACAGTAATGTGACAAATCGCCCTTTTCTAAGTAGAGTAAATGAATTACCATTCCTTTCAAAGCTTTTGGTTTGTACAGCGGTCCCGTGACGATATTATTTTTTAAACCATAGATGTAAATACAAAAATTAGGGTTATTTAATTCGAACCGCGCAACATCTGACAAACTTAATGGAAATGATATGTCCTTTACATTTAACACGTTTCTAAAATCAGGATAAGATGATACTCTTTCAGGATGACTTTTAGCTGGATATAAAGCGGCAACTACTGACCATAAAAAACAATATTCATCGTTATTGCGTATATTAACGCATGCTTTTTTCGATTTTATAGCAGCAGGCAATTCGATAAAGCCTGAACCGCGCAAAGGTTGATATTTGTTGACATTGACTTCCAAATGAGAACTGTACAAGAACGTCCATCCACTATCACGGTCTTGAAATTCTTCTATCTTTTTTGCTAAAGTGTTTTTAACTTGAGACAATAATGGTGTAAATTCATAATTCTGATGCAATGTAAAATTTTTTGTGGAAAATGATTTCATCTCTTGACAATCATTTTTAACCATCAAAAACATAGCAAAATATTCGAAATTAACTTTTATACTAGTGTGATCTTTAAGGGACATATCAATTAAAGTTTTAATTTTGTCTTCAACAATATTTAAAAATGATTTTGGACAGTAATTCTCAGACGGATCGGCAATTCTATACGAAGCTATACGATTACGAAAAGCAGCATGTATTATTTCAACGCCTTCGCAAAAATACGAAATATTTTTGTTTTTATGATTAGTACTGCGTAGGTGACCTGTCCACTGACTGCGCTCAACGGATGTATTGCAAACAGTACAGAAAGGCATTTTTTGTGTATTATTAGGTCTAAGGTCCACGTAAAATAGAGCAAGTTTTAGATTAACAACACAAACAAAAGACACAAATTATAATTGTAACAAAGCTATGGTATCCCAAAGTCCCAAATATTTTTTACAGTTAACCTAAACCTATCCTAGCCTTAGAATAAACGGATAACAAAAATAATAGTTAATATATTATTTTATATTTATGTTGTCACTGTAGAACACGGGCTCCGAGTCTTGAAAAACTACATGAACCCGTCTCATAAATGTCTGCAGCGCGTCCCACTGCGGAGTTTCTTGGTTTAATTGAACTTTAAGTGCCACTAAGGCTTTTTTCCACCGTTCAAGTGGAGTCGTGGACGCTGCATCAGACTTATTATAAACTTTTACCTCCACGTAAAAGTCACCTTGTAGGTTCACCGCCCGCCGCAACTTCCCGTTAGCGACTCGGCTCACGAGAGAGGACGTGAGGTCCTCGCTGCCGGTTGCTGGTGCGCGATGCTCGCTATCCTCTAGGCCGAAGAGGTCCGAGCTATCATGTTGTTGATTTTTACTGTAAAAAAATAAAATAATAAAGTACCTTATCAAAAAAGAACCAATGGAATAAGATTATGAATCATTGGATTGTGTTCCTGGTTTTAAGTATAGAAATAAATCCACTACTAACGTATAACACTCTTATTGGAATAAAATACACAAATACCTAAAGACAAGAAATAATAGAAATTACCTTGATTTAGATTTAGATTCCGATTGCGAGGTGGAGGTACTCTCAGAAGCTTTACGCTTGTGAGATTTCTTTTTTGGCTGCACCTTTGCAACCTCAGGTGCGCGACGTGTATATTCAGATTCGGAGTCAGACCTGTAATCGAGTAGACAACAATTAATTTCAAATGAAAAAAGTCTGTAAATAAGATTAGAACAATTGAACGCTCGACTTATGAAACACAAGGACACTGAAATAACATAATTATTTTTTAAAATACTTACGTACATTTTATGGAAGTATGCGGTATTCGTAATTGACAATAAACTTAAGTGGAGCTTTTCACTAGAAGACGTTCGAGCGAATGTGAATTTTCATATAAATTAATCGAATTTAAGTAAAGAAAAATACAATCTCAGCAAATTTAACCTCATTACAAAATTAAACCTTAAATCAAAGCATTACAATTGTATTGCTAACTTATGTCAGTTACGTCCATTTACATCATAATATTGATTCCGTCAAAATGCAATTTTATCGTGAGAAATGAAATATAAAGCCAGCATTTGTCCGACACCGACAAAGGTGCCGTTAGTTACCTGGCTTAGGTATAGGATTACTACATTTACTACTATTTATTTAATTTCTGTATGTTTGTTTATTTAAAAAATAATAACAAGACATCATTAGGTATGCACAGTTGTAAAATAATAGATTTTTGAGACTAATGTGAAAAAAAAAATCTGGAGCAAATATTTGGTGATTACTTTATTAGGTATATTTATATAATTAAAATACTTAGGGTAATAACGAATGCTGAACGAATTTATTAATTTAATTATTAACTTATAGGAAAAGGGATTGCGATAGGGATTCGAAGCTGAAACCTAGAAATATACATAAGCCTATTTGCTACCAGGGCTATTCGCAATCCTATTTGCAGAGTCGAACTTAACCTGTACTTTGATCATATAGGGATGACGCCAGCGTCATCAATCAATAACTTGCATTCGAAATAATTTATGTGCAGAAAAGTTTTGAACGGATACGCGTACGAAAACTAGTTTATTACGTATGTTGCAGTCAAACTGCAAATATTAATCCATCAACTATAATAGAAATATAAGTATAAGTAGTATATTAATAAAGTCATAAAGTAGAAGTTATATTGAAATCTTACAGTTTTGATAATATAAATAGTATTTTTAAACAATCCCTAGACAATAAAAATACTCATTAAAAATATTTTTATATTTATTTATTGTAACTACAAAGTCATAAAGGTCATAATTATTACAATAAAGTAATTTCCAAGATGAGTGTGCCGTACCGAAAATGAAGTAAGTACCTATTTTATATGAACATAGAAAGTCCTGTATAAGACAAATTTAAACAATGTTTGCAACAAGCGCAGTGCTTATCTTGCATATTATACAAAGGTTCCCATGGAAATTACACACACACACATACCTTACATACAACAAAATATACGCAGCAAATTATTGCTACTTGCAATTTTGCAGTTTCACAGACTGTAAAGGCTCATTTACACCCACTCGTAATAGTTGTCTGATACGGTCGATTCCGACGCCGGCGCGCGGCGTCAGGTATTTCATGAAAGAATACAATGTGGCGAAACTGACCGGACTTACACACACCGGACGGTAAATATTAGTGTAAATGCGCCTTAACTTTTTAGCCTTAGCTTTTAATTAGCGCGACGTGCGGTTGGTTAGCAATCAGACATCAGTAGAAGACGTAACGTGTTCATTAACGTGTAAGTAGTGTCGTCTGGGTGAATATATTAAATTAAAATTTCGGATGTCCTCGGTACCAATCTGGTTGCATAATCTGAGTGCGCGTTGAACCTTTGTGGTAAGGCGCTATCTCTAACTTTGTGGAGGCATAGTGACAATCTGTCCCAAATTTTAGTTTAATGCATACGGTAGCCTAAAATTCAGATGTCCTCGGTACCAATCTGGTCGCATAACCTGAGTGCGCGTTGAACCTCTGTGGTAAGGCGCTATCTCTAACTTTGTGGAGAGACTAGTGACAATCTGTCCTGAAGTTTAGGTCATCGGTTCAGACAGCCGACGCATTTACTTGTTTAATAAACGTGTAAATTTTCATCTATATGAAACGAAATTAAATTAAAATTTCGGATGTCCTCGGTACCAATCTGGTTGCATAATCTGAGTGCGCGTTGAACCTTTGTGGTAAGGCGCTATCTCTAACTTTGTAGAGGCATAGTGACAATCTGTCCCAAGTTTTAGTTTAATATATACGATATTCTAAATTTCAGATGCCCTCGGTACCAATCTGGTCGCATAAACTGAGTGTGCGTTGAACCTTTGTGGTAATGCGCTATCTCTAACTTTGCGGAGAGGCATGAGACAATCTGTCCTGAAGTTTAGCTTACCACGTTTCATGTAGATTAAAATTAGGAATAAATTCAGTAGTGGTGAAATGTGTAGTGAAACTATGAAAGAATGACAGTAAAGTAGTGTAGTGAAACAAAGTTTAAACCGTAGATCTGCTTTTGTTAATCGAGGTAAGTGGTTGATATGAAGAGCTAGTTATAGTAGGATGTTATTGGGCATTCTAACACACCGAGAGTGACGAAGGCGAACGGAGTGAGCCGTAGGAACGGCAGGTGGGGTAGAATGCCCAATAATATCCTACTACTAACATTGCAAATACCTTCACCTAGAAAAAATTGCATGCGCAACTATTCTAAACTTAACATGACTACTCTAGAAAATGACATACGAGCAATTAATTTCGACCCAGTTTATAATAATTCGAGTGACCCAAATATTTCGTTACAATTTTTCATTGATTTGTTACAAAATGCGATTAAGAAAAACACTATAACAAAAGTAATACCTAGTAAGTACAATAACATTAAACCATGGATTACCCCCGGACTTGTTCGCTGTATCAGACATAGAGACAGACTACACCAAAAATCGAAACTTTCCCCTAACAATGAAATATTATCAGTCACTTATAAGCGATATAGAAATTTCTGCAACAATCTGTTGAAAAAACTAAAAAAACAATATGACAAAGATCAACTACACAAGGCAGGCAAAAACAATAAGCTTATCTGGAAATATATTAAATGTAACACATTTGGAACTAAAAACTCAGAACCTCCGCTCGAACTTTTAAAAACCGAATTTCACCCATCCGCAGCGACAAATAAAGCTAACAATTTCTTTATTAATGTTGGGAAAAATCTGGCTGAAAAAAACCTATCGCTCAGAATGTCTTCTATTCAAAGTCCATCTATGCCTCATACTACACTAAACTCCTTTGTACTAGATACGGATGTGAGTGAAGTGATAAATATAATTGATGGGTTAAAGGACGTCTGCGCCGTCGGTTGGGATGACATTTCTACTGTACTTAAAAGACTTAAATACCTAATTGCCCCTCCACTAACTCACATTTTTCAGATATGTTTAACCCAAGGAATATTTCCAAAATCGCTTAAAAAAGCAGTAGTCACCCCTGTTTTCAAGTCCGGAGACAAAACCTATGTTACTAACTATAGACCTATTTCAGTACTAACGGGACTCTCAAAGATTTTGGAAAGAATCATTAACTCGGATGACTTGGATATTGAGAGGGAACGCAGGGCATTGGCAGTGAGATGTAATATGCTGGCGCGCAGGTTTGCGAGGTGTACAAATGATGTTAAAATTACTCTGTTTAAGGCGTACTGCCAGACAATGTACACCTGCAGCCTGTGGGTCCGCTATACGCAGAAGGCTTTCAATGCCCTGCGGGTCCTCTACAATAATGGGTTTAGAATGCTGATGGGGTTGCCGCGATACTGTAGTGCGTCGGGGATGTTTGCGGAGGCCAACACTGACTGCTGCAGGGCTATTGTGCGCAAGAGAGTGGCCTCCCTGATGTGTCGTGTGCGGGGCAGCCCCAATGGCCTTCTAAACACCATAATAGAGAAGGTGGACTGTCCGATTGTGAGGCACTGGAATAAGGTGCATAGTTCTGGTGCTGTCTTATTTAATATCAAGTAGGTAAATTAATTCAATTAAAATTCAATTAAATTATAGATAAATAAATAAATTAATTAATAAGTAGTTTGTAAGGTATATACATGGTTTTTAAGCCGTACTGATATTTTTATAATTTTTAATTTTTATGATTTTATATGTTTTATTTTTATATGGAATTGAGTTTTAGCAATAATTTCTGTGTTTGTATTTGTATTTATCTGTCGTTATTTTATATGGGTCTTGGACCTGAAATAAATGATTATTATTATTATTATTATTATTAACAACAGACTAATAAAATATCTTGAAAATAACAAATTGCTGTCAGATCAACAATTTGGTTTTAGGCCTAAAAGATCAACAAGCCAAGCGGTACACAAATTGACAAATTTTGTCAGTCAAAATCTCGATAATGGCATGCATACCATTGGGATCTTTTTAGACCTTGCCAAGGCTTTTGACACTATTTCTTGTCCTCTTCTAATAATTAAACTGCAAAAAATTGGGATAAGAGGAGCACAGTTAAAATTGATAGCTGATTATCTTAACGACCGTTATCAGTCTCTTAAAATCGGTCAGTACACGAGCTCTGAACTTAAAAATAGTAATTATGGAATCCCACAAGGCAGCATATTGGGGCCCACATTATTTTTAATATATATAAATGACCTTTGTCGCTTACAACTTAAAAATGGTTTAATTATGTCATATGCGGATGACACAGCTTTACTGTTCGCAGGTAAATCAAGAGCTGAGGTCTATAAACTTGCCCAGAATGGCTTTGATACTGTGTGTAATTGGCTACATAACAATCTATTAACGTTAAATTCAGATAAAACTAAGTATATCCTATTTTCAATGAGAAATACTAACACGGCGATTACTAACCAAAACATTCACGCGCACAATTGTAATACAAACGATGACACAGCATGCACTTGTCCCACTTTAACTAAAGCTGACCACATCAAATACCTAGGCGTCACGATTGACACTAACCTAAACTTCCGTAAGTTAAACACATCGACTTATTATGCACTAGAGTGCGTAAGTTAATATATATTTTTAAGAATTTACGGGACATAGCCGACTTCAAATTAGTTAAACAGGTTTACTTGGCTTTGTGTCAATCTATTCTTACATACTGCATAACTTCTTGGGGTGGTGCCGCAAAATCAACTTTAATAATACTAGAGCGTGCCCAAAGAGCAATTCTAAAAGTCGCCACCCGTCGCCCATTCAGATTTCCCACACACCAGCTTTATTTGGCATGCAAGGTGCTAACAGTTCGACAACTTTTTGTTCTAAATATAGTTTTACTGCAACACACTGAACTAGATTTTAATCCTGTACCTTCAGACAAGAGAAGAAAGGATCTGGTCTGCATGAACCCTCAGACTAAACATGCTTTCTCAAAAAGATTTTATTTATTTCTAGGACCTTTCTTATATAATAAATTAAACAAATTGCTTAAGATGTATAATGTAAGTTATAACAGGTGTAATATAATGTTATTTGATTATTTAGCAAAACTAAATTACTCGGACACGGAAAAGCTACTAGAGGTGCTGAACTAAAGTAGCTGACTTTACTGTAATTTCGTACCTAACCTAATATTATTTTGTAATAGTTTTAGTTATTGATATTAAAATATCCCATAAGCCAAACTTATAATAAGGTTACGCAAAATATTGTATAACTTAGATATTGTACATATACCTATTATGTTTACTAGTTTACTTAATTTAATGACTGTACTATTTACCAAGTACTTTCGTAGAGAGATAGCCTGAAACACAGGTTTAAATAAACCTAGATCAGGCAACGCACTACATTACATTTGTAGCTCTATTTTTGACTGTATCTCATATTTGTCATACCATAGTTTATATCCAGATTTCTATAATTCTTTAGGTTAGGTTAGGTTAGGTTAGGTTGGGGTGCAGGTTGAAGAGCCTCCTCGTGGCGCACCCTGGGCAACGGCGGCCCCCACTGCCCACCGGCTTTTGGTGGACAGTTGGGGTCGACGGCTAATCTTCAACAAACGGGGAAGGGTCATGGTTCCAATCACCGATCATCTCTTGTTGGTCGGTGAAGGGAACCTGGCTAGGGGCGGGACGGCCAGTCCGTCGATGTCCACCTTGCGTCCACTGTCCTCTCTGCTTCCAGAGGGTCGGTCTAGTGGGCGCAAGGCGGAAGGTGGGAGAGGAAGAAAACCTCTTTAAAAAATCACCCCAATCCCAAGGTCTAGCGTGCCGAGGGGATGAATGGCCGGAGGGTTTCCGGTCACTAGCGCAGGGGGGGAAAAGGGGAAAGGGACCACACCCTTCAAAGGAAAACAAAATGGAAAAAAAGTCTGATGCGGAACACAAACTCCAGGCGGGTACCCTTCGGGGAGAATCCCGCCCCTCTAACGAGGGCAGCCCCATCGTATCTGGGGGGGGCACCCACAGACTCAACGCCGACATCACCGGCGAGCGACAAAAGGTCCTTCAGGAGAACCTGAAGGACCTGCGCGTTGTGATGACGCCGATTGCCGTCACTGGCAACAAGAGCCGAGGAGGCTCCAGCGGAGGCAGCTCGAGATCTGGGTCGAGATCCAGATCCAGATCTCGAAAGCGAAGTCTCTCCTCCAGTGAGGAGAACTTGGCGGCTGCCAAGGTGCCAACAACGGCACGAGGTAGGGGTCGCACGGTGGTGGGCGGAGGCCCCACCCGTGACAGTCGGGGTCGCTTCTTGCGGCCCGACACTCCGTCTCCAATGGAGCGGATGGAGGGCGCGGAGAGCGACCCAGGGGCCCCGTTGACGGATCTCAGCGGGGGCTCCACTTCGTCTCTGCTCGGGACCAACCGGGCGGAGGCGAGCGCGGCAAAGCGGGCGCAACAAAGGGCTGTCGTGGCTGACGAGGTCAGCGAGTTGGCCCGACAGGCCCGTGAGCGACGCTCTGCCCGGATGGCCGGGGAGAGCACAACGGCGGTGGCGCTCAGTCGCCAAGTTTTGGACGGCGTGGACATCGTCCAGAGGGTTGCCACCAAATCTGGCAACCTGAAGGGCACGTACACGCGCGCCCTGAAGGAGGCGGCTGACGGGATTAAGGAGGCGGTTGAGGTCCTCCTTAATCAAACCAGCTCGGAGGAGACGGCGAAGTTGTGGGAGGAGAATGGCCGTCTCCGATCCGAGCTAGAGGACCTCAAGCGGCAGTTCGCCGCCGCCCAGAGGGCAGCCCCCATCGCCGCTGGCGCCTCTCGCGTCACGGCTCCTCGGCCGGCCCCAACGCCGGCCCCGCCGTCGACCTCTGCACTGGCAGACGCAGAGGTCGAGAAGATCGCCCGCATCTGCATGATGCAGTGCGGGCAGATGGTCGGAGCGCGACTGGAGGCGCTCGAGTCCAGGCTCCTCCCGGCCGAGAACCTGCGCCCTCCGCTTGCTGCGGATAGACGGAGGAAGGAGGGGCCTGCCAATCCGCCACCAGTCACGGCGAAGAAGGCGGGAAAAACCGCGGGCGCGTCCACGCCCGCCACCCAGACGGCGACAGCTCCGGCGACCGCGCCCGGGCCTTTAACTGAGGCCTGGACGACGGTCGTCAAGAGGGGCCGCAAGAAAAAGGCGGCACCGCCGGCACCGGCAGCCGCTAAGGCACCGGCACCAACAGCAGCACCGGCGCCCAAGAAGCCAAAAGGACCGCCTAAGGTCAGAGCCCCACGCTCCGCGGCAGTGGTAATTACGCTGCTGCCCGGAGCCGTCGAACGGGGCGTCACCTACAAGGCGGTCCTCACCGAGGCGAAGGCCAAGGTCGCGTTCCCCGACCTTGGCACACCGACCGGCTTCAGGCTGAAGCCGGCGATGACGGGGGCGCGACTGCTGGAGGTGTCCGGTGCCTCTAGCGGCGAAAAGGCGGACATACTGGCCGCCAAGCTGAGGGAGGTCCTCAACCCAGAGGACGTTCGGGTGTCCAGGCCCATCAAGACAGCGGAGTTGCGTGTCGACGGCCTGGACGACTCGACCACTGAGGCCGAGGTCGTGGCGGCCATCGCCCGTGCCAGTGGGTGTCCGCCGGACCAAGTGCGGACGGGCGACATCCGCGCCGACGCTTCCGGGCTCGGCGCGATTTGGGTGCGGTGTCCGGTGGCGGCGGCGAACAAAGTCGCCGAGAGTGGGCGATTGTTGGTGGGGTGGGTTGCGGCCAGAGTGAGGCTGATGCAACCCAGGGCTTTGCGGTGTTTCCGCTGCCTGGACGTAGGGCATGTCCGGGCGCGGTGCACCTGCGAGACGGACCGCAGCGACCTATGTTTCCGCTGCGGCCAGCCCGGCCACAAGGCGGCCCAGTGTTCCGCGGCGCCAAACTGCAGCCTCTGTACAGCTGCAGGGAGGCCCGCTGGGCACCGAGCGGGTGGTAAGTCCTGTGGCGGCCCCGCCAACAGGCAGAGAAGAAGGGGTGCCAAGGCTGCGGGGGGCTCTTTACCCCCCCCTCAGTCTGGCAGCCCCTCGGTCGACTCCCGGCCTAGGATAGGTGTCGTGGAGGGAATGGACTGCGTATAAATGGCGCTGTTCCATTTCCTCCAGGGCAATATCAACCACTCTGCCAGAGCTCAGGATCTTTTGCTCCAAAGCATGGCAGAGTGGTCGATCCACGTGGCGGTGGTCGCCGAGCCGTATTTCGTCCCCCCCCGCGACAACTGGGTGGGTGACCTCGACGGCTTGGTGGCCATCATCGGCGGGGCTCTCGTCAGCCCGTCCCGGGGACACGGCTGGATAGCCGCCCTCGCGGACGGCGTTGGCGTGATTGGTGCGTACTTTTCGCCCAACAAGAGCCTCGCCGACTTCGAGAATTTCCTTGTCGAGTTGGGTGCCGTCGTAGGCCGACTCCACCCTCGTCCTGTGCTGTTGCTGGGGGATCTCAACGCCAAGTCATCGGCGTGGGGATCCTCTGTGACCGATGCTAGAGGCGAGGCGCTGGAGGAGTGGCTGGTTACGACTGGCTTGGTCGTCCTGAACCGGGGTTCGGTTCACACGTGCGTGCGGCAGCGGGGCGGCTCTATAGTGGACGTCTCGTTCGCTAGCCCTGCTGTCGCGGGCCGTGTCCGCGACTGGCGTGTCGCCGTGGAGGTGGAGACGTTGTCGGATCACCGATACATCCGCTTCGACGTCTCCGCCCAAACCGCCAGCGGCCGCAGTCCAGCGGCCCCGCGAATGGACGGCCCGCGCTGGGCGCGTAAGCGCATCGACAGGGAACTTCTCGAGGAGGCCGCTATTGTCCAGGCCTGGATCCGGGAGTCGACGACGAATGGACCCGTCGACGTCGAACAAGAGGCGCTGTGGTTCCGCGGGGCGATGACGCACATTAGCGACGCGTCCATGCCCCGGGTCCACACGCTGTCAGCAAGGCGCCAGGTGTACTGGTGGTCCGCCGAGATCGCACGGCTGCGTATAGCGTGCGTCGCGGCGAGGCGCCCGTACACCCATTACCGAAGACGACGTCGTCGGGTCCCTGACGAAGAAGCCGCGCTGTATGAGGTGTACCGCGCGGCTAAGCAGGCTCTGTGGCTGGCCATCGGCGATGCGAGATCGCGAGCCAGGGGGGAGATGCTGGAGACTCTCGACGGAGATCCGTGGGGGCGCCCCTATCGTGCGGTTCGAGGGAAACTGAGAGCCGCCGCGCCCCCACTCACCGAGAGCCTCCAGCCCGAGCTGTTGGAGGAGGTCGTCGCAGCCCTCTTCCCGGCGAGAGCGGAGCACACTCCGCCGCCGATGGCTATGCCCACGGCCGCAGAGCCTCCGGAGGAGGAACACGCCATCGACGTCCCAGAGGTGACACAGGCAGAGATGAGGGCAGCCGTGATGCGGCTCCGGGCCAAGAATGTGGCTCCGGGGCCGGACGGCATCCACGGCATCGCGCTGGCCCTCGCTCTGAAGGAGCTAGAGCCCCAGCTGAGAGGACTCTTCACCGCGTGTCTTGAGCAGGGCCGGTTTCCAACATTGTGGAAGACTGGCCGTCTAGTCCTGCTCAAGAAGGCGGGGCGCCCTGCGGACTCACCGTCCGCGTACCGGCCCATAGTGCTGCTCGACGAGGTGGGCAAGATGTTTGAGCGAATCATCGCAGCCCGCCTCGTCGGCCACTTGTGCGAAGAAGGGCCGGATCTGGATGAGTGCCAATTTGGTTTCAGGCACGGGCGCTCCACCATTCACGCGATCTCGCGGGTGAGAGTCCTGGCGGAGGAAACGGTGTCTCGGGGTGGGGTGGTGATGGCGGTGTCGTTAGACATTTCCAACGCCTTCAACACCCTGCCCTGGAGTTGTATCAGAGAGGCACTGCTCTATCATCGAGTGCCTCTCTACCTCCGTCGCATCGTTGGGGCTTATTTGTCGGAGCGGTGTGTCACCTACGTGGGACGTGATGGCGGTCACCAGCACCCCATGTCGTGCGGTGTTCCGCAGGGATCGGTCGTCGGACCGCTCCTGTGGAACATCGGCTACGACTGGGTGCTGAGGGGTGAGCTCCAGCCGGGCGTGCAGCTGACGTGTTACGCTGACGACACGTTAGTCACGGCCCGGGGGAGCTCGCACAGGGAAGCAGCGTTGCTGGCGACGGCGGCGGTCTCACAAGTTGTGAGCCGCATTCGGCGCCTCGGCCTGGAGGTGGCCCTCAGCAAGTCGGAGGCCATGGTGTTCCATGGTCCCCGACGGGCGCCGCCGCCGGGATCACACATTGTGGTCGGGGGGGTCCGCATCGCTGTCGAGCCTACCATGAAGTACCTAGGATTGGTGCTCGACAGCCGGTGGGACTTTGGCCCCCACTTCCGGCGGCTTGCGCCCAAGTTGCTGGGCGCGGCCGGGGCGCTCTCAACGCTGCTTCCCAATCTGGGGGGCCCGAGCGCCACTTGCAGGCGGCTCTACGTGGGGATCGTGCGATCGATGGCCCTCTACGGGGCACCGATCTGGGCGGCTGACCTGACGGCCGGGAGTATCTCTGTCTTGCGAAAGCCACAGAGAGCTATGGCCGTCAGAGTCATAAGGGGATATCGCACGATCTCCTACGAGGCGGCATGCGCACTGGCCGGATCCCCGCCCTGGGACCTGGAGGCGAGGGTCCTCGCGTCACTGTTCCGGTGGCGCGAGGAAATGCGGGCGCGGGGCGAACGACCGATGCAGCAACAACTGGAGCTGCGTCGGTCACAGCTCCACGAGGTCCTGGTGGCGGACTGGCGGGACAGGCTCTCACGCCCTACCGCCGGCCTCAACACCATCGAGGCGATCCGACCAGTGCTCAGCGAGTGGCTCGGAAGACGGCACGGCTCCCTGACTTTTCGGGCGACACAGGTTCTCTCGGGGCATGGTTGCTTCGGGAAGTTCCTGTGTCGCATAACCAGGGAGCCAGACGCTCGGTGTCACCACTGCGTCGACTGTCGGGAGGACACGGCACGGCATACGCTGGCAGAATGTGCCGCATGGCTGGAGCCGCGCCGTGCCCTCATCTCTGAAGTAGGCAGTGACCTGTCGCTGCCGGCCGTAGTGAACGCCATGGTCGGCAGTGAACAGGCCTGGGACGCGGTGGTATCCTTCTGCGAGCAAGTCATTTCGCAGAAGGAGGCTGCGGAGCGGGAGCGGGAGATCACCTCCCTCAACCCGGCCCGCAGCAGGCGCACCGGGCGTCGGAGGAGGGCAGACAATGCCCTCTTCCAGCCCCCCTAAATGGGTCCAGGGGCGACGGACGCGGGGCTAGTCTGTCGCCCCCCACAACAACATCTGGGCCCGAGGCGGCGGCGCGTAGTGTTCCACGCGCGCCCCTCCAAGACGGTACGAGGGGAGTGTCGTACACCTCACTCCCGCTCGGCCGAGACGAGGCCCGCTGCGGCGGGCCGGCACCACGGGGGTTGCGGAAGAATTCTTTTTGATTCCCGCGACCCCCGGCGAAGGTGTGAGAGGGAACACCCGGGGTGGTTTTTAGTCAGTAAGAGTCTGACAGACCCCTCCGCCCTCCCCGGGGCGGGGGACATCCATGAGGATTTTCCCCCCGGATCAAAAAAAAAAAAAAAAAAAAAAAAAAAAAGGTTAGGTTAGGTTAGGTTAGGTTAGGTTGGGGTGCAGGTTGAAGAGCCTCCTCGTGGCGCACCCTGGGCAACGGCGGCCCCCACTGCCCACCGGCTTTTGGTGGACAGTTGGGGTCGACGGCTAATCTTCAACAAACGGGGAAGGGTCATGGTTCCAATCACCGATCATCTCTTGTTGGTCGGTGAAGGGAACCTGGCTAGGGGCGGGACGGCCAGTCCGTCGATGTCCACCTTGCGTCCACTGTCCTCTCTGCTTCCAGAGGGTCGGTCTAGTGGGCGCAAGGCGGAAGGTGGGAGAGGAAGAAAACCTCTTTAAAAAATCACCCCAATCCCAAGGTCTAGCGTGCCGAGGGGATGAATGGCCGGAGGGTTTCCGGTCACTAGCGCAGGGGGGGAAAAGGGAAAGGGACCACACCCTTCAAAGGAACAAAGAAAAATGAAAAAGTCACTTGTGGAAACTAGTCTCCAGGCGGGTCCCCTTCGGGGGGAATCCCGCCCCTCTAACGAGGGCAGCCCCAGCGTATCTGGAGGGGGCAACAAAGGACTTACCGCCGACATCACCGGCGAGCGAGAAAAGGTCCTTCAGGAGAACCTGAAGGACCTGCGCGTAGTGATGACGCCGATTGCCATCACTGGCAACAAGAGCCGAGGAGGCTCCAGCGGAGGCAGCTCGAGATCTGGGTCGAGATCCAGATCCAGATCTCGAAAGCGGAGTCTCTCCTCTAGCGAGGAGAACTTGGCGGCTGCCAAGGTGCCGACGACGGCACGGGGTAGGGGTCGCGCGGTGGCGAGAGGAGTCACCACCCGTGACAGTCGGGGTCGCTTCTTGCGGCCTGACACTCCGTCTCCAATGGAGCGGATGGAGGGCGCAGAGAGCGACCCAGGGGCCCCGCTGACGGATCTCAGCGGGGGCTCCACTACGTCTCTGCTCGGGACCAACCGGGCGGAGGCGAGTGCAGCGAAGCGGGCGCAACAAAGGGCTGTCGTGGCTGACGAGGTCAGCGAGTTGGCCCGACAGGCCCGAGAGCGGCGCGCCGCTCGGGTGGCTGAGGGGAGTGCGTCGGCGTTGGCCTTCAGTCGCCAGGCGCTGGACGCCGTGGACGTTGTCGTGAGGGTTGCCACCAAATCTGGCAACCTGAAGGGCACGTACACGCGCGCCCTAAAAGAGGCGGCGGAAGGCATCAAGGAGGCGGTTGAGGTCCTCCTCGATCATACCAGCTCGGAGGAGACGGCGAAGTTGTGGGAGGAGAATGGCCGTCTCCGATCCGAGCTCGAGGACCTCAAGCGGCAACTTGCCGCCCAGAGGTCGGCTCCTGCCACTGCCGGCGCCTCTCGCGCCTCGGCTACTCTGCCGGCCCCATTGCCGGCCCCGCCGTCGACCTCCGCACTGGCAGATGCGGAGGTCGAGAAGATCGCCCGCATCTGCATGATGCAGTGCGGGAAGATGGTAGGTGCGCGGCTGGAAGCCCTCGAATCGAGGCTCCTTCCGGCCGAAACCCTCCGCCCTCCGCTCGCTGCGGACAGGCGGAGGAAGGAGGGGCCCGCCAACCCGCCACCAGTTACGGCGAGGAAGGCGGGAAAAACTGCGGGCGCGCCCACGCCCGCCACCCAGACGGCGGCACCTGCGGCGGCCGCGCCCGGGCCTTTAACAGAGGCCTGGACGACGGTCGTCAAGAGGGGCCGCAAGAAAAAGGCGGCACCGCCGGCACCGGCAGCCGCTAAGGCACCGGCACCAACCAAGGCGCCCAAGAAGCCAAAAGGACCGCCTAAGGTCAGAGCCCCACGCTCCGCGGCAGTTGTAATTACGCTGCTGCCCGGAGCCGTCGAACGGGGCGTCACGTATAAGGCGGTCCTAACCGAGGCGAAGGCCAAGGTCGCATTTCCCGACCTTGGCACACCGACCGGCTTCAGGATGAAGCCGGCGATGACGGGGGCGCGGTTGTTGGAGGTCTCAGGTGCCTCTAGCGGCGAAAAGGCGGACATCCTGGCAGCCAAGCTAAGGGAGGTCCTCAACCCGGAGGACGTCCGGGTGTCCAGGCCAATCAAGACAGCGGAGCTGCGTGTCGACGGCCTGGACGACTCCACGACCCCAGCTGAGGTTGTGGCGGCCATAGCCCGTGCCGGTGGATGTCCGCCTGACAACGTCCGGACGGGTGACATCCGCGCCGACGCTTCCGGGCTCGGCGCGATTTGGGTGCGGTGCCCGGTGGCGGCGGCGAATAAAGTCGCCGAGAGTGGGCGATTGTTGGTGGGGTGGGTTGCGGCCAGAGTTAGGCTGATGCAACCCAGGGCTTTGCGGTGTTTCCGTTGCCTGGACGTAGGGCATGTCCGGGCGCGGTGCACCTGCGAGACGGACCGCAGCGACCTCTGTTTCCGCTGCGGCCAGCCCGGCCACAAGGCGGCCCAGTGCTCCGCGGCGCCAAACTGCAGCCTCTGTACAGCTGCAGGGAGGCCCGCTGGGCACCGAGCAGGTGGTAAGTCCTGTGGCGGCCCCGCCAACAGGAAGAGAAGAAGGGGTGCCAAGGCTGCGGGGGGCTCTTTACCCCCCCCTCAGTCTAGCAGCCCCTCGGTCGACTCCCGGCCTAGGATAGGTGTCGTGGAGGGAATGGACTGCGTATAAATGGCGCTGTTCCATTTCCTCCAGGGCAATATCAACCACGCTGCCAGAGCTCAGGATCTTTTGCTCCAGAGCATGGCAGAGTGGTCGATCCACGTGGCGGTGGTCGCCGAGCCGTATTTCGTCCCCCCCCGCGACAACTGGGTGGGTGACCTCGACGGCTTGGTGGCCATCATCGGCGGGGCTCTCGTCAGCCCGTCCCGGGGACACGGCTGGATAGCCGCCCTCGCGGACGGCGTTGGCGTGGTTGGTGCGTACTTTTCGCCCAACAAGAGCCTCGCCGACTTCGAGAATTTCCTTGTCGAGTTGGGTGCCGTCGTAGACCGACTCCACCCTCGTCCTGTGCTGTTGCTGGGGGATCTCAACGCCAAGTCATCGGCGTGGGGATCCCCTGTGACCGATGCCAGAGGCGAGGCGCTGGAGGAGTGGTTGGTTACGACTGGCTTGGTCGTCCTGAACCGGGGGTCGGTTCACACGTGCGTGCGGCAGCGGGGTGGCTCTATAGTGGACGTCTCGTTCGCTAGCCCTGCTGTCGCGTGCCGTGTGCGCGACTGGCGTGTCGTCGTGGAGGTGGAGACGTTGTCGGATCACAGATACATCCGCTTCGACGTCTCCGCCCACACCGCCAGCGGCCGCAGTCCAGCGGCCCCGCGAATGGACGGCCCGCGCTGGGCGCGTAAGCGCATCGACAGGGAACTTCTCGAGGAGGCCGCTATTGTCCAGGCCTGGATCCGGGAGTCGACGACGAACGGACCCGTCGACGTCGAACAAGAGGCGCTGTGGTTCCGCGGGGCGATGACGCACATTAGCGACGCGTCCATGCCCCGGGTCCACACGCTGTCAGCAAGGCGCCAGGTGTACTGGTGGTCCGCCGAGATCGCACGGCTGCGTATAGCGTGCGTCGCGGCGAGGCGCCCGTACACCCATTACCGAAGACGACGTCGTCGGGTCCCTGACGAAGAAGCCGCGCTGTATGAGGTGTACCGCGCGGCTAAGCAGGCTCTGTGGCTGGCCATCGGCGATGCGAGATCGCGAGCCAGGGGGGAGATGCTGGAGACTCTCGACGGAGATCCGTGGGGGCGCCCCTATCGTGCGGTTCGAGGGAAACTGAGAGCCGCCGCGCCCCCACTCACCGAGAGCCTCCAGCCCGAGCTGTTGGAGGAGGTCGTTGCAGCCCTCTTCCCGGCGAGAGCGGAGCACACTCCGCCGCCGATGGCTATGCCCACAGCCGCAGAGCCTCCGGAGGAGGAACACGCCATCGACGTCCCAGAGGTGACACAGGCAGAGATGAGGGCAGCCGTGATGCGGCTCCGGGCCAAGAATGTGGCTCCGGGGCCGGACGGCATCCACGGCATCGCGCTGGCCCTCGCTCTGAAGGAGCTAGAGCCCCAGCTGAGAGGACTCTTCACCGCGTGTCTTGAGCAGGGCCGGTTTCCAACATTGTGGAAGACCGGCCGTCTAGTCCTGCTCAAGAAGGCGGGGCGCCCTGCGGACTCGCCGTCCGCGTACCGGCCCATAGTGCTGCTCGACGAGGTGGGCAAGATGTTTGAGCGTATTATCGCAGCCCGCCTCGTCAGCCACTTGTGCGAAGAAGGGCCGGACCTAGACGACTGCCAATTTGGATTTAGGCAAGGGCGCTCCACCATCCACGCAATTTCGCGGGTGAGAGTCCTGGCGGAGGAAACGGTGTCTCGGGGTGGGGTGGTGATGGCGGTGTCGTTAGACATTTCCAACGCCTTCAACACCCTGCCCTGGAGTTGTATCAGAGAGGCACTGCGCTTTCATCAAGTGCCTCTCTACCTCCGTCGCATCGTTGGGGCTTATCTGTCGGAGAGGTGTGTCACCTACGTGGGACGTGATGGCGGTTACCAGCACCCCATGTCGTGCGGTGTTCCGCAGGGATCGGTCGTCGGACCGCTCCTGTGGAACATCGGCTACGACTGGGTGCTGAGGGGTGAGCTCCAGCCGGGCGTGCAGCTGACGTGTTACGCTGACGACACGTTGGTCACGGCCCGGGGGAGCTCGCACAGGGAAGCAGCGTTGCTGGCGACGGCGGCGGTCTCACAAGTTGTGGGCCGCATTCGGCGCCTCGGCCTGGAGGTGGCCCTCAACAAGTCGGAGGCCATGGTGTTCCATGGTCCCCGACGGGCGCCGCCGCCGGGATCACACATTGTGGTCGGGGGGGTCCGCATCGCTGTCGAGCCTACCATGAAGTACCTAGGATTGGTGCTCGACAGCCGGTGGGACTTTGGCCCCCACTTCCGGCGGCTTGCGCCCAAGTTGTTGGGCGCGGCCGGGGCGCTCTCAACGCTGCTTCCCAATCTGGGGGGCCCGAGCGCCGCCTGTAGGCGGCTCTACGTGGGGATCGTGCGATCGATGGCCCTGTATGGGGCACCGATCTGGGCGGCTGACCTGACGGCCGGGAGCATCTCTGTCTTGCGTAAGCCACAGAGAGCTATGGCCGTCAGAGTCATTAGGGGATATCGCACGATCTCTTACGAGGCGGCTTGTGCACTGGCCGGATCCCCGCCCTGGGACCTGGAGGCGAGGGTCCTCGCGTCACTGTTCCGGTGGCGCGAGGAAATGCGGGCGCGGGGCGAACGACCGATGCAGCAACAATTGGAGCTGCGTCGGTCTCAGCTCCACGAGGTCCTGGTGGCGGACTGGCGGGACAGGCTCTCACGCCCTACCGCCGGCCTCAACACCATCGAGGCGATCCGACCAGTGCTCAGCGAGTGGCTCGGAAGACGGCACGGCTCCCTGACTTTTCGGGCGACACAGGTTCTCTCGGGGCATGGTTGCTTCGGGAAGTTCCTGTGTCGCATAACCAGGGAGCCAGACGCTCGGTGTCACCACTGCGTCGACTGTCGGGAGGACACGGCACGGCATACGCTGGCAGAATGTGCCGCATGGCTGGAGCCGCGCCGTGCCCTCATCTCTGAAGTAGGCAGTGACCTGTCGCTGCCGGCCGTAGTGAACGCCATGGTCGGCAGTGAACAGGCCTGGGACGCGGTGGTATCCTTCTGCGAGCAAGTCATTTCGCAGAAGGAGGCTGCGGAGCGGGAGCGGGAGATCACCTCCCTCAACCCGGCCCGCAGCAGGCGCACCGGGCGTCGGAGGAGGGCAGACAATGCCCTCTTCCAGCCCCCCTAAATGGGTCCAGGGGCGACGGACGCGGGGTTTAGTCCGTCGCCCCCCACAACAACATCTGGACCCGAGGCGGCGGCGCGTAGTGTTCCACGCGCGCCCCTCCAAGACGGTACGAGGGGAGTGTCGTACACCTCACTCCCGCTCGGCCGAGACGAGGCCCGCTGCGGCGGGCCGGCACCACGGGGGTTGCGGAAGAATTCTTTTTGATTCCCGCGACCCCCGGCGAAGGTGTGAGAGGGAACACCCGGGGTGGTTTTTAGTCAGTAAGAGTCTGACAGACCCCCCCGCCCTCCCCGGGGCGGGGGACATCCATGAGGATTTTCCCCCCGGATCAAAAAAAAAAAAAAAAAAAAAAAAAAAGGTTAGGTTAGGTTAGGTTAGGTTAGGTTTTTTTTTTTTTTTTTTTTTTTGTTTTTTTTTTTTTTCGTTTGGGCAGGAGTGGGAAATCCTCATGGACGCCCAGACTGGCCCACTTGTGAGCCAGTCTGGGCAGTGCCGGACTCTTACCGGCTAAAACCCACTCCTGCCTTGCCAGTTACCTCTAACGTGATCAGAGCCTTTGGTAATATGTATGTTTTAATTTGGTGCTCTAGGGATATTGTTTTTATTTAATTACTAATTTATGGGATACTCTATATAATGAGAGTCTACTTGTTCTGACGGCTTATTTTCAGATTCTTGTACCTGTTTGTTATGTGCTTAGAGTTATATTTACAATATTTATACCTAATACTTACTATTATAACGTTTTCTTACTTATTAATATTATTTTTGTTAATTTCGTTTTATATTTTCATGTTTTTGTATTTTTGTTTCTTGTTTTTTTTTGTTGAATTAATCTATTTATTTTGACATTTATCAAATTGTGCTTTTCTTTATTTATTTAATACTTAATATATACTACGTTTATTTTATGGCTATTCTAATATATATACCAATATATCATATAGTCATAAGTTGCTAATCTATTTATCCTATGTTTATCTATCCTAATAATTTTTATAACCAATTTAATAAATGTTGATTTTTGTGTTTGTTTTATTGTAGCTGTCAGACTTCTATTAACAATATGTTTCTTACAGCTTCCAACCCGTGCCTCGACTGCCGATTGCGCATTGAAATTAAGGTGCTCTAAATACTTTAGCGAGCTCCAGACAGGCGTGACATATCTTATGATGATGATCTTTTCGGTGGCCCCCTCCTTGGTCTTAGCGAGTTCATTGCCCCACCACGACATATTTTCATACTGAAATTTAGGCCGTTTCGTATGAAATTGCCAACAATTTACTCCTGTCTCCTCGAGGTCAATGCCGCCAAGACTTAGTCTCGTCGGGTCCACCGAGACTACCCTGTCTTGCTCCACTGCCAGTATGCCTAACGAGCACGCTACAACATGTACGCAGTTGGTGTGGCGTCGTTTCCGTCCGATAGCGTTGCGTGAGGCTGCAGAAACATCCTCAGCAATACGCTACTGAAGCTCGGGCCAGTGCGTCCCACTTCTTCCGCACAGGGCACTCCCCACTGAATGCGTTGTGCGCGTGGCTTCCAGTCTTTGCTCTGGTGCAGTTGACGCACACCGCTGCTTCGCCAATCCGCTGGTCTGGGCAATCTGCCTTAACATGCGGTCCACCACAGTGGCTGCAAAGGTCGGCTGGCTCTTGGCAGAACTTTTTACCGTGACCGTACCCCAAGCAGCGGGTACACTGCACCAGCGGCGTCTGGTCTTCCACGCGCACTCTCTGGAGGTCGATCCTCAGGTTAGGTTAGGTTAGGTTAGGTTACCTCCGCCGGGATCACACATTGTGGTCGGGGGGGTCCGCATCGCTGTCGAGCCTACCATGAAGTACCTAGGATTGGTGCTCGACAGCCGGTGGGACTTTGGCCCCCACTTCCGGCGGCTTGCGCCCAAGTTGTTGGGCGCGGCCGGGGCACTTTCAACGCTGCTTCCCAATCTGGGGGGCCCGAGCGCCACTTGCAGGCGGCTCTACGTGGGGATCGTGCGATCGATGGCCCTCTACGGGGCACCGATCTGGGCGGCTGACCTGACGGCCGGGAGTATCTCTGTCTTGCGAAAGCCACAGAGAGCTATGGCCGTCAGAGTCATAAGGGGATATCGCACGATCTCCTACGAGGCGGCATGCGCACTGGCCGGATCCCCGCCCTGGGACCTGGAGGCGAGGGTCCTCGCGTCACTGTTCCGGTGGCGCGAGGATATGCGGGCGCGGGGTGAACGACCGATGCAGCAACAACTGGAGCTGCGTCGGTCACAGCTCCACGAGGTCCTGGTGGCGGACTGGCGGGACAGGCTCTCACGCCCTACCGCCGGCCTCAACACCATCGAGGCGATCCGACCGGTGCTCAGCGAGTGGCTCGGAAGAAGGCACGGCTCCCTGACATTTCGGGCGACACAGGTTCTCTCGGGGCATGGTTGCTTCGGCAAGTTCCTGTGTCGCATAACCAGGGAGCCAGACGCTCGGTGTCACCACTGCGTCGACTGTCGGGAGGACACGGCACGGCATACGCTGGCAGAATGTGCCGCATGGCTGGAGCCGCGCCGTGCCCTCATCTCTGAAGTAGGCAGTGACCTGTCGCTGCCGGCCGTAGTGAACGCCATGGTCGGCAGTGAACAGGCCTGGGACGCGGTGGTATCCTTCTGCGAGCAAGTCATTTCGCAGAAGGAGGCTGCGGAGCGGGAGCGGGAGATCACCTCCCTCAACCCGGCCCGCAGCAGGCGCACCGGGCGTCGGAGGAGGGCAGACAATGCCCTCTTCCAGCCCCCCTAAATGGGTCCAGGGGCGACGGACGCGGGGCTAGTCTGTCGCCCCCCACAACAACATCTGGGCCCGAGGCGGCGGCGCGTAGTGTTCCACGCGCGCCCCTCCAAGACGGTACGAGGGGAGTGTCGTACACCTCACTCCCGCTCGGCCGAGACGAGGCCCGCTGCGGCGGGCCGGCACCACGGGGGTTGCGGAAGAATTCTTTTTGATTCCCGCGACCCCCGGCGAAGGTGTGAGAGGGAACACCCGGGGTGGTTTTTAGTCAGTAAGAGTCTGACAGACCCCTCCGCCCTCCCCGGGGCGGGGGACATCCATGAGGATTTTCCCCCCGGATCAAAAAAAAAAAAAAAAAAAAAAAAAAAAAGGTTAGGTTAGGTTAGGTTAGGTTGGGGTGGGGTGCAGG
This sequence comes from Hyppa rectilinea, assembly GCA_951799385.1. NCBI lineage: Eukaryota > Metazoa > Arthropoda > Insecta > Lepidoptera > Noctuidae > Hyppa > Hyppa rectilinea. Next base: position 15,470,484 of record OX637324.1, read on the forward strand.
TTGAAGAGCCTCCTCGTGGCGCACCCTGGGCAACGGCGGCCCCCACTGCCCACCGGCTTTTGGTGGACAGTTGGGGTCGACGGCTAATCTTCAACAAACGGGGAAGGGTCATGGTTCCAATCACCGATCATCTCTTGTTGGTCGGTGAAGGGAACCTGGCTAGGGGCGGGACGGCCAGTCGGTCGATGTCCACCTTGCGTCCACTGCCCTCTCTGCTTACAGAGGGTCGGACTAGTGAGCGCAAGGTGGAAGGTCGGAGAGGAAGACAACCTCTGTAAAATAATTACCCTAATCCCAAGGTCGAGCGTGCCGAGGGGATGAATGGCCGGAGGGTTTCCGGTCATTAGCGCAGGGGGGGGAAAGGGGATAGGGACCACACCCTTTAAAGGAAAAAATAATGAAAAAGTCTCTAGTGGAAACAAGTCTCCAGGCGGGTACCCTTCGGGGAGAATCCCGCCCCTCTATTGAGGGCAGCCCCAGCGTATCTGGAGGGGGCAACTCTAGACTTTCCGCCGACACCACCGGCGAGCGAGAAAGGGTGCTTTTGGGCAACCAAAAGGGCCCGCGCGTGGTGCTGACGCCGCTTGCCGTCTCTGACGGCAACAAGAGCCGAGGAGGCTCCAGTGGAGGCAGCTCGAGGTCTGGATCAAGATCCAGATCCAGATCTCGGAAGCGAAGTCTCTCCTCAAGTGAGGAGAACTTGGCTGCTGCCAAGGTGCCGACGACGGCACGGGGTAGGGGTCGCGCGGTGGCGGGAGGAGTCACCACCCGTGACAGTCGGGGTCGCTTCCTGCGGCCCGACACTCCGTCTCCAATGGAGCGGATGGAGGGCGCAGAGAGTGACCCAGGGGCCCCGCTGACGGATCTCAGCGGGGGCTCCACTACGTCTCTGCTCGGGACCAACCGGGCGGAGGCGAGCGCGGCGAAGCGGGCGCAACAAAGGGCTGTCGTGGCTGACGAGGTCAGCGAGTTGGCCCGACAGGCCCGAGAGCGACGCTCTGCCCGGATGGCCGAGGAGAGTGCAACGGCGGTGGCGCTCAGTCGCCAAGTTTTGGACGGCGTGGACATCGTCCAGAGGGTTGCCACCAAATCTGGCAACCTGAAGGGCACGTACACGCGCGCCCTGAAGGAGGCGGCTGACGGGATAAAGGAGGCGGTTGAGGTCCTCCTTAATCAAACCAGCTCGGAGGAGACGGCGAAGTTGTGGGAGGAGAATGGCCGTCTCCGATCCGAGCTAGAGGACCTCAAGCGGCAGTTTGCCGCCGCCCAGAGGGCAGCCCCCATCGCCGCTGGCGCCTCTCGCGTCACGGCTCCTCGGCCGGCCCCAACGCCGGCCCCGCCGTCGACCTCTGCACTGGCAGACGCAGAGGTCGAGAAGATTGCCCGCATCTGCATGATGCAGTGCGGGCAGATGGTCGGAGCGCGACTGGAAGCGCTAGAGTCCAGGCTCCTTCCAGCCGAAACCCTCCGCCCTCCGCTCGCTGCGGACAGGCGGAGGAAAGAGGGACCCTCCATTCCGCCACCAGCAACGGCGAGGAGGACGGGTAAAGCTGCGGGCGTGTCCACGCCCGCCACCCAGACGTCGGCACCTCCGGCGACCGCGCCCGGGCCTTTGACAGAGGCCTGGACGACGGTCGTCAAGAGGGGCCGCAAAAAGAAGGCGGTACCGCCGGCACCGGCAGCCGCTAAGGCACCGGCACCAACAAAAGCACCGGCGCCGAAGAAGCCAAAAGGACCGCCTAAGGTCAGAGCCCCACGCTCCGCGGCAGTGGTAATTACGCTGCTGCCCGGAGCCGTCGAACGGGGCGTCACATACAAGGCGGTCCTCACTGAGGCGAAGGCCAAGGTCGCGTTCCCCGACCTTGGCACACCGACCGGCTTCAGGATGAAGCCGGCGATGACGGGGGCAAGATTGCTAGAGGTGTCTGGTGCCTCTAGCGGCGAAAAGGCGGACATCCTGGCCGCCAAGCTGAGGGAGGTCCTCAACCCGGAGGACGTTCGGGTGTCCAGGCCCATCAAGACAGCGGAGTTGCGTGTCGACGGCCTGGACGACTCGACCACTGAGGCCGAGGTCGTGGCGGCCATCGCCCGTGCCGGTGGGTGTCCGCCGGACCAAGTGCGGACGGGCGACATCCGCGCCGACGCCTCCGGACTCGGCATGATCTGGGTGCGGTGTCCGGTGGCGGCGGCGAACAAAGTCGCCGAGAGTGGGCGATTGTTGGTGGGGTGGGTTGCGGCCAGAGTGAGGCTGATGCAACCCAGGGCCTTGCGGTGTTTCCGCTGCCTGGACGTAGGGCATGTCCGGGCGCGGTGCACCTGCGAGACGGACCGCAGCGACCTATGCTTCCGCTGCGGCCAGCCCGGCCACAAGGCGGCCCAGTGTTCCGCGGCGCCAAACTGCAGCCTCTGTACAGCTGCAGGGAGGCCCGCTGGGCACCGAGCGGGTGGTAAGTCCTGTGGCGGCCCCGCCAACAGGAAGAGAAGAAGGGGTGCCAAGGCTGCGGGGGGCTCTTTACCCCCCCCTCAGTCTGGCAGCCCCTCGGTCGACTCCCGGCCTAGGATAGGTGTCGTGGAGGGAATGGACTGCGTATAAATGGCGCTGTTCCATTTCCTCCAGGGCAATATCAACCACTCTGCCAGAGCTCAGGATCTTTTGCTCCAAAGCATGGCAGAGTGGTCGATCCACGTGGCGGTGGTCGCCGAGCCGTATTTCGTCCCCCCCCGCGACAACTGGGTGGGTGACCTCGACGGCTTGGTGGCCATCATCGGCGGGGCTCTCGTCAGCCCGTCCCGGGGACACGGCTGGATAGCCGCCCTCGCGGACGGCGTTGGCGTGATTGGTGCGTACTTTTCGCCCAACAAGAGCCTCGCCGACTTCGAGAACTTCCTTGTCGAGTTGGGTGCCGTCGTAGGCCGACTCCACCCTCGTCCTGTGCTGTTGCTGGGGGATCTCAACGCCAAGTCATCGGCGTGGGGATCCCCTGTGACCGATGCTAGGGGCGAGGCGCTGGAGGAGTGGCTACTCACGACTGGCTTGGTCGTCCTGAACCGGGGGTCGGTTCACACGTGCGTGCGGCAGCGGGGTGGCTCTATAGTGGACGTCTCGTTCGCTAGCCCTGCTGTCGCATGCCGTGTGCGCGACTGGCGTGTCGTCGTGGAGGTGGAGACGTTGTCGGATCACAGATACATCCGCTTCGACGTCTCCGCCCACACCGCCAGCGGCCGCAGTCCAGCGGCCCCGCGAATGGACGGCCCGCGCTGGGCGCGTAAGCGCATCGACAGGGAACTTCTCGAGGAGGCCGCTATTGTCCAGGCCTGGATCCGGGAGTCGACGACGAACGGACCCGTCGACGTCGAACAAGAGGCGCTGTGGTTCCGCGGGGCGATGACGCACATTTGCGACGCGTCCATGCCCCGGGTCCACACGCTGTCAGCAAGGCGCCAGGTGTACTGGTGGTCCGCCGAGATCGCAAGGCTACGTATAGCGTGCGTCGCGGCGAGGCGCCCGTACACCCATTATCGAAGACGACGTCGTCGGGTCCCTGACGAAGAAGCCGCGCTGTATGAGGTGTACCGCGCGGCTAAGCAGGCTCTGTGGCTGGCCATCGGCGATGCGAGATCGCGAGCCAGGGGGGAGATGCTGGAGACTCTCGACGGAGATCCGTGGGGGCGCCCCTATCGTGCGGTTCGAGGGAAACTGAGAGCCGCCGCGCCCCCACTCACCGAGAGCCTCCAGCCCGAGCTGTTGGAGGAGGTCGTAGCAGCCCTCTTCCCGGCGAGAGCGGAGCACACTCCGCCGCCGATGGCTATGCCCACAGCCGCAGAGCCTCCGGAGGAGGAACACGCCATCGACGTCCCAGAGGTGACACAGGCAGAGATGAGGGCAGCCGTGATGCGGCTCCGGGCCAAGAATGTGGCTCCGGGGCCTGACGGCATCCACGGCATCGCGCTGGCCCTCGCTCTGAAGGAGCTAGAGCCCCAGCTGAGAGGACTCTTCACCGCGTGTCTTGAGCAGGGCCGGTTTCCAACATTATGGAAGACCGGCCGGCTAGTCCTGCTCAAGAAGGCGGGGCGCCCTGCGGACTCACCGTCCGCGTACCGGCCCATAGTGCTGCTCGACGAGGTGGGCAAGATGTTTGAGCGAATCATCGCATCCCGCCTCGTCGGCCACTTGTGCGAAGAAGGGCCGGATCTGGATGAGTGCCAATTTGGTTTTCGGCACGGGCGCTCCACCATTCACGCGATATCGCGGGTGAGAGTCCTGGCGGAGGAAACGGTGTCTCGGGGTGGGGTGGTGATGGCGGTGTCGTTAGACATCTCCAACGCCTTCAACACCCTGCCCTGGAGTTGTATCAGAGAGGCACTGCTCTATCATCGAGTGCCTCTCTACCTCCGTCGCATCGTTGGGGCTTATCTGTCGGAGAGGTGTGTCACCTACGTGGGACGTGATGGCGGTCACCAGCACCCCATGTCGTGCGGTGTTCCGCAGGGATCGGTCGTTGGACCGCTCCTGTGGAACATCGGCTACGACTGGGTGCTGAGGGGTGAGCTCCAGCCGGGCGTGCAGCTGACGTGTTACGCTGACGACACGTTAGTCACGGCCCGGGGGAGCTCGCACAGGGAAGCAGCGTTGCTGGCGACGGCGGCGGTCTCACAGGTGGTGGGCCGCATTCGGCGCCTTGGCCTGGAGGTGGCCCTCAACAAGTCGGAGGCCATGGTGTTCCATGGTCCCCGACGGGCGCCGCCGCCGGGATCACACATTGTGGTCGGGGGGGTCCGCATCGCTGTCGAGCCTACCATGAAGTACCTAGGATTGGTGCTCGACAGCCGGTGGGACTTTGGCCCCCACTTCCGGCGGCTTGCGCCCAAGTTGTTGGGCGCGGCCGGGGCACTTTCAACGCTGCTTCCCAATCTGGGGGGCCCGAGCGCCACTTGCAGGCGGCTCTACGTGGGGATCGTGCGATCGATGGCCCTCTACGGGGCACCGATCTGGGCGGCTGACCTGACGGCCGGGAGCATCTCTGTCTTGCGTAAGCCACAGAGAGCTATGGCCGTCAGAGTCATAAGGGGATATCGCACGATCTCCTACGAGGCGGCATGCGCACTGGCCGGATCCCCGCCCTGGGACCTGGAGGCGAAGGTCCTCGCGTCACTGTTCCGGTGGCGCGAGGAAATGCGGGCGCGGGGCGAACGACCGATGCAGCAACAACTGGAGCTGCGTCGGTCACAGCTCCACGAGGTCCTGGTGGCGGACTGGCGGGACAGGCTTTCACGCCCTACCGCCGGCCTCAACACCATCGAGGCGATCCGACCGGTGCTCAGCGAGTGGCTCGGAAGAAGGCACGGCTCCCTGACCTTTCGGGCGACACAGGTTCTCTCGGGGCATGGTTGCTTCGGGAAGTTCCTGTGTCGCATAACCAGGGAGCCAGACGCTCGGTGTCACCACTGCGTCGACTGTCGGGAGGACACGGCACGGCATACGCTGGCAGAATGTGCCGCATGGCTGGAGCCGCGCCGTGCCCTCATCTCAGAAGTAGGCAGCGACCTGTCGCTGCCGGCCGTCGTTAACGCCATGGTCGGCAGTGAACAGGCCTGGGACGCGGTGGTATCCTTCTGCGAGCAAGTCATTTCGCAGAAGGAGGCTGCGGAGCGGGAGCGGGAGATCACCTCCCTCAACCCGGCCCGCAGCAGGCGCACCGGGCGTCGGAGGAGGGCAGACAATGCCCTCTTCCAGCCCCCCTAAATGGGTCCAGGGGCGACGGACGCGGGGCTAGTCTGTCGCCCCCCACAACAACATCTGGGCCCGAGGCGGCGGCGCGTAGTGTTCCACGCGCGCCCCTCCAAGACGGTACGAGGGGAGTGTCGTACACCTCACTCCCGCTCGGCCGAGACGAGGCCCGCTGCGGCGGGCCGGCACCACGGGGGTTGCGGAAGAATTCTTTTTGATTCCCGCGACCCCCGGCGAAGGTGTGAGAGGGAACACCCGGGGTGGTTTTTAGTCAGTAAGAGTCTGACAGACCCCTCCGCCCTCCCCGGGGCGGGGGACATCCATGAGGATTTTCCCCCCGGATCAAAAAAAAAAAAAAAAAAAAAAGGTTAGGTTGGGGTGCAGGTTGAAGAGCCTCCTCGTGGCGCACCCTGGGCAACGGCGGCCCCCACTGCCCACCGGCTTTTGGTGGACAGTTGGGGTCGACGGCTAATCTTCAACAAACGGGGAAGGGTCATGGTTCCAATCACCGATCATCTCTCGTTGGTCGGTGAAGGGAACCTGGCTAGGGGCGGGACGGCCAGTCCGTCGATGTCCACCTTGCGTCCACTGTCCTCTCTGCTTCCAGAGGGTCGGTCTAGTGGGCGCAAGGCGGAAGGTGGGAGAGGAAGAAAACCTCTTTAAAAAATCACCCCAATCCCAAGGTCTAGCGTGCCGAGGGGATGAATGGCCGGAGGGTTTCCGGCCACTAGCGCAGGGGGGGAACCGGGGATAGGGACCACACCCTTTAAAGGAAAAATAATAATATGGAAAAGTTCAATGTCGAAAAGAATCTCCAGGCGGGTCCCCTTCGGGGGGAATCCCGCCCCTCTAACGAGGGCTGCCCCAGCGTATCTGGAGGGGGCAACATCGAACTTCACGCCGACACCACCGGCGAGCGAAAAAGGGTGCTTTTGGGTAACCAAAAGGGCCCGCGCGTGGTGCTTACGCCGCTTGCCGTCTCTGACGGCAACAAGAGCCGAGGAGGCTCCAGTGGAGGCAGCTCGAGATCTGGGTCGAGATCCAGATCCAGATCTCGAAAGCGGAGTCTCTCCTCCAGCGAGGAGAACTTGGCGGCTGCCAAGGTGCCAACTACGGCACGAGGTAGGGGTCGCGCGGTGGCGGGAGGAGTCACCACCCGTGACAGTCGGGGTCGCTTCTTGCGGCCCGACACTCCGTCTCCAATGGAGCGGATGGAGGGCGCAGAGAGCGACCCAGGGGCCCCGCTGACGGATCTCAGCGGGGGCTCCACTACGTCTCTGCTCGGGACCAACCGGGCGGAGGCGAGTGCAGCGAAGCGGGCGCAACAAAGGGCTGTCGTGGCTGACGAGGTCAGCGAGTTGGCCCGACAGGCCCGAGAGCGACGCTCTGCCCGGATGGCCGAGGAGAGCGCAACGGCGGTGGCGCTCAGTCGCCAAGTTTTGGACGGCGTGGACATCGTCCAGAGGGTTGCCACCAAATCTGGCAACCTGAAGGGCACGTACACGCGCGCCCTGAAGGAGGCGGCTGACGGGATAAAGGAGGCGGTTGAGGTCCTCCTTAATCAAACCAGCTCGGAGGAGACGGCGAAGTTGTGGGAGGAGAATGGCCGTCTCCGATCCGAGCTAGAGGACCTCAAGCGGCAGTTTGCCGCCGCCCAGAGGGCAGCCCCCATCGCCGCTGGCGCCTCTCGCGTCACGGCTCCTCGGCCGGCCCCAACGCCGGCCCCGCCGTCGACCTCTGCACTGGCAGACGCAGAGGTCGAGAAGATTGCCCGCATCTGCATGATGCAGTGCGGGCAGATGGTCGGAGCGCGACTGGAGGCGCTGGAGTCCAGGCTCCTTCCAGCCGAAACCCTCCGCCCTCCGCTCGCTGCGGACAGGCGGAGGAAAGAGGGACCCTCCATTCCGCCACCAGCAACGGCGAGGAGGACGGGTAAAGCTGCGGGCGTGTCCACGCCCGCCACCCAGACGTCGGCACCTCCGGCGACCGCGCCCGGGCCTTTAACAGAGGCCTGGACGACGGTCGTCAAGAGGGGCCGCAAGAAAAAGGCGGCACCGCCGGCACCGGCAGCCGCTAAGGCACCGGCACCAACAACAGCATCGGCGCCCAAGAAGACAAAAGGACCGCCAAAGGTCAGAGCCCCACGCTCCGCGGCAGTTGTTATTACGCTGCTGCCCGGAGCCGTTGAACGGGGCGTCACCTATAAGGCGGTCCTCACCGAGGCAAAGGCCAAGGTCGCGTTCCCCGACCTTGGCACACCGACCGGCTTCAGGCTGAAGCCGGCGATGACGGGGGCGCGACTGCTGGAGGTGTCCGGTGCCTCGAGCGGCGAAAAGGCGGACATACTGGCTGCCAAGCTGAGGGAGGTCCTCAACCCAGAGGACGTTCGGGTGTCCAGGCCCATCAAAACGGCGGAGTTGCGCGTCGACGGCCTGGACGACTCCACGACCCCGGATGAGGTTGTGGCGGCCATAGCCCGTGCCGGTGGATGTCCGCCTGACAACGTGCGGACGGGCGACATCCGCGCCGACGCTTCCGGGCTCGGCATGATTTGGGTGCGGTGCCCGGTGGCGGCGGCTAACAAAGTCGCCGAGAGTGGGCGATTGTTGGTGGGGTGGGTTGCGGCCAGAGTGAGGCTGATGCAACCCAGGGCTTTGCGGTGTTTCCGCTGCCTGGACGTAGGGCATGTCCGGGCGCGGTGCACCTGCGAGACGGACCGCAGCGACCTATGCTTCCGCTGCGGCCAGCCCGGCCACAAGGCGGCGCAGTGCTCCGCGGCGCCAAACTGCAGCCTCTGTACAGCTGCAGGGAGGCCCGCCGGGCACCGAGCGGGTGGAAAATCTTGTGGCGGCCCCGCCAACAAGAAGAGAAGAAGGGGTGCCAAGGCTGCGGGAGGCTCTTTACCCCCCCCTCAGTCTGGCAGCCCCTCGGTCGACTCCCGGCCTAGGACAGGTGTCGTGGAGGGAATGGACTGCGTATAAATGGCGCTGTTCCATTTCCTCCAGGGCAATATCAACCACTCTGCCAGAGCTCAGGATCTTTTGCTCCAGAGCATGGCAGAGTGGTCGATCCACGTGGCGGTGGTCGCCGAGCCGTATTTCGTCCCCCCCCGCGACAACTGGGTGGGTGACCTCGACGGCTTGGTGGCCATCATCGGCGGGGCTCTCGTCAGCCCGTCCCGGGGACACGGCTGGATAGCCGCCCTCGCGGACGGCGTTGGCGTGGTTGGGGCTTACTTTTCGCCCAACAAGAGCCTCGCCGACTTCGAGAACTTCCTTGTCGAGTTGGGTGCCGTCGTAGGCCGACTCCACCCTCGTCCTGTGCTGTTGCTGGGGGATCTCAACGCCAAGTCATCGGCGTGGGGATCCTCTGTGACCGATGCTAGAGGCGAGGCGCTGGAGGAGTGGCTGGTTACGACTGGCTTGGTCGTCCTGAACCGGGGGTCGGTTCACACGTGCGTGCGGCAGCGGGGTGGCTCTATAGTGGACGTCTCGTTCGCTAGCCCTGCTGTCGCATGCCGTGTGCGCGACTGGCGTGTCGTCGTGGAGGTGGAGACGTTGTCGGATCACAGATACATCCGCTTCGACGTCTCCGCCCACACCGCCAGCGGCCGCAGTCCAGCGGCCCCGCGAATGGACGGCCCGCGCTGGGCGCGTAAGCGCATCGACAAGGAACTTCTCGAGGAGGCCGCTATTGTCCAGGCCTGGATCCGGGAGTCGACGACGAACGGACCCGTCGACGTCGAACAAGAGGCGCTGTGGTTCCGCGGGGCGATGACGCACATTAGCGACGCGTCCATGCCCCGGGTCCACACGCTGTCAGCAAGGCGCCAGGTGTACTGGTGGTCCGCCGAGATCGCACGGCTGCGTATAGCGTGCGTCGCGGCGAGGCGCCCGTACACCCATTACCGAAGACGACGTCGTCGGGTCCCTGACGAAGAAGCCGCGCTGTATGAGGTGTACCGCGCGGCTAAGCAGGCTCTGTGGCTGGCCATCGGCGATGCGAGATCGCGAGCCAGGGGGGAGATGCTGGAGACTCTCGACGGAGATCCGTGGGGGCGCCCCTATCGTGCGGTTCGAGGGAAACTGAGAGCCGCCGCGCCCCCACTCACCGAGAGCCTCCAGCCCGAGCTGTTGGAGGAGGTCGTTTCAGCCCTCTTCCCGGCGAGAGCGGAGCACACTCCGCCGCCGATGGCTATGCCCACAGCCGCAGAGCCTCCGGAGGAGGAACACGCCATCGACGTCCCAGAGGTGACACAGGCAGAGATGAGGGCAGCCGTGATGCGGCTCCGGGCCAAGAATGTGGCCCCGGGGCCAGACGGCATCCACGGCATCGCGCTGGCCCTCGCTCTGAAGGAGCTAGAGCCCCAGCTGAGAGGACTCTTCACCGCGTGTCTTGAGCAGGGCCGGTTTCCAACATTGTGGAAGACCGGCCGTCTAGTCCTGCTCAAGAAGGCGGGGCGCCCTGCGGACTCACCGTCCGCGTACCGGCCCATAGTGCTGCTCGACGAGGTGGGCAAGATGTTTGAGCGTATCATCGCAGCCCGCCTCGTCAGCCACTTGTGCGAAGAAGGGCCGGACCTAGATGAGTGCCAATTTGGTTTTCGGCACGGGCGCTCCACCATTCACGCGATATCGCGGGTGAGAGTCCTGGCGGAGGAAACGGTGTCTCGGGGTGGGGTGGTGATGGCGGTGTCGTTAGACATTTCCAACGCCTTCAACACCCTGCCCTGGAGTTGTATCAGAGAGGCACTGCGCTTTCATCAAGTGCCTCTCTACCTCCGTCGCATCGTTGGGGCTTATCTGTCGGAGAGGTGTGTCACCTACGTGGGACGTGATGGCGGTCACCAGCACCCCATGTCGTGCGGTGTTCCGCAGGGATCGGTCGTCGGACCGCTCCTGTGGAACATCGGCTACGACTGGGTGCTGAGGGGTGAGCTCCAGCCGGGCGTGCAGCTGACGTGTTACGCTGACGACACGTTGGTCACGGCCCGGGGGAGCTCGCACAGGGAAGCAGCGTTGCTGGCGACGGCGGCGGTCTCACAAGTTGTGGGCCGCATTCGGCGCCTCGGCCTGGAGGTGGCCCTCAACAAGTCGGAGGCCATGGTGTTCCATGGTCCCCGACGGGCGCCGCCGCCGGGATCACACATTGTGGTCGGGGGGGTCCGCATCGCTGTCGAGCCTACCATGAAGTACCTAGGATTGGTGCTCGACAGCCGGTGGGACTTTGGCCCCCACTTCCGGCGGCTTGCGCCCAAGTTGTTGGGCGCGGCCGGGGCACTTTCAACGCTGCTTCCCAATCTGGGGGGCCCGAGCGCCACTTGCAGGCGGCTCTACGTGGGGATCGTGCGATCGATGGCCCTATACGGGGCACCGATCTGGGCGGCTGACCTGACGGCCGGGAGCATCTCTGTCTTGCGTAAGCCACAGAGAGCTATGGCCGTCAGAGTCATTAGGGGATATCGCACGATCTCCTACGAGGCGGCATGTGCACTGGCCGGATCCCCGCCCTGGGACCTGGAGGCGAAGGTCCTCGCGTCACTGTTCCGGTGGCGCGAGGAAATGCGGGCGCGGGGCGAACGACCGATGCAGCAACAATTGGAGCTGCGTCGGTCTCAGCTCCACGAGGTCCTGGTGGCGGACTGGCGGGACAGGCTCTCACGCCCTACCGCCGGCCTCAACACCATCGAGGCGATCCGACCGGTGCTCAGCGAGTGGCTCGGAAGAAGGCACGGCTCCCTGACCTTTCGGGCGACACAGGTTCTCTCGGGGCATGGTTGCTTCGGGAAGTTCCTGTGTCGCATAACCAGGGAGCCAGACGCTCGGTGTCACCACTGCGTCGACTGTCGGGAGGACACGGCACGGCATACGCTGGCAGAATGTGCCGCATGGCTGGAGCCGCGCCGTGCCCTCATCTCAGAAGTAGGCAGCGACCTGTCGCTGCCGGCCGTCGTTAACGCCATGGTCGGCAGTGAACAGGCCTGGGACGCGGTGGTATCCTTCTGCGAGCAAGTCATTTCGCAGAAGGAGGCTGCGGAGCGGGAGCGGGAGATCACCTCCCTCAACCCGGCCCGCAGCAGGCGCACCGGGCGTCGGAGGAGGGCAGACAATGCCCTCTTCCAGCCCCCCTAAATGGGTCCAGGGGCGACGGACGCGGGGTTTAGTCCGTCGCCCCCCACAACAACATCTGGACCCGAGGCGGCGGCGCGTAGTGTTCCACGCGCGCCCCTCCAAGACGGTACGAGGGGAGTGTCGTACACCTCACTCCCGCTCGGCCGAGACGAGGCCCGCTGCGGCGGGCCGGCACCACGGGGGTTGCGGAAGAATTCTTTTTGATTCCCGCGACCCCCGGCGAAGGTGTGAGAGGGAACACCCGGGGTGGTTTTTAGTCAGTAAGAGTCTGACAGACCCCTCCGCCCTCCCCGGGGCGGGGGACATCCATGAGGATTTTCCCCCCGGATCAAAAAAAAAAAAAAAAAAAAAAAAAAAAAAAGGTTAGGTTAGGTTAGGTTAGGTTTTTTTTTTTTTTTTTTTTTTTTTTTTTGTTTTGGCAGGAGTGGGAAATCCTCATGGACGCCCAGACTGGCCCACTTGTGAGTCAGTCTGGGCAGTGCCGGACTCTTACCGGCTAAAACCCACTCCTGCCCTTGCTAGTGTCCCTCTGACGTGATCAGAGACCTGGTTATTCAATTGTTTTTATTTTGTTGTTCTTTGTTTAGATTTGTTTTTTCCATCGGTCCCGTGTCAGGAAATGGAGAGCTCCTTAAGGCAGTAGCATCGCTTTTGAAACTATCCTATTACTATAATGTTTTATCTGTTAACTATTCTATTTAATATACTTAGCATTTAAAATATTCTTATATTACCTTAAATTTTATCTCTAGTATTTTTGTATTTTTATTTATTTTTGCTTATCCTATTGTTCTACTGTACTTATTATCTTTATGTTGTTTACCTATATTTATATTATGGCTATGCTAATATATCTACAATATATCGTATAGACATGCTTTCTTAGTCTAGTTTTATAAATTTTAATTCCTATATTACGTGTTTTTAAAACTATTTTGTACCACTTTTGTTCTAACTTATTTTTTACGACTACTAATGGATTGAAAACTGATATAGCTACTTTACGTTTTAAAACTAAGTTTTCCTGTTTGATGTTTTTAATTTTTTCTTTTGGTTTCAGGTGGTGCTCGGCTGTCTGCGTGCTCCGGACTGGTGCAGCGATCTGAACGTATCGTCTCCTGAAGTTTACCCTGCTTTCCAGTTTTTCGAGCCCATTTGACCACGTTGGCACCATAGGTTCATTACAAATTTTTAGTTTGTTGTCCATGTTGCCGCTTCCGGTTTTATGGCTCGCCGACTTCGTTTGCTGGATAGTTTTGATGGGAACAGAAGAATTTACACGACTGCCCACTGTAATTTGAGACACTTTCTTATGAAATTGGCTCCAATTCCTTTCCTTTGTTGTGCAGATTCTTCTGTTCTCATGATTTAAACAGGGGTGAATTTGGGTTTCGCTGCACTGGTTCTTGTTTCCGGTAACGGCTGGCTGCACTTTACCAATACGCCACCGACAGGCGTGCCAACGCGTCCCATTTCCTCCGTATGGGGCACTCACTGTCGAAGGCGTTGTGATCGACTTTATCCATCTTGGCTGATAGACAATTGTGACACCGTGGCGGCTCTGCCGCCAGCCGCGATGGACAGTCTGCTCGCAGGTGCGGGTCACCGCAGTGAGTGCAGAGATCGGCGGGTCGCGTGCACAGCTTCCTGCTGTGGCCATAACACAGACAGCGGGTGCATTGTACCAAGGGAGACTGGTCCTCCACTCTGACCCGCTGCAGGTCAATGTGCACGCGTCCCGCCGATGTCAGCCTCTGCCATATAGTTGGGGACACCTGAAAGATGACATGGCACATGTGGGGGTTCCTCGTCCTCCTTCGGTATTTAACCCCCAACCTCACGTCAGCCGCAGGTATGTCCCCAACTAGGTGGCTGTTTTGCTTCTTCAAGGCTTGGGCAACCTCCTCATCCGTGTGGCAGGAGAGGACGTCCCTGACGATGATAAGAGGGTCTTTATTCTTGACCTCCTCTACCACCAGGTTGCCCGCTTTTCTGATTTTTTCTGCGACCCGCATCTGCTCCTCCTTGGTTTTAAAACCGACCACGACCTTTTGGTCCCTCGCTTTGCGCAGGCGCTCCACCCTCGTGCCCTCGTTTCTGGCATCGACCGCCGTCCTCAGCTTCGCAATAACCTCTTCACCCGTGTCCTGATTATCGACAGATGATACGATCACGGAGTGAAGAGGTTCTTGGACGTTCTGCTTCGGGATGGCGGCGATCTCCGCGAAGGTGGGACCTTGGCCCGCAGCAAAGCGAGGGGCCCGCTGTAGATGTTCCGAAAGGGCCTGGGTGTGGTTTTGGTTTTCCTGCAGGGCCTGTTTGTGCTCCTTGAGGCCTGCCACTAGGGTCCTCATAAGTTCCGCCTGTTCGTCCGTGGGCGGCGCCAACAGCGCGGCCGTCTGTGGGGCCGCAGGTATGTCGACAGGTGCCGGTGCGACAGCGGCTTTGTCCCGCGCTGCCTCCTTCACGAGCTCGTAGAGCCTGTTGATAGCGTTGAGTACCCCCGTCTTTATATCCGTTTTCAGGTTGCGAGAGTTGCCTAAATGGAGCTTTGCTTTATTTAGGCAAGCTCTCGCCTCCGCTACGACGTTGGGGTACCCAGATTCGGGCCTCTTCGATGCTCTTGCAGCGTCCTCCGGCTCTCGGCGCGTCTCCTGGGTGTTGGGAGCAGGTGGCGTTCGCGTGGCGTTGTTGGTTTGTTTGGCCGGGGACTTAGACTGGGGCTCAGCTTTCCCGGCCTCCCATTCCCCAATGCTTCGCCTCACGCTGGAGAGTGTGGGTCCAGCTTTCTCCGTGGAACGCTGCGAGACTCTGGAGCCCGGTGAGCTCTCGCCTGTCTTGGCCGGTGTGCGGAACATTGCAGTTGCTTTGGTGAAGGTTAAGTTCATAAGCAAAGCCGCGGGGGGACACTGGCTGACTTCTGCGTCCCTGTAAAGGGGGGATTGCACAGAAGTCAAGAAACTTTTAAAACTATAGCCGTCGAAAAGCCAGACGGCCGTCAAATATACTAAAATAGTAAATAGGTAATAATGTAAACCCCGTCAAATAATGCCTATCGACGTGAAACCGCGACGGTTGTGATATAGATTAGGGCCGCAAGACTTGCCTATCAAATTACAAAAATAAAAAAATTTGACAATTTTTCCCAAAAATTACCCCTCTGCTACTATACGCAACTCACGGGCGGGTGGGCGGGCCAAATTTTCCTTTAAAATGGAATTTGCGGGTGTTCTATGGGGGCTAGACGCACGTGAGGGGTGTCAAAAGACGCGTCTCGGCGGGCGCTAGCAAACTATGGAGGAATTTAGATGTTGCCAGAGCAAAAAATTTGACTTTTTAATGAAAAACGTAATTTTTGAAGAAAATTGGGAAGAAAAACAACTATTACGACTACCAAACGGGACCCGAGCAAGCTGAAAACACACTGGAGTACCGCAAGGCAGGTAAGTATACTATTGAAACTATTAGATTTTATAATTTAAGCAAACGGACTTTAAGAAAACGAATTTTGTATTATTTTTGTATGAAAATTTCACAAGTCTTTTAGAACGAAAATCAATTTCGTTTTTAGTCAAAAATAACTTGTCACACGTCAGTAGGGAGCCTATTTAAAATTAATAACGCTGAAAACAGCTCGAAAAAGCGACTCCTGGAGGCAAAGTTATGTAGATTTGTAGAAATCAGTGTTCTCCTAAGGTGGATTCTGCGTGTTTGTTCTATATATAGCTATATAGTACTTGATGCGAAATTTTCCTTTAAAATGGAATTTGCGGGTGTTCTATGGGGGCTAGACGCACGTGAGGGGTGTCAAAAGACGCGTCTCGGCGGGCGCTAGCAAACTATGGAGGAATTTAGATGTTGCCAGAGCAAAAAATTTGACTTTTTAATGAAAAACGTAATTTTTGAAGAAAATTGGGAAGAAAAACAACTATTACGACTACCAAACGGGACCCGAGCAAGCTGAAAACACACTGGAGTACCGCAAGGCAGGTAAGTATACTATTGAAACTATTAGATTTTATAATTTAAGCAAACGGACTTTAAGAAAACGAATTTTGTATTATTTTTGTATGAAAATTTCACAAGTCTTTTAGAACGAAAATCAATTTCGTTTTTAGTCAAAAATAACTTGTCACACGTCAGTAGGGAGCCTATTTAAAATTAATAACGCTGAAAACAGCTCGAAAAAGCGACTCCTGGAGGCAAAGTTATGTAGATTTGTAGAAATCAGTGTTCTCCTAAGGTGGATTCTGCGTGTTTGTTCTATATATAGCTATATAGTACTTGATGCGAAATTTTCCTTTAAAATGGAATTTGCGGGTGTTCTATGGGGGCTAGACGCACGTGAGGGGTGTCAAAAGACGCGTCTCGGCGGGCGCTAGCAAACTATGGAGGAATTTAGATGTTGCCAGAGCAAAAAATTTGACTTTTTAATGAAAAACGTAATTTTTGAAGAAAATTGGGAAGAAAAACAACTATTACGACTACCAAACGGGACCCGAGCAAGCTGAAAACACACTGGAGTACCGCAAGGCAGGTAAGTATACTATTGAAACTATTAGATTTTATAATTTAAGCAAACGGACTTTAAGAAAACGAATTTTGTATTATTTTTGTATGAAAATTTCACAAGTCTTTTAGAACGAAAATCAATTTCGTTTTTAGTCAAAAATAACTTGTCACACGTCAGTAGGGAGCCTATTTAAAATTAATAACGCTGAAAACAGCTCGAAAAAGCGACTCCTGGAGGCAAAGTTATGTAGATTTGTAGAAATCAGTGTTCTCCTAAGGTGGATTCTGCGTGTTTGTTCTATATATAGCTATATAGTACTTGATGCGAAATTTTCCTTTAAAATGGAATTTGCGGGTGTTCTATGGGGGCTAGACGCACGTGAGGGGTGTCAAAAGACGCGTCTCGGCGGGCGCTAGCAAACTATGGAGGAATTTAGATGTTGCCAGAGCAAAAAATTTGACTTTTTAATGAAAAACGTAATTTTTGAAGAAAATTGGGAAGAAAAACAACTATTACGACTACCAAACGGGACCCGAGCAAGCTGAAAACACACTGGAGTACCGCAAGGCAGGTAAGTATACTATTGAAACTATTAGATTTTATAATTTAAGCAAACGGACTTTAAGAAAACGAATTTTGTATTATTTTTGTATGAAAATTTCACAAGTCTTTTAGAACGAAAATCAATTTCGTTTTTAGTCAAAAATAACTTGTCACACGTCAGTAGGGAGCCTATTTAAAATTAATAACGCTGAAAACAGCTCGAAAAAGCGACTCCTGGAGGCAAAGTTATGTAGATTTGTAGAAATCAGTGTTCTCCTAAGGTGGATTCTGCGTGTTTGTTCTATATATAGCTATATAGTACTTGATGCGAAATTTTCCTTTAAAATGGAATTTGCGGGTGTTCTATGGGGGCTAGACGCACGTGAGGGGTGTCAAAAGACGCGTCTCGGCGGGCGCTAGCAAACTATGGAGGAATTTAGATGTTGCCAGAGCAAAAAATTTGACTTTTTAATGAAAAACGTAATTTTTGAAGAAAATTGGGAAGAAAAACAACTATTACGACTACCAAACGGGACCCGAGCAAGCTGAAAACACACTGGAGTACCGCAAGGCAGGTAAGTATACTATTGAAACTATTAGATTTTATAATTTAAGCAAACGGACTTTAAGAAAACGAATTTTGTATTATTTTTGTATGAAAATTTCACAAGTCTTTTAGAACGAAAATCAATTTCGTTTTTAGTCAAAAATAACTTGTCACACGTCAGTAGGGAGCCTATTTAAAATTAATAACGCTGAAAACAGCTCGAAAAAGCGACTCCTGGAGGCAAAGTTATGTAGATTTGTAGAAATCAGTGTTCTCCTAAGGTGGATTCTGCGTGTTTGTTCTATATATAGCTATATAGTACTTGATGCGAAATTTTCCTTTAAAATGGAATTTGCGGGTGTTCTATGGGGGCTAGACGCACGTGAGGGGTGTCAAAAGACGCGTCTCGGCGGGCGCTAGCAAACTATGGAGGAATTTAGATGTTGCCAGAGCAAAAAATTTGACTTTTTAATGAAAAACGTAATTTTTGAAGAAAATTGGGAAGAAAAACAACTATTACGACTACCAAACGGGACCC
The DNA here is from genome assembly GCA_951799385.1 of Hyppa rectilinea. Lineage (NCBI taxonomy): Eukaryota > Metazoa > Arthropoda > Insecta > Lepidoptera > Noctuidae > Hyppa > Hyppa rectilinea. The sequence continues at coordinate 15,488,484 of OX637324.1, forward strand.
GAGCAAGCTGAAAACACACTGGAGTACCGCAAGGCAGGTAAGTATACTATTGAAACTATTAGATTTTATAATTTAAGCAAACGGACTTTAAGAAAACGAATTTTGTATTATTTTTGTATGAAAATTTCACAAGTCTTTTAGAACGAAAATCAATTTCGTTTTTAGTCAAAAATAACTTGTCACACGTCAGTAGGGAGCCTATTTAAAATTAATAACGCTGAAAACAGCTCGAAAAAGCGACTCCTGGAGGCAAAGTTATGTAGATTTGTAGAAATCAGTGTTCTCCTAAGGTGGATTCTGCGTGTTTGTTCTATATATAGCTATATAGTACTTGATGCGAAATTTTCCTTTAAAATGGAATTTGCGGGTGTTCTATGGGGGCTAGACGCACGTGAGGGGTGTCAAAAGACGCGTCTCGGCGGGCGCTAGCAAACTATGGAGGAATTTAGATGTTGCCAGAGCAAAAAATTTGACTTTTTAATGAAAAACGTAATTTTTGAAGAAAATTGGGAAGAAAAACAACTATTACGACTACCAAACGGGACCCGAGCAAGCTGAAAACACACTGGAGTACCGCAAGGCAGGTAAGTATACTATTGAAACTATTAGATTTTATAATTTAAGCAAACGGACTTTAAGAAAACGAATTTTGTATTATTTTTGTATGAAAATTTCACAAGTCTTTTAGAACGAAAATCAATTTCGTTTTTAGTCAAAAATAACTTGTCACACGTCAGTAGGGAGCCTATTTAAAATTAATAACGCTGAAAACAGCTCGAAAAAGCGACTCCTGGAGGCAAAGTTATGTAGATTTGTAGAAATCAGTGTTCTCCTAAGGTGGATTCTGCGTGTTTGTTCTATATATAGCTATATAGTACTTGATGCGAAATTTTCCTTTAAAATGGAATTTGCGGGTGTTCTATGGGGGCTAGACGCACGTGAGGGGTGTCAAAAGACGCGTCTCGGCGGGCGCTAGCAAACTATGGAGGAATTTAGATGTTGCCAGAGCAAAAAATTTGACTTTTTAATGAAAAACGTAATTTTTGAAGAAAATTGGGAAGAAAAACAACTATTACGACTACCAAACGGGACCCGAGCAAGCTGAAAACACACTGGAGTACCGCAAGGCAGGTAAGTATACTATTGAAACTATTAGATTTTATAATTTAAGCAAACGGACTTTAAGAAAACGAATTTTGTATTATTTTTGTATGAAAATTTCACAAGTCTTTTAGAACGAAAATCAATTTCGTTTTTAGTCAAAAATAACTTGTCACACGTCAGTAGGGAGCCTATTTAAAATTAATAACGCTGAAAACAGCTCGAAAAAGCGACTCCTGGAGGCAAAGTTATGTAGATTTGTAGAAATCAGTGTTCTCCTAAGGTGGATTCTGCGTGTTTGTTCTATATATAGCTATATAGTACTTGATGCGAAATTTTCCTTTAAAATGGAATTTGCGGGTGTTCTATGGGGGCTAGACGCACGTGAGGGGTGTCAAAAGACGCGTCTCGGCGGGCGCTAGCAAACTATGGAGGAATTTAGATGTTGCCAGAGCAAAAAATTTGACTTTTTAATGAAAAACGTAATTTTTGAAGAAAATTGGGAAGAAAAACAACTATTACGACTACCAAACGGGACCCGAGCAAGCTGAAAACACACTGGAGTACCGCAAGGCAGGTAAGTATACTATTGAAACTATTAGATTTTATAATTTAAGCAAACGGACTTTAAGAAAACGAATTTTGTATTATTTTTGTATGAAAATTTCACAAGTCTTTTAGAACGAAAATCAATTTCGTTTTTAGTCAAAAATAACTTGTCACACGTCAGTAGGGAGCCTATTTAAAATTAATAACGCTGAAAACAGCTCGAAAAAGCGACTCCTGGAGGCAAAGTTATGTAGATTTGTAGAAATCAGTGTTCTCCTAAGGTGGATTCTGCGTGTTTGTTCTATATATAGCTATATAGTACTTGATGCGAAATTTTCCTTTAAAATGGAATTTGCGGGTGTTCTATGGGGGCTAGACGCACGTGAGGGGTGTCAAAAGACGCGTCTCGGCGGGCGCTAGCAAACTATGGAGGAATTTAGATGTTGCCAGAGCAAAAAATTTGACTTTTTAATGAAAAACGTAATTTTTGAAGAAAATTGGGAAGAAAAACAACTATTACGACTACCAAACGGGACCCGAGCAAGCTGAAAACACACTGGAGTACCGCAAGGCAGGTAAGTATACTATTGAAACTATTAGATTTTATAATTTAAGCAAACGGACTTTAAGAAAACGAATTTTGTATTATTTTTGTATGAAAATTTCACAAGTCTTTTAGAACGAAAATCAATTTCGTTTTTAGTCAAAAATAACTTGTCACACGTCAGTAGGGAGCCTATTTAAAATTAATAACGCTGAAAACAGCTCGAAAAAGCGACTCCTGGAGGCAAAGTTATGTAGATTTGTAGAAATCAGTGTTCTCCTAAGGTGGATTCTGCGTGTTTGTTCTATATATAGCTATATAGTACTTGATGCGAAATTTTCCTTTAAAATGGAATTTGCGGGTGTTCTATGGGGGCTAGACGCACGTGAGGGGTGTCAAAAGACGCGTCTCGGCGGGCGCTAGCAAACTATGGAGGAATTTAGATGTTGCCAGAGCAAAAAATTTGACTTTTTAATGAAAAACGTAATTTTTGAAGAAAATTGGGAAGAAAAACAACTATTACGACTACCAAACGGGACCCGAGCAAGCTGAAAACACACTGGAGTACCGCAAGGCAGGTAAGTATACTATTGAAACTATTAGATTTTATAATTTAAGCAAACGGACTTTAAGAAAACGAATTTTGTATTATTTTTGTATGAAAATTTCACAAGTCTTTTAGAACGAAAATCAATTTCGTTTTTAGTCAAAAATAACTTGTCACACGTCAGTAGGGAGCCTATTTAAAATTAATAACGCTGAAAACAGCTCGAAAAAGCGACTCCTGGAGGCAAAGTTATGTAGATTTGTAGAAATCAGTGTTCTCCTAAGGTGGATTCTGCGTGTTTGTTCTATATATAGCTATATAGTACTTGATGCGAAATTTTCCTTTAAAATGGAATTTGCGGGTGTTCTATGGGGGCTAGACGCACGTGAGGGGTGTCAAAAGACGCGTCTCGGCGGGCGCTAGCAAACTATGGAGGAATTTAGATGTTGCCAGAGCAAAAAATTTGACTTTTTAATGAAAAACGTAATTTTTGAAGAAAATTGGGAAGAAAAACAACTATTACGACTACCAAACGGGACCCGAGCAAGCTGAAAACACACTGGAGTACCGCAAGGCAGGTAAGTATACTATTGAAACTATTAGATTTTATAATTTAAGCAAACGGACTTTAAGAAAACGAATTTTGTATTATTTTTGTATGAAAATTTCACAAGTCTTTTAGAACGAAAATCAATTTCGTTTTTAGTCAAAAATAACTTGTCACACGTCAGTAGGGAGCCTATTTAAAATTAATAACGCTGAAAACAGCTCGAAAAAGCGACTCCTGGAGGCAAAGTTATGTAGATTTGTAGAAATCAGTGTTCTCCTAAGGTGGATTCTGCGTGTTTGTTCTATATATAGCTATATAGTACTTGATGCGAAATTTTCCTTTAAAATGGAATTTGCGGGTGTTCTATGGGGGCTAGACGCACGTGAGGGGTGTCAAAAGACGCGTCTCGGCGGGCGCTAGCAAACTATGGAGGAATTTAGATGTTGCCAGAGCAAAAAATTTGACTTTTTAATGAAAAACGTAATTTTTGAAGAAAATTGGGAAGAAAAACAACTATTACGACTACCAAACGGGACCCGAGCAAGCTGAAAACACACTGGAGTACCGCAAGGCAGGTAAGTATACTATTGAAACTATTAGATTTTATAATTTAAGCAAACGGACTTTAAGAAAACGAATTTTGTATTATTTTTGTATGAAAATTTCACAAGTCTTTTAGAACGAAAATCAATTTCGTTTTTAGTCAAAAATAACTTGTCACACGTCAGTAGGGAGCCTATTTAAAATTAATAACGCTGAAAACAGCTCGAAAAAGCGACTCCTGGAGGCAAAGTTATGTAGATTTGTAGAAATCAGTGTTCTCCTAAGGTGGATTCTGCGTGTTTGTTCTATATATAGCTATATAGTACTTGATGCGAAATTTTCCTTTAAAATGGAATTTGCGGGTGTTCTATGGGGGCTAGACGCACGTGAGGGGTGTCAAAAGACGCGTCTCGGCGGGCGCTAGCAAACTATGGAGGAATTTAGATGTTGCCAGAGCAAAAAATTTGACTTTTTAATGAAAAACGTAATTTTTGAAGAAAATTGGGAAGAAAAACAACTATTACGACTACCAAACGGGACCCGAGCAAGCTGAAAACACACTGGAGTACCGCAAGGCAGGTAAGTATACTATTGAAACTATTAGATTTTATAATTTAAGCAAACGGACTTTAAGAAAACGAATTTTGTATTATTTTTGTATGAAAATTTCACAAGTCTTTTAGAACGAAAATCAATTTCGTTTTTAGTCAAAAATAACTTGTCACACGTCAGTAGGGAGCCTATTTAAAATTAATAACGCTGAAAACAGCTCGAAAAAGCGACTCCTGGAGGCAAAGTTATGTAGATTTGTAGAAATCAGTGTTCTCCTAAGGTGGATTCTGCGTGTTTGTTCTATATATAGCTATATAGTACTTGATGCGAAATTTTCCTTTAAAATGGAATTTGCGGGTGTTCTATGGGGGCTAGACGCACGTGAGGGGTGTCAAAAGACGCGTCTCGGCGGGCGCTAGCAAACTATGGAGGAATTTAGATGTTGCCAGAGCAAAAAATTTGACTTTTTAATGAAAAACGTAATTTTTGAAGAAAATTGGGAAGAAAAACAACTATTACGACTACCAAACGGGACCCGAGCAAGCTGAAAACACACTGGAGTACCGCAAGGCAGGTAAGTATACTATTGAAACTATTAGATTTTATAATTTAAGCAAACGGACTTTAAGAAAACGAATTTTGTATTATTTTTGTATGAAAATTTCACAAGTCTTTTAGAACGAAAATCAATTTCGTTTTTAGTCAAAAATAACTTGTCACACGTCAGTAGGGAGCCTATTTAAAATTAATAACGCTGAAAACAGCTCGAAAAAGCGACTCCTGGAGGCAAAGTTATGTAGATTTGTAGAAATCAGTGTTCTCCTAAGGTGGATTCTGCGTGTTTGTTCTATATATAGCTATATAGTACTTGATGCGAAATTTTCCTTTAAAATGGAATTTGCGGGTGTTCTATGGGGGCTAGACGCACGTGAGGGGTGTCAAAAGACGCGTCTCGGCGGGCGCTAGCAAACTATGGAGGAATTTAGATGTTGCCAGAGCAAAAAATTTGACTTTTTAATGAAAAACGTAATTTTTGAAGAAAATTGGGAAGAAAAACAACTATTACGACTACCAAACGGGACCCGAGCAAGCTGAAAACACACTGGAGTACCGCAAGGCAGGTAAGTATACTATTGAAACTATTAGATTTTATAATTTAAGCAAACGGACTTTAAGAAAACGAATTTTGTATTATTTTTGTATGAAAATTTCACAAGTCTTTTAGAACGAAAATCAATTTCGTTTTTAGTCAAAAATAACTTGTCACACGTCAGTAGGGAGCCTATTTAAAATTAATAACGCTGAAAACAGCTCGAAAAAGCGACTCCTGGAGGCAAAGTTATGTAGATTTGTAGAAATCAGTGTTCTCCTAAGGTGGATTCTGCGTGTTTGTTCTATATATAGCTATATAGTACTTGATGCGAAATTTTCCTTTAAAATGGAATTTGCGGGTGTTCTATGGGGGCTAGACGCACGTGAGGGGTGTCAAAAGACGCGTCTCGGCGGGCGCTAGCAAACTATGGAGGAATTTAGATGTTGCCAGAGCAAAAAATTTGACTTTTTAATGAAAAACGTAATTTTTGAAGAAAATTGGGAAGAAAAACAACTATTACGACTACCAAACGGGACCCGAGCAAGCTGAAAACACACTGGAGTACCGCAAGGCAGGTAAGTATACTATTGAAACTATTAGATTTTATAATTTAAGCAAACGGACTTTAAGAAAACGAATTTTGTATTATTTTTGTATGAAAATTTCACAAGTCTTTTAGAACGAAAATCAATTTCGTTTTTAGTCAAAAATAACTTGTCACACGTCAGTAGGGAGCCTATTTAAAATTAATAACGCTGAAAACAGCTCGAAAAAGCGACTCCTGGAGGCAAAGTTATGTAGATTTGTAGAAATCAGTGTTCTCCTAAGGTGGATTCTGCGTGTTTGTTCTATATATAGCTATATAGTACTTGATGCGAAATTTTCCTTTAAAATGGAATTTGCGGGTGTTCTATGGGGGCTAGACGCACGTGAGGGGTGTCAAAAGACGCGTCTCGGCGGGCGCTAGCAAACTATGGAGGAATTTAGATGTTGCCAGAGCAAAAAATTTGACTTTTTAATGAAAAACGTAATTTTTGAAGAAAATTGGGAAGAAAAACAACTATTACGACTACCAAACGGGACCCGAGCAAGCTGAAAACACACTGGAGTACCGCAAGGCAGGTAAGTATACTATTGAAACTATTAGATTTTATAATTTAAGCAAACGGACTTTAAGAAAACGAATTTTGTATTATTTTTGTATGAAAATTTCACAAGTCTTTTAGAACGAAAATCAATTTCGTTTTTAGTCAAAAATAACTTGTCACACGTCAGTAGGGAGCCTATTTAAAATTAATAACGCTGAAAACAGCTCGAAAAAGCGACTCCTGGAGGCAAAGTTATGTAGATTTGTAGAAATCAGTGTTCTCCTAAGGTGGATTCTGCGTGTTTGTTCTATATATAGCTATATAGTACTTGATGCGAAATTTTCCTTTAAAATGGAATTTGCGGGTGTTCTATGGGGGCTAGACGCACGTGAGGGGTGTCAAAAGACGCGTCTCGGCGGGCGCTAGCAAACTATGGAGGAATTTAGATGTTGCCAGAGCAAAAAATTTGACTTTTTAATGAAAAACGTAATTTTTGAAGAAAATTGGGAAGAAAAACAACTATTACGACTACCAAACGGGACCCGAGCAAGCTGAAAACACACTGGAGTACCGCAAGGCAGGTAAGTATACTATTGAAACTATTAGATTTTATAATTTAAGCAAACGGACTTTAAGAAAACGAATTTTGTATTATTTTTGTATGAAAATTTCACAAGTCTTTTAGAACGAAAATCAATTTCGTTTTTAGTCAAAAATAACTTGTCACACGTCAGTAGGGAGCCTATTTAAAATTAATAACGCTGAAAACAGCTCGAAAAAGCGACTCCTGGAGGCAAAGTTATGTAGATTTGTAGAAATCAGTGTTCTCCTAAGGTGGATTCTGCGTGTTTGTTCTATATATAGCTATATAGTACTTGATGCGAAATTTTCCTTTAAAATGGAATTTGCGGGTGTTCTATGGGGGCTAGACGCACGTGAGGGGTGTCAAAAGACGCGTCTCGGCGGGCGCTAGCAAACTATGGAGGAATTTAGATGTTGCCAGAGCAAAAAATTTGACTTTTTAATGAAAAACGTAATTTTTGAAGAAAATTGGGAAGAAAAACAACTATTACGACTACCAAACGGGACCCGAGCAAGCTGAAAACACACTGGAGTACCGCAAGGCAGGTAAGTATACTATTGAAACTATTAGATTTTATAATTTAAGCAAACGGACTTTAAGAAAACGAATTTTGTATTATTTTTGTATGAAAATTTCACAAGTCTTTTAGAACGAAAATCAATTTCGTTTTTAGTCAAAAATAACTTGTCACACGTCAGTAGGGAGCCTATTTAAAATTAATAACGCTGAAAACAGCTCGAAAAAGCGACTCCTGGAGGCAAAGTTATGTAGATTTGTAGAAATCAGTGTTCTCCTAAGGTGGATTCTGCGTGTTTGTTCTATATATAGCTATATAGTACTTGATGCGAAATTTTCCTTTAAAATGGAATTTGCGGGTGTTCTATGGGGGCTAGACGCACGTGAGGGGTGTCAAAAGACGCGTCTCGGCGGGCGCTAGCAAACTATGGAGGAATTTAGATGTTGCCAGAGCAAAAAATTTGACTTTTTAATGAAAAACGTAATTTTTGAAGAAAATTGGGAAGAAAAACAACTATTACGACTACCAAACGGGACCCGAGCAAGCTGAAAACACACTGGAGTACCGCAAGGCAGGTAAGTATACTATTGAAACTATTAGATTTTATAATTTAAGCAAACGGACTTTAAGAAAACGAATTTTGTATTATTTTTGTATGAAAATTTCACAAGTCTTTTAGAACGAAAATCAATTTCGTTTTTAGTCAAAAATAACTTGTCACACGTCAGTAGGGAGCCTATTTAAAATTAATAACGCTGAAAACAGCTCGAAAAAGCGACTCCTGGAGGCAAAGTTATGTAGATTTGTAGAAATCAGTGTTCTCCTAAGGTGGATTCTGCGTGTTTGTTCTATATATAGCTATATAGTACTTGATGCGAAATTTTCCTTTAAAATGGAATTTGCGGGTGTTCTATGGGGGCTAGACGCACGTGAGGGGTGTCAAAAGACGCGTCTCGGCGGGCGCTAGCAAACTATGGAGGAATTTAGATGTTGCCAGAGCAAAAAATTTGACTTTTTAATGAAAAACGTAATTTTTGAAGAAAATTGGGAAGAAAAACAACTATTACGACTACCAAACGGGACCCGAGCAAGCTGAAAACACACTGGAGTACCGCAAGGCAGGTAAGTATACTATTGAAACTATTAGATTTTATAATTTAAGCAAACGGACTTTAAGAAAACGAATTTTGTATTATTTTTGTATGAAAATTTCACAAGTCTTTTAGAACGAAAATCAATTTCGTTTTTAGTCAAAAATAACTTGTCACACGTCAGTAGGGAGCCTATTTAAAATTAATAACGCTGAAAACAGCTCGAAAAAGCGACTCCTGGAGGCAAAGTTATGTAGATTTGTAGAAATCAGTGTTCTCCTAAGGTGGATTCTGCGTGTTTGTTCTATATATAGCTATATAGTACTTGATGCGAAATTTTCCTTTAAAATGGAATTTGCGGGTGTTCTATGGGGGCTAGACGCACGTGAGGGGTGTCAAAAGACGCGTCTCGGCGGGCGCTAGCAAACTATGGAGGAATTTAGATGTTGCCAGAGCAAAAAATTTGACCCCCCGTCACTCCTGACGAGGTGCAGGGGATTATCAAGGGCCTCAAACATCGAAAGGCCCCTGGCTCCGACGGAATCACCAATAAGGTGTTCAAACTCCTATCCCCCGCCCTCATAGTGCTAATGACTGCTATCTTCAATAGCGCCATGGCAAATAATATATTTCCTCATCAATGGAAACGAGCTACCGTTATCGGTATCCCTAAACCGGGCAAGCCTAAGTCTTTCCCAAGCAGCTACCGCCCCATCAGTCTCCTCAACGTCTTAGGCAAGGTCTACGAGAGGCTTATTTATAAGCGCCTCAAAGACTATGCCGAGGCGAAGAGTTTAATTCCCAAAGAGCAGTTTGGCTTCAGAACCAAACACTCTTGTGTCCAACAGGTGCACCGAATAGTAGAACACATCAGTGGCCACTACCAACACGGCCGGCTGACCGGTGCCCTGTTCTTCGATATCGCGAAAGCGTTTGACAAGGTCTGGCACAACGGGCTGATATACAAGCTATACCAGCTCGGTGTGCCTGATCGACTCGTGCTCATCCTACGAGACTTCCTGTCGAACCGCACCTTCCAATACCGCATTGAAGGAGCGCTTTCCTCCCCTCATCCGATACGCGCCGGAGTCCCTCAAGGCTCCGTGATATCCCCCCTCGCCTTCACGCTGTACACTAGCGATATCCCTGTGAATAAACCAGCCCAGTTAGCGCTTTTCGCCGACGATACGGCCATTTATTACTCGGGTAGAAGCCCCGACATGATAAGAGAGATTCTCCAAAAATCCGCAAGAGCCTTAGGCGATTGGTTCCGGAAATGGAGAATCGAAGTCAATCCCGACAAGAGCCAGGCGGTCCTCTTCTCCAGCCCCCGCCGACCCTACCCTAACCTTCCCAGTCCGATCACCATGTTTGGCAAGCCAATCCCTTGGGAGAAGCAAGCCAAATACCTGGGCGTCACCCTAGACAGACGCCTTTCCTTCAGAGGGCACATAACGTCGGTACGCTCGCGCGCCGCGTTCGCCCTCGGAAGGCTCCACTCCGTGCTGAATGCACGCAGCAAATTGTCACTTCAGTGCAAGTTGCGTATCTACACCGCGTGCATTCGGCCCATTATGACATATGCCTGCCCTGTGTTCGCACATGCCAAGCCCTACCTAATCCATAGGATGCAGACGCTTCAAAACCGCTTTCTCCGAAAGGCCACGGGTTCCCCCTGGTTTGTAAGGAATGAACGACTACATGTCGACCTTAAGATCCCCACTATTAAACAGTGCATGAAGCGCCTCACAAAGCGCTTTATAGATTCAGCCGTGAAACACCCCAACCCCCTCATCTCATCGGCCGCCCGATATGTCCCCTCCAAAATATCCAAGATTCGCCGACCTAGGCTCACTTTAGAAGAACCTGACGACCCCACCACAATCCTCCAGGAAAGTAGTAGGGCCACCAGCACAATTAGAAAAGTCAGAAAACACAGATACAAACCGCGAAATCGTCCCCGGCCCCGCCGACGAGGCCCTCCGCGACCCCCAGTAGAAATACCGCCCGACCCTTGCTCGACAAGCCAGCCCGCGCCGCTGAGCATGTAACGTTAAAATTCCCTAAATAATATCGACCCAGCCAACCCCTGTTGCTCTCTCCCAATGACGCACTAAGCCTAGGCCCGAACCCCGCAGGGGGTGCCCTTAGTGAACGTTCATTTAATTATCCTTAGTTTGTAAGCCCTGGCTGGGGGCCTTAAAGTAATTTTTGGCCACCACAGGAAAGTCCGGTTAAGCAGTCAACAGCCTCCCTAGGCTGATCTGCGAGTGGTCATATCAAAAAAAAAAAAAAAAAAAAAAAAAAAAAAAAAAAAAAAAAAAAAAAAAAAAAAAAAAAAAAAAAAATGATGCGAAATTTTCCTTTAAAATGGAATTTGCGGGTGTTCTATGGGGGCTAGACGCACGTGAGGGGTGTCAAAAGACGCGTCTCGGCGGGCGCTAGCAAACTATGGAGGAATTTAGATGTTGCCAGAGCAAAAAATTTGACTTTTTAATGAAAAACGTAATTTTTGAAGAAAATTGGGAAGAAAAACAACTATTACGACTACCAAACGGGACCCGAGCAAGCTGAAAACACACTGGAGTACCGCAAGGCAGGTAAGTATACTATTGAAACTATTAGATTTTATAATTTAAGCAAACGGACTTTAAGAAAACGAATTTTGTATTATTTTTGTATGAAAATTTCACAAGTCTTTTAGAACGAAAATCAATTTCGTTTTTAGTCAAAAATAACTTGTCACACGTCAGTAGGGAGCCTATTTAAAATTAATAACGCTGAAAACAGCTCGAAAAAGCGACTCCTGGAGGCAAAGTTATGTAGATTTGTAGAAATCAGTGTTCTCCTAAGGTGGATTCTGCGTGTTTGTTCTATATATAGCTATATAGTACTTGATGCGAAATTTTCCTTTAAAATGGAATTTGCGGGTGTTCTATGGGGGCTAGACGCACGTGAGGGGTGTCAAAAGACGCGTCTCGGCGGGCGCTAGCAAACTATGGAGGAATTTAGATGTTGCCAGAGCAAAAAATTTGACTTTTTAATGAAAAACGTAATTTTTGAAGAAAATTGGGAAGAAAAACAACTATTACGACTACCAAACGGGACCCGAGCAAGCTGAAAACACACTGGAGTACCGCAAGGCAGGTAAGTATACTATTGAAACTATTAGATTTTATAATTTAAGCAAACGGACTTTAAGAAAACGAATTTTGTATTATTTTTGTATGAAAATTTCACAAGTCTTTTAGAACGAAAATCAATTTCGTTTTTAGTCAAAAATAACTTGTCACACGTCAGTAGGGAGCCTATTTAAAATTAATAACGCTGAAAACAGCTCGAAAAAGCGACTCCTGGAGGCAAAGTTATGTAGATTTGTAGAAATCAGTGTTCTCCTAAGGTGGATTCTGCGTGTTTGTTCTATATATAGCTATATAGTACTTGATGCGAAATTTTCCTTTAAAATGGAATTTGCGGGTGTTCTATGGGGGCTAGACGCACGTGAGGGGTGTCAAAAGACGCGTCTCGGCGGGCGCTAGCAAACTATGGAGGAATTTAGATGTTGCCAGAGCAAAAAATTTGACTTTTTAATGAAAAACGTAATTTTTGAAGAAAATTGGGAAGAAAAACAACTATTACGACTACCAAACGGGACCCGAGCAAGCTGAAAACACACTGGAGTACCGCAAGGCAGGTAAGTATACTATTGAAACTATTAGATTTTATAATTTAAGCAAACGGACTTTAAGAAAACGAATTTTGTATTATTTTTGTATGAAAATTTCACAAGTCTTTTAGAACGAAAATCAATTTCGTTTTTAGTCAAAAATAACTTGTCACACGTCAGTAGGGAGCCTATTTAAAATTAATAACGCTGAAAACAGCTCGAAAAAGCGACTCCTGGAGGCAAAGTTATGTAGATTTGTAGAAATCAGTGTTCTCCTAAGGTGGATTCTGCGTGTTTGTTCTATATATAGCTATATAGTACTTGATGCGAAATTTTCCTTTAAAATGGAATTTGCGGGTGTTCTATGGGGGCTAGACGCACGTGAGGGGTGTCAAAAGACGCGTCTCGGCGGGCGCTAGCAAACTATGGAGGAATTTAGATGTTGCCAGAGCAAAAAATTTGACTTTTTAATGAAAAACGTAATTTTTGAAGAAAATTGGGAAGAAAAACAACTATTACGACTACCAAACGGGACCCGAGCAAGCTGAAAACACACTGGAGTACCGCAAGGCAGGTAAGTATACTATTGAAACTATTAGATTTTATAATTTAAGCAAACGGACTTTAAGAAAACGAATTTTGTATTATTTTTGTATGAAAATTTCACAAGTCTTTTAGAACGAAAATCAATTTCGTTTTTAGTCAAAAATAACTTGTCACACGTCAGTAGGGAGCCTATTTAAAATTAATAACGCTGAAAACAGCTCGAAAAAGCGACTCCTGGAGGCAAAGTTATGTAGATTTGTAGAAATCAGTGTTCTCCTAAGGTGGATTCTGCGTGTTTGTTCTATATATAGCTATATAGTACTTGATGCGAAATTTTCCTTTAAAATGGAATTTGCGGGTGTTCTATGGGGGCTAGACGCACGTGAGGGGTGTCAAAAGACGCGTCTCGGCGGGCGCTAGCAAACTATGGAGGAATTTAGATGTTGCCAGAGCAAAAAATTTGACTTTTTAATGAAAAACGTAATTTTTGAAGAAAATTGGGAAGAAAAACAACTATTACGACTACCAAACGGGACCCGAGCAAGCTGAAAACACACTGGAGTACCGCAAGGCAGGTAAGTATACTATTGAAACTATTAGATTTTATAATTTAAGCAAACGGACTTTAAGAAAACGAATTTTGTATTATTTTTGTATGAAAATTTCACAAGTCTTTTAGAACGAAAATCAATTTCGTTTTTAGTCAAAAATAACTTGTCACACGTCAGTAGGGAGCCTATTTAAAATTAATAACGCTGAAAACAGCTCGAAAAAGCGACTCCTGGAGGCAAAGTTATGTAGATTTGTAGAAATCAGTGTTCTCCTAAGGTGGATTCTGCGTGTTTGTTCTATATATAGCTATATAGTACTTGATGCGAAATTTTCCTTTAAAATGGAATTTGCGGGTGTTCTATGGGGGCTAGACGCACGTGAGGGGTGTCAAAAGACGCGTCTCGGCGGGCGCTAGCAAACTATGGAGGAATTTAGATGTTGCCAGAGCAAAAAATTTGACTTTTTAATGAAAAACGTAATTTTTGAAGAAAATTGGGAAGAAAAACAACTATTACGACTACCAAACGGGACCCGAGCAAGCTGAAAACACACTGGAGTACCGCAAGGCAGGTAAGTATACTATTGAAACTATTAGATTTTATAATTTAAGCAAACGGACTTTAAGAAAACGAATTTTGTATTATTTTTGTATGAAAATTTCACAAGTCTTTTAGAACGAAAATCAATTTCGTTTTTAGTCAAAAATAACTTGTCACACGTCAGTAGGGAGCCTATTTAAAATTAATAACGCTGAAAACAGCTCGAAAAAGCGACTCCTGGAGGCAAAGTTATGTAGATTTGTAGAAATCAGTGTTCTCCTAAGGTGGATTCTGCGTGTTTGTTCTATATATAGCTATATAGTACTTGATGCGAAATTTTCCTTTAAAATGGAATTTGCGGGTGTTCTATGGGGGCTAGACGCACGTGAGGGGTGTCAAAAGACGCGTCTCGGCGGGCGCTAGCAAACTATGGAGGAATTTAGATGTTGCCAGAGCAAAAAATTTGACTTTTTAATGAAAAACGTAATTTTTGAAGAAAATTGGGAAGAAAAACAACTATTACGACTACCAAACGGGACCCGAGCAAGCTGAAAACACACTGGAGTACCGCAAGGCAGGTAAGTATACTATTGAAACTATTAGATTTTATAATTTAAGCAAACGGACTTTAAGAAAACGAATTTTGTATTATTTTTGTATGAAAATTTCACAAGTCTTTTAGAACGAAAATCAATTTCGTTTTTAGTCAAAAATAACTTGTCACACGTCAGTAGGGAGCCTATTTAAAATTAATAACGCTGAAAACAGCTCGAAAAAGCGACTCCTGGAGGCAAAGTTATGTAGATTTGTAGAAATCAGTGTTCTCCTAAGGTGGATTCTGCGTGTTTGTTCTATATATAGCTATATAGTACTTGATGCGAAATTTTCCTTTAAAATGGAATTTGCGGGTGTTCTATGGGGGCTAGACGCACGTGAGGGGTGTCAAAAGACGCGTCTCGGCGGGCGCTAGCAAACTATGGAGGAATTTAGATGTTGCCAGAGCAAAAAATTTGACTTTTTAATGAAAAACGTAATTTTTGAAGAAAATTGGGAAGAAAAACAACTATTACGACTACCAAACGGGACCCGAGCAAGCTGAAAACACACTGGAGTACCGCAAGGCAGGTAAGTATACTATTGAAACTATTAGATTTTATAATTTAAGCAAACGGACTTTAAGAAAACGAATTTTGTATTATTTTTGTATGAAAATTTCACAAGTCTTTTAGAACGAAAATCAATTTCGTTTTTAGTCAAAAATAACTTGTCACACGTCAGTAGGGAGCCTATTTAAAATTAATAACGCTGAAAACAGCTCGAAAAAGCGACTCCTGGAGGCAAAGTTATGTAGATTTGTAGAAATCAGTGTTCTCCTAAGGTGGATTCTGCGTGTTTGTTCTATATATAGCTATATAGTACTTGATGCGAAATTTTCCTTTAAAATGGAATTTGCGGGTGTTCTATGGGGGCTAGACGCACGTGAGGGGTGTCAAAAGACGCGTCTCGGCGGGCGCTAGCAAACTATGGAGGAATTTAGATGTTGCCAGAGCAAAAAATTTGACTTTTTAATGAAAAACGTAATTTTTGAAGAAAATTGGGAAGAAAAACAACTATTACGACTACCAAACGGGACCCGAGCAAGCTGAAAACACACTGGAGTACCGCAAGGCAGGTAAGTATACTATTGAAACTATTAGATTTTATAATTTAAGCAAACGGACTTTAAGAAAACGAATTTTGTATTATTTTTGTATGAAAATTTCACAAGTCTTTTAGAACGAAAATCAATTTCGTTTTTAGTCAAAAATAACTTGTCACACGTCAGTAGGGAGCCTATTTAAAATTAATAACGCTGAAAACAGCTCGAAAAAGCGACTCCTGGAGGCAAAGTTATGTAGATTTGTAGAAATCAGTGTTCTCCTAAGGTGGATTCTGCGTGTTTGTTCTATATATAGCTATATAGTACTTGATGCGAAATTTTCCTTTAAAATGGAATTTGCGGGTGTTCTATGGGGGCTAGACGCACGTGAGGGGTGTCAAAAGACGCGTCTCGGCGGGCGCTAGCAAACTATGGAGGAATTTAGATGTTGCCAGAGCAAAAAATTTGACTTTTTAATGAAAAACGTAATTTTTGAAGAAAATTGGGAAGAAAAACAACTATTACGACTACCAAACGGGACCCGAGCAAGCTGAAAACACACTGGAGTACCGCAAGGCAGGTAAGTATACTATTGAAACTATTAGATTTTATAAT
Organism: Hyppa rectilinea; assembly: GCA_951799385.1. NCBI lineage: Eukaryota > Metazoa > Arthropoda > Insecta > Lepidoptera > Noctuidae > Hyppa > Hyppa rectilinea. The sequence continues at coordinate 15,504,800 of OX637324.1, forward strand.
TTAAGCAAACGGACTTTAAGAAAACGAATTTTGTATTATTTTTGTATGAAAATTTCACAAGTCTTTTAGAACGAAAATCAATTTCGTTTTTAGTCAAAAATAACTTGTCACACGTCAGTAGGGAGCCTATTTAAAATTAATAACGCTGAAAACAGCTCGAAAAAGCGACTCCTGGAGGCAAAGTTATGTAGATTTGTAGAAATCAGTGTTCTCCTAAGGTGGATTCTGCGTGTTTGTTCTATATATAGCTATATAGTACTTGATGCGAAATTTTCCTTTAAAATGGAATTTGCGGGTGTTCTATGGGGGCTAGACGCACGTGAGGGGTGTCAAAAGACGCGTCTCGGCGGGCGCTAGCAAACTATGGAGGAATTTAGATGTTGCCAGAGCAAAAAATTTGACTTTTTAATGAAAAACGTAATTTTTGAAGAAAATTGGGAAGAAAAACAACTATTACGACTACCAAACGGGACCCGAGCAAGCTGAAAACACACTGGAGTACCGCAAGGCAGGTAAGTATACTATTGAAACTATTAGATTTTATAATTTAAGCAAACGGACTTTAAGAAAACGAATTTTGTATTATTTTTGTATGAAAATTTCACAAGTCTTTTAGAACGAAAATCAATTTCGTTTTTAGTCAAAAATAACTTGTCACACGTCAGTAGGGAGCCTATTTAAAATTAATAACGCTGAAAACAGCTCGAAAAAGCGACTCCTGGAGGCAAAGTTATGTAGATTTGTAGAAATCAGTGTTCTCCTAAGGTGGATTCTGCGTGTTTGTTCTATATATAGCTATATAGTACTTGATGCGAAATTTTCCTTTAAAATGGAATTTGCGGGTGTTCTATGGGGGCTAGACGCACGTGAGGGGTGTCAAAAGACGCGTCTCGGCGGGCGCTAGCAAACTATGGAGGAATTTAGATGTTGCCAGAGCAAAAAATTTGACTTTTTAATGAAAAACGTAATTTTTGAAGAACATTGGGAAGAAAAACAACTATTACGACTACCAAACGGGACCCGAGCAAGCTGAAAACACACTGGAGTACCGCAAGGCAGGTAAGTATACTATTGAAACTATTAGATTTTATAATTTAAGCAAACGGACTTTAAGAAAACGAATTTTGTATTATTTTTGTATGAAAATTTCACAAGTCTTTTAGAACGAAAATCAATTTCGTTTTTAGTCAAAAATAACTTGTCACACGTCAGTAGGGAGCCTATTTAAAATTAATAACGCTGAAAACAGCTCGAAAAAGCGACTCCTGGAGGCAAAGTTATGTAGATTTGTAGAAATCAGTGTTCTCCTAAGGTGGATTCTGCGTGTTTGTTCTATATATAGCTATATAGTACTTGATGCGAAATTTTCCTTTAAAATGGAATTTGCGGGTGTTCTATGGGGGCTAGACGCACGTGAGGGGTGTCAAAAGACGCGTCTCGGCGGGCGCTAGCAAACTATGGAGGAATTTAGATGTTGCCAGAGCAAAAAATTTGACTTTTTAATGAAAAACGTAATTTTTGAAGAAAATTGGGAAGAAAAACAACTATTACGACTACCAAACGGGACCCGAGCAAGCTGAAAACACACTGGAGTACCGCAAGGCAGGTAAGTATACTATTGAAACTATTAGATTTTATAATTTAAGCAAACGGACTTTAAGAAAACGAATTTTGTATTATTTTTGTATGAAAATTTCACAAGTCTTTTAGAACGAAAATCAATTTCGTTTTTAGTCAAAAATAACTTGTCACACGTCAGTAGGGAGCCTATTTAAAATTAATAACGCTGAAAACAGCTCGAAAAAGCGACTCCTGGAGGCAAAGTTATGTAGATTTGTAGAAATCAGTGTTCTCCTAAGGTGGATTCTGCGTGTTTGTTCTATATATAGCTATATAGTACTTGATGCGAAATTTTCCTTTAAAATGGAATTTGCGGGTGTTCTATGGGGGCTAGACGCACGTGAGGGGTGTCAAAAGACGCGTCTCGGCGGGCGCTAGCAAACTATGGAGGAATTTAGATGTTGCCAGAGCAAAAAATTTGACTTTTTAATGAAAAACGTAATTTTTGAAGAAAATTGGGAAGAAAAACAACTATTACGACTACCAAACGGGACCCGAGCAAGCTGAAAACACACTGGAGTACCGCAAGGCAGGTAAGTATACTATTGAAACTATTAGATTTTATAATTTAAGCAAACGGACTTTAAGAAAACGAATTTTGTATTATTTTTGTATGAAAATTTCACAAGTCTTTTAGAACGAAAATCAATTTCGTTTTTAGTCAAAAATAACTTGTCACACGTCAGTAGGGAGCCTATTTAAAATTAATAACGCTGAAAACAGCTCGAAAAAGCGACTCCTGGAGGCAAAGTTATGTAGATTTGTAGAAATCAGTGTTCTCCTAAGGTGGATTCTGCGTGTTTGTTCTATATATAGCTATATAGTACTTGATGCGAAATTTTCCTTTAAAATGGAATTTGCGGGTGTTCTATGGGGGCTAGACGCACGTGAGGGGTGTCAAAAGACGCGTCTCGGCGGGCGCTAGCAAACTATGGAGGAATTTAGATGTTGCCAGAGCAAAAAATTTGACTTTTTAATGAAAAACGTAATTTTTGAAGAACATTGGGAAGAAAAACAACTATTACGACTACCAAACGGGACCCGAGCAAGCTGAAAACACACTGGAGTACCGCAAGGCAGGTAAGTATACTATTGAAACTATTAGATTTTATAATTTAAGCAAACGGACTTTAAGAAAACGAATTTTGTATTATTTTTGTATGAAAATTTCACAAGTCTTTTAGAACGAAAATCAATTTCGTTTTTAGTCAAAAATAACTTGTCACACGTCAGTAGGGAGCCTATTTAAAATTAATAACGCTGAAAACAGCTCGAAAAAGCGACTCCTGGAGGCAAAGTTATGTAGATTTGTAGAAATCAGTGTTCTCCTAAGGTGGATTCTTTTTTTTTTTTTTTTTTTTTTTTTTTTTTTTTTTTTTTTTTTTTTTTTTTTGATATGACCACTCGCAGATCAGCCTAGGGAGGCTGTTGACTGCTTAACCGGACTTTCCTGTGGTGGCCAAAAATTACTTTAAGGCCCCCAGCCAGGGCTTACAAACTAAGGATAATTAAATGAACGTTCACTAAGGGCACCCCCTGCGGGGTTCGGGCCTAGGCTTAGTGCGTCATTGGGAGAGAGCAACAGGGGTTGGCTGGGTCGATATTATTTAAGGGAATTTTAACGTTACATGCTCAGCGGCGCGGGCTGGCTTGTCGAGCAAGGGTCGGGCGGTATTTCTACTGGGGGTCGCGGAGGGCCTCGTCGGCGGGGCCGGGGACGATTTCGCGGTTTGTATCTGTGTTTTCTGACTTTTCTAATTGTGCTGGTGGCCCTACTACTTTCCTGGAGGATTGTGGTGGGGTCGTCAGGTTCTTCTAAAGTGAGCCTAGGTCGGCGAATCTTGGATATTTTGGAGGGCACATATCGGGCGGCCGATGAGATGAGGGGGTTGGGGTGTTTCACGGCTGAATCTATAAAGCGCTTTGTGAGGCGCTTCATGCACTGTTTAATAGTGGGGATCTTAAGGTCGACATGTAGTCGTTCATTCCTTACAAACCAGGGGGAACCCGTGGCCTTTCGGAGAAAGCGGTTTTGCAGCGTCTGCATCCTATGGATTAGGTAGGGCTTGGCATGTGCGAACACAGGGCAGGCATATGTCATAATGGGCCGAATGCACGCGGTGTAGATACGCAACTTGCACTGAAGTGACAATTTGCTGCGTGCATTCAGCACGGAGTGGAGCCTTCCGAGGGCGAACGCGGCGCGCGAGCGTACCGACGTTATGTGCCCTCTGAAGGAAAGGCGTCTGTCTAGGGTGACGCCCAGGTATTTGGCTTGCTTCTCCCAAGGGATTGGCTTGCCAAACATGGTGATCGGACTGGGAAGGTTAGGGTAGGGTCGGCGGGGGCTGGAGAAGAGGACCGCCTGGCTCTTGTCGGGATTGACTTCGATTCTCCATTTCCGGAACCAATCGCCTAAGGCTCTTGCGGATTTTTGGAGAATCTCTCTTATCATGTCGGGGCTTCTACCCGAGTAATAAATGGCCGTATCGTCGGCGAAAAGCGCTAACTGGGCTGGTTTATTCACAGGGATATCGCTAGTGTACAGCGTGAAGGCGAGGGGGGATATCACGGAGCCTTGAGGGACTCCGGCGCGTATCGGATGAGGGGAGGAAAGCGCTCCTTCAATGCGGTATTGGAAGGTGCGGTTCGACAGGAAGTCTCGTAGGATGAGCACGAGTCGATCAGGCACACCGAGCTGGTATAGCTTGTATATCAGCCCGTTGTGCCAGACCTTGTCGAACGCTTTCGCGATATCGAAGAACAGGGCACCGGTCAGCCGGCCGTGTTGGTAGTGGCCACTGATGTGTTCTACTATTCGGTGCACCTGTTGGACACAAGAGTGTTTGGTTCTGAAGCCAAACTGCTCTTTGGGAATTAAACTCTTCGCCTCGGCATAGTCTTTGAGGCGCTTATAAATAAGCCTCTCGTAGACCTTGCCTAAGACGTTGAGGAGACTGATGGGGCGGTAGCTGCTTGGGAAAGACTTAGGCTTGCCCGGTTTAGGGATACCGATAACAGTAGCTCGTTTCCATTGTTGAGGAAATACATTATTTGCCATGGCGCTATTGAAGATAGCAGTCATTAGCACTATGAGGGCGGGGGATAGGAGTTTGAACACCTTATTGGTGATTCCGTCGGAGCCAGGGGCCTTTCGATGTTTGAGGCCTTTGATGATCCCCTGCACCTCGTCAGGAGTGACGGGGGGAAGGGGATCATCCGGGTCCTCTTCGGGAGGGAGTGAGGTCCGGCGTTCGACTTCAGCGTCCACTTCAGCGAGGTGGGCTGGGTCTACCGGTTGGGTGCTTGGGGAGCATTGGGTCTCTAAGCTGTCGGCTAGGCATTCCGCTTTTTCATCGTCGTTGAAGGCGACGGTGTTATCATTGCGGATAAGAGGGGGCATGGAGGAGATCCCAGAGGAGCGTAGTTTCCTCTGCAGGTCCCAGAAGGCCAGATGGTTGGGTGTTAATTCATCGAGCATCTTATCCCATTGGTCGTCACGCAGCTCTTTGACGCGATTGCTTACTTTACGCTGTAAGTTACGCATAAAAGCTTTGTTACTGGCACATGGGAAGGATCTGTAGGCGCGAATGGCGGCGTTCTTCTCGGTCACGAGATCACGTACGTCGTCAGGAAGCTTCCAGCGGTTGTCCACCGCCGGGGCTTCCTTCGAGCAATCCTTCAGAACGGATTGCACGTGTTCCGTGAACGAGTCGATCGCCGCTTCCGCGTCGGCTACAGTTTCGATTTTGTCTGGTATTTTATCTAAGTGGGGGGACTCGGTGGATTTCAGCGCTTCGCTTACTTTCACCCAGTCCGTAACCATTTTGGTAGCGGGAGATTGGGCTGGATCGAAGGGGCCAGCGTTGGGGGCTAGCTCCATGACGACTGGTCTGTGATCCGAGTTGAGTTCATCAATCGTTTCTACAGAATGTAATCGTAAGTTTACATTCCTTAGAAGCGCGACGTCGAGCACATCAGAGCTCTGAGAGGGGTCATGGGGGAAGTGAGTGGGATGCATCGGGGCGATAACATCGAAGTTGAGTGAGTTGCAAAGGTCAAACAGTACCCTGCCTCTTGTGTTTGTCGAACGACAGTTCCAAGAGGGGTGTTTTGCATTTAGGTCTCCTGCCAGAAGGACGGAGTCACTCAGGTTAAAGAGGGCGGAGAGGTCGTCTCTTAGGGTAGCGTTGCCCTCCCCTGGGTTGGTGGGGGGGAGGTACGCAGAGACTATTGTAATGGGCTGATGGCCCGACAAGCCCAGCCTACAGACAGAGACCTCTAGGTTTCTGAGGGGCGGGGGGTCCATAGGGATGCAGTATAGACTGGATTTATAATAAATGAGAGTACCTCCTTTGTGACAACGCGTCCTGTCATTGCGAACTATCCGGTAGTTGGCAATTCTCGGGTCGCGCTGTTGGGGCTTTAGGAAGGTCTCTTGGACTAGAAGTATGTCTAGGTGATGGTCGCGGAGGAACAAGGCGATCTCATCCCGTTGGTTTCTCAAACCGTCTGCGTTGAAGGTCCCTATTTTTAGGGATTTCGGTTTGAATCTACATGGGGGGACTTTATCCATTGCGGTTAAAGTGAGGAAGGTTCAAAATGGCTTGCGTGACATCCGAGTACGCGTCCATGATACCGGCGAGCATGCCGAAATTGCCATTGCTGGCGATAATGGCCCTTGTCATTTCTTGGGCTCGGGGGGAGTAGTAAGCACCTATGGTGCTTGAGAGGACCCTGATGGGGTCCAGGGGGTTTCCGGCCTGTTGGTTTGGGGGGGTTCCAAAGGAGAACGCGAAGGGCGTTCTGGGGGCCTGGGTAAGGTCTTGGGAGTTGGGGATTGGCGCTGAGGGCGCCTGTACCTTAGGTACTGTTGTGGACGGGGCCGCTTTTGTTATGGGCCTGTTATTTCTAGGGTCCCTGATTGGGTTGCCCATTAGTGGGGGGATTGCTGGGGAGCCCATCGGCGAAGATGGGATGCCCAGAGCTGGGAAGTGGGTTCGGTGATTTTGCGCGTTCCATGGATTGGGGCGCTGAGGACTGAGGGGGGGAATCTTTTGAGAGAGTGTTGGGCACTCTCTCTGTTGTCTTTCTTGGCCACGGTTGGCCAATTTGGGAGCCGAGGATTTGGGGGCTTTGGGGCATCCGCGGTAGTTAGCGGGGTGCCCCTTTTCGCCGCACAGTACGCAGCTAGGTGGCTCCGTACATTGAGAGCGGTCCTTAGGACGAGGGCATTCGGAGGTGCCGTGGTCACCCAGGCACTTGACACAACGGGCCTTCCCATAGCAGTGCCTTTGGGCATGGCCGTAGAGTTGGCAGCGGTGGCATTGGGATATGATGCCACTCGCACGGGGCCTTTCGATCCGAAGACCGGATAAGCCGCAGATCTTTTCTATTTTAAAGATGGGATGATAACCCTCGCGGTGGTCACAGACCACGAGGATCATATTATAGGAAGGGCCCCCGTGTCTGCGGTGCATACGGTGCACCTCAGCCACAGGGATGTCTTGGGACTCGAGGTCCTGGAGGATTTCTTGAGTGGAGAGCTCCACGGGGATATTTTTGATGACAACCCTGACGGGTTTGTCCTCATGAAGGGAGTAGGTGTGGAATGGGATATTCCTGCACCTTAGTAGTTTGTTCAGCTCGCGGTAATCCGCGGCTGTGGGGACGATGACCTTTATGCCCAGCTGGACTGCTCGGGCACTGGTGAATTGGATTTGGTGCTCATTGCACGCTTTAGAGACGTCCGTCCACTTGCTCTTGTCGTGGATGAACAAGGGCGGTGGGCGGGCGTTTTTGGGGAGGGGAGCCGGGGTGGCATTTGCCTGGGAGGCGGCGCGAGGGGAGGTTGAGGCTATAGGGGCCTGAGAAGTTGAGAGGGAGAGAGCCGGGGTGGCTATGGCCATGGGGCTAGGGGGGCGAGGGGCAGAGGTGCTCTCTGCGGGTGGAGGGGTGGCTCTTGCCACAACTGGCTTTTTGGCCTTGGCTGATGTGCCAGTTTTGGCCCCCTTCTTCCTCTTCCCCGAACCGACGACTTGATAGTCATCCTCCGAGGATTCGGAGGCGGAGGCCGTGTCTGCTTCTACTTCCGAGAGGACTGTCTCCATCTCGGAGGGTTGCGAGGGGGGTGTAAGGTCTTCTAATGCATCGCTGAAGCTAGCGATGGCTTGCGACTCACTAATCGTGGTCGGGGACAGGGTTTTGCGGGCGATGAGCGAGTCGATTAACGACCCGTAGTGCTCCCTGAGGTAGGGATTGTTGTCCTGAGCTAGGCTCTTAAGTAGGTCAACCAGGAGAGTACTGTGCTGCTGTTGGGCCATTTTGGCCCGGATTAAAAGTGAGATAGGGTTGGGAGAGGAGTGAGGGAGCTAAGCTCCTAAACCTACCCCGAGGAGACACGCGAGCGTGAACCCCCGGGCGGACAAGTCCCCAAAATTACCCTTCCCTTGAGTCTTTCGTAGTGCTGCACTGACGAGAAGAAAGACACAAACAAACTCGTCAGCTACACTCTTGTCCGATGGCCAGAAGGGCCGTTAACCTAACTCCTCAGGCGGGACAAACCCGAGGATGTGTACTCAACCCTGGGGGGGGGTACCCCAGGGAGGTGAGTGCTAGGGTGTACCCTAAGCTTGATTTTTGCCAGCCGCCAATCTTAATGGGCGACTGGGCCCTATGGGTCTTGCGACCGATCCGGGTCGCTGGGGTGGACACACCCAGACGTCCCGGGTGCAGCTGTAAGAGAGCGGGTTATGGCTAACCAGACAGCGACTAGGAGATCCCCCAAGGCCGCTGTCAATGCCCTTCCGATTAGTGCCTACCCCTGAAGGGGGTCGGCGGGTGAGTCGGGTCCACACCCCTTGAGGTTCGTTAACACCGTCAGGTATCCCCTCAAGACCACCGAACAGTGGGTTTACTCCTAAGGAGTCAAATGACTACGCGAGACGCGGGCGTAGCAAATCGGCTACGATCTCCGGGCGATCGTGGTCGATCCGCTACGACGTAGCTCGACTCGTAGCAGTACGCTACGAGTGGGCGGAGCCGGAGGTCGGCTGGCGGGCGATGCGCTACGGCGTAGCACAACTCGTAGCACGGCTACGAGCTGCGATCAGCGGGGGCGCGGGCGCGGGGGGCGCGCGGGCGTATGACGCGCTGCGGGCAGCGGGGGCGCGGGGGGCGCGGGGGTCGCGCGGGCGTATGGTAGTACAGAGGCGACTGCTCGCCTTGACTACTGGGAGCGGAATCTAAGGTGGATTCTGCGTGTTTGTTCTATATATAGCTATATAGTACTTGATGCGAAATTTTCCTTTAAAATGGAATTTGCGGGTGTTCTATGGGGGCTAGACGCACGTGAGGGGTGTCAAAAGACGCGTCTCGGCGGGCGCTAGCAAACTATGGAGGAATTTAGATGTTGCCAGAGCAAAAAATTTGACTTTTTAATGAAAAACGTAATTTTTGAAGAAAATTGGGAAGAAAAACAACTATTACGACTACCAAACGGGACCCGAGCAAGCTGAAAACACACTGGAGTACCGCAAGGCAGGTAAGTATACTATTGAAACTATTAGATTTTATAATTTAAGCAAACGGACTTTAAGAAAACGAATTTTGTATTATTTTTGTATGAAAATTTCACAAGTCTTTTAGAACGAAAATCAATTTCGTTTTTAGTCAAAAATAACTTGTCACACGTCAGTAGGGAGCCTATTTAAAATTAATAACGCTGAAAACAGCTCGAAAAAGCGACTCCTGGAGGCAAAGTTATGTAGATTTGTAGAAATCAGTGTTCTCCTAAGGTGGATTCTGCGTGTTTGTTCTATATATAGCTATATAGTACTTGATGCGAAATTTTCCTTTAAAATGGAATTTGCGGGTGTTCTATGGGGGCTAGACGCACGTGAGGGGTGTCAAAAGACGCGTCTCGGCGGGCGCTAGCAAACTATGGAGGAATTTAGATGTTGCCAGAGCAAAAAATTTGACTTTTTAATGAAAAACGTAATTTTTGAAGAAAATTGGGAAGAAAAACAACTATTACGACTACCAAACGGGACCCGAGCAAGCTGAAAACACACTGGAGTACCGCAAGGCAGGTAAGTATACTATTGAAACTATTAGATTTTATAATTTAAGCAAACGGACTTTAAGAAAACGAATTTTGTATTATTTTTGTATGAAAATTTCACAAGTCTTTTAGAACGAAAATCAATTTCGTTTTTAGTCAAAAATAACTTGTCACACGTCAGTAGGGAGCCTATTTAAAATTAATAACGCTGAAAACAGCTCGAAAAAGCGACTCCTGGAGGCAAAGTTATGTAGATTTGTAGAAATCAGTGTTCTCCTAAGGTGGATTCTGCGTGTTTGTTCTATATATAGCTATATAGTACTTGATGCGAAATTTTCCTTTAAAATGGAATTTGCGGGTGTTCTATGGGGGCTAGACGCACGTGAGGGGTGTCAAAAGACGCGTCTCGGCGGGCGCTAGCAAACTATGGAGGAATTTAGATGTTGCCAGAGCAAAAAATTTGACTTTTTAATGAAAAACGTAATTTTTGAAGAAAATTGGGAAGAAAAACAACTATTACGACTACCAAACGGGACCCGAGCAAGCTGAAAACACACTGGAGTACCGCAAGGCAGGTAAGTATACTATTGACACTATTGGATTTTATAATTTTTGCAGACGGACTTTAGGAAATCGAATTTTTGTATGAAAATTATGTAAAATTCCACAAGTCTTTGAGAACGAAAATCAATTTCGTTTTTAGTCAAAAATAACTTGTCACACGTCAGTAGGGAGCCTATTTAAAATTAATAACGCTGAAAACAGCTCGAAAAAGCGACTCCTGGAGGCAAAGTTATATGGATTTCTAGAAATCGGTGTTTCACTAAGGTGGATTTGCCGTGTTTGTGCTTGTTCTATATATAGCTATATAATACTTGATTCGAAATTTTCCTTTAAAATGGAATTTGAGGGTGTTCTATGGGGGCTAGACGCACGTGAGGGGTGTCAAAAGACGCGTCTCGGCGGGCGCTAGCAAACTATGGAGGAATTTAAATGTTGCCAGAGCAAAAAATTTGACTTTTTAATGAAAAACGTAATTTTTGAAGAAAATTGGGAAGAAAAACAACTATTACGACTACCAAACGGGACCCGAGCAAGCTGAAAACACACTGGAGTACCGCAAGGCAGGTAAGTATACTATTGACACTATTGGATTTGATAGTTTTTGCAGACGGACTTTAGAAAATCGAATTTTTGTATGAAAAATATGGAAAATTTCACAAGTCTTTTATAACGAAAATCAATTTCGTTTTTTGTCAAAAATAACTTGTCACACGTCAGTAGGGAGCCTATTTAAAATTAATAACGCTGAAAACAGCTCGAAAAAGCGACTCCTGGAGGCAAAGTTATGTAGATTTGTAGAAATCAGTGTTCTCCTAAGGTGGATTCTGCGTGTTTGTTCTATATATAGCTATATAATACTTGATTCGAAATTTTCCTTTAAAATGGAATTTGAGGGTGTTCTATGGGGGCTAGACGCACGTGAGGGGTGTCAAAAGACGCGTCTCGGCGGGCGCTAGCAAACTATGGAGGAATTTAAATGTTGCCAGAGCAAAAAATTTGACTTTTTAATGAAAAACGTAATTTTTGAAGAAAATTGGGAAGAAAAACAACTATTACGACTACCAAACGGGACCCGAGCAAGCTGAAAACACACTGGAGTACCGCAAGGCAGGTAAGTATACTATTGACACTATTGGATTTGATAGTTTTTGCAGACGGACTTTAGAAAATCGAATTTTTGTATGAAAAATATGGAAAATTTCACAAGTCTTTTATAACGAAAATCAATTTCGTTTTTTGTCAAAAATAACTTGTCACACGTCAGTAGGGAGCCTATTTAAAATTAATAACGCTGAAAACAGCTCGAAAAAGCGACTCCTGGAGGCAAAGTTATGTAGATTTGTAGAAATCAGTGTTCTCCTAAGGTGGATTCTGCGTGTTTGTTCTATATATAGCTATATAATACTTGATTCGAAATTTTCCTTTAAAATGGAATTTGAGGGTGTTCTATGGGGGCTAGACGCACGTGAGGGGTGTCAAAAGACGCGTCTCGGCGGGCGCTAGCAAACTATGGAGGAATTTAAATGTTGCCAGAGCAAAAAATTTGACTTTTTAATGAAAAACGTAATTTTTGAAGAAAATTGGGAAGAAAAACAACTATTACGACTACCAAACGGGACCCGAGCAAGCTGAAAACACACTGGAGTACCGCAAGGCAGGTAAGTATACTATTGACACTATTGGATTTGATAGTTTTTGCAGACGGACTTTAGAAAATCGAATTTTTGTATGAAAAATATGGAAAATTTCACAAGTCTTTTATAACGAAAATCAATTTCGTTTTTTGTCAAAAATAACTTGTCACACGTCAGTAGGGAGCCTATTTAAAATTAATAACGCTGAAAACAGCTCGAAAAAGCGACTCCTGGAGGCAAAGTTATGTAGATTTGTAGAAATCAGTGTTCTCCTAAGGTGGATTCTGCGTGTTTGTTCTATATATAGCTATATAATACTTGATTCGAAATTTTCCTTTAAAATGGAATTTGAGGGTGTTCTATGGGGGCTAGACGCACGTGAGGGGTGTCAAAAGACGCGTCTCGGCGGGCGCTAGCAAACTATGGAGGAATTTAAATGTTGCCAGAGCAAAAAATTTGACTTTTTAATGAAAAACGTAATTTTTGAAGAAAATTGGGAAGAAAAACAACTATTACGACTACCAAACGGGACCCGAGCAAGCTGAAAACACACTGGAGTACCGCAAGGCAGGTAAGTATACTATTGACACTATTGGATTTGATAGTTTTTGCAGACGGACTTTAGAAAATCGAATTTTTGTATGAAAAATATGGAAAATTTCACAAGTCTTTTATAACGAAAATCAATTTCGTTTTTTGTCAAAAATAACTTGTCACACGTCAGTAGGGAGCCTATTTAAAATTAATAACGCTGAAAACAGCTCGAAAAAGCGACTCCTGGAGGCAAAGTTATGTAGATTTGTAGAAATCAGTGTTCTCCTAAGGTGGATTCTGCGTGTTTGTTCTATATATAGCTATATAATACTTGATTCGAAATTTTCCTTTAAAATGGAATTTGAGGGTGTTCTATGGGGGCTAGACGCACGTGAGGGGTGTCAAAAGACGCGTCTCGGCGGGCGCTAGCAAACTATGGAGGAATTTAAATGTTGCCAGAGCAAAAAATTTGACTTTTTAATGAAAAACGTAATTTTTGAAGAAAATTGGGAAGAAAAACAACTATTACGACTACCAAACGGGACCCGAGCAAGCTGAAAACACACTGGAGTACCGCAAGGCAGGTAAGTATACTATTGACACTATTGGATTTGATAGTTTTTGCAGACGGACTTTAGAAAATCGAATTTTTGTATGAAAAATATGGAAAATTTCACAAGTCTTTTATAACGAAAATCAATTTCGTTTTTTGTCAAAAATAACTTGTCACACGTCAGTAGGGAGCCTATTTAAAATTAATAACGCTGAAAACAGCTCGAAAAAGCGACTCCTGGAGGCAAAGTTATGTAGATTTGTAGAAATCAGTGTTCTCCTAAGGTGGATTCTGCGTGTTTGTTCTATATATAGCTATATAATACTTGATTCGAAATTTTCCTTTAAAATGGAATTTGAGGGTGTTCTATGGGGGCTAGACGCACGTGAGGGGTGTCAAAAGACGCGTCTCGGCGGGCGCTAGCAAACTATGGAGGAATTTAAATGTTGCCAGAGCAAAAAATTTGACTTTTTAATGAAAAACGTAATTTTTGAAGAAAATTGGGAAGAAAAACAACTATTACGACTACCAAACGGGACCCGAGCAAGCTGAAAACACACTGGAGTACCGCAAGGCAGGTAAGTATACTATTGACACTATTGGATTTGATAGTTTTTGCAGACGGACTTTAGAAAATCGAATTTTTGTATGAAAAATATGGAAAATTTCACAAGTCTTTTATAACGAAAATCAATTTCGTTTTTTGTCAAAAATAACTTGTCACACGTCAGTAGGGAGCCTATTTAAAATTAATAACGCTGAAAACAGCTCGAAAAAGCGACTCCTGGAGGCAAAGTTATGTAGATTTGTAGAAATCAGTGTTCTCCTAAGGTGGATTCTGCGTGTTTGTTCTATATATAGCTATATAATACTTGATTCGAAATTTTCCTTTAAAATGGAATTTGAGGGTGTTCTATGGGGGCTAGACGCACGTGAGGGGTGTCAAAAGACGCGTCTCGGCGGGCGCTAGCAAACTATGGAGGAATTTAAATGTTGCCAGAGCAAAAAATTTGACTTTTTAATGAAAAACGTAATTTTTGAAGAAAATTGGGAAGAAAAACAACTATTACGACTACCAAACGGGACCCGAGCAAGCTGAAAACACACTGGAGTACCGCAAGGCAGGTAAGTATACTATTGACACTATTGGATTTGATAGTTTTTGCAGACGGACTTTAGAAAATCGAATTTTTGTATGAAAAATATGGAAAATTTCACAAGTCTTTTATAACGAAAATCAATTTCGTTTTTTGTCAAAAATAACTTGTCACACGTCAGTAGGGAGCCTATTTAAAATTAATAACGCTGAAAACAGCTCGAAAAAGCGACTCCTGGAGGCAAAGTTATGTAGATTTGTAGAAATCAGTGTTCTCCTAAGGTGGATTCTGCGTGTTTGTTCTATATATAGCTATATAATACTTGATTCGAAATTTTCCTTTAAAATGGAATTTGAGGGTGTTCTATGGGGGCTAGACGCACGTGAGGGGTGTCAAAAGACGCGTCTCGGCGGGCGCTAGCAAACTATGGAGGAATTTAAATGTTGCCAGAGCAAAAAATTTGACTTTTTAATGAAAAACGTAATTTTTGAAGAAAATTGGGAAGAAAAACAACTATTACGACTACCAAACGGGACCCGAGCAAGCTGAAAACACACTGGAGTACCGCAAGGCAGGTAAGTATACTATTGACACTATTGGATTTGATAGTTTTTGCAGACGGACTTTAGAAAATCGAATTTTTGTATGAAAAATATGGAAAATTTCACAAGTCTTTTATAACGAAAATCAATTTCGTTTTTTGTCAAAAATAACTTGTCACACGTCAGTAGGGAGCCTATTTAAAATTAATAACGCTGAAAACAGCTCGAAAAAGCGACTCCTGGAGGCAAAGTTATGTAGATTTGTAGAAATCAGTGTTCTCCTAAGGTGGATTCTGCGTGTTTGTTCTATATATAGCTATATAATACTTGATTCGAAATTTTCCTTTAAAATGGAATTTGAGGGTGTTCTATGGGGGCTAGACGCACGTGAGGGGTGTCAAAAGACGCGTCTCGGCGGGCGCTAGCAAACTATGGAGGAATTTAAATGTTGCCAGAGCAAAAAATTTGACTTTTTAATGAAAAACGTAATTTTTGAAGAAAATTGGGAAGAAAAACAACTATTACGACTACCAAACGGGACCCGAGCAAGCTGAAAACACACTGGAGTACCGCAAGGCAGGTAAGTATACTATTGACACTATTGGATTTGATAGTTTTTGCAGACGGACTTTAGAAAATCGAATTTTTGTATGAAAAATATGGAAAATTTCACAAGTCTTTTATAACGAAAATCAATTTCGTTTTTTGTCAAAAATAACTTGTCACACGTCAGTAGGGAGCCTATTTAAAATTAATAACGCTGAAAACAGCTCGAAAAAGCGACTCCTGGAGGCAAAGTTATGTAGATTTGTAGAAATCAGTGTTCTCCTAAGGTGGATTCTGCGTGTTTGTTCTATATATAGCTATATAATACTTGATTCGAAATTTTCCTTTAAAATGGAATTTGAGGGTGTTCTATGGGGGCTAGACGCACGTGAGGGGTGTCAAAAGACGCGTCTCGGCGGGCGCTAGCAAACTATGGAGGAATTTAAATGTTGCCAGAGCAAAAAATTTGACTTTTTAATGAAAAACGTAATTTTTGAAGAAAATTGGGAAGAAAAACAACTATTACGACTACCAAACGGGACCCGAGCAAGCTGAAAACACACTGGAGTACCGCAAGGCAGGTAAGTATACTATTGACACTATTGGATTTGATAGTTTTTGCAGACGGACTTTAGAAAATCGAATTTTTGTATGAAAAATATGGAAAATTTCACAAGTCTTTTATAACGAAAATCAATTTCGTTTTTTGTCAAAAATAACTTGTCACACGTCAGTAGGGAGCCTATTTAAAATTAATAACGCTGAAAACAGCTCGAAAAAGCGACTCCTGGAGGCAAAGTTATGTAGATTTGTAGAAATCAGTGTTCTCCTAAGGTGGATTCTGCGTGTTTGTTCTATATATAGCTATATAATACTTGATTCGAAATTTTCCTTTAAAATGGAATTTGAGGGTGTTCTATGGGGGCTAGACGCACGTGAGGGGTGTCAAAAGACGCGTCTCGGCGGGCGCTAGCAAACTATGGAGGAATTTAAATGTTGCCAGAGCAAAAAATTTGACTTTTTAATGAAAAACGTAATTTTTGAAGAAAATTGGGAAGAAAAACAACTATTACGACTACCAAACGGGACCCGAGCAAGCTGAAAACACACTGGAGTACCGCAAGGCAGGTAAGTATACTATTGACACTATTGGATTTGATAGTTTTTGCAGACGGACTTTAGAAAATCGAATTTTTGTATGAAAAATATGGAAAATTTCACAAGTCTTTTATAACGAAAATCAATTTCGTTTTTTGTCAAAAATAACTTGTCACACGTCAGTAGGGAGCCTATTTAAAATTAATAACGCTGAAAACAGCTCGAAAAAGCGACTCCTGGAGGCAAAGTTATGTGGGTTAGGTTAGGTTAGGTTAGGTTGGGGTGCAGGTTGAAGAGCCTCCTCGTGGCGCACCCTGGGCAACGGCGGCCCCCACTGCCCACCGGCTTTGGTGGACAGTTGGGGCCGACGGCTAATCTTCACAAACGGGGAAGGGTCATGGTTCCAATCACCGATCATCTCTGATGGTCGGTGAAGGGAACCTGGCTAGGGGCGGGACGGCCACTCCGTCGTTGTCCACCTTACGTCTACTGCCCCCCTCTGCAAAATAGGTTAGGTTACGTTAGTTTAGGTTAGGTTAGCTAGGTTTTGCAGAGGGGTCCAGTGGGCGCAGGGTGGAAGGTGGGAGAGGAAGACAACCTCTTTAAAAAATCACCCCAATCCCAAGGTCGAGCGTGCCGATGGGATGAATGGCCGGAGGGTTTCCGGTCACTAGCGCGGGGGGGAAACGGGGATAGGGACCACACCCTTCAAAGGAAACCAACATGAAAAAGTCTATTGTGGAAACAAGTCTCCAGGCGGGTACCCTTCGGGGAGAATCCCGCCCCTCTATTGAGGGCAGCCCCAGCGTATCTGGAGGGGGCAACAACAGACTTCTCGCCAATACCACCGGCGAGCAGGGAAGCGCGCAGCTACTTCTGCAGAAGGAACTGCGCGTTTCATTAACACCGATTGACGGCATCATGAGCCGAGGAGGCTCCAGTCCCGATCTTTGTGATCGGGGCTCGCACGGACGAGGCAGTACGAGGTCTGGATCGAGATCCAGATCCAGATCTCGTAAGCGCAGTTGGTCCTCAAGCGAGGACAACTCGACGGCTGCCAAAGTGCCGACGATGGCACGCAGAGGAGGTCGCGCGGTGGCGGGCGGAGGCCCCACCCGTGACGTTCGGGGCCGCTTCTTGCGGCCCGATTCTCCGGGAGAACGAACGGAGGGCGCGGAGAGCGACCCTGGAGCCCCGTTGATGGATCTCAGCGGGGGCTCCACCTTGTCTCTGCTCGGTAGCAACCGAGCAGAAGCAAGCGCGGAGAAGCGGGCGCAAAAGAGGGCTGTCGTGGCTGACGAAGTCAGTGAGATGGCGCGACAGGCCCGAGAGCGGCGCGCCGCTCGGATGACTGAGGGGAGTACGTCAGCGGTGGCACTTAGTCGCCAGGCGCTGGACGCCGTGGACGTTGTCCTGAAGGTTGCCACCGGATCTGGCAACCTGAAGGGCACGTTCACGCGTGCCCTGAAGGAAGCAGCTGAGCAGATGAAGGAGGTGGTTGAGGTCCTCCTTGATCGCACCAGCTCGGAGGAAACGGCCAAGTTGTGGGAGGAGAATGGCCGTCTCCGAGCCGAGCTCGAGGACCTCAAGCGGCAGTTTGCCGCCACCCAGAGGACAGCTCCCGCCGCCGCTGGCGCCTCCCGCGCAGCGGCCCTTATGCCGGCTCCATCACCGGCCCCACCTTCGTCCTCTGCGCCAGCAGATGCGGAGGTGGAGAAAATAGCCCGCATCTGCATGATGCAGTGCGGGAAGATGGTGGGCGCGCGGCTGGAAGCCCTCGAACCAAGGCTCCTTCCAGCCGAGACTCTCCGCCCTCCGCTCGCTGCGGACAGGCGTAGGAAGGATACACCAGCCACGGTGACAAGAACCAGGACGGCCGTAGGAACGGGCACGACAGCGCCCGCTCCCCAGACGGCGGCGCCTCTGGCGACCGCGCCCGGGCCTCTAACGGAGGCTTGGACGACGGTCGTCAAGAGGGGCCGGAAGAAGAAGACGGCACCGCCGGCACCGGCGCCCGCTAAGGCACCGGCACCTGGTAAGGCACCGGCGCCCAAGAAGAAGAAGAGCAAAGGACCGCCTAAGGTCAGAGCCCCACGCTCCGCGGCAGTGGTAATCACGCTGCTGCCCGGAGCCGTCGAACGGGGCGTCACGTACAAGGCGGTCCTAACTGAGGCAAAGGCCAAGGTCGCTTTTCCCGACCTTGGCACACCGACCGGCCTCAGGCTGAAGTCGGCGCTGACGGGGGCGCGTCTATTGGAGGTGTCTGGCGCCTCTAGCGGGGAAAAGGCGGACGCTCTGGCCGCCAAATTGAGGGAGGTCCTCAACCCGGAGGACGTCCGGGTGTCCAGGCCTATAAAGACGTCAGAGTTGCGCGTCGACGGCCTGGACGACTCCACGACCGAAGCTGAGGTCGCGGCGGCCATCGCCCGTGCCGGTGGGTGTCCGCCGGACCAAGTGCGGACGGGCGACATCCGCGCCGACGCCTCCGGACTCGGCATGATCTGGGTGCGGTGTCCGGTGGCGGCGGCAAGTAAGGTCGCCGAAAGTGGGCGATTGTTGGTGGGGTGGGTTGCGGCCAGAGTAAGACTGGTGCAACCCAGGGCTTTACGGTGTTTCCGTTGCCTGGACGTAGGACATGTCCGGGCGCGGTGCACCTGCGAAACGGACCGCAGCGACCTTTGTTTCCGCTGCGGCCAGCCCGGCCACAAGGCGGCGCAGTGCTCCGCGGCGCCGAACTGCAGCCTCTGTACAGCTGCAGGGAGGCCCGCCGGGCACCGAGCGGGTGGTAAGTCCTGTGGCGGCCCCGCCAACAGGAAGAGAAGAAGGGGTGCCAAGGCTGCGGGGGGCTCTATACCCCCCCCTCAGTCTGGCAGCCCCTCGGCCGACTCCCGGCCTAGGAAAGGTGTCGTGGAGGGGATGGACTGCGTATAAATGGCGCTGTTCCATTTCCTCCAGGGCAATATCAATCACTCTGCCAGAGCTCAGGATCTTTTGCTCCAAAGCATGGCAGAGTGGTCGATCCACGTGGCGGTGGTCGCCGAGCCGTATTTCGTCCCCCCCCGCGACAACTGGGTGGGTGACCTCGACGGCTTGGTGGCCATCATCGGCGGGGCTCTCGTCAGCCCGTCCCGGGGACACGGCTGGGTAGCCGCCCTCGCGGACGGCGTTGGCGTGGTTGGTGCGTATTTTTCGCCCAACAAGAGCCTCGCCGACTTCGAGAACTTCCTTGTCGAGTTGGGTGCCGTCGTAGGCCGACTCCACCCTCGTCCTGTGCTGTTGCTGGGGGATCTCAACGCCAAGTCATCGGCGTGGGGATCCCCTGTGACCGATGCTAGAGGCGAGGTGCTGGAGGAGTGGTTACTCACGACTGGCTTGGTCGTCCTGAACCGGGGGTCGGTTCACACGTGCGTGCGGCAGCGGGGTGGCTCTATAGTGGACGTCTCGTTCGCTAGCCCTGCTGTCGCATGCCGTGTGCGCGACTGGCGTGTCGCCGTGGAGGTGGAGACGTTGTCGGATCACAGATACATCCGCTTCGACGTCTCCGCCCACACCGCCAGCGGCCGCAGTCCAGCGGCCCCGCGAACGGGCGGCCCGCGCTGGGCGCGTAAGCGCATCGACAGGGAACTTCTCGAGGAGGCCGCTATTGTTCAGGCCTGGATCCGGGAGTCGACGACGGACGGACCCGTCGACGTCGATCAAGAGGCGCTGTGGTTCCGCGGGGCGATGACGCACATTTGCGATGCGTCCATGCCCCGGATCCACACGCTGTCAGAGAGGCGCCAGGTGTACTGGTGGTCCGCCGAGATCGCACGGCTGCGTACAGCGTGCGTCGCGGCGAGGCGCCCGTACACCCACTACCGAAGACGACGTCGTCGGGTCCCTGACGAAGAAGCCGCGTTGTATGAGGTGTACCGCGCGGCTAAGCAGGCTCTGTGGCTGGCCATCGGCGATGCGAGATCGCGATCCAGGGAGGAGATGCTGGAGACTCTCGACGGAGATCCATGGGGGCGCCCCTATCGTGCGGTTCGAGGGAAACTGAGAGCCGCCGCGCCCCCACTCACCGAGAGCCTCCAGCCCGAGCTGTTGGAAGAGGTCGTCGCAACCCTCTTCCCGGCGCGAGCGGAGCACACTCCGCCGCCGATGGCTATGTCCTCAGCCGCAGAGCCTCCGGAGGAGGAGACTGCCATCGACGTCCCAGAGGTGACACAGGCAGAGATGAGGGCAGCCGTGATGCGTCTCCGGGCCAAGAACGTGGCTCCGGGGCCTGATGGCATCCACGGCATCGCGTTGGCCCTCGCCCTAAAGGAGTTAGAGCCCCAGGTGAGAGGACTCTTCACCGCGTGTCTTGAGCAGGGCCAGTTTCCATCGTTGTGGAAGACCGGTAGGTTGGTCCTGCTCAGGAAGGCGGGGCGCCCCGCGGACTCGCCGTCCGCGTACCGGCCCATAGTGCTGCTCGACGAGGTGGGCAAGATGTTTGAGCGAATCATCGCAGCCCGCCTCGTCGGCCACTTGTGCGGAGAGGGGCCGGACCTTCACGAGTGCCAGTTCGGCTTCAGGCACGGGCGCTCCACCATTCACGCGATCTCGCGGGTGAGAGTCCTCGCGGAGGAAGCGGTGGCCCAGGGTGGTGTGGTGATGGCGGTGTCCTTGGACATATCCAACGCCTTCAACACCCTACCCTGGAGTTGTATTCGAGAGGCACTACTCTATCATCGAGTGCCTCTCTACCTCCGTCGCATCGTTGGGGCTTATTTGTCGGAGAGGGGTGTCACCTACGTGGGACGTGATGGCGGTCACCAGCACCCCATGTCGTGCGGTGTTCCACAGGGATCGGTCGTCGGACCGCTCCTGTGGAACATCGGCTACGACTGGGTGCTGAGGGGTGAGCTCCAGCCGGGCGTGCAGCTGACGTGTTACGCTGACGACACGTTAGTCACGGCCCGGGGGAGCTCGCACAGAGAAGCAGCGTTGCTGGCGACGGCGGCGGTCTCACAGGTGGTGAGCCGCATTCGGCGCCTCGGCCTGGAGGTGGCCCTCAACAAGTCGGAGGCCATGGTGTTCCATGGTCCCCGACGGGCACCTCCGCCGGGATTACACATTGTGGTTGGGGGGGTCCGGATCGCTGTCGAGCCTACCATGAAGTACCTCGGATTGGTGCTCGACAGCCGATGGGACTTTGGCCCCCACTTCCGGCGGCTTGCGCCCAAGTTATTGGGCGCGGCCGGGGCGCTCGCAACGCTGCTTCCCAATCTGGGGGGCCCGAGCGCCACTTGTAGGCGGCTCTACGTGGGGATCGTGCGATCGATGGCCCTGTACGGGGCACCGATCTGGGCGGCTGACCTGACGGCCGGGAGCATCTCTGTGTTGCGTAAGCCACAGAGAGCTATGGCCGTCAGAGTCATAAGGGGATATCGCACGATCTCTTACGAGGCGGCATGTGCACTGGCCGGATCCCCGCCCTGGGACCTGGAGGCCAAGGTGCTCGCGTCACTGTTTAGGTGGCGCGAGGAAATGCGGGCGCGGGGCGAACGACCGATGCAGCAACAACTGGAGCTGCATCGGTCACAGCTCCGCGAGGTCCTGGTGGCGGACTGGCGGGACAGGCTCTCACGCCCTACCGCCGGCCTCGACACTATCGAGGCGATCCGACCAGTGCTCAGCGAGTGGCTCGGAAGAAGGCACGGCTCCCTGACTTTTCGGGCGACACAGGTTCTCTCGGGGCACGGTTGCTTCGGGAAGTTCCTGTGTCGCATAACCAGGGAGCCAGACGCTCGGTGTCACCACTGCGTCGACTGTCGGGAGGACACGGCACGGCATACGCTGGCAGAGTGTGCCGCATGGCTGGAGCCGCGCCGTGCCCTCATCTCTGAAGTAGGCAGTGACCTGTCGCTGCCGGCCGTCGTTAACGCTATGGTCGGCAGTGAACAGGCCTGGGACGCGGTGGTATCCTTCTGCGAGGTAGTCATTTCGCAGAAGGAGGCTGCGGAGCGGGAGAGGGAGATTAGCTCCCTCAACCCGGCCCGCAGCAGGCGCACCGGGCGTCGGAGGAGGGCAGACAATGCCCTCTTCCAGCCCCCCTAAATGGGTCCAGGGGCGACGGACGCGGGGTTTAGTCCGTCGCCCCCCACAGCACCTGGACCCGAGGCGGCGGCGCGTACTGTTCCACGCGCGCGCCTATGGCGCGGGGGAGTGTCGTACACCTCACTCCCCCTCGACCAAGACGGGGCCCGCTACGGCAGGCCGGCACCAGCGGGGGTTGTGGAAGAATTCTTTTTGATTCCCGCGACCCCCGCGCAGGTGAGAGAGGGAACAGTCGGGTTCGGTTTTTAGTCGGTAAGAGTCCGACAGACCCCCCCGCCCTCCCCGGGGCGGGGGACATCCATGAGGATTTTCCACCCGGTCAAAAAAAAAAAAAAAAAAAAAAAAAAGGTTAGGTTGGCCGTCTAGTCCTGCTCAAGAAGGCGGGGCGCCCTGCGGACTCACCGTCCGCGTACCGGCCCATAGTGCTGCTCGACGAGGTGGGCAAGATGTTTGAGCGTATCATCGCAGCCCGCCTCGTCAGCTACTTGTGTGAAGAAGGGCCGGACCTAGATGAGTGCCAATTTGGTTTTCGGCACGGGCGCTCCACCATTCACGCGATCTCGCGGGTGAGAGTCCTGGCGGAGGAAACGGTGTCTCGGGGTGGGGTGGTGATGGCGGTGTCGTTAGACATTTCCAACGCCTTCAACACCCTGCCCTGGAGTTGTATCAGAGAGGCACTGCTTTATCATCGAGTGCCTCTCTACCTCCGTCGCATCGTTGGGGCTTATCTGTCGGAGAGGTGTGTCACCTACGTGGGACGTGATGGCGGTCACCAGCACCCCATGTCGTGCGGTGTTCCGCAGGGATCGGTCGTCGGACCGCTCCTGTGGAACATCGGCTACGACTGGGTGCTGAGGGGTGAGCTCCAGCCGGGCGTGCAGCTGACGTGTTACGCTGACGACACGTTGGTCACGGCCCGGGGGAGCTCGCACAGGGAAGCAGCGTTGCTGGCGACGGCGGCGGTCTCACAAGTTGTGGGCCGCATTCGGCGCCTCGGCCTGGAGGTGGCCCTCAACAAGTCGGAGGCCATGGTGTTCCATGGTCCCCGACGGGCACCTCCGCCGGGATTACACATTGTGGTTGGGGGGGTCCGGATCGCTGTCGAGCCTACCATGAAGTACCTCGGATTGGTGCTCGACAGCCGATGGGACTTTGGCCCCCACTTCCGGCGGCTTGCGCCCAAGTTATTGGGCGCGGCCGGGGCGCTCGCAACGCTGCTTCCCAATCTGGGGGGCCCGAGCGCCACTTGCAGGCGGCTCTACGTGGGGATCGTGCGATCGATGGCCCTGTACGGGGCACCGATCTGGGCGGCTGACCTGACGGCCGGGAGCATCTCTGTCTTGCGTAAGCCACAGAGAGCTATGGCCGTCAGAGTCATTAGGGGATATCGCACGATCTCCTACGAGGCGGCTTGTGCACTGGCCGGATCCCCGCCCTGGGACCTGGAGGCGAAGGTCCTCGCGTCACTGTTCCGGTGGCGCGAGGAAATGCGGGCGCGGGGCGAACGACCGATGCAGCAACAATTGGAGCTGCGT
Organism: Hyppa rectilinea; assembly: GCA_951799385.1. Classification (NCBI taxonomy): domain Eukaryota; kingdom Metazoa; phylum Arthropoda; class Insecta; order Lepidoptera; family Noctuidae; genus Hyppa; species Hyppa rectilinea. The sequence continues at coordinate 15,528,666 of OX637324.1, forward strand.
CGGTCTCAGCTCCACGAGGTCCTGGTGGCGGACTGGCGGGACAGGCTCTCACGCCCTACCGCCGGCCTCAACACCATCGAGGCGATCCGACCGGTGCTCAGCGAGTGGCTCGGAAGAAGGCACGGCTCCCTGACATTTCGGGCGACACAGGTTCTCTCGGGGCATGGTTGCTTCGGGAAGTTCCTGTGTCGCATAACCAGGGAGCCAGACGCTCGGTGTCACCACTGCGTCGACTGTCGGGAGGACACGGCACGGCATACGCTGGCAGAATGTGCCGCATGGCTGGAGCCGCGCCGTGCCCTCATCTCTGAAGTAGGCAGTGACCTGTCGCTGCCGGCCGTAGTGAACGCCATGGTCGGCAGTGAACAGGCCTGGGACGCGGTGGTATCCTTCTGCGAGCAAGTCATTTCGCAGAAGGAGGCTGCGGAGCGGGAGCGGGAGATCACCTCCCTCAACCCGGCCCGCAGCAGGCGCACCGGGCGTCGGAGGAGGGCAGACAATGCCCTCTTCCAGCCCCCCTAAATGGGTCCAGGGGCGACGGACGCGGGGCTAGTCTGTCGCCCCCCACAACAACATCTGGGCCCGAGGCGGCGGCGCGTAGTGTTCCACGCGCGCCCCTCCAAGACGGTACGAGGGGAGTGTCGTACACCTCACTCCCGCTCGGCCGAGACGAGGCCCGCTGCGGCGGGCCGGCACCACGGGGGTTGCGGAAGAATTCTTTTTGATTCCCGCGACCCCCGGCGAAGGTGTGAGAGGGAACACCCGGGGTGGTTTTTAGTCAGTAAGAGTCTGACAGACCCCTCCGCCCTCCCCGGGGCGGGGGACATCCATGAGGATTTTCCCCCCGGATCAAAAAAAAAAAAAAAAAAAAAAAAAAAAAAAAAAAAAAAAAGGTTAGGTTAGGTTAGGTTACCGGCTTCAGGCTGAAGCCGGCGATGACGGGGGCGCGACTGCTGGAGGTGTCCGGTGCCTCTAGCGGCGAGAAGGCGGACGCATTGGCCGCCAAACTGAGGGAGGTCCTCAACCCCGAGGACGTCCGGGTGTCCAGGCCGATGAAGACTGCAGAGTTGCGCATCGACGGCCTGGACGACTCGACGACTGAGGCCGAGGTCAAGGCGGCCATTGCCCGTGCCGGTGGGTGTCCGCTGGACAACGTGCGGACGGGCGACATCCGCGCCGACGCTTCCGGGCTCGGCATGATTTGGGTGCGGTGCCCGGTGGCGGCGGCAAACAAAGTCGCCGAAGGTGGACGATTGTTGGTGGGGTGGGTTGCGGCCAGAGTGAGGCTGATGCAACCCAGGGCTTTGCGGTGTTTCCGCTGCCTGGACGTAGGGCATGTCCGGGCGCGGTGCACCTGCGAGACGGACCGCAGCGACCTATGTTTCCGCTGCGGCCAGCCCGGCCACAAGGCGGCCCAGTGTTCCGCGGCGCCAAACTGCAGCCTCTGTACAGCTGCAGGGAGGCCCGCTGGGCACCGAGCGGGTGGTAAGTCCTGTGGCGGCCCCGCCAACAGGCAGAGAAGAAGGGGTGCCAAGGCTGCGGGGGGCTCTTTACCCCCCCCTCAGTCTGGCAGCCCCTCGGTCGACTCCCGGCCTAGGACAGGTGTCGTGGAGGGAATGGACTGCGTATAAATGGCGCTGTTCCATTTCCTCCAGGGCAATATCAACCACTCTGCCAGAGCTCAGGATCTTTTGCTCCAAAGCATGGCAGAGTGGTCGATCCACGTGGCGGTGGTCGCCGAGCCGTATTTCGTCCCCCCCCGCGACAACTGGGTGGGTGACCTCGACGGCTTGGTGGCCATCATCGGCGGGGCTCTCGTCAGCCCGTCCCGGGGACACGGCTGGATAGCCGCCCTCGCGGACGGCGTTGGCGTGATTGGTGCGTACTTTTCGCCCAACAAGAGCCTCGCCGACTTCGAGAACTTCCTTGTCGAGTTGGGTGCCGTCGTAGGCCGACTCCACCCTCGTCCTGTGCTGTTGCTGGGGGATCTCAACGCCAAGTCATCGGCGTGGGGATCCTCTGTGACCGATGCTAGAGGCGAGGCGCTGGAGGAGTGGCTGGTTACGACTGGCTTGGTCGTCCTGAACCGGGGTTCGGTTCACACGTGCGTGCGGCAGCGGGGCGGCTCTATAGTGGACGTCTCGTTCGCTAGCCCTGCTGTCGCGGGCCGTGTCCGCGACTGGCGTGTCGCCGTGGAGGTGGAGACGTTGTCGGATCACCGATACATCCGCTTCGACGTCTCCGCCCAAACCGCCAGCGGCCGCAGTCCAGCGGCCCCGCGAATGGACGGCCCGCGCTGGGCGCGTAAGCGCATCGACAGGGAACTTCTCGAGGAGGCCGCTATTGTCCAGGCCTGGATCCGGGAGTCGACGACGAACGGACCCGTCGACGTCGAACAAGAGGCGCTGTGGTTCCGCGGGGCGATGACGCACATTAGCGACGCGTCCATGCCCCGGGTCCACACGCTGTCAGCAAGGCGCCAGGTGTACTGGTGGTCCGCCGAGATCGCACGGCTGCGTATAGCGTGCGTCGCGGCGAGGCGCCCGTACACCCATTACCGAAGACGACGTCGTCGGGTCCCTGACGAAGAAGCCGCGCTGTATGAGGTGTACCGCGCGGCTAAGCAGGCTCTGTGGCTGGCCATCGGCGATGCGAGATCGCGAGCCAGGGGGGAGATGCTGGAGACTCTCGACGGAGATCCGTGGGGGCGCCCCTATCGTGCGGTTCGAGGGAAACTGAGAGCCGCCGCGCCCCCACTCACCGAGAGCCTCCAGCCCGAGCTGTTGGAGGAGGTCGTTTCAGCCCTCTTCCCGGCGAGAGCGGAGCACACTCCGCCGCCGATGGCTATGCCCACAGCCGCAGAGCCTCCGGAGGAGGAACACGCCATCGACGTCCCAGAGGTGACACAGGCAGAGATGAGGGCAGCCGTGATGCGGCTCCGGGCCAAGAATGTGGCCCCGGGGCCAGACGGCATCCACGGCATCGCGCTGGCCCTCGCTCTGAAGGAGCTAGAGCCCCAGCTGAGAGGACTCTTCACCGCGTGTCTTGAGCAGGGCCGGTTTCCAACATTGTGGAAGACCGGCCGTCTAGTCCTGCTCAAGAAGGCGGGGCGCCCTGCGGACTCACCGTCCGCGTACCGGCCCATAGTGCTGCTCGACGAGGTGGGCAAGATGTTTGAGCGTATCATCGCAGCCCGCCTCGTCAGCCACTTGTGCGAAGAAGGGCCGGACCTAGATGAGTGCCAATTTGGTTTTCGGCACGGGCGCTCCACCATTCACGCGATATCGCGGGTGAGAGTCCTGGCGGAGGAAACGGTGTCTCGGGGTGGGGTGGTGATGGCGGTGTCGTTAGACATTTCCAACGCCTTCAACACCCTGCCCTGGAGTTGTATCAGAGAGGCACTGCTCTATCATCGAGTGCCTCTCTACCTCCGTCGCATCGTTGGGGCTTATCTGTCGGAGAGGTGTGTCACCTACGTGGGACGTGATGGCGGTCACCAGCACCCCATGTCGTGCGGTGTTCCGCAGGGATCGGTCGTCGGACCGCTCCTGTGGAACATTGGCTACGACTGGGTGCTGAGGGGTGAGCTCCAGCCGGGCGTGCAGCTGACGTGTTACGCTGACGACACGTTAGTCACGGCCCGGGGGAGCTCGCACAGGGAAGCAGCGTTGCTAGCGACGGCGGCGGTCTCACAAGTTGTGAGCCGCATTCGGCGCCTCGGCCTGGAGGTGGCCCTCAACAAGTCGGAGGCCATGGTGTTCCATGGTCCCCGACGGGCGCCGCCGCCGGGATCACACATTGTGGTCGGGGGGGTCCGCATCGCTGTCGAGCCTACCATGAAGTACCTAGGATTGGTGCTCGACAGCCGGTGGGACTTTGGCCCCCACTTCCGGCGGCTTGCGCCCAAGTTGTTGGGCGCGGCCGGGGCGCTCTCAACGCTGCTTCCCAATCTGGGGGGCCCGAGCGCCGCCTGTAGGCGGCTCTACGTGGGGATCGTGCGATCGATGGCCCTGTATGGGGCACCGATCTGGGCGGCTGACCTGACGGCCGGGAGCATCTCTGTCTTGCGTAAGCCACAGAGAGCTATGGCCGTCAGAGTCATTAGGGGATATCGCACGATCTCTTACGAGGCGGCTTGTGCACTGGCCGGATCCCCGCCCTGGGACCTGGAGGCGAAGGTCCTCGCGTCACTGTTCCGGTGGCGCGAGGAAATGCGGGCGCGGGGCGAACGACCGATGCAGCAACAATTGGAGCTGCGTCGGTTTCAGCTCCACGAGGTCCTGGTGGCGGACTGGCGGGACAGGCTCTCACGCCCTACCGCCGGCCTCAACACCATCGAGGCGATCCGACCGGTGCTCAGCGAGTGGCTCGGAAGAAGGCACGGCTCCCTGACATTTCGGGCGACACAGGTTCTCTCGGGGCATGGTTGCTTCGGGAAGTTCCTGTGTCGCATAACCAGGGAGCCAGACGCTCGGTGTCACCACTGCGTCGACTGTCGGGAGGACACGGCACGGCATACGCTGGCAGAATGTGCCGCATGGCTGGAGCCGCGCCGTGCCCTCATCTCAGAAGTAGGCAGCGACCTGTCGCTGCCGGCCGTCGTTAACGCCATGGTCGGCAGTGAACAGGCCTGGGACGCGGTGGTATCCTTCTGCGAGCAAGTCATTTCGCAGAAGGAGGCTGCGGAGCGGGAGCGGGAGATCACCTCCCTCAACCCGGCCCGCAGCAGGCGCACCGGGCGTCGGAGGAGGGCAGACAATGCCCTCTTCCAGCCCCCCTAAATGGGTCCAGGGGCAACGGACGCGGGGCTAGTCCGTCGCCCCCCACAACAACATCTGGACCCGAGGCGGCGGCGCGTAGTGTTCCACGCGCGCCCCTCCAAGACGGTACGAGGGGAGTGTCGTACACCTCACTCCCGCTCGGCCGAGACGAGGCCCGCTGCGGCGGGCCGGCACCACGGGGGTTGCGGAAGAATTCTTTTTGATTCCCGCGACCCCCGGCCAAGGTGTGAGAGGGAACACCCGGGGTGGTTTTTAGTCAGTAAGAGTCTGACAGACCCCTCCGCCCTCCCCGGGGCGGGGGACATCCATGAGGATTTTCCCCCCGGATCAAAAAAAAAAAAAAAAAAAAAAAAAAAAAAAAAAAGGTTAGGTTGGGGTGCAGGTTGAAGAGCCTCCTCGTGGCGCACCCTGGGCAACGGCGGCCCCCACTGCCCACCGGCTTTTGGTGGACAGTTGGGGCCGACGGCTAATCTTCACAAACGGGGAAGGGTCATGGTTCCAATCACCGATCATCTCTGATGGTCGGTGAAGGGAACCTGGCTAGGGGCGGGACGGCCACTCCGTTGTTGTCCACCTTGCGTCTACTGCCCCCCTCTGCAAAATAGGTTAGGTTGCGTTAGTTTAGGTTAGGTTAGCTAGGTTTTGCAGAGGGGTCCAGTGGGCGCAGGGTGGAAGGTGGGAGAGGAAGACAACCTCTTTAAAAAATCACCCCAATCCCAAGGTCGAGCGTGCCGATGGGATGAATGGCCGGAGGGTTTCCGGTCACTAGCGCGGGGGGGAAACGGGGATAGGGACCACACCCTTCAAAGGAAAAAAACAATAATGAAAAAGTCTAATGTCGAAACTATTCTCCAGGCGGGTACCCTTCGGGGAGAATCCCGCCCCTCTTTTGAGGGCAGCCCCAGCGTATCTGGAGGGGGCAACACTAGACCGAACGCCAAGAACACCGGCGAGCGAGGAGACGCGCAGGTTCTTCTGCAGAAGGAGCTGCGCGTGACGTTAACACCAGTCGACGGCATCATGAGCCGAGGAGGCTCCAGTCCCGATCTTTGTGATCGGGGCTCGCACGGAGGCAGTACGAGGTCTGGATCAAGATCCAGATCCAGATCTCGTAAGCGCAGTTGGTCCTCAACCGAGGACAACTCGACGGCTGCCAAAGTGCCGACGATGGCACGCAGAGGAGGTCGCGCGGTGGCGGGCGGAGCCCCCACCCGTGACGTTCGGGGCCGCTTCTTGCGGCCCGATTCTCCGTCTCCGGGAGAACGAATGGAGGGCACGGAGAGCGACCCTGGAGCCCCGTTGATGGATCTCAGCGGGGGCTCCACCTTGTCTCTGCTCGGTAGCAACCGAGCAGAGGCAAGCGCGGAGAAGCGGGCGCAGAAGAGGGCTGTCGTGGCTGACGAAGTCAGTGAGATGGCGCGACAGGCCCGAGAGCGGCGCGCCGCTCGGATGACTGAGGGGAGTACGTCAGCGGTGGCACTTAGTCGCCAGGCGCTGGACGCCGTGGACGTTGTCCTGAAGGTTGCCACCGGATCTGGCAACCTGAAGGGCACGTTCACGCGTGCCCTGAAGGAAGCAGCTGAGCAGATGAAGGAAGTGGTTGAGGTCCTCCTTGATCGCACCAGCTCGGAGGAAACGGCCAAGTTGTGGGAGGAGAATGGCCGTCTCCGAGCCGAGCTCGAGGACCTCAAGCGGCAGTTTGCCGCCACCCAGAGGACAGCTCCCGCCGCCGCTGGCGCCTCCCGCGCAGCGGCCCTTATGCCGGCTCCATCACCGGCCCCACCTTCGTCCTCTGCGCCAGCAGATGCGGAGGTGGAGAAAATAGCCCGCATCTGCATGATGCAGTGCGGGAAGATGGTGGGCGCGCGGCTGGAAGCCCTCGAACCAAGGCTCCTTCCAGCCGAGACTCTCCGCCCTCCGCTCGCTGCGGACAGGCGTAGGAAGGATACACCAGCCACGGCGACAAGAACCAGGACGGCCGTAGGAACGGGCACGACAGCGCCCGCTCCCCAGACGGCGGCGCCTCTGGCGACCGCGCCCGGGCCTCTAACGGAGGCTTGGACGACGGTCGTCAAGAGGGGCCGGAAGAAGAAGACGGCACCGCCGGCACCGGCGCCCGCTAAGGCACCGGCACCTGGTAAGGCACCGGCGCCCAAGAAGAAGAAGAGCAAAGGACCGCCTAAGGTCAGAGCCCCACGCTCCGCGGCAGTGGTAATCACGCTGCTGCCCGGAGCCGTCGAACGGGGCGTCACGTACAAGGCGGTCCTAACTGAGGCAAAGGCCAAGGTCGCTTTTCCCGACCTTGGCACACCGACCGGCCTCAGGCTGAAGTCGGCGCTGACGGGGGCGCGTCTATTGGAGGTGTCTGGCGCCTCTAGCGGGGAAAAGGCGGACGCTCTGGCCGCCAAATTGAGGGAGGTCCTCAACCCGGAGGACGTCCGGGTGTCCAGGCCTATAAAGACGTCAGAGTTGCGCGTCGACGGCCTGGACGACTCCACGACCGAAGCTGAGGTCGCGGCGGCCATCGCCCGTGCCGGTGGGTGTCCGCCGGACCAAGTGCGGACGGGCGACATCCGCGCCGACGCCTCCGGACTCGGCATGATCTGGGTGCGGTGTCCGGTGGCGGCGGCAAGTAAGGTCGCCGAAAGTGGGCGATTGTTGGTGGGGTGGGTTGCGGCCAGAGTAAGACTGGTGCAACCCAGGGCTTTACGGTGTTTCCGTTGCCTGGACGTAGGACATGTCCGGGCGCGGTGCACCTGCGAAACGGACCGCAGCGACCTTTGTTTCCGCTGCGGCCAGCCCGGCCACAAGGCGGCGCAGTGCTCCGCGGCGCCGAACTGCAGCCTCTGTACAGCTGCAGGGAGGCCCGCCGGGCACCGAGCGGGTGGTAAGTCCTGTGGCGGCCCCGCCAACAGGAAGAGAAGAAGGGGTGCCAAGGCTGCGGGGGGCTCTATACCCCCCCCTCAGTCTGGCAGTCCCTCGGCCGACTCCCGGCCTAGGAAAGGTGTCGTGGAGGGGATGGACTGCGTATAAATGGCGCTGTTCCATTTCCTCCAGGGCAATATCAACCACTCTGCCAGAGCTCAGGATCTTTTGCTCCAAAGCATGGCAGAGTGGTCGATCCACGTGGCGGTGGTCGCCGAGCCGTATTTCGTCCCCCCCCGCGACAACTGGGTGGGTGACCTCGACGGCTTGGTGGCCATCATCGGCGGGGCTCTCGTCAGCCCGTCCCGGGGACACGGCTGGGTAGCCGCCCTCGCGGACGGCGTTGGCGTGGTTGGTGCGTATTTTTCGCCCAACAAGAGCCTCGCCGACTTCGAGAACTTCCTTGTCGAGTTGGGTGCCGTCGTAGGCCGACTCCACCCTCGTCCTGTGCTGTTGCTGGGGGATCTCAACGCCAAGTCATCGGCGTGGGGATCCCCTGTGACCGATGCTAGAGGCGAGGTGCTGGAGGAGTGGTTACTCACGACTGGCTTGGTCGTCCTGAACCGGGGGTCGGTTCACACGTGCGTGCGGCAGCGGGGTGGCTCTATAGTGGACGTCTCGTTCGCTAGCCCTGCTGTCGCATGCCGTGTGCGCGACTGGCGTGTCGCCGTGGAGGTGGAGACGTTGTCGGATCACAGATACATCCGCTTCGACGTCTCCGCCCACACCGCCAGCGGCCGCAGTCCAGCGGCCCCGCGAACGGGCGGCCCGCGCTGGGCGCGTAAGCGCATCGACAGGGAACTTCTCGAGGAGGCCGCTATTGTTCAGGCCTGGATCCGGGAGTCGACGACGGACGGACCCGTCGACGTCGATCAAGAGGCGCTGTGGTTCCGCGGGGCGATGACGCACATTTGCGATGCGTCCATGCCCCGGATCCACACGCTGTCAGAGAGGCGCCAGGTGTACTGGTGGTCCGCCGAGATCGCACGGCTGCGTACAGCGTGCGTCGCGGCGAGGCGCCCGTACACCCACTACCGAAGACGACGTCGTCGGGTCCCTGACGAAGAAGCCGCGTTGTATGAGGTGTACCGCGCGGCTAAGCAGGCTCTGTGGCTGGCCATCGGCGATGCGAGATCGCGATCCAGGGAGGAGATGCTGGAGACTCTCGACGGAGATCCATGGGGGCGCCCCTATCGTGCGGTTCGAGGGAAACTGAGAGCCGCCGCGCCCCCACTCACCGAGAGCCTCCAGCCCGAGCTGTTGGAAGAGGTCGTCGCAACCCTCTTCCCGGCGCGAGCGGAGCACACTCCGCCGCCGATGGCTATGTCCTCAGCCGCAGAGCCTCCGGAGGAGGAGACTGCCATCGACGTCCCAGAGGTGACACAGGCAGAGATGAGGGCAGCCGTGATGCGTCTCCGGGCCAAGAACGTGGCTCCGGGGCCTGATGGCATCCACGGCATCGCGTTGGCCCTCGCCCTAAAGGAGTTAGAGCCCCAGGTGAGAGGACTCTTCACCGCGTGTCTTGAGCAGGGCCAGTTTCCATCGTTGTGGAAGACCGGTAGGTTGGTCCTGCTCAGGAAGGCGGGGCGCCCCGCGGACTCGCCGTCCGCGTACCGGCCCATAGTGCTGCTCGACGAGGTGGGCAAGATGTTTGAGCGAATCATCGCAGCCCGCCTCGTCGGCCACTTGTGCGGAGAGGGGCCGGACCTTCACGAGTGCCAGTTCGGCTTCAGGCACGGGCGCTCCACCATTCACGCGATCTCGCGGGTGAGAGTCCTCGCGGAGGAAGCGGTGGCCCAGGGTGGTGTGGTGATGGCGGTGTCCTTGGACATATCCAACGCCTTCAACACCCTACCCTGGAGTTGTATTCGAGAGGCACTACTCTATCATCGAGTGCCTCTCTACCTCCGTCGCATCGTTGGGGCTTATTTGTCGGAGAGGGATGTCACCTACGTGGGACGTGATGGCGGTCACCAGCACCCCATGTCGTGCGGTGTTCCACAGGGATCGGTCGTCGGACCGCTCCTGTGGAACATCGGCTACGACTGGGTGCTGAGGGGTGAGCTCCAGCCGGGCGTGCAGCTGACGTGTTACGCTGACGACACGTTAGTCACGGCCCGGGGGAGCTCGCACAGAGAAGCAGCGTTGCTGGCGACGGCGGCGGTCTCACAGGTGGTGAGCCGCATTCGGCGCCTCGGCCTGGAGGTGGCCCTCAACAAGTCGGAGGCCATGGTGTTCCATGGTCCCCGACGGGCACCTCCGCCGGGATTACACATTGTGGTTGGGGGGGTCCGGATCGCTGTCGAGCCTACCATGAAGTACCTCGGATTGGTGCTCGACAGCCGATGGGACTTTGGCCCCCACTTCCGGCGGCTTGCGCCCAAGTTATTGGGCGCGGCCGGGGCGCTCGCAACGCTGCTTCCCAATCTGGGGGGCCCGAGCGCCACTTGTAGGCGGCTCTACGTGGGGATCGTGCGATCGATGGCCCTGTACGGGGCACCGATCTGGGCGGCTGACCTGACGGCCGGGAGCATCTCTGTGTTGCGTAAGCCACAGAGAGCTATGGCCGTCAGAGTCATAAGGGGATATCGCACGATCTCCTACGAGGCGGCATGTGCACTGGCCGGATCCCCGCCCTGGGACCTGGAGGCCAAGGTGCTCGCGTCACTGTTTAGGTGGCGCGAGGAAATGCGGGCGCGGGGCGAACGACCGATGCAGCAACAACTGGAGCTGCATCGGTCACAGCTCCGCGAGGTCCTGGTGGTGGACTGGCGGGACAGGCTCTCACGCCCTACCGCCGGCCTCGACACTATCGAGGCGATCCGACCAGTGCTCAGCGAGTGGCTCGGAAGAAGGCACGGCTCCCTGACTTTTCGGGCGACACAGGTTCTCTCGGGGCACGGTTGCTTCGGGAAGTTCCTGTGTCGCATAACCAGGGAGCCAGACGCTCGGTGTCACCACTGCGTCGACTGTCGGGAGGACACGGCACGGCATACGCTGGCAGAGTGTGCCGCATGGCTGGAGCCGCGCCGTGCCCTCATCTCTGAAGTAGGCAGTGACCTGTCGCTGCCGGCCGTCGTTAACGCTATGGTCGGCAGTGAACAGGCCTGGGACGCGGTGGTATCCTTCTGCGAGGTAGTCATTTCGCAGAAGGAGGCTGCGGAGCGGGAGAGGGAGATAACCTCCCTCAACCCGGCCCGCAGCAGGCGCACCGGGCGTCGGAGGAGGGCAGACAATGCCCTCTTCCAGCCCCCCTAAATGGGTCCAGGGGCGACGGACGCGGGGCTAGTCCGTCGCCCCCCACAACAACATCTGGACCCGAGGCGGCGGCGCGTAGTGTTCCACGCGCGCCCCTCCAAGACGGTACGAGGGGAGTGTCGTACACCTCACTCCCGCTCGGCCGAGACGAGGCCCGCTGCGGCGGGCCGGCACCACGGGGGTTGCGGAAGAATTCTTTTTGATTCCCGCGACCCCCGGCGAAGGTGTGAGAGGGAACACCCGGGGTGGTTTTTAGTCAGTAAGAGTCTGACAGACCCCTCCGCCCTCCCCGGGGCGGGGGACATCCATGAGGATTTTCCCCCCGGATCAAAAAAAAAAAAAAAAAAAAAAAAGGTTAGGTTAGGTTAGGTTAGGTTTTTTTTTTTTTTTTTTTTTTTTTTTTTGTTTTGCCAGGAGTGGGAAATCCTCATGGACGCCCAGACTGGCCCACTTGTGAGCCAGTCTGGGCAGTGCCGGACTCTTACCGGCTAAAACCCACTCCTGCCCTTGCTCAGTGTCCCTCTGACATGATCAGAGACCTGTTTGTTCCATGTTTAATATGTATTGTTTTTTGTGTTGTTTATTTTTCTTTACCTTACTTATATTTAATCGAAAATTTTAACCAAACATTTAATTTATCTTACGCAGTAATTTATGTATCTACATGTTATTTGTATTTTCTTTTTATGTTTTTCAAATATTAAGAGTATCTTTACTAAACTTATTTCTTAAATATAATTATTTTAAACTAAACATTTCTTATATCTATATTTAGACTATGTCTATGCTAATATATATGCAATATATTATATAGGCATATTTTCTGATGCTAGTTTCTTAATTATATATCCTAACTTAAACATATTTAATTCTCTATTTAAGTAATTTTGTTTACGTTTGTATTTTGGAATGTCTGGAAGAGCTGCTTTTTTAAATTTATTGTTTTTGCCGAATATATTTTTCTTATAAACAACGTAGTTATGCTTGTTAAACCGTGCTTCCTTTTGTTTCAGGTGCTGATTATCGACCTGCATACTCCAGGCTGGTGTATTATTGCGAGTACGGCGTCTTCTGAGTGCTTCCTCGACGAGCTCATTGGACCACTTTGGCATCACAGGTTTGTATGTGCTGTGTACAGAAGAATTTTGATGTGTACCTGCTTTCAATTGGGCCCCTTTTTTATAAAACTGACTCCAATTTGCTACATTCTTGTTTTGAATTCTTCTGTCTCTGGTGTTTGTTGTCTGTTTTTTGTTTTTCAGAACATGTGAGCTCGCGATTCTTGCCGCCATCTTCTTGTGGAAAGCACCGGTATAACGGTATTTAGTACAGCGTTTATTAGTTCCGGGTGTGGCGAATTTCACCTCAGCAATACGCCACCGACAGGCGCGCTAAGGCGTCCCATTTCTGGCGCAACGGACATTGATGGTCGAAGGCAGTGTGGTCGGTGCTATCTAACTTCGCCATGAGGCAGTTGTGGCATTTCGGTGCCTCAGCTGCCAGGCGCGACGGGCAGTCAGCTCGCAAGTGGGGCTCACCGCAGTGGATGCAGAGGTCGGCGGGCTGCGTGCACAATTTCCGGCTATGGCCGAAACGAAGGCAGCGAGTGCACTGCACCAGTGGCGACTGGTCCTGCACCCGCACTCGCTGCAGGTCAATGTGCACGCGACCCGCATTAGTCAGCCTCTGCCACACTGCGGGGGACACCTGCAGAACGACGTGGCACATGTGGGGGTTCCTCGTTCTTCGACGGTACTTCACCCCCAGCCTCAAGTCTTCTGCAGGTATGTCCCCGACCAGGTGGGAATTTTGCCGCTGCAGAGCCAGGATGATCTCCGCATCTGAGTGGCAGGAGAGGACGTCCATCACTATGACTAGCGGGTCCTTGTTTTTTACCTCTTCTACCACCAGATTTCCTGCTTTTTTGATCCTTTCCGTGACCCTGCTCAGCTCCTCCCTGGTCTTGAACCCCACTACCACTTTCTGGTCCCTCGCCTTGCGCAGGCGCTCCACCCTCGTGCCTTCGTTCCTGGCATCGACCGCCGTCCTTAGCTTCGCCATCACCTCTTCACCCGTGTCCTGATCATCGGTAGACGAAACGATGACAGAGTGAAGAGGAGCTTGGATGTTCTGCTTCGGGGCGGCGGCGATCTCCGCGAAGGTGGGACCTTGGCCTGCAACGTAGCGAGGGGCCTGCTGGAGATGTTCCGACAGGGCCTGGGTGTGGTGATTGTTAACCTCCAGGGCCTGTTTGTGCTCCTTGAGGCCTGCCACTAGGGTCCTCATTAGCTCCGTCTGCTCATCCGTGGGCGGTGTCAGTGGCGCGGCTATCTGTGGGGCTGTAGGTAGGTCCTCGGGTACCGGTGCTGCTGCGGCCTTGTCCCGCGCTGCCTCTTTTACAAGCTCGTAGAGCCTATTTATGGCGTTGAGTACCCCCGTCTTAATGTCCGTTTTCAGGTTGCGAGAGTTGCCTAAATGGAGCTTTGCTTTATTTAGGCAAGCTCTCGCCTCCGCTACGACGTTGGGGTACTCAGGCCTCTTCGATGCTCTTGCGGCGTCCTCCGGCACTCGGCGCGTCTCCTGGGTGTTGGGAGCAGGTGGTGTTCGCGTGGCATTATGGGTTTGTTTGGCCGGGGACTTAGACTGGGGCTCGGCTTTCCCGGCCTCCCATTCCCCAATGCTTCGCCTCACGCTGTGGAGCGAGTGTCCAGCTTTCTCCGCAGAGTGCTGCGAGACCCTTGAGCCTGGTGACCTCTCGCCTACCTTTGCCGGTGTGCGGAACATAGCTGTGGACTTTGTGAAGGTCAGGTTCATACAGGGACCCTGGCTGACTTCTGCGTCCCTGTAAAGGGGGGATGGCACAGAAGAAAATAAATAAAATCAAACAAGTGATTAACTCTAAAACGTCCGTATGGTCGGACGGCCGTCAATCTAAGGTCAAAAACTAAAAACTACTTTTGAAGTAGGTTCCGTCAAAATGTTTTCAATGTCCTGTTAAATTTCGGATATCGACGTAAAATCGATGTTTGTGACGTACTTTAGTGCCACAAGACTTGTGTGTCAAAAAGGGAAAATAAAATAAATTTTAATATTTTTGCCAAAAAATTACCCGTCTGCTATAGTACGCAACTCAAGGGCGGGTGGGCGGGCCAAATTTTCCTTTAAAATTGAAATTGCGGGTGTTCTATGGGGGCTAGACGCACGTGAGGGGTGTCAAAAGACGCGTCTCGGCGGGCGCTAGCAAACTATGGAGGAATTTAAAATGTTGCCAGAACAAAAATTTTGAGTTTTTAATGAAAAACGTAATTTTTTATGAAAATTGGGATAAAAAATGGAATTTTAGGGGTGTCTTATTGGGGCTAGACGCACGTGAGGTATGTCAAAAGACGCGTCTCGGTGGGCGCTAGCAATCTATGGAGGAATTTAAATGTTGCCAGAGCAAAAAATTTGACTTTTTAAAGAAAAACGTAAATTTTGATGAAAATTGAAGTGAAAAATGAATATTACGACTACCAAACGGGACCCGAGCAAGCTGAAAACGCACTGGAGTACCGCAAGGCAGGTAAGTATACTATTGAAACTATTAGATTTTAATATTTTAGCAAACAGACTTTAGAAAAACGAATTTTGAAGTATTTTTGTATGAAAATTTCACAAGTCTTATAGAACGAAAATCAATTTCGTTTTTTGTCAATAATAACTTGTCACACGGCCGTAGGGAGCCTATTTATGATGACTAACGTTGAAAACCGCTCAAAAAAGCGACTCCAGGAGGCAAAGTTATGTCGGTTAGGTTAGGTTAGGTTAGGTTAGGTTAGGTTAGGTTAGGTTAGGTTAGGTTAGGTTAGGTTAGGTTAGGTTAGGTTAGGTTAGGTTAGGTTAGGTTAGGTTAGGTTAGGTTAGGTTAGGTTAGGTTGGGGGACCACCCCACAGTGCTTGCGTCCACGTCGCGTCCCCTGGAAACGACCCAGTTCTGTCACCGTAACGGAGTGGCAGACTGGGATCGGCCAAAGTGCACTGTGCATCGTAGCTATTGACTGCCGTATTGCTACGATTCTGTTGGAGGCCATAATGCCTACACCCGCGCGGGACGCCCTCGGGCGTTTCTTAAAACCCAAAGGCCCTTCTCAGGGCCAACCCGAAGGCCCTTCTCAGGGCCAACCCAAAGGCTCTTCTAAGGGCCAACCAAAAGGCCCTTCTCAGGGCCACTCAGACGCTTCGGCGTCAGAAGCAAGCCGCTCGCCGTCTGCGGCTGGCTTCTTCGGAGGGGCGGTCGAGCTGTCTAGCTCTGACAGCGAGTCCGTCGCCAGCGTCTCTGACGCGGGCGGTTCTCGGTTGCGGAAGCGCCAATATATGAAGGCAGGGTCCGAGGGTTCCTCGGCTTCGGGTTCCAACGGGAAGTCGAAGCCCAAAAAGGCAGTAACTGCCGCGGACTCACACGTCGTGGGTCTCGCAGACGCCCAACGCCAACTAGACTTGGCTCGGCGGACGCTGATTCAGCAGGAGCTGGAAGAGCGCGTTGCTGCGAAGGAGCAGCGTGCTCGTGCTGCTCGGGCAAGGTCCGGGTACGGTGCGTCCCGCGTCCTGTACGCGGACCACTCGCTGGCCGAGCTGGCGCGGATGGCGGAGGAGGACGAGGAGGAGATAGCGGAGATCGCCTCTAAGTCCTCCAACCTTAAAGGGACCTTCCAGAAGGCCCTAAAGTGCAGGGCCGCGAGCATGCGCGGCGTCGTCGAGGAGCTAGTCAAGCGGACAGCTACCGACGAAACGCGGCAACTGCAGGCGCGAGTGGATCGCCTGCAGTCGGAGGTCAGCCAGCTTCATCAGAAGTTGGCTGACGCCACTGCCCGGCCAAATCAGGAGCCGAGACCTGCGGCGGAAGCCCCCTCCTCCAACCTTGAGGACATAATCCGAAAGGTCGTAATGGAGGAGCGGGCTTTCACGAGAGCCTGCCTGGCCGGCATAGAGGATCGGCTCTTGCCGGAACAACGCCACCGGCCCCCGCTTGCGGCGGACAAGAGGCGAGAAGAGCCGGGGCCCTCCTCACAAGGAGAGGATGCCCTTCTCCCTTCCACCACGCCATCCAACGATCATGGTTGGACTGAGGTGGTCGGGAAGGGGAAGGGCAAGGGGAAAAAGTCGGCGAAGGCCGTCTCCGCCGTCCCCACCGCCACGCCTCCCAGCCAGTCGCAGGTGACTGGGAAGGGAAAGGGGAAGGGTAAGGGCGGACAGGCGGCTACGGCCGCCCCTGCCGCCCCCGCCAGCACGCCTCCTGGCCAGTCACAAGCGACTGGCAAGGGCAAAGGCAGAGGGAAGAGGAGGAAGAGAAATCCCCCACAGTCTGCAGCCGTCGTGGTGACGCTCACTGCGGAGGCTGCAGAGAAAGGAGAGACGTACGCGTCCATTTTAGTGCGGGCGCGTGCCAATGCCGATCCCGCCCAACTGGGGATCGGCAATGTTACTTGCCGGCGGACTCAAACCGGGGCTCGAATCTTCGAGTTCCCGGGGGCGGAGGGCAGCGCCAGCGCCGACCTCTTCGCAGCCAAGCTGCAGGAGGCCGTCGCGGACGTTGCCAGGGTGGCCCGGCCAGTGAAGCTGGCGGCCATGGAGGTGACCGATCTCGACGATTCGGTCACCAAAGAGGAGGTGGTGGCGGCGGTGGCAACAATTGGGGGCTGCAGTGTCACAGCGGTGAGAGCCAGGGACATCAGGTCCGGCCGCGGTGGCATGGGCACTATTCGTCTCGAGTGCCCGGTCGCCGCCGCCAAAGCCGTCCTCGAGAAGGGACGGCTCTGCGTCGGCTTCAGCTCGGGTGCGGTCCGAGCACTTGTAGACCTGCCTCTGCGCTGCTACAGGTGCTTCGCTATCGGCCACGCCCGAGCCCTCTGTCCGTCCAAGGTCGACAGGTCGGACAGTTGCTACCGCTGCGGCAAGGTCGATCACAAAGCCGCGTCCTGCACGGCCGCCACGCCACACTGCCTAGTGTGTGCCGCCAGTGGCCGCCCGGCAGGACATATGATGAAGGGGAGGATGTGCAATCCTCCTTCTAAGAGGGGCAAAGCGCAGGCGCCAGTCGGGCCTGCCGCTAGCACGGCTGCGGAGGAGGGAGGTGCGATGTCCGACTAATGGATAGAGTCGAACATCGCATCCTTCAGGCGAACGCCAACCACTGCCGGGCAGCTCAGGACCTGCTGATGCAGACCATGGCTGAGTGGTTGGTGGACTTGGCGGTGGTCGCCGAGCCGTACTCGGTCCCTAGCCGTTGGATAGGCGACCGGGACGGCTTGGTGGCAGTGGTGTCGCGGTCTTCCACAGACTCCCCTCCCCTCTCGCTTTTAGAGAGGGGACCGGGATACGTGGCCGCCGCGTGGGGAGACTTGGCCCTTGTGGGGGTCTATTTCTCCCCGAACCGCCCTCTCTCGGACTTTGAGGCTTTTCTTGAAGTCCTCACTGCTGTCGTAGGGAGGGCGGCGCCACGACAGGTCGTGGTGCTGGGCGACCTGAACGCCAAGTCGGCGGCCTGGGGCAACCCCGCTGCCTCCTGCAACGTCCGGGGGCGCGCCGTCGAGTTCTGGTCGGCGTCTTGCGGTGTGTCCCTCCTCAACAGGGGGTCGGTCCACACGTGTGTGCGGCAACGCGGAGGTTCGGTGGTTGACGTCTCGTTTGCCACCCCCTTGCTAGCCGCACGCATCGTGAACTGGCGGGTGGAGATGGCGGAGACCATGTCGGACCACAGATATGTGCGGTTCGACATCACCACTTCGCGTTCGAGCTCCCGAGGGGAGATGGCCCGCTCTGGCAGGTCTCCCTTCCCTCGGTGGGCTCTCACTCGCCTGGACCGGGAGGCAGCCAAGGAGGCGGCCTTTCTGCAGGACTGGCTGTCGCCCCCTGTCGAGGTCCGAGACGTGGATGCTGCAGCGGTCCAGCTGAGGGAATCCCTGACCGAGGTGTGCAACTCTAGCATGCCTCGGTCTCGCCGTCCCCCTCCCCGTCGTGCCGTCTATTGGTGGTCGGAGGAGTTAGCGGGGCTCCGTGCCGCCTGCGTGGCGGCCAGGAGGGCCTACACGCGGAGCCGGCGACGCAGCGTCCGTAGTGAGGCAGACGAGGACCGTCTGTACGCCTCTTACACAGAGGCGAAGGCGGCCCTCAAGTCGGCTATGTGCGCTGCCGAAGACGCGGCAAAGGCCGAGATGCTGGAAGGCCTCGACCGGGATCCCTATGGGAGACCGTACAAGGCGGCGCGGAACAAACTGCGGCCCCATGGTCCCCCGCTGACCGAGACCCTTGAGCCGGCCCTGCTGGACGGGGTGGTCCGGTCCCTGTTTCCGTGCAGGACCGAATTCGCCCCACCGACGATGGATCCTCCACAGAGGGAGGCGTCACCGGACGAGGAGGTCCCTCCGGTGACGGCGGATGAGCTGTACGCGGGGCTGCTCAGCCTCCGCGCTAAGAAGACGGCCCCTGGACCGGACGGCGTCCCTGCACGGGTGGTGGCCATAGCTGCCGCTCAAATGGAGGACAGGATTCGGGACCTCTTCAGCGCGTGCCTAAGCGCCGGGAGGTTCCCGAAACTGTGGAAGGAGGGGCAGCTGTGCCTACTCCGCAAGGAGGGACGTCCGGTCGATTCCCCCTCGGCATACCGGCCCATCGTTCTGCTCGATGAGGTCGGCAAATTGTTCGAGGGGATAATCGCCCGCCGGCTTAGCAGCCATTTGCGGAGGGTGGGGCCGGACCTGTCGGACGCCCAGTTTGGTTTCCGACAGGGTCGGTCGACCATCGACGCTCTGGCCCTTCTCAGGGACCAAGTGAAGGGGGCGGTTGAGGCGGGGGACGGAGTGCTGGCGGTGTCATTCGACATAGCCAACGCCTTCAACTCCGTTCCCCACTCGACGATATTGGAGGCACTCCGGTATCATGGAGTGCCCCAATACTTGAGGGACCTCCTGGCCAACTACTTGGAGGACCGAGAAGTCCTCCTTGTAGACAAAACGGCCAGCCTCAGGCGGTACGGCGCGGAGTCCGGTGTTCCGCAGGGGTCGGTGCTAGGCCCTCCCTTGTGGAACATCGGGTTCGACTGGCTCCTGCGGGGAGCCCTGCTCCAGGGCACGAGTGTCATCTGCTACGCGGATGACACTCTCCTCACTGCCCGGGGCAGGAACTTCAGGGAGGCGGCCTGTCTGGCCTCGGCTGGCGGATCCTTGGTCGCAGGGAGGATCCGCCACCTGGGATTGAAGGTGGCGCTGAACAAGACCGAGGCCGTGTTCTTCCACGGGCCTCGGCAGCGCTGCCCTCCGGATGCCCACATTATCGTGGAGGGCACCAGGGTGGAGGTACAGACCCAGATGAAGTATCTGGGTCTGGTACTTGACAGCAGGTGGCGCTTCGGCCCACATTTCAGCGGGCTGTCGACGCGCCTGCTGAAAGCAGCGGACGCCCTGTCGTGGCTCCTCCCGAACCTAGGGGGGCCAAGTGCACGATGCCGGCGCCTGTATGCCGGCATCCTGAGGAGCATGGCCCTATATGGGGCCCCCATCTGGGCGGACTGCCTGCACAGGAGGGAGAACGCGACAGCGATCCGCAGGCCACAAAGGGCCATTGCACTGCGGGTTGCGAGGGCCTACCGTTCGGTAGGCTTTTCGGCGGCGTGCGCTCTGGCCAGCACCCCTCCTTGGGAGTTGGAGGCGTGGGTGCTCGCCAGAGTGTACGAATGGACGGCGCGCCGGAAAGCGCTCGGGGAGCGCCCCGTCGCGGAGGAGCGGGAGGCCGTGCGGAGGGAGGCGAGGGACGCCATTGTGGTCCATTGGACGCAGTACATCGCCTCCGCCACCTTTGGCCGCCGAACCCTGGACGCGCTCGGTCCGGTCCTGCGGGACTGGCTCGAGCGGCGACACGGTTTCCTCTCCTTCCGTCTGGTGCAGGTGCTGTCAGGACACGGCTGTTTTGGCTCGTATCTGCACCGGATCGGGAGGGAGGAGACTGCGGCGTGCCACGATTGCGGCGCGGCGGAGGACAACGCGCAGCACACCCTCGAGGTGTGCCCAGCTTGGTCCGAGAAGCGCCGCAGTCTCACTGCGGAGATCGGACAGGACCTCTCACTGCCCGGCGTGGTCAAATCCATGCTGGAGAGTGAGAGTTCCTGGGCAGCGGTCGCCTCCTTCTGCGAGGATGTCATCTCGCAAAAGGAGGCGGCAGAGCGCGCGCGTGAGGAAGACCCTCTCGCTGCGCCGCTCCGGAGACGAAGGAGAGGTCGGAGAAGAGGTCGTCTTCTCCCTCCTCCTGGTGGTGACAGGCGGGCGACCGGCACGGGGGTGCCTCCGCCCGCATTGCACTCGTCACCACCCTCGTCAGTCATTCCCGGCCCTCTCCCTACGGGGAGGGCGTGATGGGTTGGGTGGGTGTTCGTCGGAGGAGGACTGGACGCAAAGGCTACGCCGATCTCCCAGGCCTCCTCCACTCAGACGATGCGGGAATGCCGCTGGGTCTTTTTAGTGGGTATACCGGGCTTAGCTCGGGGAGTCCCACATAGCCCCCCGCTCCCCCGAGCGGGAGGTATGCGTAATGCATTTTTTCCCAGCGCAAAAAAAAAAAAAAAAAAAAAAAAAAAAAAAAAAAAAAAAAAGGTTAGGTTAGGTTAGGTTAGGTTAGGTTAGGTTAGGTTAGGTTAGGTTAGGTTAGGTTAGGTTAGGTTAGGTTAGGTTAGGTTAGGTTAGGTTAGGTTAGGTTAGGTTAGGTTAGGTTAGGTTAGGTTAGGTTAGGTTTTTTTTTTTTTTTTTTTTTTTTTTTATATGGCAGGAGTGGGAAATCCTCATGGACGCCCAGACTGGCCCACTTGTGAGTCAGTCTGGGCAGTGCCGGACTCTTACCGGCTAAAACCCACTCCTGCCCTTGCTCGGTGTCCCTCTGACATTATCAGAGCCCTTGTTGGCTATTACAATGTTATGAGGCAGAACTATAATTTACTAACTTACATATATGGATATATTTAATGGAGATACGTTAATGGAATTATGGCGTGACTTATGCTTAGACTACTTACAATGTTTATTTGTAAGGGGTTTTTTTTTTTTTTTTTTTTTTTTTTTTTTTTTTTTTTTTTTTTTTTTTTTTTTTCCGTTGTGTGCTATGACACTTCATTATATGTTTAAATATATTTGGTATCATATTTTCTTATGCTAACTTATTTCTACTTATTACTAATGATGCTATTGATTCACAATATTTCAAAAACCCTTCACGCTTCTTTCCTTTTAGGAGTGTTGGCAGGTTCTCGGCGACCAGTGCTACGGCGAGTTGCTGTTCCTTTTCAAAGCGAAGCTTCGCGGTGATTGGACACTCCAGCAATATGTGGAGCACCGTCTCTTCTACACCAGGCTCACAGGCGCACGATGGATTCTCTTTACACCTGAAGCGTTTTAGGTATGCAGAGAACCCACCGTGCCCCGTCAAGATTTGGGTGGTTATGCTGTTTGGAGTCATCTTGCGCACCACACTGTACGCCTCCACCGCGTCAGGGAAGAAAATTTTTGTACCCGAAGCCGTTTCACCAGACCGATATCTCCTGTTCCATTCGTCAAGAGTCGCCACTCGGATTCTTCGCTTGACGAATGACACGGGACACAAATCGTAATCCGGCCTCTTCTTCGAACCTAGGGCGGCTTCCTTGGCGAGTTGGTCTGCTCTTTCATTTCCCTCCAACCCTGCGTGGGCCTTTATCCAGAATAAGGAGACACTCTTGTTCTGGAGCTTACAGCGTCGGATGGTGTCTCTGGTTTCCACAGCCAGGGGATGGGGGGAACTAACATTTATTACTGACTGAAGAGCCGCCATAGAGTCGCTGAAGATGCCGAATGTGGTTTCACTGCGCTTCAGGGCCTCCCCCGTCGCTCTTTGTAAAGCCAGGAGTTCAGCCTGATAGACGGTGCAGTAGGACGGCAGGGCAAGCTTGAGGGCCTTGGTTTCGGTGGTGGCATTCCATAACGATACCGCCGCTCCGACCCTGCCCTCAATCTTGCTGCCGTCGGTGAAGATACGCACGGCAAAATTATTGTGGCTGTTGTATTGTTCCTCGTCTACCAGGCTTCCGAACTCAAGGTTCTCTTGTTCCACGGGGTGCGGTGCACGTATCGCAGGAGCCATGCGCTCGACCTCTCTATCTCCCAGCTCGGGCTGGGGCACCCCTCTCTTTGCTCCGTATAGCGCAGCTGCTTCTCGGATACGGAGGTCGAGTGGGAGTATCCCCGCCAGAACCAGAGCTGAATTTAATGAGACCGTGCGGTAGGCTCGGCACAGTTTCTGGGCAAACCCCCTCTGTACGATGTTTAGCTGCTTGATGACGCCCAGTTTGTTGGCAGCTGGTGCCCATGCGCTTGCGGCGTACAGTATTGTGGGCTCCACTGCCGCGGTATAGATGACTCTTATCACCTCTGGGTGCAGACCCCAACTGACCCGGGCTGCTCTGGCCAGTTGCTTGTAAATAGCTATCGCCTTTTTACAGGCGATAGTTATATGCTTGTTGAAGGTGAGCTTGGCGTCTATGGTGAGCCCCAGTATTTTCACATCTTGGGACATCCCAATGTCGATCCCGCCCATGCTCAGGCGTGGTGTGTCGTATTTGAGCTTCCGCGTTAGTACCATCGCACAAGTTTTGTGCGGTGCGAATTTTAGTCTATTTCTGACACCCCACGCCCGAACATGTTCGAGGGCGGCATTGGCCTGTCCCTCGATTTCTTGCGCTGTATCGCCGTCAAACACCAGCACCACGTCATCGGCGAATGCTTGGCAATAATCGCCCCTTGTCTCTAACTGTTTTAGGAGTGGGTCCAGCAGCAAATTCCAGAAAATGGGCCCTCCAATGGATCCCTGGACGCACCCTTGGCTAGTCCGTCTTCTACTCTCCTCCCCGGCGTACCTCACGGTGACCACCCTGTCGCTGAGATAGCTACTGACCACCCGTCTCAAATTTACAGGACACTTTTCCTCAGCCAATCGTACTTTAATGGCAGGCCACCAAGCGCTGTCGAAGGCTCCCTCGATGTCCAGCGACACAAGCGTGACTATCTTTTTCTCCGCTAACTTTCCACGGATGTGCTGCACAAGGGTGAAGAGGGAGTCTTCAGTGCTTCTTTGGGGCATAAAGCCGTATTGGCGAGTACTAATCCTGGGCAGCAAGTAGAATTTGAGACGGGCGACCAGCATCTTTTCGTACACCTTCCCAAGGACAGGCAATAGCCCAATCGGCCTGTACGACTTTGGGACGGCGTACGAATCTTTGCCCGGCTTCCTAAGTACAACCACGGTTGCTTCCTTCCAGGCCTTTGGGAAGTAGTGGTGCGCCAGGCATTTGTTCAGCAGCGCCAAGAAGTAGTCTGGGTCACAATTTATGGCCTGAGAGCAGATGTCAGCGGTGAAACCGTCAGCTCCCGGGGCCTTTCTTGGGTTGAACGACACCATAGACCTCCTCAGCTCGCTTTGGATAAACGGTGGGTCATGCCGTTCATCATGGCTCCACACGTTTGCCATATCTGCCAGTTCCCGGGTTTGGCGGTGGTCTATGTTGTCGTCTTCCTCTCTGTCCTCGGGGTAGAACACCTCGGCTAACAGCTTCACTGAGCCGGCTGCGTCCAGTGTCTCCTCACCTTTCTGCAGCGGTAGGTCCTCTTCTCTTCTCGCTGTTCGTCCCATTACCCTATATATCCCTTCCCAAACCCCCTCTCTGTCCTGCTTCCCGCAGAACTCCTTCCAACTCTCCGTCTGGGCTTTCATCACAGCTGTCTCATACTTTTCTTTTTCTTCCAGGTACGAGTTTACGACCATCGTTCTTCTGACCGGCGCTGCGTTCCTGATTCTAGCTTTCTTTGTGGCGACCAGCTTCTTCATCTCCACGAGTTCCTCAGACCACCACGGAATGGTAAGTATCTCTGTGTTGTGTTTGTGTGGTATAGTGTTTCTGCATGTATCTGTTATTGCTTGTGTGTATGAGTTAAGGGTTGAGTCTATTTGCTCAGTATTGTGTATATTTAGCAACTCCACTAGGGTAAGATTTCTGTTTTGCATAGCCTGGGACAGTTTCTCATGAAACTGTCTCCAGTTTGCTTTTTTTGTATTGTATACCCTAGTGGTTCGTTGGATTGCTGTGCCCCTTGATTTTGTCAAGTGTATGCTGAAGACCAAGGCGTTGTGGTCGGAACTCGTGAGACCCTCTTCAGTCCGCCAGTCGTCCACCCGGTCGAGCATATCCGCCGAACAGGCCGTCACGTCGACGTGGCTGCAGTACCTAACTCCACCCCTCACGGTATCAAAGGTTGGGATGTCTCCCGTATTTAGGATCTGCAGCCCCAATTCCCCCAGTGATCCGCACATCTGCTCCCCTCTCGGGTCTTCGTTGCTGCTACCCCACCAAGTACTCTTCGCATTTGCGTCTCCCCCAATAACCAACCTGTTGGGACCCAGCTGCCTAACTATGAGTCTTAGATGCTCGAGGTATGGCTCTATGGGCGTATCCGGTTCGAAGTAGAAGGACACCAGCGTGATCGTCCAGGCTCTCGTTCGGATTCCCACCACAACGACGTTGTTTGTGGTGAGTTGCGGGTACTGCAGGACATCCAGGTCTTTGTCAAGGACGGCTATTGTCGCCTTGACAGTCCCTTCTCCTCCCGGAGAGTTCTGGAAGACCCTTACGCCCCGGTAGTCCTTCATCCTTCTCACCCCGCCCACGTAAGGCTCCTGGAGCATTGCTACGGCGACTTTGCGGTTTACCGCTTCTAGCAGCAGCTCATTCGTCGCCAGCCGGCTCCTTTGCAGATTGGCCTGGATAATTTTGTACTTGGTGGTGGTCGCAGGGACAACTTTAGCAGTATGCTACGGAGGCTCGGGCTATGACATCCCATTTTCGGCGAACTGGGCATTCTTGGCTGAAGGCGTTGTGCTCCGTGTTCTCCTGTTTTGCACGTACGCAGTTGCAGCATGAAGGAGTTGCTCCAGCCAGCCATTCGGCACATTGTGTCCTCATATGAGGACCCCCGCAGTGACTGCACTTCTCCACTTGCTCCTTGCAAAACCGACGTCCATGCCCAAATCCAAGGCATAGAGAGCACTGGACCAGTGGAGTCTGGTCAGCCACTCGGATCCTTTGCAGATCGATGTGGACGGTCTGTCTGTCTTGCAGCCTTCTCCACAGTTTTGGAGACACCCTGAGGATCACGTGGTGCGTGTGGGGATTTCTGGTTTTCTTTTTATAAAGTACCTCTACCCGGTCTTCCTCCTTCTCCAGCTCCCTGAACACGTCCCTGTTCTGGTTTCGCAGGGCCTTGAGGATGTCTTCATCCGTGTTGAAATTGAAGACATCCTTTAACGCAACCAGCGGGTCTTTATTTTTCACCTCCTCCACTAGGAGATTCCCTCCTAGACTCAGCCTTTCCTTCAGTTTCTGCCTCTCTCCTTCCGTTCTGCACCCTAGCACTACCTTCCGGTCCTTGGCCTTCCTGACTCTGTCCACAGTCACCCATCCGTCCTTTGCGTTTACAGCCTTCCTGATTTTGTTGATAACCTCGTCCCCAGTCTCTAGCTGGTCGGTCGAGGCTACCACTATAGAGTGGAGAGCTGTGTGGTTGGGCATCAAACTTTTTGGCGCGGTGGCTGCAACGTTCGCATACGTGGCTCTAGTTTCCAAAGTTTTCATACCTGTCTCTAATTCCTTCTTCAACTCTTCCATTTTAACGTTGCTTTCTAACAGGAGTTTTGCGTGCTGCTCTATCAATTGCGTCAGATGACCTTGCATTTCTTTTTTATTTTCGTTCTGTACTGGCTGTTTCTTTCCCGTTTCTCTACTGATCTCCGTTGGTTGTACAGTCGATTTTGATGACTCAGCCTCTTTCACCAGTTGAAATAGTCGTTCCACCGCCTGTGTAACGTCCGTCTTTATGTCCGCTCGGAGGTTTCGGGATTCTCCCAGCGCCGTCTTAGCCTTCCTAATACAGGCGCGTGCTTCCGTCACCCTATCGGCGTACTCCTTCCTTTGTTTCGGAGAGCTGCTTGGCACCTCCACGGACGCTCTGCGTGCTTGTGGTTTTTCTTCATTTGTACCTACCCTGATTTTAAGCCTTGGTTGGGCCGGTGGTATTGTTTTTTGTGGTGATTTCGGGGGATTTTGTGTATTCTTCGACGCCTCCCACTCTCCTATGCTCCTCCTAACACTTGAGGATTGAGTAGGTGCGGTCGAAGGTCCAGCCCTCTCATCGTCAACGGGAGATCCTTGGGTGATGGGCATTTTCTTAGCTGGAGTTCTAAGGCCGAACATTTCCTACGGTAACACGGAGGGGTGTATAGTAACTGGTCTCGGGCGCTTTTCCTGTATGGATATTATTACGAAACTAATTCGACGTCTGTGGGGTATTGTATAGGATACCCCAGTCAGTTGTATATGCGTAAAATTAGGCGTGTATATACAGAAGATGTATAGGGTCGGTAATAATAAAAATAAAAGATAAATTCTTCCGAATTTTGTCTAAAAATTTGCCTTCCGGGTGGCGTTGATGGACCCTGAAACGGCCGTTTCGCTCCAAAGTACTCCCGAAGTTGTTACAAATCAACCAGAAGTAATTTTAGAAAATAAAATTTTTTCCCAAAATTCTTACCCTTTTCTATGGAAAATTTCAAATTCTATACGTCGCAACAATAGGGCGGGTGGGCGGGCAAAATTTTTTCTTATTTTGCGAATAACAGGAGTACTATAGGGGCTAGACGCACGGGAGTGGTGTCGGGAGACGCGTCTCGGCGCGCGCTAGCGATCTAAGGTGGGGGAAACGGTGTTGCCAGAGCAAACAATTTGACTTTTACAGGAAAAACGTTAATTTTGATATGAAAGGTAAGTAAACGCTATTATTACGACTACCGAACGGGACCCGAGCAAGCTGAACGCGCACTGGAGTACCGCAAGGCAGGTAAGTGGTCTATTGAAACTATTAGATTTGATAATATTGAGAATTAGATTTGATATATAGAATTTAGAACAAAATGTATGAAAAAATTTCACAAGTCTTATAGAACGAAAATCAATTTCGTTTTTTGTCAATATAACTTGTCACACGGCAGTAGGGGGCCTATTTAAAATTTATAACGCTGAAAACCGCTCAAAAAAGCGACTCCAGGAGGCAAAGTTATGTAGATTTGTAGAAATCAATGCGTCCCTAAGGTGGTTTTGGAGTGTTTGTGCTATATCTAGCTATACAATACCGTGGTGTGAGATTTTTTCTTATTTGCGAATAACAGGAGTACTATAGGGGCTAGACGCACGGGAGTGGTGTCGGGAGACGCGTCTCGGCGCGCGCTAGCGATCTAAGGTGGGGGAAACGGTGTTGCCAGAGCAAACAATTTGACTTTTACAGGAAAAACGTTAATTTTGATATGAAAGGTAAGTAAACGCTATTATTACGACTACCGAACGGGACCCGAGCAAGCTGAACGCGCACTGGAGTACCGCAAGGCAGGTAAGTGGTCTATTGAAACTATTAGATTTGATAATATTGAGAATTAGATTTGATATATAGAATTTAGAACAAAATGTATGAAAAAATTTCACAAGTCTTATAGAACGAAAATCAATTTCGTTTTTTGTCAATATAACTTGTCACACGGCAGTAGGGGGCCTATTTAAAATTTATAACGCTGAAAACCGCTCAAAAAAGCGACTCCAGGAGGCAAAGTTATGTAGATTTGTAGAAATCAATGCGTCCCTAAGGTGGTTTTGGAGTGTTTGTGCTATATCTAGCTATACAATACCGTGGTGTGAGATTTTTTCTTATTTGCGAATAACAGGAGTACTATAGGGGCTAGACGCACGGGAGTGGTGTCGGGAGACGCGTCTCGGCGCGCGCTAGCGATCTAAGGTGGGGGAAACGGTGTTGCCAGAGCAAACAATTTGACTTTTACAGGAAAAACGTTAATTTTGATATGAAAGGTAAGTAAACGCTATTATTACGACTACCGAACGGGACCCGAGCAAGCTGAACGCGCACTGGAGTACCGCAAGGCAGGTAAGTGGTCTATTGAAACTATTAGATTTGATAATATTGAGAATTAGATTTGATATATAGAATTTAGAACAAAATGTATGAAAAAATTTCACAAGTCTTATAGAACGAAAATCAATTTCGTTTTTTGTCAATATAACTTGTCACACGGCAGTAGGGGGCCTATTTAAAATTTATAACGCTGAAAACCGCTCAAAAAAGCGACTCCAGGAGGCAAAGTTATGTAGATTTGTAGAAATCAATGCGTCCCTAAGGTGGTTTTGGAGTGTTTGTGCTATATCTAGCTATACAATACCGTGGTGTGAGATTTTTTCTTATTTGCGAATAACAGGAGTACTATAGGGGCTAGACGCACGGGAGTGGTGTCGGGAGACGCGTCTCGGCGCGCGCTAGCGATCTAAGGTGGGGGAAACGGTGTTGCCAGAGCAAACAATTTGACTTTTACAGGAAAAACGTTAATTTTGATATGAAAGGTAAGTAAACGCTATTATTACGACTACCGAACGGGACCCGAGCAAGCTGAACGCGCACTGGAGTACCGCAAGGCAGGTAAGTGGTCTATTGAAACTATTAGATTTGATAATATTGAGAATTAGATTTGATATATAGAATTTAGAACAAAATGTATGAAAAAATTTCACAAGTCTTATAGAACGAAAATCAATTTCGTTTTTTGTCAATATAACTTGTCACACGGCAGTAGGGGGCCTATTTAAAATTTATAACGCTGAAAACCGCTCAAAAAAGCGACTCCAGGAGGCAAAGTTATGTAGATTTGTAGAAATCAATGCGTCCCTAAGGTGGTTTTGGAGTGTTTGTGCTATATCTAGCTATACAATACCGTGGTGTGAGATTTTTTCTTATTTGCGAATAACAGGAGTACTATAGGGGCTAGACGCACGGGAGTGGTGTCGGGAGACGCGTCTCGGCGCGCGCTAGCGATCTAAGGTGGGGGAAACGGTGTTGCCAGAGCAAACAATTTGACTTTTACAGGAAAAACGTTAATTTTGATATGAAAGGTAAGTAAACGCTATTATTACGACTACCGAACGGGACCCGAGCAAGCTGAACGCGCACTGGAGTACCGCAAGGCAGGTAAGTGGTCTATTGAAACTATTAGATTTGATAATATTGAGAATTAGATTTGATATATAGAATTTAGAACAAAATGTATGAAAAAATTTCACAAGTCTTATAGAACGAAAATCAATTTCGTTTTTTGTCAATATAACTTGTCACACGGCAGTAGGGGGCCTATTTAAAATTTATAACGCTGAAAACCGCTCAAAAAAGCGACTCCAGGAGGCAAAGTTATGTAGATTTGTAGAAATCAATGCGTCCCTAAGGTGGTTTTGGAGTGTTTGTGCTATATCTAGCTATACAATACCGTGGTGTGAGATTTTTTCTTATTTGCGAATAACAGGAGTACTATAGGGGCTAGACGCACGGGAGTGGTGTCGGGAGACGCGTCTCGGCGCGCGCTAGCGATCTAAGGTGGGGGAAACGGTGTTGCCAGAGCAAACAATTTGACTTTTACAGGAAAAACGTTAATTTTGATATGAAAGGTAAGTAAACGCTATTATTACGACTACCGAACGGGACCCGAGCAAGCTGAACGCGCACTGGAGTACCGCAAGGCAGGTAAGTGGTCTATTGAAACTATTAGATTTGATAATATTGAGAATTAGATTTGATATATAGAATTTAGAACAAAATGTATGAAAAAATTTCACAAGTCTTATAGAACGAAAATCAATTTCGTTTTTTGTCAATATAACTTGTCACACGGCAGTAGGGGGCCTATTTAAAATTTATAACGCTGAAAACCGCTCAAAAAAGCGACTCCAGGAGGCAAAGTTATGTAGATTTGTAGAAATCAATGCGTCCCTAAGGTGGTTTTGGAGTGTTTGTGCTATATCTAGCTATACAATACCGTGGTGTGAGATTTTTTCTTATTTGCGAATAACAGGAGTACTATAGGGGCTAGACGCACGGGAGTGGTGTCGGGAGACGCGTCTCGGCGCGCGCTAGCGATCTAAGGTGGGGGAAACGGTGTTGCCAGAGCAAACAATTTGACTTTTACAGGAAAAACGTTAATTTTGATATGAAAGGTAAGTAAACGCTATTATTACGACTACCGAACGGGACCCGAGCAAGCTGAACGCGCACTGGAGTACCGCAAGGCAGGTAAGTGGTCTATTGAAACTATTAGATTTGATAATATTGAGAATTAGATTTGATATATAGAATTTAGAACAAAATGTATGAAAAAATTTCACAAGTCTTATAGAACGAAAATCAATTTCGTTTTTTGTCAATATAACTTGTCACACGGCAGTAGGGGGCCTATTTAAAATTTATAACGCTGAAAACCGCTCAAAAAAGCGACTCCAGGAGGCAAAGTTATGTAGATTTGTAGAAATCAATGCGTCCCTAAGGTGGTTTTGGAGTGTTTGTGCTATATCTAGCTATACAATACCGTGGTGTGAGATTTTTTCTTATTTGCGAATAACAGGAGTACTATAGGGGCTAGACGCACGGGAGTGGTGTCGGGAGACGCGTCTCGGCGCGCGCTAGCGATCTAAGGTGGGGGAAACGGTGTTGCCAGAGCAAACAATTTGACTTTTACAGGAAAAACGTTAATTTTGATATGAAAGGTAAGTAAACGCTATTATTACGACTACCGAACGGGACCCGAGCAAGCTGAACGCGCACTGGAGTACCGCAAGGCAGGTAAGTGGTCTATTGAAACTATTAGATTTGATAATATTGAGAATTAGATTTGATATATAGAATTTAGAACAAAATGTATGAAAAAATTTCACAAGTCTTATAGAACGAAAATCAATTTCGTTTTTTGTCAATATAACTTGTCACACGGCAGTAGGGGGCCTATTTAAAATTTATAACGCTGAAAACCGCTCAAAAAAGCGACTCCAGGAGGCAAAGTTATGTAGATTTGTAGAAATCAATGCGTCCCTAAGGTGGTTTTGGAGTGTTTGTGCTATATCTAGCTATACAATACCGTGGTGTGAGATTTTTTCTTATTTGCGAATAACAGGAGTACTATAGGGGCTAGACGCACGGGAGTGGTGTCGGGAGACGCGTCTCGGCGCGCGCTAGCGATCTAAGGTGGGGGAAACGGTGTTGCCAGAGCAAACAATTTGACTTTTACAGGAAAAACGTTAATTTTGATATGAAAGGTAAGTAAACGCTATTATTACGACTACCGAACGGGACCCGAGCAAGCTGAACGCGCACTGGAGTACCGCAAGGCAGGTAAGTGGTCTATTGAAACTATTAGATTTGATAATATTGAGAATTAGATTTGATATATAGAATTTAGAACAAAATGTATGAAAAAATTTCACAAGTCTTATAGAACGAAAATCAATTTCGTTTTTTGTCAATATAACTTGTCACACGGCAGTAGGGGGCCTATTTAAAATTTATAACGCTGAAAACCGCTCAAAAAAGCGACTCCAGGAGGCAAAGTTATGTAGATTTGTAGAAATCAATGCGTCCCTAAGGTGGTTTTGGAGTGTTTGTGCTATATCTAGCTATACAATACCGTGGTGTGAGATTTTTTCTTATTTGCGAATAACAGGAGTACTATAGGGGCTAGACGCACGGGAGTGGTGTCGGGAGACGCGTCTCGGCGCGCGCTAGCGATCTAAGGTGGGGGAAACGGTGTTGCCAGAGCAAACAATTTGACTTTTACAGGAAAAACGTTAATTTTGATATGAAAGGTAAGTAAACGCTATTATTACGACTACCGAACGGGACCCGAGCAAGCTGAACGCGCACTGGAGTACCGCAAGGCAGGTAAGTGGTCTATTGAAACTATTAGATTTGATAATATTGAGAATTAGATTTGATATATAGAATTTAGAACAAAATGTATGAAAAAATTTCACAAGTCTTATAGAACGAAAATCAATTTCGTTTTTTGTCAATATAACTTGTCACACGGCAGTAGGGGGCCTATTTAAAATTTATAACGCTGAAAACCGCTCAAAAAAGCGACTCCAGGAGGCAAAGTTATGTAGATTTGTAGAAATCAATGCGTCCCTAAGGTGGTTTTGGAGTGTTTGTGCTATATCTAGCTATACAATACCGTGGTGTGAGATTTTTTCTTATTTGCGAATAACAGGAGTACTATAGGGGCTAGACGCACGGGAGTGGTGTCGGGAGACGCGTCTCGGCGCGCGCTAGCGATCTAAGGTGGGGGAAACGGTGTTGCCAGAGCAAACAATTTGACTTTTACAGGAAAAACGTTAATTTTGATATGAAAGGTAAGTAAACGCTATTATTACGACTACCGAACGGGACCCGAGCAAGCTGAACGCGCACTGGAGTACCGCAAGGCAGGTAAGTGGTCTATTGAAACTATTAGATTTGATAATATTGAGAATTAGATTTGATATATAGAATTTAGAACAAAATGTATGAAAAAATTTCACAAGTCTTATAGAACGAAAATCAATTTCGTTTTTTGTCAATATAACTTGTCACACGGCAGTAGGGGGCCTATTTAAAATTTATAACGCTGAAAACCGCTCAAAAAAGCGACTCCAGGAGGCAAAGTTATGTAGATTTGTAGAAATCAATGCGTCCCTAAGGTGGTTTTGGAGTGTTTGTGCTATATCTAGCTATACAATACCGTGGTGTGAGATTTTTTCTTATTTGCGAATAACAGGAGTACTATAGGGGCTAGACGCACGGGAGTGGTGTCGGGAGACGCGTCTCGGCGCGCGCTAGCGATCTAAGGTGGGGGAAACGGTGTTGCCAGAGCAAACAATTTGACTTTTACAGGAAAAACGTTAATTTTGATATGAAAGGTAAGTAAACGCTATTATTACGACTACCGAACGGGACCCGAGCAAGCTGAACGCGCACTGGAGTACCGCAAGGCAGGTAAGTGGTCTATTGAAACTATTAGATTTGATAATATTGAGAATTAGATTTGATATATAGAATTTAGAACAAAATGTATGAAAAAATTTCACAAGTCTTATAGAACGAAAATCAATTTCGTTTTTTGTCAATATAACTTGTCACACGGCAGTAGGGGGCCTATTTAAAATTTATAACGCTGAAAACCGCTCAAAAAAGCGACTCCAGGAGGCAAAGTTATGTAGATTTGTAGAAATCAATGCGTCCCTAAGGTGGTTTTGGAGTGTTTGTGCTATATCTAGCTATACAATACCGTGGTGTGAGATTTTTTCTTATTTGCGAATAACAGGAGTACTATAGGGGCTAGACGCACGGGAGTGGTGTCGGGAGACGCGTCTCGGCGCGCGCTAGCGATCTAAGGTGGGGGAAACGGTGTTGCCAGAGCAAACAATTTGACTTTTACAGGAAAAACGTTAATTTTGATATGAAAGGTAAGTAAACGCTATTATTACGACTACCGAACGGGACCCGAGCAAGCTGAACGCGCACTGGAGTACCGCAAGGCAGGTAAGTGGTCTATTGAAACTATTAGATTTGATAATATTGAGAATTAGATTTGATATATAGAATTTAGAACAAAATGTATGAAAAAATTTCACAAGTCTTATAGAACGAAAATCAATTTCGTTTTTTGTCAATATAACTTGTCACACGGCAGTAGGGGGCCTATTTAAAATTTATAACGCTGAAAACCGCTCAAAAAAGCGACTCCAGGAGGCAAAGTTATGTAGATTTGTAGAAATCAATGCGTCCCTAAGGTGGTTTTGGAGTGTTTGTGCTATATCTAGCTATACAATACCGTGGTGTGAGATTTTTTCTTATTTGCGAATAACAGGAGTACTATAGGGGCTAGACGCACGGGAGTGGTGTCGGGAGACGCGTCTCGGCGCGCGCTAGCGATCTAAGGTGGGGGAAACGGTGTTGCCAGAGCAAACAATTTGACTTTTACAGGAAAAACGTTAATTTTGATATGAAAGGTAAGTAAACGCTATTATTACGACTACCGAACGGGACCCGAGCAAGCTGAACGCGCACTGGAGTACCGCAAGGCAGGTAAGTGGTCTATTGAAACTATTAGATTTGATAATATTGAGAATTAGATTTGATATATAGAATTTAGAACAAAATGTATGAAAAAATTTCACAAGTCTTATAGAACGAAAATCAATTTCGTTTTTTGTCAATATAACTTGTCACACGGCAGTAGGGGGCCTATTTAAAATTTATAACGCTGAAAACCGCTCAAAAAAGCGACTCCAGGAGGCAAAGTTATGTAGATTTGTAGAAATCAATGCGTCCCTAAGGTGGTTTTGGAGTGTTTGTGCTATATCTAGCTATACAATACCGTGGTGTGAGATTTTTTCTTATTTGCGAATAACAGGAGTACTATAGGGGCTAGACGCACGGGAGTGGTGTCGGGAGACGCGTCTCGGCGCGCGCTAGCGATCTAAGGTGGGGGAAACGGTGTTGCCAGAGCAAACAATTTGACTTTTACAGGAAAAACGTTAATTTTGATATGAAAGGTAAGTAAACGCTATTATTACGACTACCGAACGGGACCCGAGCAAGCTGAACGCGCACTGGAGTACCGCAAGGCAGGTAAGTGGTCTATTGAAACTATTAGATTTGATAATATTGAGAATTAGATTTGATATATAGAATTTAGAACAAAATGTATGAAAAAATTTCACAAGTCTTATAGAACGAAAATCAATTTCGTTTTTTGTCAATATAACTTGTCACACGGCAGTAGGGGGCCTATTTAAAATTTATAACGCTGAAAACCGCTCAAAAAAGCGACTCCAGGAGGCAAAGTTATGTAGATTTGTAGAAATCAATGCGTCCCTAAGGTGGTTTTGGAGTGTTTGTGCTATATCTAGCTATACAATACCGTGGTGTGAGATTTTTTCTTATTTGCGAATAACAGGAGTACTATAGGGGCTAGACGCACGGGAGTGGTGTCGGGAGACGCGTCTCGGCGCGCGCTAGCGATCTAAGGTGGGGGAAACGGTGTTGCCAGAGCAAACAATTTGACTTTTACAGGAAAAACGTTAATTTTGATATGAAAGGTAAGTAAACGCTATTATTACGACTACCGAACGGGACCCGAGCAAGCTGAACGCGCACTGGAGTACCGCAAGGCAGGTAAGTGGTCTATTGAAACTATTAGATTTGATAATATTGAGAATTAGATTTGATATATAGAATTTAGAACAAAATGTATGAAAAAATTTCACAAGTCTTATAGAACGAAAATCAATTTCGTTTTTTGTCAATATAACTTGTCACACGGCAGTAGGGGGCCTATTTAAAATTTATAACGCTGAAAACCGCTCAAAAAAGCGACTCCAGGAGGCAAAGTTATGTAGATTTGTAGAAATCAATGCGTCCCTAAGGTGGTTTTGGAGTGTTTGTGCTATATCTAGCTATACAATACCGTGGTGTGAGATTTTTTCTTATTTGCGAATAACAGGAGTACTATAGGGGCTAGACGCACGGGAGTGGTGTCGGGAGACGCGTCTCGGCGCGCGCTAGCGATCTAAGGTGGGGGAAACGGTGTTGCCAGAGCAAACAATTTGACTTTTACAGGAAAAACGTTAATTTTGATATGAAAGGTAAGTAAACGCTATTATTACGACTACCGAACGGGACCCGAGCAAGCTGAACGCGCACTGGAGTACCGCAAGGCAGGTAAGTGGTCTATTGAAACTATTAGATTTGATAATATTGAGAATTAGATTTGATATATAGAATTTAGAACAAAATGTATGAAAAAATTTCACAAGTCTTATAGAACGAAAATCAATTTCGTTTTTTGTCAATATAACTTGTCACACGGCAGTAGGGGGCCTATTTAAAATTTATAACGCTGAAAACCGCTCAAAAAAGCGACTCCAGGAGGCAAAGTTATGTAGATTTGTAGAAATCAATGCGTCCCTAAGGTGGTTTTGGAGTGTTTGTGCTATATCTAGCTATACAATACCGTGGTGTGAGATTTTTTCTTATTTGCGAATAACAGGAGTACTATAGGGGCTAGACGCACGGGAGTGGTGTCGGGAGACGCGTCTCGGCGCGCGCTAGCGATCTAAGGTGGGGGAAACGGTGTTGCCAGAGCAAACAATTTGACTTTTACAGGAAAAACGTTAATTTTGATATGAAAGGTAAGTAAACGCTATTATTACGACTACCGAACGGGACCCGAGCAAGCTGAACGCGCACTGGAGTACCGCAAGGCAGGTAAGTGGTCTATTGAAACTATTAGATTTGATAATATTGAGAATTAGATTTGATATATAGAATTTAGAACAAAATGTATGAAAAAATTTCACAAGTCTTATAGAACGAAAATCAATTTCGTTTTTTGTCAATATAACTTGTCACACGGCAGTAGGGGGCCTATTTAAAATTTATAACGCTGAAAACCGCTCAAAAAAGCGACTCCAGGAGGCAAAGTTATGTAGATTTGTAGAAATCAATGCGTCCCTAAGGTGGTTTTGGAGTGTTTGTGCTATATCTAGCTATACAATACCGTGGTGTGAGATTTTTTCTTATTTGCGAATAACAGGAGTACTATAGGGGCTAGACGCACGGGAGTGGTGTCGGGAGACGCGTCTCGGCGCGCGCTAGCGATCTAAGGTGGGGGAAACGGTGTTGCCAGAGCAAACAATTTGACTTTTACAGGAAAAACGTTAATTTTGATATGAAAGGTAAGTAAACGCTATTATTACGACTACCGAACGGGACCCGAGCAAGCTGAACGCGCACTGGAGTACCGCAAGGCAGGTAAGTGGTCTATTGAAACTATTAGATTTGATAATATTGAGAATTAGATTTGATATATAGAATTTAGAACAAAATGTATGAAAAAATTTCACAAGTCTTATAGAACGAAAATCAATTTCGTTTTTTGTCAATATAACTTGTCACACGGCAGTAGGGGGCCTATTTAAAATTTATAACGCTGAAAACCGCTCAAAAAAGCGACTCCAGGAGGCAAAGTTATGTAGATTTGTAGAAATCAATGCGTCCCTAAGGTGGTTTTGGAGTGTTTGTGCTATATCTAGCTATACAATACCGTGGTGTGAGATTTTTTCTTATTTGCGAATAACAGGAGTACTATAGGGGCTAGACGCACGGGAGTGGTGTCGGGAGACGCGTCTCGGCGCGCGCTAGCGATCTAAGGTGGGGGAAACGGTGTTGCCAGAGCAAACAATTTGACTTTTACAGGAAAAACGTTAATTTTGATATGAAAGGTAAGTAAACGCTATTATTACGACTACCGAACGGGACCCGAGCA